>CM029277.1:8091440-9448940 GCA_016920895.1 Vaccinium myrtillus
TTGTTCGATGTTTGGTTTTTGTTAAATTTAACTTAGGCCGGGTATGGTATTCACTGTTGCATATATAATCACTCGTTTGTTATTGAAACCCAACATTTTCGGAAGCGAGTACTCAATGTCATGTGCTGTTGCTAGTTGTGATGAACGAGCTGAGCCGATCCGATCCGAACGAGGCAGTTGTTCAAGCTTGGTTTGAGAACTTTGGCAACTTCAGAACATGTTCACGCTTAGCTTGTTTATGGGATAAGCCTATCTCGAATGGGCTTTAATCTAGCCCATATTGAAGTCGAACAAGCCGACCTATAGCTTGTTTGAGCTTAGTTTGAAAGCTTAACGAGCTTAAAAATAAAAACTCAAGCTTGGCTGTTTATCTAAGATTCTTAACGAACTAACATGAACTCAAACTCGAGTAGCTTGGTACGTTTTTGAGCCATTGCTGGTGCTTCGCTGACAGACTATATACACTGTGTTTAGTTACCTATCACTCTTTTGTTCTTTCTCTCTTTTTTTTAATCGGTATATTGTCCAATATCATAACTTTTCAGTGGGCATTGCATCTGGGTTTTTTTTAGGCCATTTTTGGCAAACAAGATCTGCCATAATCGATATGATCCCCTTCATGTACGTGCTTGATATTTCATTGGCATTTATTGGAATTCCAGATAACACTTCGGCAGATATTTCTAGAGCTTCTTAGCAGAAATGGTTCTCAATACCTTTATTTCTTGGTATTCATTGTTAATTTGGTGGTGTTAATTTTTATCATTATCACTCATATTGATTGACCATCAGAAAATATGGATAGCTGCTGACTATGTTTTGTGTGTAGGCTGAAGGGCTGAATTATATTGCCTTTATGAAACAAGAGTTTGTGTGTGTGTCTGCACATTTTCTTTCCCTTTGTCGTCTATTCAACAAGAAAAAAGAAGCATTCATATATGTAAACATGTTTCTTAGTTTTTTTTTTTGGTACAGAGACTTCAAAAATCTGACCAGCTTTTTGTTCTAGGTGATCAATTTCAGACACCCTTAAATTGCTCTTCCAGTAGTAGTTGAATTGAGGCGATTGAGGAATTGATAAGAGTGGAAAACCGAAATCCTTTGGAGGAATGATTCTCTCTGCTCTTTTGACTTCCGTTGGAATCAATCTTGGCCTATGTCTTCTATATTTCACATTGTATTCTATTCTGAGGAAGCAACCCGGTAATGTCGTTGTATACGAGCCACGCTGGGTTGCTGAAGAAAAATCTAAACAGAGTCGTCATTTCAGCTTAGAAAGTTTATTGCCTTCTCCTGGTTGGGTGGGAAGGGCATGGCACCTCTCAGAGGAAGAATTATTGTCTATCTCTGGTTTAGATGCTGTTGTCTTCATACGTATTTACATCTTTAGGTAACACATATACTTCCAAACTACTTAAAATTCTCTTCTGGAGTATGGCAGACTGATATTTGTGTTAGGTATTTAATATTTATATGTCTCGATTTTTCAGCCTATGTGTTTTTTATTTTTATTTTTAATAAGATTAAGTGTCAGCTTGCTTGTTTGCCTCTACATGCATGTCTATGTGTGTGTTCAGATATACTGTATTGAAAATCATACAAATGTTTTTTTTTTTGTTTTCTGGCAATTGGTTATTATATAGATTAACTTGATTTCAGAATACGCCACAATTGAGAGCATAAATTGTTATGATAGTTGATAGCTTGATATAAGCAAAGATTATGCCACATGTGAATATAAAATTGAGTTACTTGTTTTTGGAAAAAGGTACCAATTTTATAAAGTTACCAGTGTTATAAAAAATAAAAGAGCAAAAAAAAAAAAAAAAAAAAACTTGTGACGTCGAGACCTGAATATTTTGCCCCCCAAAAGCTGGAACATGCGAAGTAATATTGTCTATTGGAGATTTATGCTTGTCATCAATTTCCCTTCCTTTTCTGTTACTCGCTCTCTCCCTCGCTCGCTCTCTCTCTCTCTCATTTGATACGATGCATCCTATAGAACTGTTAAATACATCCAGTCTTTTTGTAAATATATTTTAATGTGATCAATGGGCTTCTCTCTTGATTAGCAGTGATTACAAATTTTCCTAATATCCCTGAGCACGCTGTGTATTGATTTTCTTACCTTAGGAATTATCTTGTTCTCATTCCGTTTCTAGATGATCATCTTTTATTTTATTGTAAACTCAAGTTACTCTACCATTGACTCAGATTCTACCATTCTATTGACCAAAGACTACATTTTTGTTTCAGAGATAAAAGCCTTCTGTTTCTCTTCCTATCACATTGGTTGTCAGTGTGATGATTTGTTTCTGCCTATCTATGTTTCTCTTTTTCCTTATCTTTCTTGTCATATATTTCCACTGTAATCTGACGTGCGATAATATTTTCCCGCATTGCAGCTTGAAAGTATTTACTTTCGCTGGGATTATTGGGGTTTGTATTCTCCTTCCTATTAATTTTATGGGAGATCAGCTAAGCATTGATTTTTCTGACTTGGCAAGTAAGTCATTGGACTCGTTCAGTATTTCAAATGTCGAAGACGGATCAAACAGGTGATTACTGGTTGGCTTTTTGAAATGGAAAATACATTATGCACTTTTGCAGCTTCAAGCTTGTGTATTCTATCTAGCAAAAGATAGCACGGGATGTGAACCTAACATTATAACTATGTCGAATGTTATATTTCTGTGCATTCTTATTATTTACATCTTCCTAATTACATTTAATGCCATGACATATACATGATCATACTTCATTTATCCTACAACTTGTAAATTTCTTTAGTAGCGAGGGTGGGAGTTGGATTGGAGAGTAGGTGTGTTCATATTTTGGTTCAACTGCCCACCCTAGCCCCTTTTGTCCATTTTAATTCCTTTTTCATGTCAGTTTGAATTTAGTTGAGGTGCCTTGACTGCGCGTTGGACACCTTGAATGTCATATCTATCTTGAATTATGCAGGCCAGTGCATAAACTGTATTGCAGTGGACGTCTGTTGTAATTCTTATCTCTTCTTGTGTCCAGCTTAGACATTTTATGGTGGTTGTTTTACTTTGACGGTTCTAATTATATTGTTCAGAACTCGGAAGTTTACATGTCTCTATTGTTCTATTGTCAGTAGTCAACCATCTTATCTAGACTTGGCAATTTTAATTCAAAACTTGATAGGTCTGTTCGTTGAGTGGCTACTGACGTTCTACTTTATTGCTGTAGCAATTTCCTGTTACAGTGTGCAGAAATATTTTGTTGAAGTATTGAATGGGGCGGTTGCTGCGATCTCATTTTTATGTTTAACTTATTAACTTCTAGATTGTATTTAGCTATGTCAGCTGAAGAAACACTGAACATGATTTTTGGCTCTTTCTAAGGTTATGGATTCACTGGAGTGCTGTGTATATTTTCACAGCATTTGTCTGCTATCTTCTATATATTGTAAGTCATTTTTGTGTGCCATTCTTAAGTTCTAGTATGTTAGAGGGCACAATAGAATCTATGGAGTTCTAAGTGCATCTGGGACATGATATAATCTGCAGGAGTATTACTATATTTCTTCAAAGAGGATTTCCTACTTCTATGCATCCAAACCTCAGCCACAACAGTTTAGTCTTCTAGTAACGAGTATCCCAGTCTCATCAGGTAGCAGTGTCACTGAAAGTGTTGAAAGCTTTTTCACAGAGTATCATTCTGCCACGTATCTCTCGCATTCTGTGGTTCGTCAAAGAGGCAAACTTCAGCGGCTACTTGTAAGCATGGAAGCTCTTTTGTTTTATTTTATTTTCTGCGGGAAAACTGCAGATTTTCTTACCTTACTGGGTATAAATTATTGCAGGAAACTGTTATTCAACTGATGTATACGCTTCTAGATTGTTGCTTTTACTACTTTCACATTATACTTACTTATTGAGCTTCCTACATTTAGGAGCACCAAAATGAAGAATTCTTAAAATCCATGTTAAAGGTTGTAGCTACAATCTATACATCGGCTGTGTTAAAGGTAAAACTGCTAAGAACAAACACAGGCAGTAACATATCTAGTTTTGCTGAAGTCAATGTTGACCCTTGATGTTAGCTTATTGTATTTTGAATTGACTGATGGATAGAGGTTTGTGCATCTCATGGTGGTATGTGTTTAAAAATCAGATGCACGTATTTTCAAGTCTAAGGCCACTGGGCCATGGTAAAATATCCAGAGTTTTTATATATGAGTAAATTAATCCGTAAGTAAGATGATGCTTTATGCGGCATAGTGCATGAAGCATGTGTCCTTTGCACAATTTGAAGCAATTGTGTAGAAAACCTGCTACAACAACGGAGTTCTATGACTATTTACTTAGTAGCACTGAACTACTTGATGTTTGTGCTGGGTGCAAGTCAGCTAAACATGTTGGGCAGCTCTATTGTATCCTCGCATAATGTCGTTCGCTTGACACAAGTTTGTTTATAGGAGCCCATGTAGGATCGTTGTTGGTATTGGAAGTTAATTTGTCTTTCTTCTCAATGGTTTTACTTGACTGTCTGTCAGCATGTTGTTCAGGACAGTTGATGCTTTTTTGATGGGCACCTCTGCCCTGCCTTGGTTCCTTCATTACTGGGCTGCACGTGACCTTGATGTTTCAAGGAAACCAAGTTCAAGTTGTCTGGGCTACAGCATTCAGATTTGAGTGTTTCACTTATGTAACTGATGAAATTTGGGGACATACGTAAAAGCTTGGATTATTTGTCGCACTTTCTCTATTGTCATTGTCATTCTTATTTTATTGTAATGGATTCATGTGTGCAACTTCGAGCATCTTGAACAATAAATTAGTGACTGACTGCAATCGTTTCCATATATTATTCTGTGGCGTTATAATAAATATTTGTTATATCAAGTATAATGTTTAGTTTGTCCTACTATATCATATTGTTTCTTTTCATTCATCACATCTAACACCATGATGATTTCCCAGAGTGATGCAGATAAGTGGTACAGGAAGCTTGTTAAGTTGAAGGCAAAAAACCTTACTCAAAAAAGGTTTACGCGTGATGGCTTTTTGGGGCTGTTTGGACGCAAGGTTGATCTTTTGGATCACTATGAAAATAAGCTACAAGATATTGAAGAGAATGTGCGTATGGAGCAATCTTCAGTGATGGAAAAGGTGTGTGCGTGCCTTGAGGGTCTATCATTTTTATCTTATTAGGTTGGGAGGCTAGAGTCAAATCCCAATAGGTAGTGATCTTTTTCCAGTGACCTATACAATAAAACCAAATGATGCATATCTGTGGCCCATCTTTCAAGTGGACAATGTACTATAAGTATTTACCCGCCCCCCAAAATACCTAATACTTAGTTCCACTTCAACTATAGCATGGACGCATGGTAGTAAGTAGTAAGTTGGCAAGTCTGCGTGCTCGTGTTATTATTATTATTATTATTTTTTTGGGTAAATCAGCTTGAAATAGAAAACAAGGATAACCGAATGTACAGCCTACAAGGGGCATACCGTAGGAGGAAAAGAAAAGAAAAAGAAAAGAACGAAAATTGTGGATACCTACACCAAACGGCTACATATGTCTATAAAGAAATACAACGTGTGTTTCCTACCCATCTAGGAAGAGGGGAATGAAACACACGGCAAAATACTTGGACTGGTCCTTGTATTATGGTCGACAATAAATATATGGATTAATGCCCGTGACTACAGACTACAGCAGTATGTAATAGTGACGCACAGTCCAGAGATGACGAACGTATTGGAGATGGGCTGGACCCATTTGGGCTGGATGGGGGCTGACCATAGAAAATGAGGCAACCCGATGATGTAGCCCATAGAACTTGTTTCAGCCCATAAAAATTGACCCTTCAATTCTACCCTTCAACTTTTCTACATATTTTTAAAAATAAAACAGGTCGGGTACCAATTCTTTCCTTGTGCTCAAACAGTGATTTGTGTCGGTGAATCCTTTCTTTCATTCTTGTATCATGGTGTTCAACCTTAAGATTATCCTTTGTTTGGTGTTTAGTTAGAAAGGGATTGTTCTTGCCAGAATTATTTTTATTGACAATTTTTGGGGAAAATGGGAGGTATTCGAGGGTGACTAGGTATATTTATACCTCTCAGTTCATATCCACGCTTGTGTGTGTGTGTGTGTGTGTGTATTTCTCTGATTTCTGCTTGCTTACTTTATTTTGTATTTCTTCATGTTTTTTGCAGTAGGTTTTGGTAAATTAGTGTTTCTATAGCAAATCCATTTCTCGGACTTCCGCAAAGATTAGGAGTAGGAAAGAAATGGTGGTAAGTTGAGAGTTAGGGTTTGACTTAGGATTAGGTTTTGAGTTAAGTTAGAAGAAGAAGACGAGGATAAGAGTATAAAAGAATTTTACTTCTGATTTTTCTTTCACCCTCTCAAATCAGGTGAGAGTAATCCAAATACTGTTAACCTCGACGGAAAATGTAACTGAGTGCTTTAGTCCACAAAGCACAAGGAGGTTATGCGGTGATAATTGAACCTCAGGGTGGCAATCTGCACATGACCCAAGCCAGAGGGAGTTAAAGTGTAGTTTTCCCGATGTATGCTATATTCTGTAGTCTGCAGAATGTACATTGTTTTGCTCGTAAAAATCAGCTAATTTGTCTTGGCGCCATTTTTGCTGGTATGGGAACATTTAGACACGCCGATGTTGACAACCCACTATTCTTAGGTCGTGTCTTGGAAGTTGTCGATTGATCACAAGTTCATAAGACCAAGAACACACATTCCCAAACCTCAGCCAACCTACGAAAGGGGCTTCCTAAGACCAACTGTTGACTCCTTCGACGCGCTTTGCTATTTCTGCGGGTTGCTCACAACATTGGAGGGGTGGTCTGCCTTATATTACAAAACAAGGCCACTGCTAATCATTGGTTGACCACATGCGGCCAAACACAAGTTACAGATACATAGTAAAGTAGGCAACTGTTTGGAGTGCCAATCGACTGCACTCACACCAAAACCCAGGGCCGGCCTCAGTTTCAAGGGGCCCGAAGTGAAGATTTAATTTGGGCCCTCTTTGCGTTTGTGTGAAATAAAAGTAATAATTAAAATCAACTTTATAAAAAACAGCTAACTCTATGATAGAAAAAAACAATCTGCAATTCCAAAAAAATCTTATCTAAGTTAAATCAAACCCTTTTATTTGGGACTTAAAAGATTATTTACCAAATTAGTTGAGAACCAATGACTTAAAAGAAAGCAAGTTCATAATGTCTATTCTCTCTAAGAAAAAAATAAATGTTTCCTTCTTCTTCTTCTTCTTTGTTAATATCTGGCGTGTGATTTAATCAAATGTTAGTTCGTATATGATAAATGAGATTTTATGACGTGTTTTTTTTTTTGATAACTGGGTGGTCCAGTATGACGTATTATTTTACATAACTAGAAAGTTGAAATATGAATTTTTTTTTTTGAGAAATCAACTTGGAATCTGGATTTTCAAAGAAAATGTTCATCGTGAGAATGAAGAGTGAAATGCAGGGAGTCTTTTGGGTTGCTAAACAACTTGACTTTCTTTGCTGCAATCAATCTGATGTGGTTGCTTTAAAGAGCAAGGGGTCCCACTGCTGCTTTAATAGTTTTCCACCTACATCCCAAAATTTTTCATATGCATCTTATCCCCTTTATAAAGTTGAATCTTATGCTGATTATAGCTTATTGGTGTATCGGTGAAATTGGTTTTGGTGGTATCTGATCCAGCTATTATTCGGATATTTTCTGATCTACAGGAAGTTCCAGCTGCCTTTGTGTCTTTCAAGTCACGTTATGGTGCTGCAGTAGCATTGCATATTGAACAAGGGGTCAATCCGACAGAGTGGGTTACTGAGCCAGCCCCTGAGCCTCGTGATGTTCACTGGTCTTTCTTTTCTACATCATTCGTAAAAATGTGGATTTGCAAGATTGTGGTTGTCATCGCGTGTATTGTTGTGACGGTTCTATTCCTTATTCCAGTTGCGATAGTGCAAGGTCTTGCTAATCTGAGTCAGTTGGAGACCTGGTTCCCCTTTCTGGAAGGCATTCTTAGTTTGTAAGTTTTAATATTCACAAGTATTGGCTTCTGTGTAGATTCGATTTTCTGTAGGATCAAGAATATGCAAACATCTTTAAGACTTTCTGCCTCTTAATACTTCAACTCGAAGTTTTCAAAAGTTGCCACTGAAAAGTCGTAAACAACGTGTATTATACTGTGTACCTGTCCTCTACTAGATAGAGCGTTGGAGTAATGAAGAGGAAGTTCCATCACATGGAATATTTGTGCGCTTCAATGTAATCACTTTCTCTGTGTGTCTCTCTTTGAGGCTCGGAGCATAGAGTTGTTTTTGTGGGTGCTATCAATACTGGTTAGCAATATAGGTCGCAAGGTTGAATATCTTTGAATTTCTGTGAGGTTCCTTTATGCCTTATTAAAGGCACCTGCTAGAGATGATTGAATGAAGGTTGGTAAATTCGAGGACGGATAATCTCTCAATTAATTATCCAAAAAAAAAATCTCTCAATTGACAGGCTCAAAGTTATCTAAAGTAGGTTGTTCAGTCTTCTAACCCAATGATTATGTCATTTCACCGTTGCATGTTAGTGTTTAGGTGCCTTGATAAAATCTCTGGATGGGAGCTTTTGTGGATGTTTTTCTACAGAGGTAGAGTTTTTGGAGGTGGTGTTAGGCAGGAATTACGGGAGTGAGTAGGGAATTGTTTTATGAAGAATTTTATTGCTTTCGGTAAAAAAAATTCTGAAATTGATGGGTAATTGAAAATTCGAAAAAAATTGGAAAATTTTGAGATCATTGTCTTTCGGAAGAATCTGGCGAAGCTTAGTTAGATGTAATTATGGTGGCCAAAGGGCTTGACCGAGGATTTTGTCCAGTTTGTCAGCTTAATAACATAAAAAAAAAAAAACCCATATATGTACCCAAATATATGCTTATGTAGAATGACCAGCAACACCTCCAATAGCATCTTGTCAGGTAGAAATTATAGTAGTTGCTTAAGCATACCCATACAAAAGCAATCGTAGTTCTCTTAGCCAGATGGAAAAAAATAACTAATTGTTCCAGGTATTGAAGAACGAGACCCATTATGCTAAAAAAATATGATAAAGGACATCTGACTCTGAATGCTCAAATAAGCAGGACACGATATGGAATTGATACATCAAACAATATACTTCCATATACGTAGACATGAAAACAGTACCTAATTGATTTTTTTACATCCGAAATATGTTATAGTTTAGGTTATCTATTTAGTAGGAAATAATTTTTCACATCCTATATACTAGAAAACAACCAATAACTCTTTGTAATTTTTTCATCAACAACTCGGAATTTTGAGTTTTTAAAGTTGTAAATTTTAATATAGGGTTGGATTTTTTTTTCCTGTTCATGTGTCCCAAGGGTCTGAACCTAAGTCACAAATTTGCCACGCGGGGGCAGAAGAGAATGCGAGAGCGTGAGAGTGTCGACTTTCAAAATTTGTAAGGTTGAGAGAGCGTTCTCATTGTGTTATATTTTTAGTTTACAAATACGGCTTTGTATTGAAATGTAGTACGTTTATCATTACAAAACATTAATATCTTAGAGTTGTCGGTTACAAAGTGAAAGATGTCTATCTGTTAGCTCATTGGTCTTTGTGTTGGAGTAGGGCTGTGGTTTCTACAAGCATACAATATGCATGCATTGAAAAGAGAAGTTCGTGAATTGCCAATGTTTCTGCGCCAAGAACAGGGGCTTGCGCCCTAGTCTGCGACTTGGTGACCTTGACTCATGAATTGTGTGACCTTGGTCCGAACTGTGTCTGGTTCTGGAAACTAAACAAAATAGTAGGGTACATTTAAACAAGTTCATATGCGGGTATGAGTGTTGTGTCCTACACGTCCAACATGGGCACACCACCTTAGAAGTATCCGTGTTTCTTAAAATGGTATGGACACCCAAGTTTTCTAGATTGCTGCAGAATTTGGCCATGTATTTCGTGCAGCATGCAGCTCTTCTCTGGGATGCTTTATGGGCTAGTGATCTAGGGGGGTATTTGTGATGTATTAAGACTGGCACCTAAAAAGAAAAAGATAGCACCCAAAAAGAAGAGCACTTAACGAAAAGGATCTCTACCAAGTGAAATTATGAGAAATGTGGCGTATCTATCCTTTCAGTGTCACGTATTAGGCACATTAAGTCCCCTTGTTTTGTTTTGGCCAGCTTAAGAGAAAGACCAAACAAATGTAAAGTCTCAGAATGTCTCGGAAGATTTTTTTTTTTTTGAAATCATCTTAAAAGATGTTTCAAATGAGCAAATTTTGGATTCGCATTGCATGTGAGCAAATGGAAAAGTTTGTCGAGGTTGATGTGGTGGAAAACTGAAGCTAAGTCTCATATTAGCAAATATTTGAAGATATTTTTTTGAGCAACTACATCTTATAGAAGTCTGTACTAACTACTAAAACGAGATTTTGTGATGTACAGAACATTCGTCAGTGAAGTGATTACAGGCTATCTTCCTAGCCTTATCCTTCAGGGTTTCCAAAGGCTTGTGCCCCCCATTATGATACTGCTTTCTTCCATTCAAGGTTATATGGCCCTCAGTCAGATACAGAAAAGTGCATGTGTTAAGTTATTGTGGTTTACCATATGGAACATATTCTTCGCAAATGTACTGTCTGGAACAGTTCTTTACCAGGTTAATGTCTTCCTTGAGCCCAAGAACATTCCTGTTGTATTAGCTGCAGCCGTTCCAGCACAGGTGAAAATATTACTATTTCTTAATTCAACATTTTTGATGAATCTGTGGTTCCTGTGAAATATGTGAATTTCGCTGCATACCTTGAATATTCAGCTCAATGTAAATGTTTTTACTTCTTAGTTAATATCTGAACCTTGAGGTGTAATTAGTCTTTTCTAACGCAGTTGAGTTTTGTCTCTGTAGACCCAATCAAAGCTGGTTTTCAAATGATCCAACCAAATGTATTCTGTGTGCAAGTCTTGGATTTATTCGAAACAATTGACTTGTCCCACTCTATTGGATTATTCATTTTGTCTTTATTCAAAAAAATTGCATTTGTTAGTTTGTGTCAAGATTTTGTGGTTTCTGAATTCTTCTCGACGAGACGAATCTAATAAGTATAAATTTTCAAAACTCAATTTTTTTTAATAAAGCCAAAATTAATCCAATAATCCAAGTATTTTCGGCTTTATTCAAAAAAATATTTGGTTTGACCATAAATTTATACTTCTTAGATTTGTCTCGTCGAGAGGAATCCAAAAAACACAAAATCTTGACGCAAAACTAACAAATGCAAAAAAAATTTGAATAAAGACAAAACGAAAAAACGAAAAAAACCAGATTAAGTTTTTTTGCCAAAGGAGCCCAAAAAATTTGTTTGAAATCCACGTGTGAGAAGAGCATCTCCTTAAAACACAGACTATACATGAAGAGCAGTGAATCCAACCCTTTACAAGTTCTGTGGAACGCAATGGAGGAATTTGAACTCTTTGGAATGCCTAAATGTCCTCTTACAATTGTTATTTGTTTCCATTTAATAAGCACCAATTTGTTAATGTGGATACACGTGGCATTTGATTTATATTTTTTGCATACTATTTGCTTATGCTTTTTGCTAGAGTACACTGTAGATAATTTTCCTGACTGCTATACCTTTTGGATCTTCATTTTGTCTACAGACTACAGAGTCAAATCCTCCCCTTTGGAGACCCAACCAAAGTGAGAAAATAGAGTAAAAAAGGGCAAAAGAATATTTGAATTTGAATTCTTACCTTAAAGGCATTTGAGTTTCATTCTTGCAACATTACTCTGATGAAATTGGGTTGAGTTTCTTCTATGTTACATGGAATCTGGTACAGGCGTCGGTTGCAGATGTGTCTAAATGTTCAATTAATCTAAGTCCCATGTCAAAGACGTGGAGACATGGTAAATATGGCATGTCTTTTATATTCTTGGGTATATGGGGTTTCCAAGATGTCATACAGCATTTCATGCATATAATGGGAGTTATGGCATGAGTTTTATAAACTTGTATTACTACATACTAATATGCTCCCTAAGAGAATATCCTACTAAAAATGTTTGCGCATATCTCATGCCCTTGCTCAAGTGTCAAGTGAGTCCATGTAGCACAGAGTTTGTTTCAAACTAAGAGGTATGACTGTATTGGAGGTAGTGATGGCTTTTGGCATCAGGTGCAGTCTGATGCTTCAAGTACAATGCTTGTCATTTGTGACACATCGAGGTGATAGTCTCTTTAACTTCCAATCAAAGGTTTTTCTTTATGACTCTATGTAATTCGAGGGATGTGGCGCCTCTCCGAATGAAGTAGGAGAGGGCTGCATAGTGGATGTACTTAAAGTTAAAGTTCAAGACGCATTGATGTATTGTGTGTTTTCGATTATGCTAGTATGAGACAAGGATCCAGACTCCAGACAGCGAACTGATGTGGACAAGTTGCATTGTCATATCGACAAATAACGATGTGGATCTTTTTGGCCGAAAGATCCATTTACAGATAGTTTTTTTTTGTGGGTAAATCAGCTTGAAAATAAAAGAGGCTAAGCGAATATACAGCCTACAAGGGGCATACCCCAGGAGGAAAGGAAAAAGAAAAGAAAAGAAAAGAAAATTAGGGAACCTAGGCCAGATTGGACCGGATCTATAAGGGAAGGGAGAGCTACTTGGATTCTCCTTGACAAAATTTTTGCAATACATTTATAGATTGTATTGCAGCATGATATTGGTCTGAAATCTCCAACTTTAGATGGGTTGGGGATCCTGGGGACAAGAGCAATCACTGTGGAATTTGCTCTCTTTAATAGCTGGCCAGACCTAAAAAAGGTCTTAATAGCTACCGTAACTTCATGACCAATCACAGCCCAAGCTTTCTGAAAGAACCCAACATTATATCCATCTGGGCCTGGTGCTTTCTGCGGATTAAGAGACCAAAACGTGTCCCTTATTTCAAAGTCAGAGACATCCTGAATCATTGCAACACTTTGGGCACTGGACAATCTCTTGGTGATGAGACTATCCACTCTTGTAGATTCTGCATAAGGAGTGTGGTGAGATGTGCCCAAAAGATTTGTGTAGAAGTTGACAAAAGACTCTTTTATTACTTTAAGATCCTGAGTGGTAGAAGTGTCACTTAAGACCAAACTTGTGATTTTGCTCCTATTTCTATTATTGCTAATAGATTTGAAAAAGAAGGATGTGCATTGGTCTCCTAACTTAAGCCACTGGATACGGGACTTTTGCCTGGCTAGGCTCTCTTCAGCTCTAGACAAGGTGAGAAACTGCTTGTACACCTCTTTTTCCTTGGTCTGAGTGGCTGGATTTGAAGGGTTGGAACTTGGAACCTAGTTCCTTTTGAAGATTTTCAAGCTGAAGATTTACAGATAGTTAATACATTGTTAATCATCCTTGTTATGAGTTTCTAGCAAAAAGCAAAAGATTCTTTCTTTCTGAGTCTATATCATTCAGAGGACGTGCTGCCTCTCTAAGTGCCCTAGAGAGGGGTTGTATAGTTGATGTCCTTTAATGCAAAATCCAAGACGCTTTGGGTGTTGTGTGCTATCGATAATGCTGATTGATTCAGAGTCCAGACCGCGAACTGATTTTGACATTGTAGGTTGGTCAGATAACAATGTGGATCTTTTTGGCAGAAAGATCCATTTAGAGATACTTATAGCATAAAGCACTTGTCATCAATCATCCTTGTTATGAGTTTCTAAGAAAATAGCCCCTTTTTTCAATCCCAAATCTTTCCCTTACAGTGCCTGGATTTCGTGGTACTTTGATGCTGATGTTATTTTGTACTTTTATGCTGATGTTATTTTTGTTGCAGGCATCCTTCTTCATTTCATATGTTGTGACATCTGGCTGGACCGGCATGTCTTCGGAACTCTTTAGGATGTTTCCCCTCATCTCTAGCTTTATAAAAAAGAAATTTGCAGGAAAACATGATGAGGATTTTGAGGTGCCTTCAATTCCTTACCATGGACAAATTCCGAAGATTGTCTTGTTTGGACTTCTTGGTGTAACATACTTTCTTCTGGCACCCCTAATTCTACCATTCCTCTTGGTTTACTACTGTCTAGGGTACATCGTCTACCGTAACCAGGTTTGTTGGTCTTGGATCCATTTTTCTTACTCTATCACTCTATCGAATTAGCGAGTCTACTATTTTGTGTTTAATAGTAAATTGAAAGGAGGCTAATTAGAACATGTTGAGTGCGCTTTGGTCCTCGAGAAATTTGATCAAGTGTGTCTGCATTGGAACACTTGCTTACATTTATCTTTCAAGCTTGTCCCACATTAGTTAATTATAACTTCCAAAACTACTATGTGAGTCTGGGCGGCGTCTCCACTCCTGCGAATTGGTTTTGAGTTGGATTCTTTAACACGGTATCAAAGCTAGGCTAGCTCTCGGAGGCTTTTGGACAAGACTTTCTTGATTGATTGCTCCCTAATTTGTGCGTCAAGTGCACCTTGTTTCTTTGCTAATTATGATCTCTGTAATGGATCCTTTGTTTACCCACGTGCGGGTCAGGGGTCGCACGTGAGTGGGAGTGTTAGAGCTTGTTTCACATTGGTTAATTATAAAATTCAAAACTAGTATATGAGCCTGGGTGTTCTCTCCACTCAATGCCAATTGGTTTTGAGTTGGATGCTTTAACAGATCATCAATCTTAATTTACCAGAAAATGAAAGGCTACACTTGGACCTTGAAAGTTCATGAAATGTACCAAGATTTTCCTGTCATGAACTAGCAATTGTGTTTCAAGTACCTTGGTTTTCAGTATTTCTGATATTGGCATCCTATAATTTTATTACTGATATGGAGCGATATATCGCATGAGATAGTGGTGTTTATGACCTTCAGATGATAGACCCAGGCGCGGATATCAGGTGGGGGTACATATCTGGATCTCTGATTCATGAAACTTCTTCTTAGGATGCATAGGCACGGAAAATATCCGTGTGTTATTAGGTCTGCTATGTAAAGAGCAAAATCTTGTTCTGAACATGTCTGAGAGCAGTTCATACTCATTATTCGAGTTTCATGTCTAGCAATACAACAACTTTTAATTCTCTGTTTTATTTCTGGTAAATATCTATTAAATGAGTTGGACACAAATCCCTACCCTTACCTAAGTGTCTTGTGTTCGGATGGGTACCTGCTACATTTGGAAAGTCCATTATTTTATATAGGTATCGGTGTGTTTTTGTATCAAGATGTAATGATGTATCATTTTTACAGAACGTGTCCGCGAGCAATTCCTGTACATTTTAGGATTTTCATGACTAGTCATATGATAAAACTTTTGTAGCTAAGTATTGTTTATCGGTGAATATCCTATTAATCACAAACCCTCTCCTTATGTGTCGACTATCCGGCATGGTTACTTGCTACATTGTGATGAGTCCATTTAACGTACTCCCTCCGTCCCAAAATTTAGTACATGTTACTATTCTAACTTGATGAAAAAAAGATCTATATCTTGTAATATATAAGACTTTATATATGCAATATGGATCTTATTTGATAGATCTCAATTAGTTTTTATTAAACAAATTCTTTGAAATGTTAAAAAATATTATAAATTTGAAAGATATAGGCAATTGAAAAGAGAATCGAACAAGTAAAAGTGGACTAAAATTTTGGGACGGAGGGAGTAGTTACCAGTGTGTCAGTATTGTATTGTATTGGTTTAGCGTGTTCACTTCCTGGATTAGGCTGATCTATCCTGTGGATGCCTTTCCTGAATTTCTTGTGGTCCTTGTACTGACTAGCCGTATGAGTCTGAAATGAGTTAGTTACTAGCAGACCTATATTAACGTTTAATTTTAACATTTTTCTTTCCTTTCTCCCACCCTGCATCCCTTGAAAAAATTAGATGTTTTTCTAGTTTTTTTTTTTTTTTTGTTGCTATAAACTTATATGACCCATTAGACTCGTGCATGATGCGTCCATGTTTCAGTTTTTGAACTATTTTTCGGAATCATAGGTGGACAAGTTGATTTCAATGTTTCAGTTGTTGCTTTAAGAATGTTTTCTTTTCTTTTATTTTTTTATTTTTAATTTCTCAAAATGTTGGACTAGGTAAATGATGTTAAAATTTTGACAGTATTTCACTTATTTATTGTGCAGCTATTGAATGTTTATGAACCCAAATTCGAGACTGGCGGAACGTTTTGGCCAATAGTGCACAGTTCAACAATATTTTCATTGGTGTTGATGCATATTATTGCCATTGGAGTGTTCGTGCTGAAGAAACTTCCCCTAGCTTCCATCTTAACTGTTCCTCTTCCACTTCTCACCCTTGTTTTCAACGACTATTGCCAGAAGCGGTTTCTACCCATTTTCAAGTCTTATTCTGCTGAGGTACATTTTGACAGAATACTGACTGTCTTTTCATCCTCCATAGTCTAATTGAAAACTGAGGCCGAAGGACATTATGTATACAATACATACTGAAATATATGATCCAAAATTGAGGGAAGAGAAAAAGCTAACAGGATTAGTTACATGTATTCTACAGTCTCCATACTACTGCCACCCTAATCCTGAATTCTCTTTCCACATTTCAATTTTTTCTTCACGAATTCTTCAAGTTGTATTATAACTGTCTTGCCACTATAAGAAAATTGTCTGGGCCATGCAGAGTTTGATAAAGAAAGACCACGACAATCAGAATGATCCTTCAATGCCCGAGTTCCTTGACAAATTAGTCACTGCATATCGTGATCCAGCTCTGATGCCTATCAACTATTCTGGAAGAAATGATAGTCATGATTCTCTCCTTCAACATGCTGCTGAGGTTTGAAGTTGGAAGGTAATTTTGGTCAAAACCACAATGTTTGTTTGGTATGTCGGGTCCTGTACAGTCTCATGATCTTCTTCTTGTTACAATCATCATCTCAATTGCAATAGAGATTATCACTGTAATGTCATGTAGTTTTGCTTTGTTTTGAACTTAGTGGAAGATAGTGGTTTCTTGGCTTGATATACTCTTTATATTCTATTTGTGTTTTCTTCTTCCTTTTTTGGCCGATTGTCTTTCTAGATTTGAATAATCGTTTTAGTACTTAATTTCTGTCAAGGGTTTTACTATGATGAGATCCTTCATTTATACTGGTAGTCAATGTATTTTCTCTCACTCTCGCTCTCTAGGTGGCATGCTATGATAATTAATACCATTATTACTCGTCAGAGATTTAAATGCTCAACACCATTAATCCACCCTACATTGGCAAAATGTAGACTTTACAACTTAGAATGGAAGCTAACGAGGTACAAAATATACTTAACAATTGTCATTGCTTGCTATTGCGAGAGTATGATGGAAATTAAAATTCCTGTGGTTTCATGTGGGGGTGTATTCTTACTACACCAAGTCACCAATCACCATATGTATTTGGATATATCTGTGCGTTTATGGTCAGTAAGTGACGTGTATATGACTAAAGGCACGCATCCTTGCTCCTGTATGCTATGAAAATTTCTTGATTATCATAATTTCGTGCCAGTTATAAATGCAAGCTCTGTGATTCTCCAAGTGATAGTAGTCCTAAACCGTTAATGTATATATTTATGAGTCAACAGTGCTAAATGACATCGCATATTCAAGAGTCAAAAGGTCCTTTGGCATTTTGTTTTTTTTTATTGGGATTCTTAACCAACAAGATTATGAATAACATTTTAAGTACTTGAATAATGTAGTGAAAGTGATTGTGACTAGACTCGGACTCAAATCCTCTCTCTCTCTCTAAAAAACTCTAACCCTAGCCGCCTCTCCTTCCCCTCCCCCTCCATGGGTTGCACACCCTTTGGGCGGCGGGAGGGGAGGGACTAATCCCCTTTCTAGATCTGGTTTCCCTTTCCCCTTCTGCACCATATCCGCCTTCCGTTCGCCAATCGTTGGAACTTGGCGTTCCGCAGCCCTGTTGGGCGTTACGATTCGTCTGCTCCTCCTTTGCAACCTTACGGGTTCCGGCGGCTTCTTAGGCCTCCGGTAGAGGCGCGTGACCGGTTGAAGGTTTGGCTAGAGATGGGCTGCTCAGCGACGAAGGGGAGTGTATCTTTTTTTCTCGTTTCTTTTGTGTTTTGTCCGGCTTTAGGCCGGTTATGTCCGGCTTTAGGCCGGTTTTTGTCCGGATTTTGTCCGGTGTGTTCCGTTGGTTTGGTCATATGCTTTCTCGTTGTATTTCTGTGACCTGTTGTCGTTGGAGTGTCCGATCTGTGGACTCCCAATCTTTCCCCATGGGAATCTTTGATGAATACTATCTCTCAACTTTTGACAAAAAAAAAAAAAAAAAAAATTAATGTAGTGAAAGCGGAGTTTAAAACAAAACTTTGAAGATTTGCACACGCAATTGTGCATCAATCTGATGTTTACTCAAAGGAATAGATATGATATGCAAGGCAAAATGGGAGCCATAACCGGCTTAAGCATACGACTCTCTTTTGTTTGGCACAAATTGTTCTTGTAGGAGTTTAATATATATGGAACACATCGTTATGCTATGGGAAGGAAAAGGGAAAGGGTATAGAATGATAACGGAGAACGGATTGGATGTGGGATGGTACATTATGATACAGTGGGGTAGGCTACTACAGGTTATGGTCCTTGTAAAAGCATCCAACTCAAAACCAATTGGCGATGAGTGGAGAGGTCGCCCAGGCTCATATACTAGCTTTGGTGGTTATAATTAAGCAATGTGTGACAAGCTCTTAGACTCCCCACACGTGCGAACCCTGACCTGCATATGGAGAGATAAACAACGATTCAACACATACAACAACTATTAACCATCAACAACAATCTAAGGGGAACCAACCATAAACAATATAGAGTCTTGTCCAAAAGCCCCCAAAAGCCTAGCTCTGATACCATGTTATAGAATCCAACTCAAAACCAAGTGACAATGAGTGGACTGGCCACCCAGGCTCATATACTAGATTTGGAGGTTATATTTAAGCAATGTCGGACAAGCTCTAATAGTACTAATAATTTTGATGTTTCTAAAGATTCGGTGATTCTCTTTTAACAAAACAGCATTTAATGGATGATTTGTTGCTTGATGTGAAGGCTACTTGTCAATCTGTGAGATTTGAGTAGTGGATGCTATTAACCAAGGAATGTCGTTTTGATGTTTTACGCCTATCTCTGTCAAGATAATTGAGGTCAAATGGTTGTATATAAATATGAATAAATAAATATGTGTGTGTGTGTGTGTGTATACATATCATATGTTGCCTGGGTCGTATTTATGATACATCAGTGTGACGGAGACCTTTGGTTCAATGCTGTACTTCCAGGTGGAGGAATAAGAACATGCCAATACCCATTGACATCTTCTTTTGCTGAAAAAGATCAGTCACCCCTTGATTGATTTCCACTTGCCTATTTGCTAGAGAGAGAGCATTCAAAAACTAGGGTTAGTGGCTTTTAGTAATCCTCTCCTTAAACCAGACACATGATTTATCTCCATATGGCAATGCTAAAAAGAACATAAGCAGAATACGTGTGTAACTGTGTATATCGGTATCGGTATCTTTTATGTTCTTTGTCTAAAGCAATGTTGCCGGGACTCTTCTTCTAAATGTACGAGTACCTATGTTAGAGCTTAGGTAAGGATATGGAACGTGTGTCCGACATGTGTAAAAGGATGTTAAAAATAAATAAATAATTATAGATTCAAGCTTACCAGATATGACACATTACAACACGTCTGTTTCCCATGTTATACCAAATTTATGTTAAGAAATGTAAATGTATTGCCGTTTCTACGTTTCCTAGAAATTAGATGAGTAAAACCAAAATATGTACATTGTACACACACCAATATGTACATTGTACACACACCCAGTGCCAAGTCCATGTAACATAGGTCATAATTTGTTCCTACCACATGATCCTGAAGAGAAAAATCGTATGATTTGGGACACTCGATTGGGTATCCAACTTCATATTTACATAAGTAAATACATGATATGAGGTGCGCACCCTGAAAAAGATGCACACTATACCCACTGTTACTTGATGCTCACAGGGTTGCTAATTGAAGTACATTTTCTTGTCGTAAGTTCGACCCTATGTTACTAGAAAAACTTAATACCCTAGCAGTTTATGTGTTGCAACGTACATTCCAAAACATGGTACTATTCCATTGCGTAGCAATCCCAAAGTTTTTCTAGCCATTTCTATATGTATGTATAGAGAGTGTGGCTTTGGCAAGACAAAATGTGAAGAATTTCGTCGAAGTACTCCTATAAATGTGTGTGATATGAATATTATTATAAAGAAGGGTTTCTTTTGTATCCCTATACGTTTAAATGATTACTTTCGGCTTTGTTTAGACTTTATATTAAAAAAAAATTTAATCGGCTGTTTAGAGTTTATTGTTGAGGAAATAGAATAGGAGATTTTGTCATGTTCATGTACCTGTGGATATAAACAATAAAAACATAATATACTGGAAATGTTAATCTAAAGCCAAAGCCAAAAGAAATCTTGAATGCAGTGGGTCAACTCTATGAGAATCTTGTTTACTTTTTTTTCTCTTGCAAATCATGAAGTCTGGGTTAATCTGTCTAAAGTCATTTTCGCCGAAGGTATGACGCCATGGGAATAATATCAAAAGTAAAAGAAAATTAAACAGTAGTATAAAAATCAATGAAATCCAGTTTAAGTGGAATATCAAAATATGTTTAAGAATATACTTTTGAATTAATAATAAGTTAATAACTGATAGTGTCAGCATTAGTGGCTTTGACATGCTTATTGTCTCTTGGGGCTTTAGGGAGACTGTTGATTTTTATCAGTAATGACAAAAGCATTTGATTAAGAACTTGTATTGTCTGGTTAACAATCCGAAGCAAATGATTTTCGTTCCTTTCTTTTTATTGTCGTATTGGCATACGTATATGGCTTTGAAAACCTATTTGTCATAATATAGGGCAGATTCTTTATGTAGGCTAACATGCCAATAGAAGTATGTAAGATATTATTACATGTCTAATTTGTGTACACAATTTTGTTGTTTTATGGAAGGGCATTAAAACTTACTATTTGTCTATTTCAATTACAAATGGGGTTGACAGATTTCATGTGGCTTTTTATAGGGGATTTGTTTTAGGCATGTTGTCAATTTTACTGTCATTACTCATGGTAAGGAACCTGTAAATAATTAGTTACTCTCCTGTTTTGAAATTAGTGTATAGTAGACATATATGTTAATGCAACAACAAATAACCAATGGACTGTAAATGATTATGCTGCCCTCGTCTATCCCATGGATTTTAGGACTTTTTCCACTGGTTGTCGTCAGGATTCTTTCTGTTGGTTCAGTTGAATAGTTTAGTTTGAGAGGTCTGTTTCAAGACAGAGATGACTTATATTTTAGTTTAAAATATTAGTTCCCTTGCACCATAGACAGTGATGACTTATCTTTTAGTTTAATTAGTTCCCTTGCACCATAGGTTAGTCATTTATTATTCATACAACATTTCAAAATGCCATTTGCATGAAAATTTACACAAGAAATCAAGGCAAAAACAGGTAGGACCAGCTCAGGCTTACCTATTTGGTAATTAAAAAGGAATTAAGCCTTAAAATAATACCATAGAAGAGAAAGCAAGGCACTCTATTCTTTGGCTGGGTCAAAGCATCCTGATGTTTGAATCAGGACAAAGAAAACCGGATGATTTTAGGGAGAATTACCCCATGGGTCAGGTAGTACTTTGGGCAAGATTTTACTGAGGTCCCTACCCTTTTAGTTTTATCTGTTTAAAGTGTATACTTTGATATTCGTTTCAATTGTAGTCCCTTGGTTATTTGCGTTCTTATTTTCAATAGAAGTCTCGATATGGTTTGATAGGAAGCTTTTTTTTTTAACAAGTTTGATATGAAGTTGAAAATAAGTAATAAAAGAACAAAGAAATGCAGGGGCAGTTCGAGCATTATGCTAGAGGGTTCATATGAACTCCCTGCGTTCAGCATATGGATTAGTGCCTTTTTTGTGTGTGCACGCGTATATATAATAAGAGTGTTCCTGGTGGTTTTGGGGTACCAGGCAATTGGTAGTTTGGTACTACACTAGGCAGTTGGTACGAGGCCACAATAACTGAAAAGTCCACTTAAATTTAAGCATAACTGGATATTTACCAGCCAAACAAAGACTTGTGCCTTAATTCTATTTAGGCTTTTTTTTGTTAAAATTTCAGGTAAAAGATTAATATAGGATGAGTGAATATTTATTGACATAGTTTGCTGATGAAACTGTTGTGCAACTATATCAGTATTTTAGAACTCCCCGTCAGCAATAGATGAAACTGTTGTGCAACTATATCAGTATTTTAGAACTCCCCGTCAGCAATAGATTCTCCCTTATATTTTTTGTCACGGTTGACTTATAATCCTAGAGCTCCCCTTGAAGAAATGTGAACAAGTTTTGAAGACCCTTTCAACTATATTCTCAC
The DNA here is from genome assembly GCA_016920895.1 of Vaccinium myrtillus. Classification (NCBI taxonomy): domain Eukaryota; kingdom Viridiplantae; phylum Streptophyta; class Magnoliopsida; order Ericales; family Ericaceae; genus Vaccinium; species Vaccinium myrtillus. Next base: position 8,113,941 of record CM029277.1, read on the forward strand.
TTGACAACAGCTTCCCTCCACTATATATACTTGAGCATGTAACCACCACAAATCCAAATTTAAACATAAACCTTCACCGTCTCAAATTTCACCACCATTATACAAAGCTCAGAAACATAAGCCAAAATATAGAGTTATCCACAACAACAAAAACTGCGAACACTTTGTTAGTTGGTGAAAGTTTCTTTCTTCTAGTTTTCCTTATTTCCTTTCTGATCCCACCTCTGAAATGGGTAGAAAGCGAAAGGCTAGTGTAGGAGGAGTAGAGGACAAAGAGTACAATGAACAAAAGTTAGCTCAGGATGAGATGGTGAATGAAGACGGGGTGTCCTTTGGTGGAGCCCGGCGTGCTCGGAAGAGATTTGTGGGTGTCCGCCAGAGGCCCTCGGGGAGGTGGGTAGCAGAGATAAAAGACACAATACAGAAGATTAGAGTTTGGTTAGGCACTTTTGACACGGCGGAAGAAGCGGCTAGAGCTTATGATGAGGCGGCATGCTTGCTCCGTGGTGCAAATACTCGCACCAATTTCTGGCCCTCATCTTCCTCTTCTTATTCAGCCCCTGCTCTTCCATCCAAAATCACAAATATTCTTCTCCAGAGGCTTAAAGCTAGACATAACTCTTTAGCTTCTGATTCTTCTTCTATGCCTGTTAACCAAAAACCGAGTAAGGTAGAAGACTTTACAGATGAATTAAATGATTTTTCTGAAAACCAAATCTCGGATTTCCTTACTGATCCCGAAGAATATTTGTCCCCCTATCCTAATCCACTTTCTAGCGAGACTTTTGAAAAATACGAATCTCGAGATAGAAAAGTGCAGTTCGGGGTAAATTGGGGCGTGGGGACACAGAATCCCTCGGCCAGTATGACCACAAGTATCAAGTCATTTTCTACTGAGGAAGATAACTGTGAGGTGAGAGATGTAGATTCATATTATAAATCAGGTGATGCGACTGAGGATTCCAGTACTGATGGAAATATTGGTGGGGAAATGGAAGAAGAGGGGAGTGATTTAGGGGCCGTAGATTTACGGTTTCTTGATGAACTCGGATCATCAGCTAATTACCGTTCTGCTTTTGAGATTGCTGAAGAGATTTCAGAGCCTGTTGATCGGCAGGAATTGATCTGTGGGGAGGAGCCGGAAATGGTTAAACAAGCGATGAAGAGGATGAAGTATGAGAGGCATTTCTCAGCTTGTTTATATGCTGTCAATGGGATTAAGGAATGCCTGAGGTTGAATCTCGGCTGGAATGGGATAAACAAGAAGGGAGAGGAGAAGAAACAGGAAACGAATTCTGGGGAAATTTTGAAGGAAAACAAACAGGAGAAAAATGGAGGGGGATCAACTGATGTGGGGTCTAATGAGTGTGAATTGTCACTCTGGAACGATCTCCCTACAATTTGTTTTGTTAATTAAATGATATTATAGAGTTATTATTAATATATTTCACTGAATTCTTGCCATTTCATGATTTCAAATAGATCATGAGAAAACAACTTTTTGTTTTAGATTGTTTTATCCATTGCTGGTCTTCTTTTGTGCATGGCTAAAGAGAAGTTAAGGGAAACAGCTACATCGTTCATCTTTTTTTCCTATGGGTAATTGCCATTTACTTTCATTGTTTCATTTGGAATGAGCATGGATGCTGGGCCAATTACGGCCGTCCGTGATCGGCCATGGACGGCTTAGACCTTTTGGCAGCGGACGGTTCAAATTTATTTGGACAAGATGTGATCTGAGTCGTTCATGGCCAACCACAGAGGGCCATGATCAGACAACATCCATGTTGTCCCCGAAGAGACAAAACGAGGGATGATGCTGTCCCCCGAAGGGACAATATGGATGCTGGCCGATCATGGCTGTCCGTGAGTGGCCATGGATGGCTCAGATCTGTTCGGCAGCGGACGGTTCAAATTTATTTGGACAAGATGTGACCTGAGTCGTCCATGGCCGATCACGGACGGCCATGATCGGACAACATCCATGCTATCGCCGAAGGGACAGAAGAAGGGATGGTGCTTTCCCTTCTCAGTAGTTCACACTTGGGATAATAACTCAAGAAATTTTCTACTGGGGATAATTTTCATTATGATTGTTAATTGCAAGGTAATTGAGTATCCTTTCTAAATGACCTTTCCATGACTGCGCGAGTCGCTGTTTCTGTGGTAAAGTTGGTGATGGCTACCAATTTGTGGCACCAACAGGTTCAGATTGCCTAGAAAATGCAAAGAGCTTTACTTCTATGTTAAGGTTAGATTTCACAATTTTTCCAGTTGGCCAGGGGACTAGCTTAAGAGCAGCATAGTTAGTAGGTTATGCCATTTTGAAGAATGTTATGTCTTCTTGTAGTTTTTTTTTTATGTCTTTTAATGGTTTATGTTACGCCTTTTGTGCATTATAGGCAGTCAAACTTTTTAAGAGAGCATAATTATTACAAGAGTCTTGCTAACGTGTGCCCAATGTGCACACAATAAGCACACAAACAAATAAAAAAACAGATTACACTTTTTCATACACTTTTACATATTTCTATATAATTTTTCAACCTTAAAGTGTGCGTGGTGGGCACATATTAGCATTTTCCTTAATACAATTCACAAACTTAAATTTTTAAATAATGCCCTCCAATTGAAGTTAGAATTGTCACATCAATTCAAAATAGGAAGGGCAAAAGGAGAATTTCATAGGGGTTTGTTCCTTCACTTTTCAAAATAGAAAAATATTTCCGGACATAACAAAGTAAAAAAATGGACAAACAAAATGGGACGGGAAAGATTACTTAGCAACCAAGATTTCATTGTTAAGATCGCTAAGTAATAAAATACTACGGCGTTGAATTTGATGCACAAATGAGGTCAATGAGATTTTATGAAAATGACGAAAAAATATTGGGTGCCGAGTGTACCACGTAGCGGTACTCACGCACGATCTGAGCCGTCCAAACATGTTTTGAACTGCCCAGATTGATTCCATCTCTCTCCTCTTTCTCTTTCTAAAATCCAGACCGTCGGATCGCTCTGTGGACAACTGAGATTGCCGAGCGGGTACCACGTGTACCATAGCAACCCGGCACCGAAAAATTTCTCTGAAAATGACATAGACATGCAGGTCCGAATTATAGCCCAAGAAGCTGATGTACAAACAAGGTCAATGAAAATGACAGAAATGGAGGTAAGATTGACACCCAAGAAGGAAAAGAATTAGCCGTCGATGGAACCAAGAGGAGAAATTCATTAAAAAAAATTTATGAACTTTGAGTTTCAATAGTCATCAAAGATATGGGATCTGCATCTGACGTGCTAGAAAATACTTGGCTATATCTGGACAGTATGATATGTGATTTTGTAGATTTGCAGTGACAATTTTCAGAACTTGGTTATACTGAGAGAAACTTGTAGACCCTGTGCTTTAAGGTCCATTTGTTTGATGGAATTTATAAGGACTAGATAATTCCAGCTATTTAATCGGTGACGTAGTCAAGATTATGCATTACTATGGGCACTATGAATTAACCGCGAGTTCTAAGAATAGTCAGGCTTCAACAAGCCCATGAGTTTCAACAAGCCCATGAGTTTCAGGCTGGTTGTTGACGATGTGATGGTGATACGTGTCTTGTGGCGTGAGAAATTAATGATAGTTTCAGGCTGGTGTAGTTTTATTATTCACCAACGTAAAATAGGTGAATATCACTCCAATGTTTGTGTAAGTGAAGAATTGTTTAAATAATGATAATTGTTTGGTTCTCACATAATGCGCAGGCGGGTGTGGGTGTGGGAGCGTGAAAGAGTCTTCTAAAAACCTCTCAGACAACTAAAAATAGCGAGTGTGAGGATTGAGAGCGCGAGTGTAGACCGAGAATTGAGAGCGGGAGCGAAGATCATTTTGAAGAATTACGTGACTAAGGGTTCAAGTAGTAATTAAAAACTAGCAAAATAAGAAACCCCAATGGATAGCTCAAGTGGTAACAGGGATGAGCTGTAAATCTTGACATCTTCGAAACTTAGCAACCTCTTGGAACCAGGCCACAAGAGAGGAATATCTTGTGAATCATCTAGTCCCGGCGTAGATGGGCTGCCTTTTATCGGCCCAGGGAGGAGAATAGTCGAGGTGTGCGTAAGCTGACCTAACTTACCCTTGAAAAAAAAAAAAAAAAAAAAACTAACAAAATAGAAAAGGGTAGTGTGAACAACTGTCTACACTAGTCTCAAGGTGGCTCCGCGACTAATATAATCCGCATGACCAATGGTGTTGGAAGTTAATAAGGATACTCTCTCATGGCATCGTGAACATGTGACCCTTAGATTTGTATTCAATCCCGATTTGTACATTTATATTCAATCCCGATTGCAAAATCTTAATCGAGTGAACATGTGACCCTTAGATTTGCGAATTAAGATCCTTTCCTGTGCCATTTAACCGTCCAAATCGTTTATTTTGCCCGGTAAATCCTATTTTATGTTACATGTGAAATCATTCGAGAGATCCTCACATGAGAGCATCGTTATTCTTGGATGCATAGTCTAATCCGATGCTCATATCCAATCAAACAGTGAAGCCCTCGACAGAGATTATTCCGTGAATTGAGCTTTACCGAACCAGTCCGTTAACAGCACGGTCATAGTTACCTGTGAGTTGAGTGGCTTTTTGTTGTTCTGCTACTGCTTGGTGGTTTACACATATAACAAACATGTAATGCTTGCTCATACAATCAACCTATCGATTACAGCCCTTCCATACAGTCCTCTGACGATTCGAAAATGAAAGCAAATAAAACTATCCCTCCATTCTATCATCAGTTAGGGATCCGTATAAACCTACGGCTTAATAACGTTAAGAAAATTGAAGGTTAAGAAAATTGAAGATGCAAGTTGAAAATGATAGAGATGCTCACAGCAGAAGCCCGTAACCCTACTGAAATATCGGCTCAGAGAGCATACAACTGAACAGAATAACAGGGTATATACAGAGATTAAGTTAATCGAGTTTCTTGTTTTACAGAACCCGGAGCTGAGCAAGAAAAGCAGCACAAAGATCCAGGAATAGAAGCTGTGGGCCCTGAACTCTTTGTAGATCAAGCAGATATTTCTCTTCACGAGTTTTGTAAAGCTGCAATTGCAAATTCAAAACCACCAGCCAGTTCATATTCATGGTTTAGGATTGCAGTTGAGGAAAATGCAATAAGAGAACATCGTCGTAGGATAAATGTGACAAAAACGCATGCTGGATAAAGCAAAAATTACAGTAACTTTAAACGGTTGACACATATTCTCAAGAACATTCTTTTTTATCGAGTCAAATACTAGAATTTCCTTCCAACTCTTGTCATGCACAAAAGAGTAGTAGATTGATAGTTGCGAAGTCCCAAAAAAATAAAAATAAAAAAGACTATTTTTGTATTGCAAGAATAATGTTATTCTTCAAAATGCGTGTATTATATTTGGTAGGAAAATGCTAACCTTAGCCCTTAGGGCGGAGAATAATTTGCAGAAATTGCATCGATATCCGTGAAAGTATATTGATATCCGTGAAATGTGTATTTATATCCGAACTTGGTTGTCATTATATGCATGTTATCCTCCACCTAATGGGCGGACGTTAGCAAGGCCCTTTTTGGTATTAAACATATTGAATCGTTGATAAGTGATTAATCGATGAAAATGTGTAATTTTTAGGTATCAAGTACGTTGATAGATGATACATATGAAAATGTGTATCCTTTCGGGGACGAGAAATACTTAATCTTAGAACATTTGTACTTTTTTTTATTCTAATTGCTCCCTCCGCCCGTAGTGAGAGTCTACTACCAAAAAAACCTCCATTTTTTCGGATTAAAAAACAAAGCACTAGAATAATTTCATACATTTCTCGACACAAAATTAAAGAACTAATTGAAATTTTTATCCAAAAAAAGCACGTCGTTTTATAATAGACTATCTTTGTGGGACAGAAAGAGGGAGAATATTGACACCTCCGAGTCGGAATCCTGGCTCCGTCATCTAGAGAAAAATCAAACCCGACATGACATTTTTAGTTTTACTTTTCCTCATAATTTTTAGGATTAATCATTTGTCTCGACAATAGGAATTAGAAAAGTATAAAATGCAGACCGAATTGAAAAGAGTTCATGTAGGACGACACTATAGAGGGAGAAAAAAAAAAAAGGACAGCTTTTGGTCATATTTTTTTTTCTTTTTAGACTCCTCTTGTCAAGATTCAGAAAAGACAAACAAAAATACGAAAACAAAGAAGACAAAAAAGTAAGGGACATGCAAGCTAAATCCAATTGTGTTTCTAGACCTTGCGTGTTTTTCCCAAAAGAAAAGCAAAAATAACGAAGAAAAACCGGTTTCACTTTTAAATATGGGCATGCATCAGGAACAGTATGGGCATAATATCCCAGAAGTGTGATCGCTTTTTCGGTTTCTCAAAAAATATGAAGTAATATACTTCTAGAATTCATAGAAGATTGCAACAATTAGGGAACAGAACGGCAGGAAAGGTAACTTACCTGCACTTCAAACTTGACCACATTGGGTGAGCTATTAACACCGTCATTCTCTATAATGGCGGATTCATCCCCAAAGTAATGATTACTTTGCATAGAATTAATCATGCCTTCATGATGTCCAGGAATGCCAGGAATCCACCTACATTTCATGTTATAGTGCCCAATCTTTTTCCAACACACATTCAACTCTTGCAAAGCTTTGAGAACCTCTGTCATTATCTCACGAGGATGTGCTTTAGACTGTCCAAAAAAGGGCAATTGGATTGGAAAAATGAATTTAAGATCACCATGTCTATATTGGTCAATGACAAGAAACCATTCAAAGTTTGAACTGCACCAAAGGCTCCGCTCTGTTGCCAATAATTTGTTTTGTATTTTTAATTGTATTGGGAACTAGTTTAAAATTAGAACCCCTAGAAAATCTCCTGTGCATGGTGCTGGACAATTTTGAGAGAACTAATCTTAGTAAGTTACAAAGTGGGCACCACAAATCTTGCTAATAAACCCACAAAATCTACGTGTTAGATATTCCTATACTTCCCTTTCTTTTTTGACCAAGTGAATGGGGCTAAAGGGATTCCTAAGATTGCCCAGATTTCTTACACCAGTAAGGGTTGCAGCGAATCATATTAATCATCTTAACCTCTGGGATATCAGTAACTAGTATCCAGACGGAGATAGAAGTGTAATGCAACCACAAAAAGCATTGCCTAAAAATTCAATCACTCCATTTATGGCCCCATCTGTATCAAGGTTGGGTTTTTTACATCTTCCATGTCTAAACTACTTCAGATGATACTAGAAAAACTTTACCTGGAGGCCAAGAGCCCATTTCTTCTCAGCTGGGAACTGGGGTCTGGAGCCCATTCCTAGATAATCCATATATCCTGGAGAACGTGGCCCAACAGCAGAAGCAGCGGAATCATTTGGACTCATGTGGTTGAAACCATAATCCTACATTTGAGCAAAACATTATGATAAATCATCATAGTACTTTGATAAATCGTCATAGTACTTTGATAGAGTGAACACAGCTAGTAAAAAAGGGATAATCCGTGACTACGAACATAAACCTCAATTCAGACAGCCCACAGCCCATGTTTTGGTGGTTGACTTGTGGGAACATGATAAAGAACACTAGTATCCTCGAATGCTACAATCAGGCATAGTCTACATAGCTTACAATAGCCTATAGGCTATACCACACATGCAGACATACTTTGAATCAATGAGAAAGGAAACATCAAATATCCATCTAAGAAATGGCACCAGTCACCAAAGATTGTTATTAGTCAAGATTGGATCTGCTACGCTTTGGCATTTGAGCAAGTCAAACTTTAATGTGATTCCCTTAGTATACAATCTGAACAAATGCTTATTCATTCAATGAAGGAAGAATATAAAATAACAAGTACAAAGGGCTAAAAGACATCAAAACGTTGAGAGCCCTATATTTGGTAACTCACCATAGACTCCTGGAACTCAGCTCCAAGATAGCCACTGGAAGCACGGAAATGGTTGTCTAATAGCAAATAGTATGCCACAGTACCCTGCAACATGGCCAAAAAAATAATGAGGAACTACCATTTAAAAAATATACAGTCGTCATTGCCCAGAGATTGTCTTGTTGATTCAGTGTACTAGGAGACTGGGTGCAGCCCTACTTCCACTTTATTTGCATGAAGCGGTTGTCCAGACTTGAACCCATGTTTTCAGCCATTGCACCAAGCAGTGGTCATTACCTCTCTAATGTAGGAGAAAACAGGTTTAAAAACCATAAATGGCTATACCTCATTTTGTACTCGATTGCGAAGAGAATCAATAAGGCTGTTCATGTCAAATCCCATCTTAACAACTTCTTGAAGAATCTCCTCATCAATCTGCAATGGGGATAACTCAAATTGCTTACCCAAAGATACAGAGTAAGAATAACATACAAGATACAGTTTTTTACTTGATCAGCCTTTAGGCCAATGTCTGAAAACTTTCCTAGACCATGTAACTTTTCTACCACATGCTAAGAAATAATTGCAGTGATCAATTTTCACATCGAAACTTCGAGGAATGTTAGATAAAAGGTAGATTGTTAAAGTTCCCAAAACTGTAAGGTCGCAATTTGATAGATCTGAAAAGAATAAATTTGGACTTGAACCATTCAAGAGTTCTAGCTTACATTCAGTTATAATAGCATAAATTTCCACAGAAGTGAGGTGCAAATAACAAAGTAACAAAGAAGAAAAATTAATTATGTAAATTCCACCCCACTAGGACGCTATTTGCAGAAAGATTCTTAAATAATACAACTGCCCAGCTCCACCCTATCCTCCTTAAGTACCCAACCGTTTCATACATTGTGAATGTCCCTACCGTTCAAATCCTCCAAATGCAACCATAAGATACTTAGCCCTCCTTTTACATGTCAATCACAAAATATTAGACCAACCAATACAAAGCAAGACACCTGAAAATAAAAAAACAGCAGAGATTCTAAGTTCTCCAAACCTTTTTTGCTTGTTGCATTGTATCTGGTGGGGGCACAGCTAAATAGCGAGGAAGGTGAGCTTGAAACCACAGGTGCTGACGAATCTCAGGAATAGTCATTCGCTTCATAGGATCAACCACAAGCATCCTTGGAATCAAATCTCTAGCGCCAGGAGATAAATGACTGGGTAGAGTGTATATCCCACCCTGAAGGACGATGAACAAATGGTTTGATGCAACAGTTGCAACCACTATCTAAGCGATTGACATAGTCATATAGAGAAGTCCAGAAGCTTACAGCAGCAAAAACATTATCAAAATGCGGGGGTTCAAGACTACAAGTAGGAGCCTAGAATCTCAATACCATAACATGACTCCAACTAAAACCATTCTTCTTTGAACTGATAAAGAAGGTGACAGACTTCTGAAAAAGCGAGCTGTTTTCTTTATTTCCTTCTAATTTCAGTTTTGTTCTCTTTTTCCCTTTTCTTCTATGTTTTGAAGAGGGATTAAGTATGAATGCTGAGGCCTGAGTATCATATGAACCAAGATATGCTTACCGAGATTCAATTTCTTGACTTCGATAGACATGATTAATTCCCCACACAGCCCCAAAAAAATCTCCACTCTGGACTACCAGATTTGAATCAACAGATTCAAACCATCCGTGAATTTAATGTTTAACCTGATAAAAACTTCCTACGAATTAATTCTACAATAACACTGTAGTAAGGCACTCAAAAGGCAATTCAGCCATCAAACATGGCTAAAAGAAGACCTTTAGAGAAACCAGAGGCATGACTAGAAGGTTTGAGTTACCATGGAGAGAGTACACATCTCTAACCAAACAGCAAAGTTTGAAGGGAAGGTTGGGTCCCCTTAAGAAAGATATGCACTTGCCAGCATAAACAACTACTTGTCATTTCGCAAACAGTAGTTGGTGATCTTGAAAAGACAACGAATCAGTCAGTATGAAATACTCAGGACCAGGTCGAGAGAAGTCAAAGGTTTGGTGTAACAGCCAAACAAGCTCACTCCACACCCAGAAAGAAACACAGATGATGTGGTCATAGTTACAATAAAGAGTTTAAAATTGAAAATAAGAAACTCAAACCCAGCTACCAAACAATTCTGCAGCCCAAAGCCACAACCATTTCAGGAACTCCACAAGGAAAACAAAGATATGGCAATAGCGACGGATGCTAATATCAAATATTAATTAGAGTATTTACTGTACCTTTATTTTCTTAAAAAGGTTGGGAATGTTTTCATCATCAAAAGGAAGTGTGCCGCAGAGAAGAGCATACAAGATAACCCCACAGCTCCATACATCTACCTCAGGTCCAGCATACAATTTCCCAGATATAACCTATAAAAGTTGAAGTGTACATTAGCGCAGGATACGACATCTGTTATTTTTGGAAGTGCATACAGGATTCGATTGAAAAACCTCAAAAATGTTTCTGTATTGGAATATATTCCCAGGAAGGATACACACCTCTGGGGCAGCATAGTTTGGGCTTCCACAACTTGTCTTTAGAAAATGACCATCCCGCATGATATTGCTCAAACCAAAATCAGCAATCTTGACATTGCACTTGGAATCCAAAAGCAGGTTCTCAGGCTTAAGGTCTCTATGAACCACCATATTCCTGTGGCAATACTCTACACCAGAAATTATCTGTTTCAAAGTACAAGGATACAATTCAATCAAATAATCCTGGAGGAAAGCTACCTGCCTAGTAGTGGCTTATACTAAGAAACACTTACCTGCTGAAAAAAAGTGCGAGCTTCATCCTCCTGTAGCCGACCTTTTTCCACAATGTAATCAAAGAGCTCGCCAGACTTCACATACTCCATCACAACATAAATATCAGTCGGTGTCTCTATGACTTCATAAAGTCGTATAATGTGAGGATGCATAAACAACCTCAATATCTTGATTTCTCTTCTAACTGTAAAATTAAAACCACGAGGACCTCTTATCATAATCCAGTAGGAATGAATGTACAGTATCTATGGTGCCAGAGGAAGAAAAACTGTCATGAAACCTTAGTTCAAGTTCAAGCTAGTTAATGATGTACCACAAACCAAGAAAAATCTACAATTTAATAGCCTCAGTGTATCTCCATTTTTTTTAGCATTTATCATTTCCATTTCAATCCGAAAATGCTGAACAAGTGCATGCTTTGATAACCCAATTACAGAGTACCACAAGTATATCCACACCTTTTTCTTCCATGTCCATGTTCTTTATCTTGCGACGGTTAAGAATCTTGATAGCAACTTTGTGTCCTGTCAGAGCATGTTCTGCAATTTTCACCTTGCCAAATGAGCCAATACCAAGAGTTTTTCCAAGCTTGTAGTTCCGTAAAAACATATCCACACTATTGCTTCCATGACCAGCAGATGCATCCATTTTCTTATCCTGATGTAGTATTAACAAATGTTCACAATAATAAAAGTAAGCATACAATCAAACTGGATATACATGAATTCTTTATGGATAACGCAAAATGCTAAAAAATTAAAATCATGCACTTGAAAAATCTCCCTTTTCGAGGCAATAGACAATCCCCTGAAAAATCACATTTTAGCAATTGAACTATGGACCGGACCTACCCAATGTAAAACTTGTCGAATATGTATCAAAGTCAGGAGAAACCACTTCAAAGAACTTCACCCGAGGTTTCCCAACAAAACAAGCTAGTGAAATTGCAACTCGAGGATATTTTCAGGTTGATGGGAAAATTCTGGAATTAACTCAAGCAAATTACTAATATCTAGTAGCCTATTCAAGGATTTGTAAAAACATAGAAAATTCCACAGGGATCAATTCCTAAAAAAGGTGAGTCTTTGAGAAGAAAAATGAACTATATAAATCAAAATTAGGGTAAAGTGCCACTGAACATAAACCCTAATCATATCCACTCAATTTCTCCGGATTACTAGAAAGCTATCAATTACTGGAAAGCTATCAATCAATTACTGGAAAGCTATCAATCAACTTTACAATCAATAGAATCCAAACAAACCTAAACGCCACGGATCTGACTTTCGAAAACAAAATCCAACACAACCGGGGGGCAAAACAAAACTTCAATACGAAATGGAGATTTACTTACAGAGTAACAATGGAGATTGACCTAATCGTAGATTTGCGATGGTGTATGCGTATACATGGATATATACATACAGTTGAATTAATTGAGGTGCCGAAGAAGACGAATGGCCCAAATGTTCAGTGCACTCCCTCTCTCTCTCTCTCTCTATCAGCGTCAGTTACATAAAAATGTAAATATTCGTGTTTTGGCAAATAATGGAGGCAGGTAATGGGAATAGCCTGTGATTGAGCCAGCTCAAATTGCAAAAAATAAAATAAAAGAGATTATCGCTATGGTTGAGAATTCTGAGAAGAATTTTTTGACAAATATTTTTGAGATAGTGTTTGGATGGGTTTTTGAAAAAAATAATAATTAGAGAGAGGTGTAATAATTGGAGAGAGATAGATAGAGAAATGAGAATAATGATTGGAGAGAAGGATATGAGTAGAGAGAGAAATGTGATTAATGATTGGAGATGTGAGAGATAGGGAAAGAATCTTTTTGAATTTTTTTTTGAAAATGTGAAGTGAACAACTCAGGGATGGTTTGCGCCACCCATTGTGGGTCCCACTGTCCGATCATTGTAATAATCAGAACTGTTCATCTTGTAGGACCTGCTAAATAATATCCACTCATGAAATCAGTTTGATCAGACATCGAGAGGTATGTCAAAAGTTGAACTTTGGTTTAAAAAAACGAACGGTCATGGACATTTTAACTTTAAAACTATTGACAGAATTCAGAGCGTCCGTTTTAAACCAAAATTAAACTTTCGACATATCTATCGATGTCTGGTCAAACTGATTTTATGCATGCATACAATATTTTGTAGGCCCTGCAAAATGAAACTATTCAACTTATTATAATGTGCGCTCGGTAAGGCCCACAAAAGCCGGTGGTGCAAACCACTCGTAAATAAGCTAATCTAGGGGAAAAAACCCCAAGATTATTGAGAAGCAATAATCCTACAAGTTTGTCTTTTGGCTTATTGGTTAAAAATGGTTAAAAAATATGCTAATTTAATTTGGCTTATTGACAAAAATGGTTGAAAAAATATTCCTAGTTTGTCAAAAGGCGAGCCCAACTATACATAGACAAATTATATACTAGTATACATTGCACATATCTATTATAATTTGACATTTTTTTTATCAAAGCTGCAACAATATTATCTATTTTACAGATCATCTATTATTAGTATATACATTATTTTATTTGATCTTTCCTTTATTATTATTTACAATTAATTTTTTGTGTGGAAGTGTGTGTGTGTGTGTAATTTTTTGTGTGGAAGCTGTAATTTTTTATTTGATCTTTCCTGTAATATAGCTAGTGAATAGTAACTCAACATATAAAGGGGTTGTTTGTTGAGTTATTACTAATGGATGCATTGTATCTAGTCATTTAATAATTTACCAAGTCTCTCAGGGCTTTGATTTGATTGTTGTCTGGTTAAAATACCTAAAAAAGGACAAATGGCTAGGCTCTTGTGCTTGTCCTGACTAAAAATGGTTGAGAAAATATGCTAATTTAATTTGACTTATTGACTGAATAAGTCAATAGTTTTTTTTTTTATAGCTAAAGTAGGCCTAATTAGCCTTTGATTAAGCTTAAAATCTTTCTTCTTGCTTTTCTGATTTTAAGAAGTATATTTTTTAATGTAAAAAAAAAAAGGGTCAGTCGGGAAATTTGTGTTATTTCTCAAATTGCAAATATCATATATATATTTTTCCCTTTTTGAAATTTGTAAAGGTTTTTTTGAATTGAAAGAACAAGGAAGGTAATTTCGTTGACCCGGTATAGGTTTCATGAATATTTTTCTTATCAAAACGATAAACGATTTGAAAAAGACAGATTGTCTTATCCACCTTATCAGGAGATTGAATAGCAGTTTGCACTTCTTTAAATTAATGTGTAGTTTTTTTTTTAAGAAAAATGAATTTATTTTTTATTGTAAAAGTCACACAACGTTACATAAAAAATTAAGTTTGCAGGAAAAGCGGAATAACATAATATATGTCTAAAATTTCCATAATATAGGCATTGCCCAGAACTGCATAGGATTTATATCAACAAATTCTCAAATTGAAAATAACATATTACTTGTTTTTGTTTTTTGTTTTTGGAAATTTGTAAAGGCTTTTTTGAATTAAAGGAATAGGGTAGGTAATTTCGTTGACCCGGAACAGGTTACATGGATATTTTCTTTATCAAAAACGATATAGTATTTGAAAAAGTCAGATTGTCTATCCACCTTATCAAGAGATTGAATAGCAATTTGTGCTTCTTTAAATTAATATGTAATTGTTATTTAAGAAAAGTGCTTTTATTTTTTATTGTAAACGTCACACGACGTTACGTAAAAAATTAAGTTTGTAGAAAACACGGAATCACATAATATATGTCTGAAATTTCCATAATATAGGCATTGCCCATAACTGCATAGGATTTGTATCAAACAAATTCTCAAATTGAAAATAACATATTACTGTTTTCTTTTTCTTTTTTGAAATTTGTAAAGGCTTTTTTGAATTGAAAGAATAGGGAAGGTAATTTTGTTGACCCGGAATAGGTTACATGAATATTTTCTTTATCAAATCGATATACTAGTTGAAAAAGTCAGATTGTCTATCCACCTTATCAAGAGATTGAATGGTAGTTTGCGCTTCTTTGAATTAATATGTAATTGTTAGTTAAGAAAAGTACTTCTATTTTTTATTGTAAAAGTCGCACGACGTTACATAAAAAATTAAGTTTGTAGGAAAAATAGATTCACATAATATATGTCTAAAATTTACATAATATAGGCATTGCCCAGAACTGCATAGGATCTGTATCCTTTTGTTGGAGAAAAATTTCATTCTCAACTAGTGTCACATTTTATCCGGTAGGTATATTATGGATCTCTCGATATATCCAAGAAAGCTCGTCTACTTTGACTCAAGAGGTGGGAAATGAAATTCACAGAGAGAATCAAAGCAATACTTTTAATCTTGAAAAGTCAGAGCCGGCTTCTAAGCTAAAGTTCGAGACGCGGTCGCTTTAATTCTAAAAGAATTTACAAAAAACGACCCATCTTAAAATTTTCACTTTAGGCCACTGAAAAGTCACGGCCGGCTCCGTGAAAATTATGTATCACTTTACTATTCATTTGTTCTCGGATGAAATGACAGACGCTAATATGACCAAACAGACCAAGTGACACATCATATTGATCTTTTAAACCTTCTTCAATTAAAAGCACCCTTGCAGTTTTACTCATTCAACTCTCAACACTATACTCAAATCATTCAAAGAAAGATTGGTTTCACTGAGAGGAATGAAACTAGCCAGTTGTCAAATTTACATGAGTATTTTTTCCTGTCATTTTGCTTTCACTTTGGAAACGCAAAAACTGCGGTTTCAAAGGAAAATGCTTCTCACATGTTACACACAGCAAGTACTCATAACAAACGAGAGTCGGTTCTAATACAAGGGCAAACAGAATACATCGGCATATAATCTGTAGATTCTGTACAATTTGCTTCTATGTTGCATGAAGTTAGACAAAATTTGTTGTTTCCGAGCATCAATGCAGTACTGGTATTTACGCGTCCTCATAACCGGGGATGGAAGCAAAGTGGTAGCCTTTGACACCTCCCCATGAACAGTAAGCAATCCGAGTCTCGTAAAATCCTGCAGGAACATTTATTGGGTAGTTCATCTAGAAACTTGCTGATAAGAAGAGAACTAAAGAAAGAATAGTCTCAGAGAGCAACATGGTAACCAAAATGCAGCTCAAATACAAGTACAGAGATTTCTGCGGTAAACAAGACACAACACATAAAAGCGAAGGATACACCAAAACATATTGCAGTAAATGTGGCCAAAAAAACACTTGCAGTCTTGTGCCAAGCAGTACTTATTAACATTTTCCACTGCCAGAGATTTTATATGAAACTAGGATTGCATATACGATTGCAAACGCAGTTGGATTGGTAATTCAGGATCCATTCAAATTGTGGACCTTCATTTGGAAATTCGAAAGCTGATCCTTCTCCAAACTTACCGCTTCTAGATTGAGACTTTGCTGAGTTATAGACTTTTCAAACTTGTTATACTGCTTTGTAACCAAGTTATGGTTTTGGAGGAAAGCTTTGTGGTATCTTAAGCTACCGCTAGACAGGAAACTTAAATGGGAGAAAGAACTATTATGAGTAGCAGAGAAAGTTAACAGGCTCTATCGACTTGAAACACTACTAACTTCAAAGCTGGGATTTGTCCTTGCGTGAAAAGCTCAAAGGGCATCCACACTTGAGCAATATAAAGAGATTTCAGTCTTGCTCTTCTTGATGTTCGAATTCTTCATCCAAGCAAATAAGGCAAGCATATCAAAGGAAAATTAAGTAAACTCAGTAAGCATTTAGAATTCCACCAAACAAAAATGGAATGTGCAAGTATCAAGATTGTTTTGTTCCACATGCATTGCCTGTTTGTGGCAAATGCTTGACAAAGAGCGATGCCCAAATTTGTATACTCAACGACAAAAACCATTCTTCGTATAAACTGCAGATAACTAAGCCATCATTGGTCGTGATCGTGTCGTACCGAGTAAAAAACAAATTAATAAGAACTATGAATTAACTCTTATTCCAGAGAGTAGTGGTCAAGTCCGAGTGTCGATGCACAAGAACAGTTGGGCTAAGCTACGAAGATTTAGATTAATTTTCAAATTAATTCCCGGTTCAAGCCCGTATGTTCAGCCGATCACACTCATAATCCATCTGCTTAAATTAACATGAGTTGATATCGCTGCACACACAACAATAAAACTAAATTTAAACAGGAAATGCACATGGGTAAAATGGACACAGCCAACGCTTTAAGTTGTTAGCATCTATTTCTGATTTGAGAAGTCTAAATCAAGGTTTCAATACTTACTTAAAAAGGTTGGTATGAAAAGGCAACATGAATTGCTGATTAAGAGCAAGCCCCTTTGCTTATGCTTGTGATTGTAATTAACTTGCTTAATTAAAAAAAGGTTGACAATTTGGGCCCAACAGGGTTCCATGGTGTAGTGGTTAGCACTCTGGACTTTGAATCCAGCGACCTGGGTTCGAATCCCGGTGGGACCTTCCATCATTTCATTTTTTTGGTCTGTTTCTGTATTTAGCCAAAACTTTTGTTCGTCACAACTTGTTTTTGCTTCATGATTTGGCTGAAAAGCAGAAATGTAAAATTCAATGAGAGAAGTGTAGCAGTTATACTCAATATCGTGGACTCGCCTGTTCGTTTTTATAAAAAAACAGATTGGCAATCAACTTCTTTTGAAATATTTGTTGGCTCATTTTGGTGCACCGTGCACCTAATTATAGTAGTATGCTTTTGTTAATCGTGGGTCCGGTGGTGTATCTCATCAATTTGATCTCAAAATGGACCTGGTCATTTTAAAGAAATTTGAGAGAGAGTTTCTAACCTCGTCATATATATATATATTTGGCTAGCTCATTCGGTGGCGTTTTGATCGATGAAAGTAAGAGGGTAGTATATGTAATTCTCACGCTCGCTAGAAACTGCTCTGTCTCTATTCTATTTTGAAAACCATCGTCATCTTCAAACTCAGAATCTATCAAAAGGAACTACCCATCTACTAGTTCCAATGTCAAATGCTGACAAATTGAGCCCAGCAGGGTTCCACGGTGTAGTGGTTAGCAATCTGGAACTACCCATCTACTAGTTCCAATGTCAAATGCTCACAACTAGTTCTTATAGTAACAAGAAGAGCCAAGAAATGTTTGGTGTTCTAACTTGATGGGAATGTAGAAATTTAGTCCCAGTTGCTTTATTTATCGATCTTTCACAAAATTTAAGTGGCTGCACCAAAGAGCAGCATCTCCTCAATTAGACCATAATGCTGTTACATATTCTCATTAAAAATTGAAAGAAATAAAGAACAATCGGAATTTCTATTCGGGAACATTTGGAGGTCGTAGTTTAGAGCGATGCGAAACAATTAGAGTAAATCACCTAGACACCCCCTATATTATACCTCTTTTACCCAGACACCCCCTGAACTAAATTAACCTACGACGACACCCCCTCATCTATTTAACGTTATCCCCGACACCCCTTCTGTTAGTAATCCGTCCAATTCCGTTAATTTTTTTTGCGAAATACATACTTTTCTTCCAAATTTGCCCTCGCCCTTATATTATATGTATATTATACGTGTACCATATGAATACGTATATTACTGTGTATTATACGTGTACCATACTAATACGTATATTACCTTCCCTCCCCTCCAATTAAAAAAAAAAATCCAAAACCCAGTCATCTCCCTCACCCCACCCCAATTCGAGAGATGGAGATGGGCGAGCGCCCGCCATGACGGCGAGTAACCACCACCACCGGCGGCGACGCCGTTCATCCGTCACCGTCTGTATTGCCGGCCGTGAGTTACTAGAAGAAGCATAATCCAGATCCAGATCTAGGATTGTGAGAGAGAGATTTACTGGGTATATCCGACAGTGGTGGCAGAGGTGGGTTGACGTCGACGGTGTTGATGGAGGACAAACAGTGTTGTTTTCTCCATGAGGGGCGACATACGCACAGAAGGTTCAGTTATGGGACTCCAAAACTGGAGCTCTGTCTGACTTCACCACCAATTTCTCCTTCACTATTGACACCCTAAGGGCACCCATGTACGCCTATAGCTACGGACTCGCATTCTTCCTCACTCCGGTCGGTTTCCAAATCCCACCATACTCGTCTGGCAAGTTCCTAGGCTCGCCTTTCCATCGCCACAACTTGGAATTCAGCAGAAAACCAAATGGTGGTGGTTGAGCATATCGGGATCAACAACAACTCGATTGGTTCGATCATTACGACTCCCTGGAATGCTAGCTTGCATAGTGGAGAAACATGTGATGCTTCAATTACATACAATGCCAGTACAAAGAATTTGATTGTGTTTTGGTCTTACGGGGGAAACTCTAATTCCAGTCTTGTTCACGAACTAGACCTAATGGAGATTCTACCGGAGTGGGTCAAGGTTGGATTTTCAGCATCGACCGGGTTGGTTGTGGAAAAAATAACGCTTGAATCATGGGTGAGGGATGAATGGCGATACAAATGAACGACGTTGCCGGTCGTGGTGGGTGCTCGCCGTTCGTGGTGGGCGCTCGCCCTTCTCCATCTCTCGAATGGGGGTGGGGTGAGGGATACGACTGGGTCGACTGGGTTTGGGAATTTTGCTTTTTTTTTTTTTTTTTGCTTCAGTTAATTAGTGGGTCCTCGTGCAACATAAATCTACTTTCGCAACAGTACCAGTACCAATGCCTTTTGTTTTAAACGTATCATTTCCCACTTCGATTAACTGAGGGGTATAAATGTCTTTCCATAGTCATTTTTAACGGAGTTTGCGTTTTTAAACCTTTTCAATAGTACAGGGGATGTCGTCGTAGGTTAATTTAGTTTAGGGGGTGTCTGGGTAAAAGAGGTATAATATAGGGGGTGTCTAGGTGATTTACTCAAACAATTAAGGGTGCTATTATATCCCATTGCTATATTCTGAATAACAGAGAAGATCAAAACTCGCACATCTTAAAGCAAATTTTTGGCCATAAATTTAAGTTATGGGCCTAATAAAAACAAACTATTAACTGAATTCTGCATTCTCTAAAGAAATTCTACTCTCAGAAGCATTCCAATAAGGCATGAAACCCCACCAGAAACGGATGTGTACACAGAAACATGCGAGCCTATAGTAAATGCATATGTAAAAAAACCTGCTAAAACTACATTAGGGTTTTATAACATATGTTAAGAAATATTGTCCCACATTGCCTAGGAGTGGAATGGGTGATCACTTAATATATGCTGGGACCTCTCCACTCATTGCCAATTGGTTTTGAGATGGATATAAAGTTTTTACATGGTATCAGAGCGGGGCCTATTCCACTCCACATTAAAAAAAAAAAATCGCAATCCCACACCCACAAAGACAAACTAGCAAAAAGGCTGCACGATGATAGGACCCAAAAAGTGGCCACACGTGACAGACCTCAAATGCGGCTGCACGTGAGGGGGGATGTTAAGAAATATTGTCCCACATTGCCTAGGAGTGGAATGGGTGATCACTTAATATATGTTGGGACCTCTCCACTCATTGCCAATTGGTTTTGAGATGGATATAAAGTTTCCACAACATATGTATCGCAGTTTTGTGGGGTTCAAAATTATACAAATTCAGAAGGGAAAAGAAACCTAGATGAAACCGCGATGTACTCAAAATGGAAGACATAGTTCGAATTAATGGGAGATTTAGGTAGTGAAGAACTCACCGTCGGAAGGGAAGTCGCCGCCGGTAGTAGAGGAAGCTGCTACGACCTTTGGTGTTGAAACTTGGAGAGGAGAAACGGAAGTGCAGTTTTGTTTTGCTTTGTTTTAGTAGTATTTTAAACGAGCCGAGCCTATCTTTGTAGTGTTTGAACGATTCAATAAGCAAAGGCAGCTCGGGTCAATAAATAACGAGCCGGGTCGAAACTCGAGCTCCTCCGAGTGAATCGGTTCATTTGCAATACAACTGATGCACTAGTATATATCTTTACTAGCGAATTGCCCGTGCCTGAAGGCACGACTCGAACAATTAGCACGCAAATCAATAGTGAACTCACGTGCTCCCAACCCCTGTTCAACGATTCTAACTTTGCAGAAAACACTAACCCAAAAACGAAGAGAAAGAGAGAATGTTGTAGTTTAAAATAAAGTGTATAAGAATAGTGAATTGTCTGTGCCTGAAGGCATTTGACTACAAACTGTAAAAGAACTAAAGACTCTTTCAAAAACGGCCGAAATTCGTTATTTATTATTCCTTCAACTATGTTTATGAAGCTATGAGCGCAAAACAAAAACTTTCCTTCAGGCCAAAAAAAAAAAAGGCATAAACATAATTAAAGTATGTCAAGGCAGAACACGAAAGATATGCACAGATTAAGTCGTAGATATTCTAGTAAGCAATAATCCAAAAGGTATCAATTTACATGATTTCCCCATAGCTATCTTCCAAAGAAACATACACGAATCAACTCTTTCTCCTACAGGTGCACATTCTTCGTTGGATGTCCATAAGTTCAATTAAACCCATTCTTTGAAACCTTGTGTGTCAAAACAAACAACAATGTAACAATCAATTATCCCCATGGCAAAATTGCATTATCTCGGCATGAAGATACCTACAATCAGAATATACGTCGTAAACAAAAGCAAGCAATAAACCGAGACACCAAAAATACCCATCATCTTCACACTTCATAGGTGTTACTCAAAGACCCATACTTTTCTTATGTGTATGCCCTTCTTCTAGTAGTAAATCGAAATCAAAACATCACAAACTGAAATGATCAGCAAATCGAAAACTCCTTGCTAGAGTTGTTTGTTCAGGTTATAGTCGGACTTCAGAGCTTCTAAACGTGGGCAGTTGGACCCTAATCATACACACATAATATATCTAGCATAAGATAATGGTAGCATGTGAATATTAAAATTTAAACACAATTTATAGTTTCCTGGTGTTAATAAAAGTAACTATATTGCCGACCGGGGAAAAAAATAGTAAGTAAACTGAGACCTAAATATGAGCAATAAATTTGGGGGGAAAAAAATACTCATGGCAGGGTGGCGTTTTTTGTTGGTCAGCAGAGAATTGCAACACAAACTATTGAATAGCATAACTTTAAGAGGAGAACAAAACGTATTGATATGTAAATGTAATTTATATAGGAACTAACCATTGCGCACTGGATGAGGAGTGTAGAAACCAAATGTTGTAGTAAATTGAATAAAAACACAACCTCTTACGTACTTTAATCAAAATCTAGAGAACAAAAAATTGGAAACACCGTTAGCAATACAAAAATATAGGATTGAATTACACAAAACAAACAGAAAATCATCTTCGAACCTATTTCAGTATAGTGCATATTGATAGACTAACGTTGTACCCGTTCGATGCACGGGACAACAGGAAAAAAAAGTTTGTATTGTAATTGTTTTTCTGCATCCAACATGCACAACGCTTGTAAAGAAAGAATTGCAAAAGGGATACGAACCTCAAAGTGAAATACCTGGTAGATGGCTCATTTTTTTCCCCGATGAGATGTAAACTGTGAGTAAGTATTTTTTTTCCCTAATGTGAAAATGCAAATCTGTATCCCTTATTTGTCTTCTTATTGCAATTGGGAAGTCACAATTTTAGACTCGCATCGCATAAAAAATTTGCACCCACGGACTGCTCCATTTTTGGAGGGTAAAAGGACTGCAATCCGTCTATTTGTATGCATGCACACATTTTAATTGTTCATTTCAGCAAATCAATAGTTCGGATATTAATTACTCTTTGACCGATCACAGAGCTTTCGTCCTGGTCAAAGAGTAAATAAAATCCAGACCGTCGAAAATGCTTTTGTACGGTTAATAAGCACCGTCTGTGCATCGTAAGTACACAAACTCTTGCATAACCATATTTGCGAAAGTGAACGTATCAAAGGGGTAAATTGACCAGGAAAAAGTAGAGACACAACACTTACTAAATCAAAAGAACAAGACTAACCAGTTCAAAAAAAAAAAGAACAAGACTAAATTGATCAGGGAAAAGTGGAGTAAAACACTTTCTAAATCAAAAGAATAAGACAAATACTTCCACTAAAACTTGAGAAGGAAATTGGACTCATGGGAAAAGTGAGACAAAGAGCAAGAGGAAGAGAGTCCAAATTGAAAACGGGTAGACGTGCAGCAGTTACTTAGTGGCAATGGCAGTTACGGATGGTGTGAAGTCATGGTGTATGATCAACATAGTTTAACATTGTAAATGAAGGGAAGAGAACGTGGGGAGGTTGGGTAGCAATTTTCAGTCACGTTTTCCCCCTAAATTAACTGTTGTTCACCTTTTGTGGGATGACCTTGCAATCTGAGCCATTGATTCAGATCCAACGGTTCAAAATATAGGAAATTCAAAAACTGAGTTTCCTTATTATATAGACTAGCGGATGCCCGTGCCTGAAGGCACGGCTCGAACGTTCACTTGAACAATTAGCGTGCACCTTAAAAACATTAGAGTTGCATTAACCTTGGAGGAAATAACAATTAGATGTCAAACAGACACAATTTTGTGTACCTTAAAAACATTAGAGCTGCATTAACCTTGGAGGAAATGACAAACAATAAAAAAATGGCCTCAAACTCTAATTAAAAAAAAAAAAAGGTCCCTACAACAGAATCCAATGTCATAAGAAAAGAGTGTGACCTCATTAGATGGTTAAGTGCATCCTCCAACTGCAGTTTTTCAAAACCTAAATCTAGCAATGTCTATATCTATTTAAGTGACAAAACTCATGGAATTATAGCGAATGCACGTGCCTAAAGACAGCAAACACAAATCAATTTTGTTTTTCTAACAAATTAATTTCATGAGTACTAACCCTGGGCAAACATGTGGCAAGGGGGAAGTACTATCAACTTGGGATCAGAAGGGTTTCAAGTTGAAAGAATAATCTGCGTGTTGTCTAGTTTATTCTTGATCTTGACAATAGCATCTAACAACAGATCAAATCCTAGGCTAGTGTAGTCAGCATGCATGTTTGTATACCTGTATTAGAAGAGTTCCACAAATAAAAAGTGCAGCATTCGGTAGCACAAAATGGTAGAAACAGAGTAGCTACAGAGTTGGAGCATTTTTTTGCAGCTTCATATATATCCCCATTCTTCAAAACCTAGCGTGTCAAAAAATGAACATCAAAGTATTAACCCCTCCCAAAAAGGAAAATTAATACAGATATATATCAAAAAGTTCAATTCATTCTCACAGAGAGTGACCTGACCAAGAGTAAAACACCATCCTTTTTTTAGAATAAAAAAGTACAGATTAACCCCAAAAAGTACACTTTACCTAAAATATATCCCAAAAGCTCACCCAAGAATATACACTGCAAACAAAAGCATTTTTAAGCAATAAATTGAAAGGCACTCACAAACTTTTCAACATATTGATGCGACCATATATAAGAAAGATAAAGTTACGACTCCCGTAACGAAAGGATAGATAAAATAGGTATCAGGTGGACCCTAATCATACATGTTGAATGCTGAATGGAAAGCATGAGAAAGAAAAAAGGTACAAAGTAGCTGACTTAAACGAAAAGGTGCTAAGAAGAAGAACATAGCTAAAACATTTAGGTCCAAATTGACCGAACTAAGCCTCCAAACATTTGTCTAATACTCCAACTCAATACAAAATGCATTTGCAAATTTTTTGGGCTCTTACATGATGGTATTTTTTTAAGTACATACATAATTACATTTTTTTCAACATAATAACCATGTTATATTGATTTCGTAGAGCCTTTATAACAAAATAATTTGGGTGGCATCATTTTTTAGCCATCTAACATGGCCAGAATTTTGTCGTACAAAAATGTCTAGTACGTAGTCATTTCATTTTGGATGAGATCAAAATATAATGCTTGACAAATAGGATGAGAACATAACACATATTTACAAAAGCATTGAAATATGACAATGGGAAAAGTTACCCAAGTGAGAACATGCATGCACAATGTACCTACATGGCATAATAGGTGGCAGATGGACTCTAATCATACACGTATAATACATCTAGCATCAGATAGTGGCATGCATATGAACATCAAAAAAAATAAAAAATCAATGATGTGTTTTTCACGTTTTCATGTATCGGACATATTTATACCCACTTACATTACTTTGAAATGAAACTTGCTAATATACAAAGTAGGAATTTATAATAGTACTCATCAATTAGGAATTTAAAAACAGTGTAATTAGAAGGAAATAAATGATACACACATGTTCCTCGAGTGATTTAGCCATATCCATCGCCACTTGAATTAGTATTGTCTCTTAAAAAAAGAAAATTAATAGTAACCTTAGAGTTCTTGTTGGTCAAACAAATTTTCATACCAGAAGGAGCAGATGTTGAACTAATCTTCAAGCAATCGTACTGAAAGTAGCCGAACTTTGACACTCACAATCAAAACCTTCAGGGGGAAAAAAAAAAACATTAAGAGCAATTATGAGCAATAGTGAGAGATGAAGAAAGGGAATTACACAAAATCAACATACAATATTATTTTACCCCGTTTAACTTCATGTAAATGGTGCTCTCTCTGCATAGATTATGGTTAGAACACAAACGTTGATTGACAGTTTCACAAAAGGGAAAAACCGAAAGTGAGAGAGAAAAATCAACACAACGATGAAGTAAAAGAAAACAAAAATCAAATAGGTATTGATTGAAAAACAAAAAGGGAAAAAACAAACTTTGACACCCAGTATTGTGTTGATCGACACTGGATTTTCTTGGTTGTGTTGATCGACAATGAATTTTCTTGGTTCCTGCTTCGTTTGCTCCAGTATTGTGTTACATGGAAATGGGTAATGTGAGGCTTGGCCATCAATGGAAGGGTAAAAAAAAAAGAGACGTAAATTATGCTACCATACTTGTTTGTGGAAAATGAGAATAGAATGATGGCAGTTTTTTAACTGCAAGGGGTAGGCAGTTGTGGCACGTGGATATCAAATTTGAAAGGGGAGGAATAGAAAGTGGGGTGGAGGTTGTGTGGGAGATGGTACACGTGGATTTTTGTAAATGTAAAATAATTGGAAATTCCCTTGCAATCTGAGCCCTTGAATTAAGATCCAAGGGTCGAAAATATAGGGATTTCAAACACTGAGCTCCCTTATTATATAGATAGTTGTGTCCGAATTCGTATTTTATATATGTGTTTCAAAACAATTTCATGTTATCCAGGTTTGTATCCACTCCATTGGAACCGTTCATCTTATAAAGAGAGTGAAAAAATTTCGTTAATTTTCGAACTATTATTTCAATCGCTTATCCACTAATTGTTTAATTGAATAAAAGTTTTCTTGATTTAGAATTTTAAAGCAAGAGTTACATGATTGTTTGATTTAGAATTTTAAAGCAAGTTTTTTTTATTTTAAATGCTCAACTGTTTGGTCATTGGTGTGTTATCTTGTTTTTAATTCATGTTCTCAAAGTTCTAGGAAAATCACAGTTCTTCTGGAGTCGAAAAATGGTTTAGAGCAATATTATAGTGACTACGCCTTCCGAACCATACGATGTGTCGTCATAACAAATGCGGCACAATATTCTACCAATGCATTAATAACACATTACATGATACAACAAATATGGTCACCAAATGAAAATGCCTTGAGCAGTCCCTACTCCCTAGCTTCTTGGACAATAAGCCCGAATGATTACCAGCAAATAAAGCGACCTCCCACGGAGTTCTACTTTTCTCTTGTTAAACACTCAGCATTATTATGATTCAAAAAAGGGTTATTTATCGAGAGACCCCTTGTAAGTTAACGTTTTTCACCAAACACCCCCTGCAAGAAAAAAAACCTACGACGAACCTCCTCTATCTTCCAAAACTTTACTCCAAGACCCCTTCCGTCTAGAACCATCAGTTTTTTTTATGACCCAAACCGTTCAATTTGTTTAAAACATGGTTTTAAGTGTACCAGCGGAGAAATTAGCTCAAAATATGATCGGGAAGTGCTTGATCCAAACAATTTTTCATAGTACCTTTCAAACCATGTTTTAAACAACTTGAATGGGTTGGATCATCAAAATATGACCCAGAACTTTGAGATTCAAGACAGAAGGGTGACGGAAGGGGTCTTGGGATAAAGTTTTGGAAGATAGAGGAGGTTCGTCCAGTGGCGGATTCATGAATTCCATCTAGGGGGGTCACCTTTCAAGCATAACTGGGAAAACAAAATTCACAATCCAATCTAATCTAATATAACGAGAAGAAAAAATGTTTAAACATTCTTCATTAAGCATATAATTGGTCGAAAAGTTAAGACATTCTAAAAGATTTCAAACATAAGCGCACAAAATTATAGATTCCTTCCTAAAACTTTTTACAATTAACCCCTACGGGTTTTCATCTTCTGAAAGTTTTGCATGAGTATATCGTCGTCAATGTCAGCAAAAACATCTCTTTCTATGCACACCACCAAATAATTGTTCAACCACAAATCATTCATTCAGTTTCGTAGTCGATTCTTCACAATGGCCATCGCCAAAAATACTCTTTCAACAGTAGCAGTTGCAACCGGTAAGATCAATGCCAAAGTCAAGAGCAAGTAAACTAAAGGATATAGTTTATCTCTCTCAGTCTCTACCATTTTTTTAGAAAGACCACCAAGTCCATTCAAGCTCGAAAAAGCATCATTCGATTGCACGTCAAAAATATATGAAAGAAGTTGATCAGAAAGCACCATGAGCTCTACCTGAGAAAACTCTTTTGGATAAAACTCGGCAAGACGAATCAATTTCTGCTTTGCAAAACAAGAGAATGAGTTGGATGGATTTAAACATGCCACCCAAAGTAAAAACTCACTATTTGCCTCGGTGAAACGAGCATTTATTTCTTGAAATTGCATACCTATAACTCTAGATTTTTAAAAAAAAAAAAAAAAATCTAGAATTTCAGGTGGGTCACGTGCCCCCCTTGCCCCTTAAACAATCCGCCATTGGGTTCGTCATGGGTTTTTTTCTTGCAAGGGGTGTTTGGTGAAAAATGTTAACTTACAGAGGGTGTCCCGGTAAATAACCCTTCAAAAAATAAACCCACATCAGAAAGATCATTACAAAACAAAAGTCTATAACCCAATTAAATAGACTCATACTTGGGGACACATGCCTGGGCAAATTCAAAGGGCTCTCATCGCAAGATACAATAGAGGAAAATACAGACGAGTGCAGATAATTATTGAGTACAAAAAGGAATGCAGATGTCCTCAACTGAATTCATGATATAACTACCACAAGTAAACAAATTTTCGATTTCGGAACAGGAACAACCACAATAGCTTAGTTACCATCCAAGCTAGACGCTCTTAATAAGTCTGGTCGTCTTCTTCTTAATCGAGACCATCTTCATCAGCCTTCTCTTTTTCTTCTGAAGATAACTTTTCTTCTTCTCCTGAATTGAGATGCTCTTGATCAGCCTTCTCTTTTTCCTTTTTCAACTGTATCCGTTTTTCGAGTTCCACGTACACTTTTTTGAATTCCGACTCCCATTCACTGAGATCCAGTTGAAAAGGCTCCTCTTTTTCTTCAAAATCCCATTTAAGGGGATCTGTAGAGACCATGTCTTCATCCATAGGAACCCAAGTGCCTGGATCAATCAAAAGGTCGATTCTATCTGAACTACTCATTTCCACATGATATCCGCAACTTTCACAGATATAATTTTTTGAATTAAAAAGTGGCTTATAATTTAAGCCATAACAGACGTCGCATTGAACCCACAAATGCCTATATTTGTGGAATCCGCCAGGATTATTTTCAGCCTCTGTTGCTCTTACAACAGGAGTTATCCTTTTTGTCTGTAGCTGTCTTGTAATCCCCGATGATCTAACCAGAAACAGAAACAGAATTAGAGAAGAAAGAGTGTATTGCGGAGAAGAGAAAAACTAGATTCTTAGAACTACCACTTTACACTGCACTTGATAGCCTATGGCATTCAACAAAAAGTAAGACAAAGCAATAGGCATTCTATCATATCTTAAAAGGAAAACAGCAAACGATTGGAAATGACTGTATGTCTGTGTTGCTTTCAACCATTATTTATTCTAGTCGCATAATTGTGTAGAAAGTGCAACATAAAATAGTACAGAAAACTAATCCAACAACCAGTATTTGTTAATATAGAAAGACAGAATGAGCAAACTTTAGAAGAGTATACCTTACGTTGGTATAAATCAGAGCCCTCCTCCAATGCAAGATGCGAAGTTATTCTCAATCTTTACAACTTGGTAAAATTTCATTTCCGATACTAAGAGAAAAGATTTCCTCTTTACCCAAATCACTCCTTCCTAAATATTGCTGCAGTGTACCTAGACTTATAGTCACTCTTTCAACTGGAACTTCCGATGTATTCATCTCTCTTTAATTACAAAATTATTTCTTCTCTCCACAAATCACTCCTTACTAAATATTGCTGCAGTGTACCTAGAGGTCCTAGACCTAAGTTACTATTTCAATAGAATATTCAATATACACGTATCTTTCTTTAATAGCAAAACCAATCCACCATTTCTAAATCCGTTACACACGCGATCCATGTTAAACTAAATTAACACAATCATCTCTCTCTCTCTCTCTCTCTCTCTCTCTCTGTGCAATAATTTTGTGCATCACGTCCTTTACTTTTGGGGGTAAATTGCATCCTCATGGCCAGAAAAAAGCAAGTATACATCAGAAGCAACCAAGGACAAACGCCTGGAATAAACCAAAGATGCCTATAAAGAATCAAGAAGAAACATTGAAAGATCAACAAAAACTAGCAATTACCCAAGACTAGAGCTATTTCCTTTTTGCTTCCACTTTAGAGCTTTTATAATTTCTTTTTATCCAACTTAAAAGAATGATTGTCACTATCGACATTCAACCATGAAACCCAAAATGGACAAACCAATGAGACGTAGGGAATCCAGATACATTACCAATCAATGAGAGTAAAGAAATTCTACTTTGTATCCATTAACAATCAAGGAATTTTATATTTTGCATTCAAGTTTTGTTGTTTTGACCCCACAAAAAATCACAAAATTTCCCCCAACAAGCTTCGAACATCAGTCAAAATAAAAAAATTCTGAGCGTTATCTTCTCCTCATGAGTTGACAGAAAATTACCAACAAAACTATCATTCATCATTTTCAATGTATGCACGCCGGAGTCAATTGCAAAGCCAAATCACATTTTCTAATACAAATCTACATGTTTGATTAACTCTTAATTTGATCAATTCTTTCCATTAGCAAATTAGTAAAATAAATGGCATGTGGTACTAGCTTTTTACCCCACTGATCGAACGTTCTGCCTCCACCCCCTACAATAACCAAATTATGAGTTTGCTCAGATTACTTCGTTGCATTACCTATAAATTCAGCCTTCTCTCTTCTTTTTTTGGGCTAAAAAATCAGTCTTTCCTACTGGTATCAATTTTAATTGGCTTGTTTCGGCAAAACCAATTTTTTGAACATTTTGCATCACAAAGAATCTTCTTCCTAGCAGGCATACAAAGAGGGAAAAACTGATTGGCTCAAAAGAGTAACGAATTGGGGGTTTCTAGCTCAGATCCATGGACTAAAATAATTGCTATTGATATGCAAATGAATAGCATTCCTAATTGAGAGAGAGAGAGAGAGAGAGAATTTGGTTCCAATTAGTCGACCGTATCCCAAAAAGCCGTTGTATTTGAACAACTAAAGATTCCATCGAGTACGGATTTATTTTGTAATTTTCTTTTGGTGAAGTCCATTGAGTAGGAATTGAAGCAACAAACAATGAAAATCACAGATAGAGGGATTTAGGGTTGCTTACTTGATCCGGGAGAAAAGGGGGAGGGGAGAGGAGAATTTGAGGAAGCCATCGTAATCAGACGACGAAGAACGTAATCCGACGAAGAACGTACTCGAAGAAACACTTGGAGAACCCCGCAGAGAAGAGTTTGCCATTTTGGAGAGAGAGAGAGAATGCCCAATTCTATTGTGTAGCAACGTAGATGTATACGAGAGAGAGAAACAGAGAGGGACAGTTGGGCGGAGTATACGAGAGGCGGGTTTTTCTCTTGATGGGAATGATAGGCGATGAGTTCTACCGTTTGATATACTTCTGATCCAAAAATTTTTGGGTGACGAGTGGGTAATTGAGGTATTGCCACTTGATACCCAAGCATGATCCGAGCCATTTAAATGTGTTTTTAACGGTTTAGACGGTCTGAATTGATTCTCTCTCTCTTCTCTTACCTAAACACACTTTCTCTCTTCTTTTACTCTCTCTAAAATCCGGACCGTTAGATTACGTCATGGACGGGTGAGATTGCCAAGCGGATACCACGTGAACAAAACCCACTCGGCATTGAAAAATTTCTCCTTCTGATCGGTTTAAACTTTAATGAAGGGAAAAACAGGCCCTAGAGAAGAAAGGGCTACTACATACTTTGGGCCTCTCCATATAAATCACCTGCAGTTAAGCCCACCAATGAAAAATCTATGCACATTTGCTCATAATAAACTTTTAGATTTTATAAGCTAAACTTTTAACATATTCATAGCCACCTAGCTCCTTTTCTCGCTTTTCCCTCTCACTAATTTCTTCCTCACCCCATGAGGACAAGCAGTGTACAACAGTAGGGGCAAGGTCCTCTAACAGAGATTCTCTCATAATAGAAAAGCCAAAAAAAAAAAAAAAAACAAGCTCAAATATTACTTCAGAAGGCTGCGTATGGACTAACTTTATCATAATGGCTTGTTTTGGTTTACTTGACTTTATCAAGCTTTTAGTTAACAAATTATTATAACACCATTCCACGTTCGTCTAAACGAGAGGAAATTTTGAAATTTTCACAAACGAGATAAATGGGATGACGACAAAAATTTGACCCACAACTATAGAAGTTCACAAAAGACAAGAAATAAACCCAAAAAACAACAAAGCCAAATGAGAAGTTAGGCATCGATCAAGTAAATTTAAAACAAAATTTAGGTTACATTCTCATTTACTTGTAGAAATAAAAGGCAACACCAATGGCACGTTGCTTTCCTTGACAAAAACGTGATACCTCCCGAACTAGATAGTCAAGCAAGAATTTTCCCCAGTTGTATGGATGGACAACATTCATATCTGTCAAGAAATGGAGAAACGAAGGGCTAACTTCCAGCCTTGCTGTTGGGCACAAAAGATTGCCCAACACATACAGTACAAATGACCTCTTAAAATCATATTCTGCTTCTGGAGCTGCCAATCTATCCTCTAATAGGCGAAGGGAGATCCCATGATTCGTAGCATTGTAACTTTGACGCAATTCTGCAATTAGGTCATCAGGTCCTGAGTTTTCCACGTTCTTCCCACTTGTCGCTAATCCCAGCACATGTTCCACATCCTGTGGTGATAAAGGAACGCACACACCATAGATATTCATGCTACTTCGTGCAGTATTGAACCTCTCTAACGGCCAAAGACACAAGCTGCGTCGCAGGGTTCAACATCTAAGACCAAAAAGGTTGCCAAATCCCATGCTTCTCACAGAGGCTTTTTGGTCAGGGGTCAAGCGTTGTAACACATTCAATAAACGACTAGGTGAGCACCTTGTGATTAGTTTTGCCTGCATGAATAAGTTTTAAGAGATGTAAGACCATCACTAGTGGTATACTCAAATATGGATACTCAAATATTGCCACATCACATTTTGAGTATTCATTTAATGGGTTTATAAGTTTGAGTATCTACCCTTCTACAATGGTTCATTTGTGTCCATAATCCCTGTGTTGAGCGCTCAGACCCCTGGGCAGAGGGATCAGATTGGTTTAGTTTTGTGTTGGCTTGTGGTGTTGTTTCTGATTATTTTGTCATCACTCTGTATATCCGTACATTGTCCTTTGCTGTTTGATGGTCTTGTTTGTTCATATTTGCATATCACCATCATTCATGTAGATCACAATACACATGCATACACCTAAATTCCATTGTTGTGCTTATCATTGTTACACGACTCCCATCCCCCATTCCCCGTATTTGTTCAAGGTTGAATCGTAAACATTTCCCACAATCCCACAAAAGTCAAGTAGAGACTGGTCTTCGAACCGGGCGAGGGGGGTGCCGTAAAACCCTTCCCCTCTCGTAACTGAGCTCCCGAACCTGAGATAGTATGGTGATGAACGGGCCAGTATTCCTTATCCATTGAATGAGGCACGAGTCAATCGAATTCGGTTCCTCGGGGACAATCCGCTAAAACCTGGGTGGCGACTCCGAATCGATCGAGATCCTTCCGGAGGGGGCGTCCACACATAAGCAGGGGCGGAACTGTGGGTTAGGGGCACCCCCTTTTGCCATTACCACCATATATATCCCATAAATACTTATCACAATAGGAACTTTTTACTGTATTGGCACCCCCTATACAAGCATCAAACCCAATTTAACATAGAAGGAAA
This sequence comes from Vaccinium myrtillus, assembly GCA_016920895.1. Classification (NCBI taxonomy): domain Eukaryota; kingdom Viridiplantae; phylum Streptophyta; class Magnoliopsida; order Ericales; family Ericaceae; genus Vaccinium; species Vaccinium myrtillus. The sequence goes on from CM029277.1 coordinate 8,147,089, forward strand.
ACCTACATTAGGTTGTGACTTAAGTTTTGCTCAAACCAATTGATCTTTTTTCTTTATCTTCAAAACAAAATTAATATAATTATTCTAAAATAAGTGCAAATGAAACTATTCAAAATTTTCTTGACAAATTTTAATGTTACATTGTGATACTCCATATTGAGATACATGATCTTTTAAAATTCGGCACTCAAATAAAAATTTTGGTTCCGCCAGTGCATAAGGTTCAAGGTGAATGCCATGTATTTCACAAATAACTAATCCTTTTCTAGGTTGTAATTCAAAGATGTAATTCAAGGATGCAAATGCAACAAAAAAAAAAACACTAATGGAAGAAGTTATATAGACATAGCTCAAAATCTAATCGAGAGGGATTGAGGATAGGAACCATTGTAGTCATAACGAGGGCTCGTGGTGGAGGATAATTTGAACGAGAACGAATATCCAAGGTGCTTTCAATCGAATTCAACGTCAGTCGGTGGCTCTACAGATTTCTTTCTTCGTCGGAGGGAGAGAAGAGGAGAGAGAAACGTTAGGAAGGTGTTTGTTTGGCAGTGCTGCTGGTGTTGTGTTGCAAGAAATGGCAACAACAATGAATTCATCGTCTTCATCAACCAGTTCTTCTGAATCCATCGCTGTAAAGTTGAATCCTCCTCCATCTCTAGTGTTTTTTATTGCAAATATACACTCATTTGTCACAATTAAACTAGATACTCACAATTATGTGATTTTGGCAAACTCAAATGCAATAGCAACATGCATTGAAAGCGAAAAAATTTCTTTGGCTATGTTGATGGCTCTGTTGTGTGTCCATCTCCTACTGTTTTGCGTACTACAGAAGCAACAATTTCTGAACCTGATTTTGATAGTCAATTGATTGCCACAATTTCTGCCACAACAGTACCATTGGTTGCCACAATTTCTGCCACAACATTACCATTGATTTTAGGGCTAGATTATGCCCATCAGGTTTGAAATTCTGGAATATCCGAAGGTTCCTTATCATGTACATGTGTATTCATTTAAGCATTTTCTGTGAATTTTTTCCGATCGAGGACCTTTGCACTGAGGGGGCATGTCTACACATTCAATATGTAGAGGAAAACTAGTGTGAGTCATAGTTGTTAAAAACCTAAGATACAGGTGTAGACACCCCGATTTTGACCTGAGAAACTTATCAAGCATTCCTGATGATGAAATAGACCAACCGTGCATACCTTGAGGCTAAGAACAAGGCTTGAACTCACCAACCACCCTAAACCATTCTAAACCCTCCTAGAACAACCTTAAACCAACCAAAATAACCAAAATACCCTTCAAACCATCCAAAATTCTCTTCAAAATAAACCCAAGTCTACACCATCTTCTAGTACATTCAAAATCCTCTTTATTGATATATAATACGTCTCAATCCGTTTTGAAATGAGGGTGATGTGCCCGTTTTATCAAAACGACTTATTTTTTCGACCTTATGAGGGTAAAATGGTCACACACTTGGATGTACAAATCATCATGGGTTCAAATTACTTGGGTTAGAAAGTAGACTCGATAAGCTTTCCAACGTTTCAAACCACGCATAAAACGGAGTTCGCTAGCACCTGAAGCAGCCCTATGAAGTTTGGTCTGCAAGCCATTTGAGCGCTCAAACCACACTTTGAGCGCTCAAACCACACTTTGAGCGCTCAAACCACACATTGAGCGCTCAAACCCCTCATTGAGCGCTCAACCTTGCGCGCACCAGAAACTTTTCAAGGCATCTTTCAGCTGGTTTTCTAGCTAATCTATGGGCTCCCCTCTGGTTTTTAAGCTTCGTTTTCACGTCCAAAATCCCTCCAACTCTCCAATTTGAATTCAAATTCAAAATCCAACTTTCCCTCTCACCCTCTCTCTATATAAACCACCCTCCACCCTTTGTTTAAGGACTCTTTAGCTGATTATACATCTCTCACACCTCCATCAGACCTTAACCACACTCTTTCATCCTTCAATCACGTTTAGCCTCTCTCTCATCCATTTCCAACATCTTCAACCTCTAAAACACCAAAAAACCTTCTTTAAAAGGCCTAAACTCCATGGGTCTTTGAAGAAATCACCTCTCATCAAGCCTACTGCCCTCAAACCTTCCTCAAATCCACAAACTCATTTCAATTAGCCCTTGTTCTTCACTAATCATCCCATTTCAAGTACTCAAATACTCCAAAATCCCATTTTTAAGGCCTACAACACATGGGGCTTTGAGAAACCAACTACAACAGCTTCTTTCTCACTCTAATAAGTCATTTTCAGCCAATATATTCCATCAATTTCATCCAAATCAGCCCCAACCAACAAAACCCACTTCATCCAAGCCAAAATCACCATTTTGGCTCCAAATACACCCCCATACACCCAAATAACCACTCAATCAGCCATACACTCACACTCCTCTGTCCAAAATACCTCAACTCAAGCCCATATTCTAAGCCACTACTCAATCATCCATCAAAACCCCAAGTTCAAGTCTTCATCATAACCAAAAAGGTAGAAAAGCATGTGAAAAATCACGTTTTGGTCATCCTGAGGGAGACCAGTGAGTTCATGGAGGTTCCACATACCTTCTATGAGCTCACAAGGTCTTAAATATCAAAAAATTGATTTCCAAAATCTCAGCTCGAAATGGTTCGAGCGCTCAAACTGTGAGCTCAAACTACAGTTCGAGCTCTGAAACTGTTTCGGCCATTTTGTTGTTTTTGTGATTTCTTATGCTTTCTCATGTTGATATCATCATTTGATGGCTTTTAGTTGGTTTAAATACTCTCAAATCAGCTTACTTCACTCTTTATCATTGATCTATGAAGCCAAAAGCCATGGAAATGATGTTTTATCATTATCAAGCAATGAATAAACTTTATTTGTGGGATGAATAAGTGTATCTCACTCTTTTGAACAATGATCAGATTGTTTAAGCTCACAAAAGCACCAAATAATGGCTTGAAACCACAAAGGCTCATATCCCTTGAATGGGGTTTGAGCGCTCAAACCATAGCCTTTGAGCGCTCGAACTCTGTTATGTTTTGCACTTGTTTCTTGTACATTTCAGTTCAATATCATGCTATATGTTCATTACAGTGTGTGTGTGTGTGTGTTGTTGTTGTTGTTGTTTGGCTAAGCCAACCTAATCATCTCTCTCTCTCTCTCACTCTAATCATGCTTACGCATGGCCCAATACTCATTTCCCACTTGTGGGGACACCTCAAGTTTATTTTATCCCTGTTTATGAAAGTTTCTAGCACAGGTGTACCATCATTCGTCATTTATTAACTCACCCATGATTCAAATGCAGAAAGAATAGAGCAGAAACACTCAAATCCAGTAGATGGTTTGAGCGCTCTGGTCCATCAAATGTTATTCTCAAGCAAGCTTGGTTTCTGAGCATTGAATACTCTGAAATACTCTTTTGATGTTGAGTCTTCACTTTATTCTGTATTATTCATCTCATTTGGGTTATAAGTGGGTTTTAAATCATGCATACATGGCTCTGTGATTCTGTTCAATCATTCCATTACTGTTTCTGGGTAAACAACAGAGATCAAATCACGTTTTCATCAAATCAGAATCATCAAAAACATCACCAGCATGTATGAGTGACCAGGAGTTTGAGAGCTCAAACCCCAGGATTGAGCGCTCAAACCCTTGTCAGTGGATCAGATTGGTTTAGCTTGTTTTACGTATTGTTTATGTTACTTCCAGTTTTTTGTCTCTGTTAATCATGTTCTAACATTGATGTTTGTTATTTTGTGACTTTGTTAGTTCGTACTTGCATTCCATTATTACTCGTGTAGATCACATCTCACATGGATGCACTATAGTTTGTTGCTATGTTTATTATCGTCATTTGGCTTCCCATCCCTCATCCTCCGTATTTGTTCATGGTTGAATTGCATTCATTTCACGTAATCTCACAAAAGTCAAGTAGAGACTGGTCTTCGAACCGGGCGAGGGGGGTGCCATAAAACCCTTCCCCTCTCGTAATTGAGCTCCCGAACCTAAGATAGTATGGTGATGACGGGCCAGTCGGTTCCTCGGGGACAATCAGCTAAAACCCGGGTGGCGACTCAGAATCGATGATCGGTCTCCGGAGGGTCATCCACAACAGGATACATATCGTACAATTCGTATCGTCTCCTTCGGAAAACGATACGTACCCAACCCGTATCCTTCTTGTATAGAAATCCTATGATACGATCACGTATCCTATGATTTATACGCGTATCCTAATTCGGTATGTATCCTACGATTATTTATTGGAAAAAATTCTGACCTTATTTCAAGAAGCGCAACTCCAAATTCATTAATCTAAGCTGTTTGATCTAATTATGGCATATTTTAAACCATTAAATAGAAATTCAACTCCATTGTAGGGCTTGTACAGAAGAACGATCCATACTTCGATTGTGTTTTTGGCCTGAATCATATAGTTGCTCTTGTTTTCTTTCCCTTACAAAGGCAACAGAAAACCTTAATGTATTGAGAGATTGAAAATTTTGCATCTTAAAAATGTTTTTTTAAATGTAAGCATAGTTTGTTGGTGTTATTAAGTGTATTTACTTTTTAATTGTATATTAATTTTGATTAATATTGTCGAAACATAGACTAGATTTAGTATTTTAGCACAAGAAAGTAAAGTCCAAACAAACCCAATGGACAAAGCCCAGAGACAAAAGATATTATTGAAGGAGATATGAATATCTAGTTTTTTGAAACTCTAGAATATCAAGCTCTAGAAACTCTAGAATATCCTTCAGAAATATCTAGAGATTTTTGTGAGAATTAGTCACATGTGATTCTAGAATTTACCTCATTGTTTATCTTGTGTGAAAATATCTTTGGACTAGAGCTCCCCATGGAGTCGTATAAATAGGGATGGGTTCTAGCCATTTTGTACCAAGCCAAATAAAAGTTTGAGTTCAAGTGTAATACAAATGCTCTCATTCCCCACATTTGTATTAAGTATTCTCCCTCTTCCAAAAATCTTGTCCAACTAAACATTAGAAACTCCTAATCTTCTGATAAACGTATCTTAAGATACTAGATGCGCATCCCTATACGATCTATACAATGAAAAAAATGATACATGATACGTATTCCGATTTGAAAACACTGGTGTGAGTGATGAGTGTACTCAACCTTCTGTTAGGAAATTGGGTAAAGTCTCTGTATCTTGCATTCTTATTTTCTACTCTTTAACTGTATTTTGCGCATTGTATTTTGGTTGCTTTGGCTAAATTTCTCAACGTATATAGGCTTGGCAATCGTACCCGCCCCGCCCCGCCCCGAACCCGCCCCGCCCCGAATGGGGCGGGTTTTTTCAAAAATTTTGGGTAACGGATAGGGTAAGGGGCAAAATTTTAAAAACCCGACCGGGTTCGGGTAGGGTTAGGGGGAGACGTGCCCCGCCCCGCCCCGCCCCGCCCCGCCCCGCCCCGATATTATATATACATATACATTATATATATGTATATCTGAAATTGTGTTTAACCCCTTATATTTTTATTAAATTTCGAAAATACCCCAGCATATATAAACAAACTTTCCCCATTTTAGATCTAAAATATCCACAGCAGCTAGGGTTAGACCAGTTCAGAGAGAGAGAGGAAAAAAATAGATCTGAGGTGAGGCCGACGTTCTAGCGCGTAGCGCCGCGGCGGCGGCGGCGGAACAGTACACTCCGACGCTACCGGCTACATTCCGACGCTCAGGTATCTCTCTCTTCTCTAAATCACTCCTTGTTCTCAAAATAAGCATGGTGAAAGACAATGGTGAGAGTTCGTGGTAAGAAAATCACTGACGAGTGACGAAGAAGGAAGAATGGAGGTAATGAAATGTAATAATTGACACAAAACACTAACTGTGCACCAGTATTCACAACCAATGGAGACCAACGGTGAACATGCACCAGTATTCTATTGATTGTGTGACTTTCCTTGTTGATGAATCAGAATTACCCTTTGCATTGGGGCGGCTTGATGGGGTTTTGCAGATTTTTTTAGGGGCGGGGCGGGTAAACCCGTTTCCCCGACTGGGGCGGGAATGGGGCAAGATTTTCATTACCCGGTCGGGTCGGGGTCGGGGAGGGGTACCATTTTTCGGGTCGGGGTAGGGGTATATCAAAACCCGCCCCTACCCGCCCCTACCCGCCCCGTTGCCATCCCTACCACCACATAGGATATGAGTCTCCCATGCATGAGTACCATTACGGTAATCATGTCCGGGTACTAGATTAGATTCAACCTCATGAGTCATCTAATTACATGGCACATGCACAGACCACACAAGCACTTGCAGAGAACTGTAATTGAAGGCTCCCTTAACTCTTTCTTATTGATCTACATCTTCTTGGTCTAACTACTTTTCCCTCCCTAATAATGTTTTACATATAGGTTGAACTCCTCTAAAAAAACCAAAACATGGATTTGCTCTTCAAATGGTATATAGGGGTGTGAGGGGGGGTGTTTATGACCATCTAGATTAGTCATAACGGAATGTAGATTCTAAGCCCAAGGTGGTGTAGCAAAACATAAGTTTGGCCTGTTTCCCATTATTTTGAATCCTGCAATACTTAAATCTAATGAAATACAGCAGGAATGAATAAGAAACCCAACGATAACAAAATACAGAGAACCCCGATTCCCATTGTTCAACCACAAACCCACAATGTTAGATTAGGTTTTTTGCTGCAAGATCATCAACATACATTGCACTAGAGTTGATGATAATCCATTCCAAATAAAATTGCCATCAATCGATTAAAATTAACACCGCCAATGATAACGTAAGCAATGCTTTTCTTCATCTTCGAAATAGCAGTGGTGTTACAAATGAGACATTTAGCTCTTTCAGATTTTGGATTGTTTATCTCTGGATTTTTGGAATCTTGGGTTTCTTGGCATTGATATACGATGCTTTCAGGATGTAAAGGGCACATAAAAAGAGGTAAAAATTACAAGAATAAGATAAGACCATCGTACTCGGGATACATGGATATGAATGGACACGACAGGCATCTCCGCAATGTAGAATTTTCTTTGAAATGTCTTAATTTTTTGTCACAACATGGAAAATACATTGTTTTACGGATGGAGCATGCCAGAACCAGCTAGAGTTCTGAAAAGGTACAAAAAAAATCCTTGTTCAGAGATTATTTGGCGTTCGAGTTCTTGCTCCAAAAAATTCCTTTCCGATGGGTCCTAAATTCTGATTCGTTACTCCTCAAGTGTTTGCTTTTTGTAGCATTAGATCAGGTTCAGTTTTGATGCACTAGACTCACACTTTACTGTATGATGATAGAGCGATACAACAAATGTTTAGGAAAACAGGAACAATAGAAGCTTTAAATTTTGAACTCTCTCAAATGTAATCCGGCCATACGGAAGAACCTTCGTCTGGAGACTGGAACTACTTGAGTTTGTTTAAGACCTCCATCCCTTATTATCTCTTGTACCTTTTCCCTAGTTAGAGAAAAGATATCTAGAACTCCTAGGCGTGAGAGGGCACAAACATCCCTTTCAAACACCTTGAGCGCCTTCATTGAAGCCTCATCATTGTTAGATTTCACCCTCATCGTCTTCAGTTTGTCAAAAATCTACAAAAAAAAAATAAATTAAATCAAATAGAAGATTGACAGCAAAAATAGACTTTTGATAGTAGAAATAGAAGATTGTCAAAAAATACACAACTCGAATCGACAAAACGCACAGACATACACAAATAGACTTACCTTCTCTCCCTTTTTCCATATCAAGGGTTAGAGTGACGGCATGTAGGACCACAACAAGGTCAGACTCTTTCACATCCTCAAATAGAATTTTCTTCTAAGTCAAAAGGTGGCAGAGTTGCGCCTTTACAGGAAGATCCTTCTTGATCTCCTCTTGCAGCTTTGTAGGCAGGTTGGTAATTTTGGATGGACCGACCTGCCTATAGAGTTGCAAGAGGAGATCAAGAAGGAACTTCCCGTAAAGGCGCAACTCTGCCACCTTCTGACTTATATATATAAACCCCTCCACCCATTGGTATTGAAGTCTCTCAACTCGCTCTTCAACCTCACAAACAGATTTATTCTCAGTTACATCCAGATTCAGAAAGTCTTTATCTCTCTCGTTACAAATGGAGATCATCGACGAGGAGCTGATGGAGATTGACGTGGTGGCAATTGAGGAGGAGCTGAAGCTGGAGAACGACGAGGTAACTGAAACCTTACAGTTTCCGCCAATTGATAGTCAATTGATAGTCAACTGATAGTCAATTTATAGTCAATTGATGTTTTCTGCCACAACATTACACTCATCTCTAATCATTCAATTCGTATATTGTAATTTTCACAATCTTCAGTGTGTGTGTCTGTGTGTGTGAGTTGTATGTATACCTGCACTGGACAAGGAGTCCTTATGTATACCTGCACTGGACAAGGAGTCCCTGGTCAGGGAAAAGGCGTGTGGGAATCCATGGCAAAACAGACCACAAGCTGCCCCCTCAAATGCCTTGAGGTCCTTCAAAAAAGCTTCATCATTGCTCGCTTTCACCCTAAGCCTCCTCAGTGTGTCAAAAACCTACAAAAAAGAGAAGCATATATAAGATTGACAACACCAAATATAGATTCCAACAGCTACCGAAGCTATAATTAGTGAGATTTGACACACACACTTACTTTCTCTTCCTTTGCCATGATAAAGGAAGAGAAAGTAAGTGTGTGTCAAATCTCACTAATTATAGCTTCGATAGCTGTCGGAATCTATATTTGGTGTTGTCAATCTTATATATGTTTTTCTCTTTTTTGTAGGTTTTTGACACACTGAGAAGGGTCAGGGTGAAAGTGAGCAATGATGAAGCTTTTCTGAAGGACCTCAAGGCATTTGAGGGGGCAGCTTGTGGTCTGTCTTGCCATGGATTCCCACACGCCTTTTTCCTAACCAGGGACTCCTTGTCCAGTGCAGGTATACATAAGGACTCCTTGTCCAGTGCAGGTATACATACAACTCACACACACAGACATACACACTGAAGATTGTGAAAATTACAATATACGAATTGAATGATTAGAGATGAACGTAATGTTGTGGCAGAAAACATCAATTGACTATAAATTGACTATCAGTTGACTATCAATTGACTATCAATTGGCGGAAACTGTAAGGTTTCAGTTACCTCGTCGTTCTCCAGCTTCAGCTCCTCCTCAATTGCCACCACGTCAATCTCCATCAGCTCCTCGTCGATGATCTCCATTTGTAACGAGAGAGATAAACACTGTGTTTGGTTCACATTTCCAAAAAATTTTCCAAAAAGATTCCTTCCCCATCTCTCATCTCTCCAATCATTAATCACTTTTCTCTCTCTACTCATATCCTTCCATCCAATCATTATTTTCATTTTTCTCTCTATCTCTCTCCAATCATTACACATCTCTCTAATTATTACTTTTTCCAAAAACTCATCCAAACACTATCTCAAAAAATTTCTTCTCAAAACTCTAAACCAAACACAGTGAAAGACTTTCTGAATCTGGATGTAACTGAGAATAAATCTGTTTGTGAGGTTGAAGAGCGAGTTGAGAGACTTCAATACCAATGGGTGGAGGGGTTTATATATAGGTAAAACTTCTAGTCCACACCTCCCGAAAATAAGAAAAAAATGATTTTTTTTGTGTTGCAAATTATTTTTGGAAAATTCGAGCCGTCCAATGTGTTCAGAAGGTGTTTTCAAGGGTTCACGCGGGAAATCTTCAAAAAAAAAATACCGGGAAGGGCTTGATCCAAGCAGTTTTCGCAATTCTTCTGAACACATTGGACGGATCGGATCGTCAAAAAAATGCTCGGAACACGGAAGTCCGGAGTCCGAACTAGAAGCGGAACCTATATATATATATATATATATATATATATATACAACTCCATGCCGTCACTCTAGCCCTTTATATGGAAAAAGGGAGAGAAGGTAAGTCTATTTGTGTATGTGTGTGTTTTGTCTATTCGAGTTGTGTTTTTTTTTGACAATCTTCTATTTCTAATGTCAAAAGTCTATTTCTGCTGTCAATCTTCTATTAGTTTTTATTTGTTTTGTAGGTATATGACAAACTGAAGACGGTGAGGGTGAAATCTAACGTTGATGAGGCTTCAATGAAGGCGCTCAAGGTGTTTGAGAGGGCTGCTTGTGCCCTCTCACGCCTAGGAGTTCGAGATATCTTTTCTCTAACCACGAACAAGGTATAGGAGACAATAAGGGACGGAGGTCTTAAACAAACTCAAGTAGTTCCAGTCTCCAAACGAAGGTTCTTCCGTATGGCTGGATTACATCTGAGAGAGTTCAAAATTTTAAGCTTCTATTGTTCCTGCTTTCCTAAACATTTTTTGTATCGCTCTATCATCATATAGTAAAGTGTGAGTCTAGTGCATCAAAACTGAACCTGATCTAATGCTACAAAAGGCAAAAAACTTGAGGAGTAACGGATCAGAATTTAGGACCCATCGAAAAGGATTTTTTTGGAGCAAGAACTCGAATGCCAAATAATCTCTGAGCAAGGATTTTTTTGTACCTTTTCGGAACTCTAGCTAGTTCTGGCATTCTCCATCCGTAAAACAATGTATTTGCCATGTTGTGACAAAAAATTAAGACGTTTCTTAGAAAATTCTACATTGCGGAGATGCCTATCGTGTCCATTCATATCCATGTATCCCGAGTACGATGGTCTTATCTTATGATTATAATTTTTACCTCTTTTTCTGTGCCCTTTACATCCCGAAAGCATGACAAGAAACCCAAGATTCCAAAAATCCAGAGATAAACAATCCAAAATCTGAAAGAGCTAAATGTCTCATTTGTAATATCACTGCTATTTCGAAGATGAAGAAAAGCATTGCTTACGTTATCATTGGCGGTGTTAATTTTAATCGATTGATGGCAATTTTATTTGGAATGGATTATCATCAACTCTAGTGCAATGTATGTTGATGATCTTGCAGTGCTTGCGACCTTGGATTGTATCGTAGATGGTGTCGCCCCAAGCGTAGGGCTAGGTCGGCGGTAGCATAATAACCGGTAAGACCGGGTCGAATCCACAGGGACCGAACGCACCCGGCGTGAGAGTTGACTTGCGAATGTTGGTTTTACCCTTAAAGCGGCAAACTTGGCTTAGTAGTTTGGGGGTGGAATTCACTTAACTTCGTGAATGACGCGAGAGTGAAAAGACTAATTTAAACAAGGCTAAGTCAAGGGGTTCATAACACCAATGACTTAGGCCAATTCATTCTCCTCTAAAATAACCGGCTCGGGGACATCGTTAAACGACCCCGAACGGAAGATTTGGTTTTTAAACTCATTCAACTAGAAGTGGTGTTTAGCAAAGATTAGGATTTTTGGTTCATTTGGCAAACGACCGAATTGACATCGCCCTAAGCATCACATGTGCCAAGTAGATAAACCCTTGGCTACGTGTGATCAAAGAGATTAACAAACCCAAGCTTTGTTACATAAAATTAATCCTAACTCTTTGATTAACAAGAAATGTTTGCATTATGGCGAGGAGAGTGAATCAACCTAAGTCACGGGGTGCTAATCATCCCGAGACCGAGCCTAAAACGACTACTCGATCATTACTACGTAAAACATGACTATTTTTATAAAGGAAATAAAGAACATGACATATGACTTTACAAACTGATTTTTTTGGATGATTATAAGTCTACCTACAACATTAATACTTAAGATAATAACCAACGACACTTAAAAGCTAGAGATTTTGAAGGAAATAGCTAGAAAAGGAGAGATAAGATTTAACCGGTAAAAACGAAAATAAACTAGATTTATATAAAGGTCTTAACATGTACTACAACATTAAAGAAGGAGGATTACCTTGAATCTAGGTGGAAAGACATGAAAAACTAGAGAGATGGTAGAGCTTAAGCTAAGGACAAACTAATGGAGGTAGAGAGAGAGAGCTTAGGTAGTGATAACCCTAAAATTCTGAGGTTGGGGACCTTATAAAGGCCCCAAAAGTCGTGCCAAATAATTACAAAAGTGCCACTAGATATTTTAGATCGGGCTCAAAAAGTGCAGAAAATTTGCAGGGATACCGGTATCCCATTTTTGCCGCTATCGGTATCTCGCTCAAAATGACCTTCTATTTCAGGGATACCGGTATCCCCAAAATCAAGCTACCGGTATCTCACTTCAAAATGTGAAATTCTTCAGGCAGATTTTTGACCCAACTTCGCGGGCACGCCCCGGCTTCGTCCGAACTCGGAATGAGGCGATTCTTGAACCGTTGGAAAGCTCTATGAGTCTACTTTCAAACCCAATTGACCTCATCTTCATATCCTTTGTAACTTGAGAGAAATGAGCCTTTTTCTATCGGTTGGTCAGATTTTCTCGAGGCTCATAACTCCAAATGTCTTGTTCTTTTGTTCCGGGCCTTCCTTGAACCTTCCAAAGCTTCTTGAATCGACTTCTAAGCTTCGGCAATTGTCCTCCATGGCATTACGGGACCTTGGGTACTTCCGGATGCAACCGGGGATTATTTGGAGCTTTGGACACACCTTTTAGCTCCGATTTTTTGAAACTCATAAAAAACACAACTCGCGCAAAATCAATCGAATAAAGGCACAAAATGCACGTGTGTGTGAACAAAATGAGCGAGATAAGCCCGGATATATACATAATTTGGGGCTTATCATGCAGCAAAAAACCTCATCTAACATTGTGGGTTTGTGGTTGAACAATGGGAATCGGGGTTCTCTGTATTTTGTTATCGTTGGGTTTCTTATTCATTCTCGTTGTATTTCATAGATTTAAGTATTGTAGGATTCAAAATAATGGGAAACAGAGGGCCAAACTTATGTTTTGCTACACCCCCTTAGGCTTAGAAGCTGCATTCCGTTATGACTAATCTAGATGGTCATACACCCTCCCCCCTTCACACCTCTATATACTTTTACAAAACCTATGTTTTGGTTTTTTTGAAGAGCAAATCTATGTTTTGGTTTTATTGGAGGAGTTCAACCTATAGGTAAAACATTATTAGGGAGGGAAATATAGTTAGATCAAGAAGATGTAGACCAATAAGAAAGAGTTAAGGGAGCCTTCAATTACAGTTCTCTGCAAGTGCTTGTGTGGCTGTTCAGAAAGAGCAAATTTGTGCCATATGCATATCCATTCTTCATAGATGTTGTCCTATTTAGGTAGCGACTTATTGAGGAGCTATCAAGGACTAAGCTAACTCTAGAATCATGGATAACATTACTATTTTCGGTCAGGCAAGTTTATCCCTATATGTGTTAACACCATACTTGGCATATCTATTTATATATGAATACTAATATTCTTTGTTCGTTTTCTCTTTCTTAACAGCCATACAAGCACTTGCAAAGAACTGTAATTGAAGGCTCCTTTAACTCTTTCTTATTGATCTACATCTTCTCGGTCTAACTATTTTTCCCTCCCTAATAATGTTTTACATATAGGTTGAACCTCTCCAAAAAAAAAAAAAAAAAAACAGTGTTCAAGTTGCGATCCGTGATGAGCGGAAACCCAACGCAATCCGAATTTGTGAAGTACGTTCACCAATTGAGTCTTTTATCTTATATCTTATGTTTTTTTATAACTTACCCATACAAGTGTTGTATAATCTGTTCGCTAAAAGGAAAAGCCAAGGGCCGAAGCAATAGCCGCGGACAAACAAGCAAACCGCATGGCCAAAGGAAAACAAAAGGCAATAGGTGTGAACAAGCAAAAGGATAATGCCTTGGTACGAGTCTTTGTGCTTTTCTACCCAACTTTCACTTTTGGAATATGAAATTCGTTGGTTAAAATTTAAATTTAAGCCCCCTTTATGCTTTTTTCATCAAGTCTACATTTTCTTCATGTTACTTTTTTAACCTCTCACAACTCACTTTGCAGGTTGAGCTTCGTCAACGGAGAATGGTGGAGTTGTGATCCGCAACGAGTTGGAACTTCGTATTCGTCAAGTACGCCCACCAAAAATCTTGGCTTAATTTGGAAGTACCTATGGGCTTCTTGGTTTACATTGAGAACCATGACAGCTCTTACTATGATTTTGTGAAGTATACTTCCATCATCAACTATATATTTTTGTATCATTCCTTAATTCATGTTAGTTATTTGTTAAAAGGAGAAGCTAAATGCCGAAGCAAAAGTTGCAGAGAAGCTAAATGCAAGCTGTATGGACAAGGGGAAACAAAAATCTACATCTGCGAACGGTTTGTTTGAGAGATGGAAAAGTGGGTATGCTACTTTGTGTATAATATGTTTAAAATGCAACCTGTCGTACATTTCGGCACGAGCAATTCTAGAACAAAACCATAACACTAACATGAAGCCATTGAGCAACAAAAACAAAAGCTATTTCAGCAAAACAGTAGCTTCAAACAACCTCGATGCACTATAGACACGGGCATTTCCCTAGTGCTCTTATGCTCTCTGTTTAATTTATTCCTCGGATTGCATGTCAAAACAAATAAATACGGTAGACTAGATGAAATCAAAACACAGGGATCTCCAAAAATATAGAGGGACCCCAGTGACCTTGATTTTTCACGGACATTCAAAAAAAATCTCATTTGTTAGTTTTGCGTCAATTTTTTTGAAGTTTGGGTTCGTCTCGATGAAATAAATTTATAAAGTGAAAAATTATTATCTAAATTTTTGAAAAGTTTTCTTTTCTTTTCATAAAATTTTAGTTAGTTAATAATTTTTTACTTTTTAAATTCCTCTATCCATAAAAAAAATGACGCTAAACTAACAAATGTGAAAAAAATTTATATAAGAACAAAAAAATAATCAGATCAATTATTTTGCTAAACACCCTCTATCCATTTAGTTGATTAGTTTGATCCCTACGCAATTAATTAGGATTTAATCTTGGGGTCCGACCGTAAAAAAGTAGGAGTAATTGTTTCATAAATTCTCTAATTCAAGCATAAATTCAAGCGTAAGTGATCTGTTGTGTGACTCCTAAGCTGGTCCTGAAACTCACCGTCAAAGAAAAGAAAAGGAAAAACCTACGGGTACATACAATAGCCACAGAAAATGTATAGACCATACTCGGGGATCCACTTTTGGGTCTTACACTAGTGATCCGAACCGTTCATTATTCTTAAAACATTTTTTCGAAGGACCCCACAAAAAATCAACTCAATTGGACGGTTGAAAGAAAATCATCATCTCAAGTCAGATTATTCTACCTGAAAGACAAATTATTTTGTTCTTTCAATATTGTGATTGCTCAGTTTCAACTTTGACTATTCGAATTTACGATTGCACGCCTCCCACGCCCAAAAGCGAATTTTCTTCTTCTTTCCGCCGTCAGCCTTCACCCAAGGTCGATCGAATATCCTTTTCACCCCACATTTCTCAATTTGAAATCAAGGGTTTTGTTTCATCACCGAAGGAAAATCCACTCTGGATCCGCTGTCCCCCTTTGGTGTCCCTCTATGGTGTCCGATCCCCCCAAATGCTGCCACGTGAAACACACTAACTGCCCTACCTACGAACAATGATACATACACAAACTCTCAGCTACAACCCACCACAACCCCTCTCACATGTGGGGTGGGGCCCTCTCAGTCAAGGCCGGCCCTGTGGGCAGGCCGGGCAGGCCCAAGACTGGGCCCCCCGGTTTTTGGGGCCCCTTCTCGTAGAAAAAAAAAATTATATATATATATATATGAAGGACCTCAAATTGAAAATAGGGTTGGGGCCTCGCGAAACACAGGGCCGGGCCTGCGCTCAGTGTGGGTCCCCCACATGTGAGAGGGGTTGTGGCTAAGAGTTTGTGTCCATATCATTTTTGCCTACGGAAATCTTTTAACTCTGTTAGTAGAACACTTTCTCTGTTACTAAAACCCAAAA
The DNA here is from genome assembly GCA_016920895.1 of Vaccinium myrtillus. NCBI lineage: Eukaryota > Viridiplantae > Streptophyta > Magnoliopsida > Ericales > Ericaceae > Vaccinium > Vaccinium myrtillus. Next base: position 8,162,980 of record CM029277.1, read on the forward strand.
TAGATGAAAACAATGTTCAATTTATGTCCAACATCGCATTTGCATACTTTGTTTTGAATAAAACAGCGACCATCAAGTATGTTATGTTATAATGTTTATGAGGTCATGGTTTTCAGATTCAAAATTTTCGATTTTTGCTTCTTTTTTTTTTTTTTTAGGGTTTAGTGGGCGGGGCCCATGTGCCACGTAGGCAGGGTGTTAGAGGGCGCGTGAGCACTAGGGTGTGTATGTAGCATTATTGTTTTTTTCTGTGATACAGTCTGGAATTTTCCAAAAGTATGTTGGACTTGATATGCATTTTTGGTGTTGGTTCTTTGCTTCGAGATTTATTCGTTTCTGCTCGCTGTTAATTACATGCATGGAGCTCCTTAAAACCGAATTCGGGTCCCGCGCCCCCTTCTATTTTACACCCAGTCGTGCGCATCTCCAAAAATATTTTCAATGATTTATTTAAAATTCGAACCATTAATTGCTAAGACAGACTACTAATTGTTAAGATAGACAGTTGAGATGTGCACTACAGGGTTTAGTGTTGCAGGGCACTACAGGACCCCGTTTCCCTTCAAACCATTGGTATTACTTATAAGATAGACAGCTGAGATGTGGTCTACTTGGTTTGATTATAAATGAATGTCGTATAATCCCAAGTTTAAAATTTTATAATCCTGTAATGACAAGTGAATGTTCCAAGCTATAAGTATTTTCTAACTTATTTTTTCCCAATAATGATAAATGAATGTTTTAAAATTATTACGAACCAAGTAAAACTATTGCCAAACCCTCTTATGTAAATATCAGTAAAATTAGTAATTAACTAACTAAAACTAAAATAATTAAAAATTACAAAAAACTAAAAAAATTTACAATACTAATTGGGGGGTTTGGAGTTAGGGTAGGGAGGTAATTAGGGAGTGGGATTAAATATGGAAAGGGGTTGGGGTGATATTAAATACGGGGGTAGGGATCATAAAAATGGAGGGTGGGATGCCAAACCAAGGATGATGTGTGGGCCTGAGATCAGTCATCCGGGTCCAAAGTCATCTGGTCTCTTCATCTCCCAGCCAAACGAGCTCTAAAGAAGGGGGAAAAAAAATGAAGACAATTCTATACTCGGTGCTCAGCTCCAAGAGCATCCAATTATTTAGTGATAATCTCGAAAAAAATTACTAAAACTATTTCTTGGTCAAATAATAATCTTCAGGTCGTTTAGCTTATAATGTCTAAATAATTCTAAGCTACTCGAGATTGGAAAGTATTTGTACGACGATAGACTCGCCAGGTAAGAAACTTTTTTTAAAAAGCTAAGTTTGGATGTATTTTGGAAACATGTTAAGTTTTCAAACTACTCGGTTCATTTATTTTGGTGGAACTTCTGAATTGTTGGGCCCGGAGTGCCCCCATAGATTTGGTTACACAATGTCACTCTCTGCGACCGCTCTAAAAACAGACTTGCGGGTGCGATGTCGAATGCCATAAAAGACTTAATTGAAGCCCTTCCTACCACCAATTGGTTTTAGGAGAGTTGGTGGAAAAGCGGTCCGACGTAGGCAATTTCACACGATACTATACACGTAACTATAATACATCGGGAGGCGGAGGATCTCATGCCGATGTTTCATGCTTTCAAGACCCATTTCCACGACTTGGCATAAGATACCAAATTTTTCAAATTACCGGTTGAGCAGATCAAAACTTTGACTTTCATAAATGTACAGTTGAATTGGAACCCAGCATTAAGGTTCACGGAACCAAAACCTTGAAAAGAAATGGATTTATAAAAGTCCTAGGAGAACTCAAAGGATGTAGCTCTTTGTTTTTGTAACCCGTTTTGAACCTATATATCCCTGTATCTACTGGAATCATGGTTTAAAGAAATATAGTTTTATCTATTTGGGGTGTCTCAGGTGTGTTTTTTCCGAGTTTTGGGTTCAGATTCTTGTTGGTATCTTACCACCCTTTTTTTTTTGTTTTTTCCCTTGGGCCCGTGGCATTTTCAGTCCCCGAGTCCCTTTAATCTTTGTAATTCGTTTTCAAAGATTAATAAATTCTTTGCTTAGCAAAAAAAAAAAAAAGAAATATAGTTTTAATCTGACGGGTTAGTCCGGTTGGTTGATAGGTGTACTTTTCACATGAGGGTAAACTATAAGAAAGTAAATTCTTATCGGGAAATTTCAATCCGCCCCCACTTTTTGTGGGGGCTTTCGTCCAAACCCCATTTTGTCTTTCACTCCTAAATAAACCCAGTGCGCGCGTGTGGGAGAGTTTTCGGTACAGGCACGCCGTGTGTCACAACTTTACTGATGTACCATGGCACTTTTCTTCTCTCTCTATCTCTATCTCTCTTGCACGGCATGTGCGCAATTTGCTTCGCACAGGCACTGCGCAGGCATGTCAGTGCGCACCGCCCCTGGGCCCCATGGCCTGACACGGTAAAATTACCGTTTGCCCCTCCTCTTGTCATTTAATTACCATATACTATATTATTTATATTAATTCATTTATATTACTTTTAATTACTTTATTTATATTAATTCATTTCTTTATACAAATTAATTTAATTATTTAATTCATTTAATTATTTATTTAATTCAGTTCTTTAATTCAATTTATTTTTATTTAATTATTTATTTATCGCTTTTATTAATATTTTTTTCTCTTTTATCTTTTTAAAATGCTCTAATATGTTAGAAATAATTGATTTTTATTATTTTTTATGACAAAATTGATTTCCTAAAAATAATGTTTCTTTTCAAATTATTTATTTATACTATTGTTTTTTTTGTTCAAATTTTAATAATTTAATTTACCATTAACTTCATTTATTTAATTACTCATTTAATTTGATTTATTTTTTCTCTTCTATCTTTTTAGAAATCTCTAATATGTTATTTCTCTTTTTTAATTATTTAATATCTTGTTTTTCTAATATCTAATAAATCTTCTCGTTCTTTATATATATTTTTATAATATGCTCTAATATCTTTTTTTTCTCTTTTATTTATTTATTGTTTATTTACTTCATTTTTTAATTCATTTTTATTTCTTTATTTTACTTTGACTTGATTACTTTGATGCCTTACCACGTGTTGTTGCTTATGAGACATATCTTTGATCCCGGCCCCCCCCAATGCCTTACCACGTGTTGCTTATGAGACCTATCAAAGATCCTGGCCCCCTCAATGCCTTACCACGTGTTGCTTATCAGACCTATCAAAGATCCTGACCCCCAATGCCTTACCACGTGTTGCTTATGAGACCTATCAAAGATCCTGGCCCCCCAATGCCTTACCACGTGTTGCTTATCGACCTATCAAGATCCCGCCCCCCAATGCCTTATCTATTTATATTACTCATTCTTGTACTACTTCACACCTTCTCTTCTTAAGTCTCCCACTACTTCATACATACATTCACAGTAACATCTCCCAATATTTTTCTTTCTTTTTTCGTAATTCATCGAACAACATTATGGATGGCTACTACGATCCACTTGGTTGGTCATTTGAGAATGATGTTCCAAGTGAGGAGAGCGTCTCAAAGAATCGCGATTATACACCCGAATTTAGTGACCCGACTGTGTTAGTTATTTTCGTTGTTCTTATGCATATTCGTCATTTATTTTGAACGTAGATAAAATATGGTGCATTTGAATAATGTTTTACTTATACATATTCGTTATTTTATTTTTTTTTTTTTTTTTATAGATTTTTGAAAGCAGAGAAGATATGTTAGCTTGGGCGAAGAGAGTTGGTCTTGAAAACGGTATTGTGGTAGTTATTAAAAAATCTCGCTAATTTAAAAGGCGCAAGTCAAGCCGAGGTGCATTATTGGTTGTGAGAGAGGAGGAAAGTACGAGACCGCACCGTGGGGGTGAAGGGCAAATATTGCATAGGAATACTGGGACTAAAAAATGTGATTGTCCATTTGAGTTGCGAGGTATACCAATACCTCCAGACGGTGCCAATTGGGGTTTAGGGGTTTCTTGTGGTCTCCATAACCATGAACCAGCAGAAAATATTGAGGGTCACGAGTACCCATCAAGGCTAAAACCAATAGAGAAACAATTTGTGGTCGAGATGGCCAACAAAGACCGCACCTCGTGAAATTCTTAGTATTTTGAAGAAAAAAGACCCGTCAAACACTACGGGAATTAAAAGCATTTACAACGCTATCTTCACAAACAAGGAAGCCAAACGGGGCGGTCTAAATGAAACTCAGTATGTCTTAGAACAACTAATTAAGAAAGGATACCTCCATGACTTTAGGACAAATCAAGAGACCAACGAAATCACAGATATTGTTTGGGTTCATCCTACAAGTCTAGAGCTATCTGTGTCAACTTTTCATCTGTGTTGGTAATTGATGCCACGTACAAAACGAATGAGTATCGGAAACCACTATTGGAGGTTGTGGGTATCACATCCACAAATCTAACTTACTCGCTTATGTTCGCATATCTTAATAATGAGAGGGAAGATACATGTACCTGGGCCTTGAATACCTTAAAGAAGTGGATGGTTGGAAAGGGGGCATCGTTGCCATTGGTGTTTGTTACAGATCGGGAGTTGGCACTTATTAACGCCATTGAAACATGTTTCCCCATGGCACGTCACATCCTTTGCATTTGGCACATAAATCAGTGCGTAATGAAGAACTGCAGCGCTGTGCTTGGGCATTCCGAGTATGAAAATTTTTACAAATTATGGCAATCCCTTATTCATTCATCTTGCACTTCGACTTACCAAGAAAAGTGGGTTGCCATGTGCGAGAAGTATAGCCAATATCCGCGTGTCATACCTTATCTTGCGGATACATGGTTAAGGCCGTACAAAGAGCGATTTATTACAGCATGGACAGATACATGTATGCACCTCGGAAGCAATTCAAGTCAAAGGTATAGTGACTTTATAACTTTACGAGTTAAATTTTTTGCATTATGTTAAACTTTCCTATTTTAAACAAAGTGTATTATTCTATTACAGGGCCGAGTCTGCACATGCAAGGCTAAAGAAGTATTTGGGGGGTACCATGTCATCGCTCCAAACATCTTTTGAGGCCATAGAGAATATGTTGGTAGATCAATTTGGGAAAATTAAGAAGTCGTTCGAGAAATCTCTCAACATCCCACGCCACATACATTTACGTGACGCCATTTTTGATGAAATAAGGTGTCGCATTTCATTGTATGCAATGGAGTTGATCGGGTTCCAGCTAGAATCCGCGGCAGACGCCTACCCCCTCCCAAGCGGCAGTTGCGGTTGTTCGATCAAAACATCACACGGGTTGCCATGCATGCACGATCTGAGGGATTACCGTACCATGGGCATTCCGATTCCGCTATCCAGTATCCATGTTCATTGGAGTAGGCTCTCTATGCACGCGGACGGGTTTAATGCCGAGGGAGAACAACCCGACGCGACATCTCGTGTGGTTGACATATTGCAGGGGATGGATCCATGTATGCGAAAGCATATGATAGGCAGGTTTGTTGATATGGCAGATCCATCTAACAGCAGTGTTCGAGGGCCATCGTATAATACAGAACACAAAGGTCGACCTGCCGGAAAAGCTGAGCAGAGTGGAAGACGGATACCTTCTTGCACAGAAAAATCTACTTCAACATCCAGAGCTGCATCTACATTGAGAGGGAAAGGGAAAGGGAAAGCGATAAATGCAGGAAGGGAGACAGTGGATAGGGAGAGGGAGCACAACCACTACATTCAGCATTTACCTTGGCAATTTCAGCAGTATATGTCCCACACTGTAGACGTCAAAGCTGATGGTCATTGTGGATTCAGGGCGATAGCCGCGCAAATCTATGACAGTGAGGAGGGCTGGGATCAAGTACGACATGATCTTATCGAAGAAATTATTCAGAATAGATATCTCTACAATGATGTTTATCGAGAACAAAATAGGGCAGATGAGATACTAGAGTCACTGCGATGTTGGACGCCTACAGCTCCATATACAAAATGGATGGACTGTATGAGTTTGGGGGTAGTCATCGCATCACGGTACAACATTGTACTACACACATTTGACGCGAATGTTGGAGGTTGTTTTACTCACTTGCCCTTGAGATCCCGTCCAATTCCAGTCCGACAGCGCATTGAAATAGCTATTGCCCGTATTAACAGTCACTTTGTACAACTTTTTTTGCACCCCAATCACCCTGTACCACCCATCCCAATGTGGTGGTGGGATAATTCATCGATTGAAGCTAAAGGATGGGCTTTAAGTTATGTCACACGTCTTGAGTCGTGGTTCCAGGTACTGGGTGTCGTGCCGGGACCACCACAATTTGGGTCCAATATTGATTAGGGCTGACCACTTGTCAACGTGATTGTAATATTTATTCACTTCAAAACGTGATTGTATGATTGTAATATTTATTCACTTTAAAACGTGATTGTATGATTGTAATATTATTATTCACTTTTAGAAGTTTTTTATTTATTATTCATTGTTAAGACAACTTAATTAGCTAATTAAAATAATATAAAGTTTCTAAATATAAAGTGAAATTTAAATGCAAATTTAAGAAAATAATTTACTTGCAAATGTACTTTGAATAAACCTAATTAAATGAGTAATTAAATAAATAAAATTGAATAAACCAAAAAAGAAAAAAAATAAGACAGAAAAAAAACCGAGAGTAAATAAAATTGAAAATTGAATAAACCAAAAAAGAAAAAAAAGAAGACAAAGAAAAAAAAGAAAAAAAAAATAAACCGAGAGGGGGGGGTCAATTTGGGGAGAGGGGGGGGTGGGGCCGGGGGGTCAGTTGTCAGGGGGTGTGCGGAGCCACACTCGGCATGTGCATGTGCATGTGCCACTTTTACTGACACACTCAATCTTTGTCTCCTCTCTCTTCCGTCCTTTCCTCTCTATCTCTCTCTCTCTCTCTCTCTCTCCTCGTCCTTCTCTCCTTTTCTCTCTCTCTCTCTCTCCCCCCTTTTTATTTTAGTTTTAAAATAAAACAACTTTTATTATAAACATGTATTTTTTTATAAAAAATTATATATTTGAAATCTACTCGATGAGATATTTCAAATAAGATCCATTGTGAATATGAAATTGTATACATGTAATTTTTTTTATACCCATTAATTAATAATTTTTACTCCTAAATAATTTACATATCACAACTCACTCTTCAAAATACACAATTCACACCCAAAAGAAAGAATTCACAGACCTGAAATGTAGAATTCATACATCATAACTCACTCTCCAAAATACACACTTCACACCCATCAAATGCAGAATTCACACCATCCAATTAGAAGAATTCACACCTCTCAAATGCGGAATTCACACATTCTCCACACAACTCATTCTCCAAAATACACAATTCACAACTTACTCACAAAAATAGACAATTCACACCCAAAAAAATAGAATTCACATCCCTCAAATGCAGAATTCTCACATTCCAAAATGAAAAAATTCACAACCTTTCTGAACAATTCACACTCTCAAAAATGAAAGAATTCGCACCTCTCAAATGCACAATTCACACATCTACTACACAACTCACTCCCCAAAATACATAATTCACGCTCCAAAATAAAAGAATTCACACCGATAAAATGCAAAATTCACACACTCTAAAATGAAAGAATTCACCCCCTCGAATTATTTTTTTTGCACATAATTTTATATTCATTATGGGTCTTGTTTGATAGATGTCGTCGAGTAGGTTCTAAAAATATATTTTTTTTCAAAATCGGATATATAAATTAAAAGTTATCAATATTTAAAGTTTTAAAAATGAGAGAGAGAGAGAGAGATAGAGAGAGAAATATTCAGTACACGTGTATATATAGAGAGAGAGAAGGAGAAGTAATAGCATTAATGGGAGGAAAAGATCAGTACACGTGTATAGAGAGAGAGAGAGAGAGAGAGAGAGAGAGAGAGAGAGAGAAGGAGAATTAATAGCATTAATGGGGGGAAGAGACTGTTGCGACTGATGATGACAACATAGGGACTGTCGCTCCTGATGATGACAGCATAGGGAATCTTATGGGGCTGACGAGCGTGGGAAAGAGCCTGAATGGGTAGAGTAAGACATGAGGGGGGCCTAAATGGGAACACCCTCACAAAAGATGGCCGGCCTGGAAGAACCCCAATTCTTACTCCCTCCGTCCCATTTTAAATGCTCCCTACGTATATCCGTGCCATTTTCAAACGTCTATATCTTTTTATTTGTAAGGTTTTCAAAGTTTTTAAAATTTTTGTCTAATAGAACTAATTGAGATCTATCAAATAAGATCCATATTGCATATAAAATACATTATAGAATGAAAACTATAAGGGTTTTAAAAAAACACGCATAACCGTAGGGAGCATTTAAATTGGGACGGAGGGAGTATGAATCTTCTAGTTTCGGTGTGGGTGCACGACCTGCCTTTAAACAGACCGAAGAAGAAATTAGTCGATATATGAATAAGCTGGCCCGAACACCCCTGCCAGTCGATATAGTTTTTAAATTTTTAGGGGTAAATGTGTATTACTTCAAATACTTTAGATTAAATTGGTAATATATTGAAGCTTCATGCTTGTACATATAACTATATTTTCCATTCGTATAAAATAAATATTTTATTTATTTTTTTCGTGTCCTTTTTTTTTTAAATTCGGTGTCCCGTGTCGTGTCTGTGTTTGTGCTACATAATTCAAATCTCGATTTTTTCAGTAAGTGTGGTATGAAAACTTAGCGAACGATATTCAATAAGCATGATTTCTGACATGACTAAATTCTCAACGAGATCTGAAAAGTGAACGATTCCGATCATTGAAACTGGCCCGAAAAAAGACCCATAAATGATCCAAACTGGGCCGTCCAACAGAGTATCCATTCATATTAAAAAGAAACTCTTTAGATTTAAATGTGATACATACACCAGTAGTGCACCATAATAGTTTGCTAGTAAAAAGAATAAAAGATGTCAGAACTAGATGGTCAAGCAAGAAGTATTTTCCCCAGTTGTATGGATGGACAACATTCATATCTGTCAAGAAATGGAGGAACAAAGGGCTAACATCCAGCCTTGCTGTTGGGCACAAAAGATTGCCCAACACATACAGTCATAGTTTTAAATAGCGGTATCGGTCGCGGTATCGGTGTATCGGTATCGGGATATTATGGCGATACGTCGCGGGAATCGGATGTAGCGGTCGTGAATTTTTTAAAATCATTAACAACTCATATAAAACTTTATGATACACATTTTTTTCTCTCATTAGGCATAGTTTGTCACATTATATGTTAATAACATTTACTTCCCAAACTATATATTAAAAAAGAAAAGAAAAGAAGGCCAGCTGTTAACCAAAAAAAAGGCCAGATGTACGTGAACAAAAAAAACTCCTATGCATTTTCCAATCCTGAACGTCCATCCAAAATTGCTCTTACGCAATTTTCAATCCTAACCGTCCGTCCCAAATTGCTTTCACCTGCCTGGCCTAGAGAATTAAATCCCCTCAATAACACAGCTAGACACAGTACTTGAAAGCAAAAAGCTAGATTCTTCTTCATTCTCTCATACGCCTCTTTCTCTCGGTCTCTCTGCCATGGCTGCAAGAGGCGACCAGGGCGGATCTTAGAAGGACCTTGGGTGGGCTATAGCTCAAGTGGGGTTTAAAAAAACAGGAAAAAAAACAAAATTTTATATGTAAAATTTTATCCTACCAAATTTTAGCCCACCTCATAGTTGGGTCAGCCCAGGGTAGATTTGTGTCGTAGATACTCTCATCCCCCCTCTCTTTCTCTGGAAATCATAAACCTTCACCCCATTGCTTCGAATCGGAGAAGATCGTCTTTCTGTTAAATGTCGGATTGATGGTATGATCGCCATACGCCGTTTACTTTACTCTCATCTCTCTCCTCGATCTCGCCTTTCTTTTGCAGGCAGCTAGGCACAGTGTATTTTTTTTTGTTTTTAATCGAGTTGCAGGGCGTGTTTGCTGCTCTTTTTTTTTTTTCTCTGTCTCAGCCGATACTCCGATACGTACCGGGAATCAGCCGGTTCATATGCGATTTTTAGGTCACACCGCTATATCGGTGTGTATCCGTATCGGTGGCTCAAAATCCCGGTACGAACCAGCCGATACGGTACGTATCCGTATCGGCTGATATTTAAAAGTATGCATACAGTACAAATGACATCTTAAAATCATATTCTGCTTCTGGAGCTTCAAATCTATCCTCTAATAGGCGAAGGGAGATCCCATGATTCGTAGCATTGTAACTTCGACGCAATTCTGCAATTAGGTCATCAGGTCCTGAGTTTTCCACGTCCTTCCCACTTGCCACTAATCCCAGCACATGTTCCACATTCTGTGGTGATAAAGGAATGCGCGCACCATAGATATCCGTGCTATTTCGTGCAGTATTGAACCTCTCTAACGGCCAAAGACACAAGCTACGCTGCATGGTTCGACATCTGAGACCAAGAAGGCTGCCAAATCCCATGCTTCTCATAGAGGCTTTTTGGTCAGGGGGCAAGCGTTGTAACACATTCAATAAACGACCAGGTGAGCACCTTGTGATTAGTTTTTCCTGCATGAATAAGTTTTAAGAGATGTAAGGCATAGAGCATTATGATCAAAATGAAAACATCGAGTTTTAGTATTTACTTCATTGACATTTTTAGGCTATGCCTATGCAACCATAACTTTAGGGTTGTATCATGTAACCACTTTCATCTATGCAATTTAGTTTTGTTTTTTGTAGCATAAAGTCATTAAAAATATATCTTAACTATCTTCTTGGTTTTGGAACACAGGTGGGAGCAGTGCTCAAGTAGTCATCCCACACTTCACGGGCATGCCTAGTATATTTAGATTTTTCCTCAACATTCATAGACTTCCATGCATCAAAGGCAGCCTTTGTGGTCTGAATGCATAAAGGGGGTCACATTAACTGCTATTCATTCCACAGAAAAGAAGAAAATGATTTAAACAAACTCAAGAGCCCTTACAGCTTTCAGGCCTGAAGATTCAGGATGGGAAGCGCTACACTCTTTGATGAACTCATGGCTACAACATTTCAATGTGAAAAGCACTGAGTACCTCAATATTTCAAAAGGTGTATGTCTACATGTTTGTTTTAGCTTTTAAGACACCAGTTGTTACCTAAAATGCACCCAAGAGCAAGCGGGTCGCGGCGTGGTAACTTGCTTCTTCTTTTTCTTATTCCCTTCAAGCACATCCAGCTCTTCCCCTTTTCTCTTTACCGCTACGTAATCTTCATCACTTGGTACCTGAAAATGTAAGTTGGTCAAATATTTGTTGCAGATGACTCCCAACATCCGTAAATAAAAAGACATGAAAATCGAAATATTCTTGTATAGCGTTTTTAACAAAAACTGATCAGATGAAGCCCTTTCGGGTAATTTTTTTTTTACACATACACTTACCTTATCTCCCTTTTCCATATAAAGGGTTAGAGTGAAGGCGTTTACGACCACAACAAGGTCAGACTCATTGACATCCTCAAATAGGATTTTCTTCGAACTCAGACGGTGACAGAGTTGCGCCATTGTGGTGAGTTCCTCGTTAATCTCATCCTTCAGGTCTCTCGGCAGGTCCGTCCATCCAAAATGACCAACATCAGTGGCCTTAATAGGAACCAAAACATTATCAATTTATCAGTGTTACCAAAAAAAATAGCATCAAATCAGTAGAAATGAATATGTCCATATTTTCTACCTCCTCCTCTTGAGAGGGTGAGGGCGAAGTAGACATAGACGTAGATATGACTTAATGAGAAAAATGTAAATAGGTAAATTACACTTCCAAAAAGAAATACTAGTGAACTTGAGAGTAAAAAAGCTTTCAAGGTGATTTGGGCAAATAGGCCCTCACCTATTTATACACACCAAGGGAGAAGTCTAGAACATTTTGTAGAAGCTTCTCAAGTAATCTTCTCTAGAATTCTCTACCATCATTTATACAAGTCTAAAACTATGTACAATATTCTAGGTAATTTTATACAAGTCTTCATACTTCCGTATGGTTCTAGGGAGCTTTGACCCCTAAAACAATAATCAAACATTTCAAGATTTCAAACTCATGACTTAAATATGCTCCTGCCTACACTTACGTAGTTCTCATTGTTGTCAGAAGATCACAAACAATATTGGCTCAAACCGTAGATTTTGTGATAATTAGATCCCGAAATATTACGTAGGCAATTTCACATGATATGCACTATGCAAGTAACTATAATAAGTTGGGACGCGGAGGATCTCATGCCGGTATTTCATGCTTTCAAGACCCATTTCACGACTTGGGCATAGCTAAACAAAGATACCCAAATTTCAAATTACCGGTTGAGCAGATCAAAACTTTGACTTTCGTAAATGTACAGTTGAATTGGAACCTACCATTAAGGTTCACGGAACCAAAACCTCGAAAAGAAATGGATGTATAAAACTCCTAGGAGAACTCAAAGGATGTAGCTCTTGTTTTTGTAACCCGTTTTGAACCTATCCCGGTATCTACTGGATTAATCATGGTTTAAAGACATATAGTTTTAATCCGAAGGATTCAAGGATACGTGACGTATTGGTCGATACGTATCGGTTTTTCAAGAGACCGATACCGATATCGGACCGATTATACGGTCCGATATAGACCGTTATCGGCTTATATTTGACCGTATCACCGATACCGTTACGTATCCTGATACGGCTATTTAAAACCTTGGAATGATTAGTCCGGTTGATTGGTAGATTTACTTCCCACACGGTCAACTATTATTCGATTCTTGAGGTCAAACTATAATAAAGTAATTTCTTATGAATCTTCTAGTCCAGGTGTGGATGCACGGCCTTCCTTTAAACGGACCGAAGAAGAAATTAGTCAATATATGAATAAGCTGGCCCGAACACCCCTGCCAGTCGGGGAAAAAAAGAGAGGGAATAGTTTTAGCTGTTGCTTAGTTCAATGGATGAATCAAATTGCTTTTTCTTCAGCATCTCACGTGCAGATTGCTCCCTTCCATATATTAATCATAAACCAAACTTGGCTTTTACATGGTCCCTCACATGGAACCTGTCAGCTCCACCTTTTTATTGAACTCAAAACATATTTTCAATCATATCTTTAGCAGACTCGCCAAGACCGGGAATGACTCTGTGGATTAAGATACTTTTCGGAGTCTTTAAAGTAATACAGTGTATAACAACAGTAGATTTTTTAGAACTACTCTACTTTGGACCACTTAGAGCATCTCCGATTCTTACCCATCTTTTACCTATATTTGAGTGGAAATTTGGGTTAAAAGCTCCATTCTGGTATGCCATCTTTAATGCTACACCCTTTTTCCACCCAAATGGGCCAAATCTGGTGTTTTTCAAGTTTTCTCTCCAAAATGAGGGTCAAAATGACATATTTGTAAATAATAGGAAAGTGAGAAGTGGTTTTGAGAAAAATGGGTATGGATTTGTGTCTCCACAAATTTTGGTAAGAAAAAGGAAAAAAATAACTCAAAATGGGTAAGGGAATGGTAGGGGTGCACATACACCGGGCTGGGCCGGGTTTGGGCCGGATTTATATTAGATAACAACGAGATTTGTGCATTCCCAAGCCTGGCCTATTTATAGTCGAGATTCATTTAATTTGCCCAAGCCCAACCCAAATAAAATTTTAGTTTCCCAAACCCGTCCAAGAAGCCCATTTGTTTTTCTAAAGTATAGTATCACAAACATAAATTAATCAACCATAACGATCGCAATTACAATTCACAACTATAGTAATATATTTATAGTTCTAAGTTCTTACAAAAATATTAAAACTAGACCTATAAATTAAAGTACAAATAAAATACTAAAAAAGATGGAACTCTCCAACATCCATCAATCTCCATATATAGTATTAAAATAAAATATTATTTATATCGGGTCGGGCCGGGCTGGGTTTGGACCCTAACCCAGCCCATTTAGTAAACGGGCTTAAAACTCAGCTCAGCCCGGTCCTATGGGCCTGAGTATTTATTTCAAGCCCTAAAAAAATCAGGTTGGGTTAGGCGGTCTACCGGGCCGGTGTGCACCCCTAGAGAATGGACATGGCATTGGAGATGAGATTTTAATCTTTTTACTTTAATTAAATTTACCTTAAAATGAGTATATATTTTCGAAAACACATTTATCTTGATAAATAAGAGTTTTCAATCCAGTATTGCAATGTTTTTGAAACGTAACACTCCTAGAGACCGCGTGTTTCCATGTCCTACACGAGGGCACGCAGGAGATATGGCAAAATACATGTCCAATAAATTTAATTAAATTTTTTAGGGGGACAGGCGGGAACACTGGAGGGACATGGCGGGGACACGCAATGGACATGTTTGGGACCCGACAAGGGTTAAAATAGAATATATAGTTTAATGATAATGCCAAAACCATTTTTGTTTGTGCCAAAACTATAGTGCACAAAAGGCTTGTACCTTGCACATGGTACAAGGTTTTTAAGCACTACATTTTTTGCACAAACAAAAACAGTTTTGGCACAAACAAAAACGGTTTTGGCATTAACACCACCCTTAAATTTTTTTGGGGGGTAAATATGTATTACTTCAAATATTTTGAATTAAATTGGTACTATATTGAAGCTTCATGTTGTACATATAACTATATTTTCCATTCTTACAAAATAAATATTTTATTTATTTTTTCCGTGTCCTTTCTTTTAAAAATTTCGTGTCCCTTGTCAAAACTCGTTTTTGCAAACGATATTGAATAAGCATGATTTCTGACATGGCTAATATTCTCTACGAGATCTAAAAAATGAACGACTCCGATCATCAAAACCAGCCCGAAAAGGACCCATAAACGATCCAAACTGGGCCCTCCAACAGAGTATCCATTCATATTAAAAAGAAACTCTTAGATTTAAATGTGATACATACACCAGTATTCAGTGCACCATAATAGTTTGCCAGTAACAGAACAAAAGATGTCAGAACTTTTGCTTATATTATTAAGAAGGTATATTCATATAGAAATGTGTACCATATTTTTTGTTCATCGATACATGCATTGATTAACATGGTGGATAATTAATTACTAAACATGTACATGTGCAGGTGCTTCTATTCACTTTTTACACCAGGCGTACGTAATATGTACGGACGGTGCATCTTAATCGTCTGTACTTCTTTTTGACGGTTTGGATTTTAAAAAAAACTCTTTTTTAACTCTTACATGAAAAGTTTTTTTTTTTTTAATCTAGACCGTCGATTTCTAAAATGGACGGTCCAGATGTATACGTATGCGCAACAGGGTTGTATTCATAAATTATTTTTGCAGAATTAAAAAAACTAAACTGAAAGTGCATCATCCACTTTCGGCTCAAAGGGACTTCCAGCTGATCTATAACAAATAAATTGTCGGCCTATCTTCTTCTCCCTTATTGTTTGGTGAGAACATGGGGCGGAGAGGTATAGACGTATACTATCCGTCATGTATGTCAGAGATTATTGTCTTGTTACATTACAATAGTATTTGTATGAAATTTTACCGTGCCCGTTTGTATCGAAGCTAAAGTCTCATAACGTGTGAGTGATGTTAAGAGTATGTTTAGTTCCAATAACGATGAGAGATGCTTTGCTTAATAACAATGAAAATGACCCATAGATTTCTTAAATAAATTCAATTAATGTGAGAGAGTACTTTTTGCATAACTAATCACAAATTACCCTATATATGATCCTATATAGGAAAATGGTTTGGACATAGATAAAAGGACACATTTCTAAATCGAATGTGTTCGTAGTTTTTAAAGATATGTGGATCGTACGTGTTTTGTGTGGGTTTAACGCATATCAAACGATGACTCATTTAAGTGTAAATTTGTGTTTGAATGTGTCTGGAGCACTAACGATAAGAAATTGGACTCAAATGCAAATGGTTATTATGGTGCTCAAGAATTGAGATTTAGGTATTTGAGATCTCGGTTTCGAACGCTTCTAAGCACTACAAATTTGTGTGGAGCGAGTTCATACGTGATTGTGTCTAGTCTCCCATCAGACTCCACAACCAACAAATAGACAATGTATGCTCTCAAAAAAATCGTTGAGTCGCGCGTAAGTTGCCCGAATACCTCACTTATAACGAAAAGTAAATTGGTAGTAGCATACTCATTTACCCATGATTATTTTTTCTTGAATTTTCTTAAAATAAATTGGTAGTAGGAGTATATAGTTTTCCATAACTCCATAAATAAATAAAAAGTAAAAATGTAAAAAAAAGAAATGGTAACATAAGTTTCCTCAAGTTAATTTCTTCATTCATTAAATATTTTCAGCGCTGAGCCAGCGCGCAATCTGGGCCGTCTATTTCGATCTTGGATGGTCCGAATTATGGTGAGAGAAAGGGGAGAGAGAAGGTTTCGATCTGGACCATCCAATATACTTTTGAACAACCCAAATGTAACATTCGGGTACCATTTAGGTCCGGCACGTGGTAGCCAAGATTTTTTCTTCCCTCTCCTCTCCTCTCCTCTGTCAACCATATATATTTACTGCCCGCGAAATATCTGTGTCCGATCAAAAACCACACGGAAAATACACGAAAACGATGTAAATCCAACTGAAAACCGTTAATTCAAAAGAAAATTTTCCCCCAATAAATAGCCTTCGTAAAAAATGTACTAAAAGACTTCTTCGTCTTCTTCAAATCTCTCTGTTTTCTGCAACAAATAAAGAAGAAGAAGAAGAAGAAGAAGCAGAAGAAGAAAACAGAGAGAGAGAGAGTGCTGGATCCGACAAACCGTCGGTCCCACTCTCGAAGTCCGTTTCTCTCTCTTCCCCCTGCCGGTGCCGGTTGTGGTTTCCAAGAGAGAGAGAGAGAGAGAGAGAGAGACTATTAATTCTCAAACCTCTTGATCTTCCTCATTCTTCTTTCAATCGACTCTAGGTCTCCTCTCTCTCTCTCTCTCTCTAAATCTATAAAATGCATGTAAATGCGTATACAATTGTTTGATTGCGTAACGTTCGTGAAATTTTCGTCATCTGTGAAAATGAATAATTGGCGTATCCCAATTTAATTGGATTCGTACGTTGTGCTTGATTGCATAATGTTTATGAAAAACGATTCATCTGTAAAATGAATTTTGTTTCTCCAAATTTGTATTTGAATTCCTGCAACCTTTTCAAAATTTTCACCTCATTTTGTTTCTATTCCAATTTTGTTAACAGATTTTAATTGCTCGATACATTCATCAATGCGTGCGTGCTTGATCCAGATTTTGTCTTCCTTTATTTTCCTTTATCATGTTATATCATCCTCTACCTTTTCGCTCGAAAGGGACTCTCCCTTTGTTGTTTTCTTCGTCTGTGTACATCTTCTCCACACAATGAATTTTGACTTCTTTTGCTTATAATTTGCATATAAACCAAGTTTTTCCGTATTCTCTCGTTCTCGTACGTATAATTTGTTTGATTTACTCTTTGAAAGTCAAAAAAGCTAGGTCATGTCCATTCCAACCCCCTTCCCTCATGGCTTTTTCTGTGATATAGTCTGGATTTTTCGAAAAGTATGTTGGACTTGATATGCATTTCTGGTTTTGGTTCTTTGCTTCGAGATTTATTCATTTCTGCTCTTGTTGTTTATCACAATGCAGCTGTTTAAAACCGAATTCGGGGTCCCTGCAATGCCCCTTTCCGTGCGACACCCTGTCATGCACATGCACATCCCAGCCGTCCAAAAGTGTTTTCAATGGTTTATTTAAAATCCGGACCATTGATCGCTGAGATGGACAGCTGAGATGCGCACTACAGGGTGTAGCACAGAAGGGGCGCCATAGTGACCCGATTCCTTTAAAACCCATCGGTATTGCTTTTGCAAGATAAATTCTTTTTCTGTGAATTGGGTTCAATGGATTTATGGTATTTGAACTGCTTAAGGTTCTTATGAATGCTTCCACTTTCTAAACTGATTTCTCATGTTCTGCCCCTATTTTCTTCCTGCAGGTCATACGGAGAGCATGTAGATTTTGTTGTTCAATCACTCCTTAGTAGTGCTCGCACCAGTCTTGATCTACTCTAATATTGCTTTTACTCACCCAGGTAAGCTATTTACCATTAGTTGGTGTGAGTTTTGTAAAATGCATAATGCTTGATATTTGCTCGAATGAGTGATAAATGTAATCTCAGGTAAAGTGTGGGCAGTTGAATGTAGATATAAGCTTTTCCTTTTTATTGCTGGATGGAACAATCAATCTGCTGAAATGAAAACCACTTTCCAAAACCATGGGATTCGGCAAGACACCTGGAAAAATAGAAGATTTCAAGTTATAAAGTTGTGGAAAAAGACCCAACGGTTCGCATGTGGATCTTATGTTGATAAGAAACAATGGAGTCTTTGCTCTATGTATCTGCAAATGTCCATATGCCTCATGTGCGTTAAGATGTTCAGCCATTGAATATTACTGGAGTAGGAGTTGGAGGAATAGAGAGCTAAAGGGTGTTAATTTACAACTTCTGCTATTCTTATTGGTGAATCTACATAATACATTTGCAATTGCAATATAGGATAGTTTAGAGTAAATAACTACCCTTCCTGAAGTGCTGGCCCTTCTTTATGAGTTTATGAGGCCATGATTTTCAGCTTATCCTTCACAATATTGCAGCTTCTCCTCTATGATCGTTGTGATTGATAGTCTGTTACGGGGCTAATTTGTACATGTAATATTATTCTTCCTTTATACTCCTTCCTTCCCAATTCATTGGTACCTTTTGGGGATTCAACTTATTAGTGGAACATCATTATAACACTTGTCATATTTTTTCTTTCCTCTTTTTATCCTTCAAAACATCATCATTGCATGTATTTACTTTCAAAAAGTAAGGGTAAAAGAGAGTAAACTCATCACTTTTCAATTCAGAGAATTTTTTTTGGACAATAAAAAGTGCTATTTGCGGCCAAAAATTGGGGACCGAGGGCATAATTTTCACTTTTAGGAGAAAAGACTTGTCCAGAATGTTTTAACCTTTAGATTCTAATGAATATTTTTCCTCTCATTTCCTGCTAATCCTGGAGGAAATATTTAACTATTAACTTATTAATCTGTGGTGATGTGGTTTTAAAATTGTCAAATTATTTTTCCTGTTGAGCATATAGTGTGGATAACACCAGTTGGTGCTTGGAGCGATTGATAGAATCGATACTTCATAGAAAAATGACCGAGGCCGAAAAATCCTTTCACACCTGCGTGCAACATATGGCTGAATATGTAAGGAAGTTCACACACCCTGGAAAAATCCATCCTGTATCTGTTACTTGCCAGCTTGATCGCTTATTACATCGCTTGGTAGCCATTGAAACTGTGTTAGGAAAGGGAGGAAGTGCTGCTATATTCTAGTTATGAACTTACAGAACTTTTTTACTTCAAATGTATTGGAAGCTGAATGTTATGCAAGTGGTAACTCTTGTTCTTTTATTGCAGTACAAATGCGACCTTGGCATGTCTATGAAGAAAATATTCGTTCTTAAGATCTGCAAAAAGCAAATAAATCACAATGGGTACTTGTTTATCCACCCCACCGCATGCAATTAAACAACAAAGGAAATATCACCATCAGTCAAGAAAGAGGCATGGCAAGCTTTCTAAATTTGCTCATGATGGGACAAGGAAAGGGAACACTGGAACTCTTATAACAGATTTTGCTGTTAGTGAGTTTGTACAAACAACCACCACCTGCAGAAGATCTGAGGTTTCCAATTCAACATTCCATCTCACTCAGATGCAGTGGCACCACAGTCAGGTTGATTCTAATGGTATATTCCTTTTTCCCCCTTGAGAGTTTACAAACTTTCAGATTGTGCAATTTAATTAAAGGCAACAAGATTGTACTTGAGCTGGTAATAAATTACCCTGCTTTGGTAGTTATCACTTATCAGTAAATTAAAACAAAATCCTGCTGTGATGGTTAGAATATCAAAGATTTTGGATTTTGGATGGATGAAAGAAACAACACCTGGCTGTGCATACTACTAAACTGGTACATAATTCCCGCAGTAAAAGGTGTTCCTTCTGTTCAGAAAAGATCTTGTTGGTTGGGTTTTGATCGGTGACCTCATGAGTGGGTTGGTTAAGGCATCGTATCTATGCTTTGAAAAAAAATATTAATTTGGAAAATTACACTGCCCAAATTACCTGTTTGAAATTTTGGAAAATTAGTGTAATACTAACTTTTTCTTTTTGTAATTCTTGTCCATGAACCATTTCTGGCTTAGTTAATGAATCTATGGACGAACATCACTTAGATATCTGCATCCTGTTTGAGTCCAAATTAAAATTTAAACATCTTACTGGCTACTGCTCGAATCACCAAAGAAGCCAGCATTGTGGATGGTCTGAGTATTTTCATGTTTGAAAATTGTTTGAGTTAACTGGTCATTCGTTGTTTTTATATTCTGTGTGGTAAGAATATGTTCCAAGTTGTGTAACATCGATATTATCTGATGGCATGGACTTAGAATTGATCAATCGCATGTATATTTTCGTTTCGAGATTTTTTTTTGTTTTTTTCCCCTATTTAGTCTATCCAAGATTTACAGTTGGTTACTTTGTTGTGATAAAAGAAGGGGGTCGGCCAAATAATGCAGGTTTTTAAATCTTTTTGAAGTTTAAGGTCTGGAGTAGTAACAAGAGATGGCTTATTGCCTAGGAAATGACACTAAAACTTCCATCTTTTTGCAGTTATTTGCCAAGAGGAAGCATGGTTTGACTCAGTCAGTATTCTAGATTCTGATTCAGATGATGAATTCAGTAGCGTGCTTGGAGGTAAATTAGCGATTTATGTTTTGACTAAGTTTGAAAGATAAACATTGCCATTTTGGAAAATGAGCTGTTAGAGGGCCTCCTTGATGAATACATTTGCATCTTGACTTTCTTGTTTGCAAAAGACAAACTGTCTCTCTGTTCTACTAACATATGTGTATCCATTTGGTGTATTCATGTGCTTCTAACAGAACATTTATCTGTTTTGCTTTTTTGCCACGCAGACTCGTTTCCTAGAATTTCAACAGGCCAGTTGATTCAGTATGAAACTTCTTCATGCTTTGTGGATAACAAGTTGTTCAAAGAGTACCATGAAAGGTATCTCAAAATAGATGGGGGTAAGACAGACAAGTTTCTGAGTAAAGATGGATTCAAGGACTCAAACGGGTTTGCACTTATGAGTGCTCAAGGTTATGAGCTTGCGCGCTTTGGAAAGGCTGAAGAATTTTCGACCCAGAGCAAGAAAATGTTGGATCGATCATATGGAAGCTTTAACTGTCTAAAAGAGGACAGAAATGATTTTGAAGACAGAACACAAGAGAATCTTTTGAAGTCTGGCTTACCTAGGCTAGTTCCTTCTCTAAGCTTCAATGACAAGATTGTTAATGCAACAAGTCCAGCCCAACACTCTAAGAAAAGGAAATCTACTGTTATCAGGCTTTCGTTCAAGAGGACATCGGTTGATGGGGATGAGTCTAATGGATACAGTAAGTGTAGCACTAGCTTATATATGCTTGAGTCTCTCTTGGAATCTGTCCAAAAGTTCTATTACTGTGAAGCGAGTACTTTCCTAATCTCTCAACATGATTATTTCCTGAATATTTGAATGGATGTTGTGGAAACTTTATATCTAACCCAAAATTGGCTTAACTCTTCATTAGCTATTTGGTGCCAAATGAATCCAGATATATATGAGCCCAGTTCTTTGATACCTTTGATGCTGTATTATCTTGGAAATTATGAAATTTGATTCTTCTTCCTCACGTCATGATAAGGAACTGGTAGTTCAGTATTGTAGTTTGGTCTTATGTGTTTGTAAACATTTGATTACAGCTAGTTTACACATTTCAATATGGTACAGGTGCATCAAAAAGAATTCTGTTTCGTCCTAGAGCAGGGCTCCTAATTCCATGTTGCAAAGAAGAGAAGCCAACTCCAGGATGTTGGTCTGTGATTGAACCCTCAAACTTTAAGCTGCGCGGTGAAAACTATTTAAAGTATGCCGTCTAACTTCATGTGTAACTGGTGGCAGCCGGCAGGGTTGTGTTCGTCCAAATTTCTATTTAATATTTGATCGTCTCAAAATTTGATATGCAGAGATAAGCGCAAAACGCCTGCTACAAATTGCACTCCTTACAATCCAATTGGTGTTGATTTATTTGTGAGTGCAAGAAAGGTTAATCACATTGCCCAACACCTTGAGCTTCCTCCTGTCAAAGAAGATGGGATATTGCCAGAACTCTTAATTGTAAATATTCAGGTGCTATTTCAACGGGATCTTGTCATTTATATATTTCGTATTTTGAATTTGCTACTTCTGCATTGTGTTGTTCTGGTCAAGTATGGGAAAGGAACTTCATCAGTTTAAATTCAAAGTCGTGGATTCTGAATTGCTATTTATTGGCTGATTTTTCTCTGTGGCAGTTACCTTCTTATCCCGCCCCAATGTTTCTTGGTGATTGCGACGGGGAGGGCTTGAGTCTTGTACTCTATTTCAAGCTCTTTGAGAGTTTTGAGAAAGATGTCTCTCCTCAATTTCTGGACAGCATCAAGGTACGTTGTTAGAATATACCTCTTCAGGAATTAATAGCCAGTTTCTTTTGTTTCTGGTTCAGAGTTTAATTGATACTCTTGGTCCAATAGTTATTCTCTTCAACATATTTATCTTAGTTACGGGAAATGGTATTGTGTGCATTATGTGACTGTTAGTCGTCATCTGGACTGTGAGTCTTATTTTCCGGGTAGTAAATCTTTTGTCTTTCTTTGCAAGTCCTAAGATAATACGGGGCATGTAGGGTCGTTGCTAACCATTGGCACCAAGGTTTTGAAATCAAGATACATATCGTGTATCGTTTTACTTGTTTTATGAATCGTATCGGGATACGTATTGCGTATCATAAGCTACCATAACCATAATAAATATACAATTAACAAGTATTTATACCTAGTAACACCAACAAACTAAGTTTTTAAGTTGTAAAATTTCAAGTCTCTCAACTGAAATTTATCAAATTGAAGTTTCCTGTTACTTTGGTCAAAGACAGAAAAGAAAATCCCTTAATAATTTTCTCCCAAAACACGATCGAAGTATGGTTTTTTCTCTATTCAAGCCCTACATTGAGGTTGGATATCTTTCAAATGGTTTGAATGTCGCTCAAACGACAAAGATTAACGCTTTTGAGGTTCCACTTCATACAATAATGTTTGAATTTCTTCCATTATGTAATCGTAGGAAAAGTACTAAATCGGGATATATATATATTGTAGGATACGCCATCATATCGTAGGATTTTTATGCAAAAAGGATACGGCATGGGAAACGTATTGTTTTCCTGAGGAGACGATACGAATCGTAGGATACGTGAATCGTAGGACTTGCAGGTTCCATCACGATGGTCGATGAGAACAGTGATTTAGGAAGCGTGATCCACAATACCTAATGCCAATTTTTTCATCCTTTTGCTAGTATGGAATCTGATTATGCTGAGTTACTTGAAATTTTTCTTCCAATAGCATCAAATGTTTGATGTCATCTCAACACCATGGCTCTGTGCTCACTCCTGTGCTCATGCTAGCCAAGGAACTCAATTTCCATTTGTTTCCGCGACAACTGCGAAAACTTTCCTGATTCTGAGAGACCAAACAGAAACACTCGTCATACAACCATTCTCCAAAGAAACACCTCAAATATAATGAACACATAAAAAATCAATGAAACATGGCAAAGCAAAAGTTTCCTCAACACAAATATCAATTGCATTTGGCAATCTTGACAATTCGCTTTCTAAAACTTTCAACGTATTGATTTTATCCATCTATAAAGCTGAACAGGTTTGGTTATGAATTATCAGGCTTTTGTGCACTTAGATAATGTTCAGTTAATGTTTACATTATTGTCTCCTGTATATTTAATTTCCTTTTGTCTCTTTCGAAAAAATTTCAAAACATTTCTGGAATGACAACAAACTGTAATGCAACCTATCTTTCATTTCCTTCTACTGGAAATTGAACTACAAGAATTGCAAGTCTAAAAGTGGGATTCCTCCATTTTCTGATCAGATGAAAGTACATTTAGCTTGGGAAATTTGGTTGCCCTCTGGAGTTAAAATGTTAAATGCATAATAGTAATGCTTTGAGTCAGTTCCCGAATGAAGTGCTGCTACAGCTGCCCAATTTCAACTTGTTTCCTTTTATGCACCGAGTCTCAATTGATCACTTGCAATAGTAGGTTAAAGCTATTCGTTTGTCCTACAGAGATTGATTGAAGATGACATTGAAAAGGTCAAAGGGTTTGCGAAAGAAACCACTGTTCCATTCAGAGAAAGGCTCAAGATCATGGTTGGGGTTGTTAATCCAGATGAACTTGTATCAAGTTCTACTGAAAAGAAGCTTTTGCATGCTTACAATGAGAAGCCAGTACTTTCGCGCCCTCAACATAGTTTCTATCAGGTGGGGTACAAAATCCTCCTTTTGTTGCTTACACCATTTGCACTTAGTATTAGGTGTGGACTTGAAGGATGGGATCTTATGATGATTTTTGCCTCCTGTCTTAATGCAGGGGCCCGGTTACTTTGAGGTTGACCTCGACATCCATCGATTTAGCTACATAGCGAGGAAGGGACTTGAAGCATTCCGAGAGCGTTTACGAAATGGGATACTTGATCTCGGCCTAACAATCCAGGTAATAACAATTTTGGTTAGTGTTTGGTTTGTTGAAAGTGTTGGCAAAGAATGGAATGGTCACAGCTGAATTGGTGAATGATCTTTTAGCCAACAGATGTCAGGACTGGTATTCCACAGAAACGACTTCTTTTTATTCAGGCGGCATTTCGTGAACCAAACACTGTCTTATCATTTGATGACTGTAGAATCCAACTTAATTTTTGGATGTTCAAAACAAAACTTTCAGTTGTCTTTTTGTAATTAAAGATTTTGATTTCCCCTTTGTATTTTGATAACTGCAAACAGGCACAGAAACCAGAAGAACTGCCAGAGAAAGTCCTTTGCTGCGTGAGACTAAACAAGATTGACTTTGTTAGTCGCGGCCAAATTCCGACTATCGTGACCATTGATGATGACTGACCGGCGACCGAAGTCTTGAATACCCTTGTGTGGGGGGGAGGACCAAGTTTTTTATCATATGCACATTTGAATTCCCTGCAATTCCCAGCCTTTTTCTAAGGAGAAGAAAAAGAGAGAAATTGCTGTACATTATATTATAGTATAAATAAATAAATTTCCTTCCATGTCTAACATTCAAAATCATGTCAACATTGAATTTCTTTACTGTTATATGGTACTCTATTCCTATCTCCTAGAGTTCAATGTATAGCTTACGTGTAAGAGTGATACTTATTTGAAGGGTTTTTCTTTTTTTTTTTTAGACGGTCGCGCACCTCGACTACGTACTCTCCTCCTGGTTCCGATCGAAGGCAGACCATTCACGTTTGGACTAGGGGATTCACAAGAATATATTTATTGTAGCCTGACCTGAAGAGCTGAATCCTACTTAATCATGTGAGGAGCAAACCAACCCACCAAACAAACCCACCCCGGGCCATCCGAAACCCATTCCAATTTTTCAGTTGCTCTTTCATCCTCGACTTCCAAAATGTGACACATCCCTTGTAACAGTTCGAGCATGGTTTAAGCATTACTATCATCTTATACTCATCTTTGCCAAAGCTTTTGTGGTCTACTTCTGCTCCTTTTTGTGAAATATAGTCACGTACATTTGTCCAACTTGAAAGCCGCTTCCGGAGCTCAGTCTCAGAAGCCATCATTTATATACTTGTACATTATATGCGATAAAGAATCAACTTCGCCCGGAATCGAAGTTTCGATAAGTACCCCTCGGTAACTTAAGAATAAGCCCTTACAAGATTCGAAGTCAGAAATCTTGCGCTAAACTTGATCATGACATACAAAAGATGGTGCCAGATGCTTGAACAATCTTTATTTGCCCAGATAGGCATCAAACATTTGAAATTATACAAAGGAGCCTTACCCCATTACCAGCTTTGAGCCCTCACAACTTCCGTGAGGAATCAACATCAAGTTCAGACATATAAAGTTGGCAAAAGACTAAAAAATATACACACCAGCTGATTTTACAAATACAGAAGACAATGTTGACGTGTTCTTTCTTTTCCGTTTTTCGGCCAGGTGAAATACGTGTACTATATATGCAGCGATCCTACTGGTTAGATTCACAATAAGCCTCCAAAAATAATCTCTCTTCTCAATACTCCATCTTGTACCCCAAGTGGAGAGGTCCACTGTTTGCCTCGGAGATTTGTCCATGAAGTTCATGCCATGATTTGCTCTTCTTTTAGCGGTACTAAAACTTCTCTTCGATCATTGTTTCCGAATTGTATTTGTTCAAGTAGACCAGGTTTCTTAGCAACTACCGTGTCTGATTTCAACTGCAACGTGTTGCTATTTGCTGTGCTGCTACTAGTCTTTCTGGCTGTAGGAACATCATGGTTATGCTTACCTTCGTAAGTGGTTACAACAGCTTTGGGATCTGCGGAAGCCCTCTCGACATGCTTGCGAACATTGCATCCTGCATAAGTGCATTTGTAATAACTCCTGCAGATAAAATTCAGAAGCATCAGAAATTAATCTCACGAAAGAAAACTCCAATGTCTTTACATTTCCCATTTTTTAATCTTTTTCAGGCAGTATAGAAAGTAAATGGAATCTGTTGCAAGAACAAGAACAGCTCGGAAGCAAATATGACAAGGACAACAATAATTTCCACAATACGCTATTTAGGAGGAAATCCAACATAATTGAAATAACAAAGCAAAAGACAACGTGGATCATGGCTCCTGTATAAACACCAATAGCATATTGAAGATTTCGTAGTAGATAGACTAGAACAAAGAAAATAATTTCTATACCCAATGCCAACTGCCAAGTAATCGTAATTGGTCATAAAGACTAGAAAATTACAAACGATTCACCGAAGAGGGGTGGACAGTGACAGGAATGAGAAATTTTGAAGTGCTGAAATGGTGGAGAGGGAGAGATCAAAGTTTGTGTTAACCGTTAGGGAACTACTAGGTTAAAGAACCCCAGAAAACTTGCATGATTGAAAAAGAAGGAACTACCAGGTTAAAGAACCCCAGAAAACTTGCATGATTGAAAAAGAATTGTCTTCGCATAATTCTCCTAATTCCTAATAAATCATTCTAGAATGCTAATATCAACACCAACACCAACACCAACATAGAGACAAAATTACCACCTTGGGTGAGCATTTCCCTTGACCACTTTCTGCCCATATTTTCTCCACTTGAACCCATCATCCAACAGATCGACTTCACTCCTTGTCTGCACAACAATCCTGGCTTCTGTGACCGTTTTATGGGACGATGTTAGCTCAGAAGTCCCCACCTCTGTGTACCTGCACTGCAAAAATCTCACTGAGAACTGGAAAACATAGACTTTAGAAAGAAAATGGAAAGTAAAAAAGAAATATTCACATCAAGAAGGAACTCTATGCTCTATACTTGCCTTCTCTTGGCATTCGGTTCATCATCATTACCTGCATCAGGTATTATTTCAGTGTTGCCCATATTGATGTTCTCAGTTGATTCCGGCAATTCGACATGTGTCAATTGGGTAGATGCCTGGTCCCTCTCACAAACTGAATGAAAAGTTTCATTTGACTTGCTTATTTCTGTCTCACCCGCCAAACCAAGTTCAGGCGTCGGCTGATTTTTTTTATTTTGTTTAATATGTGTTCCATCTTTTGCACGTTTGTTGGATTGTGGAAGTTCATGATTGTGCTCGCCTTTGTATGTAATTTCAGATATCTTCCCATCAAAATTACGCTCAACTTTCTTCTTGACAGGGCAATTGGGCTCCGTGCACTTATAGTAGCTTCGCGGATATTCGCTCGCCTTGACCTGTTTCTGCCCGTATTTTCGCCAGTTGTACCCATCATTCCCAGGTTTGTCCATAGTAGCAGGAGGGGGTTGGAATTTCCTCTCCGACTGAGAAGCTTCTGACGATTCGATGAAGGAATTTTCAGGTTCAGGTTCTGATATTACAGGATGCACCTGTTGTTGGATTGTCGTGTTGGAAGGAAAGGATTGATACTGGGTCCATGATTCTGCGTCAGAAGGTTGATGTTCGGCTTGCATAAAAGATTGAGATAATGTTGCAAGAGCCGTAACTTGAGCGAGGGCCTGCTGGTGGGTCATTCCAAAGGGGCTCTGCGTGGAATTCAACAGGCAGATATATGATTACTCATTCATTTGTAAGCTAACCCTCTCACTAAATTAGAAAGAACACATGAAATGGTGAAGCTATGTTTCAGATTACGGTGTGTTGTATTATGTGTTCTCTAAACTTTCTTCACATCTCATTTCAGCTGAAACCAATTTTGTTTAGTGTTGCAATTTTGAGTTAATCGAGTATAAACAACAAACCTCATGCTACTTTTGAGGAGCAATTATGTGAAGTGATAATATCATCTTAACCAAATTGAACAAGATACGATGATGTAGGTGCATCATCCCTACATTCAAGGAATACAATCAACCCTGCTAAGTTCTCAGCCAAGTAACCTAGTTCGCGAAATGATAATAGCTGAACATCTATGACTGAATCTTACAAAAAGGGCAAAAAGTACTTGGATGTGTCTGAGTTCTTGATATCATAACCTTTGACTTGTATATTGCATTTACATGAGGGGTGAATTTCAAAAGAAGGGAGGAAACCTTCACTAGCGGATAGTATGCACAGCGTACAAAGCATTTAAAAGTAAGGAATTCTATACGAACAGGAACATCAATGCATAAACCCAAGAAACTACAACATCACAAAATCTCGATGGAGTCCGAACTGTAGCAGTTTTTGTCATCCTCAGATGCACCAACCGATGGAATAAACAATGTCTAATGTTAGGTCAGAATGGTAAAATTATAATCAAGGGTATCCTCAAGATTCACTGAAACATGACGTTTTCCCACACTTTCAACCTACAGCAAGCATCTTCAACAATGGGAAATGTCACACCAAAGTAAAATTTAACTTATTGAACTGAGTGGTTCTCGTATTGGGCTTCTCTGGATAAAGATTCGGTATCTAGTTTTTTTTTATCAACACTTCGGTATCTAGTTGACAACCATTTCCAGTAAAGTCTAGCAAATTAAGACCTTGTGTGTTGGGGCTATAGATGTATACGTCGGGACTAAGCGCCTAATCTGTCAGAATTTAGTGAGCCCCCAAATCCCACACTTGTGTCACCATAATACGTGAAGGCCATTATTTTCAAAACAACGGAGAAAAAAAGGCTATCCAGTGCACAAGGCTCCCGCAACTGCAGGCTCTGAGAAAGAGTTAGATGTTAACCCACAGCAAACGGAGAGACTCTTTCCGTGACTCAGACCCGTGACCTGGGAAACCTTACCGCAGCGCCCTGACCACCCTTCATATAACATAGAGATCGCAAAGAAGAGTAACGCGCTGAAACTCAAACTCAATAGCAGTGGTGAAGCTGTCCAGATGCACAGACACGTACTCCAACTAATAATTAATCACTTTCTCAATTGCATCACAAATACATGATATGCATTAAGATCAGGGATGGAGCCAGAGGGGCCGGTAGGGGCGGTCGTCCCTGCAACGGTGGAAAAAAAAAAAAAAAAAAACCCTCTAGTATTATATAGAAAAAGAAAATTTTCCTATGAATTATATAGTCACCCCTGTAGAGTATTTTGGCAAAAAAATTTCGCCCCTACGCAGTGAAATTCCTGGCTCCGTCCTGATTAAGATGTTGGCTAAGATTTAGGCAAAAGTTTTTGTCAAAACATATTGTATACATAAGTTCCAACAGTCCATGGAGATATAAAGAGACAACCAAAAATCAACACTTCCATCACAAATTTTGTGTAATTATTTACCATTTTTATGTGTGTAAATCATAAAACACCTAATCTAAAAAGATGAAGTGGGCAGAGAAAGTGGTAACATCACTAATTTTATCCATATTATTGGTTTGCCACAGTTACCCGGCCAGATATTGCCTTCTCCCCTTAAGACCGGATTCACCAGTCGATTCGCATCGTTCAAGGCCGGACGCAAGGGCGGGACAGCCCGGGCGATCGCCCTACCTAAATTTCAAATTTTTCTAATGAATATCGGCATAATTTTTTTAAAATATATACAATTATATAGGTTCGCCAGCCTAGATCCTCAATGAAAATCAAATTAAAAAAAGGAAATGGAAAAAAAGAAAAAAAACAGACGCAACGAACAGATCTCGGCAACTCACCTGGAGAGGCGAGAAGAAACCCGGTGAGTTAAGAAACCCAGAAGGGCTCAACCCAGGAGGAATCATAAACACAGGATGAGCATTCGAACTACTCCCAACCACCAAATTCACCGGCCTATTCTGCTTAAACCCTAATTTCTCTCCACCACCACCTCCACTTCCAGTATTCGCTTCTTCCTTGACCGGATTAACGGGTAACAGGGTGGGTAACTTGGGACTACCGGCGCCGGCGACAGGAGAAGCCATGGCGCCGGCGAGCAGCTGAGAGAAGGAGCGGCAGTCGGAGTCTGGGTAGTTGTCGGAGAAGAAATTCGAGACGAGGGTCAGTGGGCCGGGGCTCAAACCGGTGAAAAGGGTATCGATTGAGGTCCGTGGTGGGAGCGTAATTGTCGGCCGTTGAGCTCTGTCCGTCTTCGCCATCTCTCTCTCCTTCTTCTTCCCCTCTCTCTCTCTCTCTAGATATGCAGGGGATTCAGGTCGTTGATTTGGGTTCTGTAAAAATGGGTTCCAATTCTTGCTTTTTTTTCTCTGGAAATGAATATAGATAGATGCAATGTATATATATATATGTATATATGTGTGAATGTAAGTGATGTCTTTATCGGGATTGATTAATGTCTGTCTTATCTTGAACTTTGTGGACTCCACTGCTTTGCTTTCCTTCTTTATTAACTACTCCTGCTCGGGCATAACAGTAGTTGTACCAGATCAACAATAGAAAATGGAAATTGGTTTTTTTACTTCATGCATATGTCGGTATACAGATGTCATTACAGATCTAGTATTCCTCACGCATGTTTATAAAGTATTTTA
This sequence comes from Vaccinium myrtillus, assembly GCA_016920895.1. Taxonomy (NCBI): domain Eukaryota; kingdom Viridiplantae; phylum Streptophyta; class Magnoliopsida; order Ericales; family Ericaceae; genus Vaccinium; species Vaccinium myrtillus. The sequence continues at coordinate 8,194,097 of CM029277.1, forward strand.
TACACTTGGGTTTTTGTTAACCTTCACCCAATAGGCGAAACTGAGGAAGATAGTATATGTATATGATGAGAAACCAGTTTGGATGTCAATGAACATTTCACGGACCAGTCAGCCTATTCTCATTATGTGAGACCAACTTCGGGATCTCACACGAATAATCGAAGTCGCTCAATTTGTTTAGAGTACTTTATTAGGGGTTTTTATGAAAAATCAGTTCAGTCAAATACTGGTAAAGACTTGATTGATTCATTCAAGATTTAATTCTTGAATCGAATGGACCAAAACTTTAACAAACTTATCATGTCTTTATTGATATCTGGCTGAGCTGGTTTTTTTCAAGAATCCTTAAAAAAATACTCTAAACAAATTGAGGGGCTCCGATATACGAGTGAGACCCCGAGATAGGTCCCACACAATGGGTGTAAGCAGGGTGTGAGTGAGAGCGTGTGAGAGTAGACTTATTGTTTACGAATATCAATATACTTCCACGGATATTAATTCATTTTTTTCGGACATCTATGTATTTCTGCTTATCCTCCACCCTTTGGACGGAGGTTAGCATTTACATATACACATTTTTTAGAGTCCACCGGTATTGTTCGATTTGTTCCACAACCATTGCCTTTTCTATTGTTTTAGTTTGTCTTTATTCAAATTCTTTTCGCGTTTGTTAGTTTTGTCAAGCTATTGTGAATTATGAATGGGTCTTGCTAACATGTGCCTAATAGGCACACGATAAGCACACAAACAAACAAAAACAACACACACTCCAATACACCTTTTAAACTTTTCAATACACTTTCACATATTCTTATACATTTTTCACACATTTTAATACATTTTTCCAACCTTAACGTGTACATATTAGGCACACGTTAGCATTTTCCATTATTAATTCAGAAAATATATTTGCATGTGGATTTGTGTCTAGCATTATTCTTTCCTCTTGTAGGAATGATTTGGTAACTCTGAATGGTGTAGTTTTTTGGTTTCCCATATTTTACTTGAATAATTATGAGGTGATTTTAAACTCCACTGACAAAAAAATGAGTATATTTTAGCACTTCATTGCAATTGCGAAAATATGAAGGATAAAAGTTGAAAAAAGTACATTGGAGTATATATTTTTTTTTTCTTGTTGCCTTATTGTCAGTCTAGTGGGCTTAAAAAGTGTACTGAAATGTATGAAAAGTGAAAAAAGTACATTGGAGTATGTGTTTTTTTTCTTCTTGTTGCCTTATAGTCAGCCCAGTGAACTAACAACAGGAAAACCCTTCATTTTGTTTCAATTTTATGAAATAGTGAGTGCCACACTCGCACTCTATGGTTTGAATTTGTTCAACTTTTCTCTTTTCTAATTCGGTCAAAAGCAAGTCATCCACTCCCAGACTTGAGGATTGACAAGAGATTTATTTATTACGACCCGACTCCGTGTAATTGTCAAGTTATGAATTCAGAACGTCTAGAATACAGCTCATTCCTATTGCCACTTTAGCCATCGGGTTCACAACAAAATCAATTTGCGCACGCAAGTCTGCGTACGTACGATGTTCGGTGCATTTTGACCGTCCAAAAGTATTTTCGACAGTCCGAATTTTATTTACTCTTTGACTAGTAAGAAAGCTTTTCGACCGATCAAAACATAATTAAAATCTAAACCATTGATTCGACCGGTCAAAACATAATTAAAATCTAAACTATTGATTTGTTAGAATGAATGATTAAGATGTGTGCGTGCGCGTTTTGCAAATTGAGTTGACAACAGGGTGGGCAAGTTGCCAAGTTGCTCTTCAATTAAATTTGCTTCCCTGTCGAGCAGGCAATTTATGGAAGGCGAAGGACGACGACACCCTACCGCTTTTTAGCCACCAAAAGTGGTTGCTGGTTGGCCCCACCCAATGACCCTTTCGGGTTCAGCATTTCTTTCCGTCTAGTCACCCTTTTTCAAAACTCACCCCAGAATTCAAGCCGAAACTGACTGGGGTTGTGGAAATTACTGTGTACTGGGTCCCACACTAGCTTTTTGGTTAGAGATCCATCCCTTCTTGACAGCATATGTATCTCTGTATCGGACATGACATATTGAGAATTGTTTTCCCAATTTATCTCATTTTTTGCTCAACCTTTTTGAGAGACTCATAGTTCTTTTTAGAGATTTGGAAACTAAAATGAAAGTGTGAGTCTCTATATTTTGAAGCTCGAAGGTAAATTTGGAAACATAATCTTAAAAAGTACGATGACAGATAAATAACAAAATCTTCACTCAATATGTCACATCCCTTCTTGAGAGTATATCCAATGTATTTCTATATCTCTATTTAGAGACCAGGCGTGATATGTTGAAGAATTTTTTTTGTAATTTATCCCATTTTCATCAATTTTTCGTACTTTTTGAAGGAACACATCGTTCTTTTAGAGATATGCAGACAAAAATGAAATCTTGAATGGATTTTATGAGATAAAATGGGAAAGTTGATTTTAGTTGGTGTTTTATGGATGAGTGATAAAATCACCTTGTTTTCCCAATATATAAAATCTAGGTGATAAAATAGTTATGGACCACCATGAGTTTCAAAAATGGTTGATAAAATCTAGTGTGATCAAATCTATTCGTAATAGGTGATGATAAAATCGAAGATGATAAAATCAAATAATCCATTCAAGAAACTCCCCCTTAGTATAAATTTGGAGACAAAATCTCTAAAAATGATGATGGATCTCTCTAAGATTCTCTCACAAAGTAAAAGTTAAGAAAAAGAGGGGATAAATAACAAAATATCTCATCAACATGTCACATAGAAATGCATTGAGGATGCACTGAGAGAAAAACGATAGAGAAATGGACGATCAGAGTAGGGCTTATGAGTCGGGCATAGTAGTCGTCTTCACCTAAACTTGAGTTGTAAAGACTCCGACCCCATGGTGAGACCGAAAATGGAGTAGAGTGGTAGCTTCTTCTCTCTTTTTTTCCAATCGATCAAATACTTTATTAGTTACTATAATAATGGAGTGTCCAAACAAACTTCACGCTGTATCCAGGATGGAAAATCTCCACTCCAGAACACCACGTGATCAATAGATAGGGCATATTTGGTTGTGACATGAGCCACCCTATTACAATTACGAGAAACATAATGAAAAGAACAAAACAATAAGCGATGAGCTAAAGAAATAGCATCTCTAATGAGGATCAGTGTTCTAAAAGTCGCTAGTCGCTCCCAGGTCGGATGGCTGCCGACTAGCGACTAGGGGACTAGTCGGAGATTAGTCGGGGACTAGTCGGAGATTAGTCGGGGACTAGTCGGCTAGATTTTTATTTTTTTAAATATATATTCTCCTTCATCCTTCATAAGTTTTGATTAAGTAGAATAACATAAGTAGCAAATCATCAAATAAAAATATACAATCTGTTTTTTACCTTTTTAATGCCTTAGTGGCAACTAAAACCACAACAAGAATAATTAATCCTTAGTGGCAAACCACAACAACAATATACAGTGTGTTAATTTATTGATTTATTCTACAATCTACAGTACGTGGAAACTGTTTTTTAATGTATATTCTACAATCTATAAGTGGAAACCACAAACCACAAACATTAGCCTCTCGTAATGATAGATAGAGAGAATTAAATTATTAAAACTGTTTTTTAATGTACTGTATATCATCCACTGTATTGAGTTTGACCCAAAAATTTAGCAAATTCAGTTTTTTTTACCCCAATTTTTCCGATTAGTCGCCGACTTGTCCGATTTTTTTTCGATTCGCGACTTTTCCGATTAGACGACTTGCCCGATTAGTCGCCGACTTGTCCGACTAGTCGCCGACTTGAGCCCGACTAAGTCGGCCGGCGACTAAATCAACCGACTAGGCCCTAGTCGACTCGGAGAGCCCCCGACCCCGACTTAGTCGCCGACAGTCCCGACTTTTAGAACACTGATGAGGATATCCAAGCTGGATTTGGCAGCACTTGTTTCAACATGTTGATTACTCCTTGAGTGTCCCCTTCCACTAGATACTTCAGTCCACCTCTGCATTTATAGCCTCCAATGCGCTACGAAAACCCATCGCCTCCACCATCTCAGCTGAAGTAACGTGAGGTAAAGGAATTGCAATCATACTTCTAATCTGTCCATGCTCATCCCAAATTACAATCCTCACACTCCCTCGTTTTAAACTAGCATCAACTGCCCCATCAACATTAACTTTCAAGAAACCCGAATTTGGCAGAACCCATCGTTGATCACTTGCCCCATTATGCACTCTATGCATTGCCTCCATGCTTGTAGCCTGGCAGAACTCATGATACTCCTCCGACCCTTTATCAATAATTAGTAGAATACAATCAAGTTTCACAAGAGTTCAACATTAGAATGATTGAATTACACTCAATTGATGTTGACAAACAATTTATATTGGTCCATATAGATTGAACGAAAGCGAATTTGCTGATCGCTTGAGTTATTATACAAATGAAAACTTTGCCGTAAAGTTCATGTGATTTCGAAACATGCTAGGCCCACGTCAAATGGTACGAATTTGTCATAGGCATGTTAAATAAAACAAAACACGTGACAAAAATTTAGGTTGATCGAATATCGATAAAAGCCTAATCTATCCGCATCTGTCTTGAAAATAATGAGAGTCAAATAAAATGAAAATTCGCAAGTCATTGTCATAAAAATTCTTATAAATCAATTGTCAATTTTGGCGCGTTTTTTCTTCTTCTTCTTCTTCTTGCTGTTGTTTGTTCTTTCTTGTTTTGGTTCAGATATTGTGGATCCCTTGGACTTTGTAGTATTTGGTTATGAATATATATTTTTGTTGCTTAAAAAAAAAAAGAGTTTTGTGGCCAGTGGGTTCCTTGTACAGTTGTGCGGTCCTTGCAAATAAAATTTTATTGCTAGTCTACCTTCAAATTGATTTTTAAGAGTATAACTCGTGTCCGGACTAGTTCATGCGCACTACGACTAATTTTGAGAACCAATCTCACTGCTCACTAGTGAAGTCGTTAATTAAAGTCAGAGTAAAGTTCCGCTTGGAATTCATAGCATCTAAGGAATTCATAGCATCTAAAATGTTTTAAATTTGACGTCTCTCCCGTATGTTAGGTCAGTACCACATTGCCAACCCGCGGGGTTGATTTACAACTTGACCACTGGCCCCTCTAGTCTGCATTCCATCATCTGATTAGTCATATATCAACAGCCTTGTCTAAGAAGGAAGCGGGGGCCTGTAGTGAGACAACTTTTTTTTTTTTGAACGGCAAAGAAATTTTATTAATCTTTGGAAACAAATTACAAAGATTAAAAGGGACCGAGAGAAACGGCATCAAAACGCAAGAAAGCATCCCAACTAGGTTAGCACACCTCCAAGCGACAATCATATGCCTACCCGGACCCCAAGGGAAATAACAAGGCTAACAAGGTTAACAAGAGGTCAACCGACCAAAACCCAGACAACTCCCAAAATTGAGACTACATACAACTTTGATACGAAAAAGTAGGCCTAGGAAACAAACTCCAACCAGAAGAGCACCAATAGCACCAAGACAATAACAGCATCAGCAGAAGCAGTAATCGAAGGAAGAATACCTCAGTCTTCAATCTTAATTTCAGAGAGGAGAAACCACAGATTATGAACATAGAGATGTACTACAACATCATCAGACAGATCCAGCAGCTTAAATCAACAATTTAAAAAGCAGATGGCCTTCCAAAAAACACCTCCCGGTTCCGGAATGTAAGAACAGCCCTTAGCCCTCACCCAACACCCCACGGCAAAAACATCCAAAACCCAAACCAAAAGATCCACCCACAGCAAAGCAAAAGAAGAAAGACTCCCAAAACCAACCCACCAGGCACATAAAAGATCCCCAGCACATCCAATGGCCTCAACATCTAAAAAATCAAAAATTTCTTCCCACCAAATGGTCTTGACATCAACATGCTAAGGTGGATAAGAGAAGACAAGAATTCATTGAGTCAGAATTTTATCTTTCATACCCTCCTTATCCTGAGCCTCCAATTCTGCAATTTTGCTTATCACCTCTTCATCTTCTCCATCATATTTATAACCAATAATTCTGTTCATCTGTCGAATGGCTTGGGCTTCACTAAGAATGTTTTTATTTCTGTTGCAGATCCCTTCTGATGATACTGATGCAGACAGAGCAGCAGCTGCGATAGCTGACCTAAAAACCACACATTTCGAACCACCCTTTCTTCCCTTTTGGTTCCACTTGTTCACTTTTGGATTGCCCAGAATTTCATCAATGTTCTTCCTCTTTTTTTTTCCTTTAGCACCTTTTACCGTTGCTTGAATGGAAACACTATTACAATCAAAAAAATCTGCATGAGGACACACCTCAACAAATTCATTATGGTTGTGCTCTCCTTCTTCATTTAATACATCGTTTGATGAGATGACTTGATTGTCCTCAGCAATATTCCTATGGCTGCAGCCAAGCTCAATCAATGCTGGATTATCAAGAGTAGCCACATCATCAATTAATGCATCATCACCTTGATCATGGTTATCTTGATTTTCTTCAGGATGTTGTGCCATATAACAACTTGCGGTTATAATGGGGTTTGGATCCACTTCAAAAGTATCAAGCACTCTCTCATTTCCCGAAGATGATGATCCAATCCCTGAGGAGGAGAAATTTGAACCTGTGGTATTGTTGATTTGATCATCAGTATTTATTGGGAGGGCCACCTCAGCTTCTTCCTTGCTGTCATTCATACTTTTAATGATTGGTTCCATGCCTTTCTTTTCTGCCACATCAGAGTCATGTATAACTTCCCTATCTTTCTCCTTAAGCCATTCTGTTTGGACCCCAATATTTACCTTATCATTGAAAATAGTATTGAAAGGATCATCGCAGTCTTCTTCCCAGATTCTGACTTTGTACACTTTGCCATTGACAATAATGTTAATCCATTCCTCAATCTTTTCCGAATAATCAGTGGAAATGAGAATCCTGCCAACATCATAAGAGTGCTCTAAAGCAGTTTCAACATCAGTGTTGATGAAGACACCACAATAATCCCCAATTAGCTTGAAGGTATTGATATTCCATGATTGTAATGGCATTCCTCTGCATTTTAACCATACAAATCTTGAAAGACTTGCAGATTCACCATTCCAAGGTTTGAGTGAGATAAACCAATCTTTTAGAGTAGAATCAGAAAGAGCTAGGTTCCTAACCTCTTTTGAGCAGAAAGTAAAGATCATTGAAAGACCCCCCAGTGACTTAACTGAAACATCAGGGAAGTTTGCTTGATCTAATGCTTTAGATACAAGGTCAGGAGTAGAGGGATCCTTCAGCAAAACTACAACGCTTCTGGAGAGCCATTCAGATGCAAGAGGTTTGACATTAAAAGTGGCACTATCAACAAATTCTCTGGGCTGATTAGGCCATTTATCTTGATATCGACGGCTCAAATTTAAACATAATTTCAAATCATCCGAGTCGTTCATTGTTTGGATTAAAAATATCGAGATGAACGGCCGAATAGACTCACTACACCTCTGTAGTGAGCTGCTCACTACAGGGACCCCGCTCCCGACTCCTGTCTTAAAGGATAGGCTGGCTGCATAATATTGATTAGGTTTGGGAGTATTTTGATCGATTTGATCTTCTCCATTTTAGGGAAATGAGAGATTCAAGGCATGAGGTTGAACTACATCATCAAAAAGTCAGAATCAATATTGTCGCACTTTTACATGTTATTTTGGGTGGTTCTGACTTTCTAAAACAATTCCAATACAGTTTTCTGCAAATCCATTTTCCTTTTGCAAATAAATAAATAAATAAATTCAGTGCACTTTTCTGTTAAACTTTGTTCGGTTTGGCTTTTGAAGGAGAGTTTTGGGGGTAATGAGTAGAGAGAGATAGGAAGAAAATTTTATTGGGAACCGTGCAGGGTTGATCTTGAGACCCAAACCGAACAAGGTGTAACATTTTTCCGAACAAAGAAGTGCTAACCTGTTTTTTTTAATTTATTTTTGAGCTGAAATAATTTCAATACTTCGGAAACCTTTTTTTGGGTGTTTTCTACTAATAGTTTTTTTTTTGACAAATGTTCTCATTGAATTTATACCTTTATACTTTTTAGAGATTTGGTCTCTAAATTTGCTTTTGGGTCTCCAAATATAGAAACCCGCTCCTCCATTTTGGTCTTCAAATCTCTAAAAAAGACTATGAGTCTCTCTAAAAAGTACAAAAAGTTGAATAAAAGAGTGATCCAATTACGGAATCTTCCCTCTATATATCACATCCGGTCTCTAAAATAGAGTTTTAGAGCTTGATTGAAGATGCTCTAGAGGTAAATTTGAAAATTGAATCTCTAAAAAAGATGATGGATCTCTTTAAGATTCTCTCATAAAGTAAAAAAAAGTTAAGAAAAAGAGGAGATAAATAACAAAATCTCCTCTCAATATGTCACATCCAATTCTAAAATAGAGATATAGAAATGCATTAAAGATGCTCTGAAAGAAAAGTTGGAAAAGAAATGGACGATCAGAGCTGGGCGTAGTAATTGGGCATAGTAGTCATCTTCTCCTAACTCGAGTCATAAAGGCTTGTTTGGTTTGGGTTTTGAGTTTTGGTTTTTGTAATGATTAGAGGGAGAAATAGGGATAATAATTTAAAAAATAGGTATTAATGATTGGAGAGAGATAGAGAGAAAAATAAATATAATATTTAAAAATAAGGGTAATAATTGAATAATAATTGAGAAAACCAGTTCTTAAAAACCAAACCGAACAAAAGACTCCGACGGTCCGACCCGTGGTGAGACTGAAAATGGAGTAAAGAGTGGTAGCTTTATTGCCTCAGAAATTAGTAGAATACAACCGAGTTTCGCATCGCAGGAGGTCAAAGTTAAAATGATTGAATTACACTCAATTGTTGTTGACAAACAGTTTATATTGGTCCGAAGTGCCAGGCTAGCACAGCTGGTTTTGAACCCCACGAGGGACGCGGTTGACTAACTCACTAACTCTACTAACTCCTCTAATCCCGCTGATGTATATTGTCTGAAAAAAAAAAAAAAAATTTATATTGGTCCATATGGATTGAATGAAAGTGAATTAGTTGATCGCTTGAGTTATTATACAAATGAAAACTTTACTGTAAAGTTCATGTGATTTTCAAACATGCTCCTACTATCACAAATGGTATGAATTTGTCATAGGCACGTTGAATAAAACACATATGACAATATATTCGTCGATCGAATATCGATAAAAACCTAATCTATTCGCACATGTCTTGAAAATAATGAGAGTCAAATACAATGAAAATTCGCTGAGTCAACGGTCGTAAAAATCTCTATGAGTCAATTGTCACTTGTGGGTGCCTTGTACTGTTGTACGGTCCTCGCAAAAAAAAAAGATTATTGCTATTTTCTACCTTCAAATTGATTTTTAATAAATTGTGTTCGGGCTAGTTCATGTGCGCTACGACTAATTTTGCAAACCAATCTCACCGTCCCCTAGTAAAGTCGTTAATTAAAGTCAGAGCAAAATTCTGTTTGGATTGACCTAAGGAATTCATAGCATCTACGAAGTTTGGAATTTGACGTCTCATCCGTTTCTTATTAGGCCAGTACCACATTGCCAACTCGTGGGGTTCATTTACAACTTGACCAGTGGCCCCTCTAATCTGCCTTCATGATCATCATCTGACCGGTCATGCATCAACAGCCTGTCTAAGAATGGGATGGCTGCAAATCCAATTTCCTTTTGCAAAAAAATAAAAAATAATAATAATAAATAAATAAATCAGTCCACTTTTCTGTATAAAAACAAAAGATTTTTCCGAACAGAGTACTAACCTGTTTTCGTATTTTATTTATTTTTGAGCTGAAATAATTTCAATACTTCGGAAACATTTTTTAGGTGATTTCTTAAATAGATAATTTTCGACAATTGTTCTCATTGAATTTATACCTTTATGCAACTCTCAATAATTTCAGTACTTCGGAAACATTTTTTGGGTGATTTCTTAAATACAGTAGATAATTTTCGAAAAATGTTCTCAATTGAATTTTCGTATTTCTGTAAATCTTTTTCGTCATGGAGCTTGAAAAGAAATGGGACAGTTACAAGGGATTAACAATGAGGTGTGCGCAAATTAGCCCGAATATTTGATTATAAAAAAGAAAAAGGGATAAACATGCAGTTAGTGGATAGAAAGAAGCAAACAAACAAAAAGTTTTGACTTAAGTACAAAAGAAGCCAAAAAGAAATTGAAGTGATGGCAGGTCCCACCGGGATTCGAACCCAGGTCGCTGGATTCAAAGTCCAGAGTGCTAACCACTACACCATGGAACCTTGATGGGCCCTCTCTCTCAACCTTAATATTAAACTAAGATGGTGTTTGAGAGCCTCATTTTTAACTTTTTGACTTTTTAGATTATAGTCAGAATGTATTTTGAATTTGGTAGGAGTGTTTGAGAGAAATATGCATAATACATTTTGTAACAGGAGTAGTGTTTAGGAAATATGTGCAAAATACATTTTGTAGGTCTTTTTGTTAATCAAAATGAGAAAAGTGAAAAATGATAAGTCAAAAAACTCATCCCAGCCTATTTTTGGCTTCTCCTCTCTAATGCCAAATTTTGAGAATGAGTTTTGAGAGAATACACGTTATGAGTTTTGTCTTCCAAACACCCATAATCAGAAAAGTAGAAGTTGAAAAGGAGAAAAGGGGTCGGCCAAACACCACCTAATAAGTTAATAAATTTAGTTTTCTTTGTTATGTGTGCGGTTTAAGCAGATGGATTATGAGTGTGGTGGGCCGAATATACGGGCTTGATAGGGCATTAGTCTGTTGGGCTAGAAACGGTTGGGCCGAAAGGTTGTCACTAGCTAGGCTTTAATCCAGTTGTCGTTGTGGTAATGGGCCAAATCATGTTAGTTTTATAGAACGACTTGCAAAGTGTGGTTTGAGATCATATGGGTTGTTCTTTGTTCATCTATTGTTGTGTGCAATTTAGATTAATTGACTCAGGCCTTGTTCTTGAATGGATTTATCTCATAAAATCTAACATTCTCAACAGATTTTAGCAAAATTAGATTTTATGAATACTAGATTTTATCTCACAAAATCATTTACAAAACACCTTTATCAACCCTATATTTTAATCCATTGGGAAAACAATGTCATTTTATCACACCTCTAAACTAAGCTACATTTTATCAAAATTAGATTTTATCTCATAAAATCCATTCAAGAACAAGACCTAATTTATTACCCAATGTTGAACATAACTCTACACAAAGAAAGCTTGCAAAGACAAGCTCATAACAATGGATGATGATTCCTCAAGTGGAAAAATTATTCGATAATAAGCACCGCCACGTGGTGCTCTGACATCCTTCAGAATTACATATTTATAAATGCCAGTACTTTTTTTGTGAAAAAAAATCTCTTTTTAAAAAATCTAACATATCTTGATTTTCATTTGAAATGAGTCTCGCTTGACTTACATTTTATGGATAGATGTTCCTCTTAGCTTATTTTGTTGTACCGCTTGGCTTCTAAGAGAGGTTTGGGGTTCGAGTTGGTGGAGGTCTGGGGTTCCGTAAACACATTCTAGTTTCGAGGCAAAAACTTCACTTAATTAAGGCTTATTTGTGAGTAGTTAGTTATACAGTGGTTCTAGGGCATCGCTACGTGATGCCCTAACACCCTTCTCTATTACATTTTTTCTTATCAACCTTCGTCACATAATCAGGTAAAACTCATATATTTAGTCTTGAGTCCCACATAAATATACGCATGAGAATAACATTATAACACCAAGTAATGATGCCCCAAGAGAACTAATTAGTTTTTTGTATATATGAAAAAAGTGATGTATATTTTTCTATAAAAAAAAAAAAAAAAAAAAATCCTTTCAAAAATCTAGTGTGGGCACAGGCCCACACTGGCATGCATGTGGCTCCGCCACTGGGGATGGCTGCATAATAGGTTTGGGAGAATTTTGATTAATTTGATCTTCTCCATTTTATGGAAATGAGAGATTCAAGGCTGAGGTTGAACTACATCATCACAAAATCAGAATCAATATTGTAGCACTTTTACGCGTTATTTTGGGTGGTTCTGATTTTGTAAAACAATTCCAATACAGTTTTCTGCAAATCCAATTTCCTTTTGCAAAAAATAAAATAAAATAAATCAGTCCACTTTTCTGTATAAAAACAAAACATTTTTCCGAAAAAAGTACTGACCTGTTTTCGTATTTTATTTAATTTTGAGCTGAAATAATTTCAATACTTCGGAAACATTTTTTAGGTGATTTCTTAAATAGATAATTTTCGACAAATGTTCTCATTGAATTTATTTATACCTTTATGCGACTCTCAATAATTTCAGTACTTCGGAAACATTTTTTGGGTGATTTCTTAAATAGATAATTTTCGACAAATGTTCTCAATTGAATTTTCGTATTTCTGTAAATCTTTTTCGTCATGGAGCTTGAAAAGAAGTGGGACAGTTACAAGGGATTAACAATGAGGTACGCGTAAATTAGCCCGAATATTCGATTATAAAAAAGAAAAAGCGATTAACATGCAGTTAGAAGATATAGAAACAAACAAACAAACAAACAAAAAGTTTTGACTTGACTACAAAGTAAGCCAAAAAAAAATTGAAGTGATGGAAGGTCCCACCGGGATTCGAACCCAGGTCGCTGGATTCAAAGTCCAGAGTGCTAACCACTACACCATGGAACCTTGATGGGCCCTCTCTCTCAACCTTTATATTAAACTAAGAGGGTGTTTGAAAGCCCCATTTTGATCTTTTCATTTTTAACTTTTTGACTTTTTAAATTATAGTCAGAATGTATTTTGAATTTGGTAGGAGTGTTTGAGAGAAATATGCATAATACATTCTATAACAAGGGTAGTGTTTAGGAGATATGTGCAAAATACATTTTGTAGGTCTTTTTGTTAATCAAAATAAGAAAAGTGAAAAATAATTAGTCAAAAAGCTCCTTTCAGCCTATTTTTTGCTTCTCCTCTCTAATGCCAAATTTTGAGAATGAGTTTTGAGAGAATACACGTTATGAGTTTTTGTCTCCCAAACACTCATAATCAAAAAAGTAAAAGTTGAAAAGGAGAAAAGGGGTCGGCCAAACACCACCTAATTAGTTAATAAATTTAGTTTTCTTTGTTATGTGTGCGGTTTAAGCAGATGGATTATGAGTGTGGTGGGCCGAATATACGGGCTTGATAGGGCATTAGCCTGTTGGGCTAGAAACGGTTGGGCCGAAAGGTTGTCACTAGCTAGGCTTTAATCCAGTTGTCGTTGTGGTAATGGGCCAAATCATGTTAGTTTTATAGAACGTCTTGCAAAGTGTGGTTTGAGATCATATGGGTTGTTCTTTGTTCATCTATTGTTGTGTGCAATTTAGATTAATGGACTCAGGCCTTGTTCTTGAATGGATTTTATCTCATAAAATCTAGTTTTGATAAAATCTGACATTCTCAACAGATTTTAGCAAAACTAGATTTTATGAATACTAGATTTTATCTCACAAAATCATTTACAAAACACCTTTATCAACCCTATATTTAATCCATTGGGAAAACAAAGTCATTTTATCACACCTCTAAACTAAACTACATTTTATCAAAATTAGATTTTATCTCATAAAATCCATTCAAGAACAAGACCTAATTTATTACCCAATGTTGAACATAACTCTACACAAAGAAAGCTTGCAAAGACAAGCTCATAACAAGGGATGATGATTCCTCAAGTGGAAAAATTATTCGATAATAAGCACCGCCACGTGGTGTTCTAACATCCTTCAGAATTACATATTTATATGCGGTTTACAACTAAGTATATATGAATTTTACATTAACGCGTAGTTGTGAAAGGAGTTGGATACCACGTGACAGTGCCCGTTGAGAAATTACTCAATCAAGTGATCAATGACTTCTTCCAAACCTCTATAACCTCCATTAACCCCTTCTTAGATCCCCCACCATCTCCCACTGCTCTCCTTGCCTCTTCTCTAACTTGCCTTGCTCCCACTTTCACCAATTCATTCCCCATTATATCCCTAACTTTCTCCCCAATTTCCTCTCCCTTAACCACCACCTCCCCTCCTCCCCACCCCCACTCCTCCACCCACAACCCCAACCCAATCCTCTCCACCACAAAAGCATTCATCTTCTGATCCCCATGTTGTGGCCAAGCCAATATAGGCACCCCATTCCACATAGCCTCACTCACTGAGTTCCACCCACAATGGCTTAAGAACCCACCCACTGCTTTGTGACTTATCACCTCCTCTTGATTCACCCAATTCTTCACCACCAATCCTTTTCCCTTCACCCTCTCTATAAACCCATCTCCCATAACTTCACCTAATTCCCCTTCATCTTCTCTATCTACTTTCTTTTCCTTCACCACCCATAAAAACATACATCCACTCCTCTCTAACCCATCACCCAATTCTCTGATTTGTTCCCTTGACATGGCAGTTCTGCTCCCAAAACTCACATACAAAACTGACCCATCTGGTTGATCATCAAGCCATGCTATTGATTGACTCTTTTCAATATGAAGTGGAGGAAATGGGCCTATTGGCGTCACCCTTGGTAGCCCATTTACTACTTTCCCATCATTAAGTGCTCCCAAGGAATCCTGCTCAATGGTTTGAAATGTGTTTATCAGTATCCCATCTGATTGTATCATCTTTTTCCCATTCTCTATGATCTGGGTTTTTAAGAGGTTAGGTGTGTCTGAGAGTAGGGGTGGGGGAATCCATGATTTCGGTATCGGTTGGAGCCCAGGTGTTTGAAAGAAGTCTTCTGTTTTGTCAGAATCATTTGGGGCTTTTGAGCCAACTATGGCGTGGAACGACACAAAAAGTGTCAACATTTGAGCTGATGAAGTGAACAAAATGTAGTTAGGAAGGCTTAGAGATTGGGTGACTGGGATGACTGTGGAGGCCAAGCTCATGTCTGTGACAAGAGCAGAGAGGGGCGGGGATAACGAGGAGAGAAGCGGTTTCAGAAGAGGGGATGATTGTCGAATGGCCTCGTATTTAAGGTAGAAAGGGTCTTCTGAATTGTCAGAACCAGCATTTTTCAGTGGGAGGAGATTGAGTTGCTTTGGAGTGATGTGAGGGAAATTGGAGAAGAAGTGAGAAAGAGTTTGTGACTCGGCCCGAGAGATGGTTGGGTGAGTAGTGATGAGGGTAACTTGGACATCTTCTTGTGCTAGCGAAACAGCGAATCGAAGGAAAGGGGTTAGATGACCCATGCCAGAGCTGGGAAGGAGAGCTACATGAGGAGATGGTTTTTGTTTTTGGGAGTTTGACATTTTCAGGTGGAAAATACTGCGAGATGCAACGTTCTCTTCTTCTGTTATGCTCCTGTCGATTGTAAAAGAAGAAGATAAGTACTTCACTATGGTTTGTCTGGCTGCTCAAGTAAGTATTCGATGCATGCATATATACACATAGAATTTGTAGATGGTCAAATGTGGCAACTGCTGCTGGAATTCCATGTGTTGTGATGTTTTCTTGATAAGCAAGATATGTGAAAGTTTCCTGCTTTAATTCATTAGTCACCACCCACCCACCCAGGGGCGGAGCCAGGATTTTGGTTCAGTGGGGGCAAGAATTAGACGCGTTCAGGGGTGCAAGGATTTTGGTTGGGAAAAAAAAAAAAAATAAAGAGGGGTAAATTAGCAATTTTGTGAGGTATACTAGTAAAATCCTTATAGAAATTTTGGGGTCATGGAGTCAATTGACCCCTCTTGTCTCCATGTGGCTCCGCCCCTGCACCCACCTGTCTTGAGCGGATTGATGAGTTCGACACCGGAGCTGACTGTATGTGGCTTTTCTTGTTTTGTATTTTGTTTTTCTTTCGTAATTTTTTTAGTTTTGTTTTATCTGTTGTTGTCAGACATATGGGCCGCACAATTTGTATATTTTATCAATATATAAGTGGCGTTTGTGTTTTCCTCAAAAAAAAAAAAATCATTGATCATGGCAGTGGTGGAATTCATGTCAATTTGATAAGGGGCCTTGCAAAATCAGGTCTAGTCCTACTTGGTTTTACATGATTTTCTATAGCAGGAGTTTTTGTTCTACTTGACTTCTCTTCCTTTTGAGGGGCCCTTTGTAATGATTTGGGAGAATATTTTGGGGAGATAAAACTTATTTACGGATGTGGCTCAAACCTCATGGTTTGCGCTACCGGTTTTTGAGGGTCCCACTGAATGTACATTGCAATAATCTGAACCGTTCAAGTCCACAAAATAATGTAAAAGAATCAGCTTGATTGGAATTTGAGTCAGCTTACGCGCATTTCGACTAATCCCCTCCCGGTTCAGTCGAAGACAAGTCATCCACGCAAGGACTAAGGAATTCACAAGAAATTTATTTCTTGCGGCCTAATCCCAATAATCGAACCTGGTCAATAGTGTGGGAGCAAACTCATCCACGAAACAGACTAACCATTGGCCTCATAGCCTTGTTTATTCTTGCAAATTAATGATTTTGGATTACCTAGTTAAGCTTTTGTATAGTCTAAAGCCTCAACCATTTCCATTAACAACAAGAAGAAAAAGAAGAGAGGCCATGTCAACCAATGCAAGTTCATACTTAATTTTCCTTTTGTGTAGCACTCATAAGTTCCTCAATACAATACATAGTAAAATCTTAGGGGTAAGTGGAGGGGGTTTGAACATTGGATTAGGTGAAACTTATAAACCAAATACTTGTACACCCCAATGAAATACCTGATCTCCTTTCTAGTTAGTTACAGTCTCTCAGCTTCAACATTCCAATGATTTTCATCAGTGCAATCTCAGAGCTGCCTCCAACTCCAAAAGCTTCCCTAGCCTCTTTCCCCACCTTCTTAGCCTTCTCCCTCAAATCACCACCCCCCATCAACTCTCTCACTCGCTCCCCGATCTCCTCGCCCTTCACCAACCTTTCCCCAATCCACCCCCATTCCTTCACCCACATCCCCAACCCTGCCTTCTCCACCACTTCTGCATTCATCTTGTGGTCCCCTTGTTTTGGCCACACCAGAATAGGGACCCCTTCCCTTGCAGCTTCTGTCACCGCGTCCCAATCACACTGATTAATGAACCCTCCAATAGCAGGATGAGCTAGAATCGCCGTCTGGTTCACCCACCCGTTGATCACCATCCCCATCTTCTTGGTTCTTTCAAGGAATGAATCGCCTAACAGTTCTTGGACCTCCTTTTCGTTTTCACCGTCTCTTAAGACCCAAAGGAAAGAGAACCCACTTCTCTCCAACCCTTTTCCTAGTTCTCTTGTTTGATCCTCTGACAGAACTGTTCTACTTCCAAAGTTGACATACACTACAGACTCAGCAGTTTGGTGATCCAGCCAAGGAAGGCCATGGCCTTCTTTTTTCTCAGACTCGTGAGGTTCTAACGGACCGACTGGGTATAGAGGTGGTAGATGACTTAATGCTTTCCCCTCCAAAAGGGCACCAATTGTTTCAGGTTCGAACTGAGTAAAGGAGTTTAATATGACCCCAGTGACTTTTGGGAGAGCTTGAGCATTTGGGATTAAGTAATCTGTCAGAAGACGATTCGATGGTGAATTGTCCAACCAAGAGGGTGGAACAATCGCTTTTGGCAACGGGGATAAACCCGGGATCTTGATTTCTTCAAAATCATCCTTAAATTTAGCAGGAGATTTTGAAAACAGTAGAGGAAGATAGGATATGGTAGAATAACACCGAGCAGAGGCGGTGGAGACGACAAAGTTTGGAATGCCGAGGTGGGTGGTGGTATCGGCAAGGGTAGCTGCTACAACAAAGCTAGAAAAGATGGCAGATACCGGTTGAGGTAAAGAAGACAGGAGAGGAGGTAAGAGGTGGACGGAGCGATTAATGGCCTTGAACTGGGTAATGAAAGCATCATCAGAAGGGGAACTGGAACTGTTTTTGCTAATGTGAAACTCAAGGTTGATGATGTTTGGATGGCTAGAAAAGAAGCTAGAAAGTAGAACAGACTCTTCTGAAGAAACTAATGGTTGTGTGGTGATGAGAGTGACCGTAACGTTTCGAGATGCTACCATGGCTGCAAGTCGGAGAAAGGGAGCTAAATTACCCATGCCAGGACTTGGGAAGACGACGATGTGAGGAGAGGGATTGGCCATTGTCAAATTGATCAAGATTTTTCTCAGTTCAGACATGGAAGACTATATGTTTTCCTGCTTTAAATCCTGCATCCAATTTGTCTTGTTCTTGTTCACTTGTTTGTTGATTTGTGAACGGTATCTAAGGATTTGGATTCCAATTCTACATTATAAAACAGAACGGAAAATGTCCAGACATAACAACAAAGCAATGTCTACGGCCGTTAGATCATATTTTCATGTTAAGATTGTAGCTGTCAGATTATTTCTGGCCGTTAGATCATATTTTCATGTTAAGATTGTAGCTGTCAGATTATTTCTTTTTCAAACGATATGTAAAATATTCTCCTAATAAATGTACACCTCTTTCTTCACTTTTTAGGCAGTGTAACCTTATTTAGATGTTGTCTTAATGTCTTTTATGATCAGATAGGAAAACGTTTCAAAATGGTAAGTCATGTTAATTGTTATGCGTAGGTTGCATTTTTCGGGTAAAGCAATCGGATACAGCGTATAGTTTCAATAAGTTAAGAAGACCATATTGCGTTTCAGCGCACTTTCAGGCATGGACATCTGCTAGAATTATACTGATATACTCCATACAAAGAGAGATTGTGATTAAGCAGTCCCATGAAAGATCTCCTTGCAAATATTAATTTTCACAGGAGTAGTATATTTTGCTCAAAATGTGGTCCTCCTCATAAAATATTTCACTTCTCTCTGATGGGTTTTACAATATTTTCTCTCCTTGTCAATTATAATCAACATTATGTGAACTTCATGCTTCCATCGCTGATTCACAATGGGACCACCTGAGAAATTTCCATGCATAATTGGCCCTTTTGAAGAAAATATTTGGTGCTGCGCAATGAAATTAAATTCGTCGCTTCCCTATGTTTGTTTTATTGGATTGGACTATATATAGAGGCAAAAACTCTTACGGTGTTACTAATATTTTTACGGGAAATTTTTAAAAAGACCTCTGAACTTTCTGACAATTCGCAAAATAACACCCGGACTTCAACTGTCAACAAAATCACATCCGAACTTTATATTCCATCAACAGAAAAGCCCTTGCCGTCCAATTCTGTCAAGTTTTTAACTGAGGAGGTCTAACGGATGGACTTAACAGCGGTTTTGTCCGTTAAATGCCCAAAACTACGTCGTTTTGGGCATAACTCAAAAAAAATTGTAAAAACTGTAGAAACTATAAAAATTGAAAAAAAAATTGTAAAAAATTGTAGGCAAGGTTATATGGTGTTTCTAGATTGAATTTTAAGTTTTTTTTTTTTTTTTTTTTGGTGTCTATAGTCCAACTTTTCTAAAAACTTTACTAATTTTTTTGGATACATCTACTACTGTAGACACACTTGAAAAATAAAACTTTGGCAAATTGTAGAAAATTTTCAAAATATTACAAATATTTCCAACTTTGACTTCATACTTAGACTATTTAATTTTATTGAGGTATTCTTCTGTTTTTACTAAATTCTTTTACTTTTTAATAAGTGTGATCATCGTAAAGTTTTAGAAAAGTTGGACTATAGACACAAAAAAAAAAACTTATATAATTTCTCATCTAATACTAATATGGTCTTACTGTAGGGAATTTTGTTGTTGTAATTAGGATCACTAAGTAAGACAAGACTTATTCGTAGTATGACTATGATCACACTTATTCGTAGCATGTGTGGGTCCCATTTCGGGATCCCACATGAACGATCCAAACCGTTGATTATTTTGAAAATACTTTTTTGAGTTAACCCTGAAAAATTCAACTCAATAGGATATATGTAAGTGCCCGATCCAATCGTTTAAGGTTTCATTAAGATTATAGGATCTTAAATTCTAAATGAAAAATTGGACGATTCGATCAAGCACTTAAGTTGAAATTTTTCAAGTTAGTTTGAAAAATTTATTTAAAAAGTAATCAATGGTTTGGATCGTTCATTGGTACATCACAGACAACATTTTTGGAAAATTTATCCTAGTGCGCTTTTTTTTTTTGAGTTACGTTTTGGGCACTTAACGAACAAAACCGCTGTTAATCCATCCGTTAGGCCTCCTCAGTTAAAAACGTGACGAAATTGGGCGGTAGGGGCTTTTTTGTTGACGGAATATAAAGTTCGGGTGTGGTTTTGTTGATGGCTGAAGTCCGGGTGTTATTTTGCGAATTGCCAGAAAGTTCAGGGGTCTTTTTAAAATGTTCCCTATTTTTACTACACAAAATATACCGTACCATAGGAAATGTCATATAATTAGTGTCATCGGTATTAGCATCAGTTTGTATGTCATGACTTGTTATACTATCTCTTCAATATTAGTCCCGTCATATATAAACAGGCCAAAAGTAAAATGCGTAGTTTTTTTTTTTCTGCTAAGCAAAGAATTTATTAATCTTTGAAAACAAATTACTAAGATTAAAAGGGCACGAGACAAAGTCAAGGACCCAAAAACGAGGAAAAAAAAAAAAAGAAACAACATGGATGGTAAGAAACCAATCACTGCACCGAAAAAAAAAAACACCCAAGATGACCAAAAATTGAAGGAACACAAAGCCACCCCAAAAACTACGGCAAAACAAGAAACATCCTAAGAAGCTCCTCCCTAGAGGCCAACCAAGAAAAGCAAAAACCAGAAAGCCCCAAAACCGAAACCTCCAAACCACAAAAACTACCGATAGCGGGAACCGCACCAGATAGCACCCACACACAATGAAAACTAGATCAAAACACCACTGAAATGGAGATCTCATCCTCCAACTCCTCGAGCGCTATAATTTCCTGTTCAGAAATATCAACTCCAAAAAATTCTAAATATTTCTTAATGTTGTAGCTCTCCCAAAAATTTAACACTTAAGCTGGCTTTTATCGATTGTTGACAATAAAAGCAGTATTCGCACAAATATTACCGAGGGGCAATGTTTCACAGGCAGCTCAAAACAAGCAATGTTCCTCTTACTTTCACTCTTAAGAAAGTTACATGTTCCAACATCGTCGAATTCCATAAAGTTAATGTACAAATAAATAAATAAAAAGGCTGGACCATTTCATAAAATCCATTTCAGCACAGGAGGAATTTTGTTCAGAGATTACAAAATAAACGAACCCTGGTTCTCTTTTGATTTGTTCTGTTTCCCCCAAATCATCAAATACAAACTGAAATGAATCTACAAAAACTAAATTATTTTCTGGCCTCATGTACGCTTCTTTAATCCTTGTGACCGGATGAACTCTTCAATTCTAGCCTCATGTACGCTTCTTTAATCCTTGTGACCGGATGAACTCTTCAATCTTCGCCTTAAGCTCAGTGTCAGGAATCAGCATCTCCGAGGTAAGATGAGAACGATTGAAAGGGTCCGTCTATGATTCATACCAAAAAGCAATAAGAGAACTCATTCTAAAAGGAGAAAATTAAATAGCGAGTAAAACTATGAGGTAGGACATACACTATCGCTAAGAAGATGCCTCTGAATAACAGGGCGATCGATTGTGATTCTGGAAGATGGTAAAATCACCGGATCCTTCATTAATGTGTACTGCAATCAAGAAATAAAATTAGCAAGTGACCCTTTTCTTAACATCAAAGTTAAGGAAACCGCACCAGAAATAAGTAAATTCAACAGTTGAATTCCTAGTAATAAAAAATGGCTCAAACAGTAACTGTAAAAATCTATTGATAAAAAAGAAAAAGAAAAAAAGACAATATGGAACATACCTGAATGGGGTCCAGGAACTCATCAGGTATCTCTCCAAGAGTAGCTTCAGCATCCATGGCCTCAGAAGCTGCAACTTTGGCTTTTTCACCAAGCTCAATAAACTCATGTATAATCCTCGGATTTTCACCAATTCTTTGGAGGACATCTGCTGCAGCGCTAAACAACTGCGAGATTCAAACCATCAGATTACAGTAATCCAATTCAACTTCGGGAGAACGCATGAATAATCAAAGTTTTGTTATCGACTAACATCAATACGGAGAAGTTACAAGATGAGGAGTACTTCATTTACCTGCTCATTGTATGATCGACCATCCTTGGTAATGGCAGCTGGGAAAATATTCTCTCTGTCCCCCCTTGCCAGATGAACATAAATGTTGACAATCTAAGAAACAAATCATAGAAGTCAAATAATTGTTTCTCTTTGAGCATAACAAGTATAATTAACTTCTTTTTTTGAGCAAATGAAAGCAAAACTATAAAACTGTGATAACATGCCATCAGCACAACAAGAGAGATTGTGATTTCCCCCTGGCCATATTGTCGTCAACATTATATATGTTCACAAACCACACGAACAGTATTGGTTGAACGCTGTAGACTATTGTGCCTAACAAACGAATGCAAAATTAGGGAGACACAATTCGTCATGAGGACGCTTGTCGTCATTTCATTTCAATGCCCTAAGATAATAAGGACGTGGGATGGGAGCATCATTACCAAATGAAATGCTGCTAGGTAATCCTAACTTGGAAATCTTCAAACCAAACTCATCGTAGGTTAAAAAGTAGCTCTGGTTTTCATTATGACCTCAGCCAGCAACCTTAACTACCACGGTTTTAGACATTCAATACCAGAAATTTCACTGAAAAGGCCAGGACCCTGGACCAGATAAAGCTGTACTTAAATTCAACGCAAAATGAATCCAATCAGTCCATTTTATTGGTTTTTTACATCATCACCAAGGAGAAGCGATCAGTTTGCCACATTCCTCTCTAAATTTCACCAATTTTTTCTTTAAAAGATTTGCTCACTGTCGCTTGTAAAAACAACTGAATTCATTTTAATGCCTACCTGCTTAAGCAACTGCTTTGGACGGAACTCATACTTTTCAGGATCTTTCAAAGTAAGAGATTTCCTTTGGGGTCCCACAAGTTGAAGCAAGAAGTAATTGAGCATGCTGGCGACCCTTTCAACCTTGAAAACAACACACCATTTTCGTTAGAGAGAGACATGATGGAGTAGAACACCATTTGATAGAAAAGCTAAGTTTTAGCAAGCCAAGAAGTCTTCATTTGATTGATAACATAGAAATTTGGATGGATTAAGTCGCGAATACAGGCAAAAATATGTTACCATTTCGGGTAGAAGGAAAGGAACTGTAATCTGCTCCGAAGTAAATGCTAGCATGGTCACATCTTCATTTGCCAACTTCATATCAATGCGAATGATCTACGGACACCAAGAAATTTAAAAATGAATATAGACTGCAAATGGTAAACCACAATTATAACAGAACTTCTATAATATTAATAGTAACCACAATGATAAACAGAGTAACAGACATTTTCCTGGGAGTGGAACAATCGGGTCCTCTCCTGCCTCTCTTGGGCTGGTCTTCTCTCCCATTCTGTTGTGTTAGACATCTCTGCTTCCAGTTCTTTGAGTTCAAGAATTTTGTTAAGACTTTCGTCGAGAAGATAAATGCTATCATTGATTAGGAAGTTTAAGAAGTTCAAGTACACGCCCTTCTCTTCTTCTCTAGCAATCTGAAACAGCATATAGATTGCAGGTACAAAAAACTTATTCAACTGAATATGAAGGGCATGCAAAATGAAATTTTTACACATTACAGTGCATGACTATGAATTACCTGTCTCCATGCATTGCGGTGACTAGGAACCTGCCACAGGTATTCGAGAAGTTCTGCAATATTGTGGCGAATGTTGAACTTGTCATAGAACTGCACAGGGATGGGAAAGAATCCAAATAAAAAGAAGGAATAGAAAACATCACATTCATAACTGGACACCTGGATCATATAAGGCAAATTTAAGAACAAGAGGCAAACATCCTCAAGAAAAGCACCCAAAGGCCCCTGAGGTCAATAAAAAACACTAGTTTGATTCACACAAGGAACATAATTAAAAGGAAATGACTTAGCATATTAAAGCCATTGCTTGAAACCCAACACAAAACAAGGCAAAAGCTATTGAAACCAAGTAACTTGGACCGGTTAGCACGTCCTTGCCTTAACCCGGGTAGATCACACCAGGTGAAGGCAAAAGGACAATATAGTACTCACGCTCCATTAACATGGAAGTCCAACCAAATATTCATGTTGTCTTAGTCTACCTAAAAAGTCTGAAGACAACCTTGAAGGTTTTTAATGCTTACTGAAGATAAGAAAATCTTGAACTCAATGTTGACTAAAGCTTCACAATGGGGGAATGGGAATAGCAATGTTTTGACAGCTGAGAAAATCTAAAATGTCAATGAATCTCACCTAGTATTGACACGTTCGAAATAATCACTTAAAGGCCAAGATAATCTATGAGAAACGGAAGAAGCACAAGCAGAAGATAGTATTGACACTGATTCTCAAATATCACTGACCAGAGTGTTATACAATGAGATACAATACAATAGAAACAAATACATGGTTTTTAATCTTATTTTCTTATGTCAAATTTTGAATCACAAATTTGGAATGACGGTATTTGGTTTGTTCTAAAAAGGAAAAAAGTAGTAGTAGTAATTATCTGCAATGCAAGGAATAAACCAGAAGCTTGAGATCTCAAAACTAAGATGATTACCTGCGTGTGTGAACCTGTGAACTCAATGTCAACATAAAGCTTCAGAAGATTTCTCACGAGATACTCTAGAGATAGTTGGTGCCCTTCAAATAGAGTAGCTGTGACAGATGAGCCACTGCACACAAAAGTTTAAGGCATTATTACCTAAAGCTTGAAGGGCAGCTTTTTTCTCCTCTTTCTCGATGGAATAAAGTAACACAGAAACAAATAAGCGAGCCTTTTACTTCTGTAAAATGGGAAATATGACATACCTTCTGCGAGGCATCCAACAATTCAGTACTTCAACCATTTTTGCTCTTAGATATGGATTTCTAATGAAATTTGGACTTCCCATGAACATGATAATAAAGTTCATAAAGTCATCCTGTCGAGCAAGAATGAAAAGAAAATATACAAACTACGTCAAATAGTTTATGGAGAATAAATAGGTCATGCACTTAAGATAAAGGCTCGGAGTTCATGGTACCAGTACGACACCGTCTAAAGCTTTAGGAATCCTAGAAGCAAAAATAAGCAATTCCATGGCATCTTCCACTAAGTGCTCCGGCATGCATGCAAATTCCATTGGGCAAGTTGAAGGTAGAGGCATTTTAAAACCACCAACCAGACCAACCAACCAAACCACCATCAACCGGTAGAAAGACAATGCACACTGAAGAAGCTCTCCGTCCTAGGAATAAAGCAGCAGATTCATCGTGTTAGAAAGCAACATAAGACAATTTTATTTGAAATATAGATATCAGCAAGCAGCTGCAACAATGAGCTTTGGCTTAGTTAGTCCATTTGTGGCTTAGTAAGTTTCAATCCTTATGTGCATTGAGTTAAAAGAGTATTAACATTGGGATAACACAAGGATGAGCTGTCTGCACAGATTAAGATAGGTTTCCAGGCACTGTTACCTTAACTTCATAAAACCAACAAACATGATATGAAATGAGAAAAGGCAAGTACTGTAAAAAAAAAAATGCAACAGAATTTTGAACTACTAAAGTACTTCACTGAGTAGTGCATAAAGCCATAAGCAAAGAAAATGGCACGTACGACAAAAAAAAAAAAAGTGCATTTTCAAATAACATCTAGTGGTGCAAAGAACAAGTGCGCAGAACTGGAAAATGGGTAATTACGACGAAAAAGAACAAGATATTTCACCAGACTCCATACCAAGTCTAACTCAATTGCATGGATAAGCAGTTCAAAATTCGAAAATATTCCTACTGGGATACATCTCCGCACCCTGTCTCCCAAACAAAGAACAAATACCATATTGACCTTCCTCATCCCACTACAATACATTCAAATCAAATCACATTCAAAAGTGAATGATTACATCACTAGCTTTCATGTAATACTTCCTCCCCTATTCTGCAGCTAAAGCATTTCCAAAGCAAGGAAGAACGGCTTTTAATATTCAAACCCTATGCTGCTCATGCACTCAATGAATTTTGGTTATTGTCAGCCCAAATAATTTCTGTACCCAAAATGGTATTATATTATCCTCCCCTTTACTGCTGTCACATCCAAAAAAGTATATGGTCGTTGTTTGTTCATCCCGAAGGAAATATAATATATTTAATTCGTTACCCCAAAAAATCTGTAACATAAAAATGCCTATGATTGGAAGAATAAAATAATTGACGAATTCATCACGGAAGAAAAAAACTTCAATTCCCGACCAAGGTATAAAATTTCAGTTCTGCAAAAAAGATCTAGGCCTAGACAATCTGCCCACAGAGGAAGAGACACTCCATCAGAAGTATGCAATCACCTTTCATCATGATACTAGAAAGTAGTTCTTCAAACCAAGACTCCATATAGAACCAAACCAGGGCTTAATGAAGTAGTTTCCCTAAAGCGGAGCATATGTGCCAATCCCAAACACTTTCTTGGTGAAATTGTTATTTCCTGCTAGTTTTTATACATAGTTGATGGTTTAAAAGTAACATAGAAATCGCTACTGAAGCCACAAACTTAGATAGATGACATCTTCCTAATCTGTTCAAGCCATATGCCAAAAGATCAGCAGCAGACCAGCCACTAACTCTGACCCTTTTTGCTAAAATGAGCATGGTAACCTTGGGAGAGGAGGCCATGAATCTTTTGGCATGCGATGACAATTCAGTGGATGAGAACTCCGAACATCAAGCGCATAAGAATTGATTCAACTAACACAATTTGAATGGCAACTATGGAAACAGCTCTTTGCGGGCAAGGGGGGTAATTCGCCATGTGATTCCTGGTACTTGTTTCTACAAGTGACCAGAATTTATCAGCAAAAGAAGCAATAGCATGCCCTTAAGCGGCTAATAAATGTACACAGACAAAATACCATGTGCACAGACACAAAAACACTAACAGACACACACACATATGGATGATGGTATACCCTAAGTATTTGAGCTTCATAGCATAGCTTTTCCTGCGAATATAATTCAATTTCCTTCTCAAGACGAGCTATGTCCAGCTCCAGCTGTGGGGAAGGTGCTTGCCCTTGCATGGATCTAAAAGAGGAGAGAGTATCTTCGCATCTTGAGATATCCTGAAGTCCATTCAAACAATATATACCAAGAATTGGTGAAAGAAATATAAACATGTCAAAAGAAACAACACTGCCCTCTGGGCAGAAGAAAAAACTAAACGAAATTAAAAATGAATTGACTTCAAAATTTAAAAACAAGATAAGAGTCATTAAAAGCCTCTTTGGTCCTTTTTAGTGGAATGAAAACATTTTGTTACCTGAACAAGATGCTTAAAGTCGGAAAATGCTTTCAATAGACCCAAGTTTAGCACCCTTGCAGTCATAAAGAAACATTCACAAATAAATGTGTATTTAGTTTTTCCACTACAACTGGCCAATGGCTTATTGTGGAGGAGAGGACCACCAATGTCACTTCCGGAACTGGTAGCTTCTTGAGACTGTAACAACCGATTTTCTGCATCAACATGTTGTCTAGAAACATCAGTTGTCCCAGCATTTTCTTGGCCTAACCATTCAGCAACTTCTTCCGATGATGCATGTAGAGCAGTCAGACCTCTAATATCGGATTCATCACCAACATTCAGGAACAATAGTAGGAATCAGAGATGAGAGGAAGAAAAAATAGCAATAAGAAATCTAAGAGGTAGGGAACAGAACACCTTACCTTAAATCCAACCGCGTACTGTAAAATACATATCTAGGATCAATTTTGTCCCTCTTTGTTAAATTTGCATCTAGAAATGGTTCACATAGCCGAAGCATAACAGCACTTAGGTTGACAAACATGCCAGAACTTGCACAGGATATTGGATCAACCTGAGATCAAGTAACATGAGAAAATCAAAGAAGAATGGAAGGATTTTTACAAACTAAATATCCCAGCAGAGCGAAATGGAGAACCAGGACCAGCGAAATCATGGTGTCTGCTTTTACTAGGGACACTTTTAGGCAGGAAACATCTGGTTAAAAGTTCTAAAATGCCATTTGATATAGGGGACTTTTAGCCAATATTAAGTCTTCATTGTTATCATTATTTTTTAATATAAAATTATTGCATTAGAACCAGAAAGAAGCCCTCGAACAATGGTCTGAATCTTCTTAATGCGAGCAATATTCACAAATTGGGGAACATCACAGCTCTATCATAAACAATACTATGATCAGGACTCTTACCTGGATATGGGCCCTTGATGAATTTTTATTTATCACCTCTCCAAGATACTCGAGAACATTTTCACGAGTTTCAGCATTTTTAAGGAGACAGCGAAGAACTTCTGACAGGCCATCATACAGGTTGTTCATGACAGTTTTGATAGTAGAGAACGAAGATAACAAATCTGCCGGACGACGGGTTGATGCTTCTGAGAAGCACTGCTGGCTGGTGTTTACAAAACAGAAACACTCTGATGTGAGAAAACCTTCTTAAGCAGTCTATAGCAGTAAGATTAGTAATGAAGAAATCTATATAATAGAACAAAGCAGAAAATGTCTAGGCATACAAATCCTCGCAGCCATTCAATTACGTTTTTATGTTAAGATCGTAGCCGTTAGATCATTTTTTGTAAGAGATACACAGCATATTCCATCTTTACTTATTAGGCAATGTTGCCTTTTCGTAAACATTGATAGCATATCAAAATTAGCAGCATTTTGAATGTGCAATTTAATGTGCATTGACAGCATGAAAAGTCAAATCATTGAAAAAGATAACCTTATTCAATAGAGCTGAGGTGCCTTAAATTTCACAGTAAAAGATTTGTGATGTACGCAAGGTTTTTTGAAAAGTGATGATGAGGAAGTTCAGAGAATTCCATCGTTAGAGGTGACAGAAAAAGTTTGGGGAAGTACAAGTTGAAGATGACACAGTTGGTGAAGAAGACAGTCCCTCACTACGCGTTAAGCCCTCGATGTGAACTCATTATCCGTACATTGTTCTGATAGTAGCTATGGTCTATACCATGTTTTGTTTATATGCTAGTATTTTCATGACGAGGTTTGTTTGTTTTTTGTTTTTTTTGGTTTTATTTTTTAGACTTTTTTGGTCACTTTTTAGACATCTCTTTTTATTGTCCGCAAACAACATTCACCACAGGATATCATCCTGAATATGTCAATTCATCCATGACTAAGGCAAAGAAGTAATGACTCAAAGCGAACCCTCTCTAAAATCCAACTGTGATTGGGAATATGCTTATTTTTCCCACAGAAAATCTGATAGTAGTAGAAGCACATATCCATAACTATGTCAATACCCTTTTGTCACTTCCTTTCTCTCCAAGACCCACCATATAAGGTCTCCAGGCACCTTATCATATGCATTTTTTGAGTCTATGAAATCATGTGAAGGTCTTTCTTTTCTCTTTGTACTATTCGGATATTGCTTCCATAGTAGATGTACCAGGGTAAACCCAAACTAATTGTCCAATACAGTAATCATTCTAATGTGACCCGCAAATCTAGCAAAATAAATGGCCTCAAATGAATGGAAAAATGTCCCATTAGGTGATCCATTTCTGAAACTCCAATTGAAATGTAACGCCAAAATAAGTTAAAGCCAACGCTAATAAGGTCCCATTTCCCAAAAGATAAAATCCCAGATATTATCAAAACTTCGCCTCATTTGATAAAAGCCGGCTGTTGATAAAAGCAAACAGTACCATACATGAGCCTTTGAAGGAAAGCAAAGTTACTGTTTTGCCCCCTCCCCAACTAAACGAAGCCAAACAAAATCACTGTTTTCATTTACTACAGTAAAGTTTGTTTGAATTCAATCCTAGTCATGTCGGACAAAAATGTGGAAACTGTGAAGCATATTATAGTTTAATTTAACCTTAAACGAGATTTCCATTTTTGTAGAAACATGCGCATCACTCATGAGTAATTGTTTTTGTAAAAAAAAATAATAATAATTTGCAGGTTCAAAAAAAATTAAAAAACGGACGTTACTTGGGTTCGAAAGTGAAAATACCGGTTTGCAACATTCATGGGAAGTACTTGGGTCCACAATTAATTTTGGAACGGGAGAAAGAGAATTCATAAATGTTTATTTGAGTTGTACGGTGGGTTAAAGAAAATGAAGGGCAAAATGGTAAATGATACATTGGGTGGAGATTTAATCAAACTTGGATTTTATCTAATGGGTCAAGTGATTGATTTTACAGGATTCCCCATAAAATCAAACGGAAAACTTGGCCCAAGTGAAGAAGTATCGTCTTCTCAGTGACCACAAGATGATCAGTAGCCAACATCTCAACAAAAAAAAGTTCTGGCCACGCAAGATGCTTCCCCATAAAATCAAACGGAAAACTTGGCCCAAGTGAAGAAGTATCGTCTTCTCAGTGACCACAAGATGATCAGTAGCCAACATCTCAACAAAAAAAAGTTCTGGCCACACAAGATGCTTTCACAAAGAATTATCTTCAACCAACATCTCAATCATGGAGATCCAAAACTTCCCAAGATAAACAAAAAGTGCCTGAACTACAGGTATCACAAACTTGTTTAGTTGCCAAGTTTGGCTCCATTACAACAATATAAAATCCGCATAATGCAGACACTTACAAATCAAACAAATAAAAGCAACATGACTTCACTAGCAAATCATGAACAAGCTAACGAACAGTGTTTGAATAACAAAGATGAGAGGAAAAGCAAACTTAAATTATAAGTTCAGTCTCCCGACCAACAATCAAAGCCACAGCTTACTCTTCTTTGCACAATCACCGTTCTTCTCTCACATCTCCACAAAATTAGTCCTCACATTTCTTTTAAAATTACCTTCTATGTCAAAATCCAATCCTGCTCATTATCTAAACTCTGTTACATTAAAGAAGGACAATTTTAATGTTCCTCAAAGTGCACCCTGCTTTTCTCTCTCTTTATATCCGAGAAACCTATTTTTCTACACTTCAACACTATCACAAACAGTCTTACTCATGCGACAATTCTCTTGCTTATTTACTCAAGTGCACTAAGAAAAGGTAAAACTACTCGGCTTCCTTTTTCAAAGAATTGTGTCAATTATGTTATGTGGATTACAAATACAAACATAAGAAAGAAAAGTTCTAATAATTTCAAGGAAAACCATAGAGATAAAAAGAAAATTTGGGTACAATGCAACGCCGGATAGGAGAAAACCAAACTCACCCTACATCAGGCTGACTTTTGAACATGGCATGATCAGGAAGAGCGCTGACGTGAAAAAACGGCCCCAAAATGCTTGTCATCTCAATCACGCGCCCGTTCAAATACGCACCCTTTGGTATCCACCAAAGATGGTTCACCAAACACTTTGCACCCACCGGAAAACTAACCAAAAGCAACAAAGCCCTTAAAGGCTGCTGGAAATTGCCCAGAGCAGACACTTTGAGCACATTCCCTCTCAAGTCCTCAAACAATTGCTTCAAAATAGGGTCCAAACTATCGAAATCAGAATCCCTAAAAAACTCCTCTAAAAACCCGGGTGGACACGAAACCCCACCACCGCCACCACTCCCCCCTCCAAACCCGTCGACCAAGCTCGAAACCTCGGATAAAATCAACGGCAACAACGGCGACACGTTCGATTTATTCACATCCCAATCGGGAAACATATCAGGATTCCCTAAATGTATCCTACAATACGAAACAGCCAGTTTCTTAGCTTGTCTAATAACAAACTCCATCTCAGACTTAAAAACCTTGTCTTTCATATTAGCAATCTTTTTCCCTTCGTCGTAAGCGCGTCGATAACACCCGATTAGGTAATTAAACGGAGGTTCAGCTGATGTGAAATTACCAGAAAGACGATCGATCAAAACCCTTTCCATCAAATCGCGGGACAGTCTCAGCTCTTTGCCCTCGCTGAGGATTTCGGCTGCCGTCATCTCCAAGTAAACTATTCTCGAATCGTTTTCCATTGAATCGATTAGGGTTACTAGAAAGATCTTCTTGAGGACTATATCCTCGATTTCGGCTGGGGATCTTCGGGGTTTTTGACTCGCCATGGCTATGGTGATTAAAACCTCTGCCTGGATGGAGCAAATACAGATACAAGTATGTACAGATAAAGGAGATTGATTGGATAAATTAGGGCTTTTAGAGGTCTTTAGGGAGATTCAACGCATGGGGTTTTTGGAAAAAAACATCTGTACAGGAAAGAGGATAGCAGTGGACTCATGTCTATGGAGTATCGTTAGAGAGACAGAGAGAGAGAAGGCAGATCTTTGGGTTTTGATGAAAGGGTTGGAATACCATCTGACTACTTGATTTTCGTAGTGTGGAATTGGAAAGTTTATTTTATGCTCGAGCACCGTCACGTGATGTTATTATGTGTCAATGCCTTTGATGAGTGACTTAAGACTCGAAACTTACCCTAGAAAAAGAGGAGAGAGGAGGGTTTTAGAGAGAGAGAAAGAGGGCGGCGACGCCTTCCTAGGGTTTCACCCTAGTGGCCGATCCACTCCCCCCCACCTCACCCTTTTCACCCGCCTCCTCTCCTCTCCTCTTCGACTTTACGATTCTCTACGGTTGCGCTTCCTTGGCATTCAGAGACTCTCTGTGGCAGACGATCCTTTCCGTTCCGGTAGAGACGACCACGTCCGATTTTTGGAACATTGGGAGCCAGATCGAGATCCCCTCGATCTGGGTTGCCGATATCGGCGACTCAGGCGACAGCGATGGTGCATGCACCGACGGTTTCTTCTCCCTTACTTTTCCGTTTCTATTTTGTAATTTTTGTTTTTTTTTATATTATTTTTTGCAGGTGGATGTAGTTTTTATTGGTACATTAATGAATTTTTATCTCGTCATCCACAAAAAAAAATAAACTTACCCTCTTTATTGAGCGGGTTGAAACATTATTGAGCGGTGCTTTATAATTAATATTCGTAGTATTGGGATTCATATGCATATGATATTTTGTTGGTTTCCCTTTAATATTGGGATTCTAATGTCTAATAGGAATGAGATCTTTTTTTGGTCCTCAAAGATATGGATAGGTTTCTAATTTTCTTCATTTGCGAATTTTATTGACATCATTGTGAGGTTTTTGTAATTGTTTGATTTTTTTAGTTCATTGAGAACGGTTTTTTTGAGTTTATTGAGAACATCAATCAAATCAAAATTTTATGTTGACCGGAGATTAGTAAATAAATGATCGTTTCGTATTTATGTTGATATAAATGGTTGAGTTCCGATTTAGTGTTACAACGTTTTTTGAAATCAAATGAACACTACTTTTTTCACATGGTTAAACACTCATCGAGCATCCTGAGTTAGAGTATGAGAGTTTAATCACCGAACCAACTCTGAAATGTGAAAAAAAAAAAAAAAACACTCTCATTTTAGAGAGAGAAGCTCCCGCGTCTCTCCTATTTTGCTGTTGTTAGGGTTTGGTTTGGGGGGAGGGGGGTTGCTGCCTCCTCCTCCTCCTCGTCCACCTCCACCCCCCCCCCCCTCTCTCTCTCTCATAGTCGGCCTCTCTGTAAATATGCGTCCTCTTTTCTTCATCACCCTCTACTGCCTCCATCGACCTTTCTCCATTGTTGTCAGTGATGGAATATCCAATCCACCTCCATCAGCTCTGTTCCAAGTCTCAGGAGGGCTAGGCCAAATCTAATGAGACCACGTGGTTTTAGGGGTTCAGCGACCCCTCTGACAAATAAGCGTCTAGAGTTGTGGCGGCTGCGGCGGCGATAGTTCTGATGGCCAGAAGTTTCTGTTTTCCATTTTTTGTTTAGCTATTCCCGGTGTGGAATCTTTACCCTTTCCAAGGGTGGTTCTTTACTCACTTTCGAGGGTAGTTGTTCTTTGTACTTGGTGTATTCTCATCTGAATCACATAGGTAACCCTATTAGTGAGGGGTTTCTACCCTTCGATGGGCTTTGATTTGGGGTTTGTAGCCCTTTGGGCGATTTTTGAGTAATAAAAAACTATTGAGTTTGATCAAAATAAGAAAAATACTTGTCGAGCTAAAACTTTTTTATTAAATGAGAAAACGTCCTATACTCCCCCATTATTTGTGAACTATCGTGGCCCAAATATGAGTTTATTATTTTGCAATTGGATCCAATCAGCGAATGGCGCTGGATCCTCAAGCTTTCGAGCAGCAATGGCATCAATCTCAACCCTAAAAGTTTTGCTTGGAGCTGGTCATAACCAGTGTGTGCAGAATTTGACTTACACAAAGCCACACACACATACAAATAGGATCACAAAGGTAAATACCAACCAATGTTCAGCTATAGTTTCTAAACTATATCCCTGTTGAACTGGTAAATCCACAGAACATAAACCATCAGCAATAACCCTTACTTCCTAATGTCAATCTGCCTTACACCGTAGCATGTGTATGTATTACTTCATAATCCACCAGGTAAAAGTCGGTTCAGCTTACCAATTCTTTCATCATGTAACTTCATTTCAACTAATTACGGAGAACAAGACAAGAAAAGTAGATCTACAAAAGTAAGAACAAGACAGGAAAAGTAGAGACCTCAACATGGTCTTCTTGAAGCATATCAGGGTCTTGAGATGATCCATCCCCGGCATGGGGCTCAACTGCAACTGCAGGAACTGATTGATATGTCAGAAGAAACAAGAAAATCACACTTGTCAGAGTCATAAACAACTGAATCCTACCTGAATCTTTTGAACCTATAGGATTCAGTTGTTTCTAACTCTGACAAGTGTGATTTTCTTATTTCTTCTCGACATATCAATCAGTTCCTGCAGTTATAGTTGAGCCCCATGCCGGGGATGGATCATCTCAAGACCCTAATATGCTTCAAGAAGACCATGTTGAGATCTCTACTTTTCCTGTCTTGTTCTTACTTTTGTAGATCTACTTTTCCTGTCTTGTTCTCCATGTATGTATCACTTCACAAGCATCCCATCTCATGCTCCATGCCGAGTACCTGAAAATTGATAGGTTGAGCTCACTAGCCCAGTAGGAAAACTATTCTACTAGCGCTAGGTGTATAAACATGATACATGCATAACAAAAGAGTAATGTGAAGGACAAGACCAATGAATATGATTAGGAAGAACCAACACTCTAACCCGACCAACAAGTACCCAAATTTTCTCAAAAAATATACCCAAGTATCCCAAAAGTGTGTCTAAGTGTTTCCCAAAGTATCCAAGTATCCCAAAACAACTCTAAGTGACCAACAAGGTCCAAACATTTGCTAAATTTCCATAATCGTACACAAAAATCAAATTTTTGCCAAAAACTTCAAAATCAATCCAAATATATCATTTCCAATATTTCACAAGAAAACATTCATCAATTTAATAGGGTGGTATCCCTCTGCCGGATTTCATGGGCTCCGTGCACCCCTGCCGGATTTCATGGGCTCCGTGCACCCCTGGCTAGGGACACCAAATGGTGACCCTAGTAGTCACATTATCCAATTATATCACCTCAAAACAATTTGTCTTTCAAAAACTCCCATAAGTCCCAATTATTCCAAAACTTCACCGTTTTCGCCAAAAAGCGTCAACCGGCGCGTGCTCGATACATAAAACCATGAAATTTGTTAAATCATGTGTCCAAAGATTAGTTTTATGATTTCAAAGTGAATTCGGTATTCAAAATGGTGGTACGGCTCAAAAACACGAAGAAACAGACAATCGGGGGCCAGACGGGCACCGGGGAACAAAGCGGAACGAAACGAAACGAAAAATTGTGGAGCTGATCTGGGTACCCGGGAACAAAGCGGAACGAAACGAAATGAAAAATTGTGGAGCTGCTGGATTTCCCGCCCGGGCGGCCCCCAATCCCGCCCGTGCGGGTTGGGCAGATTTTGGGGGTCTCAAAATGCAGATTTTCACCCCTTAGGGTGTGGAATTTCAACCCAAGTCCAATTATGAAGTTTTAGGCCAAAAATTGGAAATGTAGAGCAACTAATGAACATCAAGGGAGGGTAAAACAACAATCAATTGCATCAAACAACAACCCAAATCATAGATCACAAAATCAAATGGAACAAAACCCACTTAGGAAAAAAAACCATGATTTTGAGCAATTAGATGAACAAAAGTGAGATATATGCTACATATCACATAGATACAACTAGAGGGAGTAGAATTTGTCTTCCTACCTCAAGATTGAAGCTTGAAATGGGTAGATTAAGCAAAGCCCTAGGTTTAGAAGCTCTCAAACCAAAAACCTTGCTCTCCACGAAGAACCACGGTGAACCCGACTCCAATTGACGCGTAGAAGAAGGTTTTGAACTTGGTTCTTGAAGAGATTGAGTGAGGGGTGGATTTTGTGTGAGATTAGAGGAAGAAATTTTGGGAGGGATAGAGAGAGGGAGAGAGAGAGAGAGAGAGAGAGAGAGAGAGTAATGGCTGATGTAGAAGAGAGGGGTGTGTTTTGTAGGAGAATTTTACACTACACACACTCATATACACATATTCTTGCACTTGCACCCCCCTTATCTTTCAAATGCATTTTAAAAAGACCCAAATGCAATCTATTACTAACCAATTGACCCCTTTAAGTCAAAATTCAATTCCTCACATTAACCCAATGTTATTCCGGAAAAAAATATGCGAAATTACGGGTCCTTACAGTATGTGTGTGTGGCTTTGTGTAAGTCAAATTCTGCACACACTGGTTATGACCAGCTCCAAGCAAAACTTTTAGGGTTGAGATTGATAATGTTTTGCAATTCCTCTAGAAAAGAATAGAAAGATTGCACAAATCTAGTATTTATTGTACCACCATTGGAAGGTAGTTGTAAAAGACTAAATGTTGAATAGCTTGGTATACTTTTTTGGGCTCGTTTCCTAATTGCTTAAGCTTTTCGGATAGGTATTGAAATCCATACGAAGGCTTAAAATAGGACTACAAAGGGTAGCAAGCTTTTCCCTTCGAAAGTACATATATCCACGCGCATACTCCTTTCTTCTTTACATTTTGTCGACTTATCTTCGAAAGAATGATTTTGAGGGACAACACCTACTGTCTCGGGCGATTCTGCTTTGCTCCAGTCTTGTTTCGATGATTAGAAATGTTCACTTCGTAGAATTTGTCGAGTAGATCAAGTATACCCAAAATGAGCTCGACCGGATATCATTATATGTCTGATCGGTACACATATAACTAGACAATAATGGATTCCAGTGGGTTTGATCTAGTGTTTTAGATAGATAATTTTCGAGATAAAAATATTCAAATAAGGCATTTAATGATATCAGATCAAGATAATTTTGAGTACAATTGTGCTACTCAACGACCTCTATGAAAGTGAACGTTTCT
The DNA here is from genome assembly GCA_016920895.1 of Vaccinium myrtillus. Taxonomy (NCBI): domain Eukaryota; kingdom Viridiplantae; phylum Streptophyta; class Magnoliopsida; order Ericales; family Ericaceae; genus Vaccinium; species Vaccinium myrtillus. The sequence continues at coordinate 8,231,511 of CM029277.1, forward strand.
AATCATTGGAGCAAGACAGAGCGTACCGGAATCATCTGAGACAGCGGCAACTGCAACATAAGCCGATCGTTTTGCTCAAACATCCAAACTATATTTTTTGGGGGGGTTTTTCTCTTTTGCATTTTTCTTTTGTGTGTTTTCTCATACCTTTGGGTTGTTTGTATTAATACACAACGGCATTTTGATGTTTCTTTAAAAAAAAATTGATGGACGAAATTAGTTAAATGGATTTTGTTAACATGTGCCCCTAACGCCCTGTTTGTTAGCGGGATATGTATATGAGGGAGGAAGAATGATATAATAAGAGGGGGATATAGAGGTGGATATGGTTAAAGGGGGTATTATGTTAGAAGGGGAGATAAGAAATTACTTGGTTTGTTTAGTTTAATAGAGGGGGATATGAAGGGGTAGATAATGTACAATTATGTGAAATTCCTATGTTGTCCTTCGTCGTTTAAAGCCAAACCCATTTGGCAAATTATCCAAAATCTGTTATTCCCATTAATAAGCAGTCCACCGCCATTTATTGGACTGAAATCCACCATCCATTTACACAACTTTGCAGCTATCACATTAAACATTTGATTTCAAAGTCTATTTTACTGTGTGAAACCCACTGCATATGTACATAGCCTGTTTTATTGGACTGAAACCCACTGAGCCCATTTGATTTCAAAGTCCATTTTATTAAAGTGAACCCTTTGCGTTAAGATCGAGTCGACGAAAATTTGGTTTCGCCGGAAATTCTCTCTGCGGCTGATGACGGAATCAAGAAGTCGACGACGGTAACCTGAGGTCGACGATGATAACGTCAAACCCACAACCGCCCACCTTTCTTCTTCCTACAAGCTCTCTCTCTCTCTGGAACAGCGTAAAAAGGCAGAAGTGGTGGGTCCAATGGGGGTAGTTTGGTACTCTGGAAGGTGGATATAATATAGACACCATGGGGGTTGCCTAAAAATAGTCCTCTTGCAAAGGGATATGAATATCCTGGGAAAATAATATCCGGGACCAAAAAACCAAACAAACGCTGGATTTCAAACACCTGGATTTCTATATCTGGGCAAATTCTATATCCCATTCCTATATGATGCTGCCAAATAGGGCATAAGGCATATGATAAGAGTGCATTAACTCCTTCTTTTAACACTAGTTGCATAGGAAATATAAGGTTGAAACTAGAGTCATAAACTCCTTCATTAATACTTTTTTGGAGGAGTAACTTTTGTGCATCTTGGACAAAAGTACCCCCAATAAAAAAGTATTAATTTTCGTACATTATTTTCGTACATTATTTTCCATCTAAGGAGCCTTATGTTTATACATAAATTTTTCAAAAAGAAGACATTGAAAACTATATTTAACCAAGTCTTATCAGATTAAAATTTATGAGCAAATGAAATATTTTATTTTATTAAAGAATATTAGCAACCGCAACACAAAAACTGTTAAAATTTTGAAAAGTGTCCCAGTGCATTCTTTTTCCATACGGCAAATGTTTGCGTTGTTAATATTATTTCAATCTGATATGACTTTGTTAAATATAATATTTAATGTCTTTTTTTTTTGAAAAATTTCTGTATAAAAATAATGCACAGAAATTAATTTTTGGTAGAGAGTCGAAAGAGTATGTACATTTGATCGGAGGTAATTTTGTCCAACAAACACAATACTCCCTCCGTCCCTAAACTTTTGACCTTTTTGGGATTGTGTGCCATTTTAGATTGCTTATATCTTTTTATTTATAACGTTTTATGTGATTTTGAAAATTTTGTTTAATAGAACTAATTAAAATTTATCAAACAAGATCCATATTGCATATTTTTTGATATTTACATTGAAAGATATAGGCATTTGAATATTAGCAACCGCAACACAAAAACTGTTAAAAATTTGAAAAGTGTCCCAGTGCATTCTTTTTCCATACGGCAAATGTTTGCGTTGTTAATATTATTTCAATCTGATATGACTTTGTTAAATATAATATTTAATGTCTTTTTTTTTTGAAAAATTTCTGCATAAAAATAATGCACATAAATTAATTTTTGGTAGAGAGCCGAAAGAGTATGTACATTTGATCGGAGGTAATTTTGTCCAACAAACACAATACTCCCTCCGTCCCTAAGCTTTTGACCTTTTTGGGATTGTGTGCCATTTTAGATTGCTTATATCTTTTTATTTATAACGTTTTATGTGATTTTGAATTTTTTTTTAATAGAACTAATTAAAATTTATCAAACAAGATCCATATTGCATATTTTTTTATATTTACATTGAAAGATATAGGCATTTGAAAATGACACACTGTCCAAAAAGTGTCAAACTTTACGGGACAGAGGGAATATTTACTCCTTCCAAAAAGTATTAATGAAGGAGTTTATGGCTCTAATTTCAACCCTAGATTCCTCATACAAATAGTGTTAAAGGAAGGAGTTAATGCACTCTTGGCACATATTAACAAAACCCGAGTGAAATTAAAAGTTAAAGAATGAAACAAACAAAATTCAAACAGTTGGGGGATAAAAGTGAAATTTAACACAATGTGTGTGGGTGAGAGAGAGAGAGAGATGGTGGTTGAGAAACATGAAAAATGAAATCCATTGAAGCTGTAGCTGCCCTACAATTCCGGCTCCTTTCCCTCCGATTTAGCGCTAGAAACGAAATGAGGCTCAAAGCTCCCAAATTTAGCAGAGTTTCAATTGTGGAATTACAGCTAATCCATATCGGACATGGGCATACTCTCAGCCTCTTCCAAGCCCCCTTAAACACGAAATTTCAATTTACTAAATTCCAACATCTTGCACCAAAGTTGAAACCCTTACAAGCGTTTTCTGGGGTCTCAATTTGATACCCTGGAATTCGCTTCCAAGGGACGAAAGCAAGTGATTCTGGAGCTCCATGTTCAGCTCAATTGGTACAGATTCTCTCCTCTAAGATAACGAAGTATTAATTTTTTCTGATTAATATTGAAATGTGGTGCTGATTTTTTGGGCCATTTTCATTTATGGGTGTTATTGTTCTTGGAGCGTTGTTGTGTTAGTGAGGTAACAGGAAAGATGTGTATTTTGGGAATGATTTCTGCACAAGGAGGAAGATTTTGTATATCTTTATTGGTTTACTATCTTTTGTAAATGAAATGAATGTAATTTATTGGTTGGGAATAATGTCTAGTGTTTGAAAGTTTTTGTTGGGTTGAATTCGATGAAAATTGGAGATTCGTTTTTAGTTTTCAGTTCTAACTGTTTTCGCTAGCTTGTGGACGTAGGGCGGTTTGTAGCATACTTTACAATGTATCCTAATACATCTTTTATCATGATCAACTAATCCATTATTGAATGTGATTCAATTTGACCATACTCTATTTTGATTAATTTTTTATCACGGTCTTACTATAGTACCTACATTTACAAAATATTCATGCATCCATGTTATCAACTTTTACAATGAACCAATGGACATGATTAATGAATTAATTTGGTACTTGATCAATTTTACCAAGTACGGAATTAGATTGTGGGTTATGACAATAGTGCGGGCCATTTGTCTTGTGTTTCGCTGGTACCATGTAACAATTTACATGCATTTGCAATGGGGGGGGGTAGGGAATCCCGAAGCCACTAGGATTCCAAAATGTGTAGGGCTTTAATAATTGTACGAGGACGTGAATTTTATGGGTTTCCCTAGAAAAAGGGGACTTGTTGGATTTGTGGGCATGCAAAACAGAGAAGAGTGAAGGGAGTAGGTTTGTACTCTTTGACTGATGCCATATTGGTTTTTTTTTTTTCTCTCACTTGTGGACACAGGACAGTTTGTGCTAAACTATGTAAATTATCTGGGTATTTTTCACTTTGATTTGTGTGGTATGCTTCTGCTCATGTTTGTGGGACTGCAATATCCCAACAAATAACTGACTTCAATAGTTTTCTTTTCAATGTATGAACATGAATAGATACACTTAATTTTACAAAACTGGCAACTTTAATGTGAACGAAATGTTATTAAGATGCTTGTTAATTGACATGTTTTGCTTTATAAGGTTTCCAAATTTGTCGCAAAGCAATCTTGGCAATAATTTTGTGCCTAAAGCCATTGGAGAAGCAAACTAACTTATTGAACTAGCCTTTTTACCTTTTTACTTTAGGCAATCTACCCTCATCCATCATTTCTGGGGGGCAAAAACTCCAAAACTAGGGCCCTGTTGAAAGGCATTGTTTGGCCCCAGTGCCTTCACTGCATGGAAGCTGCACCCTGTCTGAATTCAGGTGCACGTGTGCTAAGGAGCAGCAGCTGAAGCATAAACAGATCAGGTGCCATATTGGACTAGAGCAAGCTCCAAGTTAACCGAAAATGGGCCATGAGTTGGATCTACCAATTGATAAGAATGCCTCTGAGATTCATTTATAAACAACTTTGCTTTGGTTGTATGTAAACCCCCCTTCACCCCCACCCCCTAACACATTATATTCTTTTAAAATTACGAAGAGTGTTTTCGCATACCCTTTTATTGTTCGATGCCAATAACAATTAACAAGTATAAGAAAAATTGCTGATAGAAAAAACCAAGTATGAGAGAAATTTATGTTGACTTTACGATGATAGTTCTTACATAAAACACAACGAGTGGAAAACAAATTTGAACAGATGGAGTATATGTGTCGAAATGTGGCCGAAAAGAATAAAACCACTTAGGAGGGAAAGCCCTTCCCAACGAAAATTTATTAAATGTCTTTTGGGTACCACCACGTAGTGCATCAGGTTCCTCAACCACCACACAACTATGTCAGGCTGAAAACTAAGTGTGTGAAATGATTGCGTGATAGATGAGGGCTTGGAACACCACGTTGCGAAACCTTGAGGGGCCTTAAATAATGGAGACCCTCATAACTTCCATGGAAGTTCCCAAATCAGAGAAGTTATTCTGGGACCAAGAGAATAAATAACCAAAGCTTTATTTGCTTCATCTTCTGTTGCTGCAGCATGCTAAAGAGAAGTTCAAAAGATGATCTAAATAGCTCAGCCTGCCATCATTGACACTGCCCTTACTCAACCTCTATCCCACAGTTAGGATTGCATCTATTAGTTAAATTACTTAAATATGTCAATATCGATGTTTAGAACTTCTTGAGTTGAGGACCTATAACCAACTATAATAAGCAAATTTTCTTTCACTTGGCCAAATGCTTTCTTTCTCTTTTCATTTTGTTCTGAAAGAGCTACCCATTGGTTTTTGTGATCTAAAAGGTGCCTCTTTTTTCTTTTTGTTATCATTACTGTTGACAGGCACTATATTTCAACCTAATGGGGTTAAAATTATCAAAACCAGGGCCAGGGAAGGCTGAAAACCTGAGTTTAATCCATGTCCAACATCAATTTATGAGTTATCTAAGAAGTTTTTTCATTCGTAACTTGGTATCGAAGCAGAGGAGGCGAATGCTTGTTGGTGGTTATGATCTTGACATGTCATATATAACAGATCGTTTATTGGCTATGTCATTTCCTGCGGAACGTATGCGGGCAATGTATCGCAATCCTCTCTGGCAGGTGAAGTCTGTACTCGAGATGAGACATCAGGGTCACTATAAGGTGAGTCTTTTTTTCAATTCCCTATCATGGAGGTTTTTGTCTTTTTTCCTTGGGTATCTTTCATTTTTTGTTTAGTTTCTTGTCCCTCAAGTACTTTCATAACTTTGGATTCTACTAAGTGAAAGTGTATGTCTTCTGTTATAGTAAGTCCTTGGAATGACCGAATGGGTAAATAGAAACTGAGTTCATGCTTTTTGCCTTTCCTTGTTTACTAAATTTCCCAGTTGGTTAAGAAGAAGAATTGATCATTTGATCGCAGTGAAATGTTGCAGCTAGTTGACATACTTGCAGGAGGCCTTATATTACAGTTTTTAGATTACTGACGGGCTTGAAGCTCTTGTGGTGTGATCATCTCATTTAATATACAAGCGGATGCCATATTAGAGCTGTTACGTCGAACATAATTCCTGGCATCATGTGACTGCTTTGCACATCTGTACCAATAGAAGAAGAAGACCTATATGCATCTACAATCTTGGTTATTATTATAAAGCAAGTGTATGGTAGATTATGAACTATCGCTCACTTAAGCAATCAGTTTTTGTCAAGAGAAAGTTTGTGCGAAGGCCGCAGGATGGCAGGTTTTCCTTCTATAAGAAAGAAAAGAAAATTGAGAATTTCATCTTCTAGTATTTGTTCATAGCACCTATAGTTTAACTTTTTGTTAAAAGTTATTGATGTATGTCTCTATCAGTTCACAGATCTATGGTAACTTCGTTTTCTATTTTTTCCCCATATATCTGAGATTGTTCTCAAGACTATTGTCAGATTGTTGCCTTTCTTCTTTTTTGAGGTTTTATTCATTTTTGCATTATCCTTCCAAGATATTTTTCTCTGCGTCCAACCTTCATAGCTGTGTGTGTGTGTGTGTGTGTGTGTAACAAGATTTCTAATATGGCCCTTTATAGGTGTACAACTTGTGCATAGAAGAAGCTTATAATCCATCACATTTTCATGGGCGTGTGGAGAGGTTTCCAATGGATGACAATCATGTCCCACCTGTCGAAATGATCAAGAACTTTTGTGAAAGTGTGCATTCGTGGCTTTCAAGCAATCCAAAAAATATTGCAGTTGTGCACTGCATGGTATGACTACTAAACTTTGTGCATCAGTTATCTTGTCTTCGGTTGAATGCTTCTTTATGACTTAATTGCAACATGTTTTTAGTTGGTGACATCTATTCAATGTCTTGTTTTGCTCATTTCCATATCAATTCTGCTTGAATAGGATCAGTCAGCTTATAATTTAGTCATACTGTCTAAGCCTTGCAAAATACAACCAAATGCAGCTTGGGTAATTTTCCTGATACTGAGTTATTGGTATTTGGTTAGTCGGTTGCAATAGAAGCTTCATGATTTGCTGATAACGTTTTGTGACTTATGCTACTTAAGTCCTAGTACATGCCTTCGTCGCCTGTGCCTTCTGTAATTTCTATCAGCTCAGTTTCTGACACTACGATTTCTCTCCCAAAAGAGAGCAATATATTGAGTTTGATATGCCTTTCATTCTAGAAACCCTCTACCATGAGGCCTAAATGGATGTCTGTGATTTCTGTAAAAGCATATCATATAGATTAATATTTATTAACTGATCCATGTGCTCATCATGTATTCATATATGCTGAATGTTAGAGCATTAGTGATAAACAAACAATTTCTTTCCTTTTCATCTATACCCAAATTTGGCTCATTTTTTGGTGCATCATATTTAAAAATTTGCAGGCGGGAAAAGGTCGGACAGGCATGATGGTGTGTGCTTACCTTGTTTACAGTGGTATGACAGCGGAGGAGGCTCTTCAAGTGTATGCACAGAAACGGACCACCAACAATGAGGGAGTAAGTCATACTTGTTCAACATCGGTTATTATGTAGGACCGCCTGAAATTTATTAACTCTTAAATTTACTTTTGAAGTTTCTGTTTAACAAGCAAAGTTTGCATTGGACATCGGTCCACGAATGAAACTGAATTTATAATCTGTTTGTTCCTCTTCTAATAGGTAGCACAAATATTTGTAGTTAATAGATGACATTACCCCACAAAAAAAGCGCATGCCTTTATGCATAGACAATCTGACAATGGTTACATAGGGTTTGAATAGATGTGAAACAATAGCTGGAGGAATATTATTTCACCCACGAACAAAATAATTCTTCTCTCTAAAATGTTCTTCAGTTCCAAGTATAAAACTTGCTTGTTATTCCTACTAGCTCCTTCTAGCTCCTGCCAATCCCCTCCCGGAACCAAAATAACCATCCTGTGGACACTAGGTCGGGTCAGTTCCTGGTGCTGTTAACCTTATTTTGGACTGTACTAAAGGATGGTGTTGGATCCACTATTGCCAGTCTTGATTTTTCTTATTGTGAGGAAACATTAATAAGGTCATTGATCTGCATGTATTAACAGGTCTCAATCCCAAGCCAATGTCGCTATGTTCGGTACTGGGAGAATCTACTTTGTAATCCTAAGGGAGTTGATTTTGGCCCTCCAGATGTGAACTTGCCTCGACCATGTAGTAGAGAGTTGCTTCGAATTCGACTTTATGACACGGTTAACATTAGCTCCATTTTCTTTGTGGTCTCAGAGTTGCAAGAGGTTAGCCCATCACACACTTGTAGTTAGTAAACAATATGCTTCACCATTTTACTTTAGTTTGCTGGTCTTCGTGCATTTTACAACCAATAGGTGTTCCTCTCTCGAGACTTTCAATATATTTTCTCTATTGAGTTAATTACAGTATCCTCGTTACATCATTATCTGCATTGGTTGATGTTATGACATCTTACCCTTCCGTTTGTTAAAACAAGTTTCCTTAACTTGTATTTGGATCAAGGACGGGTAAGCAAAAAAAAAAGGAAATGATAAAGCTGAATGATCTAACCCTTTGATCCTTTAGCTTTGCTATTTCCTGTTCTGTTGGATTTTGCCTTGAATTTGACGTTCGGAAGAAAGGTGCCCTGTTTGTCGCACGCAGGCTTTGTTTCAGACCGCGGGGATCATTCTGTAATTCCCATCCGGACGGGAGTAACGTCCGTCTGGACGGTCGCACACGGTTTAGACATGTTTTTGACGGGCTGCATGTATTGAGGTCGGTTTTGACCTAATTTGCTGTATTTTCTTATAAATAGTAACCTTGGGAGCTGTTAGGGTTTGGACTTCTTGAGTGTTCTTGGTAGAAAATTAGGGTTCTTCGTTTGTCGAGTCCATTATTGGTCTTTTCAAGGGATTAGATATTAAGGAGTTTAGTATTTGTCTCTATCGTATATGTGAGACGTTTGATGCTCTATTGGGTTCCATCTAGGGTTTGATTCTCCCTATGGGTTCCTCCAGAGATTTGTCCCTCCATATTTGTTGGGTGCTTCAAATTGAATTATGGGTTAGCCGGCTCGTTGTATTCTCCCCGTTTATAGTGAATCCTCTCGCTCTTTTCCCTGTGAACATACCTTCTTGCTTTGTGCTTGAGGGGAACCACGTAAATCTTGTGTTCCGTTTTTCCTTGTTGGCTTGTTATATTCTCATACTTCGGGTTTTGTCACAACTCACAACACGTTCCTTTCCCAAAATCCTTTATCCAAGTACATCGTTCATTTTCCGGGAAGTAATTTTTTGCTAGTTCTTCTGTTCTCCCTAATAACTGACTCTTTCGAGTTGCGTTCCTTCATAATAGTTTATGAATTTATGCTTTGATAATAGGGAATTTGCTGATATTTTCCATAATGTTTGGATTTCCCTCATGTTTATTTTGAACAGGTTCCTGGTCAGCGATATTATCCACCTGTGGAAGTGGTCAAGAGCTGCTGCAGACAAGTTAAAAAGGGCTACTCTCGAACAAACAGCCATCGGTATTATCTGTCATATATTGATCGAGATGATAGTGAGAATCATTCAGCAGCAATAGAACCTCATCTGGTAGCCCAAATGGACACAGAGAGTCCTGTACTCTACCAGAAAACCTGCCTTGACTCTAATTTTAAAAAACCAGTTAAAGTAAGTGATGCTTTATTATTCTGTACATATCTTCTTTATCAGTCGATGAGAAAGATTTGGTACTTTCAGATATGTTACTTTCAGAGAACTTCCGAATTACTATTTAATCTAGGTTTTGTATCCGTGTTATATATCCTTCATGAGAAAGCTATGCAAAATTTGGCTACATTTCGATGAGCTTTTCTTGCAAATGTCAAGCTTGTGTGACATGTACGAAGCCTTCTGGAGTCATGGACCCCATTAGATACTATAAAGCCATATCCATGAGCGACCCTTTTTTTTGGACAGGTTACTGGAGATGTGCGTGTCATATTTTATGAAAAACTGATTGGAGGGCGTCTCTTCTATGCTTGCTTCAATACAGCTTTCATTAAAAGCAGCTTATTACAGGTATTGTAATAGTTCTACTTGGCAAGTCTTTATTTTGTTCTGTTCATCTAGCTAATACAAGGTAACACACTACAAGAAAAATGACTATTCCCGGCATTAGAAAACCGCCGGAAAAAGTCCCAAAACCGCTGGGAAAAGTATTACCGGCGGTAAAAATGCAAAAAACCGCCCGCCGTCAAAACGGCTGTCGGGAAAACATAAACGGCGGTAATCTACCGCCGGTAATAGTAGTCGACTTTTGCCGACACCTAACCGCCCGACCACCCAAACTTTTCGGTTATACTTAGGAAATAAAAATATTTATATTAAAATTTAAATTTTTACCGGCAGTTTTTTGGATTACCGCCGGTAATAGTAGTATTACCGGCGGTTTATAATTACCGCCGGTAAAAGACTAAAAGTGACATTTACCGGCGGTTTTATTACCGCCGGTAATAGCACCCTTTAACAGCGGTTTTGTTACCGCCGGTAAAAAAACAATATTTGGCGTAGTGACATAAGGAAGACTCGGTGACTTCTAATCGGAAAAGTGATTACGAATTTCCTTCTATAGTTCCCCTCTTTTCTTGGTTAAATCCTCAGTTTGTGATTAGTTTGGGAAATATTTCCATATTTTGCTGTAGGCATAAAATAATTTTCCCTTAATTGGATTATGCAGTAATATTATCTTGTGACCGATAACCAACTCGTGACATTTGGTTTCAATACAATTTTCGTGTCCGTTTTCCCTTGTAATGTTGCAGTTTTCCGTTGGAGATTTGGATAAAGTTGGGAAAAGGGGAAAGTCAATATGCGGCCCTGCATTTTGCTTGGAGTTGCTTTTTGGTCCTGCGAATCCAGACTCCATGTTCTCTGCTTCATCTGGTGATGGTTATTCTAGCGACGATTAAAATCTTCAGAAGTTTTTTCTTCACATCGCTGTAAATTTTTTTCAGTAGGTTATCTGTTGGACGACCTCTTAGTTTTACAGCCAGTGCTTTTTATTCCTGTTTCGCCATCTATTTTTTTGTCGGCAGGGATTCGATAGGAATAACAAGCGAAAATTTTGTACTTAGAATCGAAGAGCATATGACAAAGAAATATACTACACTTTCTAATTGTAGGTAATGTTCACCCTTTGAATTGTTCATATCTATTCAAAAATGATTCTGTTCTTATTTTCTTATATAAGCCACGAGTACTATAGGTAAACCAAGTTGATACGGAAAAAGGTTTCAATGTAACTGTTATTTGTAATGCCCTCTCATATGAGGTGCGTCCTATGTACATATGGGTCGTCCCACCTCACGCGAGGAAAAAATTTCAATGCAATAGTTATTTGTAACGTCTTCTCACATGAGGTGGACCCATGTTTGTGTAGATCCCACGCCATGTGACTTGTGAGAGAGGCGTTGCAAGCAACTGTAGCATTGAGTCGCACGTGAGAGGGGCATACAAATGTTGAGTCGAGTCGCATGTGAGGGGGGCATACAAATTCCTGTTGTATTGAATATTTTCTCAGGTGATACCAGCGAAACCAGAGGAAAACAAGGAAGCAAAACAATGAAAAACAGAAACCTAAACTGAATCTCCTGCTCTGCAATAGTCAATCCTGACAATTTTAAACTACCAGCTAGACTACTTGGGAGTACCACAAAGAGCAATGGACAATATTTTTTCTTTTATTTTGTGTCTGAATTTTATGAATGTACTCATGCATGTGTCTTTTTTTTTATTGGCAAAAAAGATTTCATAACTTTGAAAGGGATACAAAGATTAAAAGAATTACGGGCACATTAGCATAACGCACCCGAGAACAACCTCAAAGGAAGGCAAGAAGCCGACCCAAACACCACACCAAAACGAGAGCCCTAAAACCGCAAACAAAACTCAAAACAAACTCATAACACAAGAACCAAACTGAAATTTAAAAGAACAAACCGAAAGGACTAAACGAAAACCAAGAAAATACATCTTTTAGTCTGGTCAAATGTAGATATAAAAGTGTTTCCCCAAAATGATGGTTTATTTCTTATAAGGTGCAACAAAGTATTTGGAAGTTGGAACCCATTTCCTATCTACTCAAGGTGGTCATGTGGCCTTATTGACATGAAAACCGCCGCATACCGCCGGAGCCGGATCTCCCCACCTCCATTTTCCATCCCACTACTCACTGGAACCCTAACAATTCCCATCCTATACCGCCGCCAAGCAAACTGTATATTCACAGCAGCCCAGTTCCTCCAGTTAGACGAGTAGTATCTCGCCGTTCGCTTTACCTTCTCATTGCCAAATTGGTATCGGAAGTGATCGGTTATGTACCGGAGATCATCGAAATCTAGACTGAATGCTTCCGTTGGTCGTACACACTTGAAGGTCGCATTTGAGGCCGGAAGGCGGCCTATGAATGGGCGACGAAGGCACCACGTGAGGAGCTCGTCGCCTAAAAAGGTCCCGGGTTGCAGTGTCGTGATGGCCATGGTTCCTTTGCTGAGGGTTTGGCTTCTCTTTATCTGTCCATGGACTATGAATATCATCTTTTGTACTGGGTCTCCTTCTCTCATGATCTGTCACATGAGAAACATGACCAAGTTGTCAAAAAATGTTACAAACACAGAGTCTGCATAGACTTAGTAATATGTTGTACACCTATCATTGTTATTTGTGAAGGGTTGTATGCAGGGACGGAGCAGGGTCGAGCCTACTAGTCCGTGGCTCCATCCCTGGTTGTATGTACCTTTTCACCTTTGGAGAAGACCAGAGGTTTAACTCGGTCGCAAATGTTATCGAGGATGAGATCATCCAAGCAGTGGAACAAAGGTACCTAGCATAATAAGTTGCAAGGGAATAATCAGATTTTTCCGCGAATAAAAGTAACCACAAACATTCATTCAGTCTTATATGAAAGATTTGCTTGAATCGATCTAAATCTTCTGTTTCGGCATGTACCCTAGATCATATTATCGGCCGTCGACCTACAGGATCTAAGGAACAGAGAAGGGATCATAAATAGAAGAGCACATACATTCTTGATCAAGTCCAGGCAAAGATGGCGCTTGATGTCTCGGCGTAGGCCTTCAGGCAGGTCTTTGATCAGTTCCATCTCATCCTCAACACCTCCCACGGTTGCCCACCTTTGTCTTTCAAAATGACCAACTCTTTTTCTCAGATGAATTGGCAATTGTCTCCTCCTCATCCACCACTGCACCTCCTGATATCTCAGCTGCATCTTCCTCCTCCTTGCTGTGACCGCGTGCAAAAATACCTTTTCAAAACAGTAAGCAGTACTCCTTAGCCAATTAAACAGTTGGGAATTTCGTGTAAGTATAAAAAAAACTAAACTAAGATGATCTACCTGAATATTTCCAATCAATAATGTGAAGAGCATTAAGCCGCCAAGCACTACGCATATGCAAAACAACACTTCTGAGCTCCTGCTTGTAGGCTCCAGATTATTGCCCATAGTGCTGCGAAACCAAATGCAAAAAATGAGTTATAACGGATGTTGGGCTTGTGAAGTCTGATTAATACTAGATTAAAAAACACGACTTTCTCTTTGAAGAACATTGTCAAAACTTGAAATGAGCCCATGTTATGTTTTTTCATGTGTTTACTCAATTCTTCTTTGTGTTATTGTGTTTGTTTGTCACCCAACGACCAATGCTTTTCAAGACCATCCCTACATACTAAAAAGTAGGTGGCCGAAGACATTTGGTTTAAACCTAACAAACGGGGCAGATACGCGTGTCTAGCTTTAGAGTTGAATGTACGTCGTATGTACAACAAAAAATTGGAAATGAGAGTATCTTATTGTTCTTACCTAAGAGCCATTAGACCCCAAAGATTGGAATAAAGGATTTTGATAGCGGTTGAATTTGTAGAAAGGAGAGGAAGAGCAAACTGATAGATTCCATACGGGAACGCTCCATTCTCATCAAAGCACAATCCGGTTTTGGCCATCTTTGGGATTGCGGAGTTACTACTGCGTTGAATCGCGAGTGTTTGGTAATTTCCACTTCTGTAATTCTGTTGTGAGAGGCATGATGCAATTCTCTGAATCGAAAGAATGTACCAGCATCCTCCCGCGGCCTGCACAAGTACAAAAGCATCAATGGCAATGGCAAGCTGTGTGGGTCCATGCAGGGCCGACCTAGCTATTTTAAGGGCAGTTTGACTCGTATTTGGAAGACCAGTTTCACCGTTCACTAGCGGGTGTACAATGTACTTACGTGAGAGGCGAGGAAGTAGGCAATGAGATTAAGGCCGAAGCCCCACCAAACAGTGCCGAATACGTAGCCTGTGACCTTTCTCATTCGTTGCATCAGGGAAAAACTGTGGTAAATCTTGGGAATGAATTGGAACAAGAACATCAGTTGAAGTATTGCCATTGCAACCCCTATTCGTTCTTCTTTTAGTATGAGTTTCTTTGCTACAAGCCCATATACAACCTGCCAACAAATAAAAATCCAAACCAACATTAGGATGAGAGAGAGAAAATATTGTTAACGATTCGTTTTGGTCCGATTTAGGCATCTTTTTAAACCAATCCAGATATTTCGGCTTGGACATTTTTCCGCGACCATAAGCAAAATCAGCATATCATGCCAAAAACTACTCCCTAGGACCATAAACGATGTTTGTCATTTATATGCACATAACACAAGTCGCGGCGTCGCTTGACACGCTGTTTTCCTTTCTTCAGACTGATGTTATCTTCCCTTTTGTATAGTTCTAACACCTTAATATAAACAAAGTTTGAAAAAAATATACTTAAAGTTTGATTTTTCTTAATTTAAACCTCATATATCGTAATATTTATTTTGGACTTCTTTTTGGATATTCTTATTCAAACAAAATCTAGAGGACTCAAGACTTTCTAGTGGGGCTAAAATTGTTGTGGGGACGACCACCGCTACTTGTCCCCTCTTGACTCCATTCTTGGTTATAGCCTTAAAATGTTTATTTTAATGTGCTTGTTTCTTAAGTTTTAGCTTAATTTTCCTTTCTCTGTTAATTTGTCTCGAAAAGAATAACAAATATATATAGGCACAGACATTAAATTTTAAATAACTCACTAAAGATGAAAATAAAACTACTACTACTACTTCCCTATTATGTCTTTCCCTTTCTTTAAGTTCATGTCCAAATTTTGTTAGATTGCTCTTGTGAAGACGAACTCGTAAAAAACTTCAAAAATAGATAAATTGACATTCCAATATTAATAAAGATAAAGATAAGGGTTGATAAACGAACCAAATAAAATCTTGTATAGGATCAATTTGTCACACAATCAAAGTTTTTAGAATTTTACGAGCCTTTAACAAATTACTCTTACTTAACTCGTTCAATTAAATGATACTCCATATAAACTACAAGCTATTCTAAACCAGTTTGTTCATGTTCAATTCGATTAAAGCTAAGCTGCGATGACAACTTAAGTTCGGTGCGTTTATCAGTCCTAGAGTGAGATAAGGAGGAAGACGATCGACCTGCGGGATAGGAACAATGACGAAGGCGTCGAACCAAAAGGCCTTGAATGACCGAAGATAGCGAGAAGCGATCGCACGTGCGTCCCACACGAGTTTCCCACACCCAACTACCAACGACTCCCTCGACACGTACGCCAACCGAAACTGAAGCAACAGGTGACACAAGTGCACTACATCCACGCACGTGCGAGCAACGGCCACGATTGCAACGACCCCACCGTCCACGTAAACCCCAGGCCGTTCATCCCAACTGCTTACACGGAGCGAGAAGAAGAACACGGGATCGACGGCCAGTGCGATGCCACGGGCCATCAAAACAACCCGGTTCCACTTGTGCACGGTTTCGCTTCGGGGGTCGAAAACGAAGCCGAGCTGGTCTCCGGTCATCCGGTTGGATGAAGGTTTGCGGTTGGACCGGGTTTTGATCGGGATGAGAGATGAACCGGCCAAGGCCTCCCATTCTGGCTGGTGGGTCGGGTCACAGCTCGTGGAGTGGAAAACCGGGATGCCGATTTGGGTACAGGCGTGACATTCGGTTGGATTGCCGTTGCTGTTTTCCGATTGAGTTGAACGGCCCCGGAAAATTCCACTCCATCTGCGATTGAAATGTGAATCAATTAGTAATAAAAAATGTTAGGGAACACGAAAAGTTTCCCCAAAATGGTTCATGAAAATAATCACAATCTGGAGCATTGCTTTCTGTGAATCTGAATCATTGATTTCTATTTTCTGAACTATTTCGGGAAATTTTTTCATGTTCTTTGCTACTTATCATTAATATTTTTTTGGGAGACAGTTCAACGACAATCATATCATTTCATAAAGTCCAAAGGTACCTACAAAAGAATCCACTGAAAATACAAATAATAAAAAATAATGCAAAACGGAACCAACAAAATAGCAAATTATATCAAAATAGGAAAACTTGAATCAACGAAAATTGGAAAATCCAGATTCACAGAAAGCAATGGTCCAGATTGTGTTGATTTCTCTTTCCTTGGACTATTTTGGAGAAACTTTTCGTGCTCTCTACTATTATCGTTAATAAACTTTTTGGGGAGACAGGTGAACTGCGATTATATCATTTCACATAGGTCTAATGGTACCAAAAAAAAGGAATCCACTGAAAGTACAAATATAAAAAACTAATGTTCAACCAGATCAACAAGATAGACAAATTATATATCAAAATAGGAAAAATGGAATCAACAAAAATTGGAAAATGTGACATTGATGAGATGATAAGGTAATATGGATTGAAAATGACCTTGGCATTTTTGGGAAAATGGAAACGGTGGAATGGAATGGAATGGAAAGAAGGAGAATTTAAAAGGAGAGGAGGAGGTGGGAGGAGTGGACTCGTAGCAATAGCATGAAGCCATGAATTGAATGTGTGGGCTCGTTGGTGGTAGGCCAGGTGGATCGACTATGGCTGCAGCCTGCATGGCAAATTTTTAGGGAATAAAAGTTGTAATTGTGTACTAGTCTTTAATGACCCAGATTCACTTGCTCATAATCTGGATCATTGAAGTTCAAATTCTGGACACTTTTTGGGTACTCAGACTTTCTACTACGTACTCGGATAATCAATGATCTAGGTCAATAGCGTAAATACTATCCTCGGCTCCCAAGCGCGATCGACAATCGTCATGATAAGTGTTTTCGACTATCTGAGACCGAGGTCAACGTTGACTCCTCGAGTTTATATAATTTCATTAATTACACTCGTCTTAATATTAATTATTGCTAATTACCATCCAAATCTGTAGTATTCTATTTACTTATTTTCTGTAACAATCCGAAATTTTAATAGCATTATTTTTTATTCATGAAATTTCATTTCACATAATTAGACTTTTTTTTATTTGTTGTCATCTCGTATATTTAATTTCTACGGTTTAACTTGCAAGTGCACGAGTGAGTATTGTGTATGCTTCGTACCTATTTATATAAGCCGAGCCGTAACACCCATTTGTATGTTTAGTTATGCATTGATTTATTGTACCCATAATAGTCCTAAGACTACCCCTACCCCAACCCCCAGCCAACACCCCATTAACCATTAGTTTACCATTCACCTCAAATCACATCCCTCATGTCTAATATGTTTACCCATTTTTGGACTGAAATTGTATCAGCCAATGGCAGCCCTACACACTCCCCAAATGCCTACCTTTAACCACTAAACATATCCCTAACTTGCACACTCCATTACCCATGGGGTTATCAACCTAAACCACCATTTTATTTAATTGCTCCCTTCTTAAATCTTTCGGCAGAAGAAAGAGAGGGAGAACCACATCTCCACAACCATCTTCTTCTTATTATTTTGTTTATTTACCGAGAGAGAGCTAGGGGAGGCTGGGTAGCAAAAGAAGAAGAAGAAAACCAAGGAAAAAGAAGAAGAAAGAAGAAGAAGAAGAAGGAAAAAGAAGAGGTTCAGTCCGTTCGACGCGACCGAGGCCCATCCAAATCACTCCGGTTTAGCTTAATCTTCGGAAGACAGGTAGGTTACATCCTACTGAACCCATCGGTTTATAATAAGTCGAATTTCGTTGAGTAGAAACAAAACCCGAGCATTTCGTTAGTTGCATGGCAGTGTAAATTCGGTTTTGAACTTCTGAGCTACTGGGTCCCGTCCAAAACAATCTGAACCTAACTTTTTCCGTGATAGAAATGTAGTTCATTTCATAACGAACGTTTTGATATATAATACGTTGATTTTCGTTGAGTAGAAACAAAACCCGAGCGTTTCGATCGTTGATGAGCAGTGTATATGCGGTTTTGAACTTCTGAGCTACTGGGTCCCGTCCAAAACAATCTGAACCTAACTTTTTCCGTGATAGAAATGTAGTTCATTTCATAACGAACGTTTTGATATATAATACATTGATTTTCGTTGAGTAGAAACAAAACCCGAGCGTTTCAATCGTTGATGAGCAGTGTATATGCGGTTTTGAACTTCTGAGCTACTGGGTCCCGTCCAAAACAATCTGAACCTAACTTTTTCCGTGATAGAAATGTAGTTCATTTCATAACGAACGTTTTGATATATAATACATTGATTTTCGTTGAGTAGAAACAAAACCCGAGCGTTTCAATCGTTGATGAGCAGTGTATATGCGGTTTTGAACTTCTGAGCTACTGGGTCCCGTCCAAAATAATCTGAACCTAACTTTTTCCGTGATAGAAATGTAGTTCATTTCATAACGAACGTTTTGATATATAATACATTGATTTTCGTTGAGTAGAAACAAAACCCGAGCGTTTCGATCGTTGATGAGCAGTGTATATGCGGTTTTGAACTTCTGAGCTACTGGGTCACGTCCAAACCATTTCAAATCCAACTTTTCCCTGTGATAGAAATGTAGTTCATGTTCTTACAAACGTTTTGATATATTATATGTAAAGTTTCATTTTGTATAGACAAAACCCGGACGTTTCGATCGACGGAGCGCATGTCTACCATCCCACTCGGTAGAACACGCCAACCATGTAGTGTATATTTTTCTCTCGGTCCAACCCCGACCATTTTTCTATTATTATTATTTTTTCTACATCCTGACTTTGCTAATGTTCACTTCCTGACCTTAATAGTTTTGAACTCTATGATTAATGACGTAATTATGGAACATCATCTACTTCTATATACTGTTATTCCACATGTTTCATTCTTAGTGTATCATTTGAGTTTATCATGCTTGTTTAAATGTAAATTTTTGTACACTTGTCATGTAAATTTTGTCAGTACATGATAACTTAGTCGGACACATTTGGTTCATGGGTGGGTTTACGATTTGGAGATTTGCATGTGGATGTAAATTGAAAAGTAATGAAAAATAAAAATGTGTGAAAATATTGTTGAGCTGACGAGCTGTGGTTCTGGGGGTGACCAGAGTGGGCCCCAGACGGATGAACATTTTGAATACGAAACCCTAGATAGGACATGGTGGTGATTGACTCTCAAGAATGGTCGGGCTATAAGGGTGGCACTGTGCTTGCGTCCCAGCCCGGGGATGAGTTGTGGGGCCGCACTCCCGGTGAATCTCGTTTATCGTGCCTTGGGGTCATGGAAGTGGTACTCGGGTATATAACCCAGGTTCTCTGTCCGGATCTTCGCAAGGGGGAGTCGAATCACACCAGTTGGCCTATGCTAGAGGTTGGAGGGTAGGATGGATCTCGTGGTTGAGAATCCTAGATGACACGTAGGTAAAGGACTAGTAATTAATCAGTAATGTTATTTTGTGATCTCATGTTACTCGTTTATTATGCATGTTTATCTGTTAGATACATGGGGTTAAGTAGTGTAGGATATTCCTATTGGGCTTTTTAAGCTCACGGGTACTAGTACCGCGATGATTTATCACCAGGAAATGAAGACGGAGCTGAGGGACCGTGCAAGCAGACAAATTTCAACACTGCTGAGGAGAAAGCCAACGAGCCTTGGTTTCCGAATGCTTAGTCGCTCTGAACAATTTAGTCGACTACATTTTGAAAGCTTCAAGTCTTATTGAAAATTGTATTTTGACAGTTTAACTTTAATTCGATATGGTTGTAAAACTATAACAATTGCTTTCAGTACGGTTTTATGATGGATCTATGGAATTTTTTTGTGAAATTACCTTTTTAATTTATTTTAATGTTTCCGAAAAATCGGGGCGTTACATTTTCAAAGTTGTTTTATTTTGATAACCCGATTTTTCATAAATAAAATTCGTGTTTCAAAATTTAATTTCCTTTATAAGATTTTCGTCACCACAGTCTTCTTAGAATAATTTTTCTACTATAGGGTGAATTTTTAGTATTTTTTTCTGAGTTGAAGTCTAGACAGTGCAACTAATGGGGAACCGGTACACACTGTCGGTGGGATATTGGCTATTGGCCATTTCGGTGGCATTATTTGCCAAGAGCAAAAATGCAGTTGGGGAAGCTGGGGAATAAATGGGTTGTCTCCATGCATGTGCCTCTCTCCTCTCTTTATAATTTCCATTTGTTTTTCTATTCTCAAATAACTTAACCTCTCATTCTACAATTCTTCTTTCTTCATCTAAAGTCCCCACGTAGACCACTTCTAGCAATTTTCAACAGGTTCTATTAGTACTTCAATCGAGCAAATTCTATTGCGATGCACTATTTTGGGTACATTTTATTGCAGCCCACACTACACAGGTGAGTTGCGAATATACATTGGTTGCATAGTTTATTTTTAAATGTTTTGTGATTTATGAATTGCAAATTGGATCGATAAAATACGTTGAAAATAGATGTCTTGTACGGAAGCATCATAGTGCATAATAAGCACAATTTGGAAATGAGATTTAAAAAATGAGCATGGTATCAATTGAAAAGGAAAAAGTGAACGGACTATATTGTCCGTTTTGACAAAACATCTGGGCGTTGAGTTTTGGCAAAACATCTGGGCGTTGAGTTTTGGCGCCTAAATGAGAGGATATATCCGGGTATCCTATGGACTTGATATCATTTCCCAAACGGTGGGGTCGCTCCCCCAAACACTTGCCGGTTTCCGCCCATAAAAGATGTTAGAGGTTTGGTAGTTTGCTGAATAACTGCATAAATGACTAAATTACGGTTTGGCAGTTTTGAGCCTGAATAACTGCATTATTGATTATTTTATGGTTTGCAATCTCAAGCTCGAAAACTTGTATTTAAAGATAATTTTTGTTAAACTATTTTCCCATGTTAATTATGGAACCTTTGTATATCGTGACGCTCACTGGAATGGTTTTGTTTTTATGAATCCATTCCAGGAAACAATAGGTAAAAGAAGGCTCTCTGGATATCGTGTGGTTATTGATTAATGGTTGCTCCTACTGCCGTCATTTTATGTGAATCAGTTTCACTTTGTAATAAAATTGAGGTGCTCCTAAATTGTATCTCTAATTTGTATTGGTGGTGCCAAAGCTGTGGTATTCTTGTTGCACGTTAGGTCAGCTCTGTATGTGTTTTGTCAAATTTAATGATTCGGTTTTACAATTGTTTAGATTTGATTATCTTAGAAAAGTTGTACAAATGTGATTTTTATAGAGGCCTGGGGTGATTTGGAATCACTGGCCGGTCATGATTTCTAACTCTCCGGGTTGGGTCGTGACATTTATATATTAATACTAATTCCCTAAAATGTGTGGTGGGAAAAGATATTAGGGAACCACGTGACGGTGTCCCAAGACCGCTGAGTAATTACTCCTTTCATGGAGCCCTTGCTGCAGCCCCAAGGAGGTGGAAGCCTTCTCAATTGTCCACGTGCTCACAAAATATGAGCATAAGAGCATACACTAAGGATAAGTTAAATGGTAGGTTATGAGTAAATTAGTATTATAACATATACTATATATTTCTAGCTAGTACTTAGGAGGTGTTCCACAGTAAGGCAGTTTTTAAAATAAATTGGCTTTTCACAGTTTTTTATGTGATGTATTGTAAGAGAATGACATGTCTTGGTTTTTTTTAAAAAACTGTTTTTTGTTAGCGAAACATCCCCTAAATGTAGCGAGCCATAAAGTGTTGGCCAATTCTATCTAAATTTTTAGCCTTCTAACAAATCTTATAACCATCAAATTTCCACCGAAAGGGTGTTTCTTTTGTTGATTCTCAAAAGAATTTGGTTTGTACTTTGTACTTAAATTGTTCATGCCATTAACAGAATATAGAGTTATACACACCGTTATCAATATACAGTAATGATACATACACACAAAAAATTTACCCACAAATTACCCACACACTCACACAAGTGTGTGGGCTCCACACACACTTGCACATCTAGTGTGTGTGGAGCCCACACACTTGTGTGAGTGTGTGGGTAATTTGTGGGTAAATTTTTTGTGTGTATGTATCATTTTTTATTACCAAAACACTCTCTTGTCATCGTTGGATTCTTGGAAACAAAAGCTAAAACTAGGGTTGTTGGGAACCCTAAAGGAAAAAAAAAAAAAAAAAAAAAGTTGTTGGGATTTGACAAAAATAAAATGTCGGTTAAAAAAAAAAGACAAAAATATAATGTGGAGCTATTCAAATATAGAAAAAAAAAAAAAAAAGCTTGTTGAGATTTAACCCAAAAAATGGTCACTCGGCATTTTAGTTGGGGGTAATATTTTAACTAATGAACCTTTTAGTGGGGGTAATTAATATTTTCACATGAGTTCCTTATAGGGGTGAGCAAAATAACCGTCAAACCGTGAATCCAGTCCAAACCAATCCAAACCGAAGGGTTTGGTTCGGGTTTTTTTTTAATGTGGTTTTGGTTCTGGTTTTAAAAAATTGGAAACCGTGATAAATGATTTGATTTGTGGATTTACGTTGACGGTTCAGGTTCCAAACCGATCCAATCCATATAATATTTATATAGAGTACTTTCTATGTATTATATGTGAAATTTTTTTAGATACACAAAACGAACATTTTTTCCCTAGTCAATTACTACTAATTTCCTAATCTAATGCTTCATTCCACCACCCTATTCATTCACTTTCAAGATTAAAACCCCTAAATTTCTATATATGGCAACTTATTCCTATGATTTAAATACATTAAACATGCAAGGCTTGGACTTAGTAAATTAATTACCTAATCTTTTTGCTTGTTTACTAATTTCCGTATATAGTATTCTATTACATGGCCCTATTTCTTCACTGATAAAATTTTAAAACTACCCACACCTGTTGGCTTAGGCCATAAAAACTCATCGGTGTAGTGAGCGTGGGGCCCAGTACATCCAAGGGCATCAAGCTTAATTACTAACTAGCGTGAAACCCGTGCTATGCACGGGAATTAAACAAAAATGTTTGCGTATTTTTGGTATAAGTTGGGGTTGACGTTGTGTATGTAAGTTATTTTTCCCTTTGATTGTTTGGTTGGCTTCTGGTCGGCCTTCCAATCTTTTGGGTCTCGAGAGGCTTTGTTGCTTTTCTCTTAACCTATTTAATATTGTATATTTGATATTTGATTTATAAAATCCTTTTTTGCCGTGCAAAAAAAAAAGATGTATACTTTTGAACCTCTCAATCAGTATAAACATACACTAATGGTAGAAATTCTATTAATTACAATAACTCCAACCGGTTAACAAAGATGGTTATCTCATCCTAATTAGTACAATAATCAATCAAGAAGTCTAACTTCGCAAGTCTTCATACAATAAATGGGTTTATAGGAAAGTTTTAGAGTCATATCACGCAATCAACATCAAACAGTTCTATTTAGATAATTGGAACAATTTTCAATTAATATTGATGCCAACAATTTAACGGAAGATGGCCTAGTAGTAGACACGAAATAAATGATTTTCGCTTGAATCGTCTTATTCAATATTAAATGTCCTAATGTATAGAATAAAAAATTCAGCAGTATTATAAGATATTTTTGAGAGCTTACCTTGGGGATATTTTTGAGAGCTTACCTTGGGGCATTCGTATTTTGATTTTCCATTCCATTTACTTCTCTAGCACCCCTTTGCGATTGAACAATTTCATGTATTGGATCAATGTCAATTACTTCACCTATGTACACAAACATAATTTAGTTTAATTTAACTTGAATAAACTAATGTACTTGTAACATTAAATATCCAAACATTAAATTATGTTTGAATTCTTACCATTATGGGGATCGACTATAGGAATCACCTCTTGAACAACCTCTTGGGCCTCCCCATGTAATTGAGCTATTTGACTTACTGGGTGCATGTTCCCTCCAGCTTAAAATAAGACCGGTAAGGAAAAAATTAATTACAAACCAAAGTATTAGGCAATATTGAATTTTAAGCTTCATGGTAAAAACAAATAAAAAATATGATTGTTATTTAGCCTGTTAGTATTAGCAAATTATTACCATTTTGGGGATTGCTAATCAGATTCACCTCTTCGACAACTTCTTGAGCATCATCATGTAACTGAGCTACTTCACTTATCTGATGCACGTGCCCTGCAAATTAAAATAAGATCGAAAATGAAAAAGTTATAATTATACTAATCTTAAATATTAGCTTATCTTGGTGGGTCATTTTTAATAGTGTGAAAGGGTATTATAAGTGCTGAACATTTTGTGGGTCAGTTTTCATATTTTGAATTTAATAGCCACTTGATTATGTAGCAATTTAAAACCATTACATATTAAAATCAGGCCAACTTTGAGTTCAGAACCTAGATTGACAACTTCATTTCGATTAAGTCATCATATCATAATAAGGGTACTTTAAGTCCTCACAGATGTTGATAAAAAAAATTGTATTTGTATTACCATGTCACAAAATGGATTTGTTTTAATCTAAATCGAAGAGTTTGCTTTAAAAAATGCAATGAGAAGTTTTTTTTAAAAAAAAAATAAAAATAAATGGGAACTTTATTAAAACACTGTAACTGGAGTTACATTGTACAGAAAAGTACAATGTAACATTGATTTTTTTTTTTTTACTAACTTATATGTCATTTTTTTTGACACAATAGTAAGTGGGCAACCAAAAGGGTTAGGGCAACTTCATTTACTATTGTGTCAAAAAAAAAAAAATCATTTACTGTTGGTTAGGGAAAGTTCCATTTAAAAAATGGAACATACTGAGTTTATTGGTATGAAAGTTGAGATAAGAAGAATGTCGCTCCCACTTGCCACTTCTATTTTTTTTTAAAATGGAACTTGCTTAAAACAATATAACAGGAGTTACATTTTTGTTGTGTTTTTTTTTTTTTTGGAAAAGTACAATGTAAACATTGATTTTTTTATTTTTTTTGTAACTTCTATGTCAATTTTTTTTTTTACTTTATAGTAAGTGAGTAACCAAAATTGAATTCAGACTAGGGCAACCCAAACGTCAGGACCAGCCCTATTCATCAGGCAACATATATTTTCTTTAGATAAATAAAAACAGAATAGCATCTTCTGTAGCAACTTTATCTTTTTGAGTACTCATAGCATAATAAGGGTACTTTAAGAGTTAAAAAAATCTTATGTTACCTATTGCCTGGTCAGCTTACATATTTTGTTCTGCAATTTTTGCGTGTGCATCCTCGTTAGGCAGCATATTATTTTCTTCACCTAATTTAAAAGAGAGGAGCATCTTATTTAGCAACTTATCTAGTATGAGCCCCTGTAACATAATAAGGATACGTTAAGAGTTAATAACTTATGTTACATGTTGGTGGGTCAGTCACCACATTCTGCTCTGCAATTGCTAATTTAGCATCCTCGTGAGGCGGCATACTATTTTCTTCACCTACATTACAACATAAGATAAATATCAACTCTAACCCATTTTTGAAATGATGATTATGTTATCTGGAATTTTTCACAAAAATCTAACAAACAAAGTTTGCATGAAGGAAAAGAAATTTACCTATGAAGGGGTTGATGTTAATTGGAGCCGCTGGTTTTTTCGCACGTGGGAAGCATGATTTAAGATTATGACCTTCTTTTACCACTTCTTTTTGGTTTGATCGATAAACTTGATCGATTTGACCTACTACATCGCTGGGTATTAAAAAATGCAAGGAAAAAAAAAAAGAAGAGAAAAGAAGTAACGTTTATACAAAATCATGAAGATGACAATTACCTATGGAGTGGTTGGCATGTTTTGACAGACATTCTTCTTCTTGTCTCTTAAGATACATGTTCTTACACGGCGGGATTCTTTTGCTGCTTCCTTTGGTTGTTTTTCAATACTTTCAAGTAGTGCTCTTTTTTTATGAGACCGTTGTTTGACATTCCGATCTCTGTTCTCACGATCCATCCTGTGTCTTATGTCCAAATATAATGAAAGGAATTTAAGGATAAGATTAACTAATTTAGATATATGTTAAGAAAATTAACAAAGCAGTGAAGAAAATAAAAGTAACAAAGCAAGAGGTTTGCTATAGGGTTCGTGTCATTAGTATCATACATTACACATGTTTTTTCAACATTCGAAATTTATGAATGATATAGTCATAGAATTAATTTTTTTGTCGAAGAGTGAATGAAGAATTAAGATGTGGGAGGAATCAAAAGATTTACCTTTCAAAGAACGGGTTAGGAATTGAAGTGGGTACTGTACTATCTCTGATCTTCCCCTGGAGATGGTCTCTGCCCCAAATGCTTAGCTATTACTCTTCTCTAATCTTTAACCATGTGATTATAAAAATTAACTTATTCCGCCAAATGATATGCAAATAAATTTGGTTATTAAAATTGGAAAAGAATCGTTACTTTCCTTCATTACTTTCCTTAAAAATTTCGGAAATATGTATTGTATTATTACATATCTATTATAATCGTTACTTTCCTTCAGTAGTTTCCTTCATTACTGTATCACAAATTTCGTTAATTAGTTTCCGTCATTAGTTTCCTTTATAATCATTACGTTCCTTAAAAAATTTGGAAATATGTTTTATATTATTGCATATCTATTATAATCGTTACTTTCCTTCATTAGTTTCCCTCATTAATGTAGCACAAATTTCATTAATTAGTTTCCTTTATAATCATTATTTTTCGTTAATTTCAAATTGAAAAAATTTTCGGTTATTGAAATTGGAAAAGAATCATTTCTTTCCTTTATTATTGCATATCTATTATAATCGTTACTTTCCTTCAGTAGTTTCCTTCATTAATGCAGCACGAATTTCGTTAATTAGTTTATGTCATTAGTTTCCTTTATAATCATTACTTTCCTTTAAAATTTCGGAAATATGTATTATATTATTGCATATCTATTGTAATCGTTACTTTCCTTCATTAGTTTCCTTCATTGCTGTATCACAAATTTCGTTAATTAGTTTCCTTTATAATCATTATTTTCGTTAATTACAAATTGGGAAAATTTTGGTTATTGAAATTGGAAAAGAATCATTTATTTCCTTTATTACTGTAGCACAAATTTCGATTATTGAAATTGGGCTAATTCCTAAAAAGGAAATTTCGTTAATTAGTTTCCTTTATAATCATTATTTTCGTTAATTTCAAATTGAAAAAAATTTCGGATAATGAAATTGGAAAAGAACCATTTCTTTCCTTTATTACTGTAGCACAAATTTCGGTAATTTCGGTTATTGAAATTGGGCTAATTCCTAAAAAGTAAATTTCGTTAATTAGTTTCTTTCATTAGTTTCCTTTATTATAATCATTATTTCCGTTAATTTCAAATTGAAATTTTTTTGAATAATGAAATTGGAAAAGAATCATTTCTTTCCTTTATACACAGTTATTAAAATTGGGCTAATTGATAAAAATGTGCAAAAAATTGGGGGACACGTGGCAAGCTCAGGAAGCTCTATTCACCAAAAGTCATCCTGCAATACTAATATAGATAAATTGGTTTTATTTTTCCACTAAGCTCTCAAAGCATATTAATTGAATGTATGCAGAAGTATTCACTAATATACTATTTGTTACTAAGGCTCCGTTTGTTTCTGGCGGAAAATATTTTCTGAAAAACTTTTTTCATGGAAATTTTTTTCTAGAAAATAAAACGTTTTCTAATTTAAAATGAAATTGCATGGGCTTTACTTAAGGCCCTTTGAAAACGATATTGCAACCGGCCCATTAATATCGACATTAATTGCTCGACGTTTGCAGTCGGTGGGCCGCTGCCCGCTGGTCCCCGACTCTCCTTCTGTTCTACAACATCAGAATTCTCTGTACTCGTACTTCGGAGCCTGCTTATTAAACTCCACACAGAGAGAGAGAGGTAGAGAGAGAGAGAGAGAGATCGATCTTGATCTCGATCTTGATGTTCTCTCTCGTTTTTCTCTCATCAAATCGATCCGAAATCGCATAAAACTGGTAATATTGCGTATCTATCTTCTCCATCCATCTTTGATCTTTATCGTTTGTTACTGTTTATGCAAATTGATCTTGCTGGTTATGCAAATCGTATTGCTCGTTTTATAGCTGGATTTAGTTGCGTTAACAATTGGTCTCTAGGGCTTGAAATGTGTTTTGTGGATGGGGTTTTTTTCGGTGTGATTATTGCTCTGTCCACGTACTTGCAATTCTTTTGGGGTTCGATGTGAAACTGAGTTCGTGGTTCACTTTCTCTTTTTGTATTTTTAGGGCTCGTTATTGTTGTTAAAGAAAAGATTTTTTTTTGCTTCTTTGGTTAATATAAATACTCTTGCCAATGTTTTGAAACCCGGACCGGAGGACGAACCGGGAAAGGGACTGGGCGGACGGGTCACTGGTTGAACCGCGGTTGAACAGCTATCGACCCGTGACGTCATAATAATGTTGAAAATATATTAGAAATATATAATTTACTAAAATAAGCCTACAAAAGAAAAAAATGTCTGTACACAGTACACGAAGGAAGTTAGAAGAAATAAAAGGAGTGGTGCTTCATAGTATCTCGTTCTAATGCCTTTCTCCAATCCCACATCGGCTGGTAATCCAACTCTTCGCTTCATTTTCCTTTATAAAAGGTAAAGAAACCACCATCTTCCATCAGTCCTGGCTATTGGACGTGGGTTGGTTGTGGGCCCAGTAAAAAAGTGAGTTTCTGACATTGAGCGTTGGCATTGACGCGTGGTAATACTAGTTCAAATTTTACGGTCTGGGTTGACCAACCCAGTACCGGTTTTCACGAGCTGGCCGTTCAACCACAGGTCTGGAACGGTTCTCACTTTCTAAGCCAGTTTTGGTAACAAAGCGGTTATTAGGTGGAACCGAACCGGACAAGGGTCCGGTTGACGGGCCAACCGGTTGAACCGGCCGTCCGGTTTTTAAAACACTGACTCTGGCCACCCTCACCGCTAGCGAAAACATGTGCAAAACAGATTTGGATGTGGCTTTGGTTTAGATTGCGGCCACGCAACATAAGTCCGCGGTTGGTGGGATCGGTCTCTATCTAAGAAGCACATGCATGTCTTTACCTCTATATGCAAATACATCTTGCATTTGATGTGCCCCAACATGTACGTGTCCTAATTTTCGAAGAAATGACCTATCCACATGTCCGTATTGTTTTCTTATCATGTATCTGTGTCCGTGCTTCTTGGGTCTGTATATACAACGAACATGTGTGTGTGTGTGCATGTGTGTGTGTGTCCCTGTGTCTATATATTCTGCAATTTTATCATTTGGCTTAATAGTAATAGGGTGCAAGTTTGAAGTAGTTAAATGTGTGTGTATAAAGGTGATGATTAGGAAGATTGATTCAGAGTGTACTATCAGTAATGGATTGGGCATCTTGTGGCAAACACCTATGAAGTGCCTTTTCTCTCTTTTGAAAGTTTTTGCAATGAAGAAACATCGAGTGTAGAATTTGCAGTCTTTAAAGTTGAACTATTGTGCATATGTGTTTTGGCTGGCCTGCTGAACAACTTAGCTGTCCCAACACGATCATGCTCGGTTGCCATTAGTTGAGGTTTCTCAATCCCACACAGTAGACAACAATACGCTTGAGGTTATCAAGCTTCGGACCAAACTTTTAGCAACTAATCGGTGTTTTTCCTCTTGATAACGTGAGCTCCCAGTGGGCAATAAAGTGAGTATAAGGATCCTCTTTTGAAGGCTTGTCGCTTGTTATTTGGTCCGACTTGTTTGAAAGTTAGACAGCTTGCCAAATTTAGTTTTGTTCATGCAATTTATATGTGATCTAATCTTTTAGCGAAAGCAAATAACTTGGTCTTTGTCATACAAGGGGGGATAGAGTTATGTGCGTATCAATCAAGAGTTTCTTCTTGAGATGAATTCAGACATCGAATCTGGATGATGAGATGGTATCCTAGCTATATGATTTTCTAACAACTTTTGAAGTGGAAGATTTGTCCAACAGGCCTTAGTCTTTAGGGTCTTTTACCTGTTTGTTCTCCATATTAGGCTTGTATCATTTACTCTGCATGTCCACAGTGGCGGCAAGTTTAGTTATTATAAAACCGATGCAACAGACCCTCCAAGTTTCTAGATTCTTTAGTACAGACTGTCAGACCGTGTGTTCATTACAAGCCAACCAACAAGATATACATTATATTAGCCAAGACAAATCTGCTTTAGCTAATTTTTGTTAAGCTTGTTTTGTTCCACTCTCAGATATTTCTTAGAAAATTTTGAGCAAATCTAATGATTTTTCCCCCGTTTTATGAGGATTGAATGTTTTGAAAGGAAAACTGCATGCACACTGATTATATGTTTGTTCATCGAAAATATTCTCCATTGTTGATCATGTTGGTCAGTTTTGATGCATTGCATTCGTTTTCACCTGTCCAGCCCACATAATCTTGTTTTCTTTTTCCTTCTGTACTCCATTTCACTAATCCGTTGAAGTTCTTAAATGTTCCATTTTGATGAAAATCCAAAAATATCCTGGTTCATAGTTGACAACTTTTAGTACCAGTATGTAGACGAAACTGTGTACGTATTAAATTTTGGATTTTGTTTTTCAGGTTTGACTTTATTGTCAATTAGAATGGATAAGAATCTTAGTGGATGGTCAATGGAGCTAGCTCCTTATTGAGTGCAGTGGCTTAGTTTCTTGATTTGAGCAAGCACGTGATCTGTTCATAGTCATTGGCTCTATCCAACCATAATGTGGAGCTTTGCTTCAAATTGCATTGCTGGCTGTACTGGAGTCAAGAATGAGTCTAAAAAGCCGGCTTCTTTGGAATGCTCAGATGACGAAGTTTCTTCAAAGTCTAGCAGGGAGGAGGGACTAGAGTGCCCTATATGTTGGGAATCTTTCAACATAGTTGAAAACGTGCCCTATGTCTTGTGGTGCGGCCATACTCTCTGTAAAAATTGCGTCCTTGGGTTACAACGGGCCATTGTCAAACTTCCCTCTCTACCTGTTCAGCTTCCGCTTTTCATCTCATGTCCTTGGTGCAATCTCGTATCCCCTCGTTTGGTTTACAAGGGAAACATTAAGTTCCCTCGCAAGAATTTTTTCCTCCTCTGGATGGTTGAGAGCTTGAACGGTGACAGAGTGGAATCTCATTCTTCCTTTTGCGGGCATTCGCCAACGTGGGTATCAAACAGCAAGTTAGCACCAGGAAGTCAAGTGAGCGACCCTGTTCAGAGGAGGGGTCCACATATTCACCATTCAGAATCATCTGGTTCAAACCATGACTATATTGGTGCCAATAATTCACTCACTGTGGAGAGACTACACACTTCCCTTAGAAAGTCTCTGGCTTTCTTTGTTCAGTTGACAGCTAAATTCCCACTGGTTCTCATATTTCTTCTGATTATCGTGTATGCGATTCCGGCCAGTGCTGCCATATTAGCCTTGTACATACTCATCACCGTCCTGTTTGCTCTTCCGTCATTGCTCATTCTGTACTTCTCATTTCCTAGTTTGGATTGGTTGGTGAGGGAAATTGTCACATGAAATGCTGTTCGTTTGGTTCATAGGTTTGTGAGCCCTGTGGATGGAACTTGCCCACTTATAAAGGCATTGGTGGTGTCATTCAGAGACTTTGCTTGTTTCGTACATCCTTCAAGATCCTATTCAACTGTTTATAGTACAAATGCTGTAGATCTCCCAATATTTTAGCATCAATATGGTATTGGGGTTGGGGATTCCCGGTTTGGATAGTTTGAGTTGAAACTTTGATCTAACAAGTGAACATCCTGATCAGAAAATGCGGCGATGCTGTGTATGAGGTGCGCTTGAAAAGCGACTTGTTTGAAATTGTATTTTTTTTTCTTTCTTTCCCCTTGTCAGAAGCATGTTTCTGCCTTTCGGAATACTTCTGTAAATATATGTTACGTGAACACTCTACTTTTATGTGAAATTTCTTGAGGAAATGTCCGTTGTTGAGAATTTGATGGAAGTGCTCGAAACTACTGCTGCATTGTCGTTTTTGACTGGTACAATTTATGTCTTATCGTGATCATTAGCGACGAGACCAGAATCCAGAATGTGAATAAGTTCCTTCGACATCCATTATTTTCATTGCTGTTCGAATTTTCACTCTTGAAATCTCTCGGCAGCCACACAGAATACAAGGGGCAGCTGTTGTGATCGTACGTTTATACATCTCTTCAGTTACCTCCTCCCCTGAACTCAATAAACCCTTTTTCACTTCCCCCAAAATTCCCGATTATTTCGTTTTCGGTGGGGAAGTTCTCTGCCGGACTGTAGTATAATCCAAACTTCTGCGTTTACTATGGTGTAATGTTGATGTTCTACAATGAGGGCTAGCTAGGGCTTCCTCATCAAACTGAAATGTGTTCTCTGTTCTATATTTTGTGTTTTTGGAATGTGGAACTACTTATTGTTCTTTGGAGAAGAAAAGAACTTGTTGTCTATGCCCAAGTGCTGCAGCTTTATATGTAATTTCCCCTCCGTTCTAAAAAGTTTGGCCTACTAATAAATTTCAAAATTTTATTTATAATATACAATGTTACCCAAAACTTGTAACTTTTCAAGTTTGTTCTTCATTAGTTGTAATTTTATTTATAATATACAATGTTACAAACGAGCCGAACTCGAGCTTGATTTTTGGCTCGTTTGCTAAATGAGGTGAGCTCGAGTTCTACAAAGCTCGGCTCGTTTGTCAGTATGTTTTCCAGGAGCAATGCAACTTACACAATTTTGATAAACAACTCTAAACACAATTGCGTTCGGAACCATTTGATGCACGTGGCCAGAGTTGTATTCAAAACTTTGTATACTTTTGCCTTTTTCATTGGTCCCATATAATTCATAGTGTTGCCTTTTTCATTGGTCCCATATAATTCATTGAAAGATCGGGCTAGGCATGCTAATAAGTAATTACTCTATAATTGTTGTCCCGGTGATATTATTATTTTGCTCATCTTCTTTTGGATGTATTTAAATAGGATCCTGCTTCTCTCCAATTGAGGTAGTGAACCAATCATGAAATTGTCGATCCAAAAAATAATAATAATAAAAATCATGAATTCGGTTTTATTTAGTCGAATCATACGTTTTTTTTTTCTCCTTTTTTTTCCGGCAAATTTGGCCGAAAGTTAGATGAGGCCAGTGAACAAGAGAGATGAAACGACGGGGACGAATGGCGAGTTTCCATTATGGTCTTTTCGATATTTTTTTTAGTTAAAAATGGGTATAGTTTTCACTAAATTATATTTTTGTGATGTATGTGAGGAGAATACTTGGATTAAAAATGTGTGAAAACTACTGAACATAGTCAAAATACTGAAGATACGGTCGTGGAAACTCCTCAAATACCTCAAAATAACATTAAGTTTTTTTTTTTTTTTGATAACCAGATGTCTGGGCTAATTAACTTGCGACACCTCGATTAATTTTTGGACCCCGAAGTTAACGACCAAACAAATGCTCCAGTGGCCCCAGGTGGCCAAGTTTAGAATGTTTGGCCTTTGTGAGATTCGAACATACAATCTCGTGGAGAACAAACACTCCTTGCTTTCTCATGCTCACTTGGCCAAACTCCTTGGGGTTTCAAAATAGAGCAATGTTACATACACTAAATAACATTCAAACTATTACACTAAAAGTAAACCCGACACTATCACATCAATAGATGACGTAATGCACATTCAATACGTTAGTTAGTTACCTTATGTAGTGCCTCTAAACTTTCCTTTCAAAATAACATTATGTTTGTATGATATTCGATATCGCAGCCGCAAATTTATTACGTGTCAAAACTGCATTATGTACACCAATAGTTCTTCCCTCATGTCGAAGCTTCCACTATTCGAATCATACAGGCTTAGATATCACATGTCAAACCGAGTTCTGTTATTTCTCAATTCTCCTGGAACCATAGTCTAGGAAAGGCTTTTAGTTGTGTATTTTATTGATATTGACTTTGCACCTCTATTTACACAGCAGTAATAATAGTGGAAAAAGGTAATCTGGCCTCGAATTAGTCGAGGTGCTCGTGAACACCCGAGTTATCACAAAAGAAACATAGTGATTGTTATCTTGTATTGTCACCCTGATGTTGTGTCAATATGGTATTGTGCTTGTCTAAACCTTTACAAGTGATATTGCCTCAGCTAGCAAGTGGTGGCTAGCTTATGCGGTAGAGTTCTTAGATGCCCCACACTACATCTCGGGATCGAGTCTCATTCCCCCTCCTCATTAATAGATTAGGAACGACGGATGACAAAAAAAAAAAAAAAGAAAGTCCAATTATTCAGTGCTCCCAGAGCACCGTCACGTGGTGCTTCGGACAACTCCAACACCACACATTCCGGAGCACCACGTGACTGTGTTTGAGATTACTAGTAATAATTACTCCTTAGGTAATGAGACTTGTACACTAATCATATCTACCAATAAAGATGAGTTCATCAAGAGGTGGTGAGAAAGAATAAAGGCAATATCATTGCCAAGTGCCCCAAGGGGAGAAGACTTTTTGAGTGTGTAATGATCGATCATTACACACTAAAGAACATGAAGAACATGTTATTAGATCTAAAAGCATGGAAGGATGAGTTTCTACTACTCACAGAGAGAGAGAGAGAGAGAGAGAGAGAGAGAGAGAGAGAGAGAGAGAGAGAGAGAGAGAGAGAGAGAGAGAGAGAGAGAGAGAGAGAGAGAGAGAGAGAGAATCCAATGTATTTTTCATTTCCCCACTTCTTTTTCGTTTACCACACTAGACTATAAATAAATAAGAAAATTGTCTCTGTGTCCGTGCCCGTGTCCTTGGGCTATACATACGTAAGAACATTGTATTCATGCGTTCTGCATGCCTCTAGCCCAATCCACATAAAGTGTCGTGTTGTGTTGGTCCATATCTTGTCGTGTCAACTTTGAAAGTGTTGTGCTCGTGCTAGCACGGCCTACAGCCTCAAGGTAGGGTTAATCCAAATAATTATGTTCCATTTATAGCGCTTGTACTATTTTTAAACTTTCGTTTAGGTTCAAGGTTATATTAGTGAAATTTGACTCCACCGAAGTACTAATATAAATTGCCCAGATACCTAATTGCCTCAATACCCTCACTAACATTATAAATTTTCCCCATGACTTCCTTTAAAATAAAATAAAAAATTCTTTCCCGGTGATAAAAATGCAATACTCTCTCGTATTATTATATTTATACCTGCGTAAAATACCTTTGCTATTGGAGTTCGAAAGAGAATTTCGTAATTGGAATTTCAATGACGACGTGGATCTATGAAGTGGGCGATGAGATTAGGCTTCCAGAATTAATCGAAATGCGCATAAGCTGCCTTTTAACAATTGAGTTATAAAAAAATGAAACGGAAGATAACTTGCTCTTGTGCAGATGAAATAGAATACTACTACGCCATACTAGCTTTTCAATGAGAATATCATGGATGCCCACTTTCAAATACGAATTGTTGTAAACTAAAGGAACATTTTACTTTTTGAGTTTTTTTAGTTGATGAATGTGAAGAGACTGACCAGTCTCGTAAAGCGTGAAAAGTCAAAAGCCCAGAAACCCAAAAAAGTGTTTTTATATAAGAGCGTGGGATGCCACACTTTGTTAAAGTGTGGAACTCCCATATCTGGATCAAATTTCGAAGATCCGAACCGTTCAATGTGTTTAAAACGTATTTTTAAAATTGAGGTTCAGGTTAAGTTCGTTTAGTATTCGAACCGAACTCGAACGAGCTTTTACCGAGTCGAGTCTCGAATAGTTCGCGAACGGCTCAGTTCATTTACAGCCCTAGCTATAAGTCATCTTTATCAGGCTACCTATATTAACTTTTAACCAAATGTAGAGAGCCAAACTCCTCAAAACCCCCCAACATCAGCCTCACCAAACAATTGATCAAATTTTTTTTTGCTACAGTGACTACTCAAATTTGGTGCGACACTGTTCACGCTCTAAAAGCACTGTTCACGTATTGTTCATGCACTATTCACGCACTGTTCACTTTATTATTATTACTTTTGGGGAGTAGAAGTAGAAAAAAAATTATAGTTTAATATAGTGAAGTTAGAATAGAAAGTCTGATTTTGTGAGTTTTTTAAAAAGTGACTTGCTAAATTATAAAATGTGTTTTTGAGGTAAAATTTGGTATGTTTTTTTTTTTTGTGAGCCTGATAAGGATGATCAACTAGAGCAGGTTTACTTTTATAAATACATGTCTTTCTGGTATAAAAAAATTACAACTATAATATTATGTTTCTCTACACGCTTTTAAAATGTCTCGCGGTGTAATTAACATGGATTTTAGAGCATTAATTTGTTCCGGGCCGACATGCAGTCGGGCAAAGTTAGTGAAACTTTAACCCAGTCAAATGCATCAGAGTAAACAAAATGAGTGTTTCAGTACAGGAGAAAGTGGAGTCCACCAATGACTTGAAAATTTTCTAGAAAATATGTTATTTTTTATTGGGTAAATTTCACTCACCTCCCTTTAGGTTTCTGAAATGACACTAACCTCTCTTACTTTTGATGACAATGTTGAGATTCCCCCTTCTGTTACTATTGACCCTTAACGGGGCGTTAAGTGTGGCAATTAAGGGGGTGTTCCACTAAGTTGGTTTTTTGAAAAAACTGGCTTTTCACGTGATGTATTGTGAGAGAATGACTTGTCTCTGTTTTTGGAAAAAACAGTTTTTTGTTAGTGGAACACCCCCTAAATTTCGAAAACACCCCAAAGGAATATCAGATTTATTACAATCCAACGTGAATCAATGTACATGGACTTTTCAACCTAGAGAGAGTAACAAGCGAGAGAGAAAATAACAATGGCGGTTAGGGTTTTGCGGAGGGAGGCCCCGCCACCTCCCCACCCCAGTCCACCCCACCCTCCACCACCACTGCAATCTTAGCCGGTCCACCACTGCCGTAGTCGATTGCCGCGAAGTTTATTTTGCCGTTGATCCTCACCGCTGTTCTGCTCAGATCATGACTATCTTTTCGAGCTCCGATCGTCACCCTGTGCCTTCCCTCCGCCAATCGGAGTTCTTCTGCCACTGTCGCCGTTGATCGAATCCAATTTAAATGATCTTTTCTTTTGTGTTCCTATTTACTCCTCCGTTCCTAAATAAGAGCTCCACTTTTCTCTCTCTTATCATTTTTCAAATCAAAA
Organism: Vaccinium myrtillus; assembly: GCA_016920895.1. NCBI lineage: Eukaryota > Viridiplantae > Streptophyta > Magnoliopsida > Ericales > Ericaceae > Vaccinium > Vaccinium myrtillus. The sequence continues at coordinate 8,268,885 of CM029277.1, forward strand.
AATTAAGTGTTTTCGTGTATCTTTTTTCAAATTTTTTCGCACCGAACTAAAGTACAAGCTGGGTACTTTAAGTGCTTCCGTTGAGTATTTTAATTCGGTGTGAAAAAATTCAAAAAATGATTTACCGAAGTACTTCATTTTTTATTTGAATAATGACACAACTTTTCGTAATGGACTATTATTTTGGAACGGAGGGAGTAATTTTTATTTTGTTTTTATGGGTTTACCGTTTATGAGGTTATGGACTACTGTTTTTGACGTGAATCTTGATTCCAAAAGCAAAAATCTTGGGTATATCTTCTTGTATATCTACTTTCAAAAGGTAAGAAAAGGGTTCTTGGGGAAAAGCTTGGAAATTCCTGCGACAATTAAGTGTTTTTTGTGTTCTCCTTTGAATTATTTTTTCATGGGTTTATGAGATTTTGGGTTACTAATCATTTGCTTAGTTTGGTTGATGATGTCATATTATTAGTTATTCTGGTGAAATTTATTGTGAGAGTAGGTTTGGTTGGGAACTTGGGATGAAAAACTGAAAAGTGCAAAAAAATTGGGTCGGTGGTAGTGTGTTGTGGTTCAAGGAGGAAGTGAGTACTTGTTTGGTTGGGAGCATAAAGTTTTTTTTTTTTTTTTATCACCAATTTATTTTTCAGTTAAAAAAAATCAATTTATTTGGTTGTTTGAATACCCAGATAAGGGCATCCTTATCTGACACACAAAAAAAAAAAACCAAATTTAACCTCAAAAACACCTTTTATAATTTAGCAAGTCACTTTTCAAAAAATTCACAAAATCAGATTCTCTATTCAAACTTTTACTCTTCCCTCCCTCCTCCTCTTTTGGTGAGTGAACCACCAAATTTGTTAAGTTACTGTAGTAAAGTTATGAAATCTTCAAATTGGTGAGTTCGTTTGATGAGGCTGATTTTTGAGGTTTTGGAGAAGTTTAAAGTTAAAGTAGAGAGCTAGAGAGGCTGATATTGATGCTCTAAGAGCATCCTCATCAGCCTCTCCACTTTAACTTTTGGGTTAAAGTGGAGAGCCAAACCCCACCAAAATCAGTCTCTCTACTTTCTCTCACCAAATTGTTTTTGCTACAGTGCCGCACCAAATTTGGTGCGGCACTGTTCACGCACCTTTTATTTTTTATTGTTTTTTTCAGCTGCTTTCCCCGGGTTTGGTGCGTTCCAGAAGAGAGGGAGGGAAGGCAACAGGAGAACCATTAACATGTGGCGGCTACCTGGTTGTGGGTAGAATATTTTAGGGGGCAAAGTTACACGTGGCGGCAGATAGAGGACTACAGTCCTTCATACAACTCCCCAGGCGAGGAGTCTAAAAGTTTTTTTAGGGGGAAAAGTTTTTTTTTTTTTTTTTATAGATTTGAGGGGAATAGTTTAATATAGTAAAATTTGGACAGAGAGTCTGATTTTTTGAGTTTTGATAAAGTAGTTTGCTAAATTGTAAAAGGTGTTTTTGTGGTTAAATTTGATGTTTTTTTTTTTGTGAGGCTAATAAGGATGCTCTAAGCTAGAGATAGGACATGGTAGTTTTGTCATTTTAACTCTCAATCTAACTCTGTTTGTCAAAAAAGTAAGGGGAAACAAAACATTGTCAGCAAAAGTAAGGGAGGTTATTGCGATTTCAGAAACCTCAAAGGAGGTCTCTGCATTTGTCAGAAATCTCAAAGGAGGTCAGTGAAATTTACCCTTTTTTATTCCTAATTCATTGTCAAACATTGCTCATGTAGGTAGGTATTCGACCCCTGGGTAATGATTTTGTTACTCTCCTGCTTAAAATCTAAAGTAATTTATTTTTTTAAGATTATTCACGTTAACGTAGAAATTCAGCTTTAATTTATGTACTCCTTTGTAAATTAAATTAGTTTTTTTTTCCCTTTTTACTTTTCGATTACCTCCGACCTATTCCTATACTTAAATTATTTCCATTGAAACCGAAAACATATAGGCAAAATCTTTTTTCACGAGAGCTTGAATTCTTGCTTTCGCCGTTCAAAACAAAAAATAATTTTTTCTCCTTACCGGAAATTTATTGGTCTTGAAAAATTACTCTTCAAAATTTTTCTTTTTCCTTTTGTCTATGTCGAATCATCACTCTATACCTACGTTCTAAAATTCTCTCTCTCTTTTTTTTTTCCCTCCTAAAAAAAACTGTCATTTTTAATGCCTTCACAGTTAGGGATAGGCAAAAGGGTCAACTCGAAATTAATATCTGGTAAATTATCGAATTATAATAGCACCGACACATCCTACAAGTTTTATACAAAATGAAGTACTCAAGTTTTCTTTAAGGTTGGAAACAATGATTTTCATAGTATGTTGTTATTGTCGCGCAAATTATATGACCAATAAACCCAGCTAATATGTTTTTTTATAATTTTCGGGTCAGTTTACGGGCACCTCGACTAATTTCGGGGGCTCAATCTCATCGTCTACTTGCGGGAAGTCCAATTAAAATCGGTGCAAAGCTCCGTATAGACTGATCCTAAATTTTTTGAAGACCTTAAGAATGAACAAACCCGGCCCACCCCTCGGTTAAAGCATCGAATAGGTTGCTAATGAAGAGGAATTAAAACAGCTAAACATGGTGGAAAGTGGTAACAGAAGCCAAGTACAAGAATTTTGTAGGCAAAGACTCATTGTGATGATCTCCTTTAATTAGAAAGTCAAATCAGTTTTTTTTCCCTTTCTTTTTGACAGCTACTTAATATCAAGAACTAGGCTCCGTTTTACTAAATTTGGTTTTTTAACTTTTTGAATTTTTTAGTTGATATATGCGAGAAAAATAATTTGTATCGTAAAATGTGAAAAATAAAAAGCCTACGAAGGAGTAATTAGTGAGACGGAGATCTTAGCAAAAATGATAGTACCATAAAAACGCATAATCCACCTCTACTTGGAATTCTACTAAAGTACTACCAATTACCGGATTTCGGGATGAGAAATGATACGTACACAACGGATAGCCACAACAGAACTCCCTTATGCAAAACGAAATTTTTCCATTTTACCATTAAAAAAAAAAAAATATTCCTCCAGATCAAAATTACAGATTCTCCCCCTGTTCATCTTCATCTCTGTAACAAAAGAGACAAAGGAGCTCACAAACCCACCTCATCGATAAATCTAAAAACGCCACCACCAGTATTCGATAACAACGCCAATCACTTTGATAACATCATCGGCCAAGGGCCCCTTGTAACAACTACAGGATAAATGATATTGAGAAAGCTCAATCCACCATCCATGATAGAAGCCATGGAAGAAGGATGACAAAAAGAGTTTACTCCCCAAAATAAATAAACAAATAATTTCGCCCCATTACACGATTGGAGGCGTTGAATTTTGAGATTCACGTTTTATTGCAACGCCATGGATAGTCACATGAATCACTCTCTGTCTCTAAAATGTTTGATTTAGAAATTAGCTAAAACCATTGTTTCTCACTCGAGGTGGTGGTTCATGAAGTGATCAGGAGGCGATATTTCTTCCTCTCATCTCCATCTCTTTAAATTTTTGAAATGGGCGTTGGGACAAGGAGCCCGATCTGGAGATTTTTTTTTTTTTTATAGAGTATGATCAAATATTTATATTTGACTAGTGTAGACTTGTCTATCTATCTATCTGTTGGTCATTTATCTTGGATCTCATTCAGCTGTCAATTATGTAAAAGGATCCCTTTATCCCCAGTCACCATATATCTCCCTTATGCAAAAGTGAAATTTTTTCCATTTCTACCGAAGCATTTAATTGTTCAGGGCATGTAAAATACAATTTGCAATCTGAACTATTTTAATCTGCATTTAATGAGTCAGCATATATATAAATCATACTATAAATCTAAAACTTATCTGTCATATTCTTCTTACCAGTATTTAACCACAACATTTAATTTGATAACCACTCAACAACAATCTCCTTAACAACTACAGTAATAAATGATATTGAGAAATCTCAATCCACCATCCATGATAGAAGCAAGACGTGACTATATGTGATCGAGGAGTTTACTCCCCAAAATAAATAAATAAATAAATTTGGCCCCATTACACGAAGTGGGACTTTTTGACTTTTCACGTTCACGTTTTATTGACGTTATTATGAGAAAATTGATTGCGTTTACAAACTAAAATAGTGCAAAATTAACAAAATATATAAGATTGTTTGACAATAGAATATTTCAAAGTAGGAAGGAGGCGGTATTTTAGAAATAATTATCTCGATCTCTTTAACTTGGTTGTTAATAATAGAGGGGAACAATGGAGATGATAGAACATTAACAACTTGTAGTGTGTCATTTGAGCCGTTGATCGCGCAATCAACGATTCGGGAGATTTCATTTTGGCACTTACATGATTTGTAGTGCGGTACTGTATTACAGGATCCCGGATCAGCGTCGATTGCCCAAAAATAAAATACTCCTACAATTTGGTGAAAAGTCTTTCCCTTATTTTGTTCAAGAATTTGGTGAAAGGCAGGTCTCTCTCCCTCCCCTCCCAAAAGATTCTGTACAAACGATCGCGCAAGCTCGTAATTGCGTTGCTTGCACGATCTCCGAAGCAAAAAAAAGAAAGAGACTCAAGAGAGAGGGAGAGAGAAAAGGGTGTTGGTTCTTTTTTATCCTCGAGCAGGCCTCATTCACATTTTCTTTCAGCTTTTTCTTCGCTTTCTGGTTACCCACACAAAGAAAAGAGAGAAAGAATCGAAGGTACGCCATTTTCCTTTTCAGCTCGGTATTCCTCCATTAAATGCGGAAGAGCCGTTTCCATGTTCATATCTAAAACATGGGTTTTCCCTTTTCATGTTTTCCAATGGCGGGTATTGTTGAGAATTGGAGCTTGATTAGTATTTTGTCATCTATTCTGGGTTTCAATTGAATTTGCATTTCGATGCTTTTTCGCTTCAAAGGCTCAATCATTGCGGTTTTTTTGGTATTGGAAAGGAAAAACGGGTATGATCATCCTGTATGGGGTGGTTTTTTCGAGGTTTTGATCCTAATTTACCAAGTAATTGGAGCGATATGCAGTAATGCATATATATATATATATATATATATATATGTATGGACGGATAGACGATAGTGGTTTCTTGTTACTCTTTTATGCATCCGTATTTGCATAAATTCATCCGGGTTTGATTGATATAGGTTCTGAATTTAAGGGTTCTTGTCAATTTATAAGATTGTTTAATTGAAATAGAGATTAAAGATTTTCCCTTCTGTTTTGTACTTTGATTAGGTTATTCTAAGTTCTAACCAATTGCTTTTTTCAAGTTCTTTTCATATTCTAAAAGAACGGTGAATTTCTCAAATTTGTTATTATTAAATATGGTGGAATGCTTTCTACCTATCTGTCCCTTCATTCAGACTCATTTTACACCTATTATGTGGATAAAGATTGTTCAACTGCATTGCTTTTTCTGAAAGCATTACAAAATGAAAAGATCCGAGAATATTCAGTTAATTGATTTCTAATAATACGTTTTTTGCATTAAAATGGAAAGGCTAGAGTAATAACACGCCTTCGACAGGAAAAGGTGTTTGATATAGGTCCATTTTGCTGTTGACGTAGCTGCAAAAGATTGACTATTTTTGTTTTTGGACACTATGATTTTTTGGTGTCCTTTTTCGCGATTATACGATTTTTGAAGATGAATGATGATGCACAATGGATTGGTTGGTTCCAAAATTCAGCGAAAAGAAAAAAAAACTATTTGCTTTCAGTATTGGAAATTTCCCCAGAATTCTTGTAACTCTTCAGTTCTGGCATATGTGAAGCTGTAAGGTGCTATTTGTGGCTTTCGGGAAAATCTTGTCTGCTGCAGCCCTTTCTGCTTAGGTAGGTGTGACAATAGAATATGCAAAATTAATACGCGGCAAAGCAACAATCTTGAATTTTTTTTTAATTATTTATTTGTTAGTAATCAGTATTGTAGTCCTCAAATTGTTAGCCAATGAAGGAGAATAAGTTGCAGAAGAAGTCGGTTTGCTATTTCATGATTATTAGTTTCTGCTGATGTCCAGAAATCAGAATTGTATGTAATGTCCAAAATTTTTTTTTTTTCATTTTTTCCTCTCTGTTTTCAGGTCATCTAGTGGAGTTGGTTTTACTTGAAATTACAAGAGATCAAGTACCCAATCAGATCTTGGTGAGTAGGCTTCCTCATTTGCTCTTAATTCATCAATTCTTTGGTGATGCGGAGATTGTTCTTCGTGCATTTACTCTCACTTGCACCCCTTGCTATTTTTCATCACCAAATAGTTAAAAAGATTTTTTTTTTTGTTGTTGGTTTTTAGGGTATTTTTGTTCCATTTGCTGCTTTTCCAGTGGATGGCAACATCAGTGACCCAGGAAGTAATTGAGCCAGATGAGGGTAAACTAAGAATAAGTTCTGATGGAAAATCAAGTTCTCGAAACATTCGACAAAGTAAGTTTCTTGATTACGTAAGGGCTTCGAGGGAAAAACCGACACCTCCAAACATTGGACAAAATATCTCCCCATGCCGTACCACGGCTTCTACTGGTTCTTTCAGTGAAATGGTTAATAAAGAAAGACAATCTACTGGAAAACCAAGTTCTCCAAAAAGAGGAGAAAATGTTTCTCCCCATTATCTTAGAGCTTCAACTGGTTCTTGCCATGACTTCTGTAAGTATGGAAGGAAACACGAGGTTGAAGTGAAGGCGAGGCGTCCTTTTCCCAAAAGGGCCATAGCACTGCCTTCTGAGAGGCAGAATCCCACCGAAATAGTTGTTTCAGCTGAGAGGAAGATAACAGCAGTTGGCAAGGTCAAGCCCAAGCCGTCACCAGTTTCCAAACCACTTTTCGCTGATTCCCCCAGCTTCATCAAGCAAAAAGTTTCATCGCTTTCAAACAAAGTCAAAATTTCTTCTAAACAAGCTTCATCAAATGAGAAGGAAATAGCACAAGATGGGAAGAAAAATGACTTGCCTGCAAGAAAAGCTCCTATGAAACCAAAAACGACGACATCCAAGCCATCAATTTCCCCTGATACTTCAGGAAGTTTGAATGGTGGAAAAAACAGTGAAATCAAAGGAGCCAAAAAGACACGGGCTTCTGTAGCAGCTGTGAAGAAAGTAGTTGGTATCCCCAAGGCTTCACTTTTCCCTAAACCTTCTAACAATGGAGCTGTGATATTAAAAGCCAAAAACCCCGGAAGCGCAAAATTTCTGTCACTTCTGAAGGATCAGAACAAGGTTAGAAAAACTGAACCCAAGCGGCCAAACAGTGAGGTGGTCTTGGAGAAAACCTTACATGTTATAAAGGTTGAAACTGAGGATGAAGTTCTTGAATGCGCTCAAAATGGTAGTACCCTCCATTCTCCTCTATCTCCAACATTGGCATTGGCTAAGTCTTCATCACTCCCGAAATCTCTAGCTTTGCCTGCTCAGGAGGAAGAAGATCAAGAGGGGTCTGAATATACTGATAGCAAAGTGGATGAAGCAGACGACTCCATCTCAGAGAGCAGTGGAACTGTGAACTCTCACAGTGTAGAAACTACAGAAGGAAATGGCAAGAGGACACCAGGAAAGGGTAGAAGAGTGGATTCTGACAATAAAGATTGTTCACCCGCGAAACTGAAGTTCAGAAGGGGGAAGGTGGTTGAGGTTAAATCTGATAATGATGGTCCAAGGAGGCTCAGATTCAGGCGGGGAAGAGTCTTGGGGGAAAACCAAGATACCAAGTCGGATGTCGTAAAAAGAAGCTCTGCAAAGAGAGAAGTTGAAGGTGGTGCAAATGGTACCCTCCCAGGTTTAAAAGGGAATAACAAGAGGACCCCGGGGAAGAGTAATGTGGGAATTTCTGTTGATGGTGAACCGACCAAACTGAAGTTCAGGAAGGGGAAGGTGGTTGACCCTCTATCGCAGAATAGCACTCCAAGGAGACTCAGATTCAGGAGGGCTTTAGTCTTGGGGAGAACCCAAGATAGCAAATCCGATGTTGGAAAAACAGGCTTAAAAAAGAGAGGAGTTGAGGGTGATGCAAACGGTCCTGAACCCGGTTCTGTTAAAGTTGTTTTGAGGCATCAAGATGTGAAAGGAAAGAAAGATGCTCAGGGTTTGTTCAATAATGTGATTGAGGAGACGGCGAGTAAGCTTGTTGAAAGCAGGAAGAGCAAGGTTAAGGCCTTGGTGGGTGCTTTTGAAACTGTGATCTCCCTACAAGAGAGTAAACCTTCAACATAAACTGTCCTTATGAGTGGAAAACATGGTTTCCTTCCTTTCCCAGTTTTTCCAAAGAAATGGTTGGAAATAACCTAAGTTGTGAATTTTTCAGAAATTACACAGTATTTTTTTTTTTTTTTGAGTTTAGAAAGCTCGGACGACTGATGTGATTTGGGATTTTTCCGAGTGTACTAATCCTGACGTGCTTCTTTCCGTTTCTTGGAGGGTATGTCATCGCGTCTTGCGTTCCTTTTTTGTTGGTTTGTTTGTTTGGAATTCTATACAAGTTTGTTGGATTTGCACTGTAATGAGGTTTGGGAACTTATGTTCTGGAGTTCATCTGGTTCAAGTAGGGGAAGAAAAAGAGCCACACAATTTAGATGGTTGAGTTTTATTCTCTTACTTTTAATGAAATACGAATTTGACCGTTTGTGGATTGTTTGATATGTTGTCCCCTTGTTTAGCGTAATCATAGTCATTTTGGGTTAAGGTGCCATCATCTATTTTTTGCATTCTGTTTGTTTTTTTATTTACCTAAGTATGCTTGTAGAACACATTCAGAATGGTAATCTAAGGTAGATCCTAGACTGTTGTTTGATGGGACCGTGTGGAATGACTCAATATCCCTGGTAATGAATCAATGTTTTATGCATTCGGTTCGGATCCTCGCGTCTAAGTTTTGGACTGGATGTGACCGTTCAAATCTAGATCGTCCATTGGTATAATTAATGGTTCGGTTCGAATTTGGGATGTCCCATACCGTCCAAGTTAAGGACCGGAGAGGATCCAATTCCGCTCGCATCTGTGCATTGATATGTAGCATCATTTTTGGATATTGAATTAGTGACTGAATAGATATAGTACATCTTTCTTTTTTCTTTTTAGTTTGCTACTTTGCTAAGAATCATTTTTGTTCTCTTTCATCATCTAGTAAAGATAGCTTGCCACAAAAAATGTTGCTTTTTTAGTCGGACCTTTTGTTTCGTCCTGTGTATTACTTTATTTTGCTTCTTTCATATTAGGAAAGAAGGGTGTTTCCATTGACATTGCCAAAAATAGTGTTCGACTGTTTCCTTTGCTGAATGGTATGCAATTGCAATTGCATTATTGCTTCATATTTATGGCTGCTTCTTTAACACAATGGGTGTTCAAGTGGAGAGACCTTCTTTAGTTCTCCCAAACTTTGAACTCTTCCTTTTGCGATTCTGGTTTCCAGAACTGCAGGGTAAAAGCATTTATTAAGTACATTTTGGATTTAACATGAACAGAAAAATTAGATGCTATGTCTTGCTACTGTTGTGTTGCATAGCCTATTCAATTGCTATGGTTTCTGCATAACTGATTTTAGACTTACAGGGTGGGAGTCCCTGGCATTATTCATTGAGGTGTGGCAGGGGTGTCTTCTTCTTTTCTGGTTTTTGGTTCTGGTTTTGCTTTTTGGCCTTTTGGTCCCCCGGTGTCTATAATTGAGTCTGGGGTTGTACTTATGTGGGGGCTTTGCTTATGAGCCCTATTTTTCCTTTCACTTTTTATAAGTTTGGGCTGCCTTTTCCCTTGGTAGCTTTGTCTTTTATTTGAATTGAAGCCTTTCAGCTGATTATGGCCACAAGGTTCTAAAACTCACTAGGTTCTCCCAGGGTGGCCGGGTACCTTCTAGCTTCCAGGCCTAGTTGGGCGACTAGTTGGGCTAGTCGGCGAGGGGCCTTCTACCGCCTAGGCGGCAAGTACTCAGCCGCCCAAACCTTCTTTTCGAACACTGAATTTAGGGGGAAGTTCCGGACTTTCTGATCGTTGGCGTAGTTTTGTTTTTATGAGAAATCCTGAAGATCTCTGAGAAGACCTGAAGTTTGCTTGGCTGTAAGACTGTTAAAACCATTCACTCCTATTCTGTCCCTAATGTGAAATCTTGAAGATCCTGGAGTTTGCTGGGCTGTAATGCTGCATACCGAATGCTCTTATACTACTCTCAATCCATTTTGGTGGTGCTTCTGTCAACTTTCATGCTCATTCAGATCATCCAGATCATCCACTTGGAGCTTGAGTGCCTAAATTGTATGCTACAATTTTGTGGTGATGTCATTTTACATGCTTGTTCAAATCATTTACTTGGGAGTTAGAGACCCTTTTATGCTTGGAGAGCCTTACCTGCTGCTGCTATGCTCTGACTGGGGTTGTGATATACTTCAGATGCTTGTTCAAATCATTTTACTGACTAGAGATGAGGAATGTCACAGCGGGGCGTTAGTCATACGGAAGTGGTGTTCCCATTTTACGCTACTTTTTATTCCCCTAAAATTCTGTCCCAAAAAAAGGGATCGGATTCGGATTTTTGAATTGGATATTTGAAATTTCGGATTCGGATTGTCGATATTCGAAGTGGAAGTCCTATTTTTTTTTTTCCTTTTCAAAACATATGAAAAAAGCAACTCTTTCTAGTTGTTTGTTTCTTTCTCTTCACCATTATGAATACGATGTAGATTTTCTAGAACAAGGGAGCTCAACTTTATAGTACACTTTATTTTTTATTTTTAATTAAAAGTTGTTACATCATTTTCTAAAATATATTTTTTATTTTTTTCAAACAAATGCTATTGGTTTAAGCTTCTTTAGACTTTGAGGGGGCAAATCTTTTTTTCAAACAAATGCTATTGGTTTAAGCTGGAATCTTTAGACTTTGAGGGGGAAATTATCAATCATGGAAAGTGGGAATGATAAATATTATACTAAAGGTTTGACGATGGAAAGATATTATACTTTCATTGGAAATTCATTAGCAAGAAAACAATACTTAAACAAGGTACTTTTATTGTACATCATTAAATTGTATTTCACCGTTAAAAAAAAAAAATACATCCTATTCATTTTAAAAAAAAAAAAAAATCTGGGTACTTTTATTAGCAGAATTACTAGTTTTTGTCAAAATCTTGAATTTTACGAGAGGGTGTTTTATAAGGACAGCACTACGGGTACCGACCCAAATGGCACGAAAATGTACCGATCGCACACGGGGACCCACTTTTGGGTCCCACACGAGTGATCCGAACCGTTCATTGTTCTTAAAACAATTTTCCGAGGGGCCCTACAAAATTTCAGCTCAATCGGACGGTTGAAAGTGCTCCAACCAAAGTCCCACCGTTTGGTTTCAAAATTTTACTCATAGTTATGCCACTGGATAACCTAAGAAAAGGACAAAATTGCCACACACATAAATCCAAGAATATAACATGCCACAAAATTAACAGGATAGTATAGTGCATGGTCCAATATTGATTGATTTTGAGTTATTTCCTATATTTTAATGATTCAAAACATATACTAATATTTTAGAACTCATCGAAATAATTCATTAACCATGCCAAAAATACGATAATAGGATACTGGTTGATATGATTTCGTAGCGTACTTGTCTCAATATAAACGAGTTGAATGAGTTTCGATTTAATGTTGTAATACTTTTTTGGTTCAAAATAAATACATTCCGGAACCACATCAACAGATATCCAATTATCTTGATTTTCAGTGTGGTCAATTTTATCGATGAACTCTAATATATGAATGTTTCGGATCATCAAAATAGCCGGGGAACGAACTCCAGAACAATCAAAACTAGGTTGTTCAGTCCATTATAGACTGCAGAGGATCCTATCCTGCAACAAAAGGACAAAATTGCGGCGTCACACATATCGAGTAACATGGCATGGCGGTGCTTTAAACATGATGACAACCACTTTAACTGGAAGACAAAATAGGAAAGTGGGTCCCCCTAAAATAGCCCAAGTCCCAACACACTGTGCACGTCACTGCCGGCCTGCTGAAATCCAATTCGAATATATAATTGGTCTGTCATCTTTTGTGTCACCATCATGTATGTATAAGTTTTTCATAAATATACAATTTCTTTTGTAGATATAGAACCAAATCCATCCCCCCTTGTTCCACTTCCCCTTCCTGCAAATCCCTGGAATCAAGCAGTTCATCGTCCGTATTTTTCCCTGGACGAAAATAACCCTATGGAGTAACAAGATTTTGCAGCATTTCTTGCATGTTTTTGGTAATTTCCTACTTTTTTTGCTCTCTAATTTGCCCCTCCAAAGCCCTAACCTGTGGTCTGTTTTGCTGTATTGTTTGTAGGCTATACTGGGTTGAGGTGAGAAATTCGGGTTTTTATTAGGTGCAGATTTGTTAATTACATGCTAATAGTGCTGATAAAGATAGTAAAGTGTTGTGTTTCGGAAATTAGGGTTTGTGAACTTGTGATTAGTGCTGGAATCAATTTGCAGCTACTGAGTAATGTTTTGTAACTTGTATGCTTAAAAAGGGTGGATCTTGGATTATGTTTTCTGAGAACTATTGATTATACAGGTTTAATTGTTATATTGGAACTCTCTAATTTTGAAGTTGATTGTTTTGTGGATCTTGGACTGTGGAGCTTGCTGAAAGGCATAAGAAGGACAAATGAATGCATATAAATTATCTGCTCAAATGTGTTTATATACAGACAAGCATGAAAGAGGTCTAAGTTGTTAGAAGTTATTATTTTTAATGTTGGTGGTTAGTGTTCATTGTCTATCAGTGTTGGATGTCGGGCCTCAACTGTGATTTGGTTTACGGTATGTTGTATTGAAGCGTGAGATTGTATTGTTAAGGGTATATATTCTGACTTCACCATGTGCACGCCAGTGTTTAAGAGGTTATAATTAATGAACGCTGTAACTGTAGATCTTTTACTGGTTAACCAACGAAATGGATTGTCAACTATTTGACTATCGCACTGTCACGTGCCAACGGAGTCCAATGGAACCGTAAAGATTAGAAGGAAGATATCCACTACTTAACATCCATTCTTGGAATTTTTAGCTTGAAATTCAAATGTTAATTCCATTCTCATATGGCTGATCTGTTAGAGTTTGTTTGAACTAAATTGATCTGAAGCCTTGAGGTGACAAGATGTTTTTCAGCTTGTAGTGTGCCGATCCTGGTATTATGATTTGCATGCCACTATCTCAATTCTTTTAGATAATAATTAATGTTCAAAACTCAAGAAGTGGCATTTTTCAAAGATTGGCATCAAGTTTTGAAGGAACTACCTCCCGAAATTGGTAGAAGCTATCAAAGTTACCTGAACAATTAGATGCACAAGTGTTGTATTTCTGCTGATGTTTTGAAATTGTAAGTTGGATAAGTCTTGACTCTGCGTTGGTTAGTTGGTGATCATCCTTGACATGTTGAAACAACTACATTCTCTCGCTGGAGATGTGTTCCAAACTTCCAGTTCCTGGTATATTTTACTGTTTGCATTAAACCAGAAACAGCCCTGGAATCACTAATTCAGGGCTTCATATGACCAAGTCAATAGACCATACAGAAGATGTCCAAAAGTTCAAATGGCGTACTTGGCTTCGATTTGAAGCACATTATTCATTTAAGCTATGTCTAGTTTACTAAATATTGTCCTCTGATCTTCAAAAGAGTGGTGGGAGGATTTTTATGACCTAAGATGCCAGTGTGCTCTTGAAGCTTACGCACCTCTTATTCTGAAAGTGCCTCTTAATTAGATTGAGTATGAATTGTCATTTGAGCTGTAAAAACCCAACTTCTTGATAAGCATGGGATGAGGTAAACCAAGTCTATCAGTCTGCAAAGTTCCTCTATCTACTAAAATTTCCTGTGGAATATGTGTTGCATATTTCAGTTTATACAAGCAGCTCTTGTGATATTAACTCATCTGATGTTCCCAGGTGGAAACAATGATCATAGCGAAGCAGTTTCGTTGCATACACTCAGCCAGCTGTGCATGCACAAAAGGGCACCTAAACGAGCATGTAATCTACCTTATTTTTCAGCACTTGAACTGGAACCCTAAGTTTATAGCCGCCTTTTCTTGTGCATGCAAATGGTTTGATGATGTTGCTAAAAGAGTACTCTGGAAGGAGTTTTGCAAGGCGAGAGCTCCTAAGATGATGCTTGATTTGCAGTCTAATGGGAGTCACAGTGTAGATGGAAACTGGAGGGCTCTTGGGAAGCTACTCATTTACTGTTCCGGATGCACCAAGGGTGGCTTGTTCAATAATATTCATATTCCTGGCCACTTTGTTTATAGGACCCGATTCTCTAGGACTTCAGGGAAAAGCTTTCTTTTACCGCAGTGTAGAACAGATGTTTTGTATGTTTCTGATCCGTGTGAACATCTTGACCAAGGGGAAGAGGGAGATGTGGGTTTTTTCCGTGGAGTTTTCAAGTCATTTGCAATGTCGAAGGTTCGGAAAATGCTTATTGGAAGGGGGGCAAAGCTTCATCCGACAGAGGTGTGTCCCTATTGTAAAGCAAAGCTGTGGAGCATGCTGCAAGCGAAAATGGTGCCACAGAGTGCTAGCTGCAGGTTAGGTGCTTATGAAGATTGTATCGAGTATTTCGTATGCCTTAATGGGCATGTGCTTGGGATTTGCACTCTCTTGCCCCTGTCTGACTCAGAGGAGGCATCTGAGTTGGAGTGATACTTGCAAGTTGGAACTACCCAGGTACATCTAGTACAAAGATTTTTCGTTCTTTTCTTCCTTGACTTCTTCTTTGTGCGTCTCTATCAATTTGTCTAATTGTTGATGGAACTTCAGAAATGAGCTATATACTGCCTCAAATTGCAATTTCTTTGATTACGGGTCTATCTAGTAGCTCTGAACAAAATCTTTCATAAATGAACATCTCGTGTTACTTTCTGTATGTCATACAATGATGACAATGGAACTTCACGTTATCTGTCTTGAGCTACTCTTGGAATTGCATTACTTTCATCCTTTCAATTAGACACTCAGAGTTGTGCTTACTTGGTGTCTAGCATATTTTCCAGTTTTTGTTCCTATTTTATCTAGCAAAAAGTACGAAAACAATGTTACATAACATAAATTTGGACTCTGAGAATTTCTTATGCTGGATCATCGACTGGGTGACTGACTTTCACATCACATGAGAAAGATAGTGACAGCAGAGTCTGTCGTTCTACTTCCCTGTTCTTATAAGGTGTGAGAGGTCTTCTGAAAATGGAACCCATTGCCTGGAATATGCAAGTGTGCTTTGGGAGGTCTGCAGAGGAATGGGCATCCTCTATGTGATTACTGATCTGGGGAAAATGAGTTTTTTTCCCTCCTTTACCTGAATGAACACAGTAAAACTAGATTATAAGCTGTTTATTCTTAGAAGACCTGACCTTGTAGTGGTTGACAGAAGTTTTTTTTTGTATAAGGTAGTTTTGCTTGGTCAACATCGAGTTCTGCAACCACAGAAAGTATCATTGAAGTTGTGCAAACTAACGGAGCTCTCAAATATAAGGGCTGCTGAAGCTTGGCTTAAAAAGGCAATACTAAAGCCACAGGAGGCATCAGCATCTTCAAGACCTATTTGTTGACTTTTGAGCGGATTACTCACAATATCCATTGACCCTCAAGCATGCAGCTTTTGTTGAAGTCCTTGCTCCTTGAAGCCCTGGTAATGCAGCGAGCTCTGCAGTCAGGGGTTGTCCTAGGGGGGTGCCTGTGGGGGTCCGGCCCCCTGCACGCCTCCCAATTACCCCATCATTCCTATATCATTCTAGGTTTTGTTCGTAAAAATTGTGCAGAAAGGTCCCCTCAAAATTATGATTTTAGTGTGTATAAGATGATATTTGTTGTTAATTTATGAATACATGTGATTTGATCCCCCTGCATTAGGAATCTTGCGTCAGCCACTGTCTGCAGTTGCTATGCTGCACAACATGCATTTTCAGGGGGCCTACGTCCCGTCATTTTGCTTCCACTAGCTGAACCATCGCTTGCTACTCGACTTGTTATGCTGCTTCCTTTGCCTTCCACTTTCCAAGGTTGTTAGTTATGGGCCTATGGCTGATCACTGTTGTGGTGAAAAGTAAAGAGATAGTCGCTTTGTACAACCATCTTGCTTGTGGAAACAGTGTCGTGCTCTACCGTTCTGGTGTTGAAAATTATTGGCTGCTGACTTTTTTTCCGTACAATTTAAATATTTATTGGTTGACTAGTTTTTGGTCGGTTACCTGATGCTGCATCTGTTAATGTCTCAGGTAAGTTGGGCATATAACAGGGTGTTACGCCACTTCTTCCGGTGGACTTGAAAACTACTGTTGCTTATTAACGTCAAGACTGTACAGGCGTGGTGTTGTTTCCCTATCTCAAAAAAGCTACGGCTAACTGCTTTCTTACTGTCATCCTTACTGTAAACCTTATAATTCTGTGTACATTGCATTGCATTATGTATATGTACTTTAACTTGAATGTTTGATTGGGATCTGAAATAATTTACGCATCAGTCGACTTCCCTAGTTACCTGAACTTCTTTACAAATTTGACTCCGGTTTGTGCATCTGGAAGAAAATGTGGAGTTGAGAAGAACAGTCCGACATTCCAATCTCTCCTCTTTGAAGGCAACTCATAATAGTTTCTCCCTTGCACACCAAAACGGCGAGGAATCACCTCAGTTTGAATCTGGCCTTTTTAGGTATGGATTTTTTGTTTGGAAGACTCTAAATTGATGGACCCTGATTGATGTTTCCTGCAACTGGTTTCATGCTCAAACACAAGTTATCAAGATATATCCATTTCATTTTGTTTTACCCTTCTCGGAATTGAAGTATCGGTTTGTGATTGCTCATAGGATGAGGCAAGCATCAGTCCCTTGCATATTCTACACAAAACTACCCAAAATTCTATACAGAACTGGTGCCATGGCTCATGCTGTGTAAAGTAATAAATCTGTGGTGACATAGACATACATTATACAATGTCTGTAAGACAGTAACAGAGTTTGAGGGAACTATGTACACACATTATACAAAACGTCGGACTACTGAGTTTGCGAAAGCACTTCTCGGTTTTCTGCAGCAGAAGTATCTGAATCAGGTCCCAATTTCTTGAATACTAATTTCTTCTGGGGAGGTTGGCCATCGGAATATTCCGTACCTTCTGCATCTATTAGCACAGTGTCTTCTTCCTTGAACTCACCTCTCAAGATGCCCTTTGCAAGTTCATTTTCAATGTACTGCTGGATCACCCGCTTCACCGGCCTAGCACCATAATTGGGGTCATACCCAAGTTCTCCAAGGAATTGAACAGCATCATCGGTTACTTGGATTTTGATCTTTCGATCAGCTAGCCTCTCCTGCACTCATTCCAACTGGAGTACACGAGAAAATTCGATAAGAAAATAAAATAAAACAATGGGTGGCTACAAATTCTCCAATTATATATTGAGAATTCAAACAGATTGCTTCCACTCCATTTTAGGGAGAAGGAAACTAGGCTATTTAGGCATTTAAAAAATGGTTGTAAATCGCCCAATCTATTTGGAAATAAAAATATCACTGTAGTAGTTAATACATCCATACATTAAATTTCTGTGCAAGATAACCCATCCACAAAAGAACGTGTTGCTACAAGAATAAGGTTTTTTTCTGTAAACTTGGGGATGGGGACCAACAGTCCTCTTTGGTTAATGCCGGCTGAGGACCCACAGATCTTAGGTTGAATGAAACAAGCTACAGCCCCAAAATCGTTGACTTCTCTTGGGGAGGATGGGATGCATTCGGGAAGGGAACTATATCACCTTCCACATCTAATTATGCCCTAGAGTAGGGCCGTAGGGGTGCAAACGAGCTGAGCTGAGCTAAGCCGAGCCGAGCTGAACTTTGTAGTGTTCGAGCTCGGCTCGTTTAGAAAACGAGACGAAAACTCGAGCTCGAGCTCAACCCATTCGTAAATGAGCCGAGCCCTTAACAAGCCGAGCCAAGATAGTTCCCCTAAAAAAAGCAAAAACACTATAACCTTTCCCCTAAAAAAAGCAAGAGATAGTTCAAACATTAGTGTTTTTTTTCCTCCCATTCATCAGTTCAGACATTAGTTGGGTATGTTGAGAGTCAACACTTGACTCTCCATAGATCATGGATCTGGAATCCTCTGTTATAGAACAAAGAATTCTAGAATAGTCCGGAAGGTTCGAGAGTATTCTAGAGAATTCTAAAATAATGGAGAACTCTCTAGAAGGTCGAAGAATAATCTAGATAAATCTAGAATGGTCTAGAATGTTCTAGACGTTTCTGGAAGATTCTAGAAGTGGAGGACCCTAGAGAGTTCCGGAATATTCAAGAAGGTTATGGAAGACTCCACTACATGCTAGACTTGTGTGGAGAGTTCTAGAATGTTGTGGAGGTGTGAGAAGGAGAAGATATTTTCTAGGAGGATTCTAGATGAAGAATATGGACCGTTAGATGAGAATGATCTTGGCCGTCTATTGAGGAGGTGGATGGCTATATAAAGGGTGGAAGGCCTCATTTGTGAGGTGTGGTGAGGAAGTACCACCTTGGTGGTGATGAAAACACCCCTTGGGTGGGAGAGTACCCAAGTGGGGGAGAGACCACCTAATGAGTGAGCACAAAGAGTGTGCCTAGATATATCAAGAAGGTTATGCAACTGGTTTCATGCTCAAACACAAGTTTATCAAGATATATCCATTTCATTTTGTTTTACCCTTCTCGGAATTGAAGTATCGGTTTGTGATCGCTCATAGGATGAGGCAAGCATCAGTCCCTTGCATATTCTACACAAAACTACCCAAAATTCTATACAAAGCTGGTGACGTGGCTCATGCTGTGTAAAGTAATAAAATCTGTGGTGACTAGTGAGGTACATATATACATAACCTAAAAGACAGTAACAGAGTTTGAGGAGATACACATTATACAAACGTCGGACTACTGAGTATGCGACAACACTTCTCGGTTTTCTGCAGCAGAAGTGTCTGAATCAGGTCCCAATCTCCTGAATACTAATTTCTTCTGGGGAGGTTGGCCATTGGAATATGCCGTACCTTCTGCATCTATTAGCACTGTGTCTTCTTCCTTGTACTCACCTCTCAAGATGCCCTTTGCAAGTTCATTTTCAATGTACTGCTGGATCGCCCGCTTCACCGGCCTAGCGCCATAATTGGGGTCATACCCAAGTTCTCCAAGGAATTGAACAGCAGCATCGGTTACTTGGATTTTGATCTTTCGATCAGCTAGCCTCTCCTGCACTCGTTCCAACTGGAGTACACGAGAAAATTCGATAAGAAAATAAAATAAAACAATGGGTGGCTACAAATTCTCCAATTGTATATTGAGAATTCAAACAGATTGCTTCCACTCCATTTTAGGGAGAGGGAAACTAGGCTATTTAGGCATTTAAAAAATAGTTGTAAATCGCCCAATCTATTTGGAAATAAAAATATCACTGTAGTAGTTAATACATCCATACATTATATTCAGAGGGTTAACCTACCCAAATTTCTGTGCAAGATAACCCATCCACAAAAGAACGTGCTGCTACAAGAATATGATTTTTTCTATAAACTTGTGGATGGGGACCAACAGTCCGTCTTTGGTTAATGTCGGCTGAGGACCCACAAATCTAAGGTTGAATGAAACAAGCTACAGCCCCAAAATCGTTGACTTCACTTGGGGAGGATGGGATGCATTCGGGAAGGGAACTATATCACCTTCCACATCTAATTATGCCCTAGAGTAGGGGTGCAAACGAGTTGAGTTGAGCCGAGCCGAGCCGAGCTAAGCTTTGTAGTGTTCGAGCTTGGCTCATTTAGAAAACGAGACGAAAACTCGAGCTCGAGCTCGGCCCATTCGTAAATGAGCCAAGCCCTTAACAAGCCGAGCCAAGATAGTTCCCCTAAAAAAAGCAAAAGCACTATAACCGTTCCCCTAAAAAAAAAGCAAGAGAGAGTTCAAACATTAGTGTTTTTTTTCCCCTCCCATTCATCAGTTCAGACATTAGTTGGGTAGACCTATTTTTTTAGCAATCAAGCCAGCAATCTAGAGAAACCTACCTGTAACCTGACAATTTGGTTTATTTCCTCACGGTCCAGGGGCTTGAAAACAATATACTCATCAACCCGGTTCATGAACTCAGGACGGAATACTGATCTTGCAGCCTCCAACACCCTGTGTTTGATAGTCTCATAGGCCTGTTCCTTCGGTAAGTTCTCGTCATACATATTAAGTATGTATTGTGAGCCAACATTCGAAGTCATAATGATGATAGTGTTGGTGAAACTAACAGTACGACCATGCGAGTCAGTCAACCTTCCATCGTCCAGAATCTGAAGCAACACATTAAACACATCGGAATGGGCTTTCTCTATCTCATCAAACAAGATAACTGAATATGGCCTCCTTCGAACTTTCTCCGTCAATTGTCCACCTTCCTCATACCCAACGTAACCAGGCGGGGCTCCAATCAATCTTGAAACTGCGTGTCTTTCCATGTACTCACTCATGTCGATTCGTATAAGAGATTCTTCGGTGTTGAACAAGTAGGAAGCTAGTGCCTTTGCTAGCTCTGTCTTTCCAACACCTGCAGGCAAGAAACACAGTTTCCATTAGTTTCCATCGAAACAGTCCAAGGTTTCCATTTTCTAAGAGCATGAAACAAAACACTAGCAGAATAACGGAATTTCAGCGTCTCCTATGAATAATATAGAAGAGTACAGCAAAACACATTAAACAAAAAAGAAAAAGAAAAAAAAGAAAAAGAAAAAGAAAGAAAAGTTGTGTCAACAACGGATTCGAGATTTATTCAATAATTTATGTTTTAATACTAAAGTTTTCTTTCTAATTTTATACTCGTTTGTTTTTCAAATCAGTGAATATATGACAATTACAATGATTGGTGATCAATATTAGGATTTTGTGCACTTAATTCATGTTTGTAAACATCACTAGTTCTTTAGATTTCGTTTTCCCGCTTTTGAAACGTTTCCCTATCTATGTTATCGAGAACACCACACTGAAATGCAATTTTGATTCTTGCCTGTCGGACCCATGAACATAAAACTAGCAATAGGACGGTGAGGATCTGAGAGGCCTGCTCGAGATCGCTGGATAGCCTCTGCGACAGATTTTACAGCTGGTTCTTGGCCCACAACACGCTTATGCAGCTCTTCCTCCAAATGTAACAGTTTTTCCCTCTCCGATTGCTTTAACTTGGAAACAGGAATGCCGGTCCATTTACTGACTATTTCAGCAATATCGTCTGCAGTAACTTCTTCTCTGAGCAAAGATTTCCCAGATCTCACGTACTCCTCCAATTCCTTCTGTGCAGCTTCAAGTTGACGTTGCAAAGAGTTCAATGTTCCATACTTAAGTTCTGCGGCGCGACTAAGATCGTATTCCCGTTCGGCCTGTTGAATCTCAAGATTTACCCTGTCAATCTGTACAAAAAAAGTATGTCAGTAATGGACAGTTCTTCTCCAAGCACTTTCTTCCTTCTGTTCTAGGCTCTGTTTGAGATGTCTAAAAATTCTAGCTTTTTTGCTTTCTGGCTATTTGCAACAAAGCTAAGCTCTGTTTGGGACATCCAAAGTCAAGCTTTTGGCTAAAATAAAGAAGGCAAACAAGTGAGCCTTTTGGTGCTTAAAAAAGGCCAATAAAGGTAAGTTTTTTTCACTAGCTCAAGCTAAGCCTTAGCATCTGATGACGCTTGCTGATTGTTCTGGTTTCTGGCGATGTCCAGATGATTTAACTTTGAACTCATTATAAATCACTTATAATCAATGTTCAGTCTAAAAAGAAGAGGGCACATTACTTTAAACATGAGGAAACGAGATAATAAAGAGGAAAGTGAGACAAAGAAGAAAAAGACTGGCATACCTCTTCTTTGATCGACTGTATGCGTGTCATGATAGTTTTTTCACGCTCCCACTGCTCAGTGAGCTGTGCTTGTTTCTCTTTCAATAAAGCCAACTCTGCCTCAATGCGATTCAACCTTTCTTTGGAGGCTTTGTCTGTTTCGTTCATAAGAGAGAGCCTCTCCATCTCCAGCTTTAAGATTGTCCGATTTATCTCGTCAAGGGCAGTAGGCCTTGAGGTGATTTCCATTTTCAGCTTAGCAGCTGCTTCATCCACTAGGTCAATAGCTGCAGTTGAAATGAGAACAAGCATAAAGATTAATAAGGTCTTCTAAGAAGAATAAGATAATATCACTAGTTATTGTCTTGACATTGGCATGCCTTGCCTAAGAAAAGTCACACCAGATGGCCAATTAGGTTGCCACTACTTCAAGTTTATTTAGCTGTTCCTATATCACGTACTCCCTCATCACTCAATTTTGGTCCAACTTGGGAAATCCGACAGTTTAAGGAGACAAAGCGATAGCACTTTACGCATTGTAACTTTACAAAATACCCTTCAGTTGCCCATAGTTGTTAGTGCATTAGATTTTCAAATTTGTCCATTGTGGATAAAATGGGAATGATACTAAGTTTCTCGAATTGTCAAACACTATGAGACATACTAAAATAGAATTATGGATAACTCCGGATAATCTGTCCTAGTATCTTTGTCCCACTCCTTTGTCCAACCCCCAGACAATTGCCACGTTGCTCACTTCTCAAAATTATTGTATCCCTTATTCTTTACCATTACTTTATTGCTTGTGATGAAATCTTTCCTAATTCGATTTCGAATTAGTAACTTCTACCTTTTTCCTTCCTTCCTTCTTCTTCGTTTCGGATCAAGATATAGAAGAAGGGTTGAGGGAAAAAAATCCAAAGGAGGTTCATGGACAAGGGTAAAGATGTCCGAGTAACGGTTATTTTGGAATGTACCAGTTGTGTCCGAAACGGTGTCTCTCCCCCTTCCGATTCTCTTTAACACTGTCAGTTGCCTTATAATCCCCTTATACATTTTAGTTCCCCAAAATAATAAATACAAAAGTTTCCAAACACGTTTCTGGGCAAAAGTGTCTGAATGTTTCTTTAGGGTTTAATATTAAGAGCGAGAGGGGAAAATACACCAAATTGTAATTGAACAACAGAAACACAGCATGGAGATTCAACACAATGGCTCTTCTTCTCCCATTTCATGTGATGTAAGTCATGTTTAGAATGGTCCCAAATTTCTTTAGTACATATTGTCCAACGGCTATATGGACTATTTTTTTGTTGATTAATTTGCTAAGTACAGAAACCACATCTGATGTTTTGTAAACGACCCAAAAGGCTGACTTTTTTTTATAAAAAGAAAACCCCAAAGACTTGGCCTTGTGCTATCAACTCCTTTGGGGTTTGTCCATAAAAAGCTTTGTTGTAGAGCCCCCGCTAGTGGATGGTGGGATTGGTCCCCAAGCTTAGTTGAGGTGTGCAAAAGCTCGCCCAGACACCTAAGTTATTAAAAAAATAACTAACTAATTTTTACCCTTAACGTATTTATAGGTTCTGGACAGAATTCTGCAAGAGATGAGTCTCAGCCAGAAGTTAGAGTATGAAGATGATGATGACTTCTTTAACGTGAATGTTCCTAATGAAGATGAAGGTGAACAAGATGAATTGCATAACTCAGTGGATGCAACAGGTGATATAAACTTGGTTCACTCCAATTTTTCCAATGAGGCAATTCCAAAAAATAGACATGAAATTTAAGACAGAAGAGGCAGCGCATCAATTTTGTAATGCCTATGCGTACCAAGTTGGTTTTAGGGTGCGTAGAAGTAAAGACCATAACGATAAGATAACGATAAGAGCGGAAGTTAGTAACTAGGATTTTTTGGTGCTCTTGTGAAGGTAAACGGGGGAAAGATAAACGAGACGGTACTACAAAATCTCACCACCCTGAGACAAGATTTGGTTGTTTGGCATCAATGAAAATCAAATATTGCCAAGTGACCGAACGACACTATGTTGCTTAATTTGCTCCTTTGCATAATCATACAGTACATGGTCTCATAGGAATTTCGGTGTTACCCAAGTAGCTCAAGCTGATATGGTTAATGATTATGGGATAACTCCAATGGCAATAGTTGAGTTTATGGGCAGACAAGTTGTAAGTTCCATAAGCCGAACTCCCTTTTGGGTTGACACGTTCATGACCAAAATTCACATTTGCTTGTATTCCCATTTTATCGAGTTGTACGCTTTTTTGTTCAATTATTATTTTATTTTTTAAAGCGTCTATTTTAGGGTGTGGAAAGGATCTCATACATTTATTTTTTTGTTTTCCACTTGAGTGCGTTAGTGTTCGTTAGTCAAGAATAATGCCCTTGCCAAAATGGGACCTCATTACATGGAAGATTTTTTTGCTTGAGCAAAACGGGCGATTTATTTACAGCAGTGCCAGCATGTTGTGGGGCCTATATATATGAAGCCATTAGGTTGAAAAACAGGACAGTTGCGGTGATAAGAACCCTAACATATATATTTCCATCTCTCATCAGTTTCGGTAGCTAGGGTTTTGTGCACCTCGAAGAACTACGAAGATTGAATGATTTTTTGATTATCAAAATCATCTTCGATGGGGTTTTCTTGCATCAATAATACTTTTCTCAGAACAAACCTCTTTCGTGGAGTTTGGAAGGCAATCGGTTGGAAGGTTTGAGGATTCAAGATTCGGCAATCATGCAGAGGCGTGATTAACATGGATTCGGCAAGTAGGTCTTAGGCTTCGTGGTGAGGATACACGAACACTGAGTAAGATATCTTGTATTCACACATGGTTTTAGCGCATGATTCCTTCCCATGGTTTTTTCCCATTTTGGATTTTTCCACGTAAATCTTTGTGTCGTGTGTGATTGATTATTATTCTAGTTTGTGTGATTGATTGTTTTTTCATTATTCAAGTTACTTTAATTCCGGGACTCGATTAAGGAATTTCATAAGTTGGTGGGCGAGAGAAGCTCGATTTATTCCTCAAGATTATAAAAATTACTTGCGTTGTAAGCAAACTATATAAATGCAGGTAGGTGATACAGGCGAAGTTTTGGAGTATTTGCAAAAAAATGCAACTAGAAGACCCTAATTTCTTTTATGCCATACAAGTGGATGAGGATGATTTGATGACCAATATTTTTTGCGCAGATGCAAAGATGATGGCGGATTATGCTCACTTTGGGGATGTGGTTTGTTTTGATGACATATAGGAAGAACAAAGATCACCGCCTCGACCTTTTGCGATGTTTGTTGGGGTGAACCACCATAAGCAAACAACTGTTTTTGGTGCTGCATTATTTTATGATTAGTTTGCTGATTTTTTTATATGGTTGTTTGGTACTTCTGCTGAGGTTATATGTGGAAAGACACACAAGACTATACTTACAAATTATGATGCAGCACCTGCAAAAGCATTGGTTGCTCATTTTTTTGAATTAGTGATTCATCTCGACAAAAGTAATTGAAAAGGAAAAAATTGCAAGTTTTTTTTTTTTTGAATTAGTGGATCATAATTTTTTCAATTATTTCCAATTACTCTTGTCAAGACATACTAATTATTTCCAATTTTCCAATTAAGCCAAACCAAAGCAAGTTTTTCTCTCTCATTTTTTTTTCCCTAATCAAAAGATTAAAATTTTCATCCCCATCAGTTTTGTCTCAATGAAAGAACTCGGTGGATAGTCCATCTCGGTGCATGGCCATAATTTTTGGCTTTGCTTCAATTCTCTAAGAAGTGATGAGAAAGACTCATTTTTGGGTTATAATTAACAATTATGAAAGGGTGATTGGTGCAGAATCAGAGCTGTTGCATTGGCAACGTGGACAGAAATGGGATGTTATAAGGCCACTTACGGTGTTAAAGAGAATTGGAAAGGGGAGAGAAGTGAGCAACGTGGCAATTGTGTGGGGGTGGGACAGAGGAGTGGGATAGAGATACTAGGACAGAGGATCTGGAGGGAAGCGAAGGAGCATACCTTTGTCAGGCAAAAAACGGCCACTGATATAACGATCCGAGAGAACTGCCGCTGCAACAAGAGCACTGTCAGAAATACGGACTCCATGATGTAGCTCATATCTTTCACGCAGTCCACGGAGTATAGAGATTGTGTCTTCTACTGAAGGTTGATCGACAAAAACTTGCTGGAAACGCCGTTCCAAGGCTGGATCCTTCTCTAAATATTTACGATATTCGTACACTGTCGTTGCACCAATACATCTTAACTCTCCACGACCAAGCATGGGCTTTAGGAGATTGCCAGCATCCATGGCACCCTCAGTAGCACCTGACCCAGAAGTCAACAAGCTATTCATTTTCATCTCATGAACCATGACAGTAACCTCATCGCACAGTAAAAGGAATCAACCAGGTCCAGAAATCAAATTTTGAATTCAGTGAAATGATCACAAACCAAGGAGAAAGTACTTTAAAGATAATGTACAAAACTCAGCACACAAACAACCACCGCCAATATCCGTGAATGCCCCCTCAACTTCAAAAAAAGAAATAGACTATCAAGCAAGTACCTGCCCCTACAACTGTGTGGATTTCATCAATGAAAAGAATAATTTGACCATCTGATTCTTTCACTTCCTTTAGAACAGACTTCAGACGATCTTCAAACTCTCCGCGATATTTTGCCCCAGCAATGAGTGCACCCATATCAAGGGATATCACCTTGAAGCACAAAGTGAATTATCTAATGTTTCTAAACATCAAGATTATCGCACAGTTATATCTCAGCAGAACTTGGCGAAATAATGCTTGATTAGCACTCACCCTTCTGTTCAGTAAAGCCTGAGGTACATCCCCTTGCACAATTCTCTGGGCAAGCCTATCAAAAAGGAATAGTGAGATGTGTAAGTCGTAAGAAAGATATACCAATATAAGGGAATTGTTAAAGCATCCAACCCAAAACCAATTGGCAATGCCGCCTAGGCTCATATACTAGCCCCTGGCCCGCACATGGAGAGATAAACAACGGATTCATAACATAGGGATCACTAGTTAAAGCACAAACAATGGGGCAACCAGTTAACATAGTCTTGTCCAAAATCCTCCGAAAGCCATGTTCTAATACCATGTTAAAGCATCCAACCAAAACCAATAGGCAATGAGTGGAGAGGTAGCCCAGATTCATATACTAGCTTTGGATGTTATTGATACTTTCCACGAGAGAGAGAGAGAGAGAGAGAGAGAGAGAGAGAGGAAGAAAACATCCGTCGTATATTCAACATACTAAATTACAAAGAAGAACAAAGTTTAAATAGAGCCCTAAAACTAAAAAGACTATACTACCCTTAACATAGAAAAAGATTACAAAAGCAACCCTAATATAAAAGATAAAATACAAAACAAAACCCTATACTTTCACACCCTCCCTCAAACTCATGATGCGAGCCCAGAGAGCATCGAGAGTTTGTCAAGGAGAAAACGAAAACGAGCAGTGGTGTGCGTCTTGGTGAAGAAATCTGCCAACTGAAGAGTAGAGGAGACAAAAGGTAGAGATATAGTGCCGGACTGAAGATGGTGGCGAACAAAATGACAATCAATTTCAATATGCTTCGTGCGTTCATGAAAGACGGAATTATGAGCAATCTGAATGGCACTTTTGTTGTCACAAAAGAGTGGTGTGGGAGAATAGAGAGTGAGACCCATATCGGATAACAACCAGCGGAGCCAAACAACTTCAGAGGTAGCATGAGCCATGGCCCGATACTCAGCTTCGGCAGTAGAACGAGCAATAACGGATTGTTTCTTGCTCTTCCATGAGATAAGAGAATCCCCCAGAAAAACACAGAAGCCAGAGGTAGATTTCCGATCAGAGATATCACCGGCCCAATCAGCATCGGCATATGCCCGAAGAGACAAATCAGAAGTAGAAGAAGATAGAAGTAAACACTGAAACATGGTGCAACGAACATAACGAAGAATACGTAGCAAGGCAGCCCAATGAGTAGACCGAGGAGCACAAACAAACTGACTAACTATATGCACTGCGTAGGCAATGTCCGGCCGAGTGACAGTGAGGTACACAAGACAACCAACAAGTTCACGATACATGGTAGGATCAGCAAGAGGAACCCCATCTGAAGCAGAAAACTTAGCATGTAACTCAATGGGAGTATCAACCTTTTTGTCATCAGTAAGTTGAGCTCGATGAAGAATGTCGGTCACATACTTAGTCTGAGTTAAGAGATAACCTTTTGGAGAGGAGGCAACCTCAATGCCAAGAAAATACCGAAGAGGACCCAAGTCTTTCATTTCAAATTGGTGAAATAAATGAAGCTTCACTTCATCAATAGCCGCACAGTCAGAACCAGTGATGATCATGTCATCAACATAGAGCAATATAAGAACCAAACCATGAGGACCGCGGCGAACAAAGAGTGCAGACTCATGCGTGCTTGGTTGAAACCCAATCTTAAGAACCACATCATGAAAACGAGCATACCAAGCGCGAGGAGACTGTTTGAGGCCATAAAGAGCACGACGGAGACGACAAACAAGGCCGGTGGCATGTGGGAGCCCCGGAGGAGGACGCATATAAACTTCCTCAGACAAATGACCATTGAGGAAGGCATTTTTAACATCCAACTGAAACAGAGGCCAGTGATGCGTAGCAGCAACAGAAATTAAAAGGCGAACAGAAGTCATCTTGGCAACAGGAGCAAAAGTCTCCTCATAATCAATTCCATATTCCTGAGAGAACCCCTTGGCAACTAAGCGGGCTTTATACCGCTCCAATGAACCATCAGAATGAGTTTTAACTTTAAAAACCCATTTGCAACCAATGAGATTTTTACCATCGGGGAGAGGAACCAAGTCCCAAGTCTGAGTCCTATCAAGAGCAGTGAGCTCGTCATTCAAGGCATGCACCCAGTTAGGATCATTACAAGCTTCTTTGTAGGAACGAGGTTCAAAGTAAGTATGGATGCGAGATAAAAAAGTGCAATATGAAGAGGAAAAACAAGTGTTAGTAAAACCAAGTCTTACCGGAGGGCGACGATCACGAGAAGGATACCGATGTGCAGGCGGATCAGAGTCATCAGCAGCAGATGAAGGACAGGGAATTGGGCCAGTGCGACGGACATAATACTTGGCAAAGGGAGGAATGGGGTGGGAATCAGAAGAGGAAGATGGGAGATTAGGAACATCAGACACGTCAAGAGTACGAACATATTCTTCCTCAGGAACATCCAGAGGGAAAGGATCTATATGCACGAGATCCTCTTTGGCAATAGTGATGGGTTTGGATGGGAGAGAGAAGAAGGGTAAACGCTCAAGAAACGAAACATGCCGAGAAACATACAACTTTTTGGTCACGGGGTCATAGCAACGGTAGCCTTTTTGTTGGATCCCATACCCCAAGAAGACACATAAGGTACTACGAGCACTAAGTTTAGTGCGGTCCTTCTTGGGAAGAAGGACGAAGCAAGTGGAGCCAAAGACACGAAGAAGGGAATAGTTGGGAACCTGACCATAGAGCCGTTCGTAAGGGGAAGAACCAGAGAGAAGTGGAGTGGGCATCCGGTTGAGAAGGTACGCTGCAGTGAGCACAGCCTCTCCCCAGAATACGCCTGGCACAGAGGAGGAAAGAAGAAGAGACCGTGCAGTATTTAAAAGGTGACAATGTTTACGTTCAGCACGCCCATTTTGAGCGGGAGTGTCGGTACAAGAGGATTGATGAATGGTGCCATGAGAAGCCAAGAATTTTGTGAACTCACCTAGAGAGTATTCTCCGCCTAAGTCAGAGCGAAGAACTTTGATTTCTGTCGAAAACTGAGTTTGAACCATGGAGTGAAAATTGCGATATGCTTGGTAAAAGTCGGATTTGTGGGTCAACAGATATACCCACGTAAACCTGCTATAATCATCAACAAATGAAACATAATATCGGGAACCACCTTTAGTAGCTATTGGAGAAGGACCCCATAGGTCTGTATGAACAAGTTGAAATGGGTAAGTAGACACAGAGGTACTTCGATTGAAAGGTAAAGCAGACATTTTGGCAAGTTTACAACCACTGCATTCAGAAATATCGCTGGCAGAAATGTTTCCCAAAACCCCAGACTTAAGCAAAAGATTCAAACGTTCGCTAGATATGTGCCCTAATCGAGAATGCCAAAGATAAAAGGGAGAAGAGTTCTGATCTAAACAAAAGGACGACATAACAGTCGGAGTAGACTCAATAGGAACATGTAAAGTCTCCAAAACATAGAGATCACCAACTCTACTCCCTGTCCCAATCTGTTTCTTAGACACCCGATCCTGCACAACACAACCAGAAGAAGAAAACAAAACATCAAAGCCGGAATCAAATAATTGACTAATTGAGAGAAGACTAAGAGATAACTGGGGAACATAGAACACATTGGGTATAGAAAGGGAAGAAGATGGGGTTGGGATAATAGAACCTATCGAAACAACATGCATAGGAGAGCCATTTGCAATGGAGATACTAATGGGGGAAACAGGAGAGACACAATGACTTAGTAATGACAATGTAGGGGTCATATGGTGGGAGCAACCAGAATCAAAGATCCATGTGGTAGGTAGAATACCTGTGGTATAGGAACCATGCAAACCTGAGTGAGTGGTGGTCATGGCAGATGCTTGTAAAGGACCTCCCTGAGTGATAGCCAGAAATGTACGAAACTGCTGATAGTCCTCAAAGGAGGGATACTGATGTGTACTGTCAGTGGCAGGAGTTGTAAAGGCAGTTGGAAAACAAGAATACTGTGGTGTGGGCCTAGACCAATTAGAGTAGTTATGCCCATTCAAACGAACACTGATTGCTCGGTCGTCCGCCATAATAGAAGTTGCAAGAAAAAAAATGAGAGAAACTTGCAGAACCCAACTTTTGGAGTCACAAACTGCCCTATATGCCCATACCCATACGATTTCAAGTTCAAACAGTGCAGAATATGCGAGATACAGGTCCGAAATGCCTCAAAAGTTTCCAAAAACAAGCTAGGTAGAGTACAAACTGCCTTGCATGCCGATACTCAGACAATTTCGAGTTCAGCCCATACAATTTCGAGTTCAAACAGGGTAGAAAACGAGAGAAACAGGTCCGAAATACCTGGAAACGTCAAAAATACAGATCGGAAAAGGAACTCCGACGTTGGCGACGACAGACGAAGGGTTTATGGTGGTCGATGAGTAGCGTGGGGGAGCAAAATACCAGATATCAAGAGGAAGGATGCAGATGCTACTGTTGACAGAGAGAGGAGAGATCGTTTGCTCTAGGTTTGGTGAGAAATCGACTCTGCAGATGAGGATGAACAGTGCGTCGATGTACAGTGCTACGACGATGAACAGTGCTGCGACTATGAACAGTGCTACAGTGCTTCGATAAACTGTGGATTGACGATGAACAGTGTTTGACGATGATACAGCTGCTGTTGCTGTTGCTGTTGCGATGCTGAAGGGGAAAGAGAGATGCCAAGGAGAGAGAGATTCACTGGTTTACAGGATCCAGCAATGGCTGCTCTGATACCATGATACTTTCCAGAGAGAGAGAGAGAGAGAGAGAGAGGAAGAAAACATCCGTCGTATATTCAACATACTAAATTACAAAGAAGAACAAAGTTTAAATAGAGCCCTAAAACTAAAAAGACTATACTACCCTTAACATAGAAAAAGATTACAAAAGCAACCCTAATATAAAAGATAAAATACAAAACAAAACCCTATACTTTCACAGTTATGATTAAACAATGTGGGACAAGCTCTAACACTCTCCCGCACGTGGAGAGATAAACAAAATATACATAACATAGGGATCACAACAGAAAAACATATACATAACATAGGGATCACAACAGACAACAAAACAAGGTGCACTTAAGGCACAAACAACAGGGCAACCAGTTAACAGAATTTTGTCCAAAACCCTAACTCTGATACCATGTCAAAGCATCCAACCAACACCAATTGGCAATGAGTGGAGATGTAGCCCAGATTCATATACTAGATTTGGATGTTATAATTAAACAATGTGGGACAAGTTCTAACACTCCCCCGCACGTGGAGAGATAAACAACATATACATAACATAGGATCACAACAGACAACAAAACAAGGTGCACTTAAGGCACAAACAACAGGGCAACCAGTTGACATAGTCTTGTCCAAAAGCCTAGCTCTGATACCATGTTAAAGCATCCAACTCAAAACCAATTGGTGAGTGGAGAGGCAGCCCAAGTTCATAGACTAGCTTTGGAGGCTATAGTTAACCAATGTGGGACAAGCTCTACCATAAATATTTCATTTTATAATCACCAACATAAGGAAAAATGAAACACCCACACCCCACTGAAATGTGACTGAGCAAAGTAGTACCAAAAGAAAGGCCTTTATGTGGAGAACTTACTGCTTAGACTCGGCTAATATTCTAATAATTGTACTCACTATTTCCCATTTAAAAAGTTGGTAGATGATATGTGCAGCAAGAAGAATGAGCATGGATCATCATTCATCAACCTAATAAGTCAGGAACTGAAGTCAAGTCATAAACATAAAAGAGTGCCCAGTCCATTGTCTCATCTACAACAACAGTTCTGTGCCTCTCTGGAATGGAGGTTACCCTTCGACAATTGCAGTTTTCCCAACCCCTGGCTCACCAATTAGCACAGGATTGTTCTTCGTTCTCCGGCAGAGAATCTGGATACATCTGCGAATTTCATCATCTCTTCCAACAACTGGATCAAGCTTTCCTTCTCTCGCCATAGATGTCAAATCAATACCATATTTCTCTAGTGCTTCATACTTTCCTTCAGCATCTGTACCAGAATTAAGAAGTAAGATTTCCTCAATAACAATAGTCCACAGAGATTTTGGACTGGCCAAGCTGAAGAAATGGTCCACAATTTGGAAAGGAACTCGAGAAACGTGATGATAACACAAGTTCCTTGACGTATAAATGTACTAAAACCTGGCATCAAGTAAACACAAACCAGGTCAATAGTAACAGCTAAAAGAGAAGATCTCTATCACCTTGATCATTGGCCTTTTGCCGTCCCCTTATAGCTTGTATGGCATTTCTCAAGGTATTCAGGGAAATATTGAAATCATTAAAAAGTTGCTTCCCAAATCTTTTGTCTTCCGTAAAACCAAGCACCAAATGCTCAACTGACACAAAGGAATCACCATACTCTTTCTTGAAATCTCTAGCTCGCCGTATTATGGCTTCAAAATCTCGTCCTATCACTGAACCACCTGGCTCACTGAGAACCTGGAGCAATTGAACAGATGCAGACATGAAATAATTAGAAACTACCAAAGTCGGATAGGACAGACTCGTATTTATCAGGTGGATATTGATTAAATGTCATTATTATGTTTAACCTCTGCATGCTCCTCTGACCTCGGAGCACCGATGAACAAATTCAGTTTCTGTTAAATGATAAGTTTAAAATTAACACGAATCAGTGTCTAGTATACTGTGTCACGATATTTAAATGAACTACATTTATGACTTACAACTTTTTGGGAGGATACAAATTAAATTCAATGTCATTAATTCCCATTTTGCCCCAAAATTTTCCGACTTCCAAATGCATTTATTGCTATTTATGATGGATTCAAAATGGAAATAATTAGTCGAACATCTCACAATGAAAAGAATGGCCACGAACATGAGACCAATTAAATGAATCTTAACCAGCCAGAAATAGGTCACAAAGTTCCCAACAACAAGAAACACATCATTCTCAATGGTATTGATAGAATAATGGTATCACCTTCGGTTGGCGTTGGATGAATTTGTCAGTAGCTTCTAGGAGACGGGTGTTGTCAACATGAGCCTTAGAGAAGATACGCCGAGCAAGGCCATTCTTCTGCTCCAGAAGGGCCTTCATTAAATGTTCTGTCTCCACTATCTGATGCTTGTTCTCTTTAGCCACTTCTGGCGCAGAAACAATACCTTGCCAAGCCATATCCGTGAACTCTTGTTGAGTAATCTGTCACCACAGCAAAACCAAGTCAGCACTCAGCACACCTTCTTCCTTTTGTTTTTGGGGCTAAAAATTTTGATTCCTAATATCTACCAAAAGTTCTGCTGTGTGTACAACCTCCCTTTGTTTATTCCACAGACTAATGGAGCTAAACTAGCCAGTATAATCCTTTCAACTACGAAACTGTTCCCCAAAACACTAGTTGGCGATGGGATCCCCCAGATGAACCAGTTTTTTGTTTTCCCAAATAAAAGACAACTGCCAGTTATAGGTCTCAGACACAAACAAACATACGAGAAGAAAACAACTGATGTTCCTGTTTTTAATATCACTCGTAACATCGTATTAGTATCTATCGTTTCATCCATCTTTCAATCGAAATAATGTTTTTGTTTTTTGTATGACTCAATCATCTGTACCTGCAAGACATCTATTGAATATTCAACATTTATTGTCAAACTGGGTCTGCGTTCGTATACGCAGGCACCCACAAACACACAGAATTTTTTTTCCCGAATTCCCATTTTCATAGTACTTTTTGCAAATTGGGTGGATTCGTGGAAGCTGAGATACAGTTTTACATGAGGTGCCAAAATTCATTGTGAGCGAACAACTCCAACAGCTCATATTGTCTAAAGCATTTCGAGAATCAGCAATTCAGAATTTAACAAATTGGAGTATAAAACATCGATTGGTTGACAAATCGGCCAAACCATTTTTTTCCTTTTTTGAGGTAAGTGCAAATCTTATTAAAGCCCAAACCAAGAAAAACAAAGTCCCAGATACAACAAGAACACCACCCCAAGCCTAGCAACAGGCCAACATTTTATCGGTCGACTGCTTAAAGTTCTGAATACCAACTTTTGCATTCAGGAATCATAAACTTTGGGTAAGGTTTAAACTTCATTCATTCGTAGTAATATGGTAGCTTTAAGAATTAACAAATGAATCATAAACTTTGGGTAAGGTTTAAACTTCATTTTTTCATAGTAATAATATGGTAGCTAAACTTTTGGTACGGTTTAAACTTCCTTCTTTCGTAGTAATATGGTGGCTTTAAGAAATTAACAAATGAATCATAGACTTTGGCTAAGGTTTAAACTTCATTCTTTCGTAGTAATGCAGCAGCTTTAAGAATTAACAAACGCTGGTCCGCGGAGCTATTGTGGGGCACTAAATTATACTAGTAAATGATATCGTGCCACAATGATGTTGCGTGTCGTCAAATGTTACTCGAGATTAATTATTCAGTTTATCAAAACCCTTCTATAAAAATTTGAATGACTGGATTTAGTCTGGAAAAATCATCGAATCCAAGTTTCTTTCATAATAAGTCGGTCTCCTCCGACTTTGTTTCTTGCCTCCGCCACTGGCTTCACAGACACAGTTTTGCTATTCTGTAACGAACATCACACACTTATCTTATACACTTAGGGCTAAAAATTAGAAACAAATACTGCATGTCTAATGATTTACCCTCTCACTTGTAGCATCGGCGCACCGAACACGAAACAAATCGCTCTCCTTCTTCTTCTTAATCGCCTCCGTCGTCTTCAGTTTCAACGAATTTAGGGTTTTGAAAGCTGTGGAGCCTTTCCCTTGTAAGTTTAGCGAGAGTGGTGGCTGAGAGAATACATTGGCTCTGTTAACGTTCGATGGATGAACACGGAGGCCCGTAAATGAAGTCGTAGAAGTCATTTTGTTGTTTGAACTGCGGCCACGGCAAGAATCTCCGGCGACGGTTGTCTACTGGCGGGAGGGGGGCTGAGGGGGCTTTCCGTGGGAAACAGAGGAAGGGCGGGAGATTTCTTCAGGGGTGCGCACTGCGCACTGTCTAAGTTGTTTCATCGAACGTACACGTGGTCTCCATACAGTTAGGACACTGGGATGACGAGGATGATGATTTGTGCAGTATACAGCCATAATGCTACTTGAGGTGTAAAATGGGCCACACTGGCACGGATACGGTTCGAAACGGATCGGACACTGTACGGATGTGGGCGGAGCATGGCACAGTCTTAGAGGCACGACACAATAAATACTAGTGTAGTATTATTTTAATACATATTTACGCCTCGTTCGGTTGAAAGTCGTACAAATATGAACCAAAAGACTGGGTCAAATGAGCATCTCCATCATTCACTCAATTTTTTTACCGAAATTTGAGTAAAAACTTGATTTGATATGAAGCACTCTAAGGTATAAATTTGAGTAAAGACTTCATCAATGGTATAATTATAAATTTGAGAGAAAAAAAATGGCCTTAAAATTTTGAGTAAAGATTTGATTGAAACCAAATTTAATACATGAATTAGATGTTATCGTTTCTGGGTTGGCCTTCCTGATCATAGGATTATTCGCCGGGTATGTATTTCCTCTATCTCATTTTGTGGCAGAACGCACAAGGCAGGGGCGGAGCTAGCAGGAGAGATGCCACGTGTCACTCTCGCTTTTAAAATATCCAACAAAAAAAAATTACGCATAGAATGGTTGCAGTCAAAGCATTCTATACAAGTGCATGCTCTGATAGCAGGGGCAGAGTCAGAATTTTAGTCAGTAAAAAATTATGTCCACGTGCAAGTTATTTTTTTTATTGACTAACCTAAAGAGAAATTATAAATTAAAAACTTAATAATTAGGTAACCTTAATTAAAAGCTTACTAATTTGGTAATAACCTCATTTTGTAAACTTAATTTTGCTTCACAATTAGTCCCATAGACTTATTATATTTTGAATATGATGCATAATAATCTTATTTGTGATACTATCAACACTCCAAAAGGCAATAATGCTTGAAGTTTACACATATTTGAAGTTAATTGGGGTAATTTAAAATTTTTTTGTGGGGTCAAAATATCCGTGTCAACGCCCCCTAATAACCCATTAATATTGTAAATTATTCTTTTTTAAATAATGCTACTTGAGGTGTAAAATGGGCCACACTGGGCTAAAGCCCAAGGTGCCCGGGCTTTAGGCCCACCAAAATTATCAAATTTTTAGGGCCCTCCAATAAGTAGTTGTGTTATGCATATATATATATACCAAAAAAAAACAGTCTAGCCCACCTTAATTTAAATTTGAAGGCCCAAAAACTATTAGCCAATGAAATAGGCCCAAAACTCTCAATGGCATAATCAATTTCATTATGAAAGAACATCTCAATTCCCAAACTCATTGTACACATGCAACACCTTTTGGTTTCCATTTGAAATTGGAAATCTGGAGACTGCAGTCCCGAGAAGACGAAGAAGAAGTTCGGGTCAGACGTCATGAAGAAAAATAGAGTGGGATATTGAAATTAATCAGGGCTCAATTAGTGCTAAATGCTTTTTCGACTTAGTGATAATGTGATATCTAAATGATGCTTTTAAAATATTGAAATAGTCGACTATTATATTTGGTATTCTTTATTAATGATGCCCTTTTGTTTAGGGAAAATTCTTAGTTTTTTTAAATTTATGCCTATCTTAAAAATTCGTAAAGGGCCCATTTTTTTTTATTGTTGCTTTAAGCCCTAAAAAACTCAAGGCCGGCCTTGCCTATGAACGAGGTAATGGTATTGTCTTAACTCTCGGTCGTGAGGTAGACGACTCGTTAGCACACATGGTAAAATTTATGTGTTATTGTTATGAGGAATGAGTGAGAATATGATTATTGAAATCCTCTTTGGATATAATGTTGAAATGAGTTTATGAATAGAGAAAGTTGGTTGGAAATTTTATGCAGCAGATAATATTTAAAACTTTGATCCATCTAAGATGTTTAAACATTTCTTTTTATTATGTTGCTAATGTACATTCTCCTGTAACCTTTTTGGTTGCAGATACCTGGATGAGCTAGACGTCGGTCCAACTACAGTGCCAGTCAGGTGTTCTTAGTGGTTGTTTTTGTAAATATTGGTTTGCGAGGATGGTGCGGTTGTGTAGTAGTCAAGTACTTTGGACTTGTACTAAACGTTGGGAGTCGTGAACACTAAGATTGTGTATGACTGTGGTGTTGATGTAATTATATCTTGTGTATTTCTGTTGCGGGTTGCAATTATATATATATATTGCTTTATATCATATGGATGCGAGTATCCCAATGTGTACTTGTGGTGTGACAATTCAACTCGGGTCTATTCGTATTGATGCATGAATTCGGAGCTAGACCATTATTTTCATGCTGAAATGAACCCAATGCTAATTACCGTCATCCCCAGGATGTCATTAAATATTTGAAATTCAAAAACAACTGATAGTACATAAAATTCAATGTTTCATTACACTGGAGAGTAAGAAAATCCAAGGCATGCTTATGGATAGAAAGAAAAGCTATGCCTTCCTACCAGTTAAGTAACCCAATATTTTCAAAATTCTGCTCATATTTTTTCAACCCTCGGTAATGACCTTGATGATTGTCATCAGATATTCTCAATTACAGCCTCAGATATTCCAACTCACCAAAAAGAGCAGGTTGGACCTAACTTCATTCTTATATGACGAGCAAATCCAATCCACAATGCATCACTCCCCTCCCCAATGCTTATCATCCTCTGTATTTTAGGGCATCTCTAGTGCACTACCTAAAATCACTACCTAAAGTGCCCTAACTAGTTAACTAAGAAAAACCTCAAAAAATAGTTTAATAACATGTTGCCATCCCTTCCGGTGTTTCACTCAAATACCCAAGGAATCGCCTCGCGAACCGACTTTTCTTCCTCCGCAGTGAAATCGCTCTGGATGTTGAGTGTCTTTCGCAGTTCCTCTGGAGTCTTTGCCTTCTTGATTAAGTTCACCACCGCCTTTAAGGCACAACATTGCAGGTTCTTGATTTCCAGATGATGTGCTGCCTGTAAAGAAAGATAAAAACACACTAAAGGGTATGAGAAAATAAGTAGTCTTACATACAGACCAACAGACATAAGGTGCGGCTTAACATTGTAAGGCTGAATTCAGTTCCGCTCAGGAGGAAACTGGTATAACATTGCACAGGATACATAGCATCAGCACCACGGCCATTGGCCAATTATCACAAAAGGCTACATAACTTCAAACTCTATTGTAGACCTAGCATAAAGGACTAAGTCAAGATTTCCTAATGGCAAGTTATGTATGGTTAAGAACTATATATGCAGGGGGATTTGTGTTCTATTGAGGAGAACTTTAATAAGAGGAACTAAAGAACTCAATCACTAGCTGTCCAATTCAGGCTCGCTGTCATTGCTCCCTATCCTGTTTCATAAGACCATGTTCCGCTCCAATTAATAGGCTAATCTCCAAAGCTATCAATTGTTAGCACAAATTTCATCAGTCCATTCTTGAGTTAGTAAATAAAATATGAGCATCATTTCAATCTGTGTACTGTTAACCAACCAAATCAGAAACAGATTAATTAATAATCAGTTAGTACGAGGAACTAAAAAATTCAATCACTTGCTGCCAATTTCAGGATGCCTAGAAAAACAAACGAGTACTGCCTCCAGCAACACATGCTCCAGAAAAGTAATGTGCAAATGCTCTGCATCAACATACCGGCGATACCGCATCAAGTTTTAAATAGGACCACAACTCATTTTTTAAATCTTTCTAGAACCGCTTTCAGGCAATATACAGAACAGCCATACAGCATTATAGTTCCTGAAGAGGTCCAAGTTGCATCTACGTGCCTCATATCCACAAACGAGAATCAGGAGAAAAAAAAGAATAATAATAATGTGCACAAGGATGTAACAAATCATACATGCAAACATCCTCAACTATTTCTTGTTATCTTTCCAGAACAGAACATTATAATCCATCACAATCCATTGTTCTTCTTTCAACTGAACATTAACTCCGAACATCTTAAACAAGTACTTGATACCAACAAAACCGCCTAGGCCTCCTTTCAGAACACTGGGTACCACTCGTACTCCCTCTCTCAATTTCAACCCGTTGTTGACACTAGTAGATCCAAACACACACACTTGCTTCATACCCAAACTTCAACAAAACCTAGTCCTCCGGACGTTATTGCAATAACAAACCAAAAGAAACTTCTTAAGTCTTTGTTTTTAATTTTTTTTTTTTTAAATGACCATCTGCATATGTAGAAAGCCATTTCAGGTTTTGATAAGCTGGATAATGCTTTTAAGGTTAAAAACAGTGGCTGGACATTACGAATCACTATAATTGTTTCTCTATACAAACCTACATCAAAACCTACCACAGCGGGATTTGAATACCCCACGACATCTAAATAATATCAGATGATTTCCGAATAAACTGTGCATAATAGGGACGGGGGCAAAGTACCCATTGGGCCCCACGAGCTATTCTTACTTGAGGAAAAAAATTTGGGTACCGAATGGGTACCACGTGGCCATGTCGAAGCACGATCTCGGCCGTCCAAAAGTGTTTTGGACGGCCGAGATTGATTCCCTCTCTCTCCTCTCACCCAGACACTCTCTCTCCTCTTTTCTCTCTCCTCTTCCGGACTGTTGGATTGTATTTTGGACGGCTGAGATTGTCGAGCGGTACCACGTGGGCAATACCCGCTCAGCACTGAAAAACTTCTCCTTACTTGAGATATTGATTTAAGTAGAACCAGGGTACAGGGATAACTAGGGTTTTATTTTCCTTTATCTATTGTTAGTCGTCCTGCATCAGTACCATTCAGGATAGATATACAGGAAATACAGAAACTACAAAAGCGTCAAGATGACAAACACATCACAAGCATCAAAACGGAGGAATTTACGCACCAAAAA
The DNA here is from genome assembly GCA_016920895.1 of Vaccinium myrtillus. Lineage (NCBI taxonomy): Eukaryota > Viridiplantae > Streptophyta > Magnoliopsida > Ericales > Ericaceae > Vaccinium > Vaccinium myrtillus. The sequence goes on from CM029277.1 coordinate 8,309,516, forward strand.
TCAAAACAAAACACAATAGAAAAAGATCAAAACAGAAAAAACAAAATCGATCGGTAAAAGAGGGACGAAGACCAAACCAGTATGAGATCAAACAACACGCCCTGATTGGCGTTGAAGAACTCCGCCTTCCACTCCTCGAAAACGACGGCATTATTCAAGTAAGACACCTCGACGTATTTCTTGCAGTACTCGATGACCTTGGCCAGGATGCCGCGGGTGACGTTGAGGACAGGGAAGACGGTGCAGTCGGCGCTGTCATCTTCGACCATTACCTTGATTGTTCGCATTTGGAACGCCACACTTTTTTCGATCTCGAAGATCTTGCCGTCGGAGGATCTTAGGACGATTTTCTTTGAGGTTGACATGGTTTTGGAGTTTCTGGTTTTGGAAATCTGAATTAAAGGGTGAGAGGAAATCTGATGTGACGATGAAGATGAAAAAAAAGGGTGAGAGCTAATTTTATAGGTTAGGGAAAGGCAAGTCACTTTGGGCCGAGTTATTTCGGAAAACCTAAAAGCCCGTTTGGATGCCGTATTGTTTTTGGAGGGATAAAATAGTAAGAACATCTCCTACCACTCTTCATATGTTCAAAATGAAGCACGGAAGTGACATCTCAAGAGTAGATTTTGTAATTTATACCCTATTTTCTTCAAAAAGTTGTATCTTTTGGAGGGACTCATCCTTCTTTTTGTCACATCCATTCTTCAAATCTATTTTGGTTTGAAGAACCAAAATAGATTTGAAGAATTCAAACTAAAATAGATTTGAAGAACCAATTCTCCAAAAAGGAGGATAGGTCCCTCCAAAAAGTACAACTCTTTGAGCAAAAGAGGACAAATTAAAAAATCTCTCCTTGATATGTCACTTCGAATTTTCATTTTGAAGAAAAAACAATGCATTGGAGATGCTCTAAGGACTTGTTTGGATGAGGGTTTTCTCCCATGACTAAATCATCCTCCTTCTCCCCATCCCTCTTCCCCTCCATATCCCTTGTTTGGGAGCAATTTTTTACCCCTGACTAATTAGCCCGTCGGCTAATTAGTCAGCCTTCTCCATGACTAAATATAAGTAGGGGAGGGGTACTTATGTTTAGTCAGGGGGGATTAGCCCCCAATTTACCTCCCTACCCCTGTGCAATTTTCTTCGGATTTAAAAATAAAGTACTTCTAGACATAATTTTTTATTTTGGTTTACACCAAATTAAACTATTAATAAAGATCTATAATTCAATACAAAAAAAATTGAAAAATTTTATATTTTAGAATTTTAAATTGTTGGCTTGTTGAATAGTATATAAAATAAATAAACGAAAAATAATTTTTTTAAAATATTACAATTAAGTATTATAAATTAAATATTGAATAGTATAAAATCAATTAATTTTGGTATTTTTATAATTATATAAATACATAATTTAATAGATGCATTACCAAGGGCAAGAAAGTCTTTTGACATGATTTTACATCATCCACCCTCCTTATCTCCCTTTTTTATCCCTCATCCAAACGATGGACTATTTAATCCCTCTTTCTTAACTGTGGGTCCACCATTCTTATTTAATTCCCCTGACTATTTTATCATCCCTTACTATTTAATCCCTCCAAAACTAATACGTCATCCAAACGGGCCGTAAGGGGTGATAAAATAGTAGACGCCATGCCATCAGTTATTATTTATTTACACTTATTGGCTATATATTTCGAGTTTAGTTTCTTGTCTTTAACACGCAGATGAACTCATCAATACTCTCTATACACATCAACAAAAAAATTCATATTCGTTTCTGGAAAATCAGGCGACACAATTGAAAGTTAACTCTGCAAAAGATGGTAAACAAGCATCTTAAAAAAACTCTAAAATAAGCAGCAGAAAAACAAACAAGTTGGATATTGATTTATGCAAAAACACAATATCTGTACAAATACAATATATTACAAGAAAAACAAAGAATGCTTATTAAGAAGAAATTTACGGAAAAATATTACAAGAAAAACAAAAATTATTGCGGAAAGAAGGCATGAAATTCATGTTTGAAAAGAAGTCATAATGAATATTCAGTTGCAAAGGATCATGCAACATTTGCATCAGGTTTGCATTGGATGAAAAAGTTTTGTTAATTAAACCTATTGGCGAGAGAAAAATTTAAACCTATTGGCGAAAAGACCCAAAAAGATATAAAGGATGTCCCAAAAAAAAATTTGTTTTTTCAAAAATCAAAAGCTATATAGAAGATATAAAGGATGTGTTTTTATTAGAACAAATTCAAACTTTTTTTTCAAAAAATCAAAAAGAATCTATATAATAAGGGAGCTCAAGTTGTGTTTGGTTTGCAAAAAACCAAAAGTTTTGAGTTTTAGTTTTCATTTTTTTTTCGTTATTTTAATGATTTAGTGGGAGAAATAGAGATAATAATTACAAAAAAAAAATAGGTATTAATGATTAGAGAGAGATAGAGAGAAAAATAAAAATAAAATTTAAAAATAGGGGTAATAATTGAATAATAATTGAGAAAAGACAACGGCAAATGAATGATTGTTATGCATAGAGAGAAATAGAAAAAAATTAAAAAAAGGGTCTAATGATTAGAGAGTTGAAAATAAAAAAAAATTTAAAAATAGGGGTAATTTATTTTGACATTCATATATATTTTCATGATTTTTTTAACTTTACTAATTTTGACATTCATATATATTTTCATGATTTTTTTTAACTTAACTAATTGATATGAATACTATTTTTTTTTATTAACAACATTGTGCTCGTTCGATATACGATTGCCGTTTATTGACTATCTTTTTTATCAACTAGCACTGCCCGTTCGATACACGATTGGCAGAAAAAAATGCCAATAAAACAATGTAGTTAGGGCCCTCAAAAGCCTCCGAACTCCTAATCCTAATTTTCTAAAATTTCCAATTATTTGTTTTTAAAAAAATCTCAAACTCCCCACTCGTCCACCTGCATGTGTCGATTTTTAAAATTCGATAGAAGTAAAATCAAACTGCCGCTTAGGGCATCTTATCAAACTCACCAAAAAAAACACCAAATTTAACCTCAAAAACACCTTTTATAATTTAGCAAGTCACTTTTTAAAAAACTCACAAAATCAGACTCTCTATTCTAACTTTACTCTATTAAACTATTCCCCTCAAATCTATACAAAAAAAAACCTTCCCCTTAAAAAATACTTTTTTTGTCAGTGTACAACCCCACCCCCCCCCCAAAGACACGTGTGGCAGTGTGGTCCCCAAGCCCCCCACCCACCCACTCACTCCCAGACACCCAGACACGTGTACTGCCCCCTCCCCCATTTCGGCTGTTGCATCTCCCTCCTGACGCAAAACCGGAAAAAAAACAATAAAAAATATTTGGTACGTGAACAGTACCTACTCAATTTTGAGTAGGTACTGTAGCGAAATTAATTTGGTGAGGATAGATAGAGAGGCTGATTTTTGGAGGTTTTTTGGGCTTTGGCTCTCTATTTTAGCCAAAAGCTAATTTGGTCATCTTGATGAGGATGCCCTTACCCCCACTACTCCCACATTCTTTCTCTTTCAACTTAACTGAATTCAGATTAATTACCCCCACTACTTCCACATTCTCACTCTTTCAACTTAACTGAATTCAAAGCATGTGTCTTATTATTAGCGGTAAATAGGGATGACAATTTCACCCAAAATCGATGGATACCCGAACCAAACCGAACCTATTGGGGAGGTTTTTTTTATTTTTTCCTACCCATGGGGCGGGTTTGGTTTTCGAAACATGATAGCCGACGGGTTTGGATTTGGGTTTGGTCTTAGCAAGTATTCGGCCAAATCCAAACCCAAACCAAATCCAAACTGATCCATATAATATTACTTATAGGATATGTTAGCTATCCTCATGTCTTCTATTGCTTCTGAGTCGGCATTTAACACTAGTGATAGATTAGTGACTCCGCATCGTAGTCGACTTCATCCCAAAATAATGGAGGCATTGATGTTCCTTTTTAGTTTTAATATATACTAACATTTTTCCTTCATATGTTCATTAATGGAAGGAATATTAATGCGGGTTTGGTGTAGTTCAGATAAAATCCAAAGCCATATGGTTTGGTTATGGTGCACTAAAAATTATACCCGTCGGATATCGGTTTGGATTTGGGTATAGATAAATACTTTGGGTTTAGGTATTGTAATCACAAAATCCGGACCAAACCGATCATTGCCATCCCTAGCTGTAAAGATCACATACGCCATTTGTAGTTTTTTTTTTGCAAATTGGTGGTCCGTATTTTGATCTGCACTCCCACTCTTTACCACCAGATTTTGGAATAGAAAATCCCACGTCTATGTGAACTTTTCCTTCCTCCTCCTCCATGCATTCCCTTAGTTCTACAGACCCACAACCGTCGCGCCGTAACTATACCGACACAAAAGTTCTCTGGATTTTGATTAAAGTACGTAAGAGGACATGTTCTTATTCAATTTACTACAACATTTGGTTTCTACACTCCTCATCCAGTGCACAAAGGTTAGTTCGATCCAATATAAATTACCTTCACATATCAATACGTTTTGTTCTCCTCTTAAAGTTATGCGATTCAACAGTTTGTGTTGTAATTCTCTGCTGACCCACAAAAAAGGCCACCCCGCCATGAGTATTTTTTTCCCCAAATTTATTGCTTATATTATTTAGGTCTCAGTTTACTTACTATTTTTTCCCTCGATCGGCAATCTTGTTACTGTTATTAACACCAGGAAACTATAAATAGTGTTTAAATTTTGACATTCACATGCTACCATTATCTTATGCTAGATATATTATGCGTGTATGATTAGGGTCCATCTACCACAAAGTCCACCTTAAAAACATTAGAGTTGCATTAACCTTGGAGGAAATAACAAACAATGAAAAAAAATGGCCTCAAACTCTAATTTCCCAAAAAAAAAAAGTCACTACAATAGAATCCAATATCATAAGAAAAGAGTGACCTCATTAGATGGTTAAGTGCATCCTCCAACTGCAGATTTTCAAAACCTAAATCTAGCAATGCCTATATCTATTTAAGTGACAAAACTCATGGAATTATAACGACTGCCCGTGCCTAAAGGCACAGCGCGTTGAGGTTGGTTGAACTCAACTTGATGAACTACCATTTTACCGCAATGGCTTTTGTTTTTGTTGTTCAATGGCTTCATGCTAGTGTTGTGGTTTTGTCCTAGAAGTTGCGGAAGTTGCATTTTAAACACAATTTAACTAAGAGTAACTAAGAGCGCCTTGACAAAAATTAAAAAAGAAAATGCGGACAAATCATCCGAACAGTAAAGTCACTACTTCTAGGTCGTCAAATGCTACAAATGATTATCATATCTCCATCGAATCACCAAATCATACTTGGAAATGACACAAAATGCAGGAAAAAAAAAATTAGTCTCCGATCACAAAGAGCAGTCGACTTCCCAGTTCCCCTTCACCCTATTTCCAATCGTCTTCAGAGGAGAACATGCAGTCGAGTCAAACGTAATCAGAAAACCACTGTAAGAGCCACCGGTCTCCGATCACAAAAGCCCCAACCCCTACGCCGCCGATACGGAAGAACAAACACAACAAATACAACAAACACAACAAACCCTAGAAAGAAACCACTCCGTCAAACCCTATGAGACTCCGTCGAATGGGCGCCACCGGACCGTCGTCGACGTCGTGAAGAAATTACCGTCTTCCCGTTCTACAGCCCCATGCCGGCCCGTTACTTCTCCTCCAAGAAGTCACCGACGCAGCACATAAAGGCGTTTTCGGTAATTGACAGCATATAGCAATTTACTCCCCCTTGCATTTGTGAGTATAAAGGCGTTTTCAGAAATCGAATTTGAATTTTTCCTGTGAGTGGTATGAAGCCTTCTTATGTCTCTTTTGTTTTGGGTTTGACTGTTGTGCTGATAGAAAATCCAAATGTTTTACCCTCCAGTTGTTTGATCAATTTCGCAGTTCAGACCTAGCAAGCATCTAAGGTGTGTTTTAGATCGTAGTTTTTTATTACTTTAATTTTCCGCTTGGAGTTTATAAGCCATAAGTTCTTTGACGGATGCCAACAACGTGTCTCTGAAAAATACACCTTTAGGAGATTCAGACAGAGGGGACTAAATTAACTCTTTATGATCCATTTAGTTGCAAACTTAGTCTCTCATGATTTTGTCTTAATTAGGAACAAATCATTTAGTCAGTTTTTAGACAGTTTTGTTGTGATTTTTTCTGTGCTACCCTGATTTGAATTGAGGGTTGAATCCAAATTCTAATTCAACTATATATTTGTTTTATTTGGGCCATTAAAGCAATTATTCTCATACTTTTAGGGGTGTGGAAATAAGAATATGAAAATCACGAGTCAAGAAGTTTTGCAAATTGAAAATATCGAACTTCCAAAAAAATTTACCCTTTAAGATAGGGAAAATTCTCAATAAGTATCATTTTTCCTTCAATGGTTAAGTATTTAAATATATTTTATATATATATTTAAATATGATCTATATACGCTTCTTAGGCGCTCCCAACCTTGGGTACTTCTAGGTGCCTCCGCTCCCCGCACCCGTTCCCGCTCCGTCCCCGCATCTGCTCCCGCTTCGTGCTACTAAGGTAATTACACTGGAAGGGATAGGGCATTGAGCACATCATGTTGAAATTGTATCTCAGCTACTAAAACTCCATTAATCTAGGTTTCTTAAAAAGTTGAAATTCTTCTTTCTGTTCTCTACTTAGTATTGAAAACAGCTCAGTCTCTGGAATCCCTTGGCTGCTGATTCAATGGTCCAGCTAATGTTTGGACTTAAGTTACTCGCCACCAATGCTACTCCTAAATCACATGCCCTCTCTTCCTCTTTTCTCTGAGCAACAAAGAAAGATCGTTCGTACTTGGGCGCATTCCTTGAAGCAATTGCATCGGCGGTAGTATGGTCCGTTAGCCTTCACATGAGATTCTCTCCCCTCCCGCAACTAAAGAATGGAATTAGATGGGACCATTAGTCCTTACGTGAACATTTATTTAATTGGGTTCAAGAGGTTAGTGTCCTTGCAAAGTTTTTTTGGCTTTTCGGGTTAATTTGGGGACTACAAACTGGTTTATTGAATTTGTAGTCTTAACATTTTGTTTTTGTTCTAGACAGTTGCTTGCCGATATTTGATTTTGTAGATTCGGACCTCGATTTGGCCCCCAAATTCCTGGTGGTTGTCGTACTTTTATAGTACTCCTATTACCTTTTCTTGTGCAATGTTTAGGTCTCATATTGAGATCTATGGATTTGAGTGCTGAGCTACGAAGCACCAACACCTCTTTGGGACCCCGTATCGCAGTGTCCTGACACGGGGACACGGCTAATGTGCTTTTTTGGATGGGGACACGACTGAGGACTGGGTGTTACTGTGATCACCAGCTTGATTTTCTTTCCCTTCAGTTGGTTATGTCTCTTCTACTATGTGATCGACTTAATCATTGCATTGTAAAAGCCCATAGGCCCAGCATTAGTTCACTCAATATTGTGTGACATTCACATTTTTATTTTATCCTTGTGTGTCGTGTAATTCCCATATGGGCGTATCATTTAACCAAGTTTTATTTATTTTTAATTCTTTTCAGGTGTTCGATCTGGACCAAATAGAGCCTCGATGGAATTATTTTGAAACTTTGTACATTGCTTTTCTTGGTTTAGTGTTTCAGATGGTTATAGTAAGGTAGTGTGTTTACCGAACAAAAAGAAGTGATTTATTTTGCCAATCTCCTCTTTATATTTGTGGTGTCGAGTGGTTGTTTTTAGACAGGTTATGGCCTTAGCTCTTAGCCTATGGTTTCATGATGGTGCTTAACTGCTTATATTGATAGTGGAGATGGGCCTGTTAAGTTTTGTAGTTTCATACCCCCTAATGTGGTATGTTTGCTTCATGAAATTACAATGCCGGAAGTCCAATTACATTAGCACAAAGCCTGTGTTTCTAGCATTTTAATGGTAGTGGATGCAGATTGCAAGTTATCTCATACTCATGTATTCGTCGTGCAATGGAATTTTGCTATGATGTGCCCTTTATTGCGAGGTCGGATATTTTGGCTTTAAGAAATTAACAAATGAATCATAGACTTTGGCTAAGGTTTAAACTTCATTCATTCTTTCGTAGTAATGCACAGTAGCTTTAAGAATTAACAAACGCTGGTCCGCGGAGCTATTGTGGGGCACTAAATTATACTAGTAAATGATATCGTGCCACAATGATGTTGCGTGTCGTCAAATGTTACTCGAGATTAATTATTCAGTTTATCAAAACCGTTCTATAAAAATTTGAATGACTGGATTTACTCTGGAAAAATCATCGAATCCAAATTTCTTTCATAATAAGTCGGTCTCCTCCGACTTTGTTTCTTGGCTCCGCCACTGGCTTCACAGACACAGTTTTACTATTCTGTAACGAACATCACACACTTATCTTATACACTTAGGGCTAAAAATTAGAAACAAATACTGCATGTCTAATTATTTACCCTCTCACTTGTAGCATCGGCGCACCGAACACGAAACGACGCCGAATTCCGACCCTGACCGCTCGACTCCACCGGCGATAATAAACAAATCGCTCTCCTTCTTCTTCTTAATTGCCTCCGTCGTCTTCAGTTTCAACGAATTTAGGGTTTTGAAAGCTGTGGAGCCTTTCCCTTGTAAGTTTAGCGAGAGCGGTGGCTGAGAGAATACACTGGCTCTGTTAACGTTTGATGGATGAACACGGAGGCCCGTAAATGACGTCGTAGAAGCCATTTTGTTGTTTGAACTGCGGCCACGGCAAGAATCTCCGCGACGGTTGTCTACCGGCGGGGGGGGGCTGAGGGGGCTTTCGGTGGGAAATAGAGGAAGGGCGGGAGATTTCTTCTGGGGTGCGCATTGCGCACTATCTAGTTGTTTCATCGTACGTACACGTGGTTTCCATACAGTTAGGACGCTGGGATGACGAAGATGATGATTTGTACACTATACAACAATAATCTACTAGAGGAAGCTTCCGTTGCACCCAAAAAAAAAAAAAAAATATCTACTAGAGGTGTAAAATGGGCCACACTGGCACGGATACGGTTCAAGACGGATCGGACACTGTACGGATGTGGGTGGAGCATGGCACAGTCTTAGGGGCACGTCACAATAAATACTAAACACTAGTGTAGTATTATTTCAAGGGTGATTCTATTAACAACCCTTTTTTCCTCCATGTAACCCATTTTCTTCATCCAACTCACACCTAAAATTTCTAAAACCAATTTTACTCCATACAACCCACAAAATACACCTAAACTACCCAAAATACCCTTAACCTTAAAAAAATACCTAAATCTAACTTCTTCTCCCTACGTTCTGCCATAGCCACCCATCACCACCATCATCCATCGCCACCACCAGTCATCTCTACTATCACCACCACCAGCCATCTCCTCTTCTCTCTCTCTCTCTCTCTCTCTCTCTCTCTCTCTCTCTCTCTCTCTCTCTCTCTCTCTCTCTCTCTCTCTCTCTCTCTCTCTCTCTCTCTCTCTCTCTCTCTCTCTCTCTCTCTCTCTCTCTCCATTGTCTGTTTGATAATCTGAAATTCACCATCGCGACCAATTTTCATACTTTGAATGTCGAAATACACACCCATTTTCGACAACCACATGTCGATTTATATTGAAGGTCGAATTTTCAAAAATTAGACCTTGTCTATTTTCGACATCCTCATGTCGAAATTTATGTCTCTATTCAGCTTCTTAATGTTGAATCAAATACTTGTGAAATTTGTGAGAAAGGACCCTGTCTATGTTCGACATGTTCCTGTCGAAATGTATGTCCATATTCAACTTTTGAATGTCGAACTAAATACATGTGGATAAAATATTGTTGTTTTCGACAATAACATGTCGAAATATAACCGTATTTTCAGCTTCTTAATGTCGAAATTTGTGAATTCAAACATGTGAATTTCTCAGGTATCGTTTTCGAAATGCAAATGTTGATGTAATGCATAGAATTCGATATTATGATGATGAAAAAAGTAATTTAAGTCGACAATTTTTACTGAAATTTGTCTTGCATAATTTCGGTTAAGTGAAAAGTTTCAACATCGATATGTTGAAAAAGTTTACATATTTCGGGGTATGAATGTCTAAAAACAACCGCAGTTTCTCAGATTTGTTCTTGGTGTTCGAATGTTCAAATGGAAACCCATCATTGATTGGATGTCTACTCCTTCATTCTCCATTGAGAGTGAGATGAAAAAGAAGTTTACAGGTGGAAAAAGGGGTGGAGGTGGGGGCATTGGAGTGAGTGGAGGTGGGGGCGGCGGTGAAAGTGGCGGTGGAGGTGGAATGGCGGTGGAGGTGGAGTCTACGAGATGAAGAAGAAGATGTGTTTGGTTGATGAAGTGTTATGTATGGGCATTTTGGTCTTTACACAATAATGGAAATGGAGGAGTTTTTTGTGGGTTACATGGAGAAAAAAAGGGGTTGTTAATAGAATCACCCTATTTCAATACTAGTGTAATAAATACTAGTGTAGTATTATTTCAATACATATTTACGCCTCGTTCAGTTGAAAGTCGTACAAATATGAACCAAAAGACTGGGCCAAATGAGCATCTCCATCATTCACTCAATTTTTTTTACCGAAATTTGAGTAAAATTTTGAGTAAAAACTTGATTTGATATAGAACACTCCAAGGTATAAATTTGAGTAAAGACTTCATCAATGGCATAATTATAAATTTGAGAGGGAGAAAATGGCCTTAAAAATTTGAGTAAAGATTGATTCAAACCAAATTTAGTAATGAATTAGATGTTATCGTTTCTGGGTTGGCCTTCCTGATCATAGGATTATTCGTCGGGTATGTATTTCCTCTATCTCATTTTGTGGCAGAACGCCGGAGGCAGGGGCGGAGCTAGTAGGAGAGGTGCCACGTGTCACTCTCGTTTTTAAAATATCCAACAACAAAAAAATTACACACAAAATGGTTGTATTCAAAGCATTCTATACAAGTGCATGCTCTGATAGCAGGGGCAGAGCCAGGATTTTTAGTCAGTAAAAAATTAGGTCCACGTGCAAGTTATTTTTTTAATTGACTAACCTAAAGAGAAATTATAAATTAAAAACTTAATAATTAGGTAACCTTAATTAAAAGCTTACTAATTTGGTAATAACCTCATTATGTAAACTTAATTTTGCTTCACAATTAGTCCCAAAGACTTATTATATTTTGAATATGATGCATAATAATCTTATTTGTGATACTATCAACACTCCAAAAGGCAATAATGCTTGAAGTTTACACATATTTCAAGTCAATTGGGGTAATTTAAATTTTTTTTGTGGGGTCAAAATATCTGTGTCAACGCCCCCTAAAAACCCGTTAATATTGTAAATTATTCTTTTTTAAATGCTTCTCAAAATCTAGAACATAAATTTTGATTTTAAAAAAAAATTAAAGAATAATAATTCCATAGCTTAACTCTCAAATATTTAAAGAATGGGATTCCTGATTCCTAACGCACGTGGAATAAATTTTATTTTGCACCCTTTAGTAAGTACCTAACCATTTGACATAGGCTGGGACAAAATACAAAATTGAAGTGGGGTCAACAAGCAAATTTGGGGAGTATACTAATAGTTTCCCTGCTGAAACACGAAGCCCGGGGGGTCAACTGACCCCGTTGTCTCCGTGTGCCTCCGCCCCTATCTGGTAGTGATAAAGTGCCTCCTTTTAAGGTACCTGTGCCAGGATATCCCCTGGCATGCTATGGGCTAGGTATTATCAACGCTCTCTCTATCTCAGTTTGAGTGTAGTAAGAGCATCATTACTGGGCAACGCAAACGTTGGTTTTTGCTATAGCAAAGAAAGAAGTAACACCAAACTCCTCAAACTGCTTCTCTTGAATACAATTGCTACAACAGCTCACTTTTGTTGTTTACCCACTGTTCACTTGCTACTTGCTACTTGCTCCCTCCGTCCCATAATTTTAGTCCCCTACGAAACTACGTGCAATTTTCAAACTAAAAAATAATGTACATATGAACATAATTTGTTCAGCAATATGGATCTTGTTTGATAGATCTCATTGTGAACTTTTAAACGGTGCGAAAAAATCCAAAAATTATTTTATAGATGCGTTATTTTTTAGTTTGCGGCCTTTCATAATTCTTACCCGGAAAGCATGAAAATCTCTTGGACCGATTACTTGTTGTTGCGGCCTTTCATCAGAATATAGAAAAGGATTTGTCTTTTTTTCCTGGGTTATTGTTGGTAACACTAACGGCAGAAGGAGAATTAACGGCGTCAATTTTTCCGTCAATTTTTTTTCTAATCAAAACGACGCCGTTTTGATTTAAAAGCAAGGAAGGGGACTGTGAGCCATTGGATCTCCTTTTTGGTGTGTTGTCAAGTCCACAACAAAACCCTCACAGAGGATCCGGATCCTTTGTGTAGGTACTCGTACCGGTAATAAATATGTGGCAATATTGTCTTGGAGAAAACCTTGTTTTTGGTGAGAATTACCCCTTTTTTTTTGTGAGAATTACCCTTTAACTTCTCTTTTAATGCTATCTTTTCAACTGCTTTATATTTTCTAAGTCTTTCAACTCCTACGGGTTTAAGCCCAATAAAAAGGAAAAAATTCTACGGGCATCAGTCACCAAAATGGTCGAAGCAATTGTTTACTCCATTAACTCTAAGCAAGAAAAAAGGAAGAAAAGAGCTAGAGGAAGCTTGGAAAAACAAATGGTAGTAAGTATCATAGCTTAATAACTAAATAATACATTCTGAAATATAAGTCATTGATTTTTCTCTTCAACTAGAATTTATTATAAAAAAAAATCCCCAAGCCAGAAAATTTATACTTTCGGCCTATTATTTGGGCTAATATTGTCTTTTTTTAATCTTTTTTATATTTACTCCTCTCTCATCAAAACGAATAAGTGAAATAATTTCTCTTGATAAGAAGTTTAAAAAAGTCAAGAAAGCCGAAGAGTAGATCAATTATTTGTCAATAAATTCCAATTTACTCTTTAGCATACTAATAATGTTTTAAAAAATGATGTTTAAGAAGAATGTTATCGATTGGAACGAAAAAGTGGTTAAGTCTCACTCAACAGCATCTCTTCTTTTTTAGGTTTATGTTTGATAATTAATTTTCTAAAATTATGTTCCGAAAATTCATGGAAGAACACAGGCCAACATATTTCTCAAATGATTTTCCATTTTTATTTAGTCAATTCTTGCATCTTATGTTTTATTCAATGGGTAGCTAGTGGCATTTTTGTAGGAGTCTTTCTTCGACAAGGACATGGTATAGGAATTAATCATGGAAATAAGACACTAACTAATTCCTTAATGCCAAGAAGACAAATCACCTACAAATTTCAAAAATGTCCCGCTAGCCCATGAAAGTGCCTAAACCCCTTAAACCCTATGAAAGTGCCTAAATCTCCAAACCTAATGAAAGTACCTAAACCTAAACCCTAGGGTACCCTATGAAAGTGCCTAAAACCCTAAGGTACACTATGAAAGTGTATAAACCACTAAAACCCTATAATTGGAAAGTGCACCCTAAGTGCCTAATCCCACTACCCCAAAGAGCCTAATCCCCCTAAAATTGAACCCTCAAATTGAACCCAATCCCAAAATTAAAGAGACAAAATTAATTTTGTCCCACCCAGGACCCACGCATGAGAGAGAGAGAGAGAGAGAGAGAGAGAGAGAGAGAGAGAGAGAGAGTGACGGGCAATAACTAAGGAAAAGTGACGTAGTGACAGGGTTAGTCGGTCGGTTAGCAAAGGGAAAAGTGACGGGCTATACCGACCGGCTTTCTTTTTGTAATTTTTTTGATCATTAAGGGTATTTTTGTCTAGTATTGTCCTTGAACTCTCACAAATTTCACAACAATGTATTGAAGGCTTTAAAATAAGTTAAACTGGACTAAACACCCTTTAAAGCCCCAAAAGACAATTGATTGCTCTACTTTAATTCCTAGTGAAAGTGGAGTAATGTGGAGCAATTAATGTGTTCTTATCATGTGCTTTAGGGCAATAACCAGATATGAATGCTCATTCCAACGATTGCTTTTGAGGAACAATGCTCATTCCAACGTCAGGCCAATGAATGATTTCATGACCTATTCTAAATCATTCCAGCGATCTAAACGCTACTCAAGGGAGGTCCTGCAGCTAGATGGGAAGTATAACGAAGTTCAACTAACAATAATTGTAATGAAATAGATTGTTCGATTGAAGCATTTTCGAACCTCGATTGGTGAAATTTCGGCAGCCGAAAAGTTGCATCTTATCTGCAGTAGTCATCACATGCAGAAAGCAAATTGTTCAAAGTTAAGAGGAAGGAAGTCTGCATGAAGTCTTCACATTCGCATGCGACATACGTACTAATACAGCAACAAAGAGGAGCTATCAGGATAGCTTTGTATCTTAAAATTAGCCACAAGTGAGCTTTCTTGACAAGATTCAGGAATCTAAAGAAAATGAAGCCAGATGAACATAGAAATATAGAGTCAGACTCGGATGGTTAAAAAAAAGGTACAAAATCATTTTCGGCAGATTATAAATTGCTCTCTTGAATCGTACTTAAAAAATGATGTATATAACCTAGAAACAGGTCCCCAAATCAGCGAACATGTAACAGATCAATCTCCCATGCCTAACTCCTAAAAACAATGACCATCGTCATATGAAATCTAAAAAATGGACCAAACAGAATGAACTTAAGAAAAACAGAAAAAGTAAATCTCTGAGACGATTGGAACTAATGGGGATCATCGAAAGAGCTGGGTTCTAACTTTCATCTCCCGTGGTACCAATTCTGTAGCAGAAGGCATCCGTGCACAGGCATATTTTCTCTTCTACTTCCTAATATTTGACTCTAGTTGCTAAACACTTACAAATGGGCATAGACCCCTCTCAGGAAGACCAAACATGTGTCCTTTCTTTGACACAAGAAAAAATACGCGCGGACTGATATTTTAGAGAATGGAAGTATGGCTTGCATTCCAGTGATGGTGATGCAGCTTATCAAGCATGTATGAGAAATTTAGACCGGAAATGTACTTTCATTTCGGCCATCCTTATATTTCTCCTCAAATGGATCAACAAAAGCTTTTATAGGGGGCAATATGGGAATTCTGCAAACCCTGTAGCGATTTTTGTCTTCTGTTCCACTATTCCCGTTTAAGCTCCTTCAGTTGATGAAGAACTACAACTCCAAAATGTGGCAATTCCTGATAAAATCATTGGAGTAGTTTATGTACTTGGTCCAAAATGGCCGGAGATGCTCAAAGCCTATCTGCAGCCATGGTTTTAATTGACCATTGTAGTGGATAACAGCAGCCTTTCTCACACTCTCAATGTCGGTTTTGTTCTGGTAGCCCAGACCTAGCAAATGCCAAGATGGGTTGATTGCTTGAACATGACCTTTGAATGCAACCAAAGCTGGTGGTAAAGTACCCAGCTTCCACATAGTCATGTTTGACTTCAGATTCTGCAAAGATCGAGGACAATATAGAAAGGGGAGATCACAAATTGAGTAACTGTTCATGACAACAAGTTAGGTTAAATAAATAAAATTCCATATAGGAAGATGTAAAATTAAAATGAAACGTCGAAGAAGTGAACTTTTCACTTTTCAGCAATATTCAGAAACAGAATACAGTGATTTCACCAAAATCTTGATAGGCATGTGCTTATTTGTCTAGCTAATGAATTGCAGGCCGCAAAGTGTATCACAGGTGCCCAGAAGATAATCACAGAGAACTAAAAACTGAAAGAAAATCATTTTGTCATTAGACAGGAATACAGGAATTAAAATGATAAGAATTAAATTACAAAAAAAACATATATTCGACCAAATATATGAAAAGATGATGCCACTGTAATCCCTGAAAACTTTCTGGTTCAGATGTGAGCCAAAATAGGATAATAGAGACGGTATCTTCAAAAGTCTGACAGAAATTCAAATTACAAGAGATTACCTCCTTCAACCAGGTGTGATAAGTGTCTCTTATGTTTGACTTTCTCCATGCACGTAAATCGAAAACGTTCATCCCATAAGCCCATGCACATTCATCCGGGTTCAAATTCTTTTCTATGAGAGGATGTGAAAAATTGAAGTAGTTCCTAAATCTCTTAGACATTACCCACGCATCTTCACCTCTGCAGGTTTCAACAGCACCATTAACCTTTCCACCAAGGTCAATTTCCCAGAGTGGAGAGAGGTTACGCTGAACTACGACATCGTCATCTAAAAATACCACCTTGTCAAGATTTGGAAACAGCTGCATTCAAATTGGAAACATTGTCAGCACCTTCGCCCAAAGAGGGTGGCGGTTGGGAGTGGAAGTCTAGAAGACAATATAGATGAAAACACAATATAATTGTTCATTTTAAGCTTCTCTACAGTACAGTATAGGTCAGGTGGCCCATTACTTGTGTACGAGGCGCTAATATCCAATGTGGGACAAGCTCGGACACATTTGCCCTGATTGTTAATTGAAATCGTGTTTCATAAAAAACGTGAATAAAAAATGATCCGCAAATTGCAAAGGTTTTATCCGAATTTCTAAAATATACGCATACAGATATGAAAGATGATTGTAAGAGATGAGGTCCGAGGCAACGTATCACGACTTAAGAATTAGAGGAGACAAGGAACCAAATTACAAATTTAGAAAACCAAGCATTCATGTAGGATACCTGTTAAATTACCAGTAGTCTCAAAAGCTTAAGATGTTAGGATATGGACCAACAATGCATATCAAGCAGTCTTACACCCTCCCTCACGTGTAACCCCATGTTGCCAGTGGAGATGTAAATTCTCATAGACAGCGAAAGATAAT
Source organism: Vaccinium myrtillus (assembly GCA_016920895.1). NCBI lineage: Eukaryota > Viridiplantae > Streptophyta > Magnoliopsida > Ericales > Ericaceae > Vaccinium > Vaccinium myrtillus. The sequence continues at coordinate 8,326,389 of CM029277.1, forward strand.
ACAGAGGGGAGAAGCAGAATGTAAATGGGGAATAAATGCAAACAAAGAGACTAGAACCCAAGACCTCTCCCAACCAAAGCTCTGATACCATGTTAAGTTACCAGTAGTCCCAAAAGTTTAAGCTGTTAGTAAATGGAACCAACAATTATATCAAGCAATCTAACGTCATACTCATCAACACTCATAACTTATTTTTCAAACATTAATTTCATCTTGGCTTGTATCCTTACAAACTTTTTTTTCTTTTTTCAAATGGGTACCTATACATCCTAGAAAGCATGGAACCATATTCACAGTAAGAAATAGTGCAATCAGATCATATTAGCACTTAGGAAAAAAGTCGCCCAACAAGAGGTCATGTGTAAGTAGTCAGAAAGAGAGTGTCGGATGAAGGGAGGGAGAGGAAGAGAGCTTTGTTCACCACAATTTACTCCTGGTTTGAAATATTAAACCTTCAAATACACTGCCTTTCAATTGAACAACAAACACTTTATTTCTTATTGCTTCAAAAATGACAGACAACAGTATATTTCATAGAAATAAGACAAAGGAAACAACATTACCTCTGGCAAATAAATGCGAAGATGGTTGAGCAATGAAATGTACTTTGGGCTTCTAGCCTGCAATTTTGAAGCAAAAATCTGTGGAGTCGTCTCACTCAGGTTGGCACCAGCAATATGATTCCCATGGTAGTAGTTCCTTATAGCATAATGGTTTTCTACAGCTTCTAGCACTGGAACATTCTCTCTTGTCAACCAGTCAAACTGATGAACACCTTTTACTTCAACAATAGCCGGAGAGATAGGATTCAGGGCAAACCATGAGTGCATGCCCGCATATGTTTTCTTGTCTGTTATAACATGAAAAACTATCTTTTCTGGCTTTAGAGATGACTGCACAGTAGAGGTGACAACAACTGAAGCTGCTAGGATGTTATCGGATGACAAAACAAAGTGATAATACGAGTTATCAGAAAGCAAGGGTAGTAGTTCGGGTGAAGGTAACTGCCGGCGGGCATGAGCATTAGAGGAATACTCATCCGTCAAACGCAGAGAGAGACAGTGGATGCCTTTAGGAACCGCACTCGAAGCAAAGTGTTTGTTCATTAGTTCTGCAAATTTCGACTCCCGGAGCTCTCTCTCAGATCTCTCCATCTGTACAAAACCAAATATACTTTAGCTGAAATAACAGGTGCAAAACAAAGTTGAGTTGGCTTGAGCCTAGAGGAGACCAACAAAAGATGCATTCGTCTTACATTTTTCTCTCCCCTCTGCATGCAGAGTGAGACATGCTCTCATGATAAGAAAACTATTCTAATGGGTATAGCCTCCACATATTGCAAGAACCAAGATTTGGTTACATGGTTATAAACATGTAAACAGAAGTTTTGGACTTGTTCCTAACAAAATTGGTAACTTGGGCACCTTACAATTGCAATCTGCATTAATCCCAAGCACTTTGGAAAAGTAGAAAAGCTTGTTAAAGAGGGGCATGTAAGCAATTAAAGGACAGGTCTTTCACCCTCTCTATCAGGATATTAACCACATCCCTATAAGCTTCATTTACTTCACATTGAATACTTGTGGTTAAACAATGTGGCTGGGAATTTCCGTCCACACCCTATTACAGAAAGGTAACATGAGAAATACAGACATGTATTTTGCCACAATACTGACTTTTGTATCCATCTGGCTAAAGGGTAGGAGCAAGGAGGTCAGAATGCAATTTTAAAAGCTGAGGTGTGGCGGATGAATAGTTCTTGAATTCATATTTAGTCACAGTTCTTTTATTTATTCACAATGTCAACATTATGCTCCTTTTTTTTCCAATCGACCAATTAGATAAGGATAATGCTATTGTTACTAATATGAACCAACAGATAAGACTATAATTTAATTTCTTCTTAGATCTATCCTTGTCCTAATTTTAGTACATGATGGGTCCCTGTGCCCATGACATATTCGTGTCCGGTGTCCGTGCTTCTTGGCTAGGCGTTTTACAAAGCGAAATCACAAGCATAACTACATAATTGCATTACTTTAGGCCAGGCATACACTTTAGGGGAGAAAATGGATTGAAAGAAAATCATTTTTGTCTAACACGCCACATACCATTCCCTTTACAACCAAAGCTAAGTCCTTCGCACTGTACTTTTTGTTCTTCATTTCAGAGACAAGTTGATTAAATGTCTCAGGAAGCTTCAGGCCATTTGGAATTTCCACACCGCTGACTTGATTGAAGATTTTGTGAAAATCTTTAACCAACTTCTGCTGCAATACCATCAGGTTGAAGTATCAGTTTAAAAACACATTGATGGGGAGCATTTGATTCCAAATGAAAAATAAGGGTGTTAACGAAATATATCAAGAAGGTACAGTATAATTTGCCGACAAAATATGAATTTAGAGAATCACAATGTTACTTACCCCTGAATTATCAACCCTACCAAGAAACCTTGGTCCCAACCTCCTGCCTAAACAACCTGGAGCAAACAAAGCAAAAAAGAATGAATGAAATGATTGGAAAGCAAACATATACGCCATAGTAAGCATCAAAAGCAACCATGCAAAAAAGCAAACGAAAATAGTGATTAGCCCAAATGCACCAAACGAATACGAAAAGCAGATCCGCAAGACACAACTACAATGTTTCAATACAATAATTCAGAAGCTAATGTGTCAAAAGGCAGTAAAACACCAGGAAAGTAGTAGTGACTGGCTACAAGCTCACTAATATACAAGTAAGACCAGAAATGATAAACATAAGGTACAAAATACCCATGGCAAAGATCCAACAAGCCAAGTGAATAAGGTAAGACATAACATTAGGGTAGGAAATAAGAAGGGCCAGAAGACATTTCATTTTTGAGGGAGGTAAAAGCATCTATAAACATTTCTGGGAAACTCCAAAACGATATACACCATGCACCAAATAAATATGGCATCCAAAACAAACTCATTATCAATTTTACCGCATTTAGCTTTGTCCAATCAATGTTGGAGTTCTTATCAGCGCAGAAGTTCTATAAGTTCTGTGGATCAGATGCCAACACTAAGGATATCACATGTAATCAAATAGGTGTGCCGCTTTAGCAACACTAAATAATTTTCCCTGCCAATTATCATAACCCGTCAAACAGTGACCAAATTATCTGCCCAGAATACAAACCCATTTTAAAAGGACCTAATACGAATTTAATGGTAGGCCTACTAAAAAACTCTGTTTTTTTAGCAATGAAAATGATTATAAATTCATTGATTAGGAAGTGGAAATTACCTTGGAAGTTATAAATAAATCACATAAATAATTAGCAATCAGACACACAAACAGGAACAAAGTGGCTTTCAGATTCGGATGGAAGTCCTGTCAAATTAACCAATTTTCAATATCTAAAATAATGTGATCGATTAACCAGCTTTTAGCTTAAAAAAAAATAAAATAAAGGAATTAGAGCAAATGATTTGCCCTTATTTTCCCAGATTAAAAACCAAAATCCATTCTCCAAAACGATTTGACGTTCTGCATTTCAATCAATGCGCCTTTGCGTTGTGCACTTCGCCTCAGCCCTGTGAGGCACAAAACCTGCGCCTCGCCTCAGCGCTTAAGCGCTCGAGGAGCGCGCCTTTTAAAACACTGACTTTGCTCTCATCAAAACTAATTAAGGATAAAAAAATATCCATTCAGACTTATTTTCTGTCAAGGAACCCACCAAAGATCTCTATCGGTCCAAACAACTATGTAAGCCAGATCTAATTTGCAGACAATCAAACTCCATGGAAACCAATTCAATGTCAATCTATGATACACAAAAACAAAAAATGCAAGAAAAAAATCCACAGAAAAAACAATGTATGGTTCGGATTCATTCCAAAGGTAATCCCCCACAATATCAACCTAATTTGGAGCCACCATTTGATTCTTATGTGTATTATCTTCCTTTCTTCTCTCTTCTTATCATCTGCCTTTTCTCAAACCGAACTAAAAATGTGTCGAACCATCTTTTTCCTATAACTCAGCTGTCTAGCAAAGTACGCGCACCTCAACTAATTATGGGGAGACCAATCCACCGTCCACTAGCGGGGCCCAATTAAAGCCGGGGCAAAGCTCTGTATGGACTACGTGATTAACACAACGAAGACAATATAGATCTATGCATTACAAACGCAAGCAAATAATAGTGTAGGAATCACAATCAATGTTCCAATTAGAAAGAGGAATCAAAATCAAGCAATGGAGATGTAAAACATAAATAAAAAACAAAAATGAAACAAAATGAGGTTGTATTACCGAAAGAGGAGCACTTGTTGACACCTTCAAGGGTAACAACGGCGGTGAGGATGAAGACGAAGGGTAAGAGGAAAGCTAAGATGAGGATGGTGTGGAAGAGCGTACGATAAGAGATATGGGGAGGTGCGACCTTGATCTTCATCAATTCATTATTAAAGCCATTTTCGCTATTAGTCCTCGATATCGTTATGCTTCTCATGCTAGGTGAGAAGTGAAGCTGCATCGTCGTCTCGTCGGTCTTTGATTCTTTGCACCGTAGTCCTCGTCGAATAATAAACCCTAAAAGAGGAGGAAGAAGAAGAAGAAGAAGAATCACGGCGCCAATTCTCGTCCTCCTGATCTTCTACTGATAATCCCGCCCCCAGATTTCTCACCATCAGATCCACCACAATCACAGCAAACTGAAGAGGAGATTTCAATTGAATTGATTGTTTGGAGCCTTGGCATTGGGCTGGAGATTCACTTGATTCTGTATCTATAGCTGAATTCTATAGCAGGGAAGGATCAATGAAGTGGTGTATCTCTCTCCATGGATCCAAATATTTGATGAGAGAGAGAGGGACAGAGATTTTGTTGCCTTTTTTGCAAATTGATTTTGATTTGGTCGATCAATCCGAGGAGTAATTTTGGATATTACAGTGTGAATTCAACAATGTTGATTTTTCTGCCCCAAAATCATGTAGAGAGAGACAGAGAGATGAGGTAGGAGAGAGAAACAGGGAGGGAAAAATGAATTAGAGAGAGAAAGCTTGATTACAGAGAGAGAGAGAGAGAGAGAGAGAGAGAGAGAGAGAGAGATGAGTGAATGGGAGAGAAATCTGGAGGAGGAGGGAAGGGGGTGTTAAATTTGGAGCTAAATTGAGCCGTTTTTCCTAAATTCAAGGGGGAAAGGCATTTGGGAGGAGATTACGTTAGTTATGTGTTTTTTGAATGTTTGATTTTGAGATTTAAATAAGATTAAGATAATACGGTTGGGTTAGGGACAGGAGGGAGAGGAGATCAAGTGGATGATTAGTAGTAGTATTATTTTTTTTTTTTTTAATACCCAGGTATTCGGGTCAGTTTTCGCGCAACTCGACTGATCTTAAGAGCCTAATTCTATGTTTCACTTTCGAGAAGCTCAATTAAGTCGGAATTGGAGTTCCTTGTGTTCACCGTGTGGTGCGGAGCATCTAGCCGTCCACTACGAAAATGGACCATGTAAATCCAAACCGTCTATTGCTTGATTAAATCCGAGTCGTTCATTTTTCAATGGACGGCCGGATCGCTGCACCACATGGTGTGTGCACAGCACGAACCCTTGATCCAATTAAGTCGGAGTACAAAACTATATGAATTGACTTTAAAAAAGTTGATAGCACTTAAGATGTTTCTGACCCGAGACTTTTGAGAGAGCAAATCCCTATTCATCATTGGTAGTATTATAAGGATGAGTAAATTGCTCGTCGTTGAAAATCATAGGAATTTAATGTTTAAAAATTCTGTTAATTAATATACTATACGGTTTCGTAATTCGTACTCTTTTTATATTATATTTTTGGAAATTGGCGATTTCCGCAATCACGTTTCTTTGTTCAAGCGCAGGGCATATTCTCTGTTTAATTGTTGTTAATGTTTTGATATGTGACGTGTGAAATTTATAGATGTAATATCTGGACCTAAACCTATGGCTGCAAATGAATCGGGCTGCTCGGGTAGCTCATAGCTCAGCTTATTAAGGCAAGGTAAGACTCGGCTCGACTCGTTTAGTAATTGAGCTGAGCCCAAGCTCATTTAGTAAACGAGCTCGTTAAAGTTTGGCTCGGCTTGCAAAAACTCGGCTCGTTGAATAAATAACATTGACTCGGCTCTATAAGGGTTTGGCTTGTTTACCAACGAGCCGAGCCCAACTCTCTTTTCAATGGGTCTCGTTCCGACCGGATAATAAACGAGTCAAAATCTCAAGCTTGAACTCGGCTCATTTGCACTCCTAGGCTAGACCCCATTGTGCGACAAACTTTTGTGATCTTTTCAATGGGTCTCGTTTTGACCGGATAACATTATCCGGACCATGTACGTCGTAGAAAAAAAATAAAGTTAATCGGGGGCCAATGATTATAAACATGCCAAATTATTTTGAAAGTGTATTTTTTAAATATATCATAGTTGTCGTACACATTATCAAGGCAACCATGATTCGTTCACTAGTTATGTTTTTAGTAACTAAGAGCAACTTCAACCCTTACTCATATTTTTACTCAAATTTAAGTTAAAATTAGAGTAAAAGCTTCATTTGATATTGTGTACTCCAATGGGCAATCTCAAATTCAAGTGCAAATTTGATTTAAAGGTTCATTAATGGCAAACTTGTAAATATGAGGGTGTCAAATTTGCCTTCAAAATTTGAGTAAGAGTTCGAGTCTAACTCTATTTGAGTTTACGTTTGAGTAAAACTCAATTTGGTATAGGTATGGGTAAGGAGTGGAGGAGTGTTTTAAGGGCTTTTACTCAAATTTTGAGTTTGAGTCAAAAAAAGAGTTAGGGGTGGAGATGTTCTAAGTGTTTGGGCTAATGTACAAGCATCTTGATGAATCTAATCGGAGCCTTAAAGTTAATAACCGGGCAAATCTCGGATAGCCTCAAAAGAGTTGTAGTGCTCGACAAGGCCGGCCCAAGATATTTGGGTACCCTAGGTATAATTATGAAGTGGTGCCCTATATTTCTTTGTAAGTAAATAACAAAAAGAAGTGAAATTAGTTGTTTGTATAATTATTTTAGGTCATATTAAACAGCAAAAGGTGGAGCTGGTTCATTAAGAAGAAGCGGCTCGACGCTTGCGATGTCGTCTTGTTCCTGAGCCAGTAGCTTTTCATCGAATGGAGGCGGCAAGGATTGGCTTTGGTGGCGGCGTATGGGTCAATTACCCGTTAATGTTGGCGTGTGGCCGCCCTACATGTACCATTCAATGGTCACATGACCACCCGAAAAAATTTCTTATAATACATGTCAAAATTTTTGTTTAGTTCTCTTTTAAACACTCAACTCAAATATAAAATGAACAAGAACATATCTTTAAAAGAATCCGTCTGAACCTATTAGCTACATAATATTCTTAAAAAAAAATGAGTGTATTTATTCTCCGATCATACCAAGTTGGCCCACCAAACGAGCTTTTGCTTTGTGTGTATAGTTGGGCTCCAACAATAACAGTTTTTAAGAGCCCTAAAACCTAATTGGACCACTTGTTTCGGCTTCAAAAGACTCCTACTCGGCCTAATACTAAAAAATATTCGAGTGCCCCTTTTTTTGGACTATTTTTTGATGCCCTAGGCCTGGACCTTGCCCAAGGGCTGGCCGTGGCGCTTGAGAGGTTATGAACTCGAGAACTTAAGAGAGCAAAATCCTACTCCATCCATCCCCAATTTTCAGTTCCGATTGTCACTTTTTCTTGTCTTAAAATTATTGTCTCAGTTCTAAAGTAATGTGAAAAAAAAAAAAAAATTGCGAATTTACAATTTTACCCTTGTTTTTTTTACCCTTTCTTCTGAAACTATGTACATGCAATGATGATATTTTGAAGGATAATAAAAGGAAATACGACAAGTTCCTAATAAGTTGAAATTCTCAAAATGAACAATAAATTGGGATGGATTGAGTAAATCTCGTCGCATTGACCTACGGTTATTGATATATGTTCGATTTACTAATTTTTACCTTATCATAGAGTGATACGGTCGAAAATTATTCTTCCCGTGTAAATTTCCTTATTTTCGTTTTCAATCAAGCTACAATATAATATATTACCAAATCCTGAGGATCGGATTTTTGCTTAATTTTTATAGATAATTTGAAGTTTTTAACTTCGTATATCCCTTTTCATTTATTTTGAAAGGGTTTTGTTAAAATGTACCCTCGGGCACATGATAAGGTTCATTAAATGAGTATAATTAAACATTTGTTTGCATGGGAAATCTAAGTTATAAACAATAGACACAAATTCTTTTACTACTTTTTACATGGGAAATCCAAATATATCTCTTATTTTTACTACTTTCTATAAAAGTGGATTTAAGTAGACTCATTTAATGAATCTTATAATGTGCCTGGGGCACATTTTAACAAAACCCATTTCGAAAATAAGTTTTGAACTAATATCAAACCCTTTCCAATAGCATGAGCATCGTGTCAAGTCATTTCGAATTTTGTGCATTCTTTTTCCTTGTCATTACACCTGTTACTGTGTTAAATATATTGACACTAACTCGACATACTTAAAATCGTCTCGTATTCGACATACTTATGTTTCCTATGCAAATCTTCTTCTGCTTAGGAAATTCAAAAGAATCAAACTAATCTTTAAGGAAACACAAGTATGGCTATGGGTTGGCATCGCCGGTATTGTGTTGTGTTCAAGTCGTATTGTGTCGAGTTAATGGGTCGACAAAGAAAATTAAACAGTTACACGTGCCCTCGTCAAATTATGAGGAAAATGTATTACATGTAAAATCTTTTCTTGAATTAAGAGGAAAAATGACTTCTTGAAAAAATGTCTGCAAGTCATTTTCCAATGTTGCCAGCCTATTCTATTTCTCGCTCCCCCTGTCAAAATTCAGTTTCTTTTCAGCCTCTCTCTCTCTCTCTCACACACACACGAGATCCCATTTCTACACACACCTTTATATATGTCACCGAATTTATATGAATAGGTTTGAGATCCCTCAGTTTTCTCTCTCTCACACACACATATGGATTACCTATGTTTCGATTGCTACTGTTGTTAGTGTCGTACTATAAATTTTGTGTTTTTTTTATAAAAAAAAAATTTCATCAACAACCAACCAAATACAGGAAAATGAAAACCTAAATTGTAATTTTTACAAATTTATTTACATGAAAAAAGTTTTTCCGCGGGAAATATTTTATATCTGAACAAAACGGGTATCTTAATTCAAAGTAGGGCAAATTTTCTAGTAAGGACCTCCCGTAAATAAGAAAAAATGTAATTTTTTCACGGTAAAAATTGTTTTAGGAAAATCCGAACCGTCCAATGTGTTCAAAAGGTGTTTTCAAGGGTCCAAGCGAAAAATCTTCAAAAAAAATACAGGGAAGGGCTTGATCCAAGCAGTTTTTCGCAAAAATTGTATAGACCCTTGAAAACACATTGTACGGTTCTGATCATCAAAACAATACTCAGATCACAGAGGTCCGGAAGTCCGGAGTCCGAATAAGAAGTAGAACCTTCAAAGTAGAGTTCACTATATTATACACGTTAATTTTAATCAAGCCCGTTCCTCACTTGAGTCACTCACCTTGCACACTCTCTCTCTCTCTCTCTACGAACCCATGTCGACGCTCAAGGAGATCCTAACCCGACGACCGGTGGCCGCCACGATCCGCCTCACCGTCCCAGCCGGCGGCGCACGTCCAGCTCCGCCAGTGGGCCCCGCCCTTGGTCAATACCGACTAAACCTAATGGCCCTCTGCAAGGACTTCAACGCTCGCACCCAAAAGTACAAACCGGACACGCCCATGTCCGTTACCATAACGGCGTTCAAGGACAACACGTTCGAGTTCACCGTTAAGTCGCCGTCGGTGACGTGGTACCTGAAAAAAGCCGCCGGAATCGAGTTGGGCAGCGGCCGACCCGGCCACGTGGTCGCATCAACCCTACCCTAAAGCATGTTTATGAGATTGCCAAGGTAAAGCAATCGGATCCGTTTTGTCAGTATATGTCTCTTGAAGCTATTTCGAAATCGATTATGGGTACTGCTAATACTATGGGGATTAAGATTGTGAAGGAGTTGGATTGAGTGAGTTGATCGAGTGTTCTTACAGAACCTTTGGATTGAGTAAAGAAAGGGGTAGAGTTTCTCGCCAAATCATTTGAGTTATTTGAGCAACTTATGTTTCCTATGCAAATCTTCTTCTGCTTAGGAAATTCAAAAGAATCAAACTAATCTTTAAGGAAACACAAGTATGGCTATGGGTTGGCATCGCCAGTATCGTGTTGTGTTCAAGTCGTATTGTGTCGAGTTAATGGGTCGACAAAGAAAATTAAACAGTTACCCGTGCCCTCGTCAAGTTACGCAAGTCCAACCCTTGTTCATCCCATTTATTTTGTGTTATTGTGTCATATTCGCGTCTGTTGTCGACCCAAGCCATCTATCTTCATGTCGTGTTCGTATTCTGTTAACGAGTCGTATCGAGAGTTGCCACCCCTACATCCAAAAATTTGAAAAATGAAAATACAAAGCGAGTCAAATGCGGTTTCATTTTATATCATGTTCAATTGAGGTTTGGCTTCTGTGGGTCATCAATCATGCCATTTTGGTGAACGTATTAAACTATTACAGTAGTAGGCTTTTGCTAAATTTTGCCATGAAAAAGGCTTTTTATATAAATGTCGGTCCTTTTTGTAGAAACACGGAGAATCATTTCATTCCATTATCACAAAAATAGTCACATGCATTAGCCATTAAGAGCTCGTTTGGATGCCGTTTATAACCCCCGACTAAATCATTCCTCTTTCCCTCATCCCTCTTCTTCGCCATATCCATCGTTTGGCGAGAGTTTTGTGCCCCTGACTAACTCATGTCTCTTCTCAGATAGTCAGGGTTGTCCCTGACTAAATAGAAGCCCGGGGGGTCTATGTTTAGTCAGGGCAGTTGGGGCTTGGTCGATTTACGTTGGTACCCTTCGATCCCCCTTTTTTGCTGTCTGTGGAGCCCTAATCTAAAACAACGAAGCCAGATAAAGGGTTGTGGCGACTCTCACTAGTTGGCAGTCAGATCGATTTCATGTACCACTCCGGCGACTTTGTGACCTAAATCCAGCGAGTAACTCTGGCAGATATGGCTCCGATCTGAGTTTTTGTATCTCGTTCATGTGAAATTTTTTCTTTTTTTTTACCCTAAACTAAACCCTGGTATGAGTTTGTGTTAAAATTACTTTGTTCTGTGGATTTTCTTAAGATCTTAGGGCATCCACAGTGGGCTCTCAAAATAGCTCCTAAGTGAGGCTCCTAATATTTTCCTAGCCATGTGCTCAAGTATTGGCTTCAATGGGCTCTCCATACAAACTCCTAAGGGTGGCTCATAAGCTTGGCTCCTAGCACAATAGTTAAATTTAGGTAGCCTTCTAGATAACTCTAAGCGGGGCCAAAGTATTTAATTTTTTTTAATATGAAATCTTTGAAAAAGTTGCTCCTAATTTTATTTTTTTCACAAAATAGAGAATGCTATTGCTAGCCCATTGAGTGCACACATTCTCTCTAAATTTAACAAGCTCTAGGAGTGAAAACGGACCCCAATTATGCTTATGTGTACACTTTAGGATACAACTTAGGAGCAATTTTTAGGGAGTCCACTGTGGATGCCCTTAGCTATAGATGTCGTTTGACTCTAAAGTCTCAGAGGCACAAATCTGCCTTGTCACGGATTTTTCCTCTGTGGACTTCTGTTGGTTTAGTCTGTACGTTTTTGCTTTTGACGAAGTCACATGTCCATACCTTCTTGTTGCCAAAGTTATGCTAACAGCCATTGAACATCATCAGTCGCTAGGCTAGATAGCCATTGAGGACAATCCCCTCAATGGCAAGCTGCAATTATGGAATATTCACAAGTTACATTGTACGAGCACAGAGATATTGTTCAATTACAGTAGAAAGCAAGGGGAGAAGAATGCAGGGCCCTAAATAGGTTGTCTTTGGAATCTGGATTTTTGCCCACTTACCCACTTCCAGATGCTGGGCCGGCCCTGAGATTCTCGGGGCTTAAGATGAACTTGTAAATTTGGGCCCTATGTATTCTTTTTTTTTTTTAAATAAAAAAAAACTAACCTCAAAATATTACTTGGTCCCATATATATATTTTTTCTGCGATTCGTTTCGTTGTTTCGAACAAAACTAGTTTTTTTGACATAATAAGTTTTGCACCAATCAAAAAAATATCCCTTTAGAATTGTGAGTTTGTGAGAGAGAGAAAAATATTGTTATGAAGAAGGAAAAGAGAGGTCCAAAAGGGTCACTATAGGTTGCTCGTGCTCTTGGGGACTAGCACTTGAAAGGTCCAAAAGGGTCACCATACCCGTTAAGCTCTGAGTCGGAATTGGAGAAGGTTTTTTGAACGAGGAAGACGAGTTGTTGATAATGGGATGTGATGGGATTTGGGATAGGGCTACAAACGAACCAAGTTGCTCGCGAGCAACTTGTGGCTCGGCTCGTTTAATAATCGAGCCGAGCTCGAGTTTTAGGCTCATTTAATGAACGAGCTATTAAACAAGCTTGGTAAAACTCGGCTCACGAAAACTCGACTCGTTTGTATAGGTTCCGCTCGTTTAAAAAGGCTCGTTACGTAAATTATCTTAGCTCGATTTTTGGCTCGTTTACTAAACGAGCCGAGCCCAAGCTCGACTCGGCTCATTTACACCCCTAAATTTTCTGAGCAGCATTATGTTTTTAGTTTTCTAGCTGACGTGGTCCTTGTATGTTTACACCCTTAGGGCATCTCTAGTGCACTACCTAAAATCACTACCTAAAGTGCCATAACTAGTTAGCTAAGAAAAACCTCAAAAAATGGTCTCTAGTGCACAAAAATTGGCTCCCTAAAATCCTACGTGGCACCCCTCACTACCTAAAGTGCCCTAAGTGACAAACTAAATTTGGGGAGTGACTTAAGGAGAGAGATAGAAGGGAAAGAGAGGAGAATTTTGTGGGACCACTTGGCACCCCTCACCACTTAAATGGGTCTCACTCTAAAAGATAATGAACATTTTTAGGGAGCCCTATTAAAGTGCATTTCTCCTTAGCTAGCTAACTAAGTTTTTAGCACACAAAATAAGGTCCCACATGTGCTTAGGTGTACACTTTAGCAAACATTTTTAGGTAGTGCACTAGAGATGCTCTAACCAGTTAGCTAAAAAAAACTCAAAAAATGGTCTCTAGTGCACAAAAGTTCACTCCCTAAGATCCTAGGTGACACCCCTTACTACCTAAAGTGCCGTAAGTGACTACCTAAATTTGGGGAGAGACTTAAGGAGAGAGATAGAGAGAGAAGGGAAGGAGGAGAGAGAGAATAACTTTAAGGGGAGAGAGAGAGAGGAGAGAGAAAGGAAAGACTTAAAGTTAATGAACATTTGTTGGGAGCCCTAAAATGCATTTCTTTTTAGCTAGCTAACTAAGTTCTTAACACACAAAATAGGGTCCCACGTGTGGTTAGGTGTAGCAAACATTTTTTAGGTAGTGCATTAGAGATGCTCTTAATTTAGGATGTGATGAGTAGGCAGTGCACAGTGACATAGTTAGGAGGGAGCTTATGCTTCGCAATGACCCAGAGAAGTGTTTGAAAGTGCTCGTTATTTGCTTCTCCCCGGACCCACCCCCTAGGATCGAAGCACCAAAGATTCGGAAGAGGATGAGCATATCATGTGCTATAACTCTCGTAGAGTCAGTTCGTATAGACTTTGTCTCAATTTTAATAGACTCGACTCATTTTTAATTTGAACTGAGCTTGATTCAAACTCGAATTCACTTAATTTTAAATTGACTTAACTCAAATCTAGCTTGACTCAAATTTGAGTTAAATTAGGCACCGTTTGTTTGGACGTAAAATATTTTACCAGTTTTCATGTGTTTGGTTGTAAAAATTATGAGGAAAATGTATTACATGTAAAATCTTTTCTTGAATTAAGAGGAAAAATGACTTCTTGAAAAAATGCCTGCAAGTCATTTTCCAATGTTGCCAGCCTATTCTATTTCTCGCTCCCCCTGTCAAAATTCAGTCTCTTTTCAGCCTCTCTCTCTCTCTCTCTCTCTCTCACACACACACACACACACACACACACGAGATCCCATTTCTACACACACCTTTATATATGTCACCGAATTTATATGAATAGGTTTGAGATCCCTCAGTTTTCTCTCTCTCACACACATATGGATTACCTATGTTTCGATTGCTACTGTTGTTGTCGTGCTATAAATTTTGTGTTTTTTTTTTTAAAAAAATTTTCATCAACAACCAACCAAATACAGGAAAATGAAAACCTAAATTGTAATTTTGACAAATTTATTTACGTGAAAAAAGTTTTCCGTGGGAAATATTTTATATCCGAACAAAACGGGTATCTTAATTCAAAGTAGGGCAAATTTTCTAGTAAGGACCTCCCGTAAATAAGAAAAAGTGTAATTTTTTCACGTTAAAAATTGTTTTGGGGAAATCCGAACCGTCCAATGTGTTCAAAAGGTGTTTTCAAGGCGTCTCGCGAAAAATCTTCAAAAAAAATACAGGGAAGGGCTTGATCCAAGCAGTTTTTCCAAAAATTGTATAGATCCTTGAAAAACACATTCAAACAGTTCAGATCGTCAGAAAAATACTCAAATCACAAAGGTTCGGAAGTCCGGAGTCCGAATAGAAAGTGGAACATTCAAAGTAGAGTTCACTATATTATACACGTTAATTTTAATCAAGCCCGTTCCTCACTTTTTTGAATTGCGTCAATCTCATTAACTTGAGTCACTCCCCTTGCACACTCTCTCTCTCTCTCTACGAACCCATGTCGACGCTCAAGGAGATCCTAACCCGACGACCGGTGGCCGCCACGATCCGCCTCACCGTCCCAGCCGGCGGCGCACGTCCAGCTCCGCCAGTGGGCCCCGCCCTTGGTCAATACCGACTAAACCTAATGGCCTTCTGCAAGGACTTCAACGCTCGCACCCAAAAGTACAAACCGGACACGCCCATGTCCGTTACCATAACGGCGTTCAAGGACAACACGTTCGAGTTCACCGTTAAGTCGCCGTCGGTGACGTGGTACCTGAAAAAAGCCGCCGGAATCGAGTTGGGCAGCGGCCGACCCGGCCACGTGGTCGCATCAACCCTAACCCTAAAGCATGTTTATGAGATTGCCAAGGTAAAGCAATCGGATCCGTTTTGTCAGTATATGTCTCTTGAAGCTATTTCGAAATCGATTATGGGTACTGCTAATACTATGGGGATTAAGATTGTGAAGGAGTTGGATTGAGTGAGTTGATTGAGTGTTCTTACAGAACCTTTGGATTGAGTGACTTGATGAGAAAAGTGAAGAAAGGGATAGAGTTTCTCGCCAAATCATTTGAGTTATTTGGGGAGAAATGGAGCGAAAAGTACAAAATTGATGTCTTTTCATTGTTTCCTTTCACTTTCCTATCACCCCCTTACTCACAATCCAAAAGATCTGTTAGGGTTTCGATTGAATGTTATAAGTGGGGTATTTTTGTTTGAAATTGTTAGTCTGTACTGCTGTGTTTTGATGTTCTCAACTGGGTTTTTGCCCATCAGTAAAGACTGAAATGTTGCTTTGATTTGGAAGTGTACTGGTTTTGTCAGTTAAGATTTGTTGCATGGAATGTGTCTCTGGAGAAGAATTAGTTCAATGAGAATAGCTCAAGCATAGACTGGATGGTATAGATGTGAATTTCAAAATATAGTTTGGGTGTTTTATGCTGATGGATTTAGATTGGTATGGATTCCAAATAAATGGATTTTCTTTTTGGTTTTAACAAAGATAATATGTATTCTCTTTTCAGTTTTATAAAAAGATGCTATCTTTAGTATAAAAGATTGCAATCACTCATACTAGATAGTGTACAAGATGGATTTGGACATGGAGTTTAGGAGTTTTATATCGGTTTGAAAAATTACTATCTAATAATAGAATAGGCTGTGAAATTGAAATCCTTTATCCTCAGGATATTAGGTTTTGTTCCAACTGAGTATAAAATTCCTGCATTTGGCATTCACAGTTATCACAATGTAGCTCAAATGTCGATGTAATCTACTAAATTCTAAGGTTATGTAAAAGCCCAAGCACATCGATCGACAGTTAAACTTAATATCAACATTTTTCTGTTCATTGCCCTCATTTTTCTTGCTGCGTAGTACCAAGCATTGAGAATACAGACAGTCAAGAACTATTGAGAATCCAGAGTAAAGTTGTAAATTGATTTTGCTTCTTTTTTCTTGTGTACTAGATTACAATTTACAGTTCTTAGGTAGAGGGTAGAAGAAGGATGAAACCTTTCATCTTATTCTGAACAGTAGTCAGCAACCTGAGTTCCACAAATTTGCCTCCTCCTAACATAAATGTGTAGTGTTCATTCGCAAGCTGCACTTCTTGTCCATTTGACTCCATCATGGAACTTGTCCATGAAATGCCTGCATGATTCAATATGTCGTTATGGGAATTGAATTTGTTTCTGAGGTTTCGCAAAACCTCATGTCTGGAACTCCTAATGATACTCAATTATCTTGTTCAAGTAGAGATATTAATTTGGCTCGGAGTTATATAGGAAGAAGATGTGTGCGGTCTATGATTATAGTGTTCTGATATTTACACACAGACTTTGATTGACAAATACAGTTGACGAACGTTTCAAGCTTTATCGGTGGAGGATGATTGTTTTTTGATATTCTTTCATGTATTTTGCTTGACGAATACAGTTGACGTGGGTTTAAAGCTTTAGTAGTGACGAGGTTTCATACTCGTACATCAAATACGTCACATTATTCTTCATGCTTTTTTCAAGAGTGGGAAGTTTGGGAGAGCTAGGAGCTTGACACTAAAGAAATTGTGGATAACAATAAGGACTCTTTGATTATTTTGATTTGCATAGCTTTTACGTTGATAGTTTCCGCTCCGTTGTTTCTACAGTTACTGTTCTCCTTAGATAGCATTACTCAGAGAGCGGAAATTGTTTTTACAAGGAAAACAGCTTACCCCTGAAAACGATGGCAGAAATGTTAATGACATCGGTGGGTGATGGCGGCAACACCGGCTGTGATGGGCTTCGCGGTGTTTGGGGAATTTTTTTGAAAATGCATACTGATGAAATTCATGAAGATCTTGTTATGTAAAGTTGAGTCGATTGACCGTGAAAATATTGGCTTCTTAAACAAAATAATTCAATTAAAGAGAATCAAATTGGGAAAAAAAAACCATATAATTGAATGACAAAACCATATAATTGAATGATTGAATGATTAAAGCGATGCCTGAACTCATTGTTCTGAATGACAAAACCATATAATTGATCAAAGGATTACCCCCATCCATGTGATTGGGTTGCTCATTGTTCTTGATAAAGGCGACTTCGAGTTGCCTGACCTTGGGTATCAAATTATTTTTTGCTATATGAATTATATGTATTGCTGCACGGAAACTCAAGTCATTGGACTCGTTAATTTCAAAAAATTATTCAGTGCCCATGATGTGTGGTGTAAAGATGATTGAGGCACCACATGGTGGTGGTCCAGAGACACGACACCCGTTAATATTCATTTATGTTCAGTGTAGTGTTTTTTTATCTCGTGGTTATGAGTTGTACTTCACTCCTTGAGCAGTACCTGGAATCTTATGGGCTGTGTTTCTATTTCAAAATCCCAAAATATACATGAATGTGCAACTCAAAATTTCTGTTATTGAGCTGTTCCAAGTGGTAAAGAAATTAATAGTAATGACTTTGGGCCAAGAACTTGGACATGCCAATACATTCAATCATATGAAGTGTACCAGGTATCGGAGTATTTCCTGCATTGTATTTCCTGCATTGTCCTAGCCCCCCCATATTATGATCCTGCCCAGTCTCAAGGTGGTTACTCTGATGTAATGGTGGCCAGTTTTTTTGGGCATCTGATTTGGTCCAGTTTTGAGCCTATGTGGATTTCTCCTGAGTCCACAACAATGATTTTTCAAGTAACTTTATTAAAAATTAGCTTAATCGGATAAATGTAACTTAAGAGCAGAAGTTGTGATAAACGTACTAGCATAACTATTTAAGTGTCGAAATCTAAAATTAATATTTTACCGATTCGAAGTCTAGATTTTCATGTATTAATCATGGATAACAAAACTCAAGTTGATCAGACAACGTTAAAAGCTTGATTGAATCATAAGTATCTGTTTTATGAGAAGTAGATGGTCACGATTCACGAGTTTTGACAATCAATTTCTTCGAGAAGAATGGTCATTCGAATAGAAATCGATGGCCTTAGTCTTTTGCACATTGAGACTCAGAAAACGAATAGCATAGATCAGCAAATGGAACAATCATAGGTCTCATTTTTTATATTACATGAAAAATCATATGCGAATTAATTACATATGAGGATCTTGATTTTTGCTCACATTGATGTTTGCGAACACATCAATATGGGTATCCACAGAAGTTACACTGAACTAGGAACTTTAACAACTCGTGAAGGAATTTATAAAAAGTCTGCATATGTTGTACTATTGAAAAAGTCTACATAGCACATGTTATGTATAAAACAAAATGGCAGTTGGCAAAGGCTTGAAAGAAAAATTGATCCATGGATTCCTCAATTGTAAAGCTGGGAATCGGAAACCCTGTAGAGCATTGTAACAGGATGCACTACAGGGTTGTAGTGCACAATCTGAGACGTCCAATAGCTGGCCATATAACAATCAAACAAGAAGTTGGCTGTACAATTCCAATGTCTACAGGTTACTGCCCCAATCTGCTTCAACACAATATTTCTTCTTGTTCTGCCCCAGCTAAAAGTATGGCTTATATCCTTGCATAGCTTCAATCCCACAAAACCATACATACAAAATGAACTTCGAAAAACTTTCATCTGGTGCGTCACAGAAAGTTATGAACTGCCATTGATTTTGAAATGATTGTACCCCAAGTGATTCGATACCCAACCTCCGGTGGGGATGGCCGCCTCCTGTGTAAAATGTATCTATGCTTGGATGCTGTTTTCAGAATCTAATCGCATGACGATTGGTAAAATGTGTTCTAGTGCCTTACGAGTACTATACTACTATCTGTGTACATCAAGGGTAATAGACATATACAACCCGTTTTAAAGTCATGCAGACTTAGCTTCAAAGTATGCAACGTCTGTACACTTAGGGCACAATCAGGGGTCAATGTAAAAAATGTGAAGGGCATAAAAAAAACCTCCTTCTGAATGAAGGGAAAAGAGGACGAAAAAGTTGGAATTGCAGAGATCCAAGATTCACTCGACATCAAAAACCCGCTAAAGGAACAGGTTAACATCAATTACACAAACAATCCTAGACAGGTTACAAGTTACAACATTCGCAGAAGAAACAATTCAGAACAAATATTGTGGAACAAACTAACCCAAAAGGCACAAAAGGATTGCGTGACTCAAACGTAACGCCTGCAAAGACATACGATAACCTCCAATTCAAATGAACTCGATTGCAAAATTTCAGAGATAATGCATTTGTCCCAGCCACTATACTCTAAAATGGTGCAAACTAATTTATAAAAACTGGAGGAGATACTCCCAGTCTAAATTTAGACATAATCCACAAGCGCCCGAGTGCAAAACACAAAATCTCCATTTTCAAACTGAGAGCACATCCCATATCTGTCTTCAGCTCTCAAATTCCTTCCAGGGCTTCTTCCACCAGCACTTATTCAACTATTTTCAGAGAGTTTCTCTTCTTCATCAAATCAGCTCCGGATTCCATCTTCACAGGAATAGTAGAAAATGTGAACTCCTCATTTTCGCCCTGATAGTGTCCGACAAGTTCATAGCTATCTTCATCTCTCAAATTCCTTCTACGGTTTCTTCCACCGTTGCTGCTATGAGGGGACCCTCCATCCTCTGAATGTGCTTCCTCATCCCCCTTGGATAAAACCCTAATTTCCTCAACTCCCCTACGGAGATTGTCTACAATCTCTCTCTCATCATCACCAGAACCACTAACCTCACTGCTACTATTATCTCCATTTGAAATTGGTTCACGGGTACTTGCAAAAACCCGATAAACATTCCCATTTTCCGCAAAGCTCACATTTTTCTTAACTTTGGCTGGGATCTTCTCAAAACCCCCATTCTTATTACGGGAATAACCAGCCTTGCCATTGACAGGAATTCTAGGGTTTTCAACCTCAATGCCTTCTTCGTCATCATGATCATCCTCATAACCCATAGAATACCCATGAATTTTCTTGCCCGATCTCTCCCCAAAACTCTCTCATCACCGTACATAACCCTAATCTTACTACCACCAGTCCTTCCATATCTCACATTCTTCAATGCAATACTTGAAATTTCAGTTCTTTTCACCGTAACCCCGTCAATAAACTCCATAAATCTAATAATGTCCTTGCTAATTGATCTTTTCCCGTCCCTAATCATCGGATCACCACCCTGCAAGCAAACCCATCTCAGATCTCCCAAAGGGTTACTCATACAAATAGTTATGGATCCAACCAAACTTCAAAATTCTCTAAAAACACTGATAAGATAATTGTTAATTGCAAAATTGTAATCTTGGATCCAGTCCTTTATGCATTGTTATATATAAGCAGCCTCTTGGATTGTGAGGAAGGGTGTGATAAGAAAGGGGAGAAGAGTAGGAGTCAATCAAAAAAATTACTTTCGCATCCATTTCTCACAAAATTACTCACTCCAACGAGGAATTTGGCCAAAAACTCTAACCTTTTCTTTTATTTTCTCATCAAATCCTTCGATCAAAAATACACGCAATGGTTATACAAAGATGATTATTACCTGTATAGAGTCGAGCTTGAGAAACAAGCTCATGGCACGGCGAGAGATCATTTGACAGTCGAGGTGGGCATTCTGATTTGACGAGGCTTTGAGCGTTGAGCGTTGAGAGCTGATTTGACAGAGGCGAGGTCTTTGAGCTGCCGTAGCGTTCTCGATCTGCGAACAAGGAAAGCTCTGAAGTGGGTTTGGATGGTACGTGCAGCAGCGTCACGGAGAGAAGTAGGAGAGGCGGAAATGGAGGAGTATTGGCGGCGGAGGATGGAGGATTCGAGGGCGGCGATGCGGCTGAGGAGGGAGGAGACGGTGGGTTGGGTCTGCTGGTGAAAGTCTTGGTGGGTTTGAGGAGGGTGATGTGGGGTTTGGTTGTGGTGGTGGAAGGGTTGGTGAGGTGGGGTGAGGTGGGGGTGGGGTGGAGGTGTGGTGGTGAGGTGGAGGGTTGTGGTGGTGGTGGAAGGGAGGGGGTGGGGAGTGGAGATGTGGGTCTGGTGGTGGAGGAGGAGGAGGGGTGTAGCAGGTGGAGTAGTGGTAGCAATAGCAGGAGGAGGTGGTGGAGGGTGGAGGCTGGCAGTGGGGGGGGTGGTGGTGGGAGGCCATGGGAAGGGGATCTTGGGAGGAGAGTGAGGCACAGTTTGTTTTTCAGGGTTTTGGGGTGAAAGGGTCGGATTTTGATTCTGCAATTTCCGGGGGTTGCGAGGAAAGAGGCAATGTAGATTATCCTTTTCTTTTTTTTTTTGGAGATCAATGTGGGAGTCGTTAGACCATCTCTCAGTCCACACATTTTTTTTTAATTCAAATTTGAGTCAAAATATGTCTAAATTTTTAATTTGAGTAGGTTGATCTCCAACGGGAAAAATCATTTTTAACCCCAAATTTATTTTTTAAATCACTATATTTTAAAAGTGAGATAATATAATCAACTCCAGCAAAACTTCGGTCTCTAATCAAAAGAGCCCGCAAAGATTTAGCATCATATTGAATGTTTGAGGTGTCTCCAAATTGAGACGACCACCGAAGATTCGGTGAAGTAAGGTAAACGTCGGGAAAATTGGTAAATGTTTGAGGTGTCCCCAAAATGGGAGAAGAAATGGGTAAAACTCCAAAATGGGTAAGGGGTTTGGGTAAAAATTGGAGATAGGCTTTTGATGATTTTATCTAAATTTTAGATTTGGTCTTAAAATGGGTGACGCTTGGTGAACCGAAATGGTCTCGCGAAGTAGGCCCGGACATGGTGTTGGTCTTTCTCTAACTACTAGAAGGGCTAAAACCTAGACTAAAGAAAAAGTATGATAACAATACAATTTTCTAAGTTAGAAAACAAATATGAAATCAATACAATAGGAAAAGAAGTGCATTGAGACAAGTTCGAAAACTCCTACGGCTGCTACTCGCATAATCTAATCCTAACCTCCAAGCGCTTCGATATATATTTTTTTTAAACAAAACAACAAAAGAGGAGAGGGAAAAAAAAAAAACATTGTTGACAAGGTACCACCAAAAAAGATATTCCCAATGACTAATTATACGCATGTAATGAGTTCCATTGGTTGTCCGATCGACGATCAACAATCCTGATCATCTTACATTTTAAAGCATTTTACATATAATTTAATCTCAATTATCCGGACTACTATCGGACGGCCGAGGAGAGCTCACTACACCCTCTAGATCCGTTCCCAAGTCCTCATAAAAACTATGCACTGCTCGAAAAATAAGTGCAGCCACCAAAAAACCCCAACCCAAGAAAATATATGCGCCCACCAAAACATGTAATACCCTAGCTTATGAGATAAGTTAGAAAACAACCTACTCATGTACCCTAGCTTTCTTAATGAGACGTCAAGTTAGTTCGTTAACTTGCTTGTTAGAGAAAAGGTGATGCTTATGTATGGATGAAGCTAATTGCTTTCTATGAAGAGGTAATTGCCTTTCTTTTTCCTTGTGGTGGATCGGTGAAAATGCTTGTGTATGGATAAAGCTAAATACTTGGTCATGTGAGTCGCATGCAGCACCATATTCTAAAAGTTGCATAGAACTACCACTTTTTACTCAATAATAGCGTCAATTATCTTGAGTCAAACATCTCATGACAACGGCATTTTTTTTAGTCAGACATCTCATAAAAAAATTTATATGTAAATCTTGATTGATATCTCTCACTTATTTTTACTAAAAAAGTTTTTAGAAAAATCATAAAAAAAACATTACTATATACTGCAAAAAATCATACTATGAAAGGCGTAATTAGGCGCCCTTCCAGTAAAGATATTTTTAGATGTTTTTAATTTTTTTTATGAACTTCTTGAAACAGATTAATTTTCTCACATATATCAACTAAAAAAGCTATAAAGCCCAAACTATCGGAGTGTAGGTTTTTATGTGCCTTCTGTGGACGCATGTGACGCTCAGACGTGAACGAAATGGCCAGACAGGATTTTGATGCCTTTTCTCATAGCCCCATATGACTACTGCCAGTGAAACAGAATACTGTACAACACCACCTACACATGATTTTTCAATGCACTATTGTAGGGCCACTGATTAAAGTATAGTATACCTTGGGGTGTAGAAATGCGGATTGGAGATGGTGTAGTGAGCAAAACGCAATTAATCACTTCTTCGCTTTCAGGTTGGTCGGTAGATTTGCTTCTCATACAATTTGCTAGCTTAGGGTAATTTCTTGCAAACCCTTAACTGGCCCGGGCACCTTCAATGTCGAACCAAAAAACCAAAGAAAATCACTTGTTTGACGAAACTATAATGGATTTCCTACGATCGACTTACCTGGATTGTTTTAAGGTTGGAATCAAATATCTGTAAATCCCATAAACATGAAATATGTTACATATAGAATATAGAACTATTCATGAACATCCAATCACTACTATTATGACTGAAATATGTAATACACATGTCATTTTACAAGTATTAATTCAAGCAAGTAAACGTTGCAGCCACGGTTTACTTTGGCAGTGACTTCCCCTAAAAAATGGGCAAGGGTTGTGCATGGAGCAGCCATCTCTACACATCTTCCTATCACATACACAAAGGAACGCTTACAATAAGGCCAATATCAAGAATTCTGTAACGAGACTGCTTACATAATTACCCGCCTAAACAATCGAAATAAAAACGAAAAACAAAAAACGCGCAAAAACAAATTGAAAACGGAAGATGAAAAGTCGAGAGAGAGAGAGTAATTATAGATTATGCTTTCTATCTTCTCACGAATTTTGGGCTGCGGTAACCACTCTCGAACCAAGTGCATGCTTCTTCATCATGGAAAGATGTTTCTGTCCTTCGAGATGATACTTGAAAACAACTTCACTGTTACAAACCACTTTGCATATCGCGCAAGTCCTAACAGCATCCGCTGCTGCCCCACCTTCCAATACCTTCCTCCTCTTCGCTTCGAAATCCTCCACTGATACGTCCGCCTTTCTTATACCTTTCCCCTTTCCCACAGGATTTTCTTGTGGCCCAATCACCGGATTATTTGAAGCAACAGGGGGAGGTGCAGCTGCAGCTGCTTCTTTCAATTTATCCAAATTCTTCTTGTGCTTCTTACCCAGTTTATGCTTGTCGAGAACATCCTTGGTGTCACACTCAACCTTGCAAACCTCACACCATACAGATTGTACGACCTTCGTTTTGTGTGGGACCCTCTTCCAAGTTTTCTTATTACCTCGTGGCAGTGGATTAGGCCATGATGTTGAGTTTGCATTCGCAGGCACCAACTGCACCGGCCCATTTGGAGGGATCGGTATGCCCTGTTAAGGAAGTGGATGAGGCTAATGAATTGAACATAATATGCAAATGGTTTTATGCGTACAAAAAGATAAAGGAAACCCAATTTTCCCTTCTCCACATTTGTCCCCCATGACAAGGTTAGTACAATAACCACTGATGAGTACAGAAAAATTGGATGAAAGATTATCAAGCGTATGATTTTTAGATTGGTTAGGAAGTTTAGTTTGTTAAGGATTTTCTTTATTCCTTATCATTTTATTCCCACATTGGATTGACCATCAAATGGGTCGCACATCCACTAATCGCCCTATCATGGAGAAAATTCCCAACAACCCATGTTTTGGCCAGCCCAAAACTGATTCATAGTTCCAACATAAACATATCAACACCACTACTTCATCAACATGTGTATGGACACAATAACACCAGTCTTGATTTTTTATTTTTTTTGATAAGTAAATAATTATATTAAAGAAACCATTAAGGGATGCTACCTGTAGTTTTTCATCTTCTTCTGAACTTCTGATAAGGAAGCTAACTAGTAGTTTTTCAGGGGTCATGTTTATGAAAGCACCAATATTTGGCCTCTTATATAAAGGGAGACTCATGTGCAAGTCAATGTGTGATCTGGCATTTCAGTAGCCCCTTGAATCTTGTTGGG
Source organism: Vaccinium myrtillus (assembly GCA_016920895.1). Lineage (NCBI taxonomy): Eukaryota > Viridiplantae > Streptophyta > Magnoliopsida > Ericales > Ericaceae > Vaccinium > Vaccinium myrtillus. The sequence goes on from CM029277.1 coordinate 8,351,616, forward strand.
GTTTGAGGTAATGCATCGAATGAGAAAATTGAAGTTCCAACCACTGTTATATGGAGTATATGAGTGGCTGGTATGTAAAGTATGTAGTTTCTTTTTGTCAAATTTTGGGATCAGGAGAAGTGTATAGTGTACCCAATTAGAGTTCAGGGAATATTGCAGTGGCTGGTAAGTAAAGCAGATAGATTTTGTGAGGGAAAATTGGATCAGCACAAGTGTATACTTTAATCGAAACATTCAGAAGTAAGGACTGAGACATCTTCTATGCATAGGCTTGCATCGCATGCTTTGATGGATAGATACATGTTAGTGGAAGCAGTAGAACTAGGACATTATATGCGAATACATTGCATGATTGGCAGATTGGGTATACATCAGTTGTACATTCAACGCCCGTCTAAAAGACTAAAACACCAAGAATCAATTTCTCCAAGCTGCAGTGAACATTATTTGATCAACTAGGACATCGGCATATCCTGAGGGAAAGGACAGTGCAGGAAATGATTTGTTCTACCTCTACTTTATATGGCAAATAAAAAGAAAGAACAAAGGGAGTAACTTCCCTTCCCCTTGTTTGTTACAAGGACAGAAATTGCTGTTTATCTTGTGCGTGGGAAGGGTAATAAGCATAATCTATAGCGAAGTTGACCTAATGGGAAAAAATGGGGCCCTGGAGATCAGCTTTACTCTCCATGCTATCTTTTCCTTCTTTTCACATCTCCAAAGTGAAGGATAAGGACAATAAGACTTTTCCTTTCCTTTTCAAACACTATATCAATGAGTGTGCAAATAAATGTAACATAGCACAAATAGAAAAATCCCCAATGGAAATGACCATCACACTATGTCACCAAGTATCATTCATGGGGAAAAGGGGAAAAATCCTAATCTACATGGAACAGGTAGAAACATCACAAGGATGAATTACATAAAAGAAGGGATTTGGTTGTTCTATTGGCTATCCACAAGAAGCCACAGCCTCGCAGGTTGCCTTCTTAACTTGATCAAACGCCTTAGCACATACACAAACATGAGGTGTGCATAGTTGTGTGAAACCTACAATGGGTTGTTTATTAAAGGTGCCTAAGAGACCTGGGAAGCATCCTAAAACCATGAACCTGCTTCAAGTGTGTCATCTCATAGAAACTGGGTCCCAAAGATACTTAACACGGATTGCTGGAGAATATACATATGCATTTCAAATATACATCCTTACACTGGTAACTGAAATAGGATGCAAATGGAACTCCAATAATAGGACAGGAAAGGAGAAGAGAAACCACAGGACTTGTGATATCCATTTTGCTTTTAATCTCTCACAACAAAATCATATCATATGCAATTGAGCAAACACCCTATAGTTTCTAAAATGGATACTGCTACCTTGAAAACTGAATCCACTCCAAAAAGCGTAAAATGTAAAGCATCCTATAGGGCAGTGAATGAGACACACATCTCCATAACAGAGATCCAGCTATCATCTCAGAGGTTGGCATGTGGAGGCACAAGGTGACGAGCTTATGACATGGATAGTGCTTGCATGAAATAAGGTGGAATCATGTACCCACACTTCGCCAGTTTCGAAGTCGTCAAGTGAACCCTCAAATCAAAATCTAGGACAAAATGTTTGGGCGTGAAGGATTGGAAATAGGTATATGTAGTCCAAAGACATTGAAAGGCACAAAAATATAGGACATGTTTGGAATCGCTAACTAGCTATGAGCTCAAAACAACCCCCACAATCATGAATTTAGAGTATAAACTCATCAACCTTATCCAAGTTCAAGAAAATGGATCTCTAACCCACTGATTGAGAATGGTCCTTTTGTTGATCTTCAGTTTAAGAAAGATCCAGTATAATCCAGTCTCCAGAAACTAGATTGTCAATATAAAGATTCACAAGTGGGAAAGGACACGAATCAGTCATTCATCACCCAGAAAACGAGCAGATCAAACAATAGCTCAGGTGACTAGATCTACAAATTCTGCAGCTGGATAACTTCTTCTTTTTTTTTTCTTTTTTTTTCCTGAGAAGCCAGTTGGTTAACCTTGAAAAAGCTGTTGACTCATTACGTAACAGGAATAGCATCAAATTCGCTTCTGAGGTAGAAAGAAACCAAATAACACCTAGTCGAGTATAGAATTTCAATTATCAGTTTCACCGTGCAATATTTCACAACATAAAATTCCAAGCACAAACTGATACAAGCATGGAAGTTTAATGAGGTAATTTACCATAAAAAGTTTAGATGAAAGGCTGATTAATCAGCATATCATCCTCAGGGAATCAACAAAATTATAACCTTAATGTGTGATCTTAAGAGATTAACCCAATCAATCTCACCATATTGGTCCCCCTAGGAAGAATTCAGTCTTTGGCCAGATTCTTGTACAATTTAGAACCGACTAGAGAATTTCATTTCATTTCGCGTGGCCATTGCCGGGTAGATAAATTTCATTGACACCTCTTGAGGTTTTCTTTAATGGCAGATACCCCTTCACGTATTAGAAATGACTATAAATTCTATCATTGAAGATGTAATGCAGGAACATAACTATGATCATCAAGCATTCCTCAATATATCCAATCTACATCTTTTCCCCCTCATTTTCTTTATACTACTAATTCTCAATTAAAACCAGAACAGAAATCTAAAAACCAGAACAGTGAGGTAAAAAATAACTATTGCAAACAACAAACCAATCACTTACAGTCGCATACCGAGTCGACCCGTAATGCGGAATCACCCCATTCACCGACCAATTATGCAAAGAAGCGACGGAATTCGGGTCCTGATAATACCCAGATGAAACTGCCGTCTGGTGAATCTTGGGATAGGCCACATGGGCCTGGTAGGCTTCCACTACAAAACCACCACCACCACCGCCATGGATTTGTTCCAACGAGCTTACAGAAGCATATGGGGTAAGTGCAGGCCCAGTGGTATAATGGGGTTGATGAGGGTCAATTGATATGTTAGGGTTAGGGTTAGGGTTTGTGGGATGGTAGTGGGAGGGGTAATTGGTGGTGTAGAGATGGTTAGAGTGAGAGTATAGGGGGAGTGGGTTGGGGTTTTGGGATGAGTGCTGTTGCATTTCCCTCTACCTGTTGGCTGTGAGAGAGAGAGAGAGAGAGAGAGAGGGTATAGGGGGAGTGGGTTGGGGTTTTGGGAGGTTTTCTCTCTCTACAACTCCTGAGTGTTTGGAAGAAGGAATCGCTGCAGTGGTGGGACAGTACTGGTTTATCTAAAAGGAGGCCCAATAATGACTAAAAGCAAGGTTCGAAGCCCAAAGTGGAATTTGTTTGTGGCCCACTGAAAATAGTTTTGTGGGGTCTACTGGGACCTAAAAACAATGCAAAACGAAGAGGATTAAAACACAAGTGCAAATTTGTTCAACCTCACTTACTTAGGATGAGAGTGAAAAAAACCATCACTCTGATTGGTAAACAAAATGTAGAGTTCATAGAATCATAGCATTTTTTGATAAGCATGAAGTAATTTTATAGTGAACCCTGTCATTTTTTTGTAAGCATTACACCCTGGTGACAGAGCTCTAACCTGGAAAAGAAAAGTGTAATGGTGACTTTCAACTCAAAAAATGCAAAAATAACCTCTCTATTTTTATTTTTATATATTTTTTTTATAGAGATTGACTAGGAGTACCAACCCTATTAGAGATGACTTACAGATGGAATTCTATTTTTAGGTCTCATACAAATAATCGGAATCGTTCATTAATTTTGAAATAAAATTTTGAACGATCCTACAAATAATCAGCTCAATTGAATATGTGTAATTAGTTGATTCAACTACCAAATTTTCATTCAAAACTTAGGACAACTTAAAAGATTAGTTGATTCAACTTCCAAATATTCATTCAAAACTTAGGATACTAAAAATTTTGAATGAAATTCAAAAGATTAGATTAACTACTTACACATAAAATTTAGTTGATTTTTAGTTGGGCCGCACCATAAATTATTCTAAAATTAATGAACAATTATAATCGCTTGTGTGGACAGTGGACCTGAAAGTGGGTTCATTGGCAGTCCGTATGTTATCCATACCAAAATGGTCGGTACCCATAACATTTTCGTTTTTTATATGGGGGAAACCGCCAAAACAATGTTTAGTAATTCTTAGCAGTGTTTTGGCTAAATAATTGAGCCAGATTATTTGTTTGTCCTTATTAAACATTTTTTCACATTTGTTAGTTTCACGTTGATTTTTTGTGGATTGTTGGTTCACCTCAATGAAAATAATTTAAAATAGAATGCCATCCGTAGTAGCAATTACTATTAAAAAGGGTAACTAAATTTTTTTGTGAAGTTAATTACTATTTTCATACCAATTACTATTAAAAAGGGTAGCTGTGTAGACATAACTTCATATATAAACAGCATCCTTAATTGTACACATAATAGTAGTAGCATCAGTGGGCGGTCATCGGTCTTTCAAGAACTTAATTTTCAGAGTGCGCCTTAACTTAATTTTCGGAATGCGCCTAAACTGATTCAAACACCTTTGAGTATTAAAAAAGAATGAGTGTAGCATTTGCATTATTTTGTTTCCATTTTCTCATAATTGTGCTCTCACATGGCATAATTGCAGTTTTTAAGTGAGTTAGCTCCGCGCGCCCTAAAATGGACTCAATTTGTCGCTTCTTTGGACTAGTAAATCAACTCCAGTGAGCTCATATGTTTGTAACCACCTGGGGTGGTAGTTAAGTTGGCCATGGGTTACTCCAATTGGGTTTGGCTCTCATGTAGTCACGGGTTCGAGGCATGCTGATGCCCCCTTGCCCCAGTTATGATCTGTCTATTGTCTTCTTTGGCTTAGAGTGGGGCGGTGTGCACCTAAGGGTTAAGATCTCTTTCAAGAGGGCTAAGATCTCTTTCAAGAGGGCCACCAAGTCGCCTCCTTGTTCTTTGAAAACAACAGTGTACGTAGTTTGTGGAGATGTTTTTACCTTTTGAGTGTAGACGTGTAGATGAAGTAATAGTTCTCAATAATAGCAGGTGCCTCTAGAGAGTGACCATGCAGAGGGTACATGAAACTTTATGAAGCACCAACTGAAAAGAATAGACTAAAAAGCCTTCTAAAGAGAAGTTTTTTTTTTTTTTTTTAATTACGGTTTGTGTTCCATAAGATCAATTTATTTTTACCATTTTGAGTGTAGACGCTAGAGACTAATGTATTTTCATGAGTGATAAATTTCACAATTTTCAAATCAAAACCCATAATATATTAGATTAAATTGTTAAATATCAATACTTCAACTTTAAACACCTCACACTCAAACTCTGCCTTAGGCCCCCAAAAAGATTGGGCACCCCTGCTCCTGTTTTACAAAATTGAACTATTTCCAAATCAGATACGAACAAAAGCTGACATGAAAATGGAACAAATAACAAATGAAATTCATCCTAATTGTCAATTCCACACTTGTATTTCATGGGAAAACTGTAGAAAGAACAAGTTTATCCAGTAATACCATTGCAAGAAACCCAGAAAGAAGTGACAGAAACTTCGAATGCAATCTGTATTCAATTGCAAATCCCCCATAGCAAGAATGATCTATGAGCTCCTGTTTTGCTAGCCTACAAGTTTCAGACCAAACAGAACAGAAACAGACATGGAAATTGAAGAAAAACAAGGTGAGATTTGGGAATATTAGCTACTTCCAATCTATAAGCAGGACAAAGGAAAAAATCTTTAAAACCTGAAGTGTCATCCTAATTGTCTTTTTCACACTTTGAATTTCCATGGACATTAGCCATTCAAAGAAACAATTTGTTCAATTAGAGATCAGCAGCGGCTCGCGCTCGTGACCACTCTCAGCCCACCACTGCTTGAACCCAACATGATCAACGTCGACCTCGTTTTCGAGACAAAGAACTGGAAGATTAAGATCACAAACAATTTGCAACTCAGAAACCTCTTCTTCCTTGGCTAAAACACTCTCTTTTGTTGTTGTGTTTGCAGAAAACCCAATGTAATGAGCCCTTTTGTGTCCTCCCAGGGCTTGGCCTGATGGGAAAACCTTGAAGCAGATTGGGCATTCATGGTCCTTGCCCTTCTTTAGCTCAAAAAATCCAATTTCCTCAACTACATTCTCATTGCATTCAAGCTTTTCGGGATCGAAATTCGAGCTAAAGTTATTCAGAACTTGGGTTGACTCGATACCGCTTTCGTGGCTGCCAATCTTCACCACAACACCACAACCGTTGATTTTATGGCCACTCCGGTGGCCTCCAAGTGCTCGATAAGATCGAAAGATTCGCTTGCACGTCCTGCATTCGTACTCGGGTTTCTTCTCAGAATCCTCAAAGATCCCAGAAAAAGAAGCAACAGTTTTGGTCATTTGATCAGAAAAATTGCCCCCAAATTCAAGATCTTCTTGATCATCAAAAGTGGCTTCCTTGCTTGAGTTAGACTTCATCACTTCTGAATCATCTTCATCCAACAATCCAACTTCTCTCATCAATCCAAATTCAGAGGGGTCATTTCCATTTTCAATTTGGCATCAAACAACTAATTCCCAAATCATCATCCAGTTCAGACTTCTTGAATTCATCAATGGAAAATCCCAAATCGGCCTTCTTCTCATTTTCGACCAAAAACCCAGAACCCAATTCACCAAATTCGAATTCAGATTCATTCTTCTCACACAAAGAATTCCAAGAACCTGAAACACAAGAACCCAATCTCCCTCTCAATTTCTTCTCTTTCTTCCAAATTTCAGAGTTATTATTCTCAGAAGACTCCAAAAGTGAATTGAACTCGCTCAAATTTGTCACACCCCGAGACAGCATAATCAAACTCAAAGCAGCCTCTTCTAACTCCTCAATCTCAGAAACATACGAAGAAGAAGAAGATGCATTTGAATTAGTTAAAGAAAGATTAGCAGAAACCTTATATCTCAGCTTCGATCGCTTCCTCCGAACCGGACACAAATTCTCGTACTCAGATTGCTTCTCAGGAGGTCTTTTGGAGTGATGCCTCATATGACCAAACAGAGCTCTCATTGAACCAAACCCTTTACCACATTGCTCACAAACATTATCTTTCTCCTTAATTGAGTGAAATTTCATGTGACCAGAGAGAGCTCTCATTGACAGAAACTCTTTTCCGCATTCTCTACACTGGTTTTTCGAATCCGAAGTTCTCCACGTCTTCTTAGGGTTTTCTCTGAGCCCGTAACTGGTATCAGTGTCATCGATGTGGTTCTCGTGGTGATGTTCTTGCCGCTTAGCTGAAATTGTGGGTAAATGACATCTCATGTGACCTCCCAATGAATTCCCATTAAAGCAACTCTTGCTGCAAATCTTGCACACGAACTTCTGTTCTTGATCCTCCTCCATTGGAAAATTTTGGATTGATCAAGAAACGAAATGATATGGACCAAGAAAAAGAACCCAGATCAGAAACCGAAACGAAACCTCGATTTTACTGGAGAAATGCTGGATTTCTCTGTATTGCACAGAAATGGTAATGAAACAAGGAATCGATCGTTTGGTCAGAGCAAATTCAGTGAAATTGGCAGTTCAAGTGGTAAGAGAAGAACCTAAAGATTTAGTAGTCTACAATGGATCAAGAAAGAAAACGTAATGGACCAAGAACAAGAACCCAGATCAGAACAAACTAAATGAAATCTGAATTTTCTTGGAAAATGCTGAAAATTGGGGGTGTTGAAGTGGTAAGAGAAGAACCCATGATTGAATTCGTAGGAATCGCGAGCAAGAACAAGATCTGAGAAACCCTACTGAAAATTTCGCCTCTCTCTCTCTCTCTGCTTTTTGCTCTTGGGGTACTTGATAGGCCTAGTTAAAGAGAGCTGTGGTACCGGTACGACTATTTTTTTTCCAGTGATAACCAGCGAATGGGCACAGAGAAAAATAAAACCGTCTCTCTCTCTCTCTCTCTCTCTCTCTCTCTCTCTCTCTAAATCTGCTTTCTTTCTCTCTCTACTTGCAGCGAATCTCTCTCGCTCTCCATCTTTCTGTTTTGAGGATATTTTTAGGAGGAAGCCTTGCATGGAAGCAAAGATATACTGCACTGTGTCTGTACTACTCCCAGTGAACCGGGTGGCCCTACTAGCTGGTTTACATACAAGTATTGTGCATATGAAGAGATTATACCTGTCATATGGTGCCCCAAGCGGCCAAGCCATTTAATCATTATATCGAGAAATTATATCGTCGCGTGGGGCCTAGTGTCATTGAATAACCATATCCGTGTTTATAAATCATGTGTGTGATATGCATAGCCCTTCCGGTCTGGGGGCTTACTATGCTCACTACATTGGCCAAAAACGATTTAAACGGTTTATTGTGTTTGGCTTGTGCAATTTGTGGTACCTGCAAAAATCACATTATTGAGATATAAAAACATGAGCAAAATATGTTGAAGTTAGTAATTTTCAAGATTATATAGTAGACATTAAAAAGTTTCAACACAAACGGGTTTTGTTCATATTGATATTGATATTGATATTCGGTTAGTGTAAGGTCAATTCCAGTGGTGACGCCACATGATTTTGTAGGGTCGGGCGACCACATAAGAAATAAAAAAAGTTATACAATATTATGTTAATTTTTTTCTTATTTTATTTTATAAATGACCCCATGAAATTTAATGTTGACACCACACTAAGTAATTTTTTAATCTTTGAAACTCACAAAAAGTTCCGAGAAAATTCCAAACGAAAGGGCTAAAACCTATTTGATGTTGTCACCATACAAGACAATTTTCTAAAAACCTAGTAATAATTTCGAGAGAATACGAACTGAAGCGCTACAATCCATTTGATGTTGTCACAACACAAGATAATTTTCTACTCTTGAATTCCACTGATTGTTAAATCACAGAATACAAGATCAAAGGGCTAAAACACAGATCCCCTTTAGCCTTAACAATAAAAATTTCAATACAACTGTTATTTGTAACACCCCTCTCACCTAGGATGAGATTTACAAATACATAGACCCACCTTACATGAGAGAGTGCGTTATAAATAACCGTTATATATATAAAAGAGTCTTTGTCATTTTTCATGCAGATTTAACATCAAACACCAACCACTAGTACATACTTAAAGTTTGCTCCTTTGATTTACTCTGATATTTGTGAATAACCCCATACTCCCGAGCTCCTAGAGTCGTCACTGGGACTCAATTCACTGTTTTGGCTGATCACTCCCCATTTGGCCACTTCAAACCCCCAAAAAAACTTGGTTTTAGATCAATTCAAAGTGAGTTTCCCATAAAAAAATCGGTCTATGGCTTATGGACTTTGACAAGTTGTCTTCGCCATTTAGACTTTGGTAATTGATTTTGACACTCCACTTTTTGATAACCACACTTCCAAAAAAAATCTTTTAGTGTTGAAAAACTTAATTAACACGAATACTAAAAGACAAATATTGAAGTGTGGTTATCAATGTTTGGAGTGCCAAAATCATATTGCTTAAAGACTTCTAGTGGATGTATATAAATAGAATGACCCGTCTCGAATTCTATACTTTTATTGTCCTTAGTCTTTTTATACAATTAGAAAAACTTGACCTCAATATTGTTTGGGCTAATCACTGGCTCACCACTGTTTATATCGTCCCTCTTATTGTTTTTAGATGGAACAAAATTTACTTTTGTCCGGGGTGTTTAGTACCTACTTTTCCCATTTTGATTTTCACATTTTCTACTTCTAAGTGTTTGGATGCTCTCACTTAAAATGTGTTCTCCTATAACGCATTTTCAATTCTTGAGTTTGATGAATCGTTTTCGAGCATGCTCAATAAATGATCTGCAAAAAAAAATTAGAGACACCAGTGTGGTGCCACCCAACACCCCTCTAATGCCTAAGACAGTAATTTAGTGGAGATAAAGTAATTGAACTCAAGTAAACGGGAGTATTTGATACCTCATGACTAAGCTTTGTGGCATAGTTATAGGCGTTATGCCGGAGCGTGTAGTGTACTTACTTGGCCTATTTTGTCATGGTCGTCGGAGAATATCGGAGGAAGTTCAACGCCATGGAGGCTTTAACCATAGTGGGCCATATATCCGGAGGAGGTTAGTTGAATCCCGGAGGAAGTTAAGTGACTTTATACTCAAGAGTAGGGATGTTCAAACCCCTGTCCCAGATCATACAAGATCGTCCGTGGATATTTGTATTTTGAATGTTGGCTGTTCCAGATCATAGTACAGTTTTATCGAAAAATGCTCAGATCAAGCCCTTCCCAATCATTTTTTTTTTGTGTGTGTGATTCCTTGCGTAGACCATTAAAAACATGTTTTATATACATTGAACGGTTTGAATCGTCGAGATTCGATCCCAATCCATGAGGTCCACGAAATGGACGTGAGAAATCCCTCAATGGATCGGGACTATGTATATAATAGCATTATGAGAAATATTTTTTTTTTATCTATTTGAAGTATTTTACCTTAATGTGATATAGTGTATATTCATATAAAATTCAGGGGGCAAAGTGTTATTTTCGGTTATAGTGTTTAATCTATTTGTACAAAATCATAAAAAATCATAAAATTACAAAAATACAGATAATTTTTTGAGAAGTATAAATAGTACTCCCTCCGTCCCAAAAAGTTTGGCCTACTTATAAATTTCTAAATTTTATGTACAATACACAATGTTACCAAAAACTTACAAATTTTCAAGTTTGTCCTTCATTTGGTGACTCTAATAAAATAGGATTTAATCAAGTTTTGAATTTAAATTGTTTTCTGGAAAGTAGAAAATCTTGTAGTCAATGTAATCAGAGCACTTTTTCAAAATTTTAAAACGCACGTTAAACTTTAAAATTTTCAATTATTCTTCTGTTGGTCTCATTATTTTTATTGTTAAAAGCATCTCAAGTGCAGAAATTAAATTTACCGGCTTTTCTTTGTTGAAAATTTTAAATTGGTCCTATATTTTGGGACATCCAAAAAAGAAAAATAGGCCAAACTTTTTGAGATGGAGGAAGTAATATTTGACATTTTTTTGGGACGGACGCAGTAATAACAAAAAATAAATAATTCCGATGGTGAAACCAAATGCAACAATCAATTCCAATGTCTTGTACGTAGTCAACTTCTTACTGGAAATGTGGCAACTTCAGAGATGATGGATGCTGGCCATGTGTACGAAAAATAGCTTAATAAAGAAAACGAATGTCTTTAAAAGTTTGTGTGAAACAATGGGGAAAGATTTTTTGAAATGAGATGCACCTCGTAGTCAAATGCATCAATTTTTAGGTTGTGTTAATTTTCTCTTATAAATAATGTTTACATATCCATTGGAGAACCATTTTCCAAAAGTTAGGTTGTGTATTTCAAATCAAAAAATTAAGTGTTTTATTATTTTTAAAAATTTCACGCCGAATTAAAGTACATGAATACTTTAATGATCCACTTCATTTTTTTATTTCAAAACCATAATTTTAGCACCTGCTGAACTCATTTGCTAAAATCATGGTTGATTTTAGCAACTGAGTTGCTAAAATCTTTTGGAAAACTATGTTGCCGACTCGTAATTATTGCTCCTAACACTAAATTAACATAAATATCTTGTATGGTTGAATGTAGCGTGATTGTCTTCTCACTACCTATGATAGAAAATCCGAAATTACGATTCTAACCCTTTATTGGAACTTCATAAATGATGTGTTTTTTTATATCAGCACCCTTCGGCCGTCCGATCGTGTTTTGGACAACCCGGATGCATTCGAAAAATTTTAATTTAATTTTTTTATTTTTATCAGTAAAAAATAAAAATACATCCGAACCGTCTAAACGATCAGACGGCTGAGGGGTGCACACGGCTGTGCATAGCACTCCATTTTCGTGTTTTTTTGTGGAAAAACTCCGTCGGTAGAAAGACAAAAAGTAAAGGCGGATATTACCTACGGCCTACGGGAAGAAACTTCCAAAAGGAAAGGAAAATGATGTGTGTGTGTATATATATATATATATATATATATATATATCAGTCCTTATCTAGTCCGGGATTCCTAATCCGGGACTCATAGTCTCGGATCAAATTTTCATGATCCGAACCGTCCAATGTGTTTAAAACTTTTTGTGAAAAATTGCTCGAAACAAGCCCTTTCCGGTAATTTTTTTTTATGATTTCTCGCGGGGACCCTTAAAAACACGTTTTAAACACATTGGACGGTTTGGATTATGCAAAAACACGTTTTAAAATCTTAAAAACACCCATTTTTCTTCAATGCGGGATCATTGACTGGATCATGGGTGATATATATATATATAATCAAGGATCCCGGATGGGAGGTTTTTTGGTGTTTTGATGCTTTTAAAAATTGTTATTGGGAAATCCGAGCCGTCCAATGTGTTCAAAAGGTGTTTTCAAGGGTCTACGCGAGAAATCTTCAAAACAAAAATACCGGGAAGGGCTTGATCCAAGCAGTTTTTCGCAAAAACTGTATATTTACAATTTTGCAAAAAACTGCTCGGATGAAGCCCTTCCCAGTAATGTTTTTGGAAGATTTCTCGCGTGAACACTTGAAAACACCTTTTGAACACATTGGACGACTCGGATTTTCAAAAAAAATATCGGAAAGGTGGAGTCCCGGATTAGATCAGGACTCTATATATATAGGAAGATGTTCTATTGAGGACTCCCTCAAAGATCTCTTCCGTGAGATATATATATATATACACTATATATTAACTACAGTCTGCACATCTCCCTACAAAATCAGTATACTATAAGCACATATTCTTGATCTAATTTTGAATACTTTAATGATGGATTTTTTTTTCCGTCTTAACTTACACCTTTATGAATGAAAGCGAATGAGTTGTTAATTTTTAAATTAATAGATTCAACTTATCTTAGTTGGTATTTGGCATGGAGTATAGAATCTATAGAAATTCGATTATAAAGAAAGGCAATATGTAAATGTATATAGACTAGAGAAATAATTTGAATATTATATATAATATTCAAAAGTATGAAGAATTATTATCTCTTAAATAAGATAATTAATTTAATAATTCAACAACTAGTACAATATGCAAAAAAATATCAAAAAATAATTAAATAATTTTTTTATTTAAAAATGAAAAAAAATTCTAATAATATTTTCTATATAATAACTAATAGCATAATAGATCTTATCTATACTTAATTAATTGTTACGCTCTATAACACTTATTTGAAACTTATTTGAAAAAAAAAATTCCAAAACGGCATTGTTTTAACAGCCTCAAAATAATAACATTATCCCGTTCGAATTACCATTAATATATAAACCAGGGCACAAGGGAGATTATTTTGTGTTCCAATAGCAATGCTCTTCTCTCTCGCATAAGTGTGTCGGTCCCACACCTACACACTTATGTGAGAGGGGGAGTATTGGAGAATAAAATAATTTTTTCAGTCACAAACACATCATCGTCTCCCTCGCTCTACAGTCTACACCATCTCTGTCGCAAGTTCAATTCGGCTGGTTACATCAGTAAATTCAATGACTGACGGACATGAGAAACAGAAACAGATGTGGCTAAGCTTTTCGATTCTCAAGACTCTAGTCTTTCCAATTTTATTGTATATTCACGAAGGAACGATTTCCTAGTCTTTAAGGAAAAGTCTGTATACACAGATTTAGGTGAACTTCATGGAACGGGTGACTTACGTCCATCAAACAATTTCACATATATCTGTGTTCAGATATGTGCACTTAAGAGATAAAATGGGAAATCTCATTTAAGTTGGTGTTTTATAGAGGGGTGATAAAATCACTTTGTTTTTTCAATAGATAAAATCTAGTTGTGATAAAATCTCCACTAATGCCATTTTTACCAATTTACCCTCCTTTTTGTTTCATCTACAAGTTGTCCTATTTTATGTAAGGGTTAAAATGGTAATTTTACATGCCATTTGTGGGTGGGCCACACGGGGACCACAATAGGTTTTAAAAAAAAGGAGATAAAATCATTCCTTCATTTTATCTATTGGTAGAGGATGGAGATAAAATCTCAGATTTTATCACCCTAAAATTCATTCAAGAACCAAGCCTACAGTAGGCTCTCAAAATGGCTCCTAAATGAGTCTCCTAAGATTTACCTAGTCATGTGCTTACATATTGCCTTCAATGGGCTCCCTATACAAACTCCTAAGTGTGGCTCCTAAGTTTGGCTCCTAGCACAATAGTTAAATTTAGGTAGCCTTTTAACTAACTCCAAGTGAGGCCAAAGTCTTTAAATGTTTTTCTAATATGAAATCTTTGAAAAAGTTGCCAGGAAAAAGTTGCTCCTAATATTTTTTTTCACAAAATAGAGAATGTTATTGCTAGTCCATTGAGTGCACACATCCTCTCCAAATTTAACAAGCTCTAGGAGTGATTTTAGGGAGCACACTGTGGATGCCCTAAAACTCTTAAAATTGGGGGAGTCAAAAGTACTGACATAAGGAGGTTGTTTGGATCCCTTTCTTTTGCATTTTTCATTTCTCATTTTTAATTTTTAAGCGTTTGGCTTTCTACCCACAAAATGCATTCTCACAATATGCATTAACGAATTTTGATGATAGAGGCAAAAGCCAAAAGTAGCGGGAGATGAGTTTTTTTTTTTACTTATTGGTTTTTATTTTCATTTGCAAAATGTATTTAGCACGTATCTTTCAAACACTATTTCTCTTGCAAAATACATTTTGCACATATTTTTCTGATCTAAGACAACATCCATGTGGGCCGATCACGGTAGTCCGTGGTCGGCAATGGAGGGCTCAGATCTGTTCGGTAGCAGACGACTCAGATTTGTTTGGATAAGATGTAATCTGAACCGTCCATTGTCGGCCACGTCGGCCACAGACGGCCGTGATTGGCCCAACGTGGATGCTTTCTTAAAAGGGACATCACCAACTCCAGATTCATGTTTTCCAAACATTTCATAATACATTGTGACTATAATTCCCAAAAAAAAATTAAAAAAATCTCCCAAACACTCCCCATGGTATCATGGAATACTGCCTGTCACCATGTGGTTTCACCTGTGTCTCTACTGGGTTAAACGTTGAGATTGAAGTCATTAATTACTCGCCGAGTCTCAAATTATTTCTCTTGTTCGGATTTCGAAACAATTTTGAAAGGTTAATATCTTTCAATCTATAATAGCTTAAAGATTTTTAAAAATTTGCACAATAGAATTAATTGAGACTATTGAATAAGATCCATATTGCACATAAAATACATTACAGATTGAAAAATATGAACAGTTTAAAATTTCCATCAAAATCCGCCAGGACCAGTAATTTGGGACAGGGAATATTATTTTTAAAAATTGCATCGAAATCTGCCAGGACCAACAATTTGGAACGGAGGAGTATTATTTTTTTATTTTTTTCAATTAAGGTGTTCTGACCAACTTATGCGTACCTCGACTAATACTGGGTGTCCAATCCAAGCAGGCATAGCAAAGCTCCATTTTTTGTTTCTGAGTTGATAGCATCAGAAAGGTACCAAATGTACTTTCGAAGGCTGTTTTTTTTTTTTTTTTTTTTTTTGGACTGATAGTGTCCATTTCATTTTCATTCTAATATAACTGGGATGATCTTGTTTGTCCGGAAAAAAAAATTCCAATCTTTACAACTAGGTCGACCCTTAATATTTTTTTCACAAAAAAACATTTTACTTTGAAACAAACGAGTCTAGATGTTACTTTCCCCACTACTTAAATTAATCAGGTTGAAATTCTCCCAATTGTCAACTGGGTAAATTTTCTGTTTACATCATACACAATAGGATAAAACAACTGCCATTTCATTTCCTATGCAGTAAGTGGACAAGTTTTAAAGAAAAGGTCTTGCTAACCTCGGGTGAAGGATAATATGTACTCCTATATAATGACAAATTAATTCAGATATCAATTCATATTTCACAAATATCAATATGCTTCTACGAATATTAATATACTTTTCTTGCACTTCTACTTATTATGCTCTACTTATTGAATGAGGGTTAGCATTTAAAAATATATATATAGGAAGGAGATTTGGAAGTTTGAGTATCTTCTGATTACATCATACACAATAGGATAAAACAACTGCCGGCCTTGTTCCCATCAATTGTGCTATCACTATCTTCTTTTAAAAAATGTAACTCCTTTGGCAAAAAAGTTCAGATTTGGTTTTTTGTTTTTTATTGGTTTAATTTTGGCTTTATTAAAAAAAAATTAGTTTCGACCATAATTTTATACTTGTTGGAGACGAATCCATAAACCACGAAAACTTGACACAAAACTAACAAATGCAAATTATTTTTGAATAAAGACAACGAAAAAACCGAAAAACCATTTTTTCCTTTTTTTCCCAAAGCACCCATAGTAGCAGACACAAATTAAAGTGCACAGATGCGAATACAAAGGTGTGTGTACGGACCACGTACTTATTATTGAGCTAGAACTCAGCCTATCATGTTTCAACCCCCCAAAAAAGACACTTGGTTTTAAAGTTGGTGGTTCACCTTGAAAGCAATGTTGAAGCCCTGAAGGTACAATTTTGATCTGAATAAACAATGATGGTGCATGTTTTAGCAAGCAAGTTCTCAGCTGCAATGCTTTGGAACTACTCAAATTACTCATTCTTTACAAGTCGCACATAGGGCCCATTGTTTGCCCAGGTTCCTGTTTAGAAGTTGGTTTGGGAAAGCACCAGAGGCTATCATCATCAATTGTTTATTTGCAAGTGCCAATAGGCCATCTACCTCCGTCGGCCGTGGTGACGGGTTGTCCATATCCCGGAACAGTGGCAACCTCGCAAAACACCCCCAGCCGAATGTTCAATAGAGGTTAGGACCCTTTGGTCACGCCCGGGGGTGTCACTATACTGATTGCCCTTCAATTCAAAGGAATCTGTCACTTCATTAAACAGACATGCATGGTCGTTTGTTTTGCTACAGGTCAATCTATTATCGCAGACATATGTATCAAGTCGTACGCGTTAAGGCTTCGAGACTGAAAACTCAAGAGTAAAGAACACCAAAAAAAAATTGTCGAAACACAGTTGTTGGAAGCAAGTAAAAACAGAAACACAGCAATAGCAGTGAAAACGGATGCAATTCCATTACAAAGCTTCAAACTGATTTCACCTTCATTGGACAAACAGTCTCACTACGGTAACTATAACATCAAATTACACCACTCCAGGAAGAGTGATTCAGTTTTACAGGAAGTATCTAGCAACACCTAGACTACACTCCAGGAAGAGTGATTCAGTTTTCCAGGAAGTATCTAGCAACACCTAGACTGCATGCATGTTATGTTCAATGAGAGCTCCTTCGGTGCACCCATATATAAACGAAACCCATCCTCAACAGGTCTGCACGGGGTACATTCAATCCCAGGCTTTCGAGCTTACACCATAAATCTCTAAAAACGATATCTGATTATTCACAACAACAGAAATACTCAAACAAAAACCACTAATTATTTGAAAGCCTGAGCCAGTCCACAACAAACAAAGCCAAATAAATCGAAAGGCTTTGAGAGTATAGGGTATATACCATTGGCGAATCAAGCAATCCTGAACTCAACCCCTGGCATTTTCTCTGAATCGACGAATGAATCTTCCCTGAAACCGCTTAACTCGCATTGTGCATAGGAAAGAAACAACAAATTTCTTTCATCACTAATCCGAATACCTAAAAACTTTTCAAGGATCCTATATTGTGGCTGGTTCTTATCCAGACTATTTAGCATCAGTCCTCAAATCAATCTGACCGCAGGAATCAAACTTGCCAGACTGATATTCATAAGACGTGCACGAGTCATCTTCAATATCCTGACGCTCCTTGTGATTGCTTGATACCTTACTCGGAAGCTGAAAAGCAGGATCAAGACCAAGACCACAGCCACCAACAAATTCCCCACCATTTGCCACCAAAACGTCGTCTACATCTCCCTCATCCTCCTCACCCACTCCATATAGATGATTCCCTGAGTCTGCAGCATCATCTTTCCAGGTATCAGTTCCGGCCTCCTCAACCCCATCAAGAAGAGATTCAACTGCAGAGTCATCATCTTCCTCATTTATTCCTAATTCACTAATTTGCCACTCATCATTGTCACTGTCAATATTTGAAGGGTCAAACCAATTCTGCTCCGCTCGTTTCCGAAGCATAAATACATTAAAATAATAACTCACAAGGTCCCCTTTTGTTTTGTATGCGAAAGTGGCTGAGAGATGGTCCCAAAACTTCTTACCATGAGATGCTGGATTGGAGAATACAACTTCACGAAAAGTTTGTTCCTCCTCGTCAGTCCATTTCTTCGCAACCTCCTCTCCCATGCTGGAAAACCCCAACTCCTCAAATATTTTCTGCCCTAAGTTTTCTCTGAGTTTCTCTCTTGCTTCCCCAACATGTTGCTTAACACAATTAATAGAACCCTTGTCCAGACAATCACAATCACAGTAGTTTCTCGTTCCCCCATCCACGGAAGAGTCATATTCAGGTGACTCTGTACACGGCATAGAAATGATGCAAGTTCCCTCCAGTTTATCCGTACTGCCACAATCAGCCTCTGACATGCATGATCCAAAAGATTGGCTGAAACACTGTGGAGCCCACTCAGGAACATCAGCTTGATGATCTGGTCCAACAGAAACTGCTATTCTAGGATCATGATCCAGGCGAACTGAATAACTATCATGGGGCAGAACTAACCTGTTTACCCGGTGGTCAAGTTCAAAGTAGTGTGGAAAGAAGGATAAATGTACCACAGCTTCGGACTCAAAAGATTCACCAACATTGCCATTGACCCACAAATCACTAGAGATGCTGCTAGAAGCATTTAGTTCAAGTTCTTGTTCTTTTTTGGTCCCATTCACATCTTCAAGTACCGTTCCCCTTGTTATCTTTCCGTCATGTTGAGATTTCCAAGCACTGTTCTCACCTTCATCTGCACTTCCCCTTGTTATATTTCCGTCATGTTGAGATTTCCAAGCACTGTTCTCACCTTCATCTGCAAATAAGAATTTGGTCGGCAAAACCAAATAGAAGAATTGGTATTTGCAGTTTTACTCTGGTCTGGATGTTTAGGCCTCCTATGTGTGCACAGATGGAATTACAGTTGTTTTTTATTTGGTACAATAAATTACAGTTGTTCAATGTTACAGGCTACAGCTGGAGAGATAAAGGGGCACAGACCACAGGGGACGATGAATCCTCATAAATATGCTTTAGAAAAAGATCCAGTCACACATGCCAGACCTTCTTCAGCCCATGGTTCAAACCCAGACATGGATATTAGGATTGAAGGCATTCATATCGAAAAGGCCGGTCAAGAGAAATCCAAGTCGTTCATTAATGAAACATCAGGAACGCCAACATATGCTTAACCTTAAAATGCTATTTTAGTGTTACTGGCTGAATCCAATCTTTTGATGGTCAAAGAACATGCACAGATGCACTATCAATCAATGTTTTTAAAGACAAATGCGCAACGTGATGCATTTTATCCCTCATGAGCGGAGGCGTAGGCCTCGAGGCTTAACATTCTAAACTATAGTTTTGAGTTTAATAATTACATAGAGTTTTTTATATCAAAACAAAGTAAGGGCAATAACGATGCTAAGTAGAATTTGCAAACTTTGTAATATATTTTCTCATGTGTATACCAATTTTTATGAAAAAGACATACCCAAATTAGGAACTCTATCACTTCAATCAAAGATTGACAAGTTGAGAGGGGGGTGAAGCTCTAGAAGTAATGTGTTCTTGAAAAGCGTACCTCACCTGAAATGTGTAAAAATGCACAAAAAGTGCACCTTGTACGAACACCCCATAGACATGACGTAGGCTTTTGAAGGGTAAGGCACAAATTCGAAGGCCTCAAGGCATTTTTCAATACCCTAGCCTTGATGCTGGCCTCAAGGCAAGCTTCAACTTAACCTTTGAAAATGTTCTATAAGCCAATAATGATTTTCCACAGCATCACTACAAAATATTTGATAGTTTTGTACACAAAAGGCTTCCATTTGTGAAACAATGTGTTGTACAAGTGCCAAGAATGAAAAGTAGAAAAAATGTAACATGCTCTGTCACAGATAACAGCACAGTAAAACATGATGCTCGACTTACCTGAGCCCTAAACAACATAGGCGTCATTACAATGAAAATGATAGGACAAACCAAATATTACCAGAAAATTGTTTCTGTGGACCATCGTTACAATGCGTGATTCCCCAAACAGGAGATTGCTGAGCTGTCTCTCCATGTTGTCTCGGGTGCTTAGAACCAACATCATAAGGTTCCTCGTCAAGGAAAGGTCGTTTACAAACCATTTCAGCCTTTCCAAATCAGACAGCTCCAACAGAATTATATACAATATGCACAAGAGAAGCTGCAGTTTCCACACAAAAGAAAGAGCAAGCAACTAAGATGTCGGAAATAAATAAACTCGAGTAGGAAAAAAACAGTTATGGTAAAAATAACAATGGCAATAAAAATAACTAGGAAAGAGATTGCGAGAAAAGAGATATCTTTGTGGGGCCTTGCACTTAATCTCTTTCTCCTTGTGCACGTCAACGCGTGTGTGTGCGCGTGTGCACGTGTTCGTGAAATTTCAAATTAATGACCTGAAACAGTAGTAAAACGTAACAAATGACTGACTACATATTAATATCAATTTAAAAGCCAGATTTCCCAAGTCTGATAAGCAAGATACTACTAACGCGTGTTCTGTGTGTGTGAAATTTCAAATTAATGACCTGAAACAGTAGTACAACGTAACAAATGATTGACTATATATTAATATCAATTTAAAAGCCAGATTTCCCAAGTCTGATAAGCAAGATACTACAACTATACAATAGTTTACCCATCCCTACAATCTACATGTTGATTGCATCTAACTTCAAAGGTCAATGTTTTTTTATCACTAGACGACATAAACTCATTTAGTGCGAGAAAAGAGATATCTTTGTGGAGCCTTGCACTCTTTTTCTCTTTGTGCACGTCAACGCGTGTGTGGGTGCGCGTGTTTGAGAAATTTCAAATTAATGACCTAAAACAGTAGTAAAATGTAACAAATGACGGACTACATATTGATATCAATTCAGAAGCCAGATTTCCCAAGTCTGATAAGCAAGATACTACTAACACGTGTGTGCGTGTGTGAAATTTCAAATTAATGACCTAAAACAGTAGTACAACATAACAAATGACTGACTACATATTAATATCAATTTAAAAGCCAGATTTCCCAACTCTGATAAGCAAGATACTACAACTACACAATAGTTTACCCGTCCCTATAATCTACATGTTGATTGCATGTTTTTTTATCACTAGACGACATAAACTCATTTAGTGCAAAAAGAACACACAAAAAAAAGAATCATAATTATGCACCAAATGCCAAAAGGAATCAACAGAAAGCATGATATAATCATCTACCCATCCTCATTCCATAAATGCAGAGATGTGCCCAACATAATTGCAAATAAGGTCTATAACATTCCAAACTTAACTAGTACAAACATTATCATGTCAAATTCAGTAACTAACTCTATATTAATCTCAATTCGAAGCCAAATTTCCCAACTCTGATTACCAAGATAGTAACACTACTCTATAGTTTTTACATCCTATGTTGAATGCATCTAACTTCAAAAGGCATCATTTTCGGTCACTACACGACAAAACTCACTAAGAATGGACAAACACAAAAAGAAAAAAAGTGTGGTACGATTATCTCCCCATCATCCTTCCATAAGTATTTATATAACCCCAAACATAAACGTAAACAAGGTCTATTACATTAAAAAGTTAACTCGCATACGAAAAATATCAAGTCAGATTCGGAAACTAACCCTTGAACTGCTGCAACCATAATAAATGCAATAACATAGCAAATAGCAGGCTGGCATTGCTCACATTTTAGCAACCAAATCTTATCTAACTAAACATAGAAAATTCAAAACGAAATTAATCATGGTTGAGCAAGAGGAGCTAGCTTTACCTGAAATTGATGAAAATAGCAGAGGAATAGAGAGGCAAGATTAAAAGCCCACAAACTGACAAAATTCGATTTGACGAACTTTTAAATAGTTTTTTTTTTTCAAAAATTCTAGATCAAGATAAGAAATAAAAAAACCGGTCTCGGGTTATTATGAAGGATTAAACAGATGTGATATGGGGGCAAAAATGAGGAATTTTCGATCTTCCAACGGACTTAAACAAATTGAATTAACCTCAAGCAAAGAAACAAACTTAGGCTATAGATCAAGGGAAAAAGTCTCAAATTCGCAACGAAATAACCTAAAAACGGATCGATAAAGGGACATGGTTGAGAAATTACGACGAAAGTTTGAAACCCTAACCCTAGAAAATGATTCACAGAACAATGAGAGATGAAAATGGGATCAATGGAGAGAGAAGAGAGGAAATTGAACAATGAAAGTGTCGATTTGGAGACGAAGAGGAAAAAATTAGAAAAGTGGGTATGGAAATGAGCGATCGAATTTGGGGGAAAATCATCCGACTATGGATGAACTTTTATAATCATTTTCGGCGATCCGAGGACGGATCGTTATTACAGAAAGGGGCAATCATTGTGGTCGTAATTACGTGAGATGCCACTTTATGATTCTGATGAATCTGAAGATTTTTAGTAAGATATTTATGACATGTGCTTCATATAGTAATTATTACATTCATCAAAAATATTATAACTTTTCTTTACGAACCCTAAATATAATATAACTATTACATTCATCAAAAATATTATTACTTTTCTTTACGAGCCCTAAAAATAATATAATTACTATATGAAGCACATGTCATAAATATCTTACTAAGAATCTTCAGATTCATCAGAAATTCAGAATCATAAAGTGACATGTCACGTAATTACAACCACAATGATTGCCCCTTTCCGTAATAACGATTCGTCCTCGGATTGTAAAAAATGATTATAAAAGTTCATCCAGAGTCGGATGATTTTCCCCCAAATTCGATCGCTCATTTCCATACCCACTTTTCCAAAAAAAAATCTCTTCGTCTCCAAATCAACCTTTTCATTGTTCAATTCGTTCTCTCCTCTCTCGATCGATCTATTTTCACCTCTCCTTGTTCTGTGAATCATTTTCTAGGGTTAGGGTTTCGAGCTTTCGTCATAATTTCTCAACCTTGTCCCTTTTATCCATCCGTTTTTAGGTTAATTCAGGTTATTTCATTGCGAATTTGAGACTTTTTCCCTTGATCTCAAGCCAAAGTTTGTTTCTTTGCTTGAGGTTAATTCAATTTGTTTAAGTCCGTTGAAAGATCAAAAATTCATTATTTTTGCCCCCATATCACATCTGTTTCATCCTTTCTAATAACCCGAGACCAGTTTTTTTTTTCTTTCTTATCTTGATCTAGAATTTGTGGAAAAAAAAATATTTAAAAGTAGGTCCATCAAATCGAATTTTGATCAGTTTGTGGGCTTTTAATCTTGCCTCTCTATTACTCTGCTATTTTCGTCAATTTCGGAGGTAAAACTAGCTCCTCTTGCTCAGCCATGATTAATTTCGTTTTGAATTTTCTATGTTTAGTTAGATAAGATTTGGTTGCTAAAATGTGAGCAATGCCAGCTTGCTATTTGCTATGTTATTGCATTTATTATGGTTGCAGCAGTTGAAGGGTTAGTTTCCGAATCTGACTTGATATTGTTCGTATGCGAGTTAATTTTTTAATGCAATAGACCTTGTTTATGTTTGGGGTTATATAAATACTTATGGAAGGATGATGGGAAGATAATCGTACCACACTTTTTTCTTTTTGTGCTTGTCCATGCTTAGTGAGTTATGTCGTGTAGTGACCGAAAATGATGCCTTTTGAAGTTAGATGCATTCAACATCCTAGGACTCATTCGTATCTGACCTATACAATGCTTAATACTAGCATACAAAACACTATTTATATAGCTCTCCCTTGCTTGGTGTCTATTGACATGAGGTGCCCTAGGTATATCAGGGATACGGGTTCTGTTCCTATATCTTAAAATGTCGAGGACTGCAACACCAGCAGCTATTACTGAAGTGGCAGCTCCGATTACTGCAACTTCAGTCATATTAGCATCATTTCGATCATTATCCATCTACATAAAGATTAAAATTAGGGTGCAATCACTGGAGAAAAGCAAGAGACAGATTGGTCATAAAAAAAATCCCATTACAAGTGAAACTTATCAGCTATCACCAACGCTGACGGAATGCTCATATTCTCAAAACAAGAGGTACATATGGCTTATCCTTGTATGAACAAAAAAAAACGAAGAAAATAAGAAAATAATTAAGGCTAGCTTCATCTAACCTCAATCAATTTTAAAACTGGATTTTAGATGCTTTTTACGAGAATTGTTCACAGCCAAACTAGAAAATCGCAAACTCCTTAGATGGACCCAGAATCTATACTCACGAATTGTTCGATGCTTTTTAGATGCTTCTCAAATCGCAAATAGAGGTAGATGGAAGAACAGATCTACATACGTATGTTTTGTATATACGGAATTTATATGTAATCAATCCAAAATCTAGAAAAAGACGGAGGAATTTTTCAAAACCTGAAATGGAAGGGATCGATGGCGAATGGTTGCGTAGAGAATCGCACAGATCGAGTCTCTCTTGCTCGCTCGCTCGTTTTCTGATCTGAGAAATATCGTTAGGCTGGAGAAGGGAATGGGATATACAGGATTTGGGCTTGGGAAATGTCGGGCCTAAATCCAAAAATTACTTACGGGACAAATCAAAGTACTACTCCCTCCGTCCAAATTTTATAGTCCTAGTTGACACTTTTTTATTGTTTCAAAAATATTATCCCACTTCAAAATTAAATGGGTAATTGTTAAAGAATTTCCTCTTATGCAATAATATTTTGAAATTAAAAATAATAAAAATTAAGAACGTGTAATGATTGAAGGGGTAAAATAAGAAAAAACATGTTTTCAAAAGTACAATAATTATGTCCCCTTATTAAGTTGGAATCCCCAAAAGGGACTATAAAATTGGGACGGAGGGAGTAAATGCCCCACTCTCTCTCCTGCTATTTTTTAAATCAAAAAATTAAGTACTTCTGTGTATCATTTTTTGACTTTTTCGCACTAAATTAAAGTACTCATTGCGTATTTTAATTTGATGCAAAAAAAATCGAAAAGTGATACACATAACTGACAGAAGCACTTACTTTTTTTATTTGAAAAATGACATGACTTTTTGTAATGGACACTTATTTAGGAACGGAGGGAGAAAAACATTTTCATCCCATTGGGGTAATTTTTTTTGCATGTGGTCGTTAGCTCATGCAGTAGAGCTCTTGAATGTCTCACACTGTATTCCGGGATCGAATCTCATTGCCCTCCTCCCCCATGTAATAGATTAGGAATGACGAATGATAAAAAAAAATGTTTTACTTTGAAAAATATTTTACTGCATATTTTTGCAACCAAACACCGGGAAATAGGTGTACAATATTTTACCAGAAAATGTTTTAGTCCAAACAAACAGAGCCTAAGTTAAGAAAGCAATTATAAATATAGGTCATTGTATTGAAGGAAAAAATGATTATCAAAGAAAACACACTAAAAAGTATTTAGAAAGGCAATTGTGGGAGGTAAAAAAATAAACGTTGAATATTTTGACCAAACCGTCATGTCAGAAAGATAAGAGGGCCCACAATCAAAAGACAAGTCAAAATCATTTGAAATAATGGTCTCGTATCATTTAGTTATAGTATTATGATCGACCTTGTTTAATTTGAGGTCATTTTTTTCTCCTCGCCTTGCTTGTGTTCTCATTTCTGGTTGGTAGAAGAGTTGGGAGAGCAAGAGAATACAATTGGCACCGATTTTTGGCCAATCCTATCTTTCTTCTTCGCTGCCTTCTGGCTTGTCTAGTTCAGAATGGGATGTGGAGGGGATTGGGGTTAGATCAATTCTTTCTAACCCTACTCACTCTATTTCTCCCTCGTTCAAGTCAATTTCAGGGCATCGATTCATGTTTTTTGACTCACGCTTTTTGGAGTCTCTCATGCAAACAAAAGTCTTTGAAAGGATAGGGTATTGTCGACTTTCACTCAAAAGTCTTTGTGACTTATTTCTGGACTTTCGAAGGATCTTTTCATATCAGGTTGTTAATTTAGTTAAGTTAAGACGGGTGGATCGACAAGATCAATGACTGGTTACTGGTCTTGTTTGTTAAGTGAAGTCGCTACTAGATCAACGCTCCTCGCCCCTAACCTATGATTCTATAACTCAAGCAATAATTATTATGTTTTACAATACGGTTTGAATATAAACATCCTGAATGACAAAAACATGAAAGTATAATAAGTCTGCAAGCCTCCATGAAATAAAGAAATAAGAAAACACGAATTTTTCTCGTAATAGTGCTCTTGCCGTATCCTCTCTTCTCCTGATTGTTCAAGATCTTTGTGAAAAGAGAATAGCCGAGGAAGAAGGGAAGGAGGGAACCAAGTCAGCTTGGTCGGCAGGGGCCAAATTTGCTCGAGCAGGGGAAAAATCTTTGAATTGAGGATACCGACATCGTCGAAATTAAGTACACCGCCTATGGATGCTGCCACAGGGCTCTCAACTTCGATTTGGAATCACCACTCGGGTTTAGGGATAGCTACCCGAGAAACCTTTTCGAAAAAGAAAAAAAAACATGACTTCCGTTCTGTGTTTTGAAAAAAAGGCTTTGTTATCGGTCAAATTAACCAAAAGACTTTAGGTTCAAAGCCAGGTTATGAGAGGGGAAGGGTTTTATGGCAACCCCCTCGCTCAACACGAGGATTGGTCTCTATTTTAATGTTCGTGGAATTTTACAAAAATATTTGATTATTAAACTTTGTTCACGTATACAAGAAAATAACACGTAAAGACTTGAAATTGGAAATATGCATGCTGAATATTTATATGACGAGATGCGAGTGTCGTGAATGAATGAATCCTTCTATATTAAAAGGAAATCCTATGGTTTCAACTTCGCTTCAGAACCGTGTTTGCTATTCACGGTTTTGCCTTGTCTTTTTGTGCATTTTAAACACATTTTAAAAGGTTCAATGTATGCATTAAACACATGATTTTAATCCATTGCATGTAGTCATTATTAGATTCTATGTATGCAATTATTCAATGTAGATTCTATGCATGTAGTCATGATTTTAAACACATTTTAGAAGGTTCAACGTATGCATTAAACACATGATTTTAATCCATTGCATGTAGTCATTATTAGATTCTATGTATGCAATTATTCAATGTAGATTCTATGTATGCACTTATTCAATGTATGCATTTATATCTAGGTTCTTTCGCATATCTTATTCAATTATTCATTAATGGGTTCATGTCTTAAAAGTAAAAACGTGAATATGAGACAAGTGTTTGAAGCGAAAGTGAAACATTTGTTAAAACGGTAGAATTAAAATCATGTGTTTAACATATATGACTACATGCAATGGATTAAAATCATGTGTTTAATGCATACGTTGAACCTTCTAAAATGTGTTTAATGTAGCTAAATGCATATTCATGCCTATCAGATTCAGGATGACCCTTGAACGACCCATTCTGGCCTTGATTAGGATCTCTTCAATTACCAAAATACCCTCGTCTAAGCAATTTACTATTTTTGCTCGCCCTCATCACTATTAACTGCATCGCTCGGTAATTTTAAGCTTCTCATCTAAAGGAAATCCTTCGGTTTCACTTTCGCTTCAAACCCATGTTTCACATTCACGTTTTCACCTTTGTTCCATTCTGGTCTAGGACAGGTGTATCTTGATGATGTCATATTTTCCTTCACGTCTGTTTTGGGCCACGTACATAGCCATCTTCTTCAAGTCTCTTGGATCTTCACGTCTCTAACACAGACTAGATGTAATTTCCCAATTTGCATTCGTTGCTTCTTCTCTCGAGAACTGAAACAGCTTCCACCGCCAATTTGAAAAGCCTATTCCTTCATCAAATCGAAGGGTTCGACGACAAACAAGACAAGAAGGATGAAGAAGAAGATGGAGGATCCACTTCTTGGGTTTCGATAGTTGGGACTAGGGTTTGAGTTAGGGTTTGTGTTGAAGTCCAATTGAAGAGTTCATTTTGGAGAACAAACGAGTCGAGTTCAAGTGAACACCCTCTATTTCATGTAGAACCACCTATGCCTTCTTTAGTTTTATCAAGTCACAAGCAGCGCTAAGGGCTTCTTGCTGTGGCAGCTAATAGCCGTTCCACCATATTTTATCACCCTAGGTAAGTTTCTTTGCTGGAGTCGACATAACTTTTCTTTCTTCACTATTACTTATTATAATTTGCAAATCTGCCACCTTAAATACAGAGTTTGAGTTTGTCGACACGGTTAGCCAAATACTTTAAAGAAGTTTATCAAACTCGAGTTTCTGTTGGCATGTGCTTCCGAATGCTGTTTGAAATTGAAGAATTGATCGCCCGTCTGTTGGTAGGCTTTGAGGCTCTTGCTGTTGTTATTATTGTTGGCATATGTTATTGACATATTGTTTATTTTGATGTTGTTTGGTTTTCAATTCGAAAGTAATTATTAGGATTGTGTCTGGACCTCTGTGGGGCAAATATTCACGCAGTTGTGCAGTTTTGCCCAGCTACCATGTCCTTGGCTTACAATTTTTTGAAGTAAGCGGGATAAATCTTTATTGTTAGTATTTTCTTTGCATCTTAAATTGAAAGTAAACTATTTCATACAACTTGCTTACAGTTGAGGCCTGGAATGGTGTGCTCCACGTAGAGTTCATTTGGAATGTAATTGATTTTCGGTAATGGGTTTTTGTGTTGATGGAATTTTCACGATGTTCCTATCAACAAACCATGTATTTTTGTCTTTCAACTCAATAGATTCGCATGGTAGAATCGTAGTTAAATGTAGCTGGCATAAATTGTTTGGTGTTCTAAAATGAGTCTAATAGAATGCGTTTTCTATGGTTCCTCTGTTATATTTATATTTCTCTTATGTTCAGCTATGTGAGCACCATAGCTAGCTTCAGTGATATGGATCCTACTCCGTGGCCGAATTCGCATTGGCGCTTAGTGAAGGTTTGTTCTATAGGTTCACAGTGATTGCAACAAAACTCTTAACACCTTGTTTGGCAAACGACCGCTGCTCTGGTGCGCTTTTTAGAATGGATGACACCTAATGTTATGGACTTTTAACTTTGTTGTTTTAATCATATATTGGGCCTCTTGAAGGCCAGCTGCAAGAAATCTCTGATGATTATACTTGATTTGTTTGTTTTAATTTGTGTCCCTGCAGGTTTGCGTTTCCATTTGTTTTGAATCGGAGTGCGGTCATGGACTTTTAGCGGTCCGTTTGTTTGTCTGGATGTGCATTGGATTGGAGTATATATCCAAAGTGATCAAACATCTGGTGTTTTGTATTAATCTGATCATTTAGTGGGATTCGTATATTTTGCGGGGCTATTAACCATTCAATTAA
Organism: Vaccinium myrtillus; assembly: GCA_016920895.1. NCBI lineage: Eukaryota > Viridiplantae > Streptophyta > Magnoliopsida > Ericales > Ericaceae > Vaccinium > Vaccinium myrtillus. The sequence goes on from CM029277.1 coordinate 8,381,084, forward strand.
TAGCCCCATCACACAAACATGCACTTGTAGATTTGAGATTTACAAAGCATCCAATGAATTTGATTTTTCTAATCCTAATAATTAGGCGTGTACTAATTGTTCTCTGTTTTGTTTTGTTGGAGATGCTAGACTACAACGTACCTGAAGGTAAAAACTGAAGAATTACTTTAGTATATGTTACTTATGATATTTTGCTTCAGTTCGATGTGGTTGTGCGAAAGCAAAAACATGAGGGCAATTTATTTAGTTGAAGAGGATTACATGGATAATATTTATGTGTATAATGTTAGTTTAACCGCTCATATTGTGGCATGCAGGAAAGCTGAGCCGAGGCCTCTTTGTTATTGACAGCTACAAGTTGGTGGGGGAAAGAGAGGAATTTTCTGATGATGAAGTTTTTCTTGCATGTGCACTTGGGTGGTGCATTGAATGGGTATGCTATATCATTCTCGTTTATGGTCATATTGGCTTTTCTTTGTTTATATCTTCCTGAAATTTTGAACCCTTGTGTAGTTTCATAAACTGGTGCTTGGTATTGAACACTTGCAATGATTATTGCAGCTTCAAGCATATTTTCTTGCTCTGGATGATATTATGGATAACTCGCACACACGCCGAGGTCAGACATGTTGGTTGAGAGTGCCAAAGGTGTATGAGTCTATATTGTGAGAAATTTTGTTTCTCTTTCATGTATTTTCTTAATCCTAAGTTCCTAACTAATATGGTTGTAATATTTGTTTCGAAAGTACTAAGATATGAAATTTGGTAACGGTTTGTTGTAGGTCTGTTTGATTGCTGCAAATAATGGCATTGTAGCGCACAATCATATTCCATAAATTCTCAAAAAGCATTTCAAAGGAAAGGCCATCTACGTGGATCTATTCAATAAGGTTGTGTTATCTTTGCATAAAAGGGGACGAATTTAGAGGTCATTTATTTAGGATGCTTGGAACTAATCTTGACCATGTTTTCCCTGGTATAATTTGAAATAGCCTGAAGAAAGATGATAGATTTGATCAGTACAATTGAACGAGAGAAATATTTAGCTAAATATTCAGTTCCTCTACAAGTGTGAATTCCCAATAATTGTACATTTTTTCTGATTTGATCTTAAATCTGATAAATTGCCCTATGGGTTATTTAATTACCGTTGTGTTTTTCCTGCAGTCACCATTGGATTGTTCCGTGCAAAACTGGTTACCAATCATTTTACTGGCCGGTGAGTGATTATTCTATTCCTTGCGTCTTTAGAGGTTTTTTTGGTTCACTTCCTTGTAATAAGAAGCCCTCACAAGAAAACATGCATGAACTATCTAATTCTTTATTGAACTGCTTAAAGCTAAGGGGATAATATATGTTACTAAAATATGTCTATTAAAGGTCTGCAAACTGGGTTTAATTTGTATTTGTGGGCTGATTCTTAACAACTAAATTTAAACAATTCCAGACTGAATAAGAACAGAAGATACTAGATAGTACATGGTCTTTTATGCCACCCCTGCTTATCACTATTTACATCTTTAGCTGTCTTTGATATCTAATGCTTTTTGGAAGTGATTGCAACACCTTGAATTCTCTAATTCCTAAGATATTTGAAGAATAATAATCTCACCCTAGGAAAAAAGAACATTTCTAGCATAGGATATGGATTAAAATCAGTATTTATTTTCTGAAATATGTTTCTATCAAAGTCCCAACATATCGTCTACAAATATATTACTTCTTGTTGGATCAATCAATAGAGATAACTAACTTAGATGCATATCTCAGCAGTACACTTACAGTCAGGGAGCCCGGATTTAAAAAAAATCCGGACCTCCACTTTCCCGATCGAATTTCGACGATCCGAACCGTCCAATGTGTTTAAAAGGTGTTTTCAAGGATCCCAGTGAGAAATCATCAAAAAAAAATGGGAAGGGCTTGATCCGAGTAGTTTTTCACAAAACTGTACATATACAATTTTTATGAAAAACGGCTCGGATCAAGCCCTTCTCGGTATTTTTTTTTTATGATTTCTCACGGGGACCCTTGAAAACACCTTTTAAACACATTGGACGGTTCGGATCATCGAAATTCGATTGAGATCTATGAGGTGTGGATTTTTTTAAAATCCGGGATCCTTGATAGGAAGTGTGGTGCATATCTCAGTATCCTAAAGTTTGAGTTTGGAAAGGTCTGACTCTTAGACATACATGTTGAACCCAACTACGTGGCGACATGCTATTACATGATTTACATGATTTAGTACTTCATATTAGTAAGCTTTTACGAGTGCTTTCTAATTATGCGCACATGACATGTAGTAGAACGAGCACTTTGCTTGTGGAATAATGAACACATAGTGGGCTTGATTGCCGAGAACCAACAAGTGATTTGGCTACTAATTTTTGAACCATGGGAGAGGAATATGCAGAGCCACTGGAACCAGGCGGTTCATGGGCTGACTAGGAATGTGCAAAGAATGTTCCTGGAGATAGACACAGAGTTGTTTGAAGATTGGGCCCGGAGTAGTGAAAAGAGAAGCTAGGTTCCGTGACTTGGAAGAGCAGCGCAAGTTGAATTGGAAAAGATTTGTATCATTTAGTTTTTTTTTTTCTTGACGTGTTTGAAAGTTACCAACTCCAATTATTCTGTGGTGAACTCTGGCCCTGCAGCTCCATATATGCATACTTTTTTGTTTATCAGGCTGTTGGCAAGGCTAAAAATTAAAAATTCCTAACGCAGCCATTGTTTCTGGTGCATAAAAATGTCGTAGGGTTAGAATTCATATCCATATTGGACGCCCAATTACATTAAAAAAAAAAAAAAACAAGCGCACTAGGGGTTCATTTCATTTTGAATTGTGGAAGTTATTGGCAGTTTGAGGCTTGTATATATTTATTTTAAGAAGGCAATTTTTGTTTGAGAGGAATTAGTGCAAACGAAAGGATGGTGTAATATAACGCAAGGTAATCTGACAAATAAGTATTTTCTTCTTTTAGCCCCGGTATTGCTTTTAACAAAGTTTTTAAAACTGACTAGAGTAATCAATCTTTAAACTTAGATGTAGGTTATTTCTGAGGCCTTGGCCTTAAATAATTATTTTTGAAGGGTTTAGTGCTTTTCCTTTTCAATACTTATAGTTGTGAGGCCTTCAAATTTCAGGCTAATGTAATTTTGAATGTGTGCCTTGATACACATCTATCGTAATAGTTGCACTTTTTAAAAATAACTTGTCATTGGATATATAATCTCCTTAAGCATCCATATTCCATAGCTCTTTTTCTAAAGACCATCCTAAGCTTTGAAGAGAAAAATCTTAAAATTAGCCCTTCATCAGCCTCTCAAGAGCATCTCAACAATTTCGTTGGCTATAGCGTCTCCTGAAAATAAGGACTCGCGCGCTTTTCACTCTCAACTCTTATTTTAGTATTTGTTTTTCTACTTAAAAGCAACTTTTCTCTCTCTAATTGTGATCAAAATCAAGGGAGGCTAATGCGGAAACTTTATTACGTAAATTGTAATTATAATTTCCGAACACTATTCAATCTACTGTAATCTTACTAATATCACCGAAACAATACTTAGACAAAACACTAACAATACGTAGACATAACACTATTAGCATGCACTAACAATAGGTAAGATCATGAGCATAAGACTCCGTGCGTGCACGGAGCCTTCGACTAGTGGTATGTACATAACATGGCCCATGATCGATCAAGACTGCCCGTATCATAAGGGAACTTAGGCGCCCCAGTTGAACCTGGGCGCCCTAGTTCAAGTCAACTCCAAATTTATAATTTTAGCTGAAAAACACCTTTTTATTGAAATTTTGGAGTTTTTTTTTTTGGTGAACTAGGCAACAATGATCCAAGGACATTAGTTGAAGAAAACCAAAATTTAAACCATGAATTTTATTAAAACGACAATTTTGACCAAAATACCCTGAATAGAACTGAGGCGCCCCCATTGAACCTAGGCGCCCTAGTTCTCTTCAGTTTCCACAATTTTGAAAAGTTTGGTTTTGTTTGAAATGTGCTTCCCGTTTAGAAACATCACCAGTATTGAAGACTGGGATGATTTATTGGGGATCCATCAGAGGGCAAATTTAATGGCTTTGAGCCACACTTTACCTTTTTGGAAAAATTCTTGAAAAAAATGCTTCTTTGAACTTAAGCTTTCTAGCTAATGGCTTCTGAGATGTTCATGAAAGAGAGAGCTGATTTGAAGGATGAATATTCTAAGGCTCTAGGGAACACTAGGGTTAAAGTAATATTTTTAGGGTTTTTTTGTGGATTTTTGAAGGTGTCTTGGAGATTTTTTTTTTTTTTTTTTTGAGAGAGAAAGAGAGAGAGAAGTAGGTTGGAAGTAGAAGGAGGGAGTATATGAGAGAGTGTCCTCATTTTTGGGATTTGGGGGTTATATATAGGCTTGAGAGGGTTCAAAAAAGGGTCAAAGGGTCAAACATGTAAGCCGAAAACATCCTTCCAGAATTTCTGGAGTAATTCTCGGGATCAAAGAATAACTATTATCACTCCCAATTGCCAAATCTCTACAAAATCTAGTAGGTGGTCAGTAGAATCGGGGCGCCTAGGTTGAACTGGGATGCCCAGGTTCTGTCAACTAGGGTGCCTTGGTTGGAACTGGGATGCCTTGGTTGAGTTGAAAGTTTGAGATTAAAAATCTTCGAGAGAACTTTTTTGAATTTTATCAAGGTATTTACTGGCTCATTTCATCATCGGGGAGCCTACCGGTCACATCTTAGGGACATGCAGAGGGTCCAAATTGGGGTGTCTACACCGTTGTCGGAATCTAAAATGATATTTGTGTGTACGTGCATGTCTCATTTATCCAAGTTAATGCAAATTAATTTTTGTTTATCTAGTTGAATCGAAGTTATATGGCTATATGCGGCCAAAGTAGGCTCTACCATCTTGCCTTTTATACCCTCGAATTGAATCCCACTGTAAATATTCTCCATTCAGTTATTTATTTACCTCAGTTATTTATTTACCGGATAATTGTAAAAGTGTTAATCTTGGAAAATAAGTATTGAAAGGGCGATACAGGGTGCCTACTGTCTTTTGTCTGCATTTCCCACTCGTAACAGTAAATTGTGCAAACCAAATCTAAAAAGGAGTCACTTTCAAATAGAAATTATATTTTTAAATAAACCGAATAATTTTCTGAAGATACTTTTCCCAAAAAACATCTTTAGGGGTGACTTAACACACCCGAACTCTGTGTTAAGTGGCTACACTAACTTTTAATAAAAAGTCAGAGCTGTCAAACTCATATTTCACATTTGTCGCATAAAGTCCAAATCTTTTAATTCTACCTCATAGATAAATTGACTTCCATTGATTCAAGTTATGCGCTGCTCACCACTACTCGAAGGCAAGGACATGAACGAACCGCCATTCTAGGATTTGTAGTCATTCCCACTATGTTACCTAGCCAAAACCAAAACCTCATGTGCCAAAGTCAAACGATTGTTCTTCCTTCCCCGTTCCCACTTTTTCTACAATGCAGCTGCGGCTTAGCATTGAAGATTGAATCACTTCTTTCTCCCTTTCTCTTGCTCAATCTTCATTTTCTAATTAAAAGTAGCAGTGACACCATTACTGGTATATAGGCTACATAGAAGGTTGCTTTTTTTTGTATGTTCAAGTGAAGAGCATATAGAATTTAGCTCGTCTTGTGAGCACCACACAAATATAATAATCTAGTTCTGATTACCAAAGTGGTCTTACCAAAAAGTATGCAACTAGTTCCGTTCCAAAAGTGACATGGCTTTTCAAGGTTGGAGAAGGTTGCTCATCCAAACATGAAATTTATGTGGCAGTGCAATGCATTTGAAAAATGTAAGCCCCCTATCTATTAGTAAGGTATAGGTTGGGGATCAAAACTTTAAAACTAATGTTCCAAAAGGCTTACCTTGTATTGGGGTAGAATTTGTTAGAAAGGTACATCTTTACTACTCCATATAACTACATGAATTGGGGGACGGTGCTGCCCAAGGACAACATTCATGTTGTCCCGATCTGGGCCGTCCGTGCTCGGCGATGGACGGCTCGGATTTGTTTGGTAGGACGGTTTAGATTTGTTTGGACAAGATGTGATCCGAGCGGTCCATCGCCGAGCACGAACAACCCAGATCGGGACAACATGTCTTCGTTTTGATTGATTCGCTTCTTTCTTCGCACAAGTTCTTAGTTCACCCCTTGTTGTCTTGCATTTTGTGATCCTCCGCTTTACTCGGATATTTTGAATAGCTAGAAAACGAGGTTGATATCCGATGTCAATGTCATTTCTTAAGGCCTTTTTGTTAGAAATCAATAATTCCCTTCATTGGCGGCTTTTTGTTAGAATTAATTTCCTTCATTGGCGGAGCCAGAAATCGAAGTTGGAGGGGCCAAATTATAAAAGAAATCTTGGTTCTATGATTTTTTCAAGACTAGATCCAATCATTCGAGTTTTCATGGGACGGTTTTGATAAATTAAAAAATTAATCTCGAGTATTGTTGCTATCTTATCATTCGACGAAGGCAATAACATTATCGCATGTTATTTAGTGTTCTCAAAATGAAAATTATTTTTATTTTTAATTTTTTTAAATCTTTTAATTTATTTAAAAATATATATATTAAAATATGCAAAATATACTCCTAAATAGGGGAGCACCCTCGACCCCTACATAGCTCCGTCCTTGAAATAAAATCCATTATAATAGATTAAAGAAGATGATTATTACCACCACAGAGATGTAAAATTATAATAAAGATGTACAAATTCGAATTAAAAGGCGTGATATTAATCGTTCATTTTTTTATCATTAAGTTGCAGCTGGTTAGACTTTATTTTTCTCGTTTTGATAAGACTCGTCTTGTTGGTTTATTTCATTTGGAACTTGTGGTATGGAAAGAAAAAGAAGGGAAAATAAGAAAAAATTTGTAATCCATTGGTTGGTTTGTGAAGAAAAGAGGGAAAAAAATCACAAGATAAAGCAAAATAAAGAATTAAACGCAATAGGTTTTCTATTACATTTTGTTAACACCATCTTTCATAAATTATTTACTTTATCTTCTTGTCATTTTTATTTATGTAAAGAATAATGTAACAGACCCGTAAACAAATTCAAAGTGCCTGAAATTGTCCAATACCCAGAATAGACGGTAAACATAATGCCCACAAACAACAAATGATTGCGGACACAGATGTCCATGCACAAATCCACACACTGTCCGTGTCATTTAGAGACCATGTATGTGTGAAAATCATATTAGAGACTAATTGTTGTACATGTATGATGTATCAATATTCTTTTTGTTACCTTAAATTTAATAAAGCATAATAATAAGTCATCAGAAAATCCAAAGCAAAAATAAACCAACGAAAAAACTAGCCGTTGCAGAGCGTCAAACCTCAACGTTCCTTTTTATTCATACCCTTTCAACCCCAACATACCCTCTCAGTAACTAACTCTCTCATCTGTTCACAGTTTTCACTTCCAGGTGACATCGCTCTGCTTCTCTCGTCGGCTCGCCAATGGATTCAAGGGTCAAGAACACCGTATCATCCACACCCACAAAAAACCCACAAACCAATCGATCAAAAACTCCGGAAATCTCCAAAATTTCAGAGAATTCCAATCCCAACCTTACAAGCCCTAGTTTTAAATCTTCAAAATCACCAGCAATCAAGTCTGCTACAAAGACCCATAAATCGCCCTCCAAAAACCCTACCAAGATTCGCGAAAGGAAATTCATGGTCGCGAAAAGGAACTCGAAGAAAGAGGAAACAGGTTCACAGAAGAGTTTGGACTCTGCTTATGAGAGTCTCAGGGCTTCTCAAGAAGGGTTTTTCAAGAATGGCGATAATGTCGATCGAGTTGAAGAAAAGGAGGGGGAAAAGAGGAACCCCTTAATTGAAACCCTGAAGATTGAGGGTTTTGCGTTGAATCGACTAAATGGTGATAACCCAGATGAGATCGAGCGTTCAGTCGAGATGGGTAGTTCTCAAGTCAAGGAAAGGAGTGTGCCTGAACCAAGGTCGGGAAAAGTGATGAATTTGGTTAAGGCATTTGAGAGGCTTCGTACTACAACACCAAACGCAAAGGATTCGGATCAGGAAAATGAACTTACTACACCACCAAACTCAAAGGACTTGGATCAAGGGAATGAGGAACAATCAGAGGATGATAAGAGGGGGATGGAATCAAAGGCACCCGAAATGCAGATCTCTTCGGCTACATCCTGTCCATCGCCTTTTTTCTTTACATCACAGAGTCTAGGTGTGGATTCTCGAGTAGACAACAGTCATGGAAGGTTGGTGATAATAGTTAGAATCATTTCCAGTAATCTTTGTGTTTTCATGTAATTATGTTTTCTTGTCACCTAAATTCGGATTCTAACTAGGTCTGTTTGGAGTTCTTTTCAGTGACACTGCTTCAACCAGGACTTCCGGGGGTGGTCGCAGAAGCAGGCGAAATGTAAGCTATTGCTATTGTGTTAAAGGAATATGTGAAGTTTCTTTTTCTTCAATGATGACTTAAATGTTAGTTTTCCTTGTTGTCCACTGCAGAGCTCTGAATCATCTGGGACCTTTTGCGGAAGTCGTTGGAAGAAGAGGCAGCTAAAAGCAACTTCCCAAAAGCCCTTTGAGCTTCTAACAGAGGTATGTGCAATGCTCTTGCCTGAGGCTGTATCAATTGGTTTGAATCATCGCTGATGGTAGTAATTTGCCACAAGAACATCTAACAATGTTCGCTTTAGCATGTTATAGCACATAAACCGGTATTTTCTATAGACAATGCATCACATAATTTCCATGTTGCACAGTTGCAGATTCAAAGTAGTAAGAAAGACGAAAACTGTAGTTGAACTTATCTTAAATTTTATTTTGGAAAATATAACGGGGTCACTTATGAAGCTTGCAAATTGAGTCTTAACCTTGGTAAGAATGATGTAGTAACTCGAGTCTTGGTGGCATCTTATATTGGGGTAGTCGCTCACTAACCATGGGATTGCTATGTTTGGAGTATGGGAACAGTAAGGTGGAGCACAAGAGTGTGCCTGTAAGTTGCTGGTCAAGGAAATCAGTTTTAACCTTTTTATATCCATACCCTAAAAATGAAAGCCATCCTTGTATAATGATATTTCACGAAGGCGACAGTAAAGAAGTTTTAACCCAGCTTGTACCCTTCCTCTCTCAAAGGGCATCTGATCAATGAGCAATATCATATATCACCAGTTCTTTTCCCCTCTTTTTGACTGTTTGTGACTTTGTGTTTCAAGCTATGAGGCAAGAGATTATTTTCCTCCACTATTTCTTCGGCGAATATTTCCAAATTGCAAGCCACTCATGAATATCGAAGTAGGCTGTGATATCATAGGGTGGTAACTGACAAAAAACGTGACCTACAACACTTCAAATGTTCAATTAACCATGATTGTCATATATCACTATATTTAAATCCTAGAAAATACTTGTATGCTGCTTACAATGTTTAGTTCTGTAAAGAAAATGTGGGTGGAACTATATAATATTTCCCGCTAATGATTTTTTGTGAGCTACTTTCTTACTTAGATGCTTGTGTAGTGGTGTATTTGCCCTTACTACTTATAGTATCGCATTAAAGTTGGTTATTGACTTTATTATTAGCAAAGGGGAAGAAACAAGGAAGAAGAATTCAGCAGAAAGGTACAACAAATGATGACAGAGGAGGAGAAGCAACGGATACCAATTGCGCAAGGTCTACCATGGACAACTGATGAGCCACAGGTGAGTCCATCTCCCAATGAAAGAAATTGTAGTTTCAAAATGTATGCTTTCAGTTGATGTGCCATGTCAAACCCCACTGAGTAAGAACATGATAATCACGGGTTATTTGAATGAGCTAATTTCTATTGAAACCTTATTGCAAACAATCATGAGGGAGAAAAGGAACTGACTTGAAATGTTATTGAGATTAATGGGGAATTCCATAGGTATTGAGACTGTTCATCTGCAGTCAAGTCAATCTTCTTTCTTTTTGGTGTGCAAAACTGCCAAGTTGATTTATACTTTTGTCGAGTTTTGCTAAATGCCTCTTGAGCATGTCCTGCACTCAGAGAGTTTTAGTACCACGTCTCATATGCATGTTTGTTTGGGCTTCTCAAGTGATTTTAAGTGTTGTGAGGTGTTGTATGCAGTGCTTGGTTAAGCCTCCCGTCAAAGAAAGCACAATGCCTGTTGATTTGATGCTGCACAGCGATGTGAGGGCCTTGGAGCGTACTGAGTTTGACCAACAGGTCCATTCTCTAAGACTATAATTTTCTGATATTGTTTTTGCGAAGCTGACTTTCCATACGACTTTTGAATATATGTTCTGCAATGCTTACAAGTTTCCAAAAGACCCTTCACGAACAAGTTTAATGTACTCTTTTGCCTTCTAGTTGCCTGTGCTAAGGAAGTTGATTTGTGTTCCATCTAGTGATCTAGTTTTGGCCCTTTAGCAAGCAACTTTTAGGAAGATTGAATTGTCTCTAAGCCGTAATGGGATAACTAACATGATGCAACGTCTCGTACTCATGACAAAGTGCATTAAGAAAGAAGTGGGTAGCATTGGCATAGCATTAGCAATATGTTGAAGGATTGCCGATAAAAAATAAAAATTGGGTTTTAGCATTGGCATAGCAAAATTAAAAAATATGTTCCCGGTATTTTTTTGAAGAAGGAACACATTTGATTTCCCAAAAATAATTTTTATCAAAACACCGAAAACCCTCAAAAAAATAGTATAAAAATAAAAAATTGTTGAAGGATTGTTTTATTCTGCTGGACCTACAAACTGAATTTCATTAAAATTGCTTCGGAACACATTCTTTTTGTCACATCCATGTGTTTCTCTCTATGACTATGAGTGTTGTATTTGGCAAGAATCCTCTAGGTTTATTATATTGACCATTTTTGGGGGGTAAATGGTTATCAACTATATTCAAAAGCCAGTAAGTGGTCTGATTTATGGTGTTGGAAAATGTTGACGAATGCCTAGTCAGTAAGTTGAAAAAAAGAATCAGTATCTTGCTTCTAACTTTTCTACATGGCTTGCATATCAAAATGGACACCGAGTTTGGAATTTGCCCGATAGCCTAATACTATATTGGTTGGCAATAACTAACCAGTTGGATGCGATTTTGACCACGGCTTGAGCCATACGAGTATATCTGTATGTACACATATTGAGTGGGCGATTGCTAAACATGGTCCTTAAAAATCATATTAGAAACCATATTAATAGTAACCTGACAGCCGAATAACGCTTGAGCATTGTTCCTGTGTTGGCACATTAGGTAGCTGGAAAGATGAGCATCATTGAACAGTACAAGATGGAGAGGGAAAGACAGCAGAAGGTACATGAAGGAAAGAGATCACTGTATTTTGGGTTATAATATAACTTTGGTATTTTACTGATCTATGCCTGTTGGATTTTGGTCCTGTAGTTAGCAGAAGAAGAGGAAATTAAGAGGCTGAGAAAGGAGCTTGTTCCAAGAGCTCAACCCATGCCCTATTTTGACAGGCCTTTCGTCCCTAGAAGGTAAACGCTTTCCGTGTTTCATTTGTTTGGATATAATCCAAGGATTTCTCAGCACTTTCTGGGCTATAAATCATTTGAGAATGATGGATACCAAGAGCTTATTCAAGATCCGTGATTACTTTTCAGGTCACTGAAGCATCCTACCCTACCCAAAGAACCAAAGTTCCATTTACCAGAGCATAAGAAGATCAAGTGTGGCATATCCTGTTGAAATAAGGGAAAAGAAGAAATGTGGAATTTTTAATTCAATATCCATTCTTTGTGAGGAGTTTCCAATATTCTTTTTCTGTGCATATGAAGCAATCAATTCAGTTTGCAATTTTTTGGACAAGTGATGATGACAAGACAATTGCATTTTTTTCAGTGAATATCCCAATGTCATTGGATTGCACAAGTTAGTTATATTTCCTTCTCTCCGTCAGTTCTGTTTCTGGCTCTTTTTTCTGCACTCTTATCCAGTAGACTTTACAAATGAATGGAAATATTCGAAAAGGGATGGATTTTTATTTTGGTAGTTCAGCTTATGAGCGAGGGAGCTACGGCAATCAGGGCGACCGAGTTACTCAATTTCGAGACTCAATAAATCTTATGCTGTGGAGAGTATATAATCCCACAGCTAATCATATAAAGACAACACCATAGGAAAGATTTGCAGAGACGGGCATCTCCACAAGTTCTATATAATTCCCTAACCAGATACAAACCCTTTTGGCTCTTGGACATGAAACAGAACCAACTTGACAATTTAAGAAGACATTACGCGCGTCATGTTGTACAATCACCATTTCCCACAAACCTGCTTAGCATTCTAGTGGGTCTCATAAGCAATAAAATCTGAATCCATGTTCTATATAATTCCCCAACTAGTACATAACATGAGCCCAGAGAAAATAATTTAACTATGAAAGAATAAGCTGGACATCTACGTAGATTAGTGGATCTTGCAGCCATATGAAGAAAACCATGTTTTCACATTTATCAGCCACTTCAATCAAGCTTCTAAAACTCGATTCAGAAATGAAAACTAGCATAGATGAGACTTTCACAAATACACAATGCTTACAAAGGCCTTTTATGTCAGGAGTGAACGGCCAAAAAGAGCAAAATAGAAACCAGTTACATCACGGAAACACACAGCAGTGAAGAGCAAAATATAGTTTTAAAAAAAAAACATGGAGCAACGTTCATTAAGCCAAGAACAAGAAAACCAAGAAACTATCAAAATTTGATCTTTCTGCAGAGGTCAGTGATGATTAATGGATCCACCAAGCAACTTGGGCAAGATCTTGTTGTCCATTGCATGGGATTCTTCTTGACTGACAAACAACCAAAAGAGATTTAGTAATGAAAAACCCCTAGGTCAAAAGTACCCTACACTCCCCATCGCAGCCATCCAAAAGTGTTTTGGAAGTAAACCATTTTAAAATGAAATCACACTTCTGTTGAACAGTTCTCAAAAGTAAAAATTAACCACCATAAAATAACTGAAATCACATCATCTTTAGACACTGAAACAAACAACATGTCAAAGAAACGAATCCCCAAAGCGACTCCACAAATGTTCCATGAGATCAGATCTAAGTATCATATTTGTCCCATCGATGTGAATTCTACTAAGGCGGGAGGACATGTATGCAACCAAAAGAGCTGAGTCTCGAGCATATTCTGGAGAGGAGATAGTCTCATCTTCTGGAGGTTTCCAACTTTCAATATTGGTACCACGTTCATCTTCAATGACCATATTGTGTAATATGATGCAAGTTTTCATTATCTTACAAAAGTCCTCCTTTTTCCAATTACGCACCGGTCCTTGCGTTATACCCCATCTCGTGTGTAACACATGAAATGCTCGTTCAACGTCCATTTTTGCAGCCTCTATTTTTTCAGCAAACAGCCTCTCCTTTTCAGTTGTTGGCTGTGAGGTAGTTTGTATCAGAGTTGCCCAATGAGGGTATATATCATCAGCCAGGTAATACCCCATTCTGTACTGACGCCCATTCACAACATAACTAGCGCTAGGCGTTCTACCATGGATGAGAGTGTCAAAGAGCGGGGAATTATCTAAGACATTCACATTGCCGTGTGAACCTAGCATACCAACGAAAGAATGCCAAATTGATAGATCTTTAGATGCAACCACCTCCAATATAAGGCTAGGCTTATTATGAGGACTCTTGTATGGGTTGTGCCACACAAAGGGACAATTCTTCCATTCCCAATGCATACAACCTAAATATCCAAGCATACCTGGGAAGCCTCTCTCCTCCCCTTCAGCAAGCAGACGTGCAATATCATGTTCATTTGGCTTGCGTGCGTATTGCCCCTCATATAACCTAATGACAGCATCACAAAAGTGGTTCAAGCTCTCTATTGCAGTGCTCTTACCAATATCCAAGTACTCGTCACGTTGATCTCGGGAACAACCATAAGCAAGTATGCGTATAGCAGTTGTCACTTTCTGTATGGAAGAGCACCCCAAACGTCCAGTACTGTCCTTTTTTTGGACAAAGTAATTATCATACGTTTCAACATCCTTCAAAATGCGAAGAAACAATTCTTTGCGCATTCGGAATCGTCTATGAAAGTGGTCAGCTGGATAAGTACAATTCTCGGCAAAGTAATCTCTCCATAACTGTCGATGGTTTCCCTCTCGATCACGCCTTATAAATCTTCTCCCACCCGGTTGCGACAATAGCTTTAGCATTTGAGGCGCAACAAATAAATTCATCATCCGCTGCACCCGTTTACGGATAACGATGAGAAACTGTCTCTTGATCCTCTTCGGAAGAACTCTGGTCAGTGGATGAACTTGAAGATGAGGAACTAGACTGCAGGATAGATGGTGAAGCCATTAGTTAATTCAAAATGTAAAACGAAGCACGATTAAGGAAATGCCGAAATGCAGTAGAAGAGGGTTAGAGCAAATAATTATAGCTGTTGGTATTTTTAAAAAGCCATCAGAGGAATCTTTTAGCAGTTCGTGAAATTCTGGTACAACTCATTTTTAGATAGCCCAGTGGAGCTCATTCATGTGTATTTAGCTAACCAACTTATTAACAAGTCAAAAATGGGTCTCCTTTAATCTACATTTTTGCTACTGATGCATGCATATTGTCACTTACAGTCTGCTTGTAGAACCAAATTGTTCACAAATGAGAACACAAGCCAAAACCCAACAATAAATCTAACATAAAGTCACAAAATTGAGGTTTGTGTATACCACTTACTGTACCGCTTGGTACCCTAGATAAATTAGCAAAGCAAATTAAGCAAAATACGTAATTTTCTATGTAAGAATCTTCCATATGTGATTGGATGCAAAACCCATAATCTAGTTCTCTGTAAGTTCCTTCTCCTGGTAGGGAAACCCAGTTGGAGATTCAACAAGCGGTTTAGAAGTGAATATTCGAAGGAATACCTTGGCAGGTCGCTTGAGGTGGGCCTTGAAGATCGCGTGAGGCGAGACATCCTTCACATTTTCTGCAGTCGCCATGGCTGAATCGAAAGCGCATAGTCCGGAGCGCAACGAGAAGAAGAAACGTTGTAGGCGAAGGCGACATGGAGATGGCTCCACGGTGTTTATTTTGTCTTGACCCGGCGTGTTTTTTACTGGCCATGGTACTTGGCCCGATAAATGACCCGCTGGGGGCAATAACAATGTTCCGTCCGTAAACTCATTGGTTGGTCGAGTGGGCGAGTATGGTAACATTACAAGGCAATCAGCAATCTCAACAAAACCGATGAGTACCCGAACTACAACCGACTTTTTTCCCCCTAAATCATACTCCCTCCGTTCTCAAAATTTGGACACTTTCATGTTTTTGCTTGTCCCAAAAAATTTGTCCAGTTTGAAAAGTTAAAAGCAAATCTATGTGAACTCACTATTTTACCATTTCTTTTGCACATAAGACAAAAAGTCATTTTACACTTTTCAAGGGTAATATTTGAAAGTTTGAGTTTTCATAATATAATACTCCCTCCGTCCCATTTTGTTTGTCATTTTTAGTAGACTGTGTCTGATTTCAATTGCTCATATCTTTTAATATGAATTTCAAAAAATATTCAATATGGATCTTGTTTGATAGTTCTCGACGAGTTCTATAATACAAAATTTTTGAAATCATGAAAAACATATATTAGTAAAAGTTATAAGCGTTTGACCGACGACGCGATCTTCAAAAATTGACAAACAAAATGGGACGGAGGGAGTACATTTTTCCCCTTAAAAGTTGAAACTCCCAAAAGTGTCCAACTTTCTTATGTCATATACATATAAACTCCAGGTACGCGGGCCTAACCGAGCCGAATACTGTCAAATTCAGGTTCGGCTCATTTACTAAACACACCTTCAACCATCTCCAGGCCACTTATTTAATTTTCGGTAACTATACTCATACCCGCGCAAGATATACTGAGATACGTAAGATAAAATACAGAATGTTGAAAATGGATTATGGAAGAAGTAATTCAACTAATGTGTTGCTGAAAAATAATGTTGTTATGGTTTTAGCCGTTAACATGTGTGGTGGTGAAAATGGTTTGAGTTGTTTAGAACTTGGCATATTGTTTGCCAGCTTGTTAATTAGACGAATATAATGGTCGGATGAAGACCTCCTGGATATAGAAATGCGGCTTGACTCATATCTGGTGTTTGTCTCCATATTCACACTTAGATATGAAATCTGCGTCCTGTTTGGTAGGAGGATTTGAGAGGGGGATATAAGATTTACCCGGATATACATGTCCGGGTTGTTTATATCCAGTGTTTGTTAAGCTTTTGCTTCCTGGATATGTATATGTTGGGATATCTATATGCCCCTGCAGTGGGATAAAATATAGGCACACCCCACCCAGCTTTTATTATATCTAGCTGCCTTTTGCCCCCCGTGCCCTCACCCTGGCCCACTACTGCCATTTCGCAAATTATAGAAATACAGAAATCAGAAGTGTGGCAGCTACCCAGGAGCATGCCGCAGGAGAGAGTAAGAGAGGTTTGGACATTTGGCACACCACTGCCTCCTGTCCTCTTTTTGGGGTAAAATGAAGATTTCACACTATTTTACATTATCCAACCCTCAATATCCCCATTCTACAATAACAAAACAAAAAAAGTAACTTTTTATCCCCCTTCTAAAATAATACCCCTCTAACCATATCCACCCCTGTATCCCCCTCTTATTATATCCATCTTTTCCCCTCATATACATATCCCTCTAACAAACAGGGCGCTGGGGTATTAATATATCCTCTATACCCGGATATAGTTTGGACACCCCTCACCATATACAAATAATATCCCCTTCCTTATCCACCTTCAAAATTACACTGCATCGTTCAATTTGACGATAAGAATGGAAAAAGTATAAAAATATGAATTAAATTGAAGAAAATGAATGCAAAAACCAAGAAAGACAGTGTCTTATTTTCATATTCGTCCCAAGGAGACGAGTGACACTCTAAGAAGACAAAGTATGATGGAAAAAACGAAAATGTTAGAATACACGAAAAACTTGTTCCGAAATTAACCAGGGAAGAAAAACAAATGGTTCAGGTTCACAATCATTTCTCATTCCTGGACATTTTTTGAGAAATTTTTTATGAACCCTACTACTCCTTTGTAAAAAATAGTTCGGAATCAAGTAAAAAATTACTTTAGGCTAAGTTTTTCAAATGATAAAATCAATATTTGCTAAAATCAACCGTTAATTTAAACAAATGAGGAATCTATTTGCTCAAATAAAAAATTCGATTGATTTTAACAATTGAGGAAGTCATTTGTCCAAATAAAAAATTATTTGACAGCGGGGAAAAAAAATTCACAAAAAAGTTAAGCAAAAGGGCATAGTCACAACAACGGGGAAAGATTGAGGGGTAGTATGTATTAAACTCTCGGAACTGGACTAGCCATCGTTTTAGGTGTGTTTTGGCCTAAAAAGTTTGCTGACTTATTTTTTCGTCTTTATTTGATTTTTTTTTCGCATTTTTTAGTTTTGCATCAACTTCTTGTGTATTATTGGTTCGTTTCGGCGAGAGGAATAAAAAAAGTAAAAAATTATGATCGAAATACTTTTTTTTTGTGAATAAAGTAAAAAATAAGTCAAAAAATCAACTTTTTACACTTTTTTCGATCTTATTCAAAAAATTGAGAGTTCTAATCGTAATCTTTTACCTTTTTAGATTTTCCTCGTTGAGACGAACCAATAATACTCAAAAACTCGATGCAAAACTAACAAACGTAAAAAATAAAAAAAATCAAATAAAGAAAAAAAGCGAAACCTCACCTTATTCCGAATTGCCAGAAAAATCGACAGAGTAGAACCATATAAATCTAGGGTTCCCCTAATCACAATCAAGGAATCCAAGAATCTAGGTTCGATTCTGGACCCGGTTTTCTCCTTTTACAAGCAGCTGAATTTAGTATAGCACTCCCAATTACTATATTGCCCGATTGTTCGTCTTAAAGATTTCAAGTTTTGACTTGCAGTGAGAGAAAGCAAGCGAAACCCTATCTTCTCCTTCTCCGATCGTTTCGGATCAAGACGAGTTCGACTACCTTTTCATCTGGCAATTTGAGGTAATTTGATCTGAAATATACTCTCTTCAACAATTTCGCAACTTCTATGCGTCTGTTATTGGGTGATACTTTGGTTGTTGGTTTTGTAGCGTTTTTGAAAGATGACTCAAGATGTGGAAATGAAAGAGCAACAAGCAGCTCCCTCGAATTCTGTTACTTCAACTGGCCCTTCTGTTTTCCAGCGTAAGTATTAAAGTTATAATTTTACATCTTTTATAGATGCCTGTGAGGAACAGAACTAAGTAATTTTCCATCTTTTATACTCGAGAGGAACAAAACTATTAATTTCACATCTTTTATATATGCCTGTGAGGGATAAAACTAGTAATTTTACATCTTCTCTATATGCCTGGTGAGGAACAAACCTACAGTATAGACATTTAAGCATTTGGGTTTTCAGAATTGAAGGAGATTGCATCTTTAATCGAGACTGGTGCATATGCCCGGGAGGTTCGTCGGATTGTTCGTGCTATTCGCCTAACCCTTGCATTGAGGCGGAAGCTGAAGGCTTCTGTGCTACATTCTTTCTTGAATTTTGCTCTTGTGCCTGGATCCGAGGCTCACAGTCGGCTATTGTCTTATCTTCCCAAGGTAGTGCTCCAGTTCTTGAACTTTTAACGCGTTGGATTGAATTGTTTGCATGAAGATAACAGGGGTCTTATTATTCGCTTAGTCTTGTGGATTTTGTCTTAGTTTTTTTAACTTCTAGTATTTTAGAAATGGTCCTCAGTTCCTAACAGTTAGAAACACCAATGCTAACTCAACACCGCGAAAAAATCTCATGTTTATGTTTTGGAGACTATTCCTTTCTTTCACTTAGCTCTAGAAAGAGCAGGGTTGTCTGTTCATGCTGGGTATGGTAGGATACTGCACTGATGGCTGTTTACTTGTTTCTTCCAAGATCTTAGTCAGGGCTTGAAGGTAGGTGAGGTCGAGTCTAGTTCACAAGGGTAGAATTTGAAGAAGGAATCTAAACACATTGACTAATCGATTACATAGAAATGTCCAAACATCGAAAAATCTAAAATCATTGACTAAATCAATTATATAGGAATGTAGAAACGGCTAGCGATTGGTTGTTATCCCTTTTCCTCTAACTTTGCATATCTGCCAATATCTTTTTATATTTGTACTACTAATTTTGCTAGTTTCACGTTGTTTGTAGGAGGATGAGCTTGATATGGAAGTTGATACTGCAACATCTGCAACCCCAGCTACCGTGAAACACTCCTTGCCTGAGTTTGAGATTTACTGCTATTTGCTTGTTCTAATATTTTTAATTGATCAAAAGCGATACAATGAGGTATGAAATAGTACGTTGCAGTCAAGTGATATTGCATGTTCTGCACTTAGTGGATAATTTTGTGTAATTACTTCTTGCTTATTAATGTTGTCCTACAGGCTAAAGCATGCTCGTCAGCAAGTATTGCCCGTCTCAAGAATGTCAATAGGCGTACTGTTGATGTTCTTGCTGCCAGACTCTACTTCTATTACTCTCTTAGCTATGAGCTCACTGGGGATCTTGCTGAAATTCGGGGGTGAGTTTCTTGGAAACATCTGATAAACTTATCTATGTCCCGGCGTCCGCGTATCACTCTTTTTCCTAGTCTGACTCTCTTGTATTAACAGTAATCTCCTTGCTTTGCATCGGATTGCAACATTGCGCCATGATGAGCTGGGTCAGGTTTGTTTAAAAATGAAATCAGCAATTTACCGATGCCGTAATTGTGTTTCCGGTCCTTATACAGTGGTATTGTGCAGGAAACACTCCTTAACCTGCTACTTCGAAATTACCTCCATTACAACTTGTTTGATCAGGCAGAGAAGCTGAGGTCAAAGGCACCCCGCTTTGAAGCACATTCAAATCAGCAGGTAACTTCTATTATGAGTCCTACATTTGGAGGCAAACCAGTCTCTATGGCAAGAGATTTAGCATTGTATGGGGAATACAATTCTCAATACGTTTGCAGATGTTGAACGAAACACACTACGTTACATTGGGATTGTTAAAATGACTCTAGGTCTTAGAGGATAACAGTTGAAAGTGTTTAGAATTTGACATAATTGAAAGCTTTGGAAAAACAGACATAATGAGGTTTGTTAACATAAAGATTACGAATTTTGGAAATGTCTTCATGTATAAGATTCATGAATTTTAGGCAAGCGAAGCAAGTATGATAATAAGATATCGCAATAATGCTTAAAGAATGTCTTAAGGCACCAAGTAAAAATAAGTCTTGACCTTGCCAAAGCCCCTTAAGTGCAGATGAATGTGAAACAAGACTTCTGGCTCTGGCATCTTATTTAGTTGGCAACAGAATTCCTTTTCCACTGAGAAAGTACAGAATACTGAATCTTATGTTTGGTTTAGCTCTTTTTTATCTCCTTAGAGCAATTTTATTAAACATCTTAGTTAAGAATATGGTTTGGACAGCCTTCTATGCTTTTATAAGGGACGGTTGTCTCGATCTGACAACGGTCCTTGTTTGGTACCCCTCTTTCCCTGTGGTTCTCTATATTTTAAATGGTAGTTACTCCCATGTCCTCCCAGTTTCTGCATTGTTGAAATGTCCCTGCTCTTTGATACCTTGTTCTCACACTGACTATTTCCTCCTCCAGTTTTGTCGCTATCTCTTTTATCTTGGAAAGATAAGGACCATACAGTTAGAGTACACAGATGCAAAAGAGTCGTTACTGCAGGCTGCTCGTAAGGCCCCTGTTGCAGCTCTTGGCTTCCGGGTACAATGCAATAAGTGGGCAGTGATAGTCCGCCTTCTGCTCGGAGAAATTCCCGAGAGGACTGTGTTTATGCAGAAGGGCATGGAGAAGGCTTTGAGGCCTTACTTTGAGCTTACAAATGTGAGTCTTGGTTCTTCAAATGTTTTGGTATTTGCCTTCTCATTTCGTTCCCCCAGGATCAAGGCTTAGAAAGATGTACAAGACTTCATGAAAGAGAAGGAAAATGATAAGAAAAGGCATAGGCTTTTCCCTGTTGGGATCTCTGAAAAGCACATTCTCAGGGAGTTTTTTTAATCTTTAGTGAACTATTTCGAGTTCAGATTAAGTTTTTTTTACTATTCAGGGTCGTTTGGGATAATGGGGAAAGAATTTGTAAAAGTGAAATGACCAAGAGAGTTTTTCTAAGGCCTTGATCTTTAGTCCTCCTTTTTTACTTTTGCATTTTCTCATAGTTGAGGTGAACTAGAAAAGTTTCCGGGAAAAATATTAACCAAAAGAAGGGATTTGTGGAATTTAGCTGGTCATATCGATAGATTTGAATTATGGCCTCTAAGGCTCAAAAGTCTCGTGTTTAACTCCAAAGCTTTTGCCGCTGATTAATATGTCCGCTTTTCAGGCTGTTCGAGTTGGAGATCTGGAGCTATTCAAAGCTGTTGCTGAGAAGTTCTCCACTACTTTTAGCACTGATGGGACCCAGAACTTAATTGTTAGGTTGCGGCACAATGTTATAAGGACTGGCTTACGCAATATCAGCATTTCGTATTCGCGTATCTCCCTTACCGATGTTGCCAAAAAGCTGAGACTGGACTCTGAAAATCCTGTCGCTGATGCTGAGAGTATTGTTGCCAAAGCAATCCGAGATGGCGCCATTGATGCCACACTGGATCACGCAAGTGGGTGGATGGTTTCAAAAGAGACTGGGGATATCTACTCTACGAATGAGCCTCAAATTGCTTTCAACTCTAGGATTGCTTTCTGCCTCAATATGCATAATGAAGCTGTGCGTGCTCTTCGATTTCCTCCAAACTCCGACAAGGAGAAAGAAAGTGCTGAGAAGAGGAGGGAGAGGCAACAACAAGAGCAAGAGCTTGCAAAGCATATAGCTGAGGAAGATGATGACGAGTTTTGACTTACTACTCCGTATTTAGCTGCTGCTGCTGTGTTACTTCTGCTGTTGTTAAACTATGCAAACTGCTTTCGCGCTTGGTGTTTATGTTGTTGGACTGTTTCCCGACTTATGTTTTGGGATATCCAAATTGCATTACGCTATCATTTGGCTGACGACGACTTCATTCTCCTATCAATTCTGTCAATGATACAATTTATTTTGAATTTTGATTAAAGCTTTGCAATTTTTTTTTTCGAAGCTGGCGTTTGTGTCTCATTATTCTTTTTGTGTTTCATTATTCTGTGCCTTAAGGCATTACCAAACCATCGCTGGATCAGAGCAATTTTACTCTTTCATATTTTTTTACTTTTTTCATATTTTTACCAAACACTGATTCATATTTTTATACCTCAACCATTTTCACCGCAATACAGGTTTAACAGTTAAAATAATAGTAACATTATTTTTCAACACCACCATTAGTTGAATTACTTCTTTCAACACTCTGTATTTTCTCTTATGTAATTAAACTAAAAGATCCCAGTATATCTTGCACGGGTATGAGTATAGTTACCGAAAATTAAATAGGTGGCTTGAATTTTAACCGATCCTGAGAGCTTCGTTTATCACAAATAAGACATAATAAGATGCATACCAAATCTTGTACGGAGAATAAAACAAAGTAATAAAACATAACTGACATCAAGATCAGTCACCGACCTTTTTCTCTCTCATTGTTGGCTATAGAGGTGTCAAATGAGTCAGGCCGGGCCGGCATGACCCATTTAATTTTGTGTCAACCGTGTTTCGTGCCATGTCGTACCGGCCCGTTTAATACACCGTGTTGTGTCGTGCCGTTTTTTAATCGTGACGTGCCGGCCCTTTTACTTAATCGTGCCGTATCGTGTCGTGCCATTTGTAATCGTGTCGTGCCCGTGTCGGCACATCTCTGAGTTTCGTCGAATTTTTTTGTATAATCTAGCCAATTTTGGTCGGAAAAAAATTGTATATCTAATAACTATAACTATATTGATTTATTAAAAATTATATAACATAAAATTCACAATTTTTTTTGTATAATCTAGATTCGCAAAATATTTCTATTGACTTATTAAAAAGTGTATAACATATAATTAAAAAATTCATCATAAAAAATTAGTATTTGTTGTGTTGTGTTGGCGTGCCCCGGCTCGCCGTGTCGTCCGCATGTCTAGCCCACTTCCATGCCCCTTCCATGTCATGCCCGTCTAGCTCGTGCCATGTCGTGCCGTGCTCGACAGTTGGGCCCATGCCGTGCCCATCTAAAACCGTGTTTCGCGTGCCGACCTCGACCCAGCCCATGCCGTGCCCATTTAAATGTCGCTATGTCGTGCACACATTAAATGTACCATGTTGTGCACCCGTTCCTGACCCGTTTGACCTCTCGCAAAGCAAGAACACATGATATACGATCTAATGAAATAAACCTTCTATCGAATAGAAGCATATGAGAGGCTTTCGTAAAATTTCTCATTCAAAATTTTCAACATCCATTGAGTTTTTCATGCTAATAGAAAATAGAAAATAGTAAAGAGAAGATGAAAATCAAAGGGTGAATTTTGGAAGGAAAAAAGAATTAAAAGGGTGTGATATTATCACCTATCTTCTTCATCAGTCCATCGCTCCTTGATCAAATTTGCAAAAGAGGCACCCCTTCCTCTCTTACCACCACCACCTTTACAATTTCCCATCACTTATTTGCTTTCTTCATTCAAACCAAGATTAGGATTTCCCTCATTTCTCAAGTTAAGACTATCTCCATCAACAAAAAGCCTATCCAAGAAGCTCGTCTCGGCGCGACTTGGCCATGAAAACCCTGTACTACTTGAGTAGCTATGATCAATTGCACCATCAAAATGAGAAAAGCCATGAAACCCGCATGGCGAAATGAGTGATCCTTCGTTTTAGACATTGTTTTGAGTGTTTTTGTTTGAGAAATGGTTGTTTCCCGACAAGAACCTCCCTATGGCTGTTAATGGAGGAGAAGTACTACTGCAGCCTGCAGGGTTTATATGAAGGAGGGTGGTTTGGTAAATTTCCATACCCAAAACCACCACCTTCGATGGATGAGAGTAGAGGTGTCAAATGGCCCATTTAATTTCGTGCCGTGCCGGCCCGTTTACTAAGCCGTGCCGTGCCGGCCCATTTACTTAATCGTGTCGCGTCGCGTCGTGTCGTGCCATTTTGTAATCGTGCCGTGTTGTGCTCGTGTCGGCACATCTTTGAGTTTCGTCGAATTTTTTTTTATATAATCTAGCAAATTTTTGTCGAAAAAAAAATATTGTATATCTAATAACTATAGCTATATTGATTTATTTAAAAATATATAGCATATAATTCACAATTTTTTGGTATAATCTAGCCGAGTTTCGGCGTATTGAGATTTGCAAAATATTTCTATTGACTTTATTAAAAAGTGTATAGCATATAATTAAAAAATTCCTCATTAAAAATTAATTTTTTTGTTACATTAAAAATTAGTATTTGTTGTGTCGTGGCCTGGGCCGTGCCGCATCATGCCCACTTCCGTGCCTTGCCCTTCTAAACTGTGTCATATCGTGCCGTGTTCGACCCAGTTCTGTGTCGTGCCCGTGTAAAAGCGTGCTCGTGCCGTCGTGCCACATTTAAATATGTCGGGCCCTGCCGGGCCCGTTTGACACCTCTAGTTAGCTACTTTTATATCTTGCATAGGTATGAGTATAGCTACCAAAAATTAAATAGGTGACTTGAACTCTAACCGACCCTAAGAACTTTATTTATCACAAATAAGACGTAATAAGATGCATACCAAATCATCAAATAAATAAGGAGAATAAAATTGAACAAGGAAAATGCTAAAAGAAGCCCAGTGGGCATATGTTAGAGCATCTCCAGTCCTAACTCTTTTTCCCCCTCAAATTTGAGTGAAAATCTGAGCAAAAGTTACATTTGATATCATCTCCTCCAGTATTTGACCCAGATTTCTAACCCTAACCGCCGCCCTCCACCGTTCTCCTCCGCTAGAACTGCGAAAACGTCTCCCCGTCTCTCATTCTTCCCCTCCTCTCTCTCTCTCTCTCTCTCTCTCAAGCAACTACTCAGTCTGATCGTTCTCCGTCGTCAGAACTGCAAAAACTACTCGCTCTTCTTTCC
Organism: Vaccinium myrtillus; assembly: GCA_016920895.1. Lineage (NCBI taxonomy): Eukaryota > Viridiplantae > Streptophyta > Magnoliopsida > Ericales > Ericaceae > Vaccinium > Vaccinium myrtillus. The sequence goes on from CM029277.1 coordinate 8,406,236, forward strand.
TCGACCTGGTTGTTTTTTCCTCTCCGTGTTGATGTCCGATCACCCAACCACCACAACCTACAACCAATTACCTCTGTAGCCTATAGATCTGACTTTTCTATCCTCACCGGAGTTGACAACGGCGACGTCGAAGTTCTTCCGGCGAGTATACCACCGCAGTATAGCCGTTTGAAATCTGAGTAAGAGGTTTGGTTCTCCCTCAATTTGAGGAAAACTTCATTTGGTATGAGTTTGATGCAACGACTGGAGGTGGATTTTGGGTACTTTTACCCAAATTTCAATTTTGGTTTTCGTTCTGGGTAAGGGTTGCGGCTGCTCTTAAGGTTTAAAAAATGTATTGAAATGTGTTAAAATTGGATGAAAATGTATTTGGAAGTTTAAAAAGTGTATTTGTGCCTTTTTTCTCTTTTCACAAGATGAATAAAAGTCCTGTAGGTTTTCGCAGAACTGATAAAAAAGGTTTTATTGACATCGTGCTTTGGGAAAAAGGTAGAAATTGGTTTTTTGGATTTTTCATTTTGTCTTTATTCTATTTTTTTATTACATTTATTAGTTTTGCGTCAAACTTTCGTGGTTTATTGATTTGTCTTGATGAGACGAATCCAAAAAGTATAAACTAGTTTATTTTGGTTTATTTTTTGCTTTATTTAAAAAAATATTAGTTTTGATCATAATTTTATATTTTTTAGATTCGTCTCGTCGAGATAAATCAATAAACCATGAAAACTTGGCGCAAAATTAAGAAATGCAAAAATAATTTGAATAAAAATAAAACGAAAAACCAAAAATCAAGTGCTGCGTTTTTTTGTCAAAGCATCCACAATGTTGGCCATTTTTATTTCGTTTCATTGTTGGGCCGTTGGCTATCAGTTTGTATAGCAAAAACCGACGTCGTTTCGGGTCAGGCTCGAGAACTCCAGTTAACACGGAGTTTATTCTTAATCTTGCGGAGCTAACCGCGAATTCCCAATCACTGCATCTCATCCATATTTCGCTCTCTAGGGTTTCCATTCCGTTCACAAATTCGAGCTTTGTTTCTCCACAACCTCAGGTAATTCGATTCCACACTCAATAATTACTCTCAGCTGAATAATCACTGTCATACATTGCTCTTTCACTTTGATCTGTTTCCCCCCTGTTTGACCAGATGAAGAAATATCGAATTATCGTGAAACGAAAGTCAAAATTGTATCTTTGTTGGTTTGTACCTATTAGCTGGTGCTTTTGCCCAAAAAATGGTGCTTTATTCAATTTTTGACGACTTATTTTATATGCTGTTTTTACAGTGTTAGTTTACTTCTCCTCTTGGTAATGTGAAAAAGATTTTTTTTGAAAGTGAGTGGGTGAAAGTCTTTTGTTTTTCATATATTGACGGTCCAATTGTTTGAAGAAATTGAAAAATTTCATCCTTTATGGTTAGGCAATTTTATGTTAGAAGTAACTATAAGCATAGAAAATACTTCGGAAAGAACATCCATAGAATTTAAGATGTTTCTCTTTTACAGCCCAAAGCATCAATTTATGTATGTCAGAAACAGTAAATTGTAATATGACCTGTTTACCCATTTATATTATTGAGGAAATCAACCTAGTCGGTTATTTTGGCTGTGTTCGTTTAGTAGTTTTAGTTTAGTTTAGTTTTGGAAAAAGGTGTAATGAATGGAGAGAGAGAGAGAGAGAGAGAGAGAGAGAGAGAGAGAGAGAGAGAGAGAGAGAGAGAGAGAGAGAGAGAGAGAGGGGGAAATGATGATGTCATCAAAACGAAAACTAAACTAAACTGGGAAACGAATACAGGAACTCCAAAAATAAGTTACTGTTACTGTTTTTTTGTGTGTGTGTGTGTGTGTAAATAAAGAAAAGAGATGAATGATAAATTCATGTTTGGTGTTAGTGTGTGATGAACTGATGTTTTACATGTTTAGATATCTTGATTTTTATTCAGGCTTGATGTTGTTTGTCATTCTGTTTTCAGACAAGTCATCCACTGGATCCTCATTCCAATGGACCCTCGTAAGTATTTTTGCCATGTTCGATGTATGATATTATTTTATCCACAGCAAGGAGATTGTTTCTGCTATAAGCACAATGTTTTCTCAATCCCTCAACCGTGTTTTCTCTTAAAATTTCAAACTTAAATTGCAGGAGGAACACAATCTATAGAATCCCTTTGAGAATGTTTAGTGCGATTTCTATTTGCTCCTATGTAGCACGGACACCGACACGGATACGGGACACGGTAATTCTAAAATATGGACATGGACACAGCGGGGGACACGGCAAAAATAAATAATTATATATGTAAATATATCATACATGTATGCTGTAACAATTTATATACATAGATATATAACATTTCTTTTGATATGTAAGATATCTATACTGGCATAAACATGCATATGTAAAAGATACACTCCCACAAAGTGAGGGAAATATATATACCAGTACATGCATATATTCATATACATACATATACACAGTGAGAGATAGAGAATATGTGGAACACGCGTATCCATGCCGTGTTAAGGGACATGCCATGTGGCGTGTCCCATATGTGTCCCCGCATGGGACACGCGTGTTCCCGTGTCCTATACGTGGACATGGCGACTTCTAGAAGTGTCGGTGCTTCATATAGGCTCTCTATATACATGCATGTCTATGTATCGATGTTTCAGTGTCACTGATGGTTTGGTTTATATATTTTTGGGTTGTGAAGAACATGTAGTCAGAGGTTCAGAGGTTTTTGTTGGTGGTTTGGCCCGCAATACAACTGAAAGCAAGATTCGTGAGGTTTGTCATTTACTCATAGACTGACACTTTTGAATAGCTTTTAGATGAGTTCTAACTTGGTGCCAACAATCATGGGTTCTTTCATCTTTGAGGTCCCATCCCATATTTGGAGTGCACTTGAAATCCTTGAGTGTTAGAATTAGAAGTATTACTTAATCTGTTAGTCATGCTGGTGATTGGTTAACGAATTTGACTCAGCATGCTTGCAACATAGATTGTCGATATAGTCATTTTTCATTTTTTATATGCATTCATCGTTATTGTTTTGTCGTGCGGTGAAGAAAAAACTGAATATTGATCTTTTCAGTTAAGTGCATCACTTCTTGTATGGCCCGTAATAGTTGGATCCACGAAGGCAACACTTACTTTAGGGACTAAAGCTTGTTTGTTGAGTTCAGTAACGGAACATCGAGTCTTACGAATTTGATGGTGTATTTGAGTGTATCTGTATTACTACATCCTGCAGTTCTTTTAGTTTCAATGATAACCTGATTTACATCTAGGGTTTGACTTTTATATTGCAGCCGCTAATCCCCCATCAGGGTTGTTGTCTAGCTATCCTTGCTGGAAACGGATAGAGAGGCTTTAAAGGAGCTTTCTCTGGGGAAAAACTCGTGATGAATTTGAAAATCCTGTGGTGAATTTGGGCATCGTTCACTTCAATTAGAACAAGATTATGAATTAGGGGTGGATCCTTGGGAACGTGCCTTGGTAACTCTTGTTGTAACAGGGCGAGCTTTTGGAGAAAGATCGAGGCATGTGCATATGATATGGGGAGAGTGGATATCTATATATTTATCATTAACATGAGAGGACGGGTTTTTGGAAAATCAGGTAGAAACATTTTTATGAATTATGCAGTTATTTAAGGTGGGAGAAGGTCAATGTTTTAAAAACCGGACCAGACCGGCCGGTTCAACCGGTACGGACTAATTGGAAAAATGTTGATTTTCTAAAACCGGGTTAAATAATGAAAACCGCTCAATCCAGACGGTTGATCCACCAACCCAGTGGACCCAATAACGGGTTTCATGAACCGGAAATTTAAAATTTGAACTTTCCTTGTATAGAACAAATTTAGAGCCGCCACATGAGTGCTGTGCAGCTGTCACATGAGGTGTGGAACACGCTTTGCTTGGGAATGCAGCACATTTAACCAGCTCCACTACCCTTTCCTCTGCCTTGGGATGATTTTATAGATGGAAGTGCGACTTCCAAACTGAATTCTAACTGACGTGGGATTCAAAGAAAAACACAGTGCATCACATCCTTTTCTCACTTAAAAAATGAAAGTTACACGTACATTCAAAACTTTTATTCTAAACAATAATTTTTTTTTTGATTTAAACTATTAATGATCTATTTATGACATCACGGTTCGATTCTAGTTCGACCGCGGTTGAACCGGTCATCCATCCACCTGGTCCCTTCTCCGGTTCGCTCTCCAGTCCGGTTTTTACAACATTGGTAAGAGTTGGGAGCCATAGATGGTGTGGAGAGGATACTCTAGAAGTAGGATTCTGTTCTATTTTGGATATTGGGGGACATGGATGCCGCGGTAGCAGTGCTTGCATGTTGTCACTTGTCAGGGAAACCTGTTTTATTTTTGGACATGGCTTTTAGACAAGCACTTCAAGGATTAGGAGCTTTCATGAATTAGAGGCTGTTGTGGCCATTTACAGTTTACCTTTCATGGGCAAGTTCAGCCATATAATGAGCTTTAGCATCTATAGATCAAACTGCTAGTTTACAGTGCAGCTTTCTTATCTTGTTTTAGAGGTAATGTTGAGACCTTTCATGGTAAAGGGTTTTGTTATCCTAACACCCCTGCCTATTTGTTTGTCGTTGAAGCTGGTTAAAATTCTCATATCGGATTATGTTTCATTTTCCCTCCGTCTCTCATTGTCAGCCCATGCAAGCACTGTACTGATGTTTGAGATGAAAGAAAAAGTTAGTAAAGTCCCAACATTACCCCTTATAAGTGCTTATGAATACGATTAAATGTGGGTACCATAGGGTATAAATGCCTTCTTGAATTTGAGAGCATTAATTTTATGTCTTAATTGTCATCTTGAAAGTTGGAATCCCAAAAATGGCCAACATTGTGGTATGAGTATAAACTACTACAAGTCTTTCTTCTAGATTCTATACTGTAGCTGTAAAGCAAATTTGGAGTATGAAAGTTGCGGGCTTTGATTTTGATGATTTTTGGGGGCATTCATTGGGATTCGCTAGGTCAATGGTTTAGCTCGTGCACTATTGAAAAAGGGCTAGGAAATCAAAGGAAAAAGGCATGCAGAGCAACTCTATTGTATTTGACGTAGATTATTTTTAGAGAATGGAATTGCCATTCTTGTGGTGGTAGTGAGCAATCCCTTTATAAGTTGAATCTATGGTTTTTTTAGCTCTTTTATTAGTTGGGTGGGTATTTTTATTTATTTATTTTTTTCTGGTGTGGGGTTGGGAGGTACTTCACCTGGCACTCAACTACTTTTCAGATATTGTATGGAATTTTGATGGTTGAGTGATGTAGTTTTTTTTTTTGGTTCAGTATACTTTTTGATGCATATTGGTGACATCACCCATAAAGGGATCTCAGTATCTCACTATTAGGTCTAATGATTAGGTAAAGAATCTTTTTCTATGGCCAATGGAAAGCATCCCCTTCATTATGATTTTGCTTTGTATGGTCTAATTGGTTCGTCAACATTAGTTGTAGATATTGAGTGGGTAGGTGACATTTTCCCGGTGAGGACGACTCATTTGTGTTGATAAGTGGATAAAGAGCAATTAACTTACAATGAAATGGTATAATTTAACTTTAACTAGCATAAATATTGTGTTGTGTTGAGGAGCACTTAATTTAGATGAAATGTAATATTGGAATTTTGACTATCGTTAAATATTGGCTTGAATTACCGTAACAGTACAGGGTTGAGTACCTGCCAAAATATATTTCTAGTTGTAACTTATAACTACGAGGCTTCTTTTTGGGGAAATTATAATTTCCCCTCTTTCTTTTTTGCTCCCACAATGAGACCATTTATTGGTTGGCCTGTAAACCATAACTATAAACGAATTTATCATTTTTCCTGAAAAGACTCCCGTGGGAATTTTCACACCGCTTTGAGGTTCCGGGTTTAATACCCAGATTGGGACCTGTCCTGAACTGTTAACTGAAGTTATTGGCAAGCTACGGAGTTTGTTTGGGCCTTTCCTGATTGCAAGCTGGTTATGCAAGAGCTATTTATTGGATATTGTAGCACTTTGTTTCATGTATGATTTATGATTTCGTATGAAGTTTTCCACTAATAACTTAATACGCCTTGGATTGCATATTACGTAGTGGATGGAGTTGTTCCATGAACCTCAGATGTAACGAGAACGCTACGTATTGGAAATATTATGTGAACGAGAATTACATAATAACTTTAGGGTAGGAGTTTATAAAATAAGAACAAGTTGCTTTACGTAGGGGACTGAATCAAGGTACGTGTTCTGCGTGACTAGATCATATTTGTTTTCCTTTTGACTCTAGTATCTTTTTTTTTTTGGTGCAACGGAAATATTTGACTCTAGTATCTGCTCTAATGACGTATGTTTGTCTCTGTTAGGTATTCTCTACTTGTGGGGAAATTGTTGAAGTACGTCTTATTAAAGACCAAAAAGGCGATCTGAAGGTTTTTCTTTTCCTTGGAGAACCTTTTTGTTGTCTTGCCCTTGTTTAAATTTTGTATTAAGTTCTTCTGATAAGAGCTCCAAAAGCGATCTTTTGAACATTTGGCTTTCATGTTCATTTGTTACACAGGGATATTGCTTTGTTCGATTTGCGACTAAAGAGGCTGCAGACAAAGCTGTAAAAGAGAAAGCTGGAATCACGGTAAAAAGAAGCCAGTGGACAGATTAAGCAAATATTAGAATTTCAGTGGGATGACCATTATTTGCTCAGTTTTTTCTCAGTTTGACATAATTTTTCTTTTTTGTGCCTCTACTCCATATGTCTAACCCAATTGGTGAGCAATGCTATGAGTTTTAAAATTAGAAAACAAAGTATTCTGTTAGCGTTGGGGTAAAAAGTGTTTCTAGTTCGATAGCATGTTATGTAAGTGCGATATCTTCGTTTAATAAGAACACATTTTAAGTTTGGGATTGCAATTTTATTTTAACCAATAGTTGAAGAAATGGAAGCTTTGTGGGATCCCTTGGAGCCTTCTGTTTTTAAGGTTCTGTAACAAAAAGATAGAACTGAGAAGGAAATTACACGTACGATGGTTTAACCAACATTTATAGATACTAGGTTGTGGTACTAATGGGAGCTTTTTGATCCTGGTATAAAACTCACTTGAGTTAGAACTTACAACTATGTCATTGTTTTTGGGCCTGAGCTCATGAATAAAGTTATGGAGATGTTAGGTTACAATTCTTTTGGGACCGCTACTATTATCGTGCTTATACGCTACCATTCCGTAAACAAATGTTTGTATTATCAATTATCATCACTAGATATAAAATCAACCAGAAATTACTATGACTCTAGCTAGTAATGTTTGCCCACTAGGTAACAGTTAATCCTTATCATTTTTTCTATTCTTTTTCCTCTGTCTTCAAAGCTATCTTAACATCCATTAGCAATATTTTTGGTAGCCACAATTGTAAGCATTCATCATGTGATAAATAGGAGCGATACATTCATACCCAATGACTTTTTTTGCCCCTTCTGTTTACATTTTCATGCGGTTGATAAAAGTTGATGAGTTTGGTTTCCAATTTCTGTCGTACATTGATCATATCCCCTAGAACCATTACAGAGCAACCAGTGCACCGCAACCATTACAAAACTATGTTTTGACATCAATCAAGACTAGAAGAGAGACAGACCCTTAACTGAATTTGATATATTCTCCCCAACTTTCAGCTTCTTGAAGATGAACTTCAGTTTACACCCTTCCCATTTGTTTTCACATTCCTGTTCTTGTACAACTATCTTTTCCAAGAAGTACCTGCACCCAACTTTTGTGTCCACTTTGATGCACAACAATTTTCAAATTTCTCAATTTTGAAGGAATGTTAGAATCATAGTGAAGTTACCTACAGTTGAATTTACTGTTTTCTTGTCCTATCATTCATAATTAAATTTTATATTATCTTGTCTAGCTTATTTTCATTATTTAGGTTATTCTCTGAACTTCAAGTACTTTTTAGTGGGTGCCGTTAATGCCACGAACCAAAAGGTTCCCGCCACGACAAAGTTCTATGAAATGTCTTTTTTGTCCCTTTGACTTAGGGACCCAAAACAACAACCCATGTCCCTTCCTTTCTCTCTCTAGTCTCTACTGACTTCTACAAACCCAGATCAAACTCTTGCACTTAAATCTCCACCGGATAATTTCCCTATCTTTTGATTGCATCTCTGCCCGAGTCCTCTGTGGTGTTTCTTTCTCAAATTCCTTGGCATTGTGCTGAGGTTTTACGGGAAAAAGGCTTTGGGATGCTAGAAATAGATCCGGATGAAGAAAAAATCGACTTCGTAGTCACCTCTGCAATCACCATCAACCCGATTTCAGATTCTACCTCCTCTGAAAGGTAAGACAGAACTCGGGCATACACGGAAACTGGCTGCAATCAAATGACAGGTGCACTAAAACAGATGCTGTTCCTGGGGAACTATTTCAAGACGTGGGTAACAGAGTAGTGCCGATGAGTAGAGAGACACGGGTTCTTAGAGCCTACGGTTCTTACCTTGAACTCATCCCAAGATTGAAAGCAGATCGAAAGTCAGACTGTTGTCTGGTTTTGTTAGGGCCTACGCTCATGATCTGCCATGTGTGAAACTATACAAATAAAATAGAGGGGACAGGGTGCTTATTGGTCGTAAAAATGGAGATTAAGAAACGTAGGATGAGAATATTGCAGAGTAATTTACTGCTATGAGAAAATCGACGAATAATTTACTGTCAAAAAAGCATGATGTAGCTTCTTGCTGATTTCTCGATCTGGTTAGAGAGGGGGGAGGGGAGACTGTGAGAGGCAATTGCTCCTCATACCAGGAGGAAAGTGAGCACTGTGAGCAGTGATAAATGCTGCCTTTCATTCTACCAAGATAGAAAGGGCAGATAAGACATTTGAAACATTTGGTCTTGTCATTGAACATTTGGCTCCTGGCATTATCACCGACCACTTTTTATTAAATTTTGGCCCAATATTTCCTTTTAAGTTAAATGAAAAAAATGGATGAGATGGGTGTTGCAAGTAATAACGAGTAAGATGGGTGTTGCTGAGATGAGAATGCTGAGATGGATGTGTGGTAAGACTAGAAGAGACATGATTAGAAATGATACTATTCGTGTGATGGTAGGTTTAGCACCTGTAGTGGAGTTGAGAGAAATTAGAGTAAGGTAATTTGGACATGTCTACCATAGATCTGTAGATGCAGTGGTTAAGAGTTGATTTGATAGTTTTGGGCAGTAACACTACGGGTAGGGAAAGATCCAAATTGATATTAGATGTTGTAGAGCGCAAAGTTATGAGTCAGTTTAAGTGGACAAGTAGCCCTTGACAGAGTTCAGTGGAATAAAAAGATTCATGTAGCCGACCCCAAGTGATTGAGACATAAGACTCGGTTTGGTTTTGGGATGACTTTCCATAGTCCATTATAGGTATTTTTTATTATTGTCATCTCATGACTTAAAAGCATATGTAGAACTCATATTTTGTTAATCTGATTTTATGTTTCAGCTGGATGGGAAAAAAATTGGCGTCCTTCCATCAAATGAACAGAATTCCTTATATATGGGAAACCTTCGTAAAGGTTGGTTTTTATTTCTGATGAATGACGTTTTCCAATATCTAAGGCACATTTCCAAGTAGTAGTGCTATGTACACTTTGTTTCGTAATTTTGAAGTTCTTTGCTTGCGTCTCAAAGCAAGAAGCATGGGTTCTTCTTGCTGCCCTTTTCATGTTTTCATGGTTCTCTCTTTAAGCTATTTTTAAACTTTCAGTGGAATCTTTTTGTGACCTCTCCTATCGCTTTCATGGTTTTGTTTATCAGCAGTGTGTTAGTTAACTTATTTCCAGTATTAGGTTTTTCGTTCTAGCATTTATAAGCAATAGGTGTTATTGAAAAGGCATCAAGAGGATGCCACTTATTTACAAAAGAAAGCCAAGGGCAAAAAGATCCTACACATCCCCTCGATGCTTTATCAACTAGCTCTGGATAAATTGAAGAGGTGGTTAAAAATATGCCATGAAGTCACATTCAACGCAATCAAATGACGTCAAAAATATGCCATGAAGTAAAAAATATGCCATGGTGGATCATCAAATGGAACTTGAAGAAACCTAAACCAATATATGGAAAATCCCATTCTCAACCATACTCCAATCTATACCCGAAAAAACAGATATCAAATGAATCACATCAAGGAATAGGCCAAGGGTAGGATTGCATACCCTCGATTCCCAACTATACAAACTCTTAAGGAAAAGACTCTTGAGCCTATTTTGCTCTCCAAATAAGCCACACCAAGCAAAGCGGGATCAAAATCCAAAGTTTCCGTCTATGTCTAGTCACTCCAGCCATGAATCATAGTTGAATTAGTTCCACCACCGAACATAGAAAACACCACAACATTTCCCCCCATACAAGCACCATAGCCCATAGCTCCTTCGCAACCGGACAATAAAATAACAAGTGGGCTACTGATTCTCCATATATCAAGCACATGGAACACCAATTAACAATAACCTTTCTGGTCTGTATGAGGTTAAATATGGTGAGAATCATTTCCTTAGCTGCACACCACGCAAAGAAAGCGTTTTAGGGAAACCATATGCTAGTACCTCCAACCAACTCTTGGGTAAAAAGATTTCATTTGGAAAGACCTATTTGCTGCCGGAATCCCACCTCAAGGAATCCTCACCCACTACCAAGCTCCGCAGGTTGTATAATGTGCCCAAAAGGTCCAACAGCTCGTACATCTGTCTTTTTTATGTGCTTTTGTTTCAGATGACACCTTTCTCTTTACAGTGTTGAAATTCCAAACTTCTTTGTGTAGTCACTCTGTTTACAACGGATTTTCCATCCTAAAGAGCCTGATTTACCTTTCATGTCAATTAAAGCTTGCTACTTCTGTGATTTTCATCCTTGTCCCTCTTAGCTTTTCTTTGTCTCCCACTATATCATGTACTAATGCCAATGTGTTCTAATGGTTTAGATTGGAGTGCTGATGAATTTGATAAAATTGTACATCAGGTAGGCATTCTAGTGGTTTGCTGTAAATTGATATTTACTCAGCTTGGATTTGAATAGGCTGTTTTTCTTTGCACCATAGGCTTTTCCAGATGTTGTATCTATTGACCTTGCGATGCCCTTTAGTAGTGGAGACTCCGCCCTTGGTCAAAAGCAACAAAATCGGGGTTTCGCTATCGTGAAATTCTCATCTCATGCTGTAAGTTACCCATTTTTCGGACATTAATCGCACCTCGGTTTTATCTTCAAACTGTTCCCCTTTGTGCCATTGCATAGTGTTAATTTGACTCGCTTGTTCCATCTCAAATCATACAGGGTAGAAGCTCAGATCCGTGGTTCTGGTTCTGGTTGCAGCATCTTTTTTTTCCATTTCTCCTCTCTTCAAGAAGTAAAAATTTATTAAAAGCTTCTGAAATTGTGAAATTCCCCAATACAAAGAATCTTGTTTCCTCTCAGAATGCATATTCAAATAGTGTGAAGGATTTAACCTGATAAGTTACCCTTCGAAAAGCCCCCCAAACCTTCTTTGTTGGCTGCTGTGCTAACTCAAAAAACTGCTAATTTACTATCTTCAGAAATGCTCCAGCATCCTGAGCAACAGTTGCACCCTAAGTCTTCTTTTCCCCATTAATCCTTCTATCCCAATCTAAGCATCAAGTCCACCAGTATTCTTACAAATAACTAGAGGTTCTCCTACAAAAACAGCAAAAGGGCCCTGTAATGAAGTGGTTATCAATTCCCTAGCTGCCTTACTTTGAAAAGACCATTTAGGAACCTTTTATCACTTTCCAATACGGCGAAATGTAATCTTCCCATTGAGCTGGCCAAACTAAGAACTGCACATTGGATAAGACATTGTGAAGAAACTGCATATTGGTCAAGCTCCCTAGATGCACTGTTAAAATTTTAAGCCAGGGTTATCTGAAGAAGTTCGTGAAATCTTAATGCATGTTAGCATCCCAAGTGGCCAAGTCACTTCCTTCTTGGGATGCTGCCATAATCTGCTACCACAGCATCCTTGCATGCCCTAAGCAATCCTGCAGAAGATCTTTTTCAAAGATTTTTTTTTTTTGAATTTCTTAAAATGATGATGAAGTAGGTAAAAATTTAACATGAAGATGTGTACTATATGAAATTCACAAATCGCTTAATCATGAAACATGATTTTAACATTCGCTAGAATTTCCGAAAATTTCACACCTTGCATAGGTTGCACCCATAGTTCTTTGTATGCGGTTTTCTCACACTCTGTTTGGGATAATACTCTTGTTGTTTTTGCTATCCCAAGGAGGGGCGGCTCCACCTTTAGCAAAGGTGGTCACTTGAACACCCAAATATTTTTTTTAGAATACATATAATATTTTTACTATGTATTAGTTTAGCCTTTCATGAACACCCAACCCAAAAATATTTGAATACCCAATCTAAAAATATTTGAACACCCAGTCCAAATAAATAGCCCACAAACCAATCTAATATGAACAACCCAATTAACGCCCATGGTGGCTCCATACCTTCCCCGTAGATGGTCAATTGATCATCTTTAAGTTTTTTATTTTTTATATTGCACGTTATTTTATCTCGGGTTTTGTTTGAACACTTATTCCTATATTACGAAAACTCATCAATCCAAGTAATTCACAATGAAACACCGCTTGCTCAAAACAAAATACATACGTTTAATGACAAAATTTTAGGAAAATAGAGAGAGACAGAGAGAAACAAGTATTTATTGGTATCGATATCTTGTTATGGCTTCCCTCTGAATGACAATCAACTTTATATCTCATAAAATAAGAATATATGTCCAAAAAGATCCATGCCAACCAATTGGCCACACAATTTCCTACTATAAATGCTAGTGCATTTATGCGGCGGTTTAATTTTGCTTGGCCCGGAATATAGAATTCACCAAAAACAATTGTGACATCGTATGTATTTTCATATTATTTAGTCGCATTATTCAAGCTAATATATGAAAAATTGTGTATGTATGACTAGTTAATAATTTAGCCAAAAAAAAAAAAGAAAGAAAGAAAAGAAAACTAGCTAATAGAGCTAGTGGAGTTAAGGTAATCCATGAACACTTTGTTAAAATTTCTTGGAGTTGCCATTCCCAAGAGGGAGTCAAATATATGGAACTAGTCCTATTTGTACGAGCAGTAAGTTTTAGGAGTTGCAATAAAATATCGGCCACAAGTAGGCATGTTTGTAGATATGAGGTCGGTTAGGGGATTTGATGTTCAATCAATTTTATCAAGTATGATGATTTTTTTTTTTTTGAATGCTGAAGAAATGTAGAGTTATTAACCCAAAATTCTACCGGAAAATATACACCATTATCGTAGGAAAAATGGTACCAGATCTGGTATGTCTATTCTTGTAAGAATTAAAGTCAGAATTATGTGATAACATATGGGTCATGTGTCCGTTTGGGGTTGGCAAAGATGAGTTTAACTTCCTTTTTACCATCAGAATATATTTGTTTTCACTATTCAAACCTTGAGTGTTTTCCTTCACCATATGATAATTGATCTCTTGGTTATTATTTGTAATTTCTCAACACGAATATTATGTTGGTGTTGCTCCAAAGTTCTAATTTCATTTCAAAATCTTGTGATTCCTTGACAATTGACAGCAATTGCTACCAATGAGGATATGTTTGGATCTGGCACAAATGATTCCTCTAATTTCACAATATTATCAACCAGCAATGTGAATATGCATGGAAATACATCCGTATTATCAATCATTAGCAATGTGAATATGCATGCAAATACATCTGAATTAACTGCTATAAACTCAATCAGCAATGTGGTGTTTCTTATAGTTTAGTTCTGGATTCTTCTGGCAAATAACGATCGGTTGTGAGCATTCAACATGCTGGTTGCCCCTAAACTGTTCTGTGGAGGTGGATTTCCGTGCGCCTGATGCTTCTGTTGTCATTGTTTTTCCCAACCTCGTTATTGATGTCTATTTTTGTCTAGAGCTATAAAGAACTTCTAAATGTGCCTCCCAACCCGCCACCCTCTACCTCCCTCCCTCTTTCTTCTGAGGTCATGGCTCATTTGTTCCCACATCCCATCTCTTTATGCAACCAAGAGTATGTTTTGGACATTTCTATTTCTGCGTTCCTCTCAAATTTCGAAAGTTATAAATATTCTTTTTTCACTTGGAGTTACCGGTGCGGTTTTTTTTGTTTTGTGTGTGTGGAATGAACTGTTCCTATTGTGGCATAGCTCCATCTTTTTGCTTTGTTACTGGACAGTTGCTGCATGCTGGTATTCCTGTTGGCTGTCTGAAGTTCTCTTGTTTCTAATCGGGTGAACTATTGAAGGTCAATCAATGTTGCCAATACCATAGTTCTGTGCGATCCCAATCTATCTTTTGTTGCCAATCAGTAAAGGAATTCACTTTTGGTGCGTTGCTTGGCATGCTCTCTTTGTACTGTGTTTCAGTAGGCATTGTTAGAGTTTGGGTACAGTCCACTTTCAAGTTGATTTTGTTGAATGAAGTGGAACTTTTTGGGTGTATAGCTGTCCATTGACTTCGTATGAATTTGTAATCATCGATTTTTGAGCTATTGCGAGTCCACTTATTCAATCTCAGACTCCGCATTCCATGGTGCTAGACACCACTCTTCTTTTTTCATGTTACACGCCGAATCGAGCCATCTTTGTGAATGCTTTGGTCTAACGATCAAAGTTTCTCTCCTATAGACTGTTTTGATTACTTCTCTCCCTTCCAATATGTATTTTCTGATCTGAAGCAGGCAAGTAGCAGTATTGCTCGAAATACTACCAAAAAATTGATATCAATGACTTACAGGAGCTACAATCACTAAAATTAATATAAATAGCATTGATGCCTTATCTTGCATCTTTGCCCATTGACACCCCTAAATATATGAATTCCTTATCCAGCATACCAATATATCTCTGAATATAGATGTCAAACTCTCATCAGATCAAATGATCACGCGCTCCATGCTTCTAGAAATTTGAACCTTCCTCCTTGGAAATTCTAAATAACAGGCTGCTGCACGAGCGTATCGTTTAGGGTCCAATTCAGATTTTATTCTTGCTGCTAATTGTCACCCGGCTGTAGAATGGGCTAAGGACGACCCTGACGTTGATCCAGAAGAACTTGCCAAGGTACATTGTGCGTAGTATTCTTGAACTTCAGAACAAACCTTGTAACTGTCTGTTCAGCTACAACTTACTGTCATTTTGGATCTTATATAGATAAAAATAGCGTTTGTTCGGAACCTTCCTGCTAATGCCGATGAAGACTACTTGAAGAAATTGTTTGAGCCCCGTGGAAAGGTCTGTCTGATTATGAACTTGATTCCAGCGAAATAATTATGTATTCCAAAACAAGCTGCTGTACAATCATCTATTTTTCAGTTGGACAGAGTCGTACTATCCAAGAAGAGCCGCTCCCCAGTTGGGTTTGTTCACTTTGCCGAACGATCAGTAAGTTGCATATCTCACTGCAAAAATTTTACCGGCTAGATCCCACTTAAGGGCTTCTCGCATTGTTTTTCCTTTTCCCTGAAATTTCCACGTGTTAAATTTTTATAACAAGTTGTATATTTATGATCTGATTTGATTAATTCCATTTCTATTAAAATTGTTACTACTTTGATACATTTGCATGTAGAATTTGAAAATTCTTAAGTGGTCAAATTGTACTTCCTTTTCTCTTTTTGATACATACTGCAATTATTCATGTGTTTCTATTTGTAGACACTTGAAGTTCAGGGCTGTTAATTGAACTGGATACCAAATGCTCCTCTCTTTGAATAGCCATCACAACAACCCCTATAGGTGATATTGAATTCGTCAAAACTTCAAAGCACATTGGAAGGCCATGCAGGACAGTCAAAGAAGATTGTGCTGTCAGGCATCTGCACCTTAGATACCCTAGAAATGTGCACCTAGTGGAAGCAATGCATCGACATGAATACACGAAATAAAGTTTCATTTTCATGAAGAACTTAAATACTCTAGCATATTGAGTCTGTTTATTGTTGAATCCTCTCAATCAGAAACTACAGAGAGTACAATTACTCAAAGTCCATATTAGATGAAGTTACTTGGATGAAATTTTAGTTGTCAAACCATGAATCAATCAAGAATCAAAATAGTCATTTTTGAATTGTGAATCACTCTGATTCGGTCACGATTTCTATCATATGTTTAAACGTATATTGATCTATTTGGATGACAAAGATACATTCTAAAGTTATTTTCTAGTCCTAAAGTAATAAGTAACTTGTCTTAAGTGATGAATTGAGGATCACATGGTGTCTAAGTCTAATAGGGAAGACCCTTGCTTGTATTGCAAGGGATGTGGATTCGATGAATGCAATTTTTGGCTCCTTTGTACTACCTCCGTCCGGATTTTGTTAGTCCATTTAGGGAGTTCATGCCACTTTTCAAATGTTTATATATTATAATTTATAATGTTATGTAATTTTAAAAACATTCTTATAGAACTAATCGAGATCTATCAAACAAGATCCATGTTGGACATATAATTAATTACCGATTTGAAGATATTACTAATTTTTTATCCGGTTGCGATAGAACGAGGGACAAACAAATCTAGACGGAGGGAGTATCATATAAGATACATTATAGAAGAGGATAAAAATTTGATATTTTTAATTAATGGGGGAAATTTGATTCAATAATCATCCATACTCAATATAATTATATGTATGCCTTAGAAGATTCACAACTTTATAAATTTCTGTAAGAAGGTTTGTATTTTAACGAAATTTGAAATCTGTGTACTTTTGTAGAAGAGACCATTCAAAACTAAAGATATGAGAAAATAACTAAAAGAATTCAACTATTTTGTTTTTGGCTTTTATGTGTCTATCATCATTCTTCAACTAATGGGTGACTGATAAAAATATTGCAGTTTATGCAATCCTATTACTCTTGTCAGAATGCTTTCATTGCACAAATTGTTAAGTTATGTTGAGTAAGGTTCGATTTGTTATGTTTTCTGTTCATAAGGGTAGTTTAGTCATGTAGATGTTAGGCTTGTATATCTCAGTGTAAAGACCCATTTGTTCAGTTAATGAGAAAATCCTCTTTGATCTCTCTTTCTCTCTCTACATTTGAACATGGTATCAGAGCAATGATCAAATTTGGTGCGAGTTTCCTCCACCTTTTGTGAGTCGTGGGTGAATTTTCTCCTGAACAACAAAACCCAGTTGATTACCAGTCGAATCAAACCTTTTGAAGGTCGATCAAAACCTTCGTTTGTTGACTGGTAACCTGTATCACGTTGTAGCAGCCATTGAAGGTCGATCGAACCTCTCAACGAAGGTCGATTTGGCACCATTGAAGGTCGATTTGGCACCATCACGCTGTAGCAGCCATCGTCTGTCACCATTGAAGGTCGATTCCCCTTGGGTTGTGACTTTCATCTACCGGCGACCACCGTACAGGACTCGCTGGTCTCCGGCGACCACCTACAACGTCCGGTGACCTCCGACGAAGGCTGTACGATCTCCGGCGAGGCCTATCCGACCTCCGGCGACCACCTACAACGTCTGGAGATCTCCGACGAGGGCTGTACTATCTCCGGTGAGGCCTATCCAACCCTTGGTAGAGGAGAAACGACTGTGATTGTCTCGTTATTGATGTCAGGTGAGAGATCTGTGTTGTGTTTCAACTGCTTAGTCTCTCACGCTATTTGAGAGATCTCTGTACGTCGATGTAAACTGCTGGGTTAAAAAAGGGTCATCCGGGGGTTCACAAGGGTTCAGTGGCTTGGAAAAGGGTCAAACAGCTTATCTGGAGGGTTCAGTGGCTTGAAAAAGGGTCAAACAGCTCATCTGGAGGGTTCATTGGGGTCCAGAAGGGTTCGTGGACCCATTTTGACCAATTTTGACCACTTTTGGGAGCTCCGAGGCTTGTTTCTGACTAATTTCGACGTTCCGGATCCATTCGCGGGGTCGGTTTAAGGTGATTTGAAACAGAAATTGTTGGTACAATGGAGGCTTTAACAACTACTCAAGTTGGCGCCCTTTTTTCTGAGGGGGAGTTACAAACTCTCAGGCGCCTATTGGCTAGGCTTGACGCTCCATCTACCACTGCTCCTACTTCCACTTCCGCTGCTTCCACTGCCTCTGATTTCTTTGCTTCTGTTCATGCTAGTGCTTTTAGTGCATCTAGCTCCCGTCCTTGGATTATAGATTCGGGTGTCACGGATCATATGACGGGTTGTTCATCCTTTTTTGATTCCTACTCCACTTGTTCTGGTAAGGATAAAGTTAGAGTAGCCGATGGTTCTTTATCTGCTATTTCCGGGAAAGGTTCTATTCATTATTCTCCAACTATTTCTCTTTCCTCAGTTCTCCATGTTCCCAATTTTTCTACTAACCTTTTATCCGTTAGTAGTCTTACCCAATCCTTAAATTGTTCCGTAACATTTTTTCCTACACATTGTGTCTTTCAGGAACTGGATACGGGGAGGATGATTAGTGGTAAAGCTCATGAGGGCCTTTATTTCTTGGAGTCTAAACCTAATCCAGTTTGTCCACCTTTGTCATGTGGTCAAGCTCTTGCAGCAGATACGGGTTCGGCTCTTTCCTTGTTACACCAATGGCATCGTAGATTGGGTCATCCTTCATTTGGGATTCTTGAAAAATTATTCCCCACTTTAGCTAAACAATGTTCTCGGAGTCAATTCCTTTGTGAAGCTTGTGAGCTTGCGAAACATAAACGCTCCTTTTATGCTCCGGTCAATCACAGAAGTGATTCACCATTTATGGTCATTCATTCCGATGTCTGGGGTCCTTCTCCTGTCACATCCTTGTCTGGTTATCGTTGGTTTGTGACATTCATTGATTGTCATTCTCGTGTCACTTGGGTGTACTTATTAAAGGCAAAAAATGAGGTGTTTTCGTGTTTTAAATCTTTTCACCAAATGGTGCGTACTCAATTTGATGCCAATGTTAAAGTGCTCCGTAGTGACAATGGGACTGAGTATATAGATGGGACTTTTCGGGCATATCTTAATGATTATGGCATTCTTTTTCAGACTTCTTGTGTTGGCACTCCACAACAAAATGGAGTTGCCGAGCGCAAGAATCGCATCTTCTTGCCGAGGTAGCCCGCTCCCTATTGTTCACCATGAATGTTCCTAAACACTTTTGGGGCAAAGCTATCCTTGACTTTTCTTATCAATCGCATGCCATCTAGTGTTCTTGATTTCAAACTCCAATTAAGGTTCTTTTAGGTGGTTCTCGGGTCTCATCTCTCTCACCCAAAGTCTTTGGTTGTGTGTGTTTTGTTCATGCGCCTAAGCACCTGGTGGTAAGTTGGATCCCAAAGCCCAAAGTGCATTTTCCTTGGCTATTCTCCCACTCGGAAGGGTTACAAATGCTATGACCCGCACTCGCAAAATGTATGTCTCCATGGATGTCACTTTTTGGGAAACCGAATCCCTTTATCCCTCTGTCCACTTCATCTCAGCGTGGGGAGAATGATAGACAGGAAGAGATGTTGACATTTCATACTCCTGAGTCGTGGTCTTATCCTTTACCTTGTCATGGTGAGGGGGAGAAAGAACCTTTACCTGCAGAAGGAGCAAAGCATGATGGTCGGGAAAGACTGGATAGGTCAAATTTGCAGACCTTTTCTCGAAGGAATAAAGGCAAGGGTGTACTGTGCCAATCTCCATTACCTACTCCAGGTTTCGGACTCTCCCGATTCATCGGTAATGATTCTCTCCCCCGTTGTTGATGCTCCTATTGCTCTTAGAAAGGGAGTTAGATCATGCACTCAACATCCCATTTCCCAGTTTGTTTCTTATGACCGTTTATCTCCTTTGCATCGTGCTTTTGTTTCGTCTCTTTCTTCTATATCTATTCCACAGAATTGGCAGGATGCATTCATGGTACCTAAGTGGAAATGAGCTATGGTAGAGGAGATGACGGCTTTGAAAAAGAATGGCACTTGGGAGCTAGTATCTCTTCCAAGAGGGAAGAAACCTGTGGGGTGCAAATGGGTGTTCACTGTAAAGCACAAGGCAGATGGGACAGTTGAGAGATACAAAGCCAGACTTGTTGCCAAAGGCTTTACTCAAACATATGGTATTGACTATGAGGAGACCTTTGCTCCTGTGGCCAAGATGAATTCTATTCGGACATTGCTTTCTTGTGCGGCCAATTTGGATTGGCCTATTCACCAGTTTGATGTGAAGAATGCGTTCCTCCATGGCGAATTAGAGGAGGAAGTGTACATGGCCATTCCACCGGGTTTTGCTTCATCTCAGACCGCGGGAAAGGTGTGTCGATTGAAGAAGGCACTCTATGGCTTGAAGCAATCTCCTAGAGCATGGTTTGACAGGTTTCTCAAAGCCATGTTGAGATTTGGATACAAGCAGAGTCATGCTGATCATACTATGTTCATCAAGAGAAGTAATGGTAAGATTGCCATTCTTATTGTTTATTTGGATGACATAATCATGACAGGTGATGATGTGAATGAGATTGCTAGCCTTAAAGCTCTTCTTGCTCAAGAGTTTGAGATTAAAGATTTAGGGTCTATGAAGTACTTCCTTGGAATGGAAGTGGCTAGATCTGACAAAGGAATCTTTATCTCCCAAAGGAAGTACATCCTTGATCTCTTGGAAGAAACTGGTATGTTGGGATGTAAGCCTGCTGATTCTCCCATTGAGGCCAACCATCATCTTGGTAGCAATGTGGGGGGAGCTTACAGATAAGGAGAGATATCAGAGACTTGTGGGTCGCCTGATATACCTATCTCACACTAGACCAGATATCTCCTATGCTGTGGGGATTGTGAGCCAGTTCATGCATGAACCTCGTACGAGTCATCTTGATGCTGTTTATCGTATCTTGAGGTATCTTAAATCTGCCCCCGGTAAAGGAGTTCTGTTTTCTAATCATGGTCACTTGAGATTGGAAGCTTTCACTGATGCTGACTGGGCTGGTTCTATTGATGATCGGCGATCTACTTCTGGTTATTGCACCTTCCTTGGAGGGAATTTGATTACGTGGAGGAGTAAGAAGCAGTCCGTGGTGGCTAGATCCAGTGCAGAGGCCGAGTACAGAGCTATGGCTCATGGTGTTTGTGAGCTTTTATGGCTCCAAACCTTCTTGCGTGATTTGGGATTTCCTGATTGTAGTCCTATGAAGCTCTATTGTGATAACAAAGCAGCCATAAACATTGCTCACAATCCTGTTCAA
The DNA here is from genome assembly GCA_016920895.1 of Vaccinium myrtillus. Lineage (NCBI taxonomy): Eukaryota > Viridiplantae > Streptophyta > Magnoliopsida > Ericales > Ericaceae > Vaccinium > Vaccinium myrtillus. The sequence goes on from CM029277.1 coordinate 8,427,509, forward strand.
CATGATCGAACAAAGCATGTTGAGATTGATAGGCATTTCATCAAGGAAAAGCTGAGCAACGGTTTGATATGCATGCCTTTCGTGAGATCCGAAGACCAATTGGCCGATGTATTTACTAAGGGTCTTAGTAGTAAAAGTTTTCATCCCATTGTATTCAAGTTGGGCTTGATTGATATCTTTGCACCAACTTGAGGGGGAGTGTTAAGTTATGTTGAGTAAGGTTCGATTTGTTATGTTTTCTGTTCATAAGGGTAGTTTAGTCATGTAGATGTTAGGCTTGTATATCTCAGTGTAAAGACCCATTTGTTCAGTTAATGAGAAAATCCTCTTTGATCTCTCTTTCTCTCTCTAAGGTTCGATTTGTTATGTTTTCTGTTCATAAGGGTAGTTTAGTCATGTAGATGTTAGGCTTGTATATCTCAGTGTAAAGACCCATTTGTTCAGTTAATGAGAAAATCCTCTTTGATCTCTCTTTCTCTCTCTACATTTGAACACAAATCGACGCACCTTGTCAAAGCATCTCACTTGGTGGCTTCAAATTATTCCTTTGGATTTGATAAAGTGAATCAGAATTTTGGTACCAATGAGGTGTCGGTTCAGTGTTGAAAACTTGGACTTGCTTGGACAAGGCACAGGTTCGAGTCCCCATATCACCTTATTGGGGCTAAACATACCCCTAACACCACCCACATGTGGTGGGACTTTAGCTTCAGTCCCAACTTAGGTGAGGTAAATTCCCTTAGATAGTGGAGTGGAATGGTGTGGTGGGGCATTACTGATGACAGAAGTGACAGGGTACCATACCTGCACTTCCATTTTATGCACTAAAAGAAAAGATAGAGAATTTTGGTGTATCGAACCGATTTGTATGATACTTTTCGTGAATCACAAATTTTTGTTCTCTAGAGATTCACCCATGGATATGTATCGATGGTTTGGTGTATTGAATCCAATCGTGCGTTATTTATCGTGAATGTATTGTTCTGATGACAAAGGATGAACTATTCTCCGGAATAAAAAATGGATAACCCATGGAGTGGTCCTTGTTCCCCTAGCTGGTCCTCAAACAGCAATATCGGGGACGATGACAAGCTAACCTATTAATAGATTTAACCATTTGTAAGCCCATTTTGTCAACCGCAAAACATGAATGCACCATCCTTCATTACAATAAAGATGATAAAGGTTATGATGGCATGAACCTCAAATAGGGCTATGGTAGATGATGGTTACGGTTAGTGTCTAGTTGGTTTCGTTGTGGGTTTGGCCTAATGGTCATCTCAAAATAGTTGGCCTTTTCAAAATTAATGTGTCGAATCAGATGGATCTTAAATTGTTGCAACCGAGTGTTGGAGACTAACATAAATTCCAATATCGCAATGTAGTTCGAGAAAATGTGTATTCACAGCTTTCAAGGGCTGAATTAAATATATGAAGAAGTTTGGTGTAAGCAGGACATTAGGTAATATAATCCATTGTTCTGCTTAATTTTCACATTTCCCGACTCTTGTTTGACCAAATTTAGTTTTGGGAAGATCTCCGCACCAGTGCAATGCTGTCTGACAAAAATTGATTGGATTGGAGGTCAGATAGTTTAGGTTCCTCTCACTGTCGGATAACGGATTTTATTCTGCGTAAGTAATACCGTTACCCAATATCAAATTGAAACTAACCTGTTGAGCTTTTAGAGGAATGATTTCTTGCTTAAACTGCCATTTAGGCTTGTCAGTAGTGGTAGGAATGTGGGCATGTAATACACCCCAAGGAGCATGTATTAATAACTTAGGGGGGGTGTTGCGCTTAGCATGGTGTTTGCTCTTTATATCCCCACCAAATATTCACTTTCGTGGTTGCACTTAGCAAATTTTTGGATGTTCAATTTCATGATTTCATTGTGATATATATTATTTTCTGCGTAGGACCTTGACAATGCAATCAAGGAAATGAATGGAAAAACAGTACAGGGACCAAGTGGAGGTCCTTCCATTAAGCTCCTGGTATTTTGAACGCTCAAGTATCCTAATGTTTTGTATGTATCGTACTTGGAGGTGGACTGAACTTCATATATTTGTTGCTGACATGTAATAGGTGGAAGTTGCAAGGCCGATTGAGAAAAATAGGAAACGAGGTCGTGATGATCCTCCAAGCAAACCAGAAAGCAAGATTTCAAGTCATTCCAAAATTTCGAAGGATGAACAGACCTTGAATACCTTTGGTGGCCTTAAATCTGGAGCTCTACAGCTGAAGTACACACTAGAGGTTGATTTCTTGTTGCTCTACTTCTATGTCCACTATCCTTGAGATCCAGTTATATTTCAACCGCACTATTATAATGTAAAAAATATGACTCTTCTAGAAAGATATGCTGTCAAGTACCTCAACTGATAACATATGCACGGCAGTATGCTCATAATTTATAATACGGGATTATCTTTCTCGTGTAATTTATTTTCAATATGTTGTCAAAATAAGTAGGAAAGTAGATAACACAGGAACGAAGACAATTATTACACGGTTCACTCAACATGGGGCCAATTCCATAGTATCATCACCAAATTCCCCTAAAAATTTGGATGAAACATCAACGAGGATTTTCCTCTTCACTTGGGAAAAGTTAACTGAAAAAGTAAGCAAATTTAAAGAAAAGTAAAATTCCCCTAAAAATTTGGACGCAACATCGAGGATTTTCCTCTTCACTTGGGAAAAGTTTATTGAAAAAAGTAAGCAAATGTAAAGAAAAATAACTTGCTCTAGACTATCTTTATAGAAACCGAAGCAATTTGTTTTTTGATAACTCGGTATCCGGCCTAATGGACCGACTACTTCTAGGGACTAAGCCTGCCGGCCACTTGTGGGGGGCTAATTGAAGCCGGGACAAAGTTCCGTATGAACTGTTCCCAACACAGGAACTGATAGCACGCGGGTGAGGGTCGAATCCCCGACCAAAGACTTCCTAAGGCCCATAATTGCATGTGACTACGACTGTGTCAATCCCGGGGGTTAATTGATGTTTTGACCTAATAATCCTTTTAGATTAATTTTGTCTTTATTCAATTTTTTTTTTTGCATTTATTATTTTTGCGCGACTTTTTTTCCGTGGATTATTAGTTCATTTCGATGAGAGCAATCAAAAAAATAAAAAAGATATGAACCAAACTATTTTTTTTTTTAGTAAAGACAATAATATTCTAAATAAGTGTCTCTGTTTTGAACTATTTTTTCCTTTAGTGATTTTTTTAAGGTTTTGATCATTATTTTGTACTTTTTAGGCTTAAAAAATTGACGCAGAACTTATAAAGGTGTTTTTTGTTGAAGAAACACAAAAATAATCGAAAAGGATTATTTTGGCCAAAACACCCCTAAATCAAGATTTTAGCATTGTGAAGACCAGTTTCCTAACGGCTCGTTTGTTTGAGGTATATAGAGGTGGGGCACAGGGAGAACCCGGATATGCATATCCTGGTGGCCTATATCCTTTGTTTGGTTTGTTTTTGTGTCCTAGATAGAAATATCCTGGGATATCTATATCCCCTTGTGGAGGGATTAAATTTAGGCACACCCTCCTCCCTTCTAAATCTTATCCGGCCCCCTTCCCCCTTTTCACCCTTACTGGTGGCGCCCCACTTTTGCCATATTCTGGGGGGAGAGAGAGAGAGCGGACTCCACCTGGCCCAATCTCTTCCGAATTCGAGAGAGAGAGGTAAAGAGCGGACTCCACCTGGCCCAATCTCTTCCGAATTCGAGAGAGAGAAAGAGGCTGACACCATACATCTTTTAATTTGTTTATTTGGGATAAAAAAGGGTATTTTACACAATTTTATAGTATCCAACCCCTCTATCCCCCTCTTACAACAACAAAACAAACGCAGTAACTTTAAATCTCCCCTTTTAAAAAATAATACTCCTCCAACCATATCCACCTCTATATCCCGCTCTTATTATATCCCCCTTTCCCTCTTATATACATATCCCTCTAACAAACATGGCGTAAGGTAAAAAGTCGTCCTTTGTGGTATGGGGCCCAAGTTTGGTGAGATTTATCTAACCAAACAATAGCTTCCTCATCACTTAGCAACTATACAATTCGGTACCGGCAATGATGCATGGACACGGGAATTTAAAAAAAATAGGGATACGGACATGGCGGGGGACACGCCCCGTATATATATATATAATTAATTAATTTAGAAAAGGCAAACAAAACAAAAAATACTGTTAAGATGTAAAAAAAAAAAAATTAACACAGAGATGTACCTTATATACAAACGCAAATATACATACATAGATAGATAGATAGATAGATAGATGTCTGCTCCAATGCTCCTCGCCAATCAGATTAGGGTGTGTCAATCGTATTAGGGTTAGAAACGTGATATATTTGTGCCTTTATATGTTTAATTGCATTTTAACCCAAAACTTTTAAGTTATAACATATTTACCTCCAAATGTTTGTAAAAAAAATTCATTTCAACCCCCGCCGTGTTCCCATCCATGTCTCACCCCACTCCAAAATTAAATTAAGTTGTGTCCCCCTCCATGTGGCGGGTCCGGACACGTGTCCCACCGTGTCCCGACACTGCGATACGATGAGTCCTAGAGGTGTTGGTGCTTCATAGGATACCAGGCATGCCTCAGACATGTGTTTTTGAAAGAACTAGACCATTGTTATATTCGCTGATAATTAGGTGCTACCGTGGCATGGGCTCGGGTGCTTCACTCTAAATACCTTCTCGACGGGAAGTTGATTTGGGAATCCAAGCCGTCATCCGCATCATACACTTGGAGAAGCATTTGTAAGGCTGTACCACTGCTCAAGGAGGGCTGCAAATGGCGAGTTGGGAATGGTGCAACGGTTAGGTTCTGGCTGGACCCTTGGTTAATGGAAAAGCCTTTAATAGATGAAATTGGTGTTCGTTGAATGTTGGCTTTTACTGTAGGAAAACTTAAAATGTTTTGGTTCATCATTCTTAATGTTTTCTTTCACACTCATGTAGAGTTGTTTTATTAGATATATTTGCCGTCAGCGTTTCCATTGAATCAAATGTTATGCCTATCTTTCCAATCACATACGGGCCATGAGTCAGTGTTTTTATCTACTTTTTGCGAAGTCGTTTCACCTACTATACATGCTAGGGGATTGTTCTCGGTCAGTAGGGGATCAACTGGCATCTTTATTTGCTGCTGTATCATTTTTTACTGGTATTGCAGGAACCAGTGGTTGCTGATCCGTATCAATATGAAGCTGCTGTTACGTCATTACCTGTGGCTGTTAAAGAGCGCCTGCTTAGGATCTTGCGTCTTGGTATTGCTACTCGATTTGATGTAAGTTCTCGTTGTTTAGCAGAAGCATTCATAATCCTGTAAGAAATCCATTTTCTTGATTATTGTAATGCTTCCGTAAATTTGCTTGAATTTTTACATTGAGGAAAGAAAAGTCTACCAAGTGATTGTGTTTGTTTCCACAGTGGTAAACTGTTGCATATCCACTGTGCTCCATATCCCTCATATTTTTCAGCTAGACATCTCTAAGTGTTGAGAACCACGATTTTATTATAGACAGGTGCCCATCCGTGAGCACTGAGCGTATTATTCTCACTTTTTGCTAATTTGAATTACACTGAATAGTGATTAAACCCATTTGCTTTTCTTAAATTCCATCTCCATTTGATAGAAAGCATGCAACTACGATAGGGTTGAGGAAACACAATTCAAAGCAGAAAAAAATGATGTTGAAACTTGGTTATCTTTTCATATTTAGCCTTTCATAAACATTTGGATTATATTTACAAGCCTGTGCTTGTTCAAGGTACCCTTTCACCTACCGAGCCTCAGAGTGGGCTTTGACCTTTTTCTTAAGTGAACAGTGTGAACTAGCTCTGAGAAAATCTCGGAATGTTTTCAAGAACTTGGTCATGCTGAAGAAAGAGTTTGAACTTGTTCTGAGAAAATCCCAGGATGTTTTGTACGACTTGGTCATTGTTAAGGTGTATAAATTGGACATCTTCCCTCTGGTGGTATAAAAAATCTTATTCTTCATGGATAATAAGGCGACAAGCTGATAAATGATTCATAGAGTACCATAGGATGTTAGACGCGTATGTGTAACGAACCAGATTTGTTATGAGTCTTTTGTTGGGGGGTTGTTTGTTTTGCTTCTTGGTTTAGCTTTCCCTGTTTTGTCATTTTTTTACGGTTTCCTTTTCTTGCCTTTCCTTTTTTGTATTAGGGTGGTGCTCCCTTATTTAATGCAGTTCCTTTTGACTACTTGTCAAAAAATGACATACTGAGAACAATGAAGAACCCTTTGAGAACTGTGTCACGGTGGTGCCCCCTTCTTTAATGCAGTTTCCTTTGACTACTTGTCAAAAAATGACATACTAAGAACAATGAAGAACCCTTTGAGAAAAATTGTAGCTCAAATATAGAACTGTGTCACAGTTATTGGCACTATTTACCGCGTAGAAACTCAAATACTTGAAAGAGTCCTCATTCATACTTGAGAATGCAAGACCTAATAGATGAGCTATCTGGGTTTGAAGTAAGGCGCTACTTATCTGATTACCTTTTACCCTTTTTTGATCTGCAAGATCTTGCTTGGAAACTTTGGATCTTCGGACAAATTCTTTCAAAAGTCAAAACCACTTTGCCAAGCTTAGTCTTTTGAAGTGAAAAGGATATATGCTGTGTTAATGTCTACTTTGTGCAGGCTTGGCACTTTTAGTGTCACTAGTATATACAGCCTAAAGTTGTGTATCAATTGACCTTATTTGTTCATGTGTATTTTGTTTCTCATCTTCTAAACCGTGATGGTGTAGTACTCACATAATTTATGTGTTTTCTCATGCATTCTTCTTTTCTTTTAGTATTTTTATTGCTGAGTTAAACACGTGACTGTTTGCCATGGAGTTTATAAATCTTGATTTTCTTTATTGGCAGATAAACATTGAATGTCTAACCAGCCTCAGGGAACTACCCGAATCCACTTCTATTACTATCCTTGATCAGGTCCAGAGTTGTTACATCTTTTTCCCTTCCCTCTGACCATTTTTTATTATATTGTTTGAGTTGCATGGTGCTATTTGCATATTTTGACGTGCATTTCCAATTGAATGCTTTAAGCTCTGCTTGCAGTTCCTTTCATGACGTCATCTTCCTGCTTTCTTTGTAGTTCATGTTATCAGGGGCAGAAAGGCTTAATAAGGGGGAATATCTTTCTGCGTTAATTTCCAGGGTATGTTTCCTCTCACTGTGGACTGAACGGGACAGTAATTTTTCCAGCTTTACAGATTTTTCTAATGATACGAGAGTTAATTTTGTGAACCTCAATTCCTTGGCTACAGTACCGGGTTGATAAACTGGGACTCAATCAACATGCTTTGAGTATGGCAAGAGTAGGGGATATTGCCACAAAGGAACCACCACTGTCCAGCATCTCTAGTAGGGTTCATCACACAGCCGTTGATACCCTTGGTTCACGTGCAGGCACAACTATATCCGGGTTAGGTTTTTTAATCCTTTCTGATTGTCCTGCTCATATTGTTACTGTTGTTTTGAAACCTTTGTTGCTATTTTCTGACAAGAGAATATCTCTGCATCTCTTTATATAGCTCCCTCTGATGTGTTAGTAAGTTCCCGACGACTGAACATTACTGCGAGTTTGTTATTCCGCGACTCATATTCTATCTGGTCACCCTTTGTTATTTTTGCTGATGCTATTCATTGACTAAGATATTCCTCATCTCCATTTGTTTGTGGTTACCCTTCTTTGCTTTGTTGATAATATTCAAATCAACTCCCAGATAATGAAAGTAATAACACTGTAGCGCCTGGAAGGGGGCAACCCCCATTCAAAATGCCATAAAAAATATTGTTAAAGTAATGGGGAATCACTTAATATAATGTCGAGACCTCTCCACTCATGGTTAATTGGTTTTGGGTTGGATAAAAAGTTTCTCATGATATCAGAGCAAGGCCTGTTCCACGCCACATTTAAAAATTTATGATCCACACCCTATGATAACAAACCGGCAAAAAGGTTGCACAAGAATAGCCCAAAAAGAGGCTACACGTGACGAACCTCAAATGCGGCTGCAAGTGAGGGGGATGTTAAAGTAATATAGTCCATTTGCTTGGGGATGGAATGGTTGATCCGCTTAATATGATGTTGAACATCTCCACTTAGTGCCAATTGGTTTTGAGTTGGATATAAAGTTTCCTCAAGTATGGAGTATTATTTTATCTGAATGCTCTTATGTGCAAAACTGTTGGATGGCCGCAGTATAGAAATCATGCCTTGTTTTTTGTCTTCCCTCACAAAGCGTGAAAATATTTTGTAAAAGATACAGAATTTGGTAATTTTGTCAATTGTTTGATTCTATCACTAACCTATGAGTCCAATGCTTGTTTCACATGACTGCATAATTATGGGGGGTTTGTTTCACATAACAGCATTAGCATGGTGCTTTCTTGAACTATTTCATCCATCTTGGATTTTTTCTTTTTCTTCTACATTTTGCAAGATTTTTAGATATACATGATGCTGCCAGGAACCACAAGCTTGTTTCTGCTGTAACATCTGCATTACAAGACATTTTCCCATCTTCTGGGCCTAAAAAATAAAAGCCTTGCCAAATATTTAAAATAATAATAATAATAATAAACCTTGCATATTTCATCTTCTTTGCGAAATGTTACTTAAAACCATTACTATTTCATCAATGGGTTGAGTAGGAGGGAAATAACCAATGCAGAGGAACTATTGAAGGAATGGATTATATGCGTTTGCCTATCAAAAAATAGCTTGATTAGATTACTCCATCCAGCCTTGTCGAAGTTCTGTAGTATATTAATGGCCATTTTCAGAATCAATGCAGAGGAACTATTAAAGTTGTTGATTTTATGTGTGTGCATATCAAAAAATAGGCCGATTAGTTTACTTCATCCACCCTTGTCAAAGTTTGGTAGGTTATTAATGGCCATTTTCAGAATCCAATCTCGATATCTTCTCTTCATAATGAGTCAATTCCGTTTTCTTTTGGTTTATATAATAATCTTTAGACTTTGCCTAATCCAAGCTGTTTTTTTCACAGGTATGACATTTACACTTCTCGCTATTCCTCACCATTTTCGACTTACCCTCTACCGTCTAGTCGACTAAGCTATGGGAAAATGGAGGAAAGTGTACTAGACCCTCTATTATCTAGTCGAGTAAGCTATGCAAAAATGGAAGAAAGCGTGCGGGACCCTCTACCTAGTCGAGCAAGTTATGCAAAAATTGATGAAAGCATTCCTGTCCCCTTTCACCGAACGCCAGGTTCTTCTACTTCTTACAGTAAAATCGAATTGGATTCCTCCCTTTTCTCTAGTGCTGCTGCTGATCGTCAACCTAAACGAAACCAAGTTAGGTTTGATCCCTTCACCGGTGAACCTTACAAATTTGATCCTTTTACTGGTGAGCCAATTGTTCCCGACAGTTTACCTCGGCAGTTTGGAAGCCCATATTGATGCCCCTCCACCTCTTGGTCGTATAATAGTGGATTTCACTTCTCAACTTTGAGCTGTATTGCTTTGTTGCATTCCCATGATTTCGGCTGACTTTTTTGAGTGGTATAAAATGTCAGCTTCCATGTTATAACGTTGTTTTGGGAATGTTGTACTAATTGTTTCAATGTTCTAGCAGTTGTCTGGGAATTATCTTTAATCACTTTTATCTTTAGCTGTAAACCGAAACTCGTTGTTCTGAATGCAGGCAAATGCAACGATTATTTTCGCTCTTGTTTCTGTGGGTATGCCTGTATGTTTTTTTTTTTTTACTAATCTTTTGATCCCACTGGTGCCAAATGCCAATCCCAAGTAATTTTGAAAAGAAGGTGCTGCTGGACTGGTGGTTGAGTCCGAGTCTGGGATTTTGTGTTTCGTTGGCCAGGGCTATATGTTTTGGTGCATAGCCCCTTCGTGATTTGATGTTTTACTACGAGAATTTATGATGATTCGGCATGCCATTTTCAGTATTTGTTAATGTGGCCTCTTTACTTTTATTCCGGATTCTGTAAACGAATTTATGTAATCTCACCTTAACTCGCTTAAGGGGGGTTTATCCTCACCTTAACTCGCTTAAGGGGGGTGTTGGATCGACATCCATAGGATTGAGCTTGCAATCGGAAATGCCCCAAAATTGCCGAAAGCATCCGGCTCGGACGCCCCCCCCGCCCCCAACTATCTGCTGCTCACTGTTGGAAAATTTTCCCATCTACTTCTCTTCCCTTATAATCTTCGGGGATTAGCACCCCTCGGCTGTCCGATCTTGTTTTAGACGGTCTGGATGTGTTTTAATTTTTTACCGGTAAAAATAAATCAAAATTAAATTAAAATTGCCGAACGCATTTGGGCCATCCAAAACACCATCGAACGGCCGAAGAGTGCACAGAACAGTGCAAAGGTGCCCAGTTAGGCATCAAGCTTGTATATTTGCTATCATAAACTGTTCATGATGCTCCGTTTTCTTTCAAGTGACAAACATAGTATGTTGGTGTACTAGTTAGTGCTTCTAGCATTCCTCGTAACTTTTTTTTTCCTGTCTTGTGGCTGTGATCTTTTTGAAGATCCGTGTCATGTCTCTCTCGTAGTCTACCTGAAGTTACTTCTGGATAATTGTCTCACTTTTTGCTGATTTTGATGATTCGTCGCTGCTTGGATGCGTTGATTGTGTTATATTGGCTCGCTCGGTTTGAATTTTCATTTAGGCTCATGTGTTCTTTGATAAGAGTCTATAATTTTGAACGTCGATTCTAGAGTACTTTCAGTCACTGTAATTAAGTCTGCATCCTCCATCCCTAATCCCTTATTTGTCATGTTCTATCCATGTTTGCTTCGTAAATCCACCTTATTGAGAAGACATCATCATTATATCTTTCACATCAACTTTTACCTTCAACTCACATATTTCACAACTTTTACCTCCAATTTCCAAAATTATCCTCAACTTTTACCCATTCACTATTTACCCACTAACTTTTTAAAATGGCAAAATAATAATAATTTAAACTTTTACCTATTAACTTTTCAAAACACATACTTATTAAGGGATAGCTCAAAGTAGAATAGTTGACTATAAAAAAGAGACGGAGATTATGACAAATGTGAACTGAAACAAGTAGGCCCCAAGCGATTGGATGATTATTTGCAATTTTTTGTATGAGTATTCAAACTCTCAACCTTTGCCCCTTAAATAGTATAATGAATTGATGATCTTAACGTTCTCAAATTTTTTGTTTACAAACTTATCAGACTACATAACGTTTGTTTGAAAAATTGAAAGATAATCTGATTGTGATTTCCATTCTCAATCAATTCAATATTATGCATGAATTAGTTCATTAAAGGGAACAATTCAGATTAAATCAGTGGGTGTAGGTAGGGGTGGGAATTTATGACACGACACGACGACACGAACACGACACGAAGTTAGCGGGTTAGTGTTGAGTATTTCTGACACGAAACACGTATACGACACGACCCGAAAACATGATTAGTAAACAGGTCGGGTTTGGGTTGAACCCGCATAACCCGAAAGTGACATGAATTAACTTGTTCGTCTAATCGTGTCGACACGGTAACCCGAACCCGACCAAAAAATGACACGAATTAACCTGTACGTTTTCATGCTCTGAAATTGTGCATGAAAGTTTTCAAGCGCATCCTACTACAACTGAAGTTTATCCTTTGATATCAAGTTATTCTCTCCATGTTATCAAATTTGCAAGGTTTTATTATGGTGGCTGAGGTACTAAGCCTACACATCGTTTTGGCCGGCTATAATTACACATCATTTTGGTTGGTTATAATTACTCTCTTTGATATCTAGTCCATCTAATCTACTGTAATGGCTATTGTGGAGTAATTAAAAAAAATGTTAATCAGGTTAACCCGAACACGACACGATTATTAGCAGGTCGGGTTAGGGTTCATATTTTTTGACACGATAAATTAAGCAGGTCATTTTGACACGAACTTTATTTGACACAAACACGGCTTGACACGACACGAACACGACACGATATGACGCCCACCCCTAGGTGTAGGTCAAGTTTTTGCGAGTAGCAGCACTAGTAGAGTTCCGGTATCTTCAAAACTCTCTCAAAGTATATATTTTCCTATTGTAATGATTTCATTTTTTTTTATCTTTTTGATAACGAAGCTTTCTTTGCCGATAAAAAAAGACCGAGACTTATGTACCTACCTTGAAAGCCTTCGAATTTCCAATGCTCAGACAGACTGTACTTGGATGCTTTTACAAGGCTTGTCTTCTTCCCCGGTGGGAGCAACCACTTCCAGCATTTAAGGGACAGCAGAATGCACGATAAGCATTTTGTCTCAGAACGTTGAAAAGATTAATGTTTTAGTAATAGCCTTCATTCCATCACGTAGGCTGGTTATGCATCAAGCTTGTATTTACTTTCAAGCGACGAACATAGTATGTGGGTGTACGTACTGACTGAAAAGTACCAGCAATTTTTTTTCCCGTGATGTGGCTGTGATCTTTTAGAAGATCCGTGTCATGTCTCTCATAGTCTACCCAAAGATACTTTTGGAAAATTGCCTCGCTTTCTGCTGATTTTGATGTTGGTTGCTGCTGGATACGTTAATATCGTGTTATATTGGCTTGCTCCGTTTGAATTTTCATTTAGGGTCATGTATTTTGTGATAGGAGTTTATGATTTTGATTAAATCAATGAGCTAGTAGCACTAGGAGAGTTTTGGGTCTCTTCGAAACTCTCTCAAAGTAGTATTTCTTTTCCTATTGTAATGATTTCATTTTTCATCTTTTGTGATAATGAAGCTTTCTTTGCCGATAAAAAATAGACCGAGACTCCTATACTATACCTACCTTGAAACCCTTTTAATTTCCAATACTCAGACAGACTGTACTTGGATGCTTTTACAAGGTTTGTTTTCTTTCCATTTGGGAGCAACCACCACCATTTGAGGCATGCATTGAAAAGAGTAAAATAACAAGTAGATTCTTTTGGGGTCTCGTTCAGCCAGGACATTTTAGTCCTTTTCCAATAAATAAAAAACTCCATTTTGTTGACTCTTATGTAAAGATGGAACTAACTTGGGCCTTTTGGAGGCCAAGGATACTATAGAATTATTTAGTTTTTTTTAAAATTCTATTGTTAAAAGTTTCCATGGTGGCCCTTTCTAAATAAAGAAAAAGAAAGGTGAAATCCCTACCAAATCTTCTTGGCAATTCCACAACCACAAGGCTCCAATTTAAAAAAGAACTCTACAAGACTTGGCTATTTATGGCGCTGTATGTTGCTCTTGTGTCTGCTTGCTGTTTCTATCATCTATTTTTGCTGTAATATGCTTCTCTTTGCCGATCTAAAAAGGCAAAAAAAGAGCACCTAGTTATTGTTTTCTGTTTTGGGATTTATTTAGAGATTTAAATGTTTAGTTTCTTGAGCCTTCAAATTTTATAAATCTCGTTGTACATGTTGGCCTCTTCGTATGTGAAATCCTAGTTCCATCCCGGCTCTTTAATAGACTTCATTCCATGATCAATCAGGCATAGCCTCCCTTGGGTTTGTATCTCTCTCTGGTCCTCCCCACCTCGCACATTTTGTCAAATTATGGCCATTGGGGAAATCTTTCTTACCAGTTTCGTTCAGGTGTTGTTTGACAAGTTGGCGTCCCAAGATCTTTGGAACTTTGCACGGAGGGAGCGAATTCACACTGTGTTGATGAAATGGAGCAGAATGTTGGAAGAAATAGGGGCAGTGCTTGCTGATGCTGAGGAGAAGCAAATGACTGATCAATGGGGTATCAAACTGTGGCTGGAGGATCTTGAGGACTTGGCTTACGATCTTGATGACTTATTGGACGAGTTCGCCACTGAAGCTTTGCGACAAGAGGTGATGGAAGAGCCTCGAGCTACAACCAGCAAGGTACGTGCCTTCGTACCTACTTGTTGTACAAGTTTCAATCCAAGCACCCTACTGTCTGATTTTAGGATGAGGTCCCAGATAGATAATATCTCCGCCAGTTTGAACGATCTTTTTGATCGTAGAGTGAGGCTTGGCTTGCATATTGTTGATGCCGGGCCATCTACTAAAGCTCCACAAAGGCCACCCACTTCATCTTTGATTCATGAACCTCGTTTATATGGTAGGAATGGGGATAAAGCAAAGATAATAGAGTTGCTCCTGAGTGATCGATCGAGTAATGAAGAAGTTAGAGTAGTCCCGATTGTGGGAATGGGTGGGGTCGGTAAGACCACCCTTGCTCAGGATGTCTACAACGATGAAATGGTGGGAAAACATTTTGAGATGAAAGCATGGGTTTGCGTATCAGAAGTTTTCGAGATTGTGGGCGTGACAAAAGAAATTCTTGAGTCCGTCACATCCCAGACTTGCCATTTTAATGCATTGGATCAAATTCAAGTTCAACTAAAGAAGGCATTGACAGGGAAGAAGTTCTTGATTGTTCTAGATGATGTCTGGAACAAAAACCATAGTGATTGGATGAGTTTAAAGAGTCCTTTTAATGATGGAGCATCAGAAAGAAAAGTCGTGGTAACAACACGTAATAGGGATGTTGCAGTGATGATGGCTGGAATCGATAAATTTCATTTCCTGAAGCAACTATCAGAGGATGATTGTTGGTCAGTGTTTGCACAACATGCATTTGAGAATAGAAGAATAGACGAAAGTCCCAATTTGGTTTCAATTGGTCAAAAAATTGTGCAAAAATGTGAACCCACTATACCCTATCCCTAAATAGCCTAAATCCCCTAAAATTGAACCCTAAAATTGAGGAGAGAGAGAATAATTTTGTCCCACCCATCAATTTGTCCCACACGGAGCCCATCATTTTGTCCCACACAGATGTGAGTGAGAGAGAGAGAGAGAGAGAGAGAGAGAGAGAGAGACGGGAAAGCTAGTGTGTCGCTATCATGGCTTGACAGGTCGCTATCATGGTCAAACGGAAAACGAAAAGGGAAGCAAGAAAATGCTTCCCATTTGTGTGCACACGGCAGGGCATTTTTGTCCACTTTTGGACCTTAGACTCTAAAACAGATGTATTAATGTCATCCTCATCATACAGAAAATTACGCTAGGCTAGATGCCTTTTTGGATCTCTTTTCTGGACCTTAGCCCAATTCTCTGTACTAAATTTTGTCGTTTCTGCAAATGGCTGAGGCGGCGCTGTTTCATGGGATATCCGTTTCTGTAAATGGTTGAAGTGGTTGTGTTCATACTTGTCTCCTAGAAAATCCCACAAATGCCCCTCCATATGTGCACAAAAAAGAGAAGGAAAATGAGACACAAAGGAAAAATATTTGAAAGTCTAGTATGTGCACAAAAAAGAGAGAGAAAATGAGACACAAAGGAAAAATATTTGAAAGTCTAGAAAAGCAATATGCTAATCGTGCAAAACCTATTGAAATGACTAAATTGGCCATCCTCACAGTAGGGATGGCATTTAGGTCCGATCCGATCCGCCTCCGCCCCGGACCCGATCCGAATGGGGCGGGTATCCGTTCTAAAATTCGGATTTCGGGTCGGATTCGGAGGGAAATTTTAAAATTTTTCGGATTCGGGTTCGGGTTCGGTTTTGTAAACATCCGCCCCGAACCCGACCCGAAATATTTAGTTATACATTTTTACAGTTCCACCCAAGAGATACACTATATCACACTTAACCCCAACATATATATATGAAGAGATAGGGGTTTTACTCCACCCACCCACTTTACTTTTCACTTTTCACGCCTCTCTCAACCATTTGTTTACTTGTATTGTTGTTTACTTGTTTGTAATTCTTGATTTTCTTGCATCAAACGTAGTTAAAGAAACCCATTACCCACGTTGCATTCGGATTTTCGGAGCCAATCGGGTAATCCGATACCCGTTAGGGGCGGGTTTGGGGGTCCTAAAAAATCCCCCGTTCGGGGATCGGAGCGGGTTCGGAGGTACATAACCCATTCGGGTTCGGGTCCGGAGTTAGCAAAATCCGGCCCCGATCCGACCCGTTGCCGTTGCCATCCCTACCTCACAGCCCTCCTCACATGCCCAGGAATTGTGACAAATTGAGTGGCAAAATTGGAAAAAATGGGCAAACCAGTTCTTTCCATCGGAGCTTTGGATACATCCCGCCACAATCATGTCACTGACTCTTCACGCCCGTTAGCCTCTCCGCCAAACCGAAAAGCCCAGAACAGGTAACGCCAGAACTCTGTTTTCCTACATCTCGTTTACAAACTCTTTTCCTTGCCCCCTGCAAAAGAGGAAAATCCGACACCAGCGTGCACTATCTTCGCTGAACCCTTTTGCGTACAAACTGTTCGACCAAATGTGTCTTTGAGAAATACGATTTTTTCAAAAAAATTCTCTCTTTTTCTCCTCAACCCCCACAATACTCCTTTTTTTCCAATCAAAGGTGGGTTTATTTGTATGAATGAACCACACTCCAAAATTACATTTTTCAGCAGGTTAGGCTCTGAGAATTGAGAGGTAGGACATCTGTAAGATTGGTTAGTTATGGCCGTTATGGGCTTTAAGATCTTCCTTTGTCGGTTATGGCTGTTAGAGTAAAACGGACATGGTTTTATCTATTAGGCCTCCTCATATGAGGCTGTTATATACAGCTTCAAGCATTGCTTTCAATGAACCCAGAGTTCTTCTGGGCTTAGAGCAAACCAAGGAGCTCTTAAGTCCAATGACTAGTAATGTCCATTCAATTAATATTCTTGAAGTCAACCGTAAGTTGAAGGAACTGGTCAAAACAGGTCATTTGAAAGATGGCCGCCAAGTGTTTGATAGATTGTCCCATAGAAATGCAGTCACGTGGACCACAATGATTACTGGTTATGTCAATGCTTCTGATTCCTCTGAAGCATTGTCATTGTTTTACAATATGTGGGTAGAGCCTGATCTTGCAATGGACGACTTTGCAATGAGTATTGCTCTAAAGGCTTGTGGACTACACTTGAATGAGAAACATGGAGAAGTATTACACGGGTATTCGGTTAAAACTGGTTTTGTGAACTCTGTTTTTGTGGGTAGTGCACTTCTTGACATGTACATGAAAACCGGTAGGGTATGGGAGGGTTGCAGAGTATTTGATGAAATGCCTCTTAGAAATGTAGTTTCGTGGACTGCGATTATAACTGGGCTTGTAAGTACGGGCTGTAATAATGAGGCGTTGAGATACTTTTCGGAAATGTTGCGATCAGGCGAGCAATATGACTCGTATACATTTGCTATTGCATTGAAGGCGTGTGCTAATACTGGTGCATTGAATTATGGGAGGGAAATCCACACCCAGGCAACTAAAAGAGACTTGGATGCATGCTCGTTTGTCATTAATACTCTTGTTACTATGTACAACAAGTGTGGGAAATTGCTTTATGGCTTGCGGTTGTTTGAAAGGATGGCGACCAGAGATGTGGTTTCATGGACCACCGTAATAACAACATACGTTCAGATGGGTCAAGAGAATCATGCTGTTCAAGCATTCCTACAAATGCGAGAATCGGAAGTGTGTCCCAATGAATACACTTTGGCAGCAATCATCTCTGCGTGTGCTAATAATGCCAGGATGGAATGGGGGGAACAACTGCATGCTCATGTTTTAATCATAGGTCTTCTGGATTCTTTGTCAGTTGCAAATTCTATCATGACCTTGTATTCAAGATGCGGGCAGTTTAATTCAGCTTCAATGGTTTTTCATGGAATGAGCAGAAGAGACATTGTTTCTTGGAGCACTATTATTGCGGGGTACTCTCAAGGAGGTTATGGCGAGGAAGCTTTCAAGTATCTATCGTGGATGAGAAGGGACGGCCCAAGACCCAGCGAGTTTGCTCTTGCCAGTGTATTGAGTGTTTGTGGAAACATGGCCATTCTCGAGCAAGGGAAGCAACTCCATGCTCATGTGTTGTCCGTTGGGTTAGAGCACAAAGTTATGGTACAGAGTTCTTTGATCAATATGTATTCCAAATGTGGGAGTATACGAGAAGCTTCGAGGTTGTTCAACATGGCAGACAATGATGATATAGTGTCGTGGACAGCAATGGTTAATGGATATGCTGAACATGGTCACAGCAAAGAAGCTATTGATTTGTTTGAAAAGATGCACAGGGTTGGTCTTAGACCAGACTCTGTGACCTTCATTGGTGTTCTTATGGCTTGTAGTCATGCTGGGCTTGTTGATCTTGGCTTTCACTATTTCAATTCAATGAGTGAGAAATACAAGATTAATCCTTCAAAAGAACACTATGGTTGCATTATTGATTTACTCTGCAGAGCTGGACAATTAAGTGATGCTGAGCACATGATAAGAAGTATGCCGTTCACCCGGGATGATGTTGTTTGGTCAACTCTGCTAACAGCATGTAGATTACGTGGTGATGTTGATCGTGGAAGACGCGCTGCAGAGGAGTTGTTGTTATTGGATCCCAATTGTGCTGTGGCCCTTATTACAATTGCCAATATCTACTCTGCAAAAGGGAGGTGGCGGGAAGCAGCAAATGTAAGAAAACTGATGAGATCGAAAGGTGTCATAAAGGAGCCTGGTTGGTCTTGGATTAAGATCAAAGACCAGGTTTCCACATTTGTTGCTGGTGATCGATTACACCCCGAACATGAGGACATATATGGCATTTTGCATTTACTTGCTTCAAGGGAAGCTGTCCAGGAGATGGGCTCTCTTGAATATGATGTTGAAGATTTGCAGAAGTTTGAGTTGTCCTTTCCTATACTACGAGCCTCTCATATAGAGTGTGATAAGTCGTTGAGACTTTCCTCTGGAAGAAGTTGAGTTTTGATCAACGTTATTATCTGCAGTTAAGGCTGAGCATCGAAACAATTTAAAGTGAACTGCCAAACTGGTACTTGTCTAAACAACTTAAATGTTTTAAATGTCATGAATATTAATTTTGTGAACCTCACTAATTCATGTGGCTACAGTACCGGGTTGATAAACTGGGACTCAACCAACATGCTTTGAGTTTGGCAATAGGGGATTTGCCCAAAGGAATCACTGCTGTCCAGCATCTCTATTAGTCTTAATCACACAGCCGTTGATACTCTTGCGTGACGTGCAGGCACAACTATATCCAGGTTAGATTTGTGAAACCTGTCTGATTGTCCTGCTCATATTGGTACTGCGGTTTTGAAACCTTTGCTATTTCCTAGTCTATCCAATATCTCTGATGTGTTGGCATTTTCTCAAGGGCTGAACATTAGCGTGATTTTGCCATTGCCTTGTTTCACATAACTCCATTAGTATGGTGGTGTATTGAACTATCTCATCCATCTTGGGTATTTTTCTTCACAGTTTTGCAAGATTTTAGACTCGTTATGTTGCTACCATGCACTGCAAGCTTGGTTCTGGGATAAGATCTGCATTACGAACATATTTTTCATCTTTTTGTGCCAAAAAGAAAAAACCCTCCCGTTTTTCATTTCTTATGTGAGTTGTTACCTTCGAACATCAATCCTTTTCGCTGATGGTTCGAGCAGGGGGAAACAATGAATACAGAGGAACTATAGAAGGTGCGGATTATATGTGTTTGCGTATCAAACAATAGCTAAATTAGCATCTTCTCGCAACAAAGCAAGAATTCTGTTTTCCTTGAGCGTAATAATAATCTTAGACATTGCCTAATTGAAGATGTTTTTTTTACAGGCATGACACTTACATGCCTTGCTATTCCTCGCCATTTTCGACATACCCTCTATCATCAAGTCGAGTAAGCTATGGGAATATAGAGGAAAGTAAGCAAAACAGTTTATCATTTAGTCTTGCAAGCAATGAAAAAATGGAGGAAATCGAGCGGGACCTCTATCTTGAGCAAGCTACGCAAAAATGTAGGAAATCATATGTAATAACCCGAGTCTTAATTATACTTATAATTTGATTACGTGTTGGGTTTAACCGATTATGTGGGGTACCGGATTAATTAGCTTAGTTAATTGTGTGTTTGGTTTTATGTGTGTCTTTATACATTGGTTGAGCTTATTAAACATGACATGTGGGGCACATACACCGTATAATTTTCGCAGGAGTCTAATAAAACAAGGGGTGTTTAACGTTATTACACCCAGGGCCGGCCCAGGCCCAAGGCCCACAAGGCCTGGGCCTTGGGCACTCCAAGAATGGCCATTTTTTGGGGCACTCCACCATTTTTTACCAATGGGCTTGACTAGAACACTTTTTGGACCAAAATAAAGAAAAATTTCATTATAAGAGCCAAACTATTGTGGCCAATCTTTAAAACAGGCCCAAAAGTATTGTGGCCCAAAGTTTTAAAAAAGGCCCAAAGCAAACGATTTAAAAAAAAAAAAAAAAGAAAGAAAATCACGAAATTCTCGATTCATATATACTGTCGATACATTATACATACAGCCACAGGGGTACACTCATCAGACGAAAAGCAAGAGAGAGAGGGAGAATACTCAGATCGAAATTCGGATTTCGGAAGAGGAAGAACCGAAGAAGGTTAAAACGAAATCCGATCGCCGGCGTCCCGCGTCCGCAGCCTTCCGTCTGTCCGTCCGTCAATTCTCCGTCCTGACGTCCTTACCACGCGGTCCACGCGATCACGTTCCGAATCGTTCAGAGCAAAAAAAGGTCAGTGCTAATTTTTGGTGTATTGGTCACAACTCACAAGTTCAAGACTCAAGTACTAGTTTCTACTTTCTGTTTACTTATTTTAGCCTTAGGAGTTAGGAATCGCATTATGAACAGTATATTAGTCTCTGTTTTTGTAATTTTGTTCAGTGTATGTGAATCCTGGTCCATTAAGTCTAATGTCTATGCTTAGAAATTAACTAACGGATTGTAACTACTAACTAATATATATATTGCAACTTGCGTTATATGTATCTAGAGAATTCGTGTTTTGATTTTTTCGTTGTTATGTAATGCTTGTAGAACTTTATATTGTTTTGGTTTTCTCGTATAGTGATTGTTACTCGAAAAATTATTGAAGTGTTGTACTTGAAGGGCACAATTTTTTGGACTAGGCCTAGGGCACTCCAAACCCTTGGGCCGGCCCTGATTACACCATACTTATCTGTTCCACCATTTGTGTGTGTGTGTGTGTGTGTGTGTGTGAGAGAGAGAGAGAGAGAGAGAGAGAGGGAGTTAACGAAAATTGGGGGAAAATCATGCTCATGTTGGTTTGAAGTCTCTACTTGGTAAATCTTTGTCTCTTTATTCTTGCTCTATGTTTGTCTTGTGTAATTTCAAGCTATAATTGATAGGAGTCATAGAAACCCTTGTTTTGGGGTCTTGATACAAGTTCTTGATAAACTCTCGTGAAATTCTTGGAAACTTAGGCTTCGTTTCTTTTAAATGCTTCAAACTCTAGTTGAATCGTGAGTCTTGATGGTTATCTTTACCTTTGAAGATTGGGTTGTGAAGTTGAGGCAGATTTTAAGAGTTTTGGTGGGTATTTTTTTTTTGGGTTGGAAACGTGTTTTAGGTTCAAATAGAAGGAAATTGCTGGACGGAGACAGATTACCAGTCCCAACTTCGGAGAAGCATATCTCTGTCATCCAAACTCCGATTAAGGCAAATTTCATATCGAAATTTATCCCTTGAATGTCTACTTTCTAGTGGTGGTGATCGCAGCATCTAATTCCAAGTCCATAAAATACTATAGCCAAAATATCAGAGGCTGGTTGTAGGACTCCATAAAATCTTATAATTTTGTTACATTCTGACTTCACCGCTACATTTGGGGACCTTAACGTTTACCTTGAACCTTTTGTTAGGTTACTAGGGAGATCTAATGAAAGTATTAAGAAGTTTAAATTTGTTTCACTGAATCTTAATTATATCTACCTTATATGTTTATGTAGGAAACGTGGTTTAGAAGCTTGGAGTCGAGGTGAGTGACTTAATACATAATTTTTCATGGTTTCGCAAGAGGTATGCTTAATGACAAGTTTTGCCATATGATATGAACTCCATGGATATTAAATGAAAGGTGAACTCGTTTGCTTATCTATTAATGGCATCCCTTATCCAGCTTGCTAGGGGACAATGCTAAAAGGCTTGCAAGATGTGTTTGTGATGTGTTGTGGGATAATGTCGTCAGACGTCTAGCTTATCCGCACCAGGGACGCCTAGTGATGCAATGTAAATCGGAGAGGGATGTGCATTATAAATCTTTGTTGCAAATGCTATGGAATATTTTGAGAATATGAAAAGGATATGAATAACTGTTTGAAATGTATTTGAGAATATCCATGGAAAGCATGATAATTATGTGTTGGTCATTCATACGAGCTTCGGCTTATGAAAATGTTTCACCTTTCAGGACATGAAGAATAGAGCGATATGTTACCTTTCTTGTGGAGTTGAGACTTAAGTGAGGGCGTAGGTGCATGTCAATTGTAGAAAGTTGTGCTCAAACTACTTTTTGGCATTCTAGTAATAATCAGTAATGTTTATTATATGACAAATACACACAGCTCTGAGGTGTAAAATTGGAATTTATATTTCTTTGGATATGTAAATGGATGATAGGTTGGACATTATTAAATAGACTTCCGTTGACGATGCACTCTAGCTCCTCTTCATTGCGTGATTATATGATGTTAATTTTATGATATGGCCTTGGTGATTGTTTCACTGGTGCTCTGTTGTGACTGAGACCTACATGGGCGGGTTAGGGTCGTGATAGCATACCTGTCCCCTTGAACTGAACACCAGGTTCTTCTACTTCTTACAGCAAGATTGAATTGGATTCTTCCCTTCTATCTGCTGCTGCCAGTGATTGTCAACCTAAACAAAACCAAGTTGGGTCGGATCCTTTCACCGGTTAACTTTACAAATTTGATCCTTCCCCTTGTGAGCCATTTGATCCTGAAAGTTTACCTCAGCATTTTGGAAGCCCATATCATTACCACCACCCCTTTGTCATATATAGCAATGCTCTGCATTCCCATGATCTCAGCTTACTTTTGAGTGAAAAAAAATTGTCAGCTTCCATGTTAGAACAGTTATTTTTCTTATAATCTTGTGTTAAAGGTTTTAGTTTTCCAGCAGTTGTTTGGATCTTTAGCTGTTAACCGAATCACCTATTTCTGAGTGCAAGCAAATGCAATGAAGATTGTACACCCGTTTTGTTTGTGTATGTGTATGTGTATGTGTATGTTTTTTCATTGTATGCCGACAGAGCCAATCCCAAGTAATTTCGAACAAAAGGTAGTGGTCATGTCTCAGATTCTGTGTTTTGATGCCCTACTAGGCTGTGTGTTGATAGAAAACGAATGGTCGTAAGATTTTCGATAAACTATAGACACAATGAAATAACATAGCAAAACGCCTGCTTTTCCACCAAAATCTACCAAACAATGCACATCTAAAGCTAACTAAGTTCATAGATGGGCTTAGAGAGAAGCAAAATGTGCATCAATAATTTACATTGTGAATAAACCGAGTGTCGGTCTTTGAAAACATGTCAAGATATTATTGAACATGAGAGCACAACCTGAGAAGAAAAGCTATGGTGTTCCACAAATGTAATCGATTCTTGATCATGAACAAAATAAATACGTACAGAGATTTTGAAAACAAAGGAAGTAACATCCAGTCAAGTACGTACATTCCGATTCCCGGTCATTCCGACCATGCCTGATTTCAGAAGCCCCGAGTTTCCTCCGAAGATGACGCACAATTATAACCTTCATTTCCAATCAAGCATATCTAACAGCCACATGACTTCTCCCATGGAGTTAGCAGCACCACATAAATCCATTTCAATCCCAAACACATTGATCACCCCTTCATTGCCACAGTCCATGAACAACAGAGAAACCCAAGCTTGGATACCTGAGACAAATGGGTAGAAAGGGGAAGAGTCAAGGTGGTCAAAATCGGTATAAAATTGGCTAACATCAATTTGGCTGAACCATTTGTTTAACTTCTGTTGTTTGGATATCTTACACAATCATGTCACTGTGACTCTTCACGACCGTAACCCTCTCCGCCAAAACGAAAAAATCTGTGTATTCTTCAAGCCCATAACCCTTTATGCCAGAACGAAAAACCTAGAACAAGTAACTGTAAGAATTATTCCCTGTTTTGTGACCCACATGATAATAGATATGTGAGTTGGAAAGAAATATTCTCTGTGACCCACATTACATTATGTAAACTGATAATGCATAATGCATGAGAAAGTGATTATGCATGAGAAATATTATCTGTGACCCACATGCATAATCACTTTCTCATGCATTATCAGTTTACATAATGTAATGTGGGTCACAGATAATATTTCTTTCCAACTCACATATCTCTTATCGCGTGGGTCACAAAACATAGAATAATTCTTACAGTAACGCTAGAACTCTGTTTTTCTACATCTCGTTTACAAACTCTTTCCTTTGCCCCCTCCAAAAGAGGAAAGTCCGACACTATCGTGCACTATCTTCGTTGAACCCTTTTGCGCAGAAACTGTTTGACCAAACGTTTCTTTGAGAAATACGAGTTTTTTCAAAATACACATTTATTAAAGGACAACCCAAAATAGAGTACTCGGCAATAAAAAAAGGGACGGAGGAGTTTTTACCTTTTTGACTCATTCCATGCGTAACACAGGTATTTTTCTAGTTAATATTACTAGTAGTTGACTGTGATTTTTGCTTATTTAAAGAAAAGTGTATTTTGCACGATTTTTTGTTTACTAAACTTAAAGAATTAGAAAAACTACTTGTTGGATTTGAAAATCAAATGCAAGACCCATGGGCAAAATCTTCGTGGAAAAGCAAAAAAGGAAGTTCAAACAAAATGGCCATGCTAACGGTTTCGACTGACAAAGTCGGACGGGTTCGGGTCTAATTAAAGGGGAATATTTGGGTTTCGGTCAAGTGTCGGGTTGATAGTACTCAACCAGACCGAAAAAAGAAAAGGAAAACCTAAAATTATTTCTTAGAGCATCTCCAGCCTTGACCTAAATTTTTACCCATATTTGGGTACAAAATTTGGGTAAAAAATCAATTTGGATTTGCTCCACTCCAATGGCAAAATTAGAGATGACAATTGTATTCATACCCATGGATACTCGATCTGATCCGAACATTCGGATGTGGGTATTTGCCGATTTTTCTACCCAATAGGAGTGGGTACTAAGGTAATTGTATAATACTACCTGATTGGGTATGGGGAGGGTATGATTTTGGTACCCCATACCCAAATAGCCACACCCGTCCCATTGTACCCGTTCTTCATTATATATATATATATATATATATATCCCTTTATCACACACCCCTCACCTTTCGGATCAAAACTCTCAATGTTTTTAAAATGCATTTTTAAGGGTCCACGCGGAAAATCTTCAAAAAAATACCCGGAAGGGCTTGATCCTTTTTGTTAAAACGCTATAAAAAATTTGATCCGGAATGTGAAAAAGGTTAGGTCGCACAAATTTTGTGAAAAAGGGAGTCCTCAATAGATCAAGCCATTCCTATATATATATATATTATTTTTGATGACACTTCCCTCCAAACCCTAAACTTGAAAACACCTTTTAATTTCACATGATCCGAACGCCAATGTGTTTAAAAGGTTATCGATTTTGTGAAAAACGGCTCGGATCAAGCCATTCGGATTTTTTTTTTGATGATTTCGCGGAGACCCTTGAAAACACCTTTTAAACACATTGGAGTTTGGACATCGAAAGTCGGGATCAATGAGGTCCTTTATAGTTATAGTTTGGACTTGGACAAGTAACTTTATATAGTATATGTTTCACTTGGACAAGTAACTTTATTAGTATATATTTGTTGCACTAAATTGCATATTCCTTAGCATTGTAGCTTATATATTTAAATTGTTTTATGATGTTTTTGTTACGACTTTTTGTTTTGGTTAAACTAATACATTGTAACTAATATACGTGGATTTTTGTCTTAGTTTGGTGTCATATTTCGATACACACACACACTTGAGATGTTCTGGACCATGAATGAAGGAAACATGGTAATGAGCACGGAAATTGATTTGGGTCTCTAGGCTTGCCCTCTCTGATGTCTTTCGGCTTTGATTTGAGGGCATGGTTCTACAACAAAAAACGTCCCTATAGCTCCTCGGTTCTTGGAGATTTAGGGGGGCCACTGTTTCTGTGACATCCTGAGAGCAGTCACTTTGTGCATATTGTCAAATGTTAGGTTTGTCTCCAATCATCTACACTCATACCCCCAATAATTGGTGACTTGGGTTCTGTTATTGTTATTGTCGTGTATATACTTGACAACTTTTTCTCTCTTAAAATTTTAATATTCTTCCCTATATTTGCCTCTTCCTTCAATGCGAAAATTGGATATTGGATAATACCCATATTACCCGTTATCTGTATGAGTTTGGTTATTTTTAAGTGTCCACAATTGAATATGGGTACGAGTAAAGAGATGAGTATGAATCCTAGAAATCGAATGTAAAAGGAGTATGTCTGATCCAAACCTTAACTGTTACCATCCCCAGGCATTAGGCAAAATGAACTTCTACCCAAATACATTGTTTTTTTATTTTTCCAAAAACATTTTGCCTAATGCCTGGGGATGGTAACAGCTAAGGTTTGGATCAGAGACGCTCCTTTTAAAAAACATTGTTTTAAAAGTTTCTTGGAAATGTTTTAAAAAACTTTTACCAATTGCATCCCCTTCCATTTTATTTCCCCCTCAATTTCCCCTTTTCCAAACTAACAAAAATTCCGAAAAAAATAAAATTACCTTCTTTTACCTTTGCAAACGTTTGTCAAAACTCAAATGCTTCATTTTCAAGCCCTCGTCAAAAACCCTACTTCCTCAGTCCCAAATCCCCACCCGCCACTGTCCCTCTCTCTCTCAATCTCTCAGCGGGCGGTTACACTTCTGAGCTTTCATTCCATAGCGAACTGTGAGTTCTCCGTCCTCCACTCTCTCTCTCTCTCTCTCTCTCTCTCTCTCTCACACACACACACACACACACACACACAAAAAGAGGGTTTCAGCTGCATTTGATAGTTTGGAGTATGTGTTTTTACTTGCCTTATTGTTTTCCGTTTTCCTAATCGCTCGTCCATTAGGCTTATGAATTGTAGGAATGATGTGTTATGTGATGCAAGTTATCAGTGATCTATGGATGGGTGGAACATTTTCCTCTATAATGATTGTATGGTTTTTAATTAGTTTTTGTGGAATGCAGCTTTTATCTCTGGACAAAATTTGGGGTTTAATCTATAGAACATATAGTTTTCTCAATCTTAATTAGTGTCATGCTGAATTTGTAGCATTTGTGGGAAAAATAGTCAAATAGTAGGCAGCACACATAAAATCACGAAAACCTATACGTTTAGCGTTTCCTCACCATGTCATGCTGCGTTGTTGTGTTCTTGTCCTGTTGATGTTTGTGTCCACTCTACTGTTTGCTATATATGTGTCTAATTTCAAAAATAATTCTTTACCAGTCAAACTGTCCAAATTTGGGAGCAAGTCTGTCTGATGGTCAGCGAACGATACGTCAGAATATCTTTATTTATTTAGACTGATAAGTGCCTTTGCCTTGGGCATAAATGGTTGTGATTTATATAAGTTTCCATAAACCAGGTCGGAAATGTTTCGTGTAGGGAATAGGGATGTTCTGCAAAAATGAAATGTTTGGTATCCCCATCTTCGACGTATACTGCTATATTTGTCTTCCTGGCTTGTACTGCAGACCATATTTTTTAGCTGCACAGTATGTGATATTTTGATTCTGTACTAAACCACTAACAATGGTGACAATTTCTCGCAGGTTGCAGCCATGTCGAAGTCCAAGTTTCAGAAGGCTCAAGTGGCAGATGAGGAGGACATGGATCCGACAGTAAAGCTTTTCTTTTTTTCTTTTCGCTACTTCCTATTTTTTTGGTGGTGGACCCAGTACTTTTTCATTTTTACTTGATTTCCTTGTTCCCAGAGGATATATCGTAAGTCTTTAGTTTCGTGAACTTTATGCATCATTTTCCCTGCAGCAATACTTCGAAAATAGGGTGAAAGCCCTTGCAGCTCTGAAGAGTGCTGGAATTAATCCCTATCCTCACAAATTCCATGTTTCGATGTCCATCCCTGAATATATCGAGAAGTATAAAGCCCTAGCTATGGGGGAGCATCTCGAGGATGTCGAAGTATCTTTGGCTGGTATTTAGTCATAAGAAGTGAACCAAATGTTGGGTATTTTGTATCATAGTGCTTCTTTCAGGTAATCTCTATCATACTTGTCTATTGCCAGGTAGAATCATGAACAAGAGATCTTCTTCATCAAAGTTGTTCTTTTATGATTTGCATGGTAATGGTGCCAAAGTCCAACTTATGACCGATGCAAGGTATTTAATCCTTACCCTTCATTCTAATAAAAGAAATTCTGGGTTATGTACGTTTGTAGTAGACATGTCTCGAGTCACGCCTAAATTGAGCTTATATACACTGGCCCGATAGTGACAAATTCCATTCATGCCCTCTCAACCTAGTATCCTTGATCAACGATGGTCTAATGGGAGTGTGCTTAATGTTGTTGAGTACCACTCTTTGTCTCTGAGACACTATGTATTTGCTTTTTCTTCATAAACCCTGGTTATATACTTCCAACTTTTTTCTTCTTCTTGTTTGTTCGAGAGCATTGGACAGGAATGCATTTGTCTGATCCCATTCAGGCATACATTTTTACTTGCATAGTGAATTTTATAATAATCAATTCGATATGCACGCCATTTGAATGTTTGGATAAGTTGTTCAAATTCTACTGGGCTTTATCCAGTATAGAAGCTTTTATTTTCTATTTCAGTAGGGTTTGTGTAGTGGTCCTTGTGGGTTTTGCTTGCGGTTCATTAATCATGATTATCTGGTTCATACGGCCATGAATGCAAGTTTTTTCCCTTCAAATCAATGCGACGCTTCCGATAATCCTAACATGGAACTTGTTATATACTCATACCAACTTTTATGTATTCAGTCTTCTGTATTCAATGAGACATTTGATTTGGTGTCAAGAAATTTAAAAAATTATGGATGAAAGTGCCTAATATTTTGGTTCGAAAATTGCACGTAAAAACATGGTGGACTATCATTTAGGAACGGAGGGAGTAAAATTAATACATTACGTTTTCCAAGACATCAGTTTATGTCCATTATTGCAGAACTTCGGTGTTGGATGAGGCTGAATTTTCCAAGCTCCACTCGGGTGTGAAGCGTGGAGATGTTGTTGGTG
Source organism: Vaccinium myrtillus (assembly GCA_016920895.1). Lineage (NCBI taxonomy): Eukaryota > Viridiplantae > Streptophyta > Magnoliopsida > Ericales > Ericaceae > Vaccinium > Vaccinium myrtillus. The sequence goes on from CM029277.1 coordinate 8,456,750, forward strand.
TTATTGGATATCCAGGTTTGGAATATTGCAGGCTTCCTATAAATATTAAATAGTTAAAAACTGTCTAAGTTCACCTAAATCTTTTGCCTCAAATCTACAAGAAAGAAAAATGGGTCATCCTCCTTGTGTCTCCTTTAGATAAAGTTCTTGGTGCTTTCAAGTTGATATAGTAGTTAGTGATGGTTTGTGGATTTAATTGTCCATTGACTGTAGACGAGGATTAAATTGATGTGAATATCCTCTTACTAACAGGACCCGCTTCTGAAAACTCTTGACCATTGCATCTTGATTAGAAAAATTCCAATGCAGGGTGTACGGAGTGCCAACCCCTTTTCCCTTTAAAAGGCACCATTTCTTATTATCCCACTGGGAATGAGCGCACGTGAATAAGTCTCACTTACCTGGACCAATTTCTCGACAAGCATTTATTCTTTGAATATTTTTTAGTGTGTGGGGGAGTCTTGAGTAGGGTTTTGTTTTATATGCTTTGTTTTACTGTTAGATAATGAGAGATTATTGTGGAACAACTTTTTGTAGAATATTAATACTTTGAATTGCTCTATTTAGTTTCCAAATTTGATATTAATGGGAACAGTAACATATTATGGCTTTAAATAGCTATAATAGCTTATGAAGAGTCTTGAGAATATAGATAATAAACTTACCCCTCTCTCTAAGAGCTTAAGCTTTTAGATTAGTTGGTGGTTTGCAGTAGGTCTTGTGTTTGAACCTCACTGCATAGCTAATTGTTAAAATATTTGCACATATGGAGGAGAGCTTGAGTACTTGTGAGTGGACGTGTCGAGGATATAAATAATAAACTTGGTTGGTTACAATAGGTCTTGTGTTCGAACCTTGCCGCGTACCTAATGGTTAAAATACTGTTTATGGAGGAGAGTCTGACTACATGTGAGTGGGAAGTGTGGAGGATATAAATAATAGACTTACCCCTCTCTCTAACGACTGAGCTTTTAGATGAGGTGGTGGTACCAATTAATACACAGCTCCAAGAGATTAGTAAATTACTGACTGTCTTATTGTCTGTCGGTTGATTCTGTTATCAGTTTGCAATGTCATTCCAGACAAATCCCAAACAAAGAAATCCAAGTGGTGATCCAAATTAGAACATATGGAGAGGAGTTATTGTTATTGACAATACATGCAGTGATTTTATAGGTATAAAAACCTTGATGTTTCTGAAAAAGTATGTGACTTTACCTGGGAGGGCCATTTCTATGTAAAGCTGAGTGTCAGTGTTGTGTTGACTGTGGATATAGGAGAATCTGTCTGTCTGTCTGTCTCTCTCTCTCTGTGTGTGTGGGGCTGCTACTGCCCCTTTGGCGGAGCCTACTGGTTCACATCTAGGTAGAAACACTTGCTTGCATATCATACACTTACATACAGCTTGGATATATTATACCCATTTACAGATTATATGATTAGTGCCATTTTTCTTTTAGGCAGTTTTGTTTATTTGGTACTTGTAAAGGTCTCTATCTCTCTTCAACTCTGACACTACACTTGGAGTACTTTGTAGCTTATTATTTTGGTGGAAGAGATTTTAATGATAGTATATGTGGTGACCAACGTCCGATTGTACCCTCCTATGTGAACCCTTCAGTTGCAAGGTGGACTCCCCTGACCTCAGGATCTCCCTGCACAAGTAGCACCCGGCGTTAGTGCCAAACCCGGCCGGAATGTGGCCGGGAGGCCCGGGACAACGGTCTAGTGAGTACTTGCTAGAGAGAGAAGTACAGAGTAGTTTTATAGTGGAGAGTTGTGTACCACTTAGGGTTTCATCGTTGTACTTATATAGGCTCTCTTGACTTGCCTTCCAAGTTCCGTCGTGACTAGCAAGCTCGGCTGATGTCACATCATACGTCTAGGGATTGAGTCGGTTATCAACGCATGCACATGCTGTGAGTTGTCTTTTGACGTGTGTCATTACGGCTCGGTTGACGTTACTCATGATGTGTTGAGCACGCTCGATCTTCCTTCCGTAAATTATGTGGGCCGGCCATATCGTTCGGATCCGGGTAAGCTGCCATTACCCTGCCTTCAAGTGTTCTGGTAAATGGGTATGGGTTCCATGATCCCCTTAGGTTCAGGCCTTTCGGCAATTGCCTTGAAGTCACTTGGCCCGGCCCATAGAGGGACATCAGAGGGGGTTAAAACTGATTCAAATGCCATGGCCCATCTGGCCTAATCTCTTCGGACCCTAATCATTTGGCCTGCGACAGTATGATTTGTAATTTTATGGAATTGATTTTAGTGCTCAAAGAATTCATTAACTCTTACTCCGAGACTGCTGCTAAAAGTTTAACCGGTCGCTTGCATTAGTGTAAAACACATCTTCTATTCTTCTTTAATGAGCTCGTTAAAAGTCACCATGAAACTGGTTGGCAGGGAGTGGCTACAAAAGTAAGTATGAACCTTAGTATCCAAACAATTGGGGGAATTGGAAGATTGCTTGTAATTTCCGTTCACAGAAATTTAATCCATTTTGTTGTTCTTTAGTTGGGTCAGTACTTATTGCTGTTAGGGGTGTCCTTAAGTAGATGCTGCAGTGGATACAATGTAAACGTTTTCATAGGGCAGTACTACTTGTCTGCTTTTTCCTAATGCCTTTTCCTGACTTATTTTAGGAAAAAGTAAACGGGGAGAGCTGAGCGTTTTCCCACGGTCATTCGTGCTGTTGTCCCATTGTCTTCATATGATGCCAAGGAAAAAAGCTGGCCCTGGTGTGGAAATTGCTAATGTGAATGTGAGCAAATTTTGTTTTCTGAAAGATCCTATGCTGGTTGACTTCCTTTACTAACATGGGAACGTTCTTTCGTATATAGGATATATGGGTTCCAGGTAGTGCCAGGAATCCAGACACTTACATATTAAAGGATCAGGTATCCAGTATTCTTTGAGCTTTATATCTCTCTCTCCCGCTCTCTCGCTCTCTCGCCAGATAGATGTTGAAGTCCTTGGGTTTCATGATAGGAAACTCGATATCGTCAACGGTACTTGGATTTGATGTTGAACGTGGAGGTTCGTCAAATATTCAAGACTCGAGCAAAGATTGTTTCATATATCAGAAGCTTTCTTGACAATCTTGATTTCTTGGAGGTAAGCTGTTTGTCCAGTCGTCCTGGTTCTTCTTGTTTTGAAATTTTTTTTTTTTTGAACTGGCTTCTTGTTTTGAGGGCATTAGTTTTTTCCTTCTTGAGCTACATTTTCTTTCTTTCGTTCATCACGCGATTTCCTTCCTTTACAGGTTGAAACACCAATGATGAACATGATTGCCGGAGGAGCAGCTGCCCGTCCTTTTGTTACCCACCACAATGACTTAAACATGAAGCTGTACATGCGCATTGCACCTGAACTTTATCTTAAGGAGCTAGTTGTTGGTGGACTGGACCGTGTTTATGAGATAGGAAAACAATTTAGGAATGAGGGAATTGACTTGACACATAATCCTGAGTTCACTACATGTGAGTTTTACATGGCTTTTGCCGACTATAATGACTTGATGGAGCTAACGGAGAAATTGTTGAGCGGTAAGTTACAAATTCTGGATGTGAACATAGAGTGCTTTCCCTATGACATTCATTTTTTAAAAAGTAGTGTGTATTTCTCTTGGATTTTTTTTTTTGGGTGCTGACGAAGTTAAATTAAACAGGGATGGTCAAGGAACTTACTGGTGGCTATAAAGTTAAGTATCACGCGAATGGTTTAGAGAATGACCCGATTGAGATCGATTTCACACCTCCTTTCAGGTCTCTGGATGCAGCGAATGCTTGGGTTCAACTGTTCAAGTGACTCAGGACAATTTTCATATCATTTCACCATGAAAATCACTCTTAGCAAACTATATCTGCTTTTTTCCGTGTGCAGGCGGATTGATATGATAGAAGAGTTGGAGAAAATGGCCAATCTTAGCATACCCAAGGATCTTTCAAGTGATGAAGCTAACAAATATTTGGCAGATGCATGCATGAAATTTGATGTCAAATGTCGTCCTCCACTAACAACAGCTCGTCTACTGGACAAAGTGAGTCTGTTATCATTTTTCTCTCCTCTCTGGAAATAATTCTCACTGTGATTTCAGACTGTCAGTGGGAATGGGGGAGTTGTTTGCTGAAAAATGCTAAAGTTGCTCAAGTTGTTTTTCTCTTTCAATCAAACTATGTGTGATTTTTTAGGTCTTGTTGTCTATTTGAATGTATACGTCTAGTCGTCTATTGTTTCTTGAATTGTTTTATCATTATTTCTCGTGTGCTCTCCTTGTTGGCTGTCATTAAAATGCAAAACATGGTCTCTGAGCCATTATTGGTGCAACATGACCTAGTGTTTGTTTCGTATCTAACACATGATTACATCTCTTACTGCAGCTTGTAGGACACTTCCTGGAGGAGACGTGTGTAAACCCTACTTTCATTATTAACCACCCAGAGATTATGAGTCCATTAGCAAAGTGGCACAGGGCAAAACCAGGCCTGACTGAACGCTTCGAATTATTTATCAACAAGCATGAAGTATGTCATGCCAGCTAAGATTTCAAGTTCTTTGTTAGTTTTTAAAATACTGTTCTCCAAAATTATTTAATTCTGTAATGCCTTATTTTAACCACCTGTGTTCGATACGTCTTCAGCTTTGCAATGCATATACGGAGTTGAATGATCCAGTAGTACAACGCCAACGGTTTGCGGACCAACTCAAGGTATTTCTATCGTTAGGAATTGAGTCATCCTGCTTGGGTTTCTTGGCTAAATAATTCTGTTTTATCAAATTGCAGGATCGACAATCAGGCGATGATGAGGCTATGGCCTTGGATGAAACATTTTGTACGTCTCTCGAGTATGGTTTGCCCCCAACTGGTGGTTGGGGATTGGGTATTGACAGACTTACAATGATATTGACAGATTCACAGAACATCAAGGTTTGGGGTTTATATTTGCGTGTGCTATTGTATATTTCTTTTTGTTTGTGTTTGGGGTTTCCTTAATGAGCCTTTTTAATAACATGTCTTTTTATTCGGGGGACAGGAAGTTCTTCTTTTTCCAGCCATGAAACCGCAGGATGAACCGCCTGCCAAAGGTATGCATTTTAATGTCTACTGTGGCTCTGCCTTTGTGTCCATGTTTGCAAGTACGTCAAAAGTTAAATTCTGTTTGGGTAGTCTACTACAACAATAACATAACCATTTAGTCTACAATAATTGGGGTATGGGCAGGGGATGGATAAGAGACAGACCCAACCTTTGGCAATAAATGCACAAAGTGGCTGCTCCCAGAATACCACTGAAACAAATGGATTGGAGACAGACCTAACCTTTGGCAAAATGCACAAAGTGGCTGCTCACAGAATACCACTGAAACAGTGGTCCCCCTATACCGTCGCGTTTGCTGCATAATCATGCCCTCAAATCAAAGCCAAAAGGCATCATAGAGGGCAGACCCAAAAATCATTTTGATTTATGTGCACATTACCATGCTTCTTTCATTCAGCATCCAGAGCATTGGCGTTGCACAATAATGTTTGGGTAGTCTCTAATGTCATTAACCCTATTTTTTGTGGCAGCGGCAACATCGGAGGTTTCTGAGACATTGAAATCATCTCTTGCAATCAAATAATCTGATTTTGAGGGATGCTGCCAACTTTTGTGCAGACTGGTTATTCTTTGCAATAGAAAAGCCATTATCAACCGGGGTTCTGATTTTTGTTTGCTCACTCATATGGTATCATTTTTTTAGCCATGGGAAAAATGGTAAATTCCCCAACGACAAATATGAAAACGAGAAAACAAGGAAGCTTCAAAATATGAGAATGCTGATAGTGTGAAACAAACATGTGTTTCTGAGTTTTTCGACAGTTGAACTTTGTGTTTATCATGTCTTGATTTGAAAGATGATGTGGTTTGGTTCAGTATCAATTAAATCTTTGAACTCAGATTTGAGTCTCGTGTAGCTGAAAATGTGTTTTATCCCAAAGTGTCCATGTATATTTCATTGTGAATGATCGTAGCCGTACGTGTATCACACATCAAACCTATCTTAACGTAGGCGCTGCCTCAAGAAAACCGTAAAACTCTCTCTCTCTCTCTCTCTCATGCGCATACAACTTTAATTTCTGTAAAACATCTAGTAAATACAGAACACACTTTTGAAAAAACATGGTGAAAACGGGATACACCAGACGATGACTTCCCAGTCATTTCAATAGACAAATTTTCGACCTTTTTTGAAGTGGCCTCTTGTTATTGGTTGCTGAATGAGCACAGTAGCAGTAAACGTTGTCATATGCTTTCTTCTTCGGAAATGATGTTTGAACTCGACTTGAAATTTGATCTTTTAATGTTCTTCTTGTTGTTTAATTGAAAGTACTACTAAAAGACAATTTTTTTTTTTTAAGTGCGTCTATAAAAATGTGGAGTGCAAAAATCATTTTCCTCTCTTCTTTCTTCTTCACTTTGTTATGGAGTAAAAATTCTTTTAAACTTAGAAAATGGAAGAAAAGTGAACATAAATATGATAAAGAAAAAGGAGTAGAAATCCTTAATATTTTGGATAAAAATTGTCAGCTTACTTTTTGATTGTGAAAAGAATTGTCAGCTTCCATGTTATAACAGTTATTTTCCTTGTAATCTGGTATTAAATGTTTTAGTTTTCCAGCAGTTGTCTAAATCTTTAGCTGTAAACCTAATCGGAAGCGGGGACCTAGTAGCGCCTCATCCGCGCTACAGGGCGTGGTGCTCCAATCGCAGTCGTCTAAAAATATTTTCAATGGTCTGGATTCACAGACACTTTCTTACCGATAATATTTTTATTTCTGCAAATTTAGACCATTGATTGCCAAGTTGGACGGCTGTGATGCGCGTTACACCCTGGAGTGTGGATGAGGCACAACATGGTCCCTGGATCCAACCGAATCACCTATTTCTGAGTGCAGGCAAATGCAATGAAGATTTTCCCCCCTTTTCGTTTGTGTATACGTCTGTATGTTTTTTCGTTGTATGCCAACGGAGCCAAACCCAAGTAGAGTAATTTCAAACAGAAGGTGGTTGTTGAGTTGTGTCTGAGATTCTGTGTTTTGATGCCCTGGGCTGGGTTTTTTTTTTTGAACGGAAGCCTTAGCATTCATGAAATCGCCCAGCGGCACTTACAGAGGTTGCATCCAAAATAGACTGATAATAATCTAGAAAACAACCCAAAAAAGGATAAAACAGCAAAGCCCAAGAGTAAGAAGCTGTCTCAAACTTCATTATGTGAGCCAAGCGCTCACTAACCCATACTGCGCATCGCAATCCTATCATCGCGTGGGCAAACCGAGCCAAAGTCGGGTTTAGGGTGAACCACCAAAGAAAGAGATCAACACCTTACGGATCGTGAAGATTAAAACCAGATTATAAACACAGCAAACAGGGAGCAATCTAGACCAACACAACAAAACCTAAACGAATTATTTACCCACCACCAAACCCACCGAGTCTGGGATCACCAGCTCAAGGCAAGAAAACCAGACGATCAAGCTGGAAAAAAAATCCAAGAAAGCCGGTAAAAAGAAAAGAAAACAAGAAACCCACCTCCAACCTAACTCGTTATTTGACCCTCCGCCGGCCGCCGCTCGTCGTACCACCAACCAACCACCTCCACGTAAACAGAAAATCTACTAGAGACGCCGGATCTGCACTCCTCCAACGAAAAACGCAAAGGGGACCGGACCACTCAGCCGAAACAAGTCGCGCATGGAGGTTAGGGTAAGGGTGCGTGAAAGAACACACTGGCGAACAGAGGGGAAAAACCAAGGGGAAGAGGGGGTAAAGGCTAGTGTGACAGTCTCGACATGCCCTGGGCTGGCTTGATGGAAAACAAACGGAACATAAGATTTTGGATAAATTATAGACACAATGAATCTAAAAGAAAACAGATGAGTATTTTGCTGTGTTCGTCGCTTCGTTTTATTTCCATCGATGTTGCAGGAGTAGTAATTTCAGTCCCACATTCTGTCGGGTTTGCTTTACGTCGTTGCTGCTCCTCTCTCTCTCTCTCCCTCTCTCTCTCATAAGACACGTCGCTCTCTCTCTCTCTCTCTCTCATAAGAACCCAAAGCCCGTCCGCAACCAACTCTTCCTAAAAATAGTGTCAAAATATGATCACCAGAGTATTATCGTTACTCTCATCTGTCAGGCTCGTTTTCTGGGCAGGGTTTGTACTTCAAAGCGAGTGAAACTGCAAAGACAAAATATGCGCAAAACGCCTGCTTGTCCACCAAAATCTACCAAACAATGCATATCAAAAGCTGTAGAGCTTTAAAAACAAAATCTTCAAACAAGAGAGGCATTTGAAGGCAAAATAAAGCAAGATGGTGCATTTTATCCCATGTTTAACTCAACAGATTACATGCGACGCAACTCCTGGATAGGTAATAACGTAGCAAGAGCTTTCCCAATTCATCCACTAACTGGATGAAAAGATAACTAGTTCATAGATGGGCTTAGAGAGCAAAGTGAAATGTACATCCATAATTAACATTGTGAATAAACCGAGAGTCGGGCTCTGAAACATGTCATGACATTATTGAGCATGAAAGCACAACCTGAAAAGAAAAGATACGGTGTTCCACAAAAATGTAAATTATTCTCAACTATTATTCTTGATAGTGAACAAAATAAATACATACAAAGATTTTGAAAACAAAGGAAGTTGCATGTAGTCAAGTACGTACATTCCGATTCCCAGTCATACCGGCCATGCCTGATTTCAGAAGGCCCAGAGTCTCCTCCGAAGATGACACACAATTATAACCTTCATTTCCAATCAAGCATATCCAATAGCCACAAGACTTCTTCCTTGGAGTTAGCAGCATCACAGAAATCCATTTCAATCCCAAACACATCAATCACCCCTTCATTACCACAATCCATGAACAACAGAGAAACCCAAGCTCGGATACCTGAGACAAATGGGTAACAAGGGGAAAAGTCAAGGTAGTCAAACGCAAGTGCTCTATAGGCCGTCCGATCAACATAATCAAAATTTGACTTGTTGATAATGCGAGCAACTCTGTCGGAATCCTTGCGTCCCACAAGCACAGAGACGCTAACTGATTGGCTCAGAGGAACGCTGAACCGTGGCTCCACTGGTAGCGTCATCTTGTATTCGGGGCTCTCTAGATGAAACCTAAGCATATCGCCAACTCCTTGCGGTGGGACCCTGATTCCATTTTCAAGTACAGGGCCTGGAACCACTTCTGAGAATATTAATGTATCTTCCGTCCAAATGTCAATGTAAAACTCCAAGTCGTTAAAGGAAAGTCTTGGGGGTAGAAGGGTCCGACGCTGTTGGCGTTTATGGAAAGTTCGGAATAGTTTGCAGTACGTCATAGCCGGAAGCGATGGACGTTTGCAGGTTGAAGGCCACCTCTTGGCACATAGGCACTTCCACAAATAATCATCTTGAGCTATTTCTCTCCACTGCTTACTTACTCCCATACAAGAAGCAAGATCAGTCCCTTCTAGAAATGGAAAGACAACCTTCAAAACTTCTTCAGACAACATTTTCAGCTTACAGATTGAAACTAGAAGAAGAACAAAATATGTTTCAGTGTTGGTTTCTGACAATGGAGGGCCTCAAAATGCTTGCTTCACGCGCTACCTGTAAAGGACAGAAAACAACATATACTTCAGCAGCTATCTCCAAGTTCAGCACAGGAGAAAAAATCACCAAAGCACTAACAAGTTAGGATGCAGGGGACCATATCATACACATTCAACTTAAGCATAAAGTGAGCTGCAGAACAATCTGATCCCAATTTCGAATCTCTTTCTTACTACGGGAGTTTGCTTATAGAAAATGAACTTGAAAAAATCATGTTACTATGGTACTAACTACTAAGGTTTAAGAGCTTTCGACCTGTCTTGGAAGAGAGAGAGAAAAAATGACTTATTTCAATCTTTTGAGAAGCAAGAGAAAGGAGAAGACCCTTTTAGCTATCTGAAGTTGCTAGTCGAGGTAACAGAAGTAGCTTCTCTCTCATAAAAAATATATGAAAATCAACAGTTGCATCGCTAAAAGACGATCCAAAGGTCATTTGAACATGATATCTGAGTTCAGGTACCTATCTTAAGTTACTCTTGAACCTTTCATCTGTTAATTTAATCTTTACTGGATTGCATACACTCGAGCCAGGAGAGTGAAATGCTCAAATCAATGCATTTGTCACACAAGCACAAATAAGTCACTGATTCTTATACACGAAATGATACTGAGATCAACAAATAAAAAACATCAACACACAATAGTAATTACCCTGTACGTATTCCAGTTATCAGAATCGGTGGACAGCTTGGTCAAATACCGTGCTTCAATTTGTCTAATAAGCCCCCTTGAGAAAATATTCTTCCAATCGTCAAACTTGAAGGTAAAACAAAAATCAAGTTAGAGCCTATAAAAAGGAAAGCTTTATAGATTTTTAACTCTTATCAACACCACGGTAATCTAACTAAGCACTTTGGAAACCTATCCACGTAAGAGTTGTGATATGTTTGATTGTTGAGAAACACAAACAATAAAATATGCTAACCACAGCCCTTAGGGCAAGTAGATGATGTATAAAAGGTGCATGATATCCCAAAAAGCTATTTTGATATCTCTGAAAAGTGTATTGATGACCGTGAGATATGTATTGAATTCTAACTTGTTTGCCATTATATGCATATTAACTAGGTGGTTAGAAAGACCCTATAGGCTTTAAGCCTTTAACTATTTGGATTTAGCCAATACGATTGGTTCTGTGAGCAGCCAACAAATACTAGGTCAAGTTTTAATTTTGTTTTGTTTCCTTGACTCTCAGGAAACAATCAGCAGATAGCCCAATGTATATAGTTCTCCATGACGATAATAAAAACCAATTGCAACAGATGACAGGTCAACGATCCCAATTCGAGTATCAGAGATGAAAATAATTTTGGCAATTGTAACCCAACATGTATTTTCGCTTGCGTGATCAACAAACTAAAAGTTTGTGCAGATTCATAAGCTCCATACATACCAATTCAGGGAAAGAAGAAAAAGTAAACCCAGAACTTTGAATCTACTATCAGAGTTTTTACCAATAAATTAACAATCTTTGCAATCTAAACGGTACAGAAGTAAAACCTCAAGTTAATGAATTGATTCAGAAAAATTGGGAGTTATAAATCTGCCATGGTAATGGAAAAGAAGCTGATTTGACAAAATATAACATGCCCAAAATGAAAAAAAGAAAGAAACAATGAATTTCTAGATCGACGCGAAATATGAAGGAGACAACCCAATAACGGCAATCGGAAACAAGTCTAAAGAAGAATTCGAACCCTAGATTTTGATTCTAAAGATGGGCCCACCAGATTCATCGTATGAAACGAGAGAGAGATGGTTCAGATCTACAAGAGATAAGGATTCACCTTTCACTTTCAGGAGGTAAAGCAGAAAACTGGAGGATTGATCGAAGCCGGTGGCTCCGCATGAGTGATCGGTCTACAGCCTACAGGAGGGGAGAGAGAGAGAGAGAGAGAGAGAGAATTTGGGGCGATTTTCTTGGGCCAAGTTAAATACGACCTTAATAGAGATGCTTGCAACAACGTAACACAACTCTTAGCACAACTCTTCGCATACAAATGGATATCGCGTGTTAGATGCGTGTGAGACCTACGTGCATGTGATGGGTCTGGATAATTGTGTTCTGTTTGCGCATTTTAGTAGGAGTATTAACTCTACATTTGGAGGAATTTTTCAGTGCCAAGCAGATACTCGTCCGACGTGGTACCCTGCGGCCAATTAAAACACGTCGTTTGGGCGTTGCGTCCTCTGTTCGGTACAGCGTGTCGCATGCCACATAGGTCTCGTGGGCCCCTTCGGTACCGCATGACTCGTTTCGATTGGCCGTAGGGTACCACGGCGGCGGACATGAGGGGGTGCAAGCGGGAGCCTGGGTCCCTGCTCACCTCCCAATTATCCTAATTTTTCTATTTTATTTTAGGTTTTGTTTGTAAAAATTAAAAAAAAAAAGGTCCCCTCAAAATTGTTTTATTAATACATAAGGATTATATTTTGATGTTAATTTATTAACATATATGATTTGATCCCCCACGATAGGAATCCTGCGTCCGCCATTGTTGGCGCAACATGTGGTATCCGCTCGGCACCTAAATTTTTTTCATAGATTTGATTGATTTTATCACAGAAAATCTATTTACCGTGAGGTTACGAATTTTTTTACTATAACAGTAAATTTCGAGATTTTTGTATTTACTAGACTAGAAAGTAGTTTTTTTTTTAACTGGAAGACAATTCTATAAATCAAAAACCACGTGAGGGGCATCACAATTACAATTACTAGAAAGCATAGGAGGGAGATTAGACACCCAATCAAAATAAGGGATCCCTTCAGATTTTGGGAAGCTATCCAATGGGCAACTCTATTAGAATTCCTAGGAATCTGAGAAAGTAGTTGTGACCGTTAATCAAAACTTCTTATCAAATAATCTCCGGATTTTACGAGTTTCTAAAAGTTAAAAATGATCTAAAATGTTACTTATTTTGAAAACGGAATTCGGGGTGCTCTGGGGACAAAATAGTAAATTTTAATTTATTTACGAATTCACTTTTGGTTTTGAGCACTATTAATTTTGTAGTAACAATTTAAAGATAATTCCATAGTTACTTCAAATAAATTCGTCCACGCTTATACTAGAATTTCAAACTTTATAATCTACTCAAAACAAACGTCCAAGTAGCTATCACAAAAATGGACTTGGGGGAGGTGCTGTGCAGTGCACCCCTAAGTCGTTGGATCGAGTTTTGGACGGCTCGGATGTGTTCGGCAATTATCTTTTAATTTTGAACACATCCGAGCCGTCCAAATCACGATCCAACGGCCCCCCATTTCCCACAAGAATATCCTATAAGTTATAGGAGTACTATTTTATCTATACAACTAACATTCCATCATCAATTTTGATCATCATCTATTCATTATCCCACCTAAAATTGAGGCAAATTGTTCAACCAAAAATTGGAGGAATTGAATAAGTCTGTCAAAATACTACTTTACAAAAAAACAAGTCAAAGCCATAAAACTAAATGAAATCAATTACGAATTTAAACCACTGAAAAGTCCACTCTCCATGTGAAAAGCCCAACTCTGCTATCTGAATTCTTTTGTTTGGGCTGGATTGAATGGAAATACTAGTCTCATCTAAATATAAGCCCAATCCAGTTAACAGCAGGGTTTTAGTCCAAAATAGGCTGAAATCAAATTGGGCATTGAGAAATTCATGTTACCATTTGGGCAGACTGAGCACAGGGCTGTTCCGCAACATCCGACTTAAAGGTAAAATGGCTTTAAACCAAAGCCGTTTGTTCTAGTGGCTTAAGATACATTACTTATTTATGATAATTTTTGTCAATATTACCCTTATGCAATGTAAAATACAACTCAACACTAATAAGTTTGAAGGTCAATTCGGACATTTCACAGTACAAATTATACTTTTCACCCAAGTTTTATCCTGGAACAAGCTGACTTCAGAATGTGTGTTTTTGTTTTGGAACAACCTGGCTTAACGTGTGTTTGCGAACCTTAAGTCAGGTGTTGAGGAACGGTTACATTTGGGCTAACTTTTTTTTTTTTTTTCTGTTTTTTTTTTTAAAGCAACCAAAAGGTCAAAAGCCATATGATTGGGCTAAATTCAAATACATTTTGGTTCGGCTTTTGACACCTACTCATCAGCAAAAGTGGTAAAGATTAGGCCCATTCAACTAAGTGAATTGTTGGATTTTTTTGTTTTTTCACACTTTATGAGAGAAGTCATTTTCCTCATATAAATCAACTAAAAAAAACTAAAATATCAAAAAATAAAAAGCCAGCTTAACTGAACAAGATGTCTTTTATCCAAAGTCAATTTTTGCAAAATATAAGCAAAAAGCTCAAAAAAAAAAATTTATTTAGCCCAAACTCATCCTAATTTGTGCCCACTAGGCACTATTTATAGTCTATAGACAACTCCCAAAAGCTGGCAAAGAATAAAGTAACAAAATACAAAAAATCCAAATTGGTCCATGCTAGACAAAACAAGTGGACCCGGACTCACCATACATATGGACCTATGGTTCGGACCAAAGGGGTCCCTTCACCCCGGTGTTTGATTTAGTTAGGTTGGCCGGTGGCCACTGCCAACCGGGTTCGGTGTTGGTGTTGTGCACCGTGCACAGCATGCGGCTGTGCACGATCCTCGCCGTCCGTTCGGCGATCCAATTGTCCAGATTGAGTCACAAGGCTCGGATGAACGGCTCGGATGTCGCAAGGCTCGGATTCCATCTGGACCATTGGATCACCGAACGGACGACGAGGATCGTGCACAGCACGCATGATGTGCACTGGTGCACAACACCAACTCCGAACCCCTGCCAACCACATACAAAAGGAATAAAGCACTCACTCAGAGTACATGGTATACTGGCATGGTTTTGATAACTCAGGTATTCGAGCCAGTTGCACCGCTAATAATTTCGGGAGATCAATTTCATCGATTACCAATTAGGGTTTAATTAAAACCGGAGTAAAAAGCAACAAACACTCCTCACTTCGAGTTGTTCAATCTCTTTGAAAGTAAGAAATATTTATTCTGGAGAAGATTTTCCTATCTCTGGACTATGTTCACAATGGCCCTCGTGAATTAGGGTTATCTCGGAAAAAAAATTTAGTCAGCAGCGAAAAAAATGTATGTAAAAAAATTTGTTTACAAAACGCCATATGAATGATGCATTTAGTTTCGATGAAGACGGAACAAAATTTACTTGGTCTCTCTTTCCACACCTTGATAGTCCGTCTCAATTGGGTTCCAGTTCACCCAAGACTATGCTTTGCTCCAAGTTCAATTGGGCTAGTCTGAACCAATTTAAAAGAACATGTTAAATTCGTTACATTATGAATTAAAATAAGATAAAAAATGATGATGAGTGTAATAATACATGTTTAGGCTAAGTTTTTCGTTTGATTTTAGCAACTGAGTTGCTAAAATCATGGTCTCTTTTAGCTAAAATCAACCATGATTTTAGCACATGGTAAACTCATTTGACCATGATTTTAGCAACTGGATTGCTAAAATCAAACGGAAAATGAGGCCTGGTTTATGCCTTTCACACCTCTTTTTGACACAAATCTTAAGCTGTTCGCAGATATACAAACGTGTGTGGGAATTTAAGGCATTTAAAGAATATCTGGGTTGTCTGCAGCTGATAGTTGCTAAATTTGAACCAAGGTGTAAATACAGCCGCCGTGATGTTAGAAAGAAGAAGCTAAAGACAAAATGAAACTGTAGGAGGCAAAAAGCATACATATACTCTTGTAATGGACACAGGGTCTTATAGAGTACATGCATTTGGACCATTTGTCTCCATAATTGACAGTCTATATTTAAATAAAACTCTTCATTTTATTTAAATCCTGACCATTCAAAATATTTTTGGATGGTTTAGATGTGCCCTACAGGTTCCCATTTCCTATATGGGTGTGGCCACAAAGTTGAAAAGGATCTTGATGCTAGCCCACCAAGTGTTAGCACCGTCATTGCAATTTCAATCTTTTTTTTTACAATATATAAATTAGTGAGGATTAAATTAGTGAGTTAACAAGTAATGGGAGTTACGTCTTCCAATGGAAACAACCAGATGGATTAAGAGACGTATCTAATTTCATATTATTCAAGTACTAGAAGAGTGATTGATCTTTTCATTTCCTTCAGTTGTCATTTTATTTTTTGCGACTTGTCTCATGCGCGCCGTCCGTACTTACTTGACACAGCACGCGGTCTAGTTAGGGTTCCTCGGGAAGACTCGTTTCTTCTGACTATCTAAACTACAGGGTGTAGTGAGCTTGGTTCGGCCGTCCAATCAGTGATCGAAGGTCTGGATCATCTTACACTTTTAATAAACATTTTACATACAGTATAACCTAAATTCCATTTATTAGGACCATCGATCGTCGGTCAGACTGCCAAGCCGAGCTCACTACATCCTGTAGCGAGTTCGGTTCACTACAGGGACCCCGCTCCAGCGAAAACCATATGAGTAATTAGGAGTGAATGCTGATGTTGGATTGACAAATTTGCTGCTAACATTTATTGACAAAAGAAATATACATACAGACGAGTTGAATTTTTTTTGTTGAAAATTCCTGATCTGATCGGAGAGTTGAAATTAGTACAGTAGATCCCAATAAACTAATGAGGAAACAGTCACGTGCATTAGGCACACGTGGCACCCATGCCGTATATAGATAGCTATAGAAATCACATGGAAACATGTGTAAACTAATTAAGGAGCACTGGAGCAGTAACAAATTGGCCTGATTTGGCTAAATTTAAAAAATTGGTTTTTTTCGTTTTGTCTTTACGCAATTTTTTTTTGTATTTGTTAGTTTTGCATCAAGATTTTGTAGTTTTTGAATTTATTTCGTCGAGACGAATCGAAAGAGTATAAAATTATAGTCAAAAGTAATAATTTTTTGAATAAAGCCGAAAATAAACCAAAATAAACCAATTTTTTTGATTATTTTTCGTCTTTATTTACAAAACTTTAAGTTTGCATAATAATTTTATACTTTTTAGATTCCTCTCGTCGAGACAAGCTAAAAAACCACAAAAAAACGACCGAAAACTAACAGATGCAATTTTTTTTTTTGAATACGAACAAAAAGAAAAAAAATCAAAAAATCAGGTTTTTCAATTTAACCAAATGAGGCAGCTAGCATACGTACAATTATAGTATATATCATGAAAAAGTTGATTCTAGTCTAGCAATTAAAATATAGTAAGCACTTCTTCAGGGCTGGAAATCTTTTAAGAGGAGAGAGAGAGAGAGGAGAGAGAGAGAGAGGAAGAGGTTCCATCGGATCCAGTACGATGCAGGGAATGTGCAGGACATGCTGTACAATTCACTGTCTCTCTGTCTCTCACATGCATTCCCAACTCAAAGGCCTATTAACATCTACACTTTCTTCCCCTTGCATACATGCATGTGCTTCCCATGTGCTCCGGTACTGCTCAATGAGCCCTTATTAGCTGGCCCATGCCCCATTCACATGCACCCTTTGAGGAGGCCACACCACCACCCTAAACACAGCACCACCAACTAGAGCCCCCTTTTCCCCACCCTAATTGACCATCTTGCCCTTTCACCTTCCTTCTGTGTAACTCTTTTTGGAGCGGTAAAACAAGGGGTACAGACCCTATGTGTACAGATGGGCTCGGGGACCCCGTTGTGGGTCCCAAACGATCAATCCAAACTGTTCATCCATTTCAAAATTGAATTTCAAGTGGGCTTTTGCGGGAATCGAGGCAATCGGACGGCTGCATGAGCTTGATCTAAAATCACCCAATTTCGATAAAAAAAAATTTGTGCATGAAATAGGGTGATTGTGGGCCCACTTGGAATTTGATTTTGAGATGGATGAACGGTTCGGATTGATCGTTTGGGAGCCACAACGGGATCCCCGACGCCGGTCGGTACCAGTAGTCGGTACCTATAGAATGGTTGTTTTTGGGGCTTCAAATCTAGGAATTGATCCCGTCAGACAATAGGTTGGTCATCTTAGTAATCTAATATACGCTAGCATCTTACCTAGTAGCAAGCCTTTGTAAAGAATTCCAACTATCTTCTTTTAAGTTTGATTTTAGAAATTTCAGACCTGCGACGGGTCGTATAAAGAATCCAGCATTAATAAAGTTCACCCGCCCAACTAAGCTACGAGTAAAACCAAAGCCTCTCACACAAAAACATCTGATTAACGTGACTACTACAATAAATAGATACAACTTTACAGCAGCGTGATTAAATTCAGCTGCTTTGTCAACTAAGAATCATGTAAAAAAAAACAAGGCACTATTACAAGTCATGTAAAAAAGTACTCCCATTTTCTAAAATTGGTACGCATAAAAAAGTTCTGTAATTTTTTAAGTAGAAAATAAAATGCTTTTGTAATATAGTAATACTTACATGCATGTCTTTTGATATGAGGCCAACATTTTTGGAAAAAAATTTAGATAATCATTTACTAGTGATTTATATGATGATTAGGGTGATGGGTATTTTGGGCAACGAAATTTGAACAAAGTCATTTTAGCTTTTGACATGTGCGGATGCAGATGGGGCAGGCTTTCTGTGCATGATAAATTTGGTGAAGCTCGCAAGTTGTGCCATCTTCCCGCTATCAACTCGTTCAAAGTGATATACGAAGTTCTTGTCGTTTTCTGACGCTAATTTACAGTTTCACCCTCCTCCATCCCATGCTACTACTCAATGTGCTGGTCCGTGCGGCCTTTATTTCAAATAGGGCACAATATTCCTACGAAATGATCTGGGCCGTTGAATTTGCCGGCCAATCCCGGGAAACGGGGTAGTGTAAGACACTCAAGTAAGACAACATCCGAGCCGTCGGATGATCGGTCTTGATTTCATCTCAGCACTTTACAGATTTTAGCCTTCCAATGCCAACATGAAATCGGAGCTGCCATTAATTGCCGAGATCAACGGCTCGGATGCCACACTATAAGGGCACACTACAGTACCCCCAAATCCCCAATCTTGAACTGAATGGAGATAAAACACTTTGCACTATGTTTGGTGCTGACATGATCCAGAGCACCAAGTGGTGGTACTCTGGGAACACTAAATAAGTAGAGCCTTGGATTCTCAAACAACGTACTATAAAACTAAAAGAGAAGTGGTGGTACTCTGGGAACACTAAATAAATAGAGCCTTGGATTCTCAAACAACGTACTATAAAACTAAAAGAGAAGCTAGTTATTACTACCAATTTTGATGGTAACGAAATATAGTTTCAAAAACATAGTACTAGAAGAACTATAGAGTACTAGGAAGAGAAGTACAAAAATCATACATGTCTTTTAGTGCTTACAATTACACGCGTTGTAGTGAGTTTACCTCACTACAGTACAGGCCCCCCGATTTTCTAAAATGGGAGTGTCAAGATTAATTTGGAGAGTTCCAAAATTAAGTACGTGGAAATCAAGTCTACATAGAGATTATTTTTGGCACTCCCTTTTAAAGTGCTAAAATTAATTTGGGGGTGTCAAAATTACTTCCCAATGCATATTCATAAACTAATATTGCACAAAAATCATTTTTCTTATGCAAAAGTAAATTGAAAACTCTAAAAAGCCACAAAAAAAAAAACCTTTGTCTAGAGAAAAAGCACAAAAGAATTACCTTATCTGTCATGAGCGCAAAAAGACAAACTAGCGTACAAAAAACAAACTTGGAATGGCATTTCTGTAGTTAATGGAAACACGAGTGGCTTAATTTCACTTCTCCCTTTACTTAAACCTCCCAAAACGGACACCCGTTTACACCACAACAGAATACCCAAGCTCTCTCTCTCTCTCTCTCTCTCTCTCTCTCCCCCCCCCTTCTCTCTCCTCGCCATGAGCTCAAGGCAAAAGAGCCCAACCACCAGGCCAATGAGAGGAGGAGGGATGACGAGGAGGAGACAAAACTCTCAACGACGACGACGTCTCTGCAGAAAAGCTCAAAAAAATACATCCAGAACCGCCGTCAACGGCCGCGGCGCGTGCTCTTCTGTGGTTTCCGACAAGCTGGAGGCTCTGAAAAACCTCATACCCGCCGCCGCCCACATTAGTAACGGAGAGAGAAAACCCGACCAGCTGTTCCAAGAAACAGCAGATTACATCGTTCTGTTGAAAACCCAGGTCTTGATTTTGCAGAGACTCGTCGATATTTATGGGTCTACTCAAAATCAAAATGATGCTGTATAGAGAGAGAGAGATTAATTAGTCCTTTCTGTTCATTACTCGTATTTTCCAATGAAGAAATTAACAGATTTATGAATTATGATTATCGTTTTTTTTTTTCCCTCCATATTTTTAGTTTTCAGATTTAGGTTTGTAATGGGTTGTAGTATGTTTGTATGAGCACTTGTTTCAGCTTCATGTATCTTCAAATTCTATTCTTTCCGCGATTTGTTGGTGGGAGATAGGTAAAATCCACAATTAAATTGGTGGATCTGAATACTACATTTGTTTTGGAATTTCATTCATGCATGGGTTCCTGAGTAATTACGCAAGTGTTTGGGATTGGTTTATTCAAAGGCTAAAGTACGGGGACATCAATTAAAAGTCCTACCTTTTTTTTTTTTTTTTGGCAGTAAAATGTTCGGAGTAACTTATGCATACCTCGAGTTAATGTTCGGAGTAGCTTACGCATGCCTCGAGTTAAACTCTTCTTTGTTCGTCCTACTCTTGAAGGAGTAATTTTTTGGTGTCCGGACGTAATTACAAAGCAAAAATGTGAGAGGGAGGGACAGTTGCAGGAAGGTGTCTGAAACAGTGTCACCATGAATCCAGACAAGATCTCTCTCTCTCTCTCTCTCTCTCTCTCTCTCTCTCTCTCTCTCTATATATATATATATATATATATATATATATATATATATATGTGTGTGTGTGTGTGTGGCAGAGCCAAGCCATGCGTCTGTGGATGTCAGAACATATTGATGTGCAGGCCAGGGGGGAAGGAAGCAACTAATAAGCAAGGGGTGAGGCCAAGCGTTCTGGTACTCTGAAAAATTTCACATGGTGTATCCCAGTGGAGTGATGAAATTGACAGCAGTGCCCTTCTTGCTGTGGAAATAGATGGGGGTCAGGGGGTGTGGTGTGGGTTTTGGTGACAAAAATGTGTATGGGGGACTCTGTCAGAATTATTTTTGAGAAATTACTCTCTCCGTGCATGTTTGTTGGACCATTTTTGGTATTCGTGTCGTGTTTTAAATTGTCTATATTTTTGAATTTATAATGGGTTTCGTTTTATAGAACTAGTTCAGATCTAGTATCAAATAAGATTCATATTGCGTAGTTTTAAAGAAACGTATGGAAAGATATGTACAATGTTTCAAGAGATGTGGAATAGTGAAAGTGGACCAACAAACATAGACGGAGGTATTAGATGGTACTAGTGTATATTTCTTTTTTTTCCATTTAATTACCGCAAATAGAATGTTGGAGAGTTTTCATGATAGGAAAATGCTAACCTCCACCCAACAAGTAGAAGATAAGGTGTAAAAATTGTATCGATATTCGAAAAAATATATTAATATCCGTGAAAATGTATGGTTATCCGTAAAATATGTATTGAAATCTGAACGCATTTATCTTTATGTACCTATTATTCTTTATCTATTGATGGAGGTTAGCAAGACCCTTCACGATGAACCAAATCTTGAGTTAGAATGAAGAATGGTTGACCAAATCTTGAATTTCGATGCATTCCTGAGTTTCAGGATATATAGGGATAAGAGAGTACATAAAAAGTAAGGGCATGCACAGTGAGCTCTTAAAATGGCTCCTAAGTGAGCCTCCTAAAATTTAGCAAGTCATTTGATCAATAATGGTTTTCAATGGGCTCCCAAAATCAAGCTCCCAATGGTAGCTCCTAAGCATGACTCCTAACTCATTAGCTAAATCTAAGTAGCCTTGTAGCTAGCTTTAAGTGGGACCCAAAAACTTTTAATCTTTTTAGACTTATCAATTTATGGGACCCACACTTTTTATTATTATTTTTCCACAAAATAGAGAATGTTTTTACTATTCCATTGAGTGCACATCTCTAAATTTAGCAAGCTCTAGGAGTGAAAAACCGGTCCCAATTAGGCTTATGCGTACACCTTAAGAGTCAACTTAGAAGCTATTTTTAGGGAGCCGACAGTGGATGCCCTAAGGTCTTGATTTTGGATTTATTTACCGCATATTGAAGTTCTACAACATTAATTATGACATTTTCTGGGGCTTCATATGAATCCTCCTTTAATAGGAGTAATTCCCGTGTTCCAAAAAAGTGTTTACTACGAAAAATTGTGTTATTTTTCAGATAAAAAAATTAAGTACTTCCATGTATCGTGTTTCGAATTGGGCGCGAAAAAATTCAAAACACGATACACGGAATTACTTAATTTTTTTATTTGAAAAATGATGAGAGAGAGAGACTTATTTTGAAACGGATGAGTCGAAAAATATTACTGAAAACTCAAGAGTGACGCCTGCCTTTTTCTGGGAAAGAAAAGGAAAAAATGGAGTACAAAAATAAAGCGCTAGAAGGAGGGCTTGAACCTCCGACCTTGTGGTTAACAGCCACACGCTCTAGCCAACTGAGCTATTCCAGCTTTGCGTTTAGTAACGTCAGGTTTAAATTATAATACTTAAAAATTAAATCTCTTTTAGATATTGGACCCGACCGTGAGTTTTTACATGAATCAAATCCTTTGCTCCGGTTTTTCTCATACATTTTTAACCATACGACAAATTTTCTCATACATTTTTAACCATACGACAAATTTTCTCATACATTTTTAACCATTAGAAATTTTTTGTGGGATTGGCCCTATACAACTACAGTGGGATGTGGTCCATGTGGAAAAAAACCTTAAAATTCAACTATTTTTGGTCACATGTATAATATTACTTGGCAACTGCACACAATTTAATCTCGTTATAACCTAATGTATATGAAATATACCTTTTGCTATCAATGTAGGAATACATTGTTCGGCTCCTGCTACGTACAAATTTTGTGTTCACCACTGATTTAATTTCTAATAGCCCTTATTTTTATATTTTATTTTAGGTTCTTTTTCTTGAACAACAATTATTTGGTTCTTGTCGAGTTGAAAACTTATAAGTGGATTTTTTCCATCAAAATATAATGGGTTTTCAATAGAGACCTATTTAAAAGAATCAGTAATAAAGTAACAGGAACCAACCAAATACGACTAGCTAGTCATTTGTAGTGGGACAAATCCGACAAGGTTACGGGTACGTTGGTTTGATTGGAAGAGACTCAGAGTGTGCTGAGCCTTCATGGTTGACCTGTAGGATGGTTTAAGAAGCTTCTGGAGTCGTCAGGAAGGAAGGCGGTTGAGCATTACCTCCTAGGGCACGAGCCAGAGCAGTTATGGTGACATCGTCTGTAACAACCCGCCCCGAATTAGCACTAAGGCGAGTCAAACCCGACCCAGTGTGCAGTCAACTGGCTCCCAACCCCTTATTGAAAATTACACACTTAAAGAAAACTCGAACCACTATATTATTACAAAACAAGATATAATAAACTCGTCACGCAGATTACAGCGAAAGTCTTAATTAAACAACACCAGCTAAGTTTAACAAACTATACAACAGTGATAGGCGCGCAATATCTCAAGATATAAGCGCCTAAGTAGGGCGAATTAGCGCATTAGAGGCGCGATTTATTCCATTTTTCACTTGATGCGGTGTTGTCTTGTGTTTTGGTATTGTTGTGTTTGTTTTGTAGGAAACGGGCCGAAGGAGCACGTAAAGTGGACACATGACATTGGGCATGCTGGGAACCGGTGGGGCCCAAGCAAGGACGAGCAAACAAGCCAAAAGCATTTTAGAGGAGTCGGTATCGATACAGGGATTGTCCTGTATCGATACCCAAGCACCCATAGCTGAACAGAATGTCTGGGTATCGATACGGCTAAAAGCCTGTATCGATACCGAGAGCCCTAAATGGGCCGTTTGACTTTGCCACGTGTTTTGACTTCGGGGGGGATATAAATACCTCGTTTTGAGGCAGAATTAGGGTTCGAACTTTGCTAGATTTTTCTTAACTTTTCGCAGCCGCTTTTCTTGTGGAGTTTTCAACTTTCCGGAGATTTTTACTTTGAAGTTTTGAAGTTTTCTTTCGGCGATTGAAGTTTTGCTTCGGTAACCTTCCATTTATTTACTTTAATCTCAGTTCGCGGGAGTTTGTCCGTGATCTGAGAGTTGAATCTTTGTTTTCATTGATATTCAAGTTTAATAGCATGTTTAATTTCATGATTTCGTTCTTCGTTCTAGCTAATATGAGTGAGTAGATTATTAAGTATGGTCGCGGGGTGATTAACACGCCGTGGCCAGGGCTGGATACATTCTTGCTCCGATTTTCACTATTAATAAGGGTAAAAGCAATTTTAGGTTATGAAAGAACATTTGTTAGACGAATCCGGGCATTGTCGGAGCCCATGTAACGCAGGGGAACGGGGGACCAAAACTTGTTCTTCGCTGTACATGGGTAAACGGCGACCGCGATGATTCGCATCTTTCGGGGTATCTTTCTCTCTCTAAAGTCAAATGTTTTGGAACAACGAATGGAGCATGAAATATCCGGACCTGGTCACCGGGTTATGAATCCTACGACCGTACTTCCTTTTAGATAATTTAATCAAAACCAGTTTTTCTCTTAAGTTAGTTAATTCACCAAACCAAATCACAAAGGGTGGCCACCTAAGAGCCGTGTTAAACATTAGCAACCCGAGTTTTTAGTCAGCACTTTCCACCTTCTCTGTGGATTCGATTCCGGTCTTACCGGGTATTGTGCTGCACTGATATCCGCCCTGCGCTTGGGGCAACCCAGTAATTTAGGTATAGGATTTCGGTCAAGCATTTTTGGCGCCGTTGCCGGGGAAGGCAAGAGGTGTTAAGAATTCGGGTAGTTAGTGTCTTTTGAATTTTAGTTTTAATTTTATCTTTCTTCAAAAAAAAAAAAAAAAAAAAAAAGAGGTGAGAATGGAAGAATTCTGTGAGATGTGTGAGTGTTGGGGGCATTCTATTTATACTTGCTCCGTTTTTTATGCATACAAGGAAGCTTATCAGAATAATCAGGCTAGAGTGAGTGTTAGTAATCGCGGTGGGATCCATATCCAAATACGTACGAGCTAGGGTGGTCCCACCACCCATCTTTTTCAGGGTGGTATTCCGAACCCCCAGTGCCACCACAGGTACTGCCTTGGCCTCTGCAAGAAATACAGTCGTTCGAACCTGCCCAGGATCACATGCCCCAATTTGGCTCCCTTTTCCAAGACCCGCAAGGGTTTGATCCTTATTCTACTGGCCCACCCCCAGAGCTGACTTATCCCCCTCATGATGAGGAGCTTGAGGAGATGGTACAGGCTGTTGTGCGAGCGCAGATGACCTTCACCGCGGAAACCACCCAAGAAATTGGGAACCTTAGGTCCCAGTTGACTCAACTCACAGAGGCAGTGGGACAAATCCAACAGGAGTGGGAGACATTTCCTTCTCCGCCTCAAGTCAATCAAAGAGAGGAAGTCGACCCACTTCTCATTGAGGGAGGGGTTGATGATCGTTTGGAGGAACCTTCCGAGTTTGGAGGGAATGAGGAGTTTACTCCTAAGGAAGAGGAAGTAGGTTTATCTAACGATGTAGAGGAGGTTGACTTGGGCTTACAACAGTTCTCCGAGTTTAGAGAGAATGAGGGGCTCACTGCCCAGTGTTCCCCACTTAAGCCCAAGGAGAAAAACGAATCCCCTCCAATGTATCTTCCACTGTTGATTCGGGCCGCCTATGTTTTCCTTTTTCGCTCCTGTGAGTCTAGAGATCGAGGAGTTGACCGGCCTTTGTGCACTGAACACTTTTTAGAGCCTGTAGGGGGTGGCGAGTTCCATGACAAACGTGTTTCCCTTGAGTCTGCCCCTCCTTGTGATGATATGTTAGAGGACAAATCCCCTGATGGGGTTGAGTTAGTTGAACAGCCGAACTTGGAGGGAGTTCAATTATTAGTGGAACCAAAGTTAGGGGCTGATGTTTACAATGAGGATACTCGCCGCAAGGATATTGAAGAGGAGTCTGCGGTATGTTTGGTCGACACGCTCGTTAAGGAGCATGTCGACAATGTGTTGTTTAAAGATCCTCTGGAAGTTGCTCTTACCGCTGAAGAGCAATCATTCTTAGATTCTCCAAAGATTGGTAGTTTGATGGATTTGTTAGAAACTGGAGATTTGTGCGGAGTCGCTGGGACCGGGACTGAGCCATTGTTGGTCCAACCGCCTAAGTCGAGTTAGAGCCTTTGTCAAACTTGTTTAAATATGCTTATTCTTTGAGTAATAATACTTATGCGGTAGAGGTTCCCTCGTCCCTCGGGGGTGGATGAAGAGAGGGAAGTGTTAGACATGTGGACGTAACACTTGTCTTCCTTTGAGTCTTCCCTTCTAGGCAACTGGACTCTGTTGGGGTGAGTTCACTTGAACAACCAGTCTTAAAGGAAGTGCAACATGTTGACTTCCTCGGTGTTGACAAGTTTGATTTTGTTTATCATCCGTCTATTATAAAATTTGTCAATCGCTTGGAACTTGATTTGGTCTTACGGGAGCATTCGAGAGATCGTCCATTTTTAAGACGAACTCGGCAATTGCTTTACTCAAGTATCTTTTCTTGTGGTCCTCGGCCGAGTTCAATTTTTAATGCAAAGCTTAGCGTGGGGTGGTGCATTCATGGGATTCATCTTTGTGGATTTGATTAATTTTCGAATTTCACGTTTCAAAGATCTCTCTCTCTCTCCCAATTAAAATTAAATCAAAAAAAAAAGTTTTTAATGGTCCGGTATAGCCACCTAATTTCTAGCCTTAAATTTGTGTATCTGGGTTTCTAACAATCTTATTGCCGTGTCTCGGATAGTCATAAAAGACGATTGGCTCTGATTGCTTTAAGGAAAAACCTTGAGTAGTTTAACCTGTTGAGTCGTGACTTACCCGGGATTGTTTTGATGACCTTCTCTACACATATTTAAGTGAGAAATTAGGGAGAAAAGTAGTACCCGTGCCTTTCACGTGACGAAAGTGGTGGATTTCAATGTTTTGCAGAGT
This sequence comes from Vaccinium myrtillus, assembly GCA_016920895.1. Lineage (NCBI taxonomy): Eukaryota > Viridiplantae > Streptophyta > Magnoliopsida > Ericales > Ericaceae > Vaccinium > Vaccinium myrtillus. The sequence goes on from CM029277.1 coordinate 8,483,471, forward strand.
CTGTAGTAGCGTTTATTTTCCTTCTTTTCTTTTTCTTTTGTTTAGTGTCTTGCAGACTAACACATGCAGGTTGATTTGTCCAAGTTGGGGGGTCGCTTCTCCACTTACTTCTATCTTGTGTTGTCCGCTAGTTCGAGGTGATCTCTTTCCTCTCTCTTTATTTATGTCCTTCTCTTTTAGTGTTGGTGCAATCAATGAGGACATTGCTTTATTCAAGTTGGGGGGAGGGATTACTTGGTCACTTGTCTTATTTAAATTTAGAGTCTTCAAAAAAAAAAAAAAAAAAAAGGAATTTGGATGTGTGGGTATAACTATTCTTGGTTGATGACTGCTAATTAGCGCTATAATGGTTGTTGTGCGAGTCGGAGTCTCGATATGATTTCATGGATAGACTTAAGCTCGTGAACATGATGTTTAGGAACCACTTAGTTAGCCCGTATCATCTATAGTCGGATAGCGTTTGATCATTTGGAAACATGTTCTCACACACACTGTTCCACTTAAGTATTTACCAGTCTCGAGTTTGGTTCATATGCCTTTGGTATTGCGGTATGTGTTGACTTATCACTCCTTCCTAAAAAAAAAAAAAAAAAAAAAAGAACAAGTTATGTGACCTATATTGTTAATGCTTATCCGGGCGTCCATTGAGTAGTAACCGGACAATCGGGGTATGCTCCCACCGTGTTGTTCGTGTCAAAAGATGGATAGACCTTGTGGAAGTATCGCTAAATGTGGTCAGTGTGGATCTCAATAAAGCCTTTTTGACTTGAGCAATTAAGTCCGTAGGGGTCGCTTAAAACCTGGCGCTCTAAGGCCGTTTGGCTTGGGGATAGCCGACCCAAAGCTCGCTAAAGAGTCAACTAGAAAGCCCGAGAGATCCGGCATTGCACGACCACGCAAAGAAAAAAAAAGAGAAAAGAAAAGGGAAGGAGTGTGCTTAAAGAATTATTGAGCTATCAACGGTGTGTGAACTATTCTCGAGGGTGGGTGAATTTCTATATGTGGTTTTTCCATACATGCATGCCATCTGAAAATTCTTTATTCGATCGTAGGTGAGAGGATTAATTTTTGTGCTAAGTTTGCTGCGAAGTTCACTTGTTTAAATTTGTCCATGGATGAAATGTCTTGCCTTTGGTTTGCCTGACAGTCACTGTAGTGCTTCGAGAAGCTATTGATTGGGTTGAGTTGCATTCAAATGTCCGAGTCCTTTGTGTTTTGTGGGTTATCTTGCCTGAAAACCCTCACGAGACTTCACTGTCCTACCGGGGCCGCCCGGGGGTTTAAAAGATCTATCCTTTTATTTATTTGTTTTATTCTTTTCGTTGCTCGGGACTAGCAACCTTCAAGTTGGGGGGTGTGATAGGCGCGCAATATCTCAAGATATAAGCGCCTAAGTAGGGCGAATTAGCGCATTAGAGGCGCGATTTATTCCATTTTTCACTTGATGCGGTGTTGTCTTGTGTTTTGGTATTGTTGTGTTTGTTTTGTAGGAAACGGGCCGAAGGAGCACGTAAAGTGGACACATGACATTGGGCATGCTGGGAACCGGTGGGGCCCAAGCAAGGACGAGCAAACAAGCCAAAAGCATTTTAGAGGAGTCGGTATCGATACAGGGATTGTCCTGTATCGATACCCAAGCACCCATAGCTGAACAGAATGTCTGGGTATCGATACGGCTAAAAGCCTGTATCGATACCGAGAGCCCTAAATGGGCCGTTTGACTTTGCCACGTGTTTTGACTTCGGGGGGGATATAAATACCTCGTTTTGAGGCAGAATTAGGGTTCGAACTTTGCTAGATTTTTCTTAACTTTTCGCAGCCGCTTTTCTTGTGGAGTTTTCAACTTTCCGGAGATTTTTACTTTGAAGTTTTGAAGTTTTCTTTCGGCGATTGAAGTTTTGCTTCGGTAACCTTCCGTTTATTTACTTTAATCTCAGTTCGCGGGAGTTTGTCCGTGATCTGAGAGTTGAATCTTTGTTTTCATTGATATTCAAGTTTAATAGCATGTTTAATTTCATGATTTCGTTCTTCGTTCTAGCTAATATGAGTGAGTAGATTATTAAGTATGGTCGCGGGGTGATTAACACGCCGTGGCCAGGGCTGGATACATTCTTGCTCCGATTTTCACTATTAATAAGGGTAAAAGCAATTTTAGGTTATGAAAGAACATTTGTTAGACGAATCCGGGCATTGTCGGAGCCCATGTAACGCAGGGAACGGGGGACCAAAACTTGTTCTTCGCTGTACATGGGTAAGTTTGACCGCGATGATTCGCATCTTTCGGGGTATCTTTCTCTCTCTAAAGTCAAATGTTTTGGAACAACGAATGGAGCATGAAATATCCGGACCTGGTCACCGGGTTATGAATCCTACGACCGTACTTCCTTTTAGATAATTTAATCAAAACCAGTTTTTCTCTTAAGTTAGTTAATTCACCAAACCAAATCACAAAGGGTGGCCACCTAAGAGCCGTGTTAAACATTAGCAACCCGAGTTTTTAGTCAGCACTTTCCACCTTCTCTGTGGATTCGATTCCGGTCTTACCGGGTATTGTGCTGCACTGATATCCGCCCTGCGCTTGGGGCAACCCAGTAATTTAGGTATAGGATTTCGGTCAAGCAAACAGCTACCTCTGGCCCAAAGCCAAACCCCTCTAGTTCCCAAAACACAACCTAACTAGCAAAACTCCCGACAAGCCCCCCGAAAGAGAGCACGACTCGCAGCACGGGACTAGCTGTGGACACCTCCTAAAGACAACCTGCAAAACTGAAACCCGAAATAGGTTCCAGGAGTGTTTATGAGACATAGATGCATGCAGTTCAAACAAATTTTACATTCAACTCCCAAAAAGAAAACAAGCGTAATAACTCGGCACACAACCAATTTCGGCACACAGCCACAATAACATTTAGCAAGTTCATTCTATCTCTAGTTTCTGACTTTAGCATCAGAGTGCCCGCCTACAAGAGGCTGGCGAGGCATTAACGACTGTTACCTGTGTAGGTCGGAGCGACGAAAAGGTTCAACCCGAGGAAGATTCACGGGCAAATTACCCACCAACATCATCTTTAGGTAAATCTTAATTAACTTAACGTGTATAGGAAATGACATCCTAAATAGCAGATGTGCAACAAGAAGTAAAGGATTATGGGCCTACTCAGGGAGAGGCTATTGTATCTAGGCGACTGTTACGTGGTGTCCCAGACTAGTGACTGTAAAACAGGCTAACTAATGCAATCCAAACCAATTTCAAAAAGTGATTTAACATCTCACGGGGTCGAAACTCAAATTTTTACTTATTTACAGATTCAAACTCAAGCAGTAATTGACTGTTTCGCGTCACTCCAAACGGACTTCAAACCACTGGATTGAACCAACATCTCCATCAATCTCAAGCTCACAAACATACTTCACAAGATGTGTAACAGCATCTTCAGTGTTTTCGAATTTCGCAAGGTCAGGGGGCAGGGCCTTGCCCGGCCAATTATCTAGCCAACCCTTCAACCTATCCCTCAATTCTTCCTCAGAAACAAACTCCTCATTCTTTCCAGGCTCCATCAGCAAATAAGTGTCTGTCTTTATATTTGATCTCCTCCTCCTGGCATAAACCTGTGACCAAAATGTCAAAAGGGTTATGTATCAACTTTGGCATGGCATTAGTTTGTTTTACTACTTGTTTTGGTTGGCTTTGGAAATTAATCAGAAATGCCAAAATAAAATGAAATGGCAGTTTATGAAGTGGTGGGTAAAACGAGCGAAGCTACTCAAGCTCAATTCGTGTTCTGATCATGATTCTTGGAACAAATCATGCTTGAACGCGTTTTGAAGCTGGTTAATATTCTGAAAAAAATCGGATTGATAGTTTGTAATGTGAGAGTTTAAAAACCAAGATTATAAGCTCAGCTCTTTTGAAGGATTCAACATAAATTCAAGGCCATTGTTCAGCTTTTAAGTTCTAAGAGACTAGTACTTCATAATACATTCACCTTCACTGATTCCCTATGCTTGCTTGCTATCCGAGTCAGCGCAGGATCAAGTGAAGAACTTGATTTCCAGGTTAATACTCTATGCCCTGAAAAGAAATTCGCAAACAGAGATAATTTCGATAATATATATATATAGGCAAATTCTCTAGTCCAAACCTCCCGAGAATAAGGAAAAATTGATTTTTTTTGTGTTGCAAATTATTTATGGAAAATCCGAGCCGTCCAATGTGTTCAGAAGGTGTTTTCAAGGGTCCACGCGGAAAATATTCAAAAAAAAATACCGGGAAGGGCTTGATCCAAGCAGTTTTTCGCAAAAACTGTATTTATATATTTTTGCGAAAACTGCTTGGATCAAGCCCTTCCCGGTATTTTTTTTGAATATTTTCCGCTAGGGACCCTTGAAAACACCTTCTGAACACATTGGACGGCTCGGATCATCAAAAAAAAATTTGTAACATGGAGGTCCGGAAACGGGAAGTCCGGATAAGAGACGGACTGATATAGGCAAATTCTCTAGTCCAAACCTCCCGAGAATAAGGAAAAATTGATTTTTTTGTGTTGCAAATTATATATATATATATCAGTGTTACAAATCAAGAAAGTTCGCCCTTCGGTCCATTCCTGGTCATATGAAAATTCATGACTAGTTATATGTATTTTATGGACTCTGGGGGGGTGCTGCACAGCCAAGTGCTGTGCAGCGTGCTGTGCAGCCGCAAAGCGTGGCCGTACCGGCCACGTTTCGGCGATCCGAGACGTTCACCGGATAGCCCTCGTCGAGTACTATAAGTGTACCAAAAATCAACTTGATCGGATATCGTTAAGTACCTAATCGGAACACAAATAGATTGAAAAAAATGGGTTTATTGATTTGAATCCGGTGTTTATGTACATTTGTGTTCCATTTCATTTCAATCTATTTGTGTTCCGATTAGGCACTTAACAATATTCGACCAAGTTGATTTTTTAAACACTTATAGCACTCAACGAGAGGTATCCGGTGAACGTCTCGGATCGCCGGAAAGTGGCCGGCGCGGCCGTGCCATGGATGCACAGCACGCTGCACAGCACTTGGCTGTGCAGCAGCCCCCCAGCTTCCGTATTTTATCCTCTCGGTTTTCCAGTGGAATGTCAAACTAGACGAGGCCTTCTGGCCGTAAAATTGGAATGTTTTTCGTGAGTCCCCTTTTAATTGACATAGATAATATTTTGCGCTTTCATATTTTAACACATCAAGAGTAAAATTACATTCTATATTTCATTAAATCTCATTTCGTCAAAAAACTCATCACTTCATCGTTTTTTCCCCCACTAGCAATCTATTTTAAGCACACTAAAATGAACCATCCATTGGAAAGAGGTAGTGTAGGCAAGTGGACCAGACTCGGTCCAGGCACGCCTGGATAGAATTTTTGGTTCCACCACCGGGAAAAAAATGGTTCAGACTTCAAATATTAATACGAGACAAAGTGGGTAGTGGAAACTGTATAGAGGAAAGTATAGAGCTTACTTGTGTAAGTTTGAATTCCATTGTTAAATAGAAGTTTCTCCACTGCTCCCTCCATTGTTATGGCCATGCCAGAAGCCTTCAGCATTCTCATAAAGCAACCAGAAGAAATCCAAGGAATGAGATTATGGTCTAGTTCTCCAAAATATGTATGGGAGATAAATGGATGACGAATTTGAACCTCTACTGTCTTTGTGACTCTTACCCTCACTTTTCATCTTATTTTCAGAAACACCCCCCTGCCACCTTCATATTCTCTAATAAAAATTTAAGGAGTAAGTTTCTTTATTTTGGGGGCAATAAGTCCCTTGTGGTTTGGCCTATCGTCTGTGAATATGCAAATGCCCCTCAGCATTGGATTGAGGGGTTTTGAGAGAAAAGAAAAGAAAGAGAAATGAATTTCTCTACATTTGTTTAAATAGATGAGAAATGCGTGTAAATGCAAGGCTTAATTTGTTTCTCACGTTTTCTCACCGAAAATGATAGAAATTTGGTAAGAAAGCCAAACCCTTTCTTTTCTCAAGAAATCACTCAATCCAAAGGGGCTCTAATGAGATGTGTCAGGATGAAGAAAAGTGACTAAGAAATTAAATACGCGACGGGGTATTATAAGTGGCAGAGTGGCCTTGCTGCCACGATCCACTGAGATTCAGCTCTGCGTCGCTCCGATTCGTTAAAAAATAAAAATGTGACTAAGAATTATTTTATTGCCACCAGAATAATAGTACAATCACGGTCTATCCGTACATGTACCCAATATAGAGAACCACGTAATAAACCTTGTATATTCTCCCTTTCTCTCCGTGTTTAAGTGTGTGTTTGGTTTAATCAATCTGTATATTGCACTGTCATTATATTATAACTATTCGAATGTAATTCTTCAATCGCTTACATAGAAACTGCTAATTCATAATAATCATATATCCATTTTTTTTCATCATACCCCCTCGTCCCTTCTCAAGTGTGTTATTTCGTAAATTCAACTTATTAAAAAAATATTATTATTACATCTTTTACATTAATTTTTACCTCTACTTTACACTTTTCACATCAACTTTTATCTCAAATTTTTAAAATTATCATTCACTTTTACCCATTAACTTTTCAAAATGGCGAAATGATAATTATACAAAATTTTACCCATTAACTTTTCAAAACACAGTAGTTGTTAAGGGACAACCCAAAATGAAAATCTCGACATAAAAAAAGGAGGGAGGGAGTAATAAAATATGCATGTGAGAAATAAAAAAGTTCATTTCAATATCACTTATCTCATTCACATTTTACAATCATCTCATTCTGCCATTTTTTCTTTCTTCCCTGGTTTAATGGAACCTTAATTTAACTGGCGCCAACGGCCTCCGAAGGTCGAATTATAATCCCAAAAACGGAAAATAAAAAAGAAATTATGATCACCGAAATAGCCGCTCAAGCCCACCTTTATTTAGGAATTGTAAACCCAAACATCTTTCCTGCCCCTGCCCCCTAGCGGCTCATGCTCTCTTTTCTCTCGAATCTTCTGCATTATCAACAAACATTTCGTTTTTTGTTTGCGTCGATTCAGAAATGCGGGGGAAATTGCTGATCATTCGATAATCTCAAGTGGGTCTTCTGGGTTTTCTTTCATTCCTCCAAGTAAGTTGATTCATATTCTCTTGTTGCTTTATACTCCTTCCGTTCCGTGCCAGAATGATAATCCGGTTATTAAAACGATAAGTTAAAAATGATGATTTGTTTTCAAGAATTGAAACGTTTTTCATGAATTAAACCAGACAATCATTTTGGGACGGAAAGAGTACATATCTGTTTGTACAAATCCTATTTTACGAAGAAAGACATGCTGTTGTGGATATCTAATGATATTGAAAAAACCCAATTTGATATTGCAAAATGCAGATGTTGCGTGGGTTAATCCAGAAAACATCAATGTTTAATTGAATAGTCTTGAATTGCATGGGATTTTTCTTAGGATCAGCAAGACAGCAAGTAAAAAAAATTAAATAAGTTTGAGTTTATGAGTTATGTGAATGGTCCTAATCCAGAACAATTAGGGTTTCCCTGGATCGTTATGGACTGGTCCCTTTGGATCCAAAAAATTAGGTTGATCGGATATTATTAGCCACACGATCATATGACATCTGTTTTTAAAACATGGATGGTTCGTAACTTCGTATGATTCTGAGAATGAACTGTAAAACAAATTTATTATGATCGTCAGATTATAAATTTCTGATTAATCTAATTTTGGTGCATATAAAGTTCTGATTATTAGTAGCTATTTACTTTTTAAAAAAAAAAAATTCTCAGCAAACCCTATAAATTCAACGGTTCGAATTGGGGTGATGGTATCAAAAGCCTCCGCTAATATGCATTACAACACCATAAAGCACTACGGGACCCAGGTCCGCCTTGTTATTTCGATCTTCGCAACAAAGGCTTTTAATCTAATGTTAGAACAAGAGAAAATCTGCCTTTCTCAATTGATATGATAGCAATGGTTCTCCTTTTTCACTATCTTAATCCTGTTCTTAGCTGTACCTTCAATCCTCCTTCTGAAGTAGTGAAGTGAAACGTAGCACCTGTTTGGCTGTTTCTATCTTTTGTCGCATTCTTTTCGAGACCCAAGCACAGAGTCGTATTTTTTAGACCCTTATTGTTATCATTATATATCTCTACTTGTTCCATTTCTAACTGAGTCTTACGTTCTATTGTATAAATAACATTGTTTTCCCCCCAATGTGCAGCATGGTTGCTATTGTTTGAGATGGAATAGGTCCTGAAAAAGGACTTAAAAACTAGACAAGCAGTGGAATCAAACCACAGATTGGAATGAGTATGCTCACAACGATGCAACCGGAGTTTTCTCCTCACGATGGCAATCCAAGCAATGATGGAGAAGTGTCGAGAGTCTCATCTTCTTCATCTGCTTCATCTTTTGATCCTTTTCTCGACTTAGATGACAATGAAAACGATATTCTTGATACTTCCATCCCCAAGTACGAGGAAAATACTCCAATTTCTCCGATATCAGTTGTCAAATCGGCTGCAGAATGGAGCATGATAAGTGATACTCCAGAGTGGAGCATTAATGGTTTATCTCCAAAGCAATCCCCTCCTATTCAAACCATGGGGCGACCCGGTGCAGACTACGACCCAAATAGGATTCCATCATCCATTTTCGCTAGCAAAGCTGCCAGCCCTATGGATTGGAGTGTGGCTTCAAACGAGTCATTGTTCAGTATTGGCATGGGGAATAACAGCTTTAAGTCTGGAGAATTAACCCCTGTAATCGAAGTAGCAGGTGAAAATCATGGAAGGAGTGATAGTATGTGGGAGGACTCCATGGTAAACAAAGCTGAAGATGAGAAGACAAAAATGGTTGTTATGAAGGAAACAACAGTAGATCATAGCAAGGAAAGTGTGGCTCGTACAGATGGTGTGCGTAATTGTGCTAGCCCCCCTCGCCTTTCTTGTGCGAGTGGAAATAGCAACAAATCTTTCGCATTCCCAGTGTAAGTTACTTATTTTCTTGAAGACTATTTTTACATCACTCCCCTACGGTCGCATGAATGTTTACTTGAGGCTGTGGTTGGATCTTGGATTTGCGAAGGAAATACACAAGGGAATGATTTTTGGACGTGTTTGAATACCATTTTTACATTCCCTTTAGTTTGTTCTACAAATCCCTCCACAACTACAAGAACCAAACAGGGCCTGATTGAATGTATTCATCTCTGCCCGATCCTTGTTAATTCTGTTTTTCATGGTTGATCATAAGAATTGAGTTAAAGTCCAAATGTCTCGTCAGTCATACTTTTTTGATTCAGTGTTACTACAATGATTATTGAACAATTTAGATTTGGCCGAACTCGCGTGTTTGTTTACTTCTGGCCATTAACATTGTTCTGTGCTCTGAAAATAGTTCCTGATATACCAAGATTTCTTTGCCATAACATTTCTCTCTCTCTCCACATCCGTTTTTATCATTTCTCATACTTGTACCTTAATTTTACCCCTGGTGTGGATCAAGTTGGTAGTTTTTACCAGTTTTTATAACATAAATACAAATGGCCCCACTGCTGATTTAAGGAACTTAATTATACATTCAAGGGGTTTTTCGTCATCTATAATCTATATGCATTAGACTCTTCATTTCCAAGGCAATACCTGAAGCACTGCCTTTGCTTTATCTTTCCTTATCTCAGATTCACAAGAGAAGGTGGAAGAAGTGGCTCGGTGAGGGTTGCTCCTGACGTTTTGCTGTCAAAGCCCCCGGTGACACCACTGTCACAGTCACAGTCACAGACACAAGCCCAGGCAGTGTGCCCAAAACCTGCAGAAACAAGATGGTTTTCTTGCTTCTCTTGTTGTCCACACTGCTGTTGAGACCCTGAGTTGAAGGACATTAATCTTACTCCGTAAGAACCACTGATTGAATCCCATATTTCCTTTGCTGCCTAAACAGATTGGTTTGGCGGTCTGAATATGCGTCCAGACTCCAGCTCATGGAAGGCTTACTGCACTTCTGAATGCATACCTACACTAGTCTTATCGAAGTTAAGAATTTTTAGATTTTGAAGCTAAGTACATATTTCAGCAGTTGGTTTTAGTTCTGGGAGATGAAAAGCCAATTACATAATTGTGAATTTGTTGTTGACAATGCTGGGTAGGGCTTTAATCGAGTCACAGTGTAAATCTGCCCTGATTTTCCGACAACATGTAAGCTAGGACAGTGATTCTTGATTCTAAAGGACTTTTTAGACAGTGAAAATAATGGTGATGCTTGAATTGTGCGTACATCAGTTATCTGCAACCACTCACAGGCCATAGAAAGGAGCTAACCGGTCCTCACGAATTATTTTGTAAGTTACTCTTTCTCAGAAAGAGCCCGGCTGTATGTCTTAGTCATGGGTTTCAGCCACTCGGCAGGTCAAATGCAGTATTGTTTTGCCACCATTTTTGTATGTTACGTCCCTGGTTAGAGGCACCTTGTATTCCTGAATTTGCATAACAATGCATTTTTTTTTAACTTGCGCTGTTGCACATTGCAATATTTTGGATACGGAATTAATGTTAATGTTTTCGTAGGATCTTGTTGATTGCTTTCGTGAACAAGCTCATTGTTGCATATGATTTGGGAAAATGCAGACAATTTAGGATCTTGTTGATTGCTTTCGTGAACAAGATCTTAGTAGAAATTGGCATATATTGCGAAAATAGGTTGGCTTTGCTCAAACCTAGTTGTTGTATTCTTTTCAGAACTACCCTGTATCCCATTCTGAATTTTACCTGAAAACGAATAGCGTGTCATGCCCAATCCCAACACGCGAACAGTCATCGGAGGCAAATAATCTCTATCTTCTCGATAGCGAGTAACAATCGCTTTTTCCCGGGTGATGGCATATCCCTAAACTCCACTGGCTTAACACCTTTCCAGAATTCACCATCATTCACTGTTAGAATTGCAAGATCACACTCAGGTGCTATAGCAAGCATTGTAGCTAAGGAAAAAAAGGGAACTTAATATGGATGTCTCATGTTTTGCTCCATTGCTGATTATAGCTCACCCATTTATGTTATGTGCGTCAATTTACAAGAGAGTGATATTTATCCTCTCATCTATGATTCCATTGGTTCCTATTTTAATAATTTTTTTATATTTAAAAATGGTTAAAAAACTTTGATCATTTATTTAGTCTATTTTGAAAAACAAGGTAGAGATTTTAGTTGATAATTCTGTAAGATTTAATTTGCTTATATGTATACTCGATGAATGGACCCGGGGTAGGTGTTGTCCCCGAAGGGACAACATGGGTGTTGGGCCGATCACGGCCGTCTGTGGTCGGCCATGGATTGCTCAGATCACATCTTGTATGTACTTGAAGGGTCGGCACCATCCCCCGTTCCCTCGATGAATGTTTCAAGAAGGAAAGTATCCGGTGTACACTTCTTTACAAAAAAAATTGTTGTTGATTTTATGAATTTTCAGCCACAAATTTTTGTGTCTCATTTTTTTGGGGGTATACAATACAGCATTTGTAAAATTTTGTGGCTTATTTTATGAAATTTTGTGATGGTCTGCTTATGAATTTTTGTGGTGTTTAATTTTCACAAATTTTTGTAGCAGAAAAAGACTACACAAGGTCAAAATAGGTGTGTCAAAATTTATGAATTTTTGTAGTGTTGTTTATAAAATTATATAGTCGCATACATAAATTTTATGGTGTTCAATTACGAGATTTTGTGGTGGTTTACGAATTTTTGAAGCTCAAAATACAAAAGGGATATTATACACCTAAAAATGGGTGTTTACCCTAACCTTATCCACAAATTAAGAGTTTGTTAATTAACGGAATTACTTCAAGAAAAAGTATTTAATACACAGACCTCCTATATGTATTTTAGTAGCTCATTTTATGGAATTTTGTGACTCGTTTATGATTTTTTTTTAGATCGCTTTAGTTTTTCGTTGAACGGTCACCTTTTACGAATTTTGTGGCCGGATATATGAATTGTCAGTTTATTTTCTGAATTTTTGAGGTTACTTTTACAATTTTATGTGGTGTTTACAAATTTTTGCAATGTTATTCACGAATTTTAATAGGGATTATTACCTCTAGGTCTAGAAAAGATATATCTAATTACCAATAAGGTAAATCATTTTTTTTAATTACCAATAAGGTAAATCATTTTTTTTAATTACCAATAAGGTAAGTCACTCTTTTTTTGAGTTTAAGTTTAGGATGCACTTTCCTATTATAGGGTTTTAGTGGTTTAAGCACTTTCATAGAGTACCCTAGGATTTTAGGCACTTTCATAGGGTACCCTAGTCATAGGGGTACCCTAGAGTTTAGGTTTAGGGTGCACTTTCCTATTATAGGATTTTAGTGGTTTAGACACTTTCATAGAGTATCCTAGGATTTTAGGCACTTTCATGGGGTAACCTAGTCGTAGGATACCCTAGAATTTTAGGCACTTTCATAGGGTACCCTAGTCATAAGGGTACCCTAGTTGTAGGGTACCCTAGAGTTTAGGTTTAGGGTGCACTTTCCTATTATAGGGTTTAGTGGTTTAGGCACTTTCATAGGGTACCCTAGGGTTTTAGGCACTTTCATAGGGTACCCTATGATTTAGGCATTTTTATACGGGTTGGGGAGTTGATGGAAATTTTTCAGAGTTGGGCTTGACCTGATGGTAATTATGGGATCCAAGGGTGACCTAATGGTAAATGTCTCATTTTAATACGGCTCAAGGTGTTGAATTTTGTGGTGTAGTTTACGAGGTTTTGTGGTTTACTTGCATATCGTACACCAATATTAAGGGGTGTTTAATAGAGGTCTCAAAGAAAATCGAAAAATTGGTAAATCGGACCGACGGGACCAAACCTGTTTATTTGTGGCTTGGTTCTGATTCTAAAAAAATTAAAACCGCATATGTTAAAGTTATGATGAAAGTAGCGATCTATTGTAACCGCTGCCAACAATCTTATTAAGGCAGCAACGGACAATATGTAATGTTTTAATATTTATGGGATTTGCTTGTTTGTCCCAAAAAAAAAAAATGAAAACCGGATATTTTGATTTGGTCCTTGGTTCCAGAATTGGGAACCATGGTTTGAACCGAACCGGACCATTATATATACTTGAAAATTATGGCAGTAAATACGTTGCATTTGTGTCAATAAAAAGTAAAGATACATCCCACTACCCACCAAACCCTTTGATTTCCACAACAATCTTTTACTCCTCTAAAACTCTTCCGTCTACATTTTAGTACTCCCTCCGTCCCTTTTTAAGTGTTTAACTTTTCATTTTGGGCTGTCCCTAAATAAGTGTGTGGTTTGAAAAGTTAATGGGTAAAAGTTTGTACAATTATCATTTTGCCCTGTTGAAAAGTTAGTGGGTAAAGAGTTAATGGGTAAAAGTAGAGGATAATTTTGGAAAGTAGAGGTAAAAGTTGATGTGAATAGTGTAAAGTGGAGGAAAAAGTTGATGTGAAAGGTGTAAGATGACGTTTCTTTAATAAGTTGGATTTACAAAGCAACACATTTAAAAAGGGACGGAGGGAGTAGTTGATTTAGATATTTTGTTGGGCTTATAGATCTATTTTGTGGACAAATTCAGTTTTCAAGATTAATGAAGCTTTGCAATTATTTTAGTTATTTTAAAGAACTAGTGGTATGTTATTCTTTTTTTTTTTTTTGCAATTTTTGGATATGCTTTAGAACCGAAAGCCGAACCAAACCGACCGGTCTAATGGTTTGGTTGTGATTTGGTCCCATACGTGTAAAGTTCTAGTTACGATTCTCAATTCTTTGAAACTGTCATATGTGGTTCCGTTCTTGAATTTTCTATAGAACTGATTCAATTCGGACCATATACACCCCTAGTGTTTAACTTAGCCTTGTCGTGCCACCAATCAGATTTCAACAAACACTAGATATCAAACCAAACAAAACCGTGCCTTATGTTCCAATCAATTAGGGTCGACTACATGAATCCTGTTTTTCCATTGAGTCTGTCTAAGGCGACCTCTTCACTTAGGTTTAGTAAGCCCAAGTCATTTTGTATGACGGTATCTATAGTCAATTTAGGTTTTTCACTTCTCCTAGACCTACTATCCATTACTATCATATCACTCTTCTTAACTACTGCGTCTAGAGGTCTACGATAGATATGTCCAAACCACCTCAATCTATTTTCTCTCAACTTATTCTGTATAGGTTTAACTCATACCATTTCACGAATAGTTTCATTTCTAGTTCTATCACTCCTAGTCTTACCACACATTCACTTCAACATCCTCATCTCAGTTATACTCATCTTACTCCTAGAGTCCTAGTTTTGCTACACACAAAAAAAAGTGTACAGATCCTAACATAAGAATGTGAATCCCGTAGAGTAAATATATTTCCCACTTACATTAAACAATTGCAGACCACTGGGCACTTATAGGTTTTATAGTTAGAGTTAGCCCATCTCCGGTCTATTTTCATGGACCACACCATTCAGTTGGCTTGTTTGTGGGAATTTTTCAGACTCCCTTTGATGATCCAAGCTAGTCGTATTTTAGAGCTTCTTGAGAGCATTAGTCACACCAAAAATAAGATTTTTTTTTTGGCCATTTGATATACATTAGTGGGAGATTAGCGGGGGAAAGTTAGTGAGTTAGTCGAGAGGGGGTCTGCAGCACCGTGGATAAGTGCATTGAATATATCCAAAAAAAAGATTGATCGCATATAATTTGATATGAGTTTAGAAGACAGTTACTATTTTAGAACATACTAACAAGTTTACAACACTGAATCAAACCCATTTAACAGATTTATCATAAGATGAATGCATTCCAAAATGGACTCAACTACGGATACTAAAGGTTTGGGGTACCAAAGAGTATAATGGCTTGTAGGGCCCAATAGGTTTCACACGAAATCCAAGCTATTCATTAATTTATAATTTTTCATCTGTTGTGTAAAAAATCAGCTCAATTGGATATGTACAACCGGTTGATCCAAACTTCAAGTTTTTCATTCAGAATGCATGATCCTATATTCTGAATAAGAAATTGTAATATTAGATCAACCATTTGCACATATCCTCCAAATGAGCTGGGTTTTTTAGGGATATTTGAAAATTATACTGTAATAGAATTAATGAAACAGGTTGAGTTATTCGTATGAAACCAAAAGTGGGCCCCGCGAGCTGTTGCCTGGAGAGAGAAATGGGTATAAATAGACCTACACACCCAACTTCGCTGTCGTCGGCCACTGCGATTTCCTTACCTTTGGCGTCTGGTGCAAGGAGACAACACGTTCTTGTTTCCATAGACTACACTTGGCCCAAGTTACAAGTTATCATATAATGGAAAAAATAATTCCGTTAGCAAAATTCGTTATCAATTTGACGGATTTAGACGGTGGTGGGTAAATTGACTAACAAAATGAAAGTTTGAGAGTGTAATTGAAGTTTATTGAAGTTCAGGGGTCTACGAAACATTGAAGTCAAAGTTTTGGGTTTTTTTTTTTTTTTCGCTATCAAAAATTTCTCTCCCACTTTCTCCCTCGCCAAACACCCCTGCTCCCCCGATCAAAAAAAAAAACACCCCTGCTCCCCTCCCATCTCCTCCCCACCCCCCTCTCCCGATGACTTCCACCGCTAAATCCCTCCTCCAAACCCTCCGTCGCTACATCAAGAAACCCTGGGAGATCACCGGCCCAGTATCCGGCCCAGAGTACATGGACGCCGTGCCCAAAGCGACCGAGTACCGCGTCTTCTGCCCCGCCACCGTGCCCCAACTGGCCATTATCCCAACCTCCGATCCGGAAACGGTTTTCGATATCAAGTACTTCTCCCGCGACCAGCGCCGTAACCGGCCCCCGATCAGACGCACCGTGCTGAAGAAGGCGGATGTGGAGAAGATGATGAAAGAGACGAGTTTTGATGTGAATAATTTTCCTAGGGTTTATTTGGCTGATACGGTTGAGGAGGATATGAATGCCATCGGCGGTGGATATCAGAAATAATAATAAGGTCTGCCCTTCGATTTTAATTACTATTTTTTCCTAATGGATTGTTGGAATCTTAGGGTTTGTATTTGTTAAAGCTTGTCCCACATTGATTTTAAATCACCTACAAAACTAGTATAGGAGCTGCGCGGCCTCTCCCTCGTTGCCCATTAGCTTTGAGTTGGATGTTTGCACTTGGTATCAAAGTTAGGCTGTCGGGAGGCTTTTGGACAATATTCCTTGTGTCTAATTCCACCCCGTTTCGTTATGATCCTTTGAGTCGGGGGACGCGTGGACGGAGTGTGGTAAAGCTTAAGCTTGTGACGGGTCCCATATTGGTTAATTATTATCTACAAAATTAGTAATGTGCTTGTGTGACCTTTCCACGCATTTGCTAATTATTTTTGAGCGACATGGTTTTACAGTATTGGATGGATATTTCTGTGTGTGATAGGGAAATGGTGTTGATGCTGAGGTGCTATCAACTCCTTTGAATCTGTCTGTACAGGGCTTTGCCCCAGCTATAAATGGGTCCTGCTAGTAAATGGTGGATTGGTTCAGACACTCAAGTTATAAAAAGAAAATTTAAAAAAAAGATAGCAGAATTGTTGTTGATGTGAATTTGGGTAATTTGTTGTGTCTTTTTGTTGGCTTTGGGGTATTTTGAAAACTCCTTAAGGTAAAATTAATGGTATTGGGTTTGTCGATGCAAATGGTTTTTTTTTTCAGCGTGAAGATCGTGGTATACCGTATGAGAATGTTCAAGTATGTTGGTAGCTTGGTTTCTTAATTTTGGGGTTTCTGATTTGATTGAACTTTGTTTATGCACCGATAGAAACAAGGGGTGTTGACAACTGGAGAGAGAAAAAAGGGTCTGTATCTCAAGTGCTCAACCTGTTTTTCCGTTGCTATGCAAGAGTCTGATGGCTCTGGACCTCTGGTACAAAAATGATACTGTATGCAAACCAATGTGGGAAAAATAACTTTATAAAGAGGAAAGAACTTGTAGGAGAGCAACATGTGAGAATAGCCGGAAGTACCCTTTTTTTAATTCTATATCGGTACCCATGTAATCCCAGCGATGGGGGTACCGGTAGGGAGGAACACAGAATAGACATAATCTTTGGCAACTTTTTATACTTATCAAATTGACACTTTTGATTTGTTTTTAAGTCATTGGAATTAGGTCTCATTTGTTGGGTTGAGGGTTATAGTACTTGCCAGAACTCAGTATTAATTTGAGGCAAGGTACTAAATCCATTTGCTGGGTTAAGTGATATAGTACTTGCTAGAATACAGTTTTGGATCTATTGGCTCCCTTCTTGTGATTCGATTGGTGAGGTATCAGTGGTTAGAATTAGGCGTTTGATGTGGAGTTTCCTGGAAACTGAAAATTGTGTTGTGGATAATAATAATTGGTTTCTGGTGATGCTGTAGGGATTACGGGTCTGAAACTTCTTGTTCAAGATAGCTCTGAAAAGTTGTGTATTCATGTGGGGGTTGGTGTTTGGATGTTGAACAAGGATGGTTGTGACATGTGTGTGATCATGGCGACATGTCGTTCCATGTCCATTGCTTAATCTTGGTATGCAAATAGGGTTTTTTTTTCTTTTATTGAATATTGGGTGAGTGGAAATAGAATTTGCAGTTTTGCTTCTTATAGGTTGTTTTCCATAGTGGGATTTTATATCTACTTTTCTCCATGCAAAGTGTTTGATAGGATCTCTTCGTCTCAAGAATGAGCGATAGTGGTATTATATTTGGCTACTATGATCAGCCAATTACGTTTTGACATTATACAGGTTTGTGCAGTGCAGGACAACATTAGCATCCGGTCTTTGATATATGATTAGCGGACAACAGCTTATTTGCAATAGAGGTTTAAGCAGTTAACCTTATAGAATCGAATTAATCAGTCGCTATATTAGTTTGCATTTTGATCACTTGTTTGAATAGACTTGGATTGAGTTCAACTGGTACCCTTGCTTCACTGGATTTGGGAGAACTGGAGCATTTCTAACCCATACTTGATATTAGTTTGCATTTTGATCACTTGTTTAAATAGACTTGGATTGAGTTCAACTGGTACCCTGGCTTCACTGGATTTGGGAGAACTGGTGCATTTCTAACCCATACTTGATATCTCTGTTAAGAGGAAACGTATGCGCAACTCATCTCTAAAAAGCACCTCTATCACTACCATACATGGCTTATCATTGTACTGATCAGAGTTCTAAATACGTTAGCACATTTCTCCATCACTGTACTGATACTTTAGCCAACAGCAATTCAGTTAAATGTTGAACTTTGCTGGGAAAGCGGAGTATGTTTGATACATAATACTCTCTCCGTCCCGAATTTGCTGTCCACTTTCCCCACCTTTTGATGCCCCAAATTTTTTGTCCAATTTAAAAAGTCAATGTACAATATGATATGAAATTCCATTTTTACCGTTTAGCCATGGAATTCATGCATGTGCTAATTGATAAAGGGATTTCAAAATTTAAAGAAACACACCTTCTGAGTTATTGTACCTTTACCCGCTCAAAATTTTCCCAATGCAATTTCAAACAGTGGTAATGGTAGTACATGTAGTTATTTATTGCTAAAATAGTCAAAGTTGCTTATGAATTAGAGGGGCAATTTTGGAAAGTGAATTTTTTTAGAGCACCATAATTTTGACCTGAAAAAACTCAATTCCCAATAAATGGACAACAAATTTGGGACGGAGGGAGTATTAGATGCTATATAGAAAATGATATGAGGTTGGAGTTGCTTTGATAGTAGAATTTTCAAACTATTTGATTAGAAATAATGATGTTCATGGGAACTCGGGGTTGAGATGCTCTAATTGGTTTTGTCTAGATTTTTAGATGTTGAATATGGGTGGACTATTCATATTGTTAGCTGAAGGATGAATTTAGACATGTGTTCTGTGCGAAACTTTACCCTCTTAAAACAAGGTTCTTTGCTTTGTTCTGTTCGTCAAGTTACTTTCGTTGTGGCCAATTACTTCTCCTTTTTTGTTGTTTTGGGTATACCATGGAGTCCTGTTTAATTCTTTTTGGTACTGACCAATTTCGTGTGCTGCGAAACAGGGACCCTGCCCAGGCCACTAATAAATGTAGTGGTTAGTGTTCCAAATTATCAACCAACTGCCAAGCAAGGAGCAGCCTTTTGTGCCTGGTAGTTCTTCCTGTACCAATGGTTGCGTTGTTTATTCGCATTTTGGACATTGCTATCTCAATATGATCAGATACATTTCACCAGCTGGATTATTGGAACTGAAAGTGGTGTCTCTTTAGCATTTTGTTTGAATAAAAGACCTGGACATTCTGTTGTATATCTACAATGCTCTGGTTGGATCTGAATCTAGGCAGATATACAATTATAATGAGACATTTCATGATCCACTGTTATTAGCTATTCACTTGAAGTGCAGCTTGGTTGTATGTTTGTTTTCGGTAAAAATAACATATTTGTCCCGCGATGAAGTTATTAACCGAGTTCTTCATGGGTGTCTTTTTTTGAAATTACGTTTTTATCGTGCTGGCTGTGATAGGTCAGTCGGTACTCCGATAGCTTTAGTGTTTATTGTACTGTTATAGCCGCTTCATAGTCTCCCATTCTGTGCTGTGTTTGCACTTGCGACGTTGAATGCAATGCAGAGTAATTTAAGGATCCAAAGTTATTCGGAAGTTTATGAGTTCCAAGCAATTCCAAGCCTACTACGGGCACAAATTAGTCATTATTGTGAAGAGAAGTGATCAACTGGTCTCTATCTGTGGTTCCCACTGGCTGTGCACCAACTTCCTGACCATTCTCAAGGACTGCATCAAGTGGATGCTTTAACTCTCATAGTGGTAAGCTTTTGTCATTTCTCATCCATTTGTTTCAACTCTGTGTTTTAGAAGTGTATCAAGCCGAGGTTTGTCTGAAGAATTATT
Organism: Vaccinium myrtillus; assembly: GCA_016920895.1. Lineage (NCBI taxonomy): Eukaryota > Viridiplantae > Streptophyta > Magnoliopsida > Ericales > Ericaceae > Vaccinium > Vaccinium myrtillus. Next base: position 8,503,415 of record CM029277.1, read on the forward strand.
CAATGTCCAGCATTGCTCCTCTCCCTCACAAATGCATGGGTCCAACTTCCAAGTTTGTCAATGCGGGGGGTGCTGCATACTTTTGCGAGAGGGAGAAGCAATGTCCTTTGTGGCGCTGAATCATCTCTCTACCTTGATAGCTGAACTGCCACAGGGGCGTTAATTTTGGCATTTAGGTGAAGTTATGTCGAGGCTGCATTTGTTAATGCAAAATCGGTGACTTGATAAACGGGCTCATTGTAGGTCACGTTCAGCTTGAACTTTTGTATTCAAGCCCGAGCTTGGCCCAATCTTTGTACACTTTAGCCCGGCTTGTGCTGGCCTGACTCACTGATCTGGCCTGACTCAACGATCTGCCTACCCATCCAAATACATAGATCCTCCAAACTCTGATGTTGCCCGGGCCAAAAGGCCAAAAAACGCTGAGAAAGGTAGGCAGCCTTATCCTTTCTAAAGGTTTGGGATTGCAAAATTTGCACTTGCCTAACTAAACTTGATTGACTAGGAATTTTTGAAATGGGAGGAGAGTTTAGCTTTCCAGATTTCCGGGCACGTTAAAGATTTATTTTGATATACTGTTTTCTTCTCATTTTGGTTGTATATTGGATGCACAATTTGGAGACTTCTGGGGCATGCCGATTGAGTTAGCTTTTTCTTAAATGCCGTAAGTTGCAGCCTTGCTCTTATATAATTATGGAGTTTTAAATTATTTACACCGCACGGTGAAAACAAAAGTTTTCTCCAAATCGATTGCATTGCGTCACATGTCCATGTTCTACTATTTGAGACCGTTGTTTAGACACATGGCGCAATGCAATCGATTTGGAGGAAACTTTTGTTTCCACCGGCAGTGGAAATAACTTAATCTCATAAGTATGATGGCATGAACCTTTCTGCCACTAAATGGAGTAAAATTCTGCTACTAAGGCTCTGTTTGTTTGGACGTAAAATATTTTTGCCAAAAATATTTTACATAATTTCCGGTGTTTGGTTGTTGAAAATCCTGGAAAATGAAATTTTTTGAAAAATGTTTTTACGCCTTCGGCCGTAAAATGACTTACCGTAAAAAACTCGGTAAGTTAATTTTCCATAAGGAACATTGTACCACTCTTCCTCGATCAGATTGGTTGAACGATTCCCTCATGGCCACATGAATACAAGTCTGCTCTCCCGCAGATGGCAAGCCTCTCTCTTTACCAACGTGCAAGCCATGACATAAATTTCCTTCATTAGCTTGGATGGGCTATCGGTTTGTAAAAATAAAATTGGAATTCACCCAACCACTGAAAAATAATTGTAAAACTTATTTTTTCACGTAAAATGTTTTTCATGGAAAATATTTTCAGTTGTAAAATACTTTACATCCAAACAAACAGAGCCTAAATAGAGTAAAATTCTGCCACTAAATGGAGTAAAAGCATGAATAAAAGAATGGGCATAAAATAAATGTGTCTGATCATGTGCTCATCGATTCCGTTTTACTATATTTTTGCACATGTACTTGTGATTCGCTTAATTGAATTGCAATTGAACTCGGCCCAATTACTTGTACTAAAAAGATTGAGCGTTCAATGAACTCACTCTAAAATGAATAGTCCAGTTTACGATGCTTGACACGATTGACGCCAAGGCAGGCACCGTAACCCTGCACTCCTTTGGGGCACCTTCGATCCTGCCAATAGCACATGAAAACGCGTTTTAGATAAAGGCTTGAATCCACGAGCATTCTTGAAACAAAGAACGAAATGAAGATATTCAAGGGCAACTTTTGGGTGTAGATCGCCGAAAAGTCAAACTAAGATAAACAACCCTACTTTTGTCTATAGCTTAAAGAACAAAAAAACTATGAGAAACGCATTCAAAACGTGCAAATCTCTATGAGGTAGGGTCTACACAAATCTCCTTTAATGATTTTCATCGAAAATTTAGTTTAAACTTAAAAGAAAGGTCCGAATTATTTGTATGAGACTCAAAAGTAAATCCTACACGCGGTCTGCACATTATTGGTACCCCTACCATTTTGGTCCAAGCAGTGACAAGCTCTCGCTCTCTCTGTAGTTTTGTCCTTGTCTGCATTACAAGTAGAGAAACTCTATTGATGCTTGCTGAACCTTTCAGTTCTTTTTCATGTATTTAAATACTTACACCACAATATGTGGAAATATTGAGGGACCATTTTGCATGTTTTTATAGTTCTTCCTTAACATTGAGGAGTTTTCCCACTCGGCGGCTAAACGAGGCGACTATGGGGTAGGCGCTGAGTGTAGTCGGCGGAGGGATTAGTCGGAAAGAATTCGGTCCTAGTCGCCGACTACTCGGCTTGTCAGTAAGTCGGGAGTACTCGCCGAGGAAACTAGTCGGACCAAGTCGGGAAAACTCGGACGAAATTGAGGTATATTTTTCTCTCCACTGCAGTGGTGTAAAACTCGGGCAACTCGGCCGACTACTCGGCGACTATGAGTAGGCGCTGAGTATAGTCGGCGGAGGGAGTAGTCGGAAAGAATTCGGTCCTATTCGCCAACTACTCGGCGAATCGGTAAGTCTGGAGTACTCGCCGAAAATTTACATTTTTCTCTGAACCACTGTTGTAAAACTCGGGAAACTCGGCCGACTACTCGGCGGCTAAACGAGGCGACTATGATTAGGCGCTGAGTGTAGTCGGCAGAGGGAGTAGTCGGAAAGAATTCGGTCCTAGTCGCTGAGTATAGTCAGCAGAGGGAGTAGTCGGAAACAATTCGGTCCTAGTCGCCGACTACTCGGCGACTCGGTAAGTGGGGAGTACTCGCGGAGGAAACTAGTCGGACCAAGTCGGAAAAACTCGGACGAAATTGAGGTAAAGACAGAATTTTGTGAATTTTCAGGGGGGCTTGGTGTAATTTCTGAGGGTAAATATACTAACCTAAATCGTCGACACCTTATTCTTCTCATCGTCTGAAGGCTGCTGCACCTTCTGGCTTCTCCTCGCCCCTCCCGGTCGTCGTCGATCAGCCGCCACCTTCAGTCTTCCGTCGTCCATCTTCTCCTCCACTTACCGGATTCTTCTCCGGTAAGCTTCTCTCTCTCTCTGTGATCGTTCTTCGGTAAGCTTCTCTCTCTCTCTGATAGTCTCTATGCTGTTTTGTGCCCAGTCAACTGTTTGATATATATATCCTTTACATAAATGAATTTTGTTTGGGTTACTGCCACTGGTTAGGCTAGGCTTAGTTTTTAATATATGAATTTTGTTTAAAGTTTAAACTTAAAACTGGTTTGGAGTCTTAGGACTTATGATACTTATGAATTTTACACAAATTTGAAACTGGTTACTGGTTAGGGTTAGATTTTATGTGGGCAAATTTTTTAGCTACAATCCAGTGTGTGTGAGTGAGAGCAATTTTGGTGGATCACTGGATTTGTACTATTGTTGTTAAATGCTGAGCATTGGCTGGTGCGTTTAGATTTTTACTGATTTAGTTGGTGCAGAGCGATGCTTAGCACTGGCTGGTGTGCTTAAATTGGTTTAAATTGTATTTTTGAACATTTACGTATTTATGTGCAAGTTTGGGTTAGCCCAGGCTGGATTAGATTCCCGGTTCCGTCTTTGTCATTTGGAGAGGGGGTGGCGAATATTGAAAAAAAAAAGGACTAATTGCTAGGCGCCGACCGAGTACTCGGAGGAAGCTAGAAGTTGCCCGGCCACCCGGCTAGCGCCTAACGGGTTTTAGCACCTTGGTTTCATACCCTGATATAAAAAAATATATAGATTTCATTTTTTGGTTTGGATCTAGTAACTTCCGTATCCCAATCTATGTGGGTCTCTCCGAAAGTAAAAGGTATATATGCTTGTTCATGTTCTTAAATTTTTCTCTTGGATGCTTTGGTTGACAGCCATGGCCAAAGAAGCGGGTATGTTCGTGGTTCATCAAACCATCGGTAGTGTTCTATGTTGCAAATGTGGTATTCCGATGGCACCCAATGCTGCCAATATGTGCGTGAAGTGCTTGCGTTCTGAAGTTGACATCACAGAAGGTTTACAGAAAAATGTCATTATCATACATTGCCCAGAGTGTGATACCTACTTGCAGCCACCTAGAACGTGGATTAAGGCCCAATTGGAATCGAAGGAGCTCTTGACATTCTGCGTGAAGAGATTGAAGAATTTGAACAAAGTAAGGCTAGTGCATGCTGAATTCATTTGGACTGAACCTCACTCTAAGAGGATTAAGGTAAAGCTTCGTGTTCAGCAAGAGGTCCTCAATGGAGCAGTACTTGAACAGTCCTATACAGTTGAGTACGTTGTTCAAGACCAAATGTGTGAATCTTGTACTAGGGTACAAGCCAACCCTGACCAGTGGGTGGCTGCTGTACAACTGCGGCAACATGTTTCTCACCGGCGAACCTTCTTCTATTTGGAGCAGCTTATTCTTAGGCACGATGCTGCTGTCAGAGCCATAATAATTAAGCAAATGGATCAGGGGATAGATTTCTTTTTCGGAAATCGTAGTCATGCTGTCAAGTTTGTGGAGTTCCTGGGAAAAGTTGCTCCAGTTAGGAGTCGTAACGACAAACAACTTGTTTCTCATGATACCAAGAGCAATAATTATAATTACAAGTTCACTTTCTCCGTTGAAATCTGCCCTATATGCCGTGAGGATCTAATCTGCCTCCCCCCGAAAGTTGCTGTTAGTTTGGGAAATCTTGGTCCACTTGTCATTTGCACAAAAGTGACTAACAACATTGCTTTACTGGACCCTTTTACCCTTAGGCACTGTTTCTTGGATGCCGATCAATATTGGCGGACGTCTTTCAAGTCTCTGCTTTCTAGTAGGCAGCTTGTGGAATATATTGTACTGGATGTGGAGGTTGTTTCTTCTGAAGTTAATGTCGGTGGGTCAAAGTATGCTTTAGCTGATGCTCAAGTTGCTCGTGTATCAGATTTTGGAAAGAATGACACGATTTTCAATGTGAGGACACATTTGGGCCATCTTTTAAACCCTGGTGATTATGCACTTGGATTCGACTTGCACGGAGCTAATAGTAACGATATGGAACTCGACAAGTACAAGGGTTTGGTGGTCCCTGATGTGATTTTGATGAAAAAGAGTTACGAAGAGAAGCGGCTGAGGAAACGTGGAAAGCCTCGTGCTTGGAAGCTCAAATCACTTGGCATGGAAGTTGATGATACTACAGCCAAAGGAAGAAATGAGGAGGAAAAGAGGGATTCAGAGTACGAACAGTTCTTGAGAGACTTGGAAGAGAATCCTGAAATGAGGTTTAATATATCACTATATCGTAATGAGGAATACCAGCCGTCGGAAATGGCTTCCGTGACTGATGGGGAGGATCTACCTTCTGTGCCTTTGGATGAGTTGCTTGCTGATCTTGATTTAAGTGATGAGGAAGATGGTGAAAGTAGCATGAGAGAGTGAATTGAAGCCGGTTATCGTTTTCTCTTTTCCCGTGAATCGCTACGCTTCGCTTCTTTCTATATGGTAATATGCAATTTGGTTGCAGCGCTCCCTGCAGGTAATAGCAAGAGAGTGAAGAACGAATGATCCTCCAAACAAAAAGAGTGATTGAGTCCGACTCAAGCGAGTGAGTGAGTGAGCGGCAGTTTTTTTAAGTTCAACAAGATTTTTCTACACCTCATCAGAAGTTCGTTGGTATGAGATTTCTGTTATCTTCTTTATTTCTGTTGCCATATGAATTGGGATCTGCCCCAATGAGAATTAGAAATTTTATTGGTCTAGGACTGAATCTTATCCAAAATCTTCTCTTTCAACACAATGCAATCAGCATACTTCAACCCAGAAGTGATCAAAGGTACTCCTAAGTACTTAACTGGAAGGGTACCCTCAGGCATACCAAGAATCTGAGTTAAACTGGGTCTTAATCTCATAAGGGAAGGGACCCCAGCATAGAAAATGGTACTTTTACTCAAGTTAGGTTGCAGCCCAGAATAACCATACTTTCAGAGTTTGGGAGAAGCTCCACAGAGAATAAACTTATCATCAGCAAGCATGTCATCTTGGATTCGCCGATGCATATATCCATCCTTGTGTTCAATTGATTCAAATATCTTGCAGCATTTGTGCCCATTTTGTTGAAATTGCAGCTTTATTTGTGTGTGTGTGTGGCGAATTCAAACGTGTAAAGATAACATAAATAAATGGACAGAATCCCACTAACAAGATTAGAAAAGGTGTGAATTCGAGCTTCGTGGCCTTTGGCATCTTCTTAAGACTGGATTGAACTCGTGCAACACTTCATACATTTTACCTACATCGGAGTTTGAGAATTATAATTAAAAAGTTGCACATCCATAAAAAAATCCACATCAAAGAAGCTCATAATAGAGCTGGTTGGTCAATTTTATGTTTGGCCATTTTTGGCCCAAATTTTCCAATTTAATCCCTTAATTGGATGTCTTGCCTGTTGGTTTTTTTGTAGTTTGTGTTGTGGTATGTCCCTTTTGGTGTTTTAATCTCTTTTTGTGAAATTTCCAAAATGATTTTCCAGACTTATGCCATTTATCCTCTCAGTCCTTTTTTCCCCTCTGCTTTTGTCTGCTTTCATGGAGGCTAAGTCGCGGTGTTTGGACACGAGAATTCCAGTTCTCTCTCTCTCTAGATCCCCTTGACGGAAAATCTGAAACCTTTATCTCTCTCCTTCTCTCTTTAACCCTTCCTATTCGGTCCAGGTGCCATGCAGTGAGTCGAGATTTGGATAGGCTTGGTTGGGTAGGATTTTGAGTGGTGGCAGGTGAGGGGCTTGATTACAAGTATGAGAGTCATTACAGAGATCGTCCAAATTTCAGATTTGTCCTCTCCTCTTTGTACTTTTCGTCTTCTGTTCAACTGGTTGGGTGTGTTTGGAATGCGTTGGTGGGTGGCTTTGCTCTGTGCAAATTTCTGCTTCTCTTTGGTGAGTAGTCTATGGCTTAGTTGCAGGATCCTTCTAAAATGGGAGCTCAAATCGGCGTTTATCAGGCCTTTAAAGCAATTATTCTCATACTTTTAAGGGTGTTGAAATAAGAATATGAAAATCATATGAGTCAAGAAATTCTGCAAATTAAAAATATTTAACTTTCAAAAAATTTACCCTTTAAGATAGGGAAAATTACAATAAGTATCACTTTTCCTTCAATTACAATAAGTATCACTTTTCCTTCAATGGTCAAGTATTTAAAGATATTTTATATACATATTTAAATATGATCTATATGTGCTCCCAACCTTGGGAACTTCTAGGTGCCTCTGCTCCCCGGCTCCCGCTTCCCTCCCTGCATCGGCTCCCACTTCGTGTGACTAAGGTCTATGCTTATGTTTACCTGTTTAGTGGAAAAGTAGGCGCAACTCATCCCTAAAAGGCATCTCCATCGCTACCAGTCAATACATGGCCTTACGACTGCGCTGATCAGGGTTCTAGATAGTGGCCGAAATGTGAAGGGATTTTAAATATCCATGCCGATATTTATAGATATGCCGGTCAGCACATTGCTCTGATATGTTAACCGACAGGAATGTAGTTAAATGTCAAACTAAATTCATCAACAGATACAACTAAATTCATCCACTGGATTACTGGAACTGAAGTGGTGTCTCGTTAGTCGTTACTGTTATGTTTGAATAAAGACCTTGACATTTTGTTTTACGTCTACAATACTTTTGTTTTATGTCTTTTTTAAAAAAAAAATTACACTTTTATCCTGCTTTAGTGTCTACTGTACTGTTATAGCCTCTCCCCATTCTCCCATGCCGTGCTGTGTTTGCACTACGACATTGAGTGCAATGCAGAGTAATTTGAAGGGAAGGATCCAAAAGTTAATTGGAGGGTTATGAGTTCCAAGCCTAGTCTGGGCACAAGTTAGTCATTTATCATGTAGAGAAGCAAACAACAGGTCTTCCGTCTCTATCTGTGCTCCCACCGGCTGTGCACCTACTTCTCGGCCATTCTCAAGGACTGCGTCAAGTGGAGGCTTTAACTCCCATACCGGTAAGCTTTTGTCATTTGTTTTTGTGATTGCACATCCATTTTGTTTCATTGATCTGGTTTTAATAGGCTGTCCGAGTAACATTGTTTGATCTTGGTCTAGCTCACTCTGAGCTTTTGGGCCCAATTTCTTACTACATAGATCATCCAAACTCTGATATTGCCCAGGCCAAACGACCCAAACACGCTGAGAAAAGTAGGTAGCTTTATCACTCAAAAAAATTACTAAAGGTTTGGAATTGCAAATTTGCACCTTGCCTTAGTAAACTAGATTGACAAGGCATTTCACAATGGGAGGATAGTACTTTACCTTTTGGAGATTTCCAGATTTAGGGCATGTTAAACAAATTTTTGGATATTCTTTTTTTGTTTTTTTGGCTGTACAAGCGCATTGGGCGCACAAATTTGAAACTTCTGGGGTACGCCGATTGAGTTAGCTTAATCATGCCAAGAGAATGAGGTTAACATGTCATAAGTTGCAGCCTTGCTTTTATATAAGTGCGATGGCATGAACATTCCTGCTACTAAATGGAGTTTATGAATCTAAGAATGAGTAGGAAAAAAAAGAATGAGTCTTGATCATGAGCCTATCGATTCTGTTTTCTGTATTCTTGCACATATAATTGCAGTTCGTTTCTCGTAATTGAATTGCAAATGAGCTTGGCCCAAATGCTTGTACTTGGAAGAAACTCTAAAATGAATAGTCCAATTTACAAAGTTGTCAACTTAGATTGTCTTTTGGAGCACTGCGAGCTGTTTTTAGTTCATTTTACTGCCATACATACGAGAATAAAGATTTAGTTCTTTTTTTCTTTGAACGGCAAAGAATTAGTATTAATGAGAGAGGAGGAAGAAAATAAAGATTTAGTTCTACCAATGGACTAATACTCTAAAAGGCCCAATGTGTGCATAGATTTGTGTGGGCATGATCTGCTAAGGCTTCCTGATGTGGTGCCATAATACTCTCGAGGGAATTCCCGGCCGCTCCACTTTCTTTGAGGCTTGCACCGCGCGCTCCAAACTTTCCCGGAAATGCACAGCCCGCTCCACTTTTATGGCTTCAGCAAATGCAAATAATGCAAATGCTAAGAAGTGCCCATCAGTTCCCCCCCCTCTCTCTCTATCTCACTCTCTCTACCCACCCTACGTAAACCCATGCTACCTTACGAAAGTAATTAAATTTAAATCTTAGGTACCCTATGAAAGTGTCTAAAATCTTAGGGTACTTATGAAAGTGCCTAAATCACTAAAAACCCTATAATAAGAAAATGCACCATAAACCTAAACCCTAGGGTACCCTATGAAAGTGCATAAATCATTAAAAACCCTATAATAGGAAAGTGCACCCTAAGTGCCTAAGCCCAAAAAAAAAGTGATTGACCTTAATGGAGTTAGTGGTAATTAAAAAGAATGATTGGAGTTAGTGGTAATAAATATTTGTTTTTTGTACCGACCCGTAATAAATTCAATACTCTTTTCCACCACACATTTTTGTGGGATTCATACACTTAATACTACCCATAGGAACATATTCGGAATTCACGTTGTCATAAAATTTGGAAGTTTTAGGATTTCTTTTAAAGGAAACACTTTTTTTTTTGTTGCTATAAAACACTTGCACATTCTTGTTATCGCACATGCATGCGCATTATGTGAGACATAGCTTTAGTGTGTGATAATGACTAAACATGTAATATGTGAGCTAAAGCCTAAACCAACAGGCTACAAGTAAAAAAAAAAATGGAATATTGGAGCCCACTTGAGCCTTCATGCCAGTCTTGAGGTTCGAGCCTCTGTTTGCAAGTTGCAACGGAAGGAAAAAGGATTCTGAGAAGTACCAGACATTAAAAAAAAAAAAACCCGAAAAACGAGACATAAAAAGAAAACTTATTATTTTTTTTTTTGAAAGCAAAAACTTTATTAATCTTTGAAAAAACAAAGATTAAAGGGGAAGAAGTAAAAACGGCATCAAAACTAGGGGAAACACAACCCACTAGAAGATCATTGCCTACTTCAAACCCGAACGGAGAAACAAATGTTGGCAAGAAACCAACAACATACAAAAGAGCTCCAAACAAAATAAAAAAGAGAGAGCCCCAAGGCCAGTGCACCAAATGCATCGCATGAATTCACCACCAGCACCAAACCCCTTGCACTAGCCGATCAAAATCGCCGCAATAGCCACAGTTCGGAGACAAACACAAGATACACTGTTGCGCCAACACCAGCCGCAGCCTCAACACTAGCCGTTAGGCCAAGAACCGGTCCATCCAACAATAAAACCGGCGTGAGAAGCAACACGAAACCAGCGTGACCAACATAAGCCGCAACACCAAACAAGCCGTTAGGCCAAGAACCGGTCCATCCAACAATGAAACCCGGCGTGAGGAGCGGCAAGAATCCGACAAGAACAAAACGAAGTGAGGAGGATGACCCGCGACGTTGCGAAGCGGCTGGACGCCGTAGCGCAGGCCCACCGAGAGTAAAAGGCACAAGAAGAGATCTCACGCCCACACTCAAACCAAAGCACAACTCCGCCAGCCACCATCCACAACCACCCAGCCCGCCGAAACCCACAAGCCCATCTCCGAACATCGCCAAAGCAGCGCCTGAAAATCCACCGGAGTCGCCCCTGCCAAAACAAAACATCACACATCTGCAACAGCACCATGGATCGCCGCCCAGGAACACCGCCACAGCCCCACCGACTGAAAGTAGCCCAGCCGCAAGACGAAAAACAGCCGGCGCGATTGGCCGCCAAAAAGAAAAACCGGGGAGAGAGAGGAAAATGGAGGGGAGAGGGAGGAGGTGGTGGAGGGAGAGAGGAAGGAGAATGGAGGAGCCCGGGGGGGGGGGGAGCCGCTCCACCCCCCAGGCCGAAAAAACCCTAGGCGGTTGTTGGATTTGTGTTGTGCACGTCTGTGTGACACAGATCCCGCGCCCTAGAGGAACATTATTGTAGCATCTGACACGCGTCTTTTTGCTCACATATTACATGTTTAGTCATTATCATACCCTAAAAGCTATGTCTCACATAATGTAATGACTAATGCGTATGCATTTGAGAACAAGAATGTGAAAGAGTGTTTTTTCTTTAAAATAACATCCTAACACTTCTAAATGAAAATTAAAAATATATTGTTTTTAGTGTCAAGAGTACAATAATCAATTGAATAATAATTCAATTGATGATATAATCAAAATACAATAATCTGTACAGAAACGAAATAGCAGATTACAGAGTATTGAAATAATGTGAACAAACTGTTAACAAACAAACCAAATAGGGAAACGAGACCAAGTCTTGTGAAAACACATTCTCTTAAGGAAGATTCGCCGCCTACCGTGAGTGTTGTAGACTTTGACGGCGTCTTCCTCCCATGATAAAACGGTCGAAACCACGTACGCCAGAACACCTCCGATGAACGCCTTGGCAAACGAACCTGCGCCTACCTCTCTCTCTAAAAAATGTGAATAACAGTACGTAATTGTAGCTCCCGAATTTCTGGTGATGAGACAATAGCAAGGGCTCCTTTATATAGATAAAGGAGGAGTCTATAAAATCAATACGGGATTTAATAGGGCTGATGAATCCTGCAATTCAATTCTGAAACGGTAACTCCCAGTAACAAATGCTGAATTTGAATGAGAGCCTTCAAACCTCATCATGGAGGGATGTAACCGGAGTATTAATTAGCGAAATAATCAGCACTTATCACACGTAACTTCCAACCTCGTGGGGTCTCTTCGGTGGCCTCGGAAGACCCTCCGAATGTCCCGTTTCATTCACACCAAATTTCCAACAATTTATGCATGCATTGATGTTGTTTTGGGGTTTGGTTTGTCTTGATGATGCAAGTTTGTTTGATAGCAGTTTTAGCACATAGGCATCTGTTCTTGGCTAGCTCGATGCTGGTAGCTTTCTACGATGGTGACGGTTTCTTTGAGATGCACATAGCTTAATTTTAATTTTTATGTTTTTGTTGTTTTACCACACACATTCTCTAACTGTGTTATGTTCCTTAAGCCCTTGGTCTTTGTTTGTTGTCGGCGCCCGATATCTACGGGCGATAGCATAATTCTGAGTCCTTTGTGCTTTGTGGATCAGTGCTCTGTTCCTTGGGCTTTTTTTTTTACTCTTAGCTCATCTCCAGCGCTCTCTATCTTATGGCAATAACGCATTGTACTCTTTTTTTTTTTTTTTATGCTATTAATGAAGTTCTTACGCTTCCGACAAAAAAAAGAGCACTACCACGTGCTACTCAAGATTGTTTTTCTATCACACGTTGGTGCGAGACTTAAGACAAAGTATGCAAGTCTCCTAATATGTTCGTAGAAAGAGACTAGTGTACGTAGTACGTAGCGGTGCACAAAAGTCATTATAATATGGAAAATTCTAGTCACACGTCCATTTGTACAACCAACTTGTCATGTTAGACAAGGCAATTATCTGCACTTATAAAGAATGTCGAAAATAATAAGAACATGCACTACACAAATGTCAAATTTGTGGTGTAAACAAAGATAAAGTTGAGAAATTATTTTATGCTCTTAGACAAGAAATAATTTCTCAACTTTATCTTTGTTTGCATTAGAAGTAGAGAAATTCTGTTGATGCATTGCTACATCAAAAACTTCAATTTTTTTTTTTTAGACAAGGCAATTATCTGCATCTTTACCATCATAAAGGGAACGAATGAGTTTCGGGGATCCTGTAGTGCGGGGTTGCACTACAATCCTACAGTGCGGATCCGCTCCGCTCCGCACTACAATATCCCCTATTTCCTTGGGCATATAGATGGAGGTGCTCCAAGACGTCGAGATCAATCATTAAGCTATAGTTAACATCCATCTCAGTTGTTGTTTGTCGCCTACTTGACTGACTTGCACCACAGTAGGTGGAGATATTAATTTCAGAAGAGAAAAAGGAGGTAGAGTCGTGGAGATGAGGGACTATTTTGCCATGTTTTTGTTTTTCTTTAACATCTGAGGACTTTTGCACATTTTTTAGTGCTTTGCACCGCGCTGTGCACCGCTTAGCCGTTCGATCGTGTTTTGAACGGTCCGGATACGTTTGGTAATTTTGATTTATTTTTAATGGTGAAACATCAAAACACATCCAAGCCGTTCAAAACACGATCGGACGGCCGATGAGTGCACAACACGGTGCAAAGCACCCAGGTGCATAGCTCCCCCAAATCCTTTTTCTCTCCACTATGACTGCATTAGAGCATCAATATTAGCATTTCTACTTTAACTTTAAAGTAGAGAGCAAACTCTTTCAAAACCTCAAAAATTAGTCTCACCAAACGAACTCACCAATTTGAAGATTTCTTAACTTTGCTACAGTAACTTAACAAATTTGGTGACCTACTGTTCACTCACCAAAAGAGGAGGAGGGAGGGAAGAGTAAAAGTTTGAATAGAGAGTATGATTCTGTGAGTTTTTGATAAAGTGACTTGCTAAAGTTTAAATAGAGAGTCTGATTTTGTGAATTTTTTGAAAAGTGACTTGCTAAATTATAAAAGGTGTTTTTTAAGTTAAATTTGATATTTTTTTTTTTGGTGTGTGGATGCCCTTATGGAGTAATAATTTGGTGTAAGAACATTGGCTCACAATATTTGGTACGCTGCAACTAATATATCTTGACGAAGGTATTTCTATTGGCAGTCCACTAAGCTATCAATAACCTTATAAAAAGACAGAAACAACACATACTACAATGCACTTTTCCATATTTTGCAATATACTTTTACACATTGTTATGCATTTTTCATATATTTTTATAATTTTTTTAAACATCAACGACAACCAATAAACTATTTTTAGTATTTTCCATATTCTCTTTAGTTTCCGTTTTCCTCGTGTTTCAATCAATCATAAAAGTGGAGCTTTATTAAGGACGTACATGGATCCTTTTTAAGCCACATATGGGAAGGCTGGGTCTTACTTGTCATCTCTTATTGTTGTTTGATTTTAGAGGCAGATGATTTGATATCAAGTTCTAGGATATTATTATTGGTCACACTTTCACATTACCCACAATGCTTTTCAACTTCTATAACTTGGTTTCACACTCTATACCGACAATTTTCGTAGCCACTTTAAGGTAGCGTTCTAATTAAAGGCTGCTTTGACAAAAAAGTATAAACTGGTTTTTGGTTTATTCGTTTGTCTTTATTTTAAAAAAAAATTACATATGTTAGTTTTGCGTCAAATTTTCGTGGATTATTGATTTGTCTCGACTAGAGGAATCTAAAAATGATAAATTTATGGTCAAAATTATCTTTTTTTTAATAAAGCCAAAATTAATCCAATAAACTGGTTTATTTTCGGCTTTATTAAAAAAAAAAAAGTTTTGACCCTAATTTTATACTTTTTAGGTTTCTTTCGTCAAGACAAATCAAATAATCCACGAAAACTTGACGTAAAACTAGCAAATGTAAATTTATTGCTTTTCTTCCAATGCAGGCCTAAAGGGAAAAACTACAGTTTTTTCTTTTGGTACTTCGGAATTTTATAAATTGAACTTGTCTTCATATGCTTTCAGTGTAATAATATAAGCCCAAGTACTTATTAAGGGGGTGTTTGGGAGCCTACTTTTTAGCTTTTGATTTTTGACTTTTTGGTTTTTTGGTTTTGTGGCTTTTGGTCAGAATGAGTTTTGGATATGGGAGGAGTGTTTGGAAGAAATGTGCAGAATGTGTTTTGGAAGGGAAAATGAGAAGTAGAAATCAAAAAACACCTCCAAACCTATTTTTGATTTCTGGCTTCTAAATGGAAAAATGGAAAAACGATTTTTGGAGAAGTAGTTTCTGGGTGTTGCTCCCAAACACCCAGAATGCAAAAATGAGAAATCAATAAGTTGATAAATAGGGGGCCAAACGGCCTATAAGCTCCTATTGTGATTGAATCGATTAAACCTTAATCTTTTAAGATCAACTAGTTTGATGCCTCCGTGCACGCACAAAATCTCGTGCTCGTGCTTTTGTACTTTATTATTATTATTTTTTGTTTGTGCTGGTGATGTTTTTCAGGAAAATGTTGCTCTATAATTTTTTTACTTACAAATTTCCTTTGGTTCATAGTGACTATTTTCATTCAGTCTAGGATGAGTGTATGTACTAATACTAATGTAGTTCATGCAAGTTGTTGAAGAAAAGTTGAAAGAAACCAACAACAAAAAATAAAGAGTTAAGCAACAATATTTTATGCATTGAATATTTGAACGTAATTTCCCAAAAAAAAAAAAAAAATAGATGATTCAAGGAAAATAAAAATACCACTTTCAATCGTGCAATGATAATTGAATGTGAAACTGAGTAAAGAACAATTGCATGTGCTGAAAGGCATAAAAAGGACCCAATAGCTCCATTGTGGTTTATATAATTCTCCAAAATCAGTCACACCTAGAAATAAAACAAAAATTAAATTTGCAACTAAAAGAAACAGGATTGTATAATGAACAAATGATACAGTCCTTATTGTAGAATCCCAATATAAGTAACCCTCAGAAAACTAAATAAGTAACCCTCAGAAAACTACTGAACCCTGGAACGATCAACAAGCCCGAAATAAGATGTGGCTCTTAACTGGGGTTCAAGGAAGGTGGAAAAAAGCATAAATGAAAAGATTTTATGAATCAAAAATAAGTGAAAAAATAGTAGTTGCAGCTCCAAAAATAACTGAGGTACAACATGAATCATCATCAAACTCACCATTGATCTCGGAATCGGGGGCCCTGTAGTGAGCCAAACTCACTACAGGGTGTAGTTTCATTTTAATCTGAGCCATTGATTGTTGAATCCAACGGCCACTGTTGCTCACTACACCCTGTAGTGAGTGCCCTCACTACAGGGCCCCCGGTTCCATTGATCTCACCTTTTTCCTTTCCACTGCTTTGCGATTTTAAACCAAACAAAATAATTTATGTCAACAAGTACAACTTTCTCATCTCACAAACCAACATTATCACTCTCCAAATATGAAACTCTGATTTTCATTTACTCGGAACTATAGGTGGAATTTCGGTAGCAATTGCTTTGATCATTTGCAAATTCTAGCACCACATTTCCTATATGATTTGAACAAATTCAGTACCGACAACACGTTGCACATGTTATAATCACTCACAGATAGAGAGAGGAAACAATGGTCACTCAATTGTGACGAATATGACTTGCTAGGAACAACAGTACCAAAAGGCATTGAATAATTTTGTGAGCGATTGAAGCTGATAGCTAGAAAAGAGCTGAATAAAGCAATGATACTGTTAGTAATGGCAATTACAAGTCGTGCACCACAAATAAACTACTCTCTCTGTCCCTTTTTAAGTGGTCCACTTGAGAAACATGTATTTTTGCGGATGCTTAAAAATGTACTTGCGTATAACGTTTTAAAATTTTTTTTTTGGCACCAAATTAAAAAGTTATACAGAGAAATGTGTTTTTTAGGGGTTTGAAATTGCACGTATTCCCAAATTGATCATTTAAAAAGGAACTAAGGGAGTATATTGAAAACTAAAGCTAAGGATGATAAAGCGGAAAGAAAATCCTGGAGCTTAGTCCAAAATATATTTCTTGGGACATTGCACGTACAGATACAAGTGCACAGAAAATGCACAGATCGTGTTCGGGGACCCACTTTTGGATTGAAACGTTGGGACTTTGGTTCGACCACTTCTAACCGTCCGATTGAGCTGAAATTTTGTGGGCCCACTCGGAAAAATGTTCTAAGAAGAATGAACGGTTCGGATCACTCGTGCAGGACCCAAACGTGGGTCCCTGAGCACGATCTTTTGGATTGAAACGGTGGGATTTTGGTTCGACCACTTCTAACTGTCGATTGAGCTGAAATTTTGTGAGCCCACTCGAAAAAATGTTCTAAGAAGAATGAACGGTTCGGATCACTCGTGTGGGACCCAAATGAGGGTCCCCGAGCATGATCTGTGCATTCTCTATGGGCCGGTACCCATAGGTTTTTTGTATTTCTTGTGGGACAAAAACTAAGCCACTTAAAGTACAAAAGTTACACAGAACAGTCCATTGTCCAAAATATATATTTTTGCATGCCTGATGCTTTTGTTTGTTAGTTGCCGATGTCTTCTTATTTCCTTTTGGCGTGGACGCAACAAAAGTTTAAGCATTCTTGGACCTTTGGAAGCAACAAAAGCTTTGATAGTCTGATCGACCACACTGGTAATATAAATCGACCGTGTATCTCTCTCTCTCAAAAGCTATGTGAAGTCTCTCTCTCTTTCAAAGCGTTTATCTCTCTATTGACCACACCGGAAGGGATGGAACCGCCATCGAAGTCCTCCAGCGTCAAGGTACCTTGTTCTTCGAACTTTTCTCTCTCTTTTCCCTCTCTCTAAATTTCTCTCTTTATGCGTATACGTATAGATTCTATGCATGTGGTGTGATAAGCCCCCAATGTTGTATATATCCGGGGCTTATCTAACTCGTTTTACTCACTCACACACGCGATTTCGCACTTTATTTGGTTGATATGCGTGTAGTGTCGTTTTTGTTAGTTACAGGTTAAACACATGAATAAACGCATTTGGAGTGCATTGAGATTCGTGCCAAGTTACCAAGAGTCACGTGCCCCATGGCACGCCAACACCGGGCCTCGAGAGCCAAGAAACGATGAATTGGCTAAGGCCCGGCAAGCCGAAACGTCCCAAGTAGCCGGGGGCTTTGAAGTCGCGCTTCACGCTCACACAAAACTCCCGGTGGAATCGGGAGTAATCAAGCATGCACGAGGCCAAGGAACACCTCCCCCGAGGGTCGCACCACATATTTACGTGTTTTGGAGCAAGTCCGGAAGCACGGAAGGCCAAGGGAGTGACCAAAAGAAGTCAAGACATCATCAAACCAATAGTGGATTGATCCACTCTTAGAGTGGATCGATCCACTCCTGTCAAGACATCATCAGTCCCTAGTGGATCGATCCACTCTCATAGTGGATTGATCCACTCAAGGCAATTTCTTCACCAGAGCTTTCTGGATCGATCCACTCTTGAAGTGGATCGAGGATCGATCCACTCACGTCCAAATGGCTTCCAGAGCATTCTGGATCGATCCACTATGAGAGTGGATCGATCCACATCAATCCGTGGAGCATTTTTCAAGCATTTCAAGCACTTTTTGTACTTTCTACTTATGGAAAGTTTCTATTAAAAGCATTATTAGGATATTTTGAGAGAGATGGAAGGTGTTTGTATATATTTCCCTCTTCCTCTCTCTCCCCTCACCTTCTTCCTCCATTAGTTTTGTTCTTAGTTTAGTTCCACCTTCTCTCTAGTTTTTAGGGTAGTTTCTCTTTGATCCAAGGTTTTCATCTTCATTAATGTTGTAAGTGTACTCTTAATCTTTACAAATCTACTGTTTATTTGTATTTTCTTCATGTTTCGTATTTTCATGTTGTTCTTGCTATTTCCATTGAAAACTCTAATTTCTAAGTGTTGTTTGTGATTTTCTCTAGTGTTAATGTTGTAGGCCAACTTAGGTTCTTCACTTAAAATTAGTTTTTAAGTTTATTAATCATGTTTTGCATCTCCTTCAACGTTCTAATCTTATTTCTTGCTATGGTTTGTGAGTAGTTTAAGTAGGCTTAGTCATGGAGTGATTAGCACTCCAAGACTTGGGATTAATCCATTCATCTCATGTTAAGGCATACATTGCTTGTCTATCAAATATTTGGGGTTGCACTTTTATGTACCAAAGAGTGGGTTTGTTAATCTCTTTGATCACACGTAGCCAAGAGCTTGACTACTTGGCACGTGTGATGCTTTGGGCGATGTCAACCCATCCGTTTGCAAAATGTACCGAAAACCTCTAATCTTTGGTAAACACATTTTCTTGTAAATGGTTTTAAAATCTAAATCTTCCGTTCGGGGGCATTTAACGATGCCCCGAGCCGGTTATTAAGAGGGGATGGATTAACCCGAGACATGATCGCTAAATACCCCTAGACTTTGCCTTAGTTTAATTTTCCATTTTTAATCTTCCGAGTCGTTCTCGAAGTTAAGAGAATTCCACCAATCAAATCACAAAACAAGTTTGCCGCTTCAAGGCTACACCTTTACTAGCAAGACAACTCTCACGCCGGGTGCGTTCGGTCCCTGTGGATTCGACCCGGTCATACCGGTATCATGCTATCGCCGACCTAAACCCTACGCTTGGGGAAATAGTATTGGAATACAATCCTAGGGCGCAAGCATGGTGTGTATGTCTGAAGAATATCCAGTGTAGCACGTGGATGCTCCGAGGTCCATAGAAACAAATACTTATAAATTGAGTGTTCAATTTGCTCACTCTCAACCAAGCAATTATCCAATAGCGGCCTGTACAAAACGACAAGCCACAATCACAAATAGCCATTGAATACCAAGGGAATTACGAGAATACAGTTTAACCAAACACAAAAGGGTAAAAAGAAATGGGAGAAACCAATTAATCATGAGTTTTTCTATTTGAAATTGCAGGTTATTTTAAATGGGAGGAACCAATTAATGGCTTAAAGATATTGTTAACTTGTTCCACACAACTCTTTTGCTTCATTAGATGTTTTGTCATGTTTGAGTAAATAAGAACATGAGTGATACCCATATTCCAAAAACTCTTTTGCTTCATTCAATGTTTACGTGAATGACTAAAAGACCAAAACAAGAGGACAAAATAGGACCACAAAACACACAAAAGGCCAAAAGAATGAAAAAACACAACTCATTAGCAACTCAACTCTTCTCCGTAGGCCAAACCATTCAAGCAAATAATAGGCAATATACAAACTAATGCCCAAAACTTAAAAGAACAAGAAGATTTCAAAGACTAACCTATCACTAATGCCCAATAAAATCACATAGATAAGGACAAAAAAACGTGAAAGAGATTTTTAGGCTAAGATTATGTAGTTATGACTGAAAATTTTTAGGTTGTGATTTTTTGGGCCAGCTGTGCAAAAAGTTGAGAGAAACGGGAAGTAAGTAGTTGGATACTGTGGCGGTGAGTCCCCTTTGGTCTGTAATTGGATACTATGGCGGTGAGTCCCCCTTGTTCTTGGGCTAGCTGTGCAAAAAAAAAAAAAACGTGAATCAATTGGATTAAGAGAACCTCATGGTGGTGAGTCCCCCTTGGACACAAAAGGCCAAAAAATGGGCAAAATTGGAACTGAAAATAGAAGCGAAAGCCAAACGGAGGATTTCCTTTTAATATGGAATGATTCAAATTAAGAAATGGCCAATACTAAATCCATATTAAATTAAATTAAAGGGCAAGCTTCACCTAAACCCAATGTGGTTTAAAAGTAATGTGCAGTTACACCTCCTCTTGTTCACTTTGTTGTATCCGTACCCGCTATAAGTTTTGAAAAGTTGTAACCGCACCCATTTCCGTCTATGTTAACGGAGTTGTACCTTAGACGCCTCTTGAATTTAACCAACATATTAAATATTTAATCTAAGCCGTTCATAATGTATTAATCACAGAGTATAACATCTTTGTAAGTAATATAGATCAAACATCAATAACTAAGAGTGATCAGCTTCTTGTTAAATTGGAAGGTAAAGTTAAGTTTGAAATTATAATTCATAATAAATTCTATTCGACCATGAGATTTTCAATTTTCGATCGACTTGAAATTTGTTATGGATGTAGTGCTTGTCAAACTCTATAATATAAACGGTTTAGATCCAAATTTATTTATTTATTTTTTACAGGGGATATATGGATTGACAAGATTTAAAGAAGAAGAAGAAGAAAAGACGATAAAGCGTATTGGACTTTTATTCATTTTACTCAACGGCACAAGCATTATTTCCATTAATTGGGTACATCTGCACAAATTTCCAAACTATAGAGAGAGCGGATGCAACAAAGTGAACCATAGGAGTGTAACTGCACATGGCTCAAACCACGAGTATAAGTGAAAAACTTCGTATGGACTAAGCCAAAATGAATTGATAGAGTCTGAGAAGTTAAACGACCAAGTAAATCTTTCTTGGCCCCATAAGTTGTTCTGCACCCCTAATCTGTAAATTCTCCATATAGTGGTGATCATAATCTGTTCTTAGAAAGAAAGAACACCAATTGTGTTTACTCTTTTTGTCATTGTGTCAACTTTTTGTCTTCCCAAATTACCCATACATTAAGTTGTTTGTGCTTTCTAGGCCTAAGGCCAGAAAAGTAAAAACAACATGCCTAACCACCCCACGTTCACCGACTCAAAGTACTACCATACTTCTAGAACACAAAATTCCATCGTACAAAAAAAAATAAGAGAAAAGATAGAGACATAATACTTATACCAATAATTGCACAAACTTTCACAGATGATAATATGTGGGACCCACGTATCCTATGTGCACACACAAGTGTGCGCCAACCTTCTAACTAGTCTGAGGTTTGGGGATATTTTGGCGATCTTAATTATTGCTCACAATCATGTAAGCAAAAAATGGAGAACAAGACCTACCCAATCATTGAAAGAAGCTGAGAGGAAAAAAAGCACACAATATTTAAGAAAGACTGGGCCGGAGATGGAACTTTTTTCAAAGTTTGACAATGAAACTTGTACACGCGTATACTTTAATCTTTCATCATGCATTCCGATGGTAATTTTTCCTTTTTTTTTGATTTGTGTGGGGTTGGTGACAGTTTTTAGGTAGAACTCTTCCACTTGCTAGCTCCTTCCCAAATCTCTCTGCCGGAAAGTTGAGAGTGTACTGTGTGGTCTCTCTCTCTCTCTCTCTCTCTCTGAGAGGAATGAAGTGGACAGGTTTTGGTCCCTCACTTGTAAGGTAGCCTTTCAATGCACCCCAGTACCTTTCAGACATCAGTACTACTACATACACAGAAAACACACCCAGAATTTACCCAAAATTTGAAAATCGTGAATCTGGGCCGTTGATTTACACTTTCGGAGTCAATTCTGGGTCCCCTCTCGGGGCACCCAGACTTACTGATCAAGATAACAATGTTGCTGGTGAGTATAGCTAGCCACAAGTTTTGAACCCCGTGAATTGACCTTTGCACCATTTGGATTCTTAAGAGAAAAAAACGGGTTATTTGTACGGACACCTCTTGTACTTTGGCCGATTTTAAAAGACACCTCCTCTACATTATTTTTAGATATTTTGTAGGTTTGTATTTATTTGTGTGTTTTATGATGTGTACTGTTCGAACCATAATTTTGGACCCAAGATAGGGATGAAAATTGAGGGAATGAAGGAGTATGGAGGAACAAGGAAGGATACGCCTCAGTTTTAAACAAAACAAATAGGGAAATATTGCCAAGCAAGATCCATCCAACCTATTATAAGGCATGGACAGAGGGGCACTGAGGGACAGCACTTGCTGTCTCCGGCAATTACGGGCCGCTCCGGTCACTTTCCGACAATCGGAAACGTTCACTTCGTGGAGCTCGGTGAGTAGAATAAGTGTACCAAAAATCAGCTCAATCGGATATCATTAAGTGCCTGATCGGTACACATATAACTCGGCAATTATGGGTTCGAGTGGGTTTAATCTAGTGTTTCGGATGCATTCGTTTCATGATAAAAATGTTCCGATCAGGAACTTAATGATATCCGATTGAACTGATTTTTGGTACACTTGTTTTACTCACCGAGCTCTATGAAATGAACGTTTCCGATCATCGAAAACTAACCGGAGCGGCCTGTAATTGCCGGGGACAGCAGGTGCTGTCCCTCAAAAGGGACAGCAGTGCCCCTCTGTCCATAAGGCATGTACTCTCCCCGTCCATATATTTGTTACTCCCCCTCCGTTCTGAATTTCTTGTCCATTTACGGGTATACGTGTCATTTTTCAATTGCTTATATATTTCAATTTATAATGTTTTTAACAATTTTGAAAACTTTGTTTAATAATATTCATTGAAAACTATTAAACCATTAGATCCATATTGAATGTATATAACATTATATATTAAAAAATATAACCAATTTTTTTAGGCGTTATGAATAGTTAAAGTGGACAACAAATATGAGACGGAGGGAGTAGTTTATTTTAGAGTTTCCAACTATTTTAAGGAGTATCATGATTGCTTTGTATAATTATTGTCTTTCCAATTTTACCCTTCAATTAAAAAAGTTTTGTTAGTTAAATATTTGAAGGCAAGGGTAAAAGAGTGAAATTGACGCAATTTATTCATTGACTATTAAACATGGACAAACTTTAAGGGACAAAAAAATGTAGACCAACAAACACGGACGGGAGCAGCATTGGTGTTGTGCACCGTCCACAGCATGCGTGTTGTGCACGTTGTGCACGATCTCCGCCGTCCGCTCAGCAATCCAATGATCTAGCGAATAGTGGGAATCGTATACAACACGCATGCTGTGGACGGTGCGCAGCACCAACGCCGGACCTAACACGGACAGAGGGAGTAATTAAATTTTCTACGAGCGTGGCAGGAAAATTGATAAGATGTCGACTAGTCAGTAGAATTATTTGACGTATATGACAATTTCTCCACGTGGCTGCATACACACCGTTGCTTTTTTCTTGTATGTAATTTATGGATCATGGTCGGTTGAATTCCGGCATCTTTTTCTTTCTCCCAACTATGCACACAAGTTCCTCAATTAAACTGTGCAGTTTATTCTCTTCCATCAAACTGGATTTTTAATTCTCACCTTTTTTTGGAATATAAAGCCCACACTCAGCTCCCTAAATTTGAATACCCAAATTTGCATATTGCTTTCTACACTCTAAAAAGCAGCACAAAGCCTATCCTTATTCATGTAAGTTTTCTTTGAAACTTTCAGAGTGTTAGGTTTAGCATATAATGTCAAAAATGCCCGGGGTGGGTGCTAGCCGGCCGATCACGGCTGTCCGTGGTGCAAAACAGATCTGAGGCGTCCATGGCCGGCCGTGATCAGCCCAGCACCCATGCTGTCCCCGAAGGAACAGTACCATCCTCCGTTCCGTCAAAACTACAAGATTCATGTTTTTTGTTTTTTCATTTAAATTTTCTTGCCTTAGATAAGAGGAGTTAGTACATCAAAATTATTGTGTGATATGCACTTCAATAAGCTCATTCAAGAAAAACTTCAATTTCCAGTTTTGTAGGCACACAGATGATGATTACAACAACTCCAAGAGAAGCAGATCCCGCAGCAAAACAAGAAAGCAACTCAGTTCATAATATTGAGAAAAGCTACTCCAAACCCTCTTCTTATATTACTTCAACGTCGCGGTCAAGGCTTCAAGATCCAAGAATTGTGCGCGTTTCGCGCGCTTTTGGAGGGAAGGATAGGCATAGCAAAGTTTGTACTGTGAAGGGTTTAAGAGATAGAAGGGTAAGATTATCGGTCCCCACGGCTATTCAATTGTATGATCTTCAAGAAAGGTTAGGGCTTAATCAACCTAGCAAGGTGGTTGATTGGTTGTTAAATGAAGCTAAGCATGACATTGATGAACTCCCTCCACTCCAAATGCCACTTGAAAATTTTGGCCAAAGTAATGATGATCAACTATACAATACTAAAGACGCAGTTAAGAAGATTAACAGTGTCAGCTGGGAGCCGAGTTTTGGGAATCTCGATAAGTATAAGGAAGTAATTGGAAGGGATCACGTCTCAGTCGATCATAAAGCAAATTGGAACCACGGAAATGAAGAAGAACGAGGAGGAGGAGGAGGAGGAGGAAGAGAAGAAGATGTTTTGCGAAATAGGTTGTTTCCTGGATCCAATTACTACCAATCTTCCATACCAGGGTTGCTTAACAATGTGGTGCCATACAATTCAATTTACCGGTTGGATCCTTCGATTTTTTCGCTCTCTCATTTTGCACCCCAGACAGAAGATCAACCCAACAACTTCAATGTTGTGCCAATGCCATCATTGTCTCTCCAACCTGGATCTCAAGTTCTTGTATGCCCAACTGTCACAACACAACAACGCTATTTTCCTTCACATGTGGAGACTAATCCGGCGGATTTTGAATCGAAACAAATCAACCATGTTCAAATGTTGAGCTCGACTTCACAAAATCCTAGCAATAATCCAAATTCCTTGAAAGCCTTTCAATTGAGCATGTCTCCCAATCTCCTCCAATATTCCCAAAATAGTATCGGAAGCCGATCAAGTACCGATGATCATGAGTTTTCTCCGAAATGAAGGAAAACCTACGTGCGTTTTGCAATCGGAATACTTAATTTGATGCAAGCTGGCTGCTAAGACACCATTGGAGTGAAGGTTTTATTTTTATGATACCCTCAAAGAAGGCTCTTAGAGTAGCGATGATGAATATAAATAAGGGTTGTTCGGTTTGTTTAATTTTGCTTTGAATTGAGAGTATATATATATATGGTTGACATATCACATATGGTTACTGTCGGAATGAAATGGAGGGCTCTGCTGTCCGTAGGGTCGGCAGGCCCTGCCAACCCCCATCCGCGTCGTCCGTTTCGCGCATCAACGGCTCGGATTGCATTACCTCTCCAAAGTGTATCCGAGTCGTCCATTGTTTGATGCAATCCGAGCCGTTGATGCGCGAAACAGACGCGCGGATGGGGGTTGGCAGGGCCTGCCGACCCCACGGACAGCAAGCCCCCCGGGTTCTGTCGGAATGGGTTGCCAACATAGTTGAAATGTGCTCCGAATTGTATGATGTTGTTTTGAGTCACATTAATTATCAATAAATTTGCTTTTTGGTTGTGATATATGTTCACATTAATTATCACTACATTTGCTTTTTTCGCTGATAAAAACAGTAGAAAAGTCAAAATTGATGAAATTTTTGTCTATGCATGCCCCAGTTTGTTAATTTTGTACAACTACAGGGTAAGGTGCCATTCTTTATTTCACACTAGCGAATGTGGGTGAACCTAATATAGCCTCAATCGACATAAATCACCAAATTTTACTCTATGAAATCACTTTTACTCTATGAGAGATTTCTCTTTTAAGCTATGGAAAACACAAATGAAAATAAATTGAATGAAAATATGTCTAAATTTTTAAAATTATATTACCCGCAAAGAGTAAAAAAAGAGAGTAAAGGTTACCTTGGCAATAATTTATACTGAAATACGTGAAATAATTTACAAAAATGAAAAAGTCATACCCGCCCACTTTCATTCTCTTTACATAGAGGTTGCCTTTACTTTTCCCTTACATGTCATTTATGTTCTTGTATATCATTCGGGACGAGATTTTAATATTGAAATTGGAGAGAGAGAGAGAGAGAGAGAGAGCTTTGAAATTGGAAACAAATCTGAATAAAAACTCAATATATTTTTTCTATTTTCCCAAAAATAAACTTACCCATAATAAGGTTTATTTCTTGCTGAATAGTTAGATTTATAAATTTAAAAACCGTCCATCTCAGCCGTAAAACTTATGGGGGCATTTGTAGACTGTTGAATTTATGTATAAGTTTGAAAACTGAACTGTTTTATTATATAGGTAGTTCTCTCTCCCTCCCTATCTCTCAAGCGGAAGGAAAAAAAAATGTCCAAAAAAATGTCAGCTTGGCACAAGATCCAACACTAAACAATTTCGGTAGTTCTCCGTAACAGTTTTCTTCCTTTTTCCATGATTGCATCTCTTTCCAGCAGTTTCTCTACCGATTTTAGAGCACTGTAGTTGGTCTGCGTCATCTAGTTGCACGATGTCTAACCGTGTCGCGGTTCTCTCGACCTGAGGTAATATGTGGCTCCAAACAGTATCGGACAGTTTCTGCAGGGAAGCCTCGTCAATTATGGAACTACCGAGGCTGCCAAATCATTTATTTGATTTGGTGGTGTGCGTTATCTTGTTTGTTTTCATTTGTGCTCGGTAGGTTGTAATAGTCATTATTAATGAAATTCTTCCAAATATTTCTATAAAAAAAAAAAAAAGAAGGAGAAAAGAGGAGGAGGAAGAAGAAGAAAATGGATTACGCAGATAATTAGGGTTTCAAGGGGTGGTTGTCTTTTTCAGAATAGAAGGACCACATGGCTAGCTTGCACAGGGGGGTCCCCCAACCTTCTCTCTCTCTCTGTGTACTAGGGTGGGCTGACAAGCTATGAAATTTTACTTGAAGTTTCTTATTTTTGCTCGCTCTTTTTTATTTATTTATAGCAATGCATGTATATTCTTTTTTCTAGCATCTTTATTTAAGAAGATAACAATTTGCATAACATGCTAATGCGATTATATCGCTTCAGTAGTAATTTGGTGAATTTCTGTTTTTCAATTTCTAATAAGATAGTGCAATTGTGCTCAATATATACATATATGTATTATTCATATATATATTGATGTGTTTGCAGACTTTCTCAGAAAGGTCAAATGTCTCATCATTAAGGGCTAAGCTCCCTCATATAGTCATATGGGGTCTGGGAAAGGGTAAGATGTACGCTACGCAGCCTTCCCCTAAGTAAAGACTGTTTTTGAGAATCGAACCGTGACTTACGGGCGACAATGAGTCAGTTTTACCGCTGCGCCAGGTTCGCCCTTCGTCAAATTTCTCAGCATTCTCCAGCGAAAATCAACAGCAATTTTATCAATTGTAAAGTCGATTGTTTTGATAAGAATTTGGGTCTTGGTTCGGAAACTGGAAGCAGAGCTGGTTTCATGCTTAAGAACATTACACAATGCTGGAGTTTTAACAACTTTAAAGGTATGCTTTTAACCGTCTAACTTGTATAGAACCTTTTCAATGGTGATTCTTTGTAATTTCTTACAAAGAATCATCATTGACAAGGAATTTATGTTCCTCGTTTTTTTTATCAGATTACTGGATTAATTCGTAACTAGCTGGATAATACTGCTACTAATGCCATGAAAGAAGCCATAACAAATTAGCCATTGAATATGTAGCATTTTGGACCACAAAAATTATGTAAATTTATAACTAAGGCTGAGTGTCCACTGCGGTATTTTTGGTATTCTTGGACTACAAGTTGTCAAATCAACAAGGTCAGTCTCCTCATATACATCAACTGATTTGACAACTTGTAGTCCAAGAATACCGAAAATACTGTAGTGGAAACTCAGCCTAACTATAGATGCATGAACATTGAAGAATGGATATGGCAACTTTCTTGTGTTTACGGATTACTCTGTCAAACTTCCCATTCTAAAACATATAGGTGGCAGGATATATATTGTTCTCCTCGCTGTACAAAGATGATAACTAATAAGTCTAAGAATGCGGAAGCTGCGAAGTGGTTTGGCAGCTTGACTATTTAGTTATGTTGAAAAGAAATTGGGGTATTGATGTGAGAAAAATGCCTCTCTATCTGCTTTCTTCTTGAACGTCGGCTAGGTGGAATGGAGCGTATTAAACGGGGGTTGAACTTCACAGAGATGTAATGGTTACAAATGTAGCCAATGGGCTGCTAAAAATTTTGTTACTGAATCAGAATTTAATGTAAATTCAAGTGCATGTACTCATGAGATTGTACTCATGGTATAATCTAGTTGTAGCCTTCAGCTTTGCAGATTGTAGTTTTGTACTTCCACTCGATTGGAATCGTGAATGGTTGGTCTGAATTGAACTCATCTTCTGTCAAAGGTTTGAATAACACAAAGGTGAAAAATGAAAACTGAAACAGCATAAAAATTCCTATCATCGTCGTAATAAACTTTGTGTTATACACCCTATAACTAGCAAAACTTTTCTTCACAGGCAGCAAAGGATATGCAGTTCTCCTCCATTAATTGCTATGGTTTTACCTTAAAAAATGTGGTTAAAACGGAATCAAATTACACGAGTAGGATAAAATATATGGATACTAGAACAGTTGCCTGCAGTTCTTAGTTGGCCACCTTTGCAACCTTGCCTCTTTACCTCTCACAATTTCCCCAATGAGGTCTTTAAAGATCAGGCGCTCAATATCTAGTACTAGCCCTGGAACCTCTTTGTGGCAGTCTTCCCAATTTTGTGTTTGATGCATCATATCCTCACGTAAGATGCCTATCAAATCATCGTCCTCATCACCTGCGTTGCATTTGGAGTTGGCTTGTAGATGATCCATCTCTGAACATAATTCTTTCAGAAGCTTCCGCCCACTGAGGTTTCTCACTCCCAGTTGGTTTGGAGAGATCCATGGGTCATAATAACCTGCTGAAATGAATTTGCGCAAGAGTATCTCATTCACAGTATCAAATATCAATTTTTTGTTGATTTTCTCACTGAAATTTGATTGGTCAATCCTGCCCTTGGTTTGTTCCAGGACAAGGAATAAACTTGGGTTGACCAAGTGGCTTGATTGATGAAGCTGAATGATTGTTGAGCTGGACCCTAGATCTTTGAGGAGTATTCCTGAAGCTAACAAAATCTCGGTAATGTACCTATGCTGTGGATTTGATGTCTCACTAAGAGAT
Organism: Vaccinium myrtillus; assembly: GCA_016920895.1. Classification (NCBI taxonomy): domain Eukaryota; kingdom Viridiplantae; phylum Streptophyta; class Magnoliopsida; order Ericales; family Ericaceae; genus Vaccinium; species Vaccinium myrtillus. The sequence goes on from CM029277.1 coordinate 8,532,726, forward strand.
GCTATATGATCTGTGGAAGCTTCATCATGTTTAGAGTTAACTTGTCTGAGCTTATGAACCAAGTACTTGATGCTTCGTAATTTTTCCTGATCAAAATGGGGGCTGAGATTGGGTCTTGTGTTGTTCAAAGAATGATCTAGATCCACCTGACTGCGTTCTGCTTCGTCAGAATTTAGAGTCTCCTCATCTGTATTAACAATAAAAGAGGAGCAAGAAGTAAAGAATAGTTAGAGGATCCAGCCATCCATCTTATCATACATGTCAATTGAAATGACCTCCCTTCGGCCCCTCCTGTATCTACCCTTATATGCCCTCTGGTTTTATCTTTCTTATTCGTAAACATGAGCAAATTTTCTGTTTTTTGTTCCCTTTAGTGTTTGTGCCAACATTCTGCATCTTTTGAGCTTGTAGCTAATATTTATAAAATATCAACTTGGTGCTATATAAGTAGCAAAGTTTTGGACCTTTGAAAGAGTTGTTCTTTCCATTGAAGGTAAAACTTAATGCAGAAGCCGCAACCACACATGTTTAAGCTATGTAATTGTGTTTCCTGAGTCAGGTTTAGTCTTTTAGTTGTGCATTGTAATGAGTATGTCAAATTGTTAGTGTATGAAAGGTCTGTATGACAATAGTTTCACTCTCCGGTGCTAGAATTTTAATCATTTTTAGTATGAAAGTGCCATAGTTTAAATGTCACATATCAAGAATCTCACCTTTAAATGCATTTGATATCTTGTTAACAGGCGATGGCAATTCCTCTCCAAAGAATGTAGTATCAAGAACAGACACAGGGCTTGGCTGTTCCAAGTTTGCTGTTATAGGTGTACCATTTGATCTGTCTTTACTTGGTCTCACTGCTATCTGAGTGGAAAAAAGAAGAAATGTGTGAACCACTTACCAGAGGGATATTACAAAGAATTGAATGCAAAAGATAATGACACATACTTCATCCTTCTGGTACTTGTGCTGGCATGAACCATTTCTTTCTTTCGATCTATCAGTGCTTGTGACTTCTATATCACTCTGTGAGGCGAAGCTGAAATTGCTGTCTGATTGTTCTGAAATTGCATCGTCTTGGTGACTCAAGTGCCTTGATACTGATTGCTGATTACTCAAATGCCCTGTGGCCCTGCTTGAATCAGGCATCGGTGTTAGTTGCCGAGATAGCTTTTTCTGTTGAAGTCTTGGGCTCACAGCTGTTGAGCTTGTTGCTGAGCTGGCAGGATTTCCTCCACTTCTATGTTGAGGTGCCTTTGAAGTCTGTATAGATTTGAATGTTCTGGAGTTGCTGCTCTTATCCATGGAATTAACTTGAAGGGAAGAAGGTTCTAGAAAATGGTTCCTTCTTGGAATCAGATCTTTAGTTTTTTGGTTAGCAAGAGGATCCTTTCTGATAGCTGAAGAACCAGAATTTTTTGGTTTCTGAGCAGCTTTCACTGTTCTAATGGTCGCAACAGAGGATCCAAATTTCTTCAGATGACCCTTGTTAGTGGGAGTACTCTTATGACCATTGAGGTTATTTGAGCTGTGGTTGCTTGTTTGAGGCTCTAAATCTGACACATCATCTTCCTTTCCATTCTCTAGCCTCTCCTTAGTTTTTCCCATCGCTTCGAGTATCTGTTTAAGAGCTCTGAGATCCTTGCTAGATCTTTTAAACTCAAGTTCCGTCACCCTTTTCTCAATGTCGCCATAGACCGAAGTGCTTGGATTTTGGAACTTAATGTTAGAACCTCGATTCCTTTCTGACTGCTTCCAAGGAGCTGGCTCCAGTGGAAATCTTGATTTTGGAGCCCTAGAAGCTTTATCGTGTGTGCTTTCATCACCTTTTCTTGATGAGGTGGACATTGTTTCAAGATCCTCATCACTGCAGCATTTTATCTCCCTTATCTGATCTTTGGAATCTGGAAACGCTTCTATTCCCATCAACTTTGCCACCACACTAGACTGTTTTTGTAAGCTACGCGTCTCTTGGTGTGGGTCCACGGTTTGGCTGGAAATAGAATTTCCATGCTTTAAATCATCTAAATGATTGTTTTGTATAGTCCCATTGGCATATTTCCTGAAGGACCTTTCCCTACTGTCTAATGATAGTCTGGGGAGCTCTTTTGGCTTTGTGGCAGATTTCCACTTATCTCGCGTTGCCCTTTCATCATAGGAGAATCGAGGAGCATCCTTTGGTGGCCTTGGGGAGTCTACGTTCTTCACGACACGGGAAACTCCTTTAGCTTTGGTGGTAGTCTTGACTGATAACTCATGTGTTTCTTTGTATATTGAGTCCTTGACAACACCACAGAGATCAGGTGACTGCTGCCTCAAGTGCGAAGAATAATTTGCAAGTTTGCTGGGTGGAATTTGAGATGGATTTCTGAGGAAAATGCTGTGATCAAAGGAAGATTGTTCCAGTTGAGCTGTTTTACTACGATCTACTGAAGAGAAGGTAGATGAGTAAGAGGAGGATGAAAAAGACGTCGTGGATGATTCTTCCGAGACTCTTCGCTTCTCTTTTGCGCCCTTCTCCAGGTGTTTTTCCTGAAATTTAGTCATAATGTTTGAGTATGCTGAAAATCAATAGGGGTAACTGGTGAGCAATTAAGGTAGTGTTTGATTCACCGAATGTTTTCGGGAAGAAATGGAATGTTCATTCGTTGGTCTCCGAACTCCCAAAGGAATGACCATTCCATTCCTTTGTTGTATATCCTGCCTATTTTAGTGAACCAAACACTACGTAGGTTTTTTCCGATCTTACTATGGCTTTTTGAGCGATACTGTTAGGTTCCGTTCCATTTTCGCCACTTTGACCTGTAGAAATATTGACATGTTTTAGACATTAAAGCTAGCGATTCTAACTCTGCAATTAGGAAAAGAAATCTATACTCAAGCTTCTATCAAAGGAAATATGAACCTCATTGCGACGAAGCATTGACTGTATAAAAGGAGGTATAATTCACAAACAAGCATTAGTGTCCGATGTGAAGCACTAAGATCAAAACACTTTAGGATCGTGACAATGTAACAGTGAAACGCCCAAAATTCACCCAAGTATGGATGAAAAGAATATCTTGAAGAAGATTGCAAAATTCAGAATTCATACATCTTTTAGGAGAATTGCCAATTGCCTAAAAACACTAGCCTATTTATAGACACAGACCATTGTCAGTGATCAAATAAAGATCAGCAGTGCTTCATACCCAGAAAACAGATTCAGAAATTCTACCCAGAAATTACCCCAGAAAATCTGAGCCACTCGTTCCAGTTTTCTGGGTAAAATTTCAGGACACTTGCAATTTCCAAATAAAGATACTTACCTTTGTCTCAATCTCGACCCACTCAACTTTACCTAAGAGTCTCCACTGTCCGCAACGTATTTGTGGAAAGTAGGACCACTTACACAAGGTTCACATTTAAAACCACTATGTATCAAAAGTTGAGAAAATGCGATCCATAGGACTCCGAGACAGAATTATTGGACAAAAGTTATATGTACCTTCTCCTAAGAGCAAACACAATTGTACCTTCATTCAATATGAATTTCCACTGTTTTCAATAAAATTGAATGATCATTAGCTATAAAGTTTTTCATAGATGGGTAAAGAAGGCCGAAAGCCATGCAGTCAAAATTTAGATCCAATAACTTGAATCAACTAAGGTAGCTTGAAGGTTATAAATACCTGGACGTAGTCTCTTCTGGTTGTTGCTTGTGATGCGTCCGCCGGGGAGGAAATGGCGGCGGTCAAACAGCAGAAATATCCCACTCATGCACCCAATCTGCTTCTGCAAATCCGGGTTTTCATCCATCAAAGAATAGGGAAGTTTTGCAGACATCTTCACCTTTTTTTTCTTTGATTCCAGAAACCAAAAATCTTACACTTTCTGAGCTTTCATTTCGCTTTTCGAGTCCTTCACGATGATTTCCAGACCCCTGGCTTCAGTTTTCTGAGGAAATTTAGGACACACATTCCTTCCTTCAACGACCAATTTCGCTGCCGGTAATCTACTAGTTAATTTCCAGCTTGGTTTCTATCAAAACAGTGCAGCTAGGCTTCTTCAAACAACTTTGCTATCTATAACAGCTACCACTATCAATGGCTACCAATATAAGCTGCAGGGAAAATCTGCAGACCCAAGAAGAGATGTTTTTTGGGTTTGTTGCCAGAAAAAAAAAACGAAATCTTATGCTTTGTCTTTTGGCTCTCTCAAGGAAAGGCAGCTCTAGAGGCTACAGATTTGGAAGGGATGTACTCCAACGGATGAAGGCATTGCATAGTTTATTTGAGGAGGGAGAGGAGTGGCAATTTTTTAAGAATGGAGTGTGCAAGAGGAGAAATATTTCAGTGCCCGGTGGGTATGGTACACGTGGTACCCGCTCGGCAATCTTAGCCGTCCACAACACAATCTGACGGTCAGGATTTTAGAGAAAAAAAAAAAAAAAGAAAGGGGATCAAAAAAACACATTTGGATCAATTTGACGGACGTTTGGATCAATTGGTTACCATTCACGTGGTACCCACCGGCACTGAATTTTTCTGCAAGAGAGGGAGCAAGAGTGTGGGAGAGAGTGTGTGTGTGGGTCAGATCTAGTGTGAATGTGTGGGTCATTTGCATTGGTTAACTTGTTCCACTTTTCTTGTGGACAAAATAATGTGGGTGGGTCTTGGAGTCTGAATCTCCCTACATGGTCATGTGGACTTTGTCAGATAGTGAAAGAAATATGAAGGTGGAGTTATGTACTGGCAAGCCTCCAGAGTCTAAAGCCATTTTTCAACTAGTCCCCAGTTCAATTTACCTTATTACCCTCCTGTAGATTCTCATTTTCAGCCACTAGATAATGGTTTGAATTGGTTCATTTTGTTAGTTTCGTCGAGTTGATCATCCTGACAAAAGGAACAAATTTATCTGACATCCCTAGTCACGAGTGACGTCATTTGCCTTGAAGAAATCGAATCGCTAGCAAGCAAGATTTTGAAATTGAACTTGTCAGTTAAATATCATAGATTGTAATTACATCTATCGTGCTTTTGAATTTCTTTTGCTTTTCAAATGTTGAGTGAATCAATAGGGAATCAGTTTAATATACAAAATCATCATTTTTGCACTTCTGAACAAGTTTTACCTCCTAATAATCACATTTAGGTTTCATCTGATAAACTGATATTATTAGTTTCGCTTTCCTAGTGGATGATTGGCTTGCTAATGGACCTTCAAATTTTATTCCTTTTATTAGTGAGTGTTTGCTTTATTTCATGTTCATGACTCATCTTGGAATACTTCCAAGTATAACGTTACAAATTGTTTTATTTTTATTTGTTTGGGTACTTTTAGCTTGGTGATTGAAGTTGTTGATATTTACTCTCCTACTGTAACTGGGTATTGCTTGTTCCACTAACTTCGGCTTTTTGGCTGTTTGGGCTTTTTGGATTGATGTATGTGAGGAGAATGACATGTCTCGTGAAAGCCTCGTAAGTAGGACGGGGCCTGAACGCTTTTTACGTTAGGAGTGCAGAAGCCTTAAATTGCTATGTACAGATCTGCTGGTGAAATGCATGTTCAGAGCTCAGAAATGAATACTCCAGTACTGAAAGAGTTTCTGCTACTAAAAGATCTTATGCATTAAACTGGTATATCTCTTTATCCATTGAAGAAAGCTGAGTGCTTTTTTGTTTAGTCCTCAGATGGAGTACATGTTCATACAATTATACTCTCTGTGCTGTTAGATTAGAAAGCTGTCCACTGGAAATTCAGAAATTAAAACCACCAAAAAATGGGGGGAAAAAAATAAATCAAGAAACAGCTGTTATGGGGTGGCCGTACTGTTTTTCTCAGGCATATCATGACTTCCCACCAGAAAACACCTTGCAGTGGTGGGTTCGCCATGTTTGCTTCTCATTTCTTCTTGATATGACGATATGTCTGTGATTCCAGTCCATAATCACTATCAATTCTGATAAAAAAATATATATATTTAAGAATTGATGATATGCAATTTTAAAACAATGTCAACATGCTGAGAGAGAGAGAGAGAGAGAGAGATTCTATGTAGGAGTATTTATCTTTTTCTGATGAGTTAGGGAGAGGTTATATTTGCATCTGATTTGTCATAGCCTGACAGGAGGCTGTAAAAAAACTATTTGAAGCTTTTCATGCTTGGGGAGGTATTTACGGATCCGGGGGCCTGTAGTGAGGGAACTCACTACATGCATATAGTGAACTCTCTCAACGGTTCACATAAATTGGGATTAAATTAATGTAAAAATGTTTTTTTAAAGTGTAAGATGATCCAGACCGTTGAACGCCGATTGGACGGCCGAGGGGGCTCCCCACGTGGTCCCCGGTTCCTATTATACTATGCTAATCGAGTCAAACAAGAAAACCACAGTTACATGTGTTCAAACTTGGCTCGAGCTTGAATTTTTTTGAAGATTAATTGTTCAAGTTTGGCTCGCATTTGAAGTTTTGTGTTCGTGATAAGTTTTGGATTGGCTCTTGGAATATACAAAACAACATCGAGTTTTCAAGCCTGAGCTTTAATTCGTTCCGGGTGTGTTCTTTCAATTAATAGCTATGGTCTGTTTTTTCAAATACCACATATATCTCCCATGTGCCCTGTGGAGGAGACCATTGAGCATCTGTTTTGCAAATGTCATTTTTCATAATGTTTGAGATGCTAAGGATTTTCCTACCTCGTCTCTAGCTTTAAAGGCGAGATATGCTTTTAAGGGCTCCTTTGGCAAATCCATAATTCGGATAATTAAATTATTCATTTTGTCTTTATTCAAATTTTTTTTTTTTTTTTGCATTTGTTAGTTTTGCGTCATGATTTTGTGGTTTCTGGATTCCTCTCGACGAGACGAATCTAACAAGTATAAAACTATGGTCAAAACTCAAATTTTTTTTAATAAAGCCAGAATTAATCCAATAATCCAAGTATTTTCGGCTTTATTCAAAAAAATATTTGGTTTGACCATAAATTTATACTTCTTTTCTTTTTTAAGAGAGCATGCATGGAACATGACTACACTTCCATAGTCTAAACTATAGCTAGGTAAATATGTAGATTACCAAAATTTATGAATTGTACGCATTTGTTGATAGGTTTTCAAGAAAATTATGTCTTTTATTTTTTAATACAAATAACAACATAAATACAACCAAAAAAAAAGAAAAAAAAGTGAGAGCGCTGTGGAGGAATATAAGGATTAGACTAAGCAAAAGATGCTCTCTCGTAACTTGCGAATGGATGAAAGTTGATAGGGCCTGCTTAGCTAAGCAAATGGGCAAACTAGATATCCTTTCGTAAAACCTTCGAGATTCTACAAAATGAGGGCTTTGAAAAAATCTCTCGTCTGAAATTGCAAATCAAAAAGATGTTGAGGTGATGACTTCCATTCCTCCCTGCAATCAGTTTAATGCATAAGAACCACTGAATGAACTTTTTATTTTAGGGATCAAAAATATAAAAAAAAATTATTTTTAAAAATAAAAAAATTAACATTTTATTTAGTAATGCAAAACCACGTGGATAAAATGAAAAGGTAAAGCACATGAGGGATGCCGGTATTTCATTAGGCAATATATCTCCATAATACTTAATGAAGTACATAAAAGGTCAACCCGATCAGCCCACCCTAATTATTGGCACATGATGTCCCTCCAGTGGCGGAGCTATTTTAGCAGGGATGACTTAATATATATATATATATATATATATATATATATATATATATATATAAATATACAGTACTTATCTAGTCCGGGATCCCGGATCCGGGATTCATAGTTCCGGATCAAATTTTGACGATCCGAGCCGTCCAATGTGTTCAAAAGGTGTTTTCCAAGGTCCACGCGGGAAATCTTCAAAAAAAAATACCGGGAAGGGCTTGATCCAAGCAGTTTTCGCAAAAAATATATATATACAGTTTTTGCGAAAAACTGCTTGGATCAAGCCCTTCCCGGTATTTTTTTTTGAAGATTTCCCGCGTGGACCTTGGAAAACACCTTTTGAACACATTGGACGGCTCGGATTTCCCAAAAACAATTTTTAAAAGCATCAAAACACCGAAAAGGCTTCAATCCGGGATCCTTGACAGGATCGCCGGTGTATAAATATATACTTATTATATATAGTGTAGAGCTTTTGTGTACATTGAAATAATTCTAAGCTAATGCAATAAAACTTAATAAATCATTTTGTTTTATTTCTTTCGCCTTTGACAACGCTCAAAGGCTTTTTTTTTAATTTATAAAAGAAATAGAGATATGATAATGTAAAAAAGAATCTATTTTTATTTAATAAAACTGAGATTAGAACAACCTGTTACACTTATGATATTTATAGTATTAAAAAACTACATATCATGTACTTAGATTTTTTTTTTTTTTTTTTGGGCAGCCCCATTAGGGCTGTAAATGAACTGAGCCGTTCGTGAACTATTCGAGGCTCAACTCGGTAAAGGCTCGTTCGAGTTCGATTCGGATACTAAACGAACTGAACTTGAACCTCAATTTTAGGCTGAACCTGACAATATTCGGCTCGATTAGGCTCGCGAACTTGGAATATATGCATATCTCATAAGAATTTCCTATATAACCTTGGATATGTATAAACTTTTACATATGCATAATGAAAATTTTATAACTTCTACTTGTATAAACCAATAAAAGTATTATAACCTTTAATTTTACTAATATGTTTTTATAATTTTATACATGTATGAACTTATTTATGTACAGAATAGATTTTTTTTGAAGTTCTAGACTTATATTAGAGCATAAATATCTGATATTTTTTCCTCGTTAAGGCTCGTGAACAAGTTCAAGTTCGACTCAAATCTAGGCAAGTTCGGCTCAAGCTCGGCTCGTCAAATTTTTATTGAGTTCGAGTTCGGCTCGAGTTCGTTTAAAATTTTAATAAACGAACTTGAACATTCTAAAACTTGGCTCGATTCGACTCATTTACAGCCCTAAGCCCCATGTAGCTCCACCATTGCCTCTCCTAATTTTCCCCCCACCAAATCACCATCTCATGTGCTAACATTATTTAACTAATTCTAGGTGGGATCTAATGTTAAGTCAATTAAGAAAACGTTTCAGAGAGAGAGAGAGAGAGAGAGATGTGGCTACTTTATTTAACAATAAAATGTTGCTACTTTTTATAACAATAATAAAGTGTGGCAACTTTTTAAATGAAAGGTAACAAGTCACTATTCTAGTAGGAGTTACAAGATTGTGTGAGCCTTAAAAAAGGTAGAGTTCCACATTTGAATGTGAGGTAAGACAATATTCCATGTTATCTCTTGGTCACATGCATGATAGATCTAAGCTTGATCAGATGTGAGCTTTCTTTTTTTTTTTTCCCTCTTGTTTAGCTGAGTGAGAGATTCCAACGCTTACAGTGGTGGATCCTCTCTGATCCAAGTTTTGCGCTGGATAAGACAGGCCAGATCTGAACCTTTCATTCGCTACAATCAAAGTTTGGATGTATTCATAAACTCTAATCGATTAGAAGTTATGTGTATTGAGTACATCCGAACCCCGATTAGAGTTTATGAGTAAATCCAAACTATTGAATATAGTCCATATTTGAAACTGTCTGGTTCGGTCCAAAACTTAAATTAGAGAGAATCCGAACCCTTCTAAACGAATAGTTCTGAACGATCTAGTTCTGAACAATATATGTACCAAAAGAAAATTTCAAGTGAACTATATTATCCAGTAAAGGTTTTGTGGATTCATCACAAAATTATATAGGATTGGCTCGCAATCTCCAAACTTCAATTTATCAATCATTTTCAAGTTGCGTGTGTACAATTGACCGATCAAATCATCATCCTGAAATCCGTGGTGAGCCTATGTTTCTGAATTAAAGGTCTAGGACCAGAAGTAGAAATGATTCCTAGAAAATCGAGCTTATGAAAAGTCAGGTAAAAAAATGTAAAAACATCATATTAGGTTTCATTTACTTTTGCGAGATTGAGAAAAAAACATAGTAAGGAAGGCTAATTAAGCACGACAGTCTAGCACTGTGAAGTTGCTGTTGTGCCCAAACACGCACCATACGCACAAAAGCAATATAAATCAAGAGAAACACAACACACAAATATACGTGGTTCGGCCAAATCGGGCCTACATCCACGGGGAGGGGGGTTTCACTATAATCCGGAGAAAATCCGTGATCTTGTGTTACACACTCACACTCAATCTCACAATAGATGAAACCTCACAGTTCTCTCGTGTATCTCTCTCTCTCCGGGAGAGCCACAACCGGCTCCCCCTCTCACACTCTCTGCCTCTCTCTCTACATTGTGCTACCACACACATAACCCTAGGCATCATAGAGTATTTATAGAGATAACATAAAAACCCTAAAACCTCCCATCTGGGCCTAAGCCCATCGGCCCACATGGGTTGGACTCTCAACAATCACCCCCTCCAACCCGAGTGGGCAATGTCATCCGCATGACACCCCCATGTTGCCATCTCCAATCATTTGTCTCTAGCAAGCGCGCTGTGTCACTAACCTATCGAACATCCATGCACCCCAATCCAGTACAATAGCCCAAACGAGTGTATCCTTGCAAAACTAGACTCTCCACCAATCGAAAATCCGAAAAAACCGAGCACCGCACCCTCTCAACGGAATGCCTCCGCCCGCCGAGTACCGCACCCCTCAACTAGGATGCCTCCACTCGCACATCTCAAACCCGAGATGTATGCGCTCACCAATAGAAGCGCATGCGCTCATCAATAGAAGCGCTCACACCCCCTCAACTAGGGTGCTCGCATCCAAACCCGAATACTCATGCCCACTCACGGGACATAATCCAGTGACACCATCTCTCCACCCCATGTGGCCACATATCCTGGAGAGGATCCAGTCACAAAATCACAAAAGAAAGAGAATACCCCGATGCATCATCTCATCTCCATCTCAATTTCTCTACATTCGGAGCTCCCGTGAACATATCCGAACAACCAATTGCATCCCCATTGCTAGCTAGCATTCGCACACTCCGATTCGACTCTCGGCGCATCCGGTACCATCCGGTCATGACTCCAAAGTACTCTCCAACGCCTATCCTGTGCATGCATCCGCAATCGTGCTCATCTGCCCACGCCATAACACCCATCTTTGCCCGATCATGCGACATCGGCTCAATCACTTGCACTCCCACAAGCTTTGTATGGTGGCCCTCATCCGTTAGACCGGAAATCACCATCCGATCAGCTCCTCCTGCAGCCCGAATCAAAACTGCATCTCCGGATGATAGGTCTTTCCTATTGAACCAGACTGCCTCCGATCTCTGCCGACTACTCCGACCTGTCACTCTAGTAAGCGCCTGTGTCATTACCAAACAAGTGTATCCGCACCCATCAACAAAGATGCAACACCTGAGAGAATGTATCCCTGCTCACTAGCTTCTCCGACTAATCACCACGGCTTCATCGCCGCGAATCTGCAATCATCCGATTGCCCCGGTCAACCTCTGATCTCTGCAAAGTCTGTCCAATACTCCTGGTGTGTAGCTGTCCAACTCCGCTCGCCTCTTTAGTCACCAATCTGTCACCTATCTGCCACTCCTGCCACTATCCTGGTCTCTCACCACTCTCTGTCAGCTCTCCCGGGTCTCATCCTGCCCCCTGGTCTATCCATGTTCCAATCCCAGCTCTCCTAGCACCCCCTGGACTCCCATTGGATCTCCCAAAAATCACCGCTCCTGCAAGCGCCTGTTATCACTAACCAGACGAGCCTCCATGCACCCCTAAACCAAAGTGCAATAACCCGAAAGAGTGTATCCCTGCTTGCCAAACGCGAATGATCATCCCTGGTCTGCCTCCGACTCAACAACATCCCATCTGACTGACCTGACCACGTCCGATCTTCCTCAATCTCTCCGGATGTGTCTAGAACCGCAAAATCTGACTCGAATCACTCAAATCCAAGCCCACCAGTGAATCCGGAACCGTCCAATTAGCTAGGAATAGCCTCCTCACAACCCAAAACGCCTCTGAACACTCAAATCCGGCTCAATCAAGCAACAAAACCTGCTTCCGAGCCTCTTCACGAAAAACAGAGTACGTGGTTGGATCCGGAACGTCGAGATAGTCCAAATCGACTACTCATATGCGAAAAACGGAGCTGTATAGCCTCCGAAAATGCGAAAAAACCAATGAACCATCTCCAAAAGCCAAACTGGACCCTTTGACCAGCCTCTTGAACCCTTTGACCAGCCTCTGACCCCTTTGACCTTCGGCATCCTGACCCTTTTGACCATTCCGACCCTTATGACCCCTGACCCGGTCCAAAAAGGTCAAAAGGTTCAACTAGATGAACCCCTAATGACGTGGCGCCACGTCAGCGTTGACCGGCTGACGTGGCCGTTTGATCGAACCCAGTGGCGTCCTCCGTGGCATTGACTGTTGACTGGTCTCCTTACGCTGATGTCATCATGACGTCATCGTCTTCTCCATATTGCTGTGCGAAAAATCTAGATCTTGACCAAACTTTGACCGGCCCTCACGATCTCGTTTCAACTCCGTTTTCGACGTATTATATATCAAAACGATCGTCTCGCCGAGCTCTATCCAATGGTCTATCCAAATCCAGTTTCCGACACAGTTCGTTTTTCGCCAGTTTCAATCTTGTGCGTTTTACGGCATCTCCGGTGACAAAATCTAATGGCGAACACTCCGTTGTGATTGTCTCTGAGAGTTGCACCTATCCCTCTGATCAAAAACAAGTTTCGATACCTGTTTTGTCCGACCAAAGCTTCAAACAGTGCTCCAATGGCCTCCGAGTGATTTTTCGACTGCTCTGCGCTCTCCGGTGCTTTAACCCAAGCTCTGATACCAGTTTGTTGTGCCCAAACGCGCACCTCTCGCACAGAAACAGTAAAATCAAGAGAAACACAACACACAAATATACGTGGTTCGGCCAAATCGGGCCTACATCCACGGGGAGGGGGGTTTCACTATAATCCGGAGAAAATCCGTGATCTTGTGTTACACACTTACACTCAATCTCACAATAGATGAAACCTCACAGTTCTCTCGTGTATCTCTCTCTCTCCGGGAGAGCCACAACCGGCTCCCCCTCTCACACTCTCTGCCTCTCTCTCTACATTGTGCTACCACACACATAACCCTAGGCATCATAGAGTATTTATAGAGATAACATAAAAACCCTAAAACCTCCCATCTGGGCCTAAGCCCATCGGCCCACATGGGTTGGACTCTCAACAGTTGCGGGTTCCAATCATATGGAGAGGAGTTTGATATCCCATTGTGATTGATTGGGATGGAGTACGTAAGGGTAAAAATAAATTTTTCTGACAAATCAAAAAATAACAATAATAGACACCCAAGAAATAAAAACTGTGGCTGTCATGCTCATTAAATAAATAAAACAAATTAACAATTCAGCTCCAATTTTTCAACCCCCTCTATTATTTAATTAAAATTTCATTTGGCCCTTTGAGATCCATATATTATCAAACACACCAAGCAAAGAAAGTCGAGCACAATTCGACCACGTACGCAATGAATCAAAGCTCATCTACTGGGTATTCTTTTTTTTTTTTTGACAAAATCATAGGTATATTAGAAACTAACCAGGTACATCTTTAGCGAGTAAAAGCTCAAAATCGGGCGGAATACAACCCGGAGAGAACAAAATTGATTTGTTAAGACTAGAAGAGGCTAGCCAATGAGCCACATGGTTCAGGCTTCTATTACACCACTGAAAGGACCAGTGTTTATCAATTGTCCAAGCTCTGATGTCTGAAATGATGGCTGCAATCTCCCAAGGGCAAGGATTGTTGGGCTCATTGATGCACCTGATGAGGTCTAGGCAGTCCGATTCGAACACTACCTGAGCATAATCCTGTTCCAAGGCAATTGAGCAGGCTATGCGAAGGGCCCAGGCTTCAATGGAAATCGCTAATGAGGTCTGGACCCTACCAGTTTTCCAGAAGAGAGCTTTCCCGCCACTGTCTTTGGCAATGACGCCATAAGCAGCTTTGTTGCGGGTGGGAGAGTAAGCTCCGTCGGTGTTGATTTTCGTCACAGAGGTAGAGGGAGGGATCCATTTAGACTCACATGGAGTTTTAGAAGTATCCACTCTAGCACTGGAAAAGGCTGCCAACAAATAGTCCTTATTGGCAACAGAGGCTGCTTCGATGGTTTCATGGGGGATAGGGTGTTTTCCTGTGAAGATGAAGGCATTACGAGCTTTCCAAATGGCCCAACACAGCTGAAAGATAGAAGCCACCATTTCTTTTGACGTTTCTTTAGCAAGAGTACCACAAAGCAAGCTTTCAAGCCATTGGTCAGCGGCTGTGATGTTAGGATCAAGGGTCCAAAAGGCCTTACCGCTACCAAACCAGACTGCACGCGTCCATGGGCAGCGGAAGAGGAGGTGTTCAATGGTCTCGGGCTCTCTATTGCAGATGGGACAGAGGGGAGGGAGAGCATTTACGTTTGTACAGGTTGTTCTTGCAGGCAATCCAGTTACGAGCTACTTTCCACATGAAATGGCGGATCTTGGGGGCGGTAGGGGATGACCACAAGGTGTTCCAAACAGCTTTGGGGGGGTTGTATGAGGGGGAGGCTTGGTTGGGATTGAGAGAGTTTTTTAGAGCACTATGGTATCCAGACTTGATAGAGTATTTACCAGATTTGTTGAGGGGCCAAATGAGTTTATCTTGGGTTCTGGAGATGCTGATGGGAATGGATGTGATGGCCTGACGTTCTTCGGGGGTGGTGCAAGGGTTGAGCTTATCAAGATCCCAAGAGTGGGACGATTGGTCAATGAAATCAGCCACCGTAGAGAGGTTGCAGTTGGGAGGCATATGGCTACCAATCTTCCCACCCTTAAGAGATGGGATCCATTTGTCATTCCAGAAATGGATGTGTTCACCATTACCCACATTCCATCTCAGCTCTTTTTGCAGGAGGTGTTTTCCTTCAATCAAGCTGGACCATAACCAAGAAGGAGTGGATCCTTTACAAGCATCCCAACAGGAGCAGGTAGGGAAGTATAGCCCTTTAAGAATGCTGCCCCACAATGAGTTTGGGTTTTCTCCAAGTCTCCAGAATTGTTTTGCCAAGAGGGCGTTGTTGAAGGTGGCAAAGTCTTTGAAACCCAATCCACCCTCTCCTTTTTGGGTAATCAGCTTATGCCATGCACCCCAATGGATGCCTTTGCTCTGATCTCCTTTCCCCCACCAGAAATTACTGACAATAGAATTAAGTTTGGAACAGAAGGAGGCTGGTGCTTTGAAGCACATGAAGGGGTATACAGGCATAGATTGGACGACAGACTTGATGAGAACTTCTTTTCCGGCATGATTGAGCTCTTTGTTATTCCAACCGTGGGTCTTCCCCAAAATCTTGTCACTGATAAAATTCAAGGATTCCTTTTTGGATCTGCCCCAAGTCGTAGGGAGCCCGAGATATTTTGCGTCAGGCTCCATCTCATCCATGCCCAGGGTGGATTTGAGCTTTTCTTTCAAAGCTGCAGTGGTATTAGAGGAGAAGTAGACGCTGGATTTGTGGGCATTGATGCTTAAACCTGATCCGTCACTGAAGCACGAGGCTAAGAACAGAAAGTTTGAGCAGTAGACAGGGTTTGCTTCCAGGAAGATAAGGGAGTCGTCAGCAAACAGTAAATGAGAGACCATGGGGCAAGTGCGTTTCATTTTGATACCTCGAAGAGAATTGTTGAGCACAGCTTTTTGCAGAATGATAGAGAAGACATCCGCCACAATAAGGAAGAGATAAGGCGACAGAGGGTCACCTTGACGAAGTCCACGGTTAGGGGTGACATCGCAAATTTGACCTCCGTTGACAATAATGGAGTATCTGATGGTGCAGACGCATTGTTGGATCCATCCTATCCACTTTTGGTTGAAGCCCAGGCGGTGAAGGACTTGCAAAAGGAAATCCCAACAGACCCGATCGAAGGCCTTGTTGAGGTCAAGCTTGATTGCCACAGAAGCTTTTGAGCCAGTTTTCTTGCGTTTGAGATCTACTGGGTATTCAAAGCTTGATTAATTAGCTGTTAACAAATTCTTTTCCATCTAAAGAACAGCATGAAACACCTTGCAACTAAATCGTCCAGAGCAATTGGATTTGGGTCAACTCCAATTTTTCTAGAAGTGTTCTGCTTCATTAGACTTCCTCCTCTCCCCGAAATCGGGGTCTCGGTAGCGCTCCTTCCGCGCTACAAAGTGGAGCGCCCCCATCCCAACTGTCTATCTCGGCAATCAATGGGTTTTTTTTTACCCAAAATAAATGTGGGACTCTACGCCACATGAGATGGGTCCAAGTGGGTTTAGATACTCCTAACTAAGGGGTTTAAGTCGGTGAGAATGAACAAATTCTATTAAGGGATGAAAATTAACCCAAATTTTTTGGCAAAGTGGTCTTGGGACTTTAGGAGTTGGCTTCCATCTAAGGTCTCAGGTTCGATTCCCCTTGCCAACATACTCTTGGGGCCATGAGGGGTTATATCTGGTCGTTACCTCTAAAACCCCGAAAATTGACACTGACATCCGGTTATTAAAAAAAATAGGGATGAATGAGAAATTGTCTGTCATAAGTGGGCTTCCAACCCAGTTGTTTAATTGGATTGCAAAGCTTGACTGCTGTATTAATCACGATTTTTTTTTTTTTTTTTGAGAAATAGGAAGAAATATCATAGATAAATCAAGCATACAAAGACCCAAAGGTACCATAAAGCGATTGCAAAAGTTAAACATCATTAATTAGAGTGCTATCGGGCTGAATAGGCAATCCATCACCGGTGTCCGAGTGAGGAACAAAAGAGGCCAGAGCATGCTTAGCAAGTAAGTGTCCCGCTGGACATGCTAGCGGGGCAACCTTCGAGATCCTACAAAATGACAGCTTTGTCACTTCCGCTGCTAGGTTGTGGAACAAAAACGTGTCATGATGATGACACTCAGCCCTCCCTGCTATCTGCATAATTGCATTAAAACAATAAGAAAACACATAAACCACATTATAATTTTGATTTAAAGCCCATTTAATTGCTTCATAGCAAGCTTGAATTTCCGTTTGAATCACGAAATTAGTTTTTTTGTTCATAATTATTGATACCCACATTTTGAGAATTCATTGTAGTATTGAGGGTAATGATAATGCCAAAACTGTTTTTGATTGTGCTGAAACTGTATTTAATTACGCGAGTTAAGGGCTTAAGGTCTGTATTAATATTCAATGTTGGCCTTGTTTGATAACACAGATTCAGCACTTAAAACTGAATGGATTAAGTAATAAGTGATTAGGTAGGTTTGATAACTACATTACTTAAAAAATTAAGTGTCTCTTAAAATGTAAGCTTAAAAGTTAATAAAAATTAAGTAACTTTGAGCTACTTAATTTTTGCTGAATTGGTGTGTGTTTTCATTACCACCACTCTGCTACTCTACCACCATTACCACCACCACCACTACACCACCACTCACACCACTACCACCACTCTGCCACTGTCACCACCACCAATTCCCACCACCACCCATTACCACCACCATTGCCGCCACTACACACCACCACCACTACTTCCACCAACACTCTACCGTTGCTGCCCCAATGCCACCACTCCACCACTACCGCCACCACTCTACCACTACCGCCACCACCGCCAATGCTACAGATATCACCACTACTCTGCCACTTCTATCACCACTCCACCACTACGATAAACATTCTTCCACCGCCACCGCCATTCTACCACTCCAACCACTAGATGCCACCACTCCACAACCACTACCACCAACACTAACACCATTACTCCTCCAACACTCCCACTCTCATTTGGGTAAAAAACTTAATCCAGATTATTGGTTTTTTGGGGTACAAAAAACCATAGTGGTTTGGGTAAAAATCTTAGGCCTCCTTTGGGTAAAAAACCAGTTTTTGGTTTTTAAAAAAACCAGTTTTGTCCTTATTCAATTTTTTTTTTCGTTCGTTAATTTTGCGTTAAGATTTTGTGGTTTCTGAATTCGTCTCGTCGAGAGGAATCCAGAAATCACAAAATCTTGACGCAAAACTAACGAATGCAAAAAAAAATTGAATAAGGACAAAACTGGTTTTTTACCCAAAGAGGCCTTAATCCAATAATCCATATTATTGCTGCCACGTGTCATGTACCGCCACCGCAATTATCACAACTCCCATCAGTATTCCACCACCACCAACCATAGCTCCACCACTCCATCCTCGAATTATCTTGTCAATATATTCTTTTTAGTTGGATAACTATATTTTTTTTTATTGATTTGATTTTTGCATTCCAGTATGAAATTATAAAAGGCAAAGTAGGAAAATTAATGAATTTAATACTTCAGCTTCTTGTACACATCAAACAGCTTATTTTTCAGTGCTTAAAATTCAGTTCATATCAAATAGCTTATCAGTTTAATAGATTCAGAATTCAGTTTTCGGTACTTAATTTTCAGTTTTCAGCTTTCAGCTTTATCAAACAGCCTCTTACTTTCCAACTGAAAGGTCCCTCGTGTTGATTATATCGGCACCTCCAATTCTGGTTTACAGCACATTGAATATTACCTTCCAATATTCCAGAACTTCTACACATGTAATTCCTTTGAAAGAGTGTAGGACACTGTTCGGTTAGACGAGCAATCCAGATAGTGCCACTCTACCGCCACCGCAATTATCACAACTCCCATCAGTATTCCACCACCACCAACCATAGCTCCACCACTCCATCCTCGAATTATCTTGTCAATATATTCTTTTTAGTTGGATAACTATATTTTTTTTTATTGATTTGATTTTTGCATTCCAGTATGAAATTATAAAAGGCAAAGTAGGAAAATTAATGAATTTAATACTTCAGCTTCTTGTACACATCAAACAGCTTATTTTTCAGTGCTTAAAATTCAGTTCATATCAAATAGCTTATCAGTTTAATAGATTCAGAATTCAGTTTTCAGTACTTAATTTTCAGTTTTCAGCTTTCAGCTTTATCAAACAGCCTCTTACTTTCCAACTGAAAGGTCCCTCGTGTTGATTATATCGGCACCTCCAATTCTGGTTTATAGCACATTGAATATTACCTTCCAATATTCCAGAACTTCTACACATGTAATTCCTTTGAAAGAGTGTAGGACACTGTTCGGTTAGACGAGCAATCCAGATAGTGCTTCTGAGGCTGAGTTACCTATTGGAATTTTGAATGAATAAAATCGAGGCAATTGGAGGGTCTCTCGGGGCAGCCGAAGGGTCCCACCCGTTGGCTCATCAATTCTGGACATGGGAATAATGTTATGCAGCTGTAACTCCCCCATGATGTGAAGATTAATAGATTATGGCAGAATGCATTCCTAAATTCATTGGGGCAATTTTTTATATTGAATTCTGGTTGGCACCTCAAGGGTCATCAGCTTGTATGCATATCATTCAATCCCGTTTTTTACATGGACATTTTGATACTCGGTTCTTGAGAGAGAGAGAGACGCACATTCAGTTTGCCAAGGCGTTCATCAGAGATATTCTGGCATACGTGGTTCAGTCGTTTTATCCTGGGAGATAGATGTTAATTCACCTACAACATCCTCGGTAGGCAATGAATTTGTTTTAAGGAGACTTTAATTTTCACAGGACTCGGTTCGGTTTTTCAATTCAATTTACTGTTTGTTTATTTTGTTATTTTGATTACTGTCTTGTAATTCTGTATTTCACTAATTCTGTATTCCATATTAACGGAATTGCATTCTGGATTCGCCATTAATTTTTCCCAACACTACCCTGGGAGGTGATTAATACTGACGAAACCTCTAGCACTTCCGGTGAAGTGGCGAATTTGTCTTAAAGATGTTGTGTGTACACCGGCCTCGGTTTGCATTTTCTTCCCCATTACAGTTTCTGTCTTATCATTAATTCAGTATTAACAAAAACATCAATATTAGTACCACAGAAATCTTTGTTTACCACAGAAACACACCAATGTTACGGGAAATAACAAAAAACAAAAAATGAAAGAAAAAACATAGTACGTGAAGGCGTAAAAAATAATCCCGACGACGACGATGATGAGGACTGGGTAGAATTCCAGCCCGTGAGAGTGGTTGACTACTTGACTGGGATGCGGAGTTCCAATTTGCATCCGGAGCCGATAGGTTCGCCACCGCCGCCACCCCCGCCCCCCATAAGAAGAAGAAAAAGAGGAATACTCCGAGAGCGAGGACGAAGATGCTTACCTACCTACCACCACCACAACTGACAAGGGGCTTACCTGCATGGATCCAGTGGCGCAGACACAATTCGGACCTCGACCCGAATGCCTATGTTTACGTGAGCATTGAACGAGGACGGCCTTTCTACTTAGGCACGGTGCCAATACTGTCTCCCTGCCGGTACAGCCACTTTAAAATCGCAGTACAACGGGACTTTAAACGACATTACTCCGAGTGCTTCTTCCACATGCAAGTGTCTAGGCACCGCCTCCGATGACCCGTCAAGGATCATATCGCTAAACCTGGATTTTGGGGATCATCGAACCTACACAGAGGAACCGATCAACATGCAAAATTACCCTAAGGAAGGTGAAGAAGAAGAGCCAATGGTGCGAGTCGCCACCTGCACGTGCTATGGGAAATACGAGGATACCCTCGAACATAAAGCCAAGTGCTATGGGAAATATGAGGACACCCTCGAACAAGAAGCCAGGATGAGGCTGAACTACTCATACTTCCTCAGGGTAATTCTACACGTTGATCGGTACCTCTGTGTAGGTTCAATGATCCCAAAAATCTAGGTTTAGCAATATGATCCTTGACGAGTCTTCGGAGGCGGTACCTGGACACTTACGTGTGGAAAAAGCACTCAGAGTAATGTCTTCAAAGCCCTGGTGATACTGCAATTCTAAAGTAGCTAGCCGTACTGGTAGAGAGACAGTATTAGCACCGGGCCCAAGTAGAATGATTTACCTATCTCGGGCTTCATCCCCTCTCTCCCATTCTATCATTGACTCTATCTCCCTCTTTCTCTTCTGGTCAAAGAAGGAACAAGAGGAAAAAGAAAATGAATGGGTTTCTCCCCTCTCTCTGCAAAGTGTAAAAAGAAAAGAAGAGAGAACAAGTTGCTTCTCTCTCTCTCTCTCTATCTATCTACCGAGCTCAATATATGTGTGCAAGGGGCAGAATTTTTGGGCACGAGCTCAATGGATAATAAGGTGGAGGAGGGTAGTCATTGTATAATGGTGAGAGGAAAGTTTTGGAGTGTGTTGTTGGATTGTGGTTGGTGGAAGGAAAGAACATGTCAAATATTGTTGTGCCAAAACTCGAAGTAAAGAATATAACCAAACCAACAAGAAAAACAAGAGACAAGGATTTACGTGGTTCCCTCCCAAGCACGAAGCTCTAGAGGTACGTCCACGGGGAAAGAGCAAGAGGATTCACTATCAATGGGGAGAAATTACAAAGAGCCGGCTATACCCGTAACTCTACTTGAAGCATCCAATAGATATCTAGGAACAAATCTCTATTAGAAACCCTAACAGAGCACCAAAGTCTCACATACACGAAAGAGACGACTCCAAATCCTAGATATCTCAAATCCCAAGACAAGACCAAACCAATGGAACAGCCAAGAAACCCTAACACACTACGGGAACCCCATGGGGGCTCCCTCAAAGGGATTCACTCAAGAAGTCCAAAAACCCTAGGAGACCACAAGGCTCCTATTTATAAGAAACACAATCAAAGCATTACCATGGAAGTCTAAACACAATAGGAAATCCTAAACGAAAACACATTAAAACACACAGCCGTCGCCCCGTTCGACCGGACCAAGCTTACCTGGTCCGGACCCAAGATGCTGGAGCAAAACTACACCTATCGGTACCATTCGCCCGGACCTGGTCCGGACCAACTGCGGACGAACACTGCTGCGAGCTCCCAAAACGTCCCAGATTCGCTGGTCTGGAACCGGTTTCCCTTGGTCCGGTCCAGAGATGCTAAAACTGACATTTACGCACCAAATATTGTACCTTTCTTCGAACGTCTTGAATTCAAGGCATATCTCCAACAAATATAGTGAAGCATGGGAGAGAGTGATAGGTTGATGGGATGGATGATGTTTTGGTTAGGATAATTGGATAGTGTAATGGCCAATGGGATGAATGATGTTTTAGTTTGGACTTTTAGTTGGGACTTAAAGTGAATATTACTAATTTCATTCAAAAAAACAAAATATAGGACAAAAATTTGGATCGTTACAATTTATCTCCCTTAAAACAATTTCATCCTCGAAATTTGGGAGTTCCTCCTGTTATGAGCAGTTGCTAACTATTGTTGTCCGTCGCCTTTAGGTCGATTCTTCTTCATTGGGTGTCGTTGGAGACTACTGACAAATCGAATCGTCCTTCGTTTCATGTTCTTCTCTTCACCATTCGGAATGAGATTTGACAGCTACTATGTAGTTAGTCATGTTACCTCGATCCTCAAGTCACTGTTGATTAGATGTCCCATCCATCCCACTTAAATTTAAAACACATTCGGTCGTCAAGAGTATAATCTGTCATCATATTTTGGTAGCAGTGCATGGAGCGTGCTAGCGGATAGTTGACCTATCGAAAAGTTAACCATTTCTATGAGGATGCGTTTGATCATTAAAAGGAGACTCACAAAATTCCAAGGGTTTTGGTCAAGTGGTTATGAAAAAGTAATAAGTGCTCCTCCATGAGGTCACATGTTTCATTTTCACGGAGGCCAAATATTCCGGACCTTAGGGCCACCGGAGATTTGCCCAGTCGTTAACTACAGGAATTAATCGAGATTCGTACAAGCTAATCCGGACATCTGGTTTTTAAAAATAAAAATAAAAAAAACAGGGAGACTCGCAAGATGAGGATTAAAAATGTTGCACTTGAATTATTGTCTATTTAGTCTGATTCAATAGTTAGCTTCATGAATTTGTTCCTCTGGGCTTCAAGTCGACTCAAAGCTCCTCTAACTAAAAGGATATTGTACGCAGTCCCCGGCTCCGATACCATGTTACATAGTCGAGTGGCCATCTTTTCAAAAGTTGTTCTGAAGACCAATCAAAGTATTAGAATTGCTCCCAAAAAAAAATTTCACTCAACCTAGTCTTATCCCAGCTCCAACAAAGTCATCGTTGTCCAATTTCGTCCCATCTTCCTTTCATATTCGTCACAATAATAAGACACTCTTTCGGTGCGTCACGAAGAAAAAATTAAAATTAAATCAGTTACATTGATGAAATAATTTTCAGTAACTTCTGAGCTCACGAATCATTTACAAATCCGAATCATATATTGTCAAAATGGACAACCAAGATGCGACCGCTTTCTGGAGTCCAAACTCGGACTGCAAAGAAACTGGGTCGATGTTAAACATAACCGACACCAAGGCCAAAAACTTTCACTAAACTACCTAAACGGGCCACACAAAAGAAAGGACCTCCAAATAGAGAGTTCGTAGATCCAAACTGGTGGAAGTATAACAAATGAACAAGTTAAAGAACCTGCATCAAAGATGAACTTAGAAAAGAAGGAGATGTAACTCTTTAGTCCTAGGATGATGGTATTCATATGATGAATTCAAAACATGAACACCCATTAGCAGCAAGGCTTAACCTCTTGAAGGGTTCCGCAACATTAGAGCAGCTCGTGTTACATAACCTAGACTAGTAACGAACTTTTTTCTCCTATCTCTGGATGCTCTATTGCCGTACCAAAATCAAAGGCCGAAAAAACTTCTTCAATTCAAAAGTGTGTTTCCACCTAGAGTTCGTTCTACGTTCTTGTTGATGCTCCTGGAGCTTTGGAGCCTTTGGGTCTCTTTTCTAAGCTAAAAAAAGAATAAATAAAAAATAAAAAACTAAAACCGAATACCAAAAAAAAATCCACAAACTATGTTGCGGAGTGACTGGAGACAACCCTGTGATAATATCCCCAATAGATGCTAGTTTCGTCAATGGCCCTTTGCCCAAAAGGGTGCTCCTCTACATACTTTTGTGCATCTTCCGCTGCTGCTAAATCTCGAAGATAAACCCGAACATCACCCTCAGGACCTGAAATTAATTGCATTTTAACTTTGCAAATTCGCCATATCCTAAAAAACTTGAATAGAAAAAAACTTCCAAAGTAAAAGACACATGACAGGAAGAATGAGGAATGAATAAGAAGAAGAAACAACTGATCAAATTTGAGGATATCTCACCCAATGAATTATCACAACTATCCTTGAAGTTAAACGAGTAAGGAAAGATTGCAGTGTGCTTCTACAAAATATGAACACAAACCAAGAATAGAATTAGGGTGTATATAAGGACAAAAAAAAGCTTCGAAGTGTGAAGTCTAATATCATAAAGCAAATGACAAAGGTGACAAGCTTACGGGATTCAGTAAGGCCTTGTACGGAGAATCATCCAACAATATAGTGTTGGATTCATTATAGTCTCCCTTCTCCCACGGAAGATTGGCGTCATGTTTTTCCCATAATTTCCTGAGCTCCTTGAAGACCAATTCCTTGTGTCTGTTTTCAAGAGTTTTGACCCCTGTACCAGTGCAATGGGATAGATCCTGCAAAATTGACAAATACATATCAAAAGCCACCCATCTTTTCAGGGAAATTGAGGTAAAAACAAACCACTGAGGGATATTGAATTCAATGACTCATGAGAGTGATAGATGTTGCAAGGATGGACACACATGACTGATTATAGAGAAGTTCTTATTCTGTGTGATGTTGGTTTGTGGGAATAAGGGAAAGCTGGAAAACCTATTCGATAAGCAGAGACATGGTTCCATTAACATACAAGGAAAGCCAGTTCTGTCCCTTAGTCTTAAGGGGCCCGAGGTTCGCGGATGGGCCCCCCTATAAATTGACCCAGGTACAGC
The DNA here is from genome assembly GCA_016920895.1 of Vaccinium myrtillus. Lineage (NCBI taxonomy): Eukaryota > Viridiplantae > Streptophyta > Magnoliopsida > Ericales > Ericaceae > Vaccinium > Vaccinium myrtillus. The sequence goes on from CM029277.1 coordinate 8,557,627, forward strand.
AAATGAAGTTGCCTATCACTCGTATGAATATAGCGAAGGACAACATTCACGATCTAATTCAAAAGGATATCAAGTTTAAAATAAAATAAAAAAGTTACAAGAAGTGAAAAAGAAGACAAGAAGCTACCATCACTTATAGTTACAGTAATTTGAGACTACTAAATTAGATCTGGGCCTTAAACAAACTAACAGCATTCTCATTTATGACTTCTATTACGGACGATAAAAAATTTATCTTGTAAGCCCTTGAACAATCGTGGATCGTGATGATGATGTTGGTCAAAAGAACAAAATTTCAGGGTTTTAGTTCACCAAAGTAGCCAAAAAAAATCTCAAAACAAAAAATGCAAGAACATGTTCAGACATTATCGGGTGGCTCAGCTCAAAAGTGGAATCCAGTAGCTAAATAAATCGATCAAAACATTAATGAAAGGTAAGATAAATTGCAAAATGATATCTTACTTCCAATAGGTATTGTAAAGCCCCATGTAGACCACTGACCCAGTAACTTGTTAGAGCCTAACCACATGGCCCAAAATGCTTAAGCCCAAGTTATTAGTAGTAGCTTACATGGTTCCTTATACACCCATGATCACCCATAAAGACTTCCGATATGGGACAGGGTGTTGCACGTACGCATGACTGTGTCAGCATATAATTGGTGCTGGTGATATACCCATGAATTCAGTTGAATACATGACAATGTTAAAATCATTATTTGTAACAGAAAACAACTTTGAAGGCCTACCCAACAAAATAGCAGCTTGTTCTTCATATCTCCCAACAAATAATCAACCACTCTATCAATAATTTTCCTGCATAGTTTAAGCAACATTCTCAGCAATTGAAGAAAATAAATCATGCAGGTGGCAACAAGAAAATCAATATAAAACTATACAATCACGTAAAAAAATCTTTACTGTGATCTATTATATCCATCACTTGTTGACGGGAAAAAGATGTAAATAATCAACTTGTATTCTTTATTGTGATCTATTATATCAATCACACTTGTTGACAGGAAAAAGCTATAAATAATCAGCACAAGTTGAACAGTACTTAGTTCTGGAAGACCAAATGCCAACGTCAAATCTCTCAAAGCAGAACTTCAGAAAATCATTGCAAAAGGGCCTCTTGAAAACTGAAACACAAACAAGTATTTGGTTAGTTTTGCTAAGCTCATTCACAGACATTGCCTTCAACCATATCAATGGAAACAACTTTGATCATTAATTCATCCAAATAGATTAAGTACTCAGGTCACACTTGCTCGTCTCAAGATGTTTGTGTCCGCTTTGCACTCCTTTGGGGGGGGATGAACAATATCAGCAAGAAGCCCATTTACATCAAGGATAAGAAGCTTCTTTCTCAGACAAGCAACTGGTCCTCTTTCTATTCCAATATGTGAACCTTCCAAGAAGTTATCCTCTATGTTAAGAAGAGCTAAACTTGCATGTTTGGTTGCAACCAAATCACAGTCAGCATATTTCCTCTCGCTCTTGCAGTTAGCGAGAGTAGCCTTTACGAAGTTTCGTTCACAAACAGAAGATCTTTCCATTGCTTTCTTCTCAGATTGTTTTGCTTCATGAGAAAAGGGCTTCAGTTTCCTTTTCCTCACCCTCTTTCCAAATAAATTTCTCTCAACTGAAAATTGAGCAGAAGGCTTGCCAATGGAAGCATCATTAACAGCAGGACTATATTTACACAAGCCAAACGACTTTTTCTCCTTTCGGACCAAATCCGATGAAGCAGCAGCTACACATTCTATATTATCACCAATTTCCAAGGAAGATGCAACTCCACCCTTACTCAAACAAGTTATGGGTTCTTCTGTAAGGGAAACTCCAACATGCTCATCTCTATTGATAACTTTGTTTCGCCTACCACAATTTCCCTGTTTTGACGCACGAAATAAGTGATTGATCCTATGCAGCCAAGATCTACTATAACCACAGCTCCTACTGATCCATTTTCTCATTCTTCTCTTCTTTTCTTGACTTGCATGATCCTTGACAGGATATTCAGTTGAATCAACATCTATCTTTAGATGTTCATGGACAGAAGACTGCAGAAATGAATCTACTTCTAGCAGAGCATCTTGGACAAGGATGTTGGCCATGAAAAAAATTATATTGTAATTGAAGACTTGGAAACTTCTACTTGAGGTTCATTTCCTATTCTTTGCCTTCACTAAATCTTTCTTTATTATGTCTCTTGATTCCTGCAATGTAAGAAAAATATAACTAGTTACTGGAAGTCATATATCATCTTAATCATCATACAAGCGGTGATGCATTTACAGTGGAATACCAACAAATTTACCCGAGCATTTCTTCTCTTCAAAGAGCTTTTCACTAAAGACCATTTCCAAATACTACAAAGCAAGCACTGAATGTCCAAAACATATTCTAAATGGCTGCCAAACAGTCACGTTTTCGATACTGTCCCACTTCCACATCCCGAAAGTAAATAATCAAGGAAATCAGATATGTCAATGTTATGAACTTCTTCTTTCTGGTCCGCAAGTCTTGGGAAGTTTTTGACATCAATGTTGTACTTGTCCTATTAGAATAGAAGAGCTACAAAATGTTGGTGATTCCTTGAAAGAGGGGTGTTAAACAGTTTCCGGAACAATTTGCCTTATGAATTTTCCAATAAATGAATGCAGAAACCAAATAATATATATACAAGTAGGCCCTTAATTATTCATGCAACGGTAAGAAGCAACTTAGGGTGGACTAGCCCAAGTTATGTGCTCATGGTCTGCACTCACTTCCAAATCGAAGAGCTGTAATAGTTAAGTCATGTTGAATCCTAATATGCATAAATCCACTTGCACTTCTTGGCAGCCATCGTCTACCAGCTCATTAGTTAAACTGGAAGAACTAACGGGAACTGAACATGACTCAGCATATATTCAATATTGACCTCACAAGTTCAGCTCAATGCATCCTCGTGGTTCTAATCATCTCAATGTGGAAAATGGGAAAAAGAACCCAGCATGCCAAACACCTTTATGGATCCACACCATCATTACACATTAGAGAGCCTTCCAAGTCACTAGAGGGCAACTTGCTGAAGACTGTAATGCAAGTAATTCAGTGCGCTAGTTGAATACTTCAAGCGAAGGGACTATATCACATAGAAGCTTGTAGAGTTGGCAATTCGGCGGCTTTATGCTTGCCAGCCATCTTAGCAAAGAGATCAGTACAAAAAATTGATGTAATTAGGAGGAGCTCCTAAAAGATTACTAACTTATTACGCTTCTGTACATTAGTACTGACGTTTATTCAGATAAAAAAAACAACATAAACGATTAACTCAAACCTTTACTGAAATGTCCTTATAATCCCGATTCCCGCATCGCGGCGATTGTCTAGTTTGAATTGGGCCCTTATGGCTTTAAAACATAATGCCATCCAGGATGGATGTGAACCCCATTATGGATCCCAAAAACTTGCCCTCCCTACTAGTCAATGTGGAAATGGAATGCTAGATTCTCCTCCCACAGGACTACATGTTCACATGTGGTATGCAATGCCATACTTAATTATGCACATAGTCGCTCCCTTCCTCAATAGGTGACATGTACAAACTCTACAGTTGGATCACACCAAGCATGGTACACACATACAATAAGTTGGGTCCTGTTCTGATACCAATTGTATGATTGTATCTCTACCCTCATATTGTATGCTTTAGGCTAGGCCCTCATGGTTTAGAAAATACTATTATTACCAGAAATGGAACTGAGAAACTTATTGTACTAGTCAACATGTCACGTTATGTTGACTATATTGGTAAGAGACAATGGTGTACAAAGTTTTCGAAATGTTTGGCCCAAATACAAATTACATAATTAAGATCAAAACAGAAAATTGATAAAGACTCTTTGAAAAGGTTCTCATAATTTCAACAGGAGAACAAAAGCTGCACTGTGGGTGGAAACCAGTGACAAGAAATACGAGTCGTTGGCCATAACCCAAGCACTCAGAATAATGGTCTTTTTTGCGTTGTGTTTTCTTACCGTTTTTCCTTTTACGCATATGCAATTCTGGTCATACTACATGCAACCAGCAACTATATTGTCCACTTGAATAAGCTATAGAGAATAGTTAAACATGGAAATTAGGAGTGGGGCATGTTTAAATTCCTTGAAATAAGTTTGTGTACTAAGTTAATACTAAGTTAATACACTCAAAATTTTAAAGGATTACATATTCTTAAACCAAAACAACGGAATACAAACTACATTATTGCTGTATTGGGCACCTCCATGAATTCGCACTAGGCGTGTGACACAAAATACTAAAATCTAGACAATGAGAATTGAGATAAATACTAGAATCCTTCAGCCAAAATCCCTCCACAGACACATAACAAACAGACCTCTACACACCTATATGTTAGCGATTCCAAATACACTCTGAATCAAATCGGGGAGAGGGGCAGTAAGCCACAGAAATCATCCGTTATTAATAAGGCTAAAAACACGAAAGAAATCAAACAAATTGTGAAACAGAAACAAGCTGAAGTAATGTCCCAAACATCGCATGCACATAAAACAAATAAAAACAAAATCGTTTAAACGGATTTATAGATAAACTGATACTAATATTTGACCTTTCCATCTCCACCAGACAAACAGGTATCGATTTTACAGAAAACAAAAATGCAATCTAGGTCTACAGAGAAGGAAATCCTTCAAAATTGGAGAGAGAGAGAGAGAGGCACTTATACATCCGTGGCTTTGACTAGCTCGCGAGCACGAAGCGAGAAAGTTATGTACAACCGCGAACTGCAAGTACCTTAACGAGGGAACGATTTTGAAGATTTCGAAGGAATAGTCCCTGAAGTTTAATGATATGACCCAGACGGTTTTGGAAAATATTCAGGGAACGGACAAAGGTGAACTGACCTACGAAAGAGGCCCAAAATTTTGGTCCAACCCAAAAGCCCAACCTATAAGGCTTTCTTTATTATTTTTTTAATTTGTTTTTTGGTCATGAGCCTGTAAGATCCTGTTTGCTACTCCCTCCATCCGGATTTGTTGATCCGTTTTTTGGGATTCCAACTTTTTTTTCATTACCTTTTGAGTATGTTAATTTCCTATTTTATCCCCAATCCCTCTATTTAATACTCTCTCCATTCAAATTTGATAGTCCTCTATAAAACTGCGTGCAATTTTCAAACTAAAAAATAATATGTAGTTACAAAAATTATTTTTTTATCAATATAGATCTTGTTTGATAGATCTCATTGAGAACTTTAATACAGTGTAAAAAAAAATTCAAAAATGTAAACACATTGTTAAAAAAAAATTGGTTTTTAAGTTGTTATTTTAAGTTTTAGAAAATGGGGCAAAAAAGTAAAATTTTCATACTTTATCCTTTGACTTTTGAAAATGGACAAACATTTTAGGACTTGAAAAAAGTATGTTTGTGGACAAACAAATCCGGACGGAGGGAGTACCACTTATAAGTTATTTTTTTAAATTACAGTTTTTTTATTATTGACTAAAATAATTAAAATTAAGTTGTAAAACTGTTTATTATAGATTTTTATAGGTTGTAAAAAAATTTATCGTATTTACTTCACTTTTTAACAACTTAAAAATAAGCAAAAAAAAAAATATTCAAAAAATGAGCTTAAAATAATTTGTCTTTATTGGGTCAAATAAAGTGAGAAAAGTCAAATATATAAGTGATTAATCATAATTGTTAAGTAACAAACACTCTTCATTAGCCTTTTTAGACAAATAAACTTGAATAAGTTAGATTATAAGTGGTAACGAACGGGACTTAAGTCTCCAGTGGTATGTGGCTATGTAATTGCGGACAATACTATATATATACTATCTAAAAGCATGATATTCTGATTTAAAAGTCGACAAAAAAATAAATAAATGGAAAAAATACTCGTCAAAAACCCTAAACAAAAGAATGAAAAACAAGAGGCAAAGTAAAATAAGTAGGTGGAAAAATAAAAACCGAAATAAAAATTTAAAAAATTACCTATCTAGTGATTCTAGTCTGACTAGAGAGAAGAAATTGGGTGCATGTAGGATACCAGATGATAAAACCGAATCGTTATGTATGTACATACCGTTATGAGAAAAATTACTCATCTAGTACATACCGTTATGTATGTACTAGATGTTTTAAAAGTAATGTAAATGAATCAAGCGGTTCGATTTTATTCGGTGTACGAATTATTGAAATTCGAAAATCGATTTATTACTTTAGTATTTTAAAACCGAACAAACCGTAACTATTAAAAAACCTTCCAAACTTGCCCCGGTTCGGCTTAGTTTGTCAGTTTTTTCACATCCCTACGTGCATGGCCTCCACCTCCAAGTGCGTCATTCTCACACACTTTGGTTTATTTTTCGTCTTTATTCACAAAACTTTAAGTTTGACTAATAATTTTATACTTTTTAGATTTCTCTCGTAGAGAGGAGCCAAGAAACCACAACAAATCGACCGAAAACTAACAAATGCAAAAAAAAATTGAATAAGGACAAAACCAAAAAAACCAAAAAAAAACCAAAAAACCAGTTTTTTCAATTCACCCAAATGAGGCCTGAATCCCCCTCCCCATAAGTAGGTAGAATAACTAGCACTTCAATGAAATGGGAAAAATGGGTATTTAGGATCCCATCGATCTCTATTAATTGGGTTTTACACTCAGCAATAAAATTTGCATCCTTCCTTAGCCATTCGGTACTACCTCGCTAGGGATAGATGCTAACAAAAGTGGTTCTAGGAAGAGATAGATCACCCCAACTACCCTACAGGCTATACCAGGGATGGAGCCAGAGGGGGGCCAGTAGAGGCGATCGCCCCTGCAAGGAAAAAAAAACCCTCTAATATTATCTAGAAAAAAAGAAATTTTCCTATGAACTATATGGGCTCGCCCTTGCAAAATATATTGGGAAAAAAATTCGCCCCTGCGTAGTAAAATTTCTGACTCCGTCCCTGGGCTATACCACAACAATTACATTAGTGAAATGTGACACAAAACAGCACATGGTCATCGATTCTGCATGTTTCTGTCATTCTGTGTCCAACCTTTATTATTGTTTTTAGCATTTTCCTTTTCGAATTTCAAAAGAAAGCCCCCAGCTTACTCCGTATCGATAGAACAGTTACACATAATTGGCACTCAATTATTAGCATATTGGAAATAAATTCAAAAAGTCTCAGCTCTCAAAATTTATCTTCATATAAATTTGAAGCTCAATTTCCACCCTGACTAACCCACATACTCGACTTATTGGAATCAATGGACACTTCAATAAATTTAACAAATTCCATATAAGAAAGCCTCCTTTATTTTTATTTTTTTTTTAATTTATTATTTATTTGTGGTTTTGTCACTTGTAGCCCACTTCCTAAGATACTCTGGAAAACAATTGGATACTTGAAGAGCATCAGGTGATTAGTGGTCCCATGGACGTGCTGAGATCCAATAAAAGTTGGTGAGCTAGCTGAGCTGGTGAGGCATTAGGGCATGTGCAGTTTTAGTGCGTGCAAGTTTGTCATGCAGGCCTATACATATATATACGTGTAATTGATCCTATTTTTTAAGTATTTATTACAAGCAGTAAAGAACATAAAGGTCTTGTTCGTTTCCCGTTTAGTTTTAGTTTTAGTTTTGATGACATCATCATTTTCCTCATTTCTCTATCTCTCTTCATCATTTCTCATTTTCATCATCAAAACTAAACTAAACTATCTAACCAAACACAGCCAAATTATCTGAATTTGGAAAAATGTTCAAAATCACTATTATGTAAGTCAAACCCAACTAATAGCACCTTTATGGCGCGCCTAAGAAATAATTCTGATCAACAAATGCAAGAAAAATAATACCATACGTGGGTGGAAAACCCCACTTGACCACACAGTGATCGGATCGGCGAGGTGTGGAGCTAACTAAGCTAATCTCAGTTGGTAATTGATCCTATTTACGTGTAATTGGGGCATGTGCAGTTTTAGTGCCTGCAAGTTTGTCATGCAGGCCTATACATATATATACGTGTAATTGATCCTATTTTTTAAGTATTTATTACAAGCAGTAAAGAACATAAAGGTCTTTTTCGTTTTAAGTTTAGTTTTAGTTTTAGTTTTGATCATCATTTCCCCATTTCTCTCTCTATCTCTCCACTTCTTACACAAATTGAATAACCACAATACATCACATGGTGGTGTGAGCCACTAACTAAACTAAACTATCTAACCAAACACAATGTAAGAGTAGATTAGGATTAACAAATGGCAAAAAAAAAAAAAAAAGTTATTAAGTCAAAGTATCAAAATTTGGAAAAACTAAAAAAAAATCTAACAAATGGCAAAAAAAAAAAAGCCAAAGATTTTTAAACTAATGGCAAAAAAAAAAAACCAAAAAATACAAAAAAATATATGTTCAAAATCAATAAAAGCCAAAAACTAATAGCACAACAAATGGCGCAAGAGAAATAATTCGATCAACAAATACAAGAAAAATAATAGTAATCGGGTGGAAAGATTAACTAGCTAATCTAAGCTAAATTAAAATGGTAATTGATCCTATTTAATTACCACTATGCTAATCTATTAAAATGTTAGAGTGATTAATTTATTCCACTATGCTAATCTATTAAAATGTAGAGTGCTTAAATTATTCCCCTTTTGGTTTATGTGAATTTCAAAAACCTTTACACTTGTTGGAGCTAATGGATCAATCTTTTATCTATCGGATCACGTTGAGGTTAATGTTGACCCAATAAATTAGTATGTCGTCTTGTAAGATGGGAAAAAAATAATAATAATAATAAGTTCATTTATACAGATTTTGGGGGAAAAATTTACAAAGTAAGAAATTCATCGGTGTCTCGTGGGTATATTTTTTCCGAGTTTTTTGACAACAATTATTAATCGCGTCATATTGGCATGTATAAAACCTTTCATTGAATGGGCTAATGTGAAAAACTTTGAAAGATTCTAGTCGTGTTTGCTAATACTTATAATCTAACTTATTTAGCTTATTTGTTTAAAAAAGAAAAAAGGCTAATGAAGTGTGTTTGCTAACAATTATGAATAATCACTTATTTGGCTTTTCTAGCTTATTTGACCCCCAAAAAAAAGCTAGATTATTTTAAGATCCAATTTGAAGTTTTTTTGCTTATTTTAAGTTGTTATAACATGAATGGACAAAACACTCCTAAAGTAAATAAGTTATTCTCACTCAAGTTTTAAGGGTAATTTAGACATTTAGTTTATGAAAAGCTATTTGACAGCTTATTCAAACAATCAAGTTAAACTTTTTTGACAACTTATAAAAAGCTACTAAGAGCAACTCCAACACTGTTAGGCAAAATACATAGCTGAAAGTACTAAAAAAATACATATTCTTCTTTATCTATTCATTTTTTCACACATCCATTCCCACACTACTCTCTATTCTTCATATCCATTCAAACTAACAAAACTGATTTTGCCACAAATACAAACAACAAATGAAGGCCCATCAAATCCCAACAAATTCTACAAACCAAAAATGTATCCAAAGCATCTCGTTCTTTCCAAAGAACCACCAACTCCATATGCAGACAAAAAGGAATCACAAATAATGAAAAATTAAAGAACCTAGACAAAACCTCCATATTTGACATTCATATCTCGGTTTCTTCGCAAAGCTCCATGAATCAAATCTTGAAAGTTGGGGTTCTTCATCACCACATCGAAATTGGGTTCCTTCGCATACAAATCGAAATCTTAACCCAGTCACTTGCTTAGGTTTTGATCACCCAGTCTTAACCCAAACGAATTCTTAACCCAGCTTACATGAAGAAGAAGAAGAAGAAGAAGAAGAAGAAGAAGAAGAAGAAGAAGAAGAAGAAGAAGAAGAAGAAGAAGAAGAAGAAGAAGAAGAAGAAGAGAGAGAGAGAGAGAGAGAGAGAGAGAGGATTTCTATTTGGGAATTTTGGCGTGAAACAGCTGAGGTGGATGGGAATACTGTACATAGCGAGGGGTTTCAACTCGCCACCAGTAGCCTGCAAAAATCAGGAAAGGCAGAATAGCTAGCGTAGTAGATAGCCTGTTGGAACAAGGAAATGTGCTCTTGGCTAGGCATAGTAGTCAACAAGACCAACGTAGAGAGCCTCTTGGAGATGCTCACAAAAAGTTTTACACTTTATTTTTATTTTCAAAAACAATAATTTAAAAAGAGGTTTGGTACGGTACATGAAATGTTTCCCATAAATCTACCCAGAAAATGCATCCAACGGGTGAAATCCACCCGGTACACAAAATAAACACTTTCCCATTTTAAAAGCTGATTTATACAATTATAAGTGCTCGGAGGCTTCCTTACGCTAATAAGTGGGGCGTCAATTAAAAAATGATGAAAATTAGCACGAATCAGTTGGATGCATGTGCAGGGTATATATCTTCAAAGCTGAGCCTGCCAAAGTTAATCTGTTGCCAAGTGTTACTTTGTGGGAGAATCAGTGGGATCATGTGCACATCATGCTTCCCGTGATTATTTTTTCCCACATGCTCTTATGTGGATCACATTCTCAAATCACAATAGATATAAATAGAATACTAAATAAACTAAAGTTGGAATCACAGTATGAAGTGGTCCTGTTCATAAATAAGTGGTCCTAATTTATGGTGCACGAAATTTTGACTGATCACACAGATTAGAAAGAAAAATGTGAGAGGTGTTTCACCGGAGTTACTTCCCTTTTGGTCTTTCTAGTTTTGTACGGAGAGGTGGTAGGCTGAACCTCACTGGAACCCTAAGTGTTGGCCTGAGAAGGTGACCTGCACACTTAAACTCCTGTGTTAGTGCCAAGCCCGAATGGTGGTGGCCCGGGAGGGCATTTCGACGGTCAAGTAAGTGACCGGAGAAGACCAAGTAAACCGGAAAGTTTTTAGAGAGAGAGAGAGGGAGTTATGAGGATATTGAATGGTAAGAGCTAGAGAGATCCAGAATGTGGTAGGTGAATGCCTCTATTATAGGCGAGGGATGGCGTGTCTACCACGCCCCTCGTTCGTCTCACGCGCGTTGTCCGTACCTGACGCTCCATGTGGTCAAGTCAGAAGGTCTTGGGTAGGTGCAATGCTTCTTCGGCTAATGTCATGCCTGGTACACCTAGTAGGCCAACTGGTTTAGGAGGACTCCTCGATCAATCACATGGTCCTGCAGGCAAAACATGTTGGCTCGTTAACTGGCACCATTAATGGTCAGTCAGGCACGCCTCGTGCTGAGCCTCTGATAGCCTACCGAGAGCATAAAATCGAACCATTCAACATCCATCAATTCTGTAAGAGGTCCATGGCGACTGTTGAACGTAACACCTCCCGGATCCACCGATCCGAATGGAACATCCCTGACAGGCCTATCGAGAGGATCCATCCAAAATGATTCATTCCTCTACGCCTTGTTTGTCGATAAGATAGATCTTCATTTTGATATTCGTCGGGATTGGCGCCGAGTCATCCCATGCCGAGGGCAGATCTCGCTCGGCAGGGATGAATAGTGAATAATGGCAAATCAACAAGGATAAAATTTTCAATGTGAAAAATAGCAGAAAAAATGGACCGCATGCAATCCAGATGAGGCAAGATCCGAATTCGAATCCAAATCTGATCACAAAATGATTGGATCTTATCTGAATCCGACTTATGAAACTCCAATTTAAGGGTAATTCGCATACAATTCAAAGAATCATATATCCGATTTGATTTATTTTAACCTAATATTAGTAAAATATTAAGCTTGAAAACCCAAGATCGAATAGCAATTAGGGCTTAGATAAATTTGAGTAGGTGTGGTGTTATTAGATCGGATTCATAACCGCATCCAATTACTATGATATAGCTGAATTCGAACTTCTCATTTTTTGGATTTTTAGATTCATATCTGGCAACAAGTTGTTTCGGATTTTTGATAATCAGGTTCGATTGTGTTCGATTGAATTCGGATCCAATCTGGTCTATGAAAGCCTGCCCAAAGTAATTACCATGGAAAACAAAAGGGTACTGGCTTTAGGACCTTATAAAAACAAGGCTTTTTCTTTCTTTCCTTTTCTCTAGATAATATGTACCAATGAAGTACATTTACGTTGACTTTATGGCAGCAAAAAGGGCCAAATAATTGAGTTTTTTTATTGGGAATCTTAGCCTTATATAAAGAAAGAACCCACTACATTCTTTCTTACGTTTATGCCAAACAAATCTTTTACTATTACCATTAACATGATTGTTTAATGGATTTGATTCTAAAGCCCATCTAACTTTTAAGTATTTTATTACCATGATTGTTTAATGGATTTGATTCAAAAGCCCATCTAAATTTTAAGTATTTTATTACTATTGAACCAAACCAAACCGTAAAATCGGGTTTGGATATGTTCATTTTAGGGTTTAATAGGGTTTTCCTTTATTTTATTACACAATATTGATCACTCCAAAGTATAATTACAAGTACCAAAAGTTCATTCGGCACGGGCCATTAATAATATATAGCTTGTGAATTTCACTTGGTTGTATTTTATTTTTTTTTCCCGAAGGCTCACTTCATCGTATTTCACTTTGTTGTATTAAAGCACATTTATAAAATAGAATCAATATAAATACTTGAGTATATTTTTTTTTATTACTCCTGCGAAACGGAAAGAACAAAACAAAGTTCTGAATGATGAATTACACAAAAAGAAAAAATTATGCAAATATGTTAGTATTACAAATTAATTTTATTTCTATCAATTCGGTGATGAGGTCGTGGCCGAACTATAGTGGGCAAGCATTTAAGTAAGAAATGTAGCAACCGCTGCTTTCCACCTACCCTCCCCCGTCTCGCTTAAAGAAGAAGCCCATATGTATATGTGTACAGACACTGTCTGTAAAGAAGAAGCCTATATGTATGTACAGACACTGAGTACAAGATGGGTCTCGCTTAAAGAAGAAGCCTATATGTATGTACAGACACTGTCAGACAGCGTACAGATGGGTCTCGCTTAAAGAAGAAGCCTATATGTACAAACACTGTCAGACAGCGTACAGATGGGTCTCGGGGACCCACTTCTGGGTCCCACACGGATGATCCGAGCCGTTTTTAAATGAAATCGGGAGATTTTGGATAAAGCACTTACACAAGTCCGATTGAGTTGATTTCTCGCGGGACCCCTCGAAAAATCATTCTAAGATGATTGAACGGTTCGGATCGTCCATGTGGGACCCAAAAGTGGGTCCCCAAGACCCGTCTGTACGCTGTGTCCCCATTGTTTTTCCGTGCCAGGGGGTGTTTCACTAACTCAGTTTTTCACGATTTTTTATGTGATGTGTTGTGAAAGAATGACCTGTCTCGGTGTTTGAAAAAAACAATTTTTGTTAGTGGAAAACCCCTAATAAACAAACACAAAAAATCAGTACCCTACCATACTTCTGCACTCGAGATTTACCTACTACTCTCACATGTGGTAGGAAACCCTTACTACTAAAAGGAAACCATACTTCTTTCTTCCCCACATGTGTGAGGGGTGGTAGGGAGTAACTTGCATACATATAGTGTACTAATTCTTTGTTCAATAAACAAACACATCAAAAATTCGGACTTAGATATTCAAAAGAAAATAATTTCTTACTTGAAAAAATTAACTAAAAGGAAACCATACTTCTTTCTTCTTTTTTAACTTGGGGCGGAATAACTTACGCAACATATACTAATTCCTTTTTCCATTTCCGAAATCAAAAACGAATCTACGACTTAGATATTTTCCCTTTCCAAAGAAAATAATTTCTAGATATTCAAAAGAAAATAATTTCTTGCAAAAACCTTGACCTAAAAAAATTAATTTTCATAGGGAGCAAAAACCAACTAAATTAACTTGAGTTAACTTGGAAGCGGAATCACTACAGGAATGTAGTGAGCTCCATCCAGCCGTCTATTTCTGCACCGACAACTCGGATTTAATTCAAATTCCAAATGATTTGAGCCGTTTATTATTTTGATCAAACCAGGAGAATTCATTATCGAGTCCCTCACAGGGACCTTGATTATAATTCTGTAGCGAGTCCCTCACTACAGGGACCTTGTTTCTATCGCAGGCAGAGAAACTATACTCGTGTTTCACAGCATATGGAACCACTTCTGTACTACTGTAATTAAAATGATGTATATCCTCTACCCACCCAACGCAGGTAAAGCTGCATTTAAAGAAAGTTAAAGGCTTCAGCTTTAAATGAAGTTCATTTAAAAGGAAGATGCATAAAATGATAAAAGATAAAAATAAAATAAAATAAAACCTTCGAAACAGTTAAGTGACATCGTTTTCACATAATCATTCATCCAACAACCATCTGCTACAGTATATTGCAGCTTTTCTTTTAATCACAGCCGTTGATCACACGAGGTGACAAAAATGACATTGTCAAACCTGTATGCCTAATGCCTATTGTTTGTCTTTGATTTGGCTTGTAGGATAATAGGAACCCAGTAGAGATCTTGAACTCAGATTGCAACATTCACCATATGACAGGTGATCCGGTCTCCACTTCACTGATAAGGACCATTTGTTTTGTATGGATTAATTTGTAAGGAGATTACGTAAAAATTCAGTTCAAACGGATATTAGTAAATCTATATCTGCCGTGTAAAGCTGGATACAAAATTATGTAAATCTTTTGAACAATTACCTTGTCAATATATGATTGAGCTAAGATTTTGCATGGTCTCGTAACATGTCTCATGGAAGACGAGGGTAAACAAATTTGCACTTGAATATAATGCCAAAACTATTTTTGTTAGTGTCAAAACTCAAATGCACAAAAAATTTGTACTCATTTGCATAATACATGCCTTTTATGTACTAAAAATTTATTACTAACAAAAATAATTTTGACATTATCACGACATTTATAATTATTGTCTGTTTAGTCTAGTTCAATCTTTTGTTCCTCTTGGCTTCAAGACTCAAAAGCTCCTCCAATTAAAGGGATAGTGTTTTGTGCTATCTTGTATGGCGGCCGATGGTCCCTGTAGTGCAAAAAATGCACTACACGGTGCAGTGCATATTATCCGGCCGTCCATTTCGACAATGGACGGCTTGGATTTAATCCAAACAATCAACGGTCGGATTCAATTCACTGCTCGGATTAAATCCGAGTTGTCCATTGTCGAAATGGACGGTCGGATGGTACACTACACGGTGCAGTGCATTTTGTGCATCCTGAAAATCCTTTGCATTCAATGGATGCTAAAAAGTAAAATCATCATTGAGGAAAAATGTTGGGATACAAAGAAAATTTTCCCAAAAACGTCAAGGAATCTAAACCGTTCACTTATATTTCCTGGACGTTTTCAAGGAAATTCTTCATATACCTTATCATCCCTCATATTAATCTGATCTAACACAACTAGCCTGACGGATTTAAAAAGAACCTCCAAAGTTAAAATATCATGTAACGTAGGTCTTGTACTCCATTGTGAACCTCATTCCCAGGGGCGGACACAAGGGAGTGCAAGCGGGGGCCCACTCACCCTCCAATTATTTCAATTTTTCTACTACATTTTAAGTTTTGTTCGTAAAAATTATAAAAAAATGTCCCCTCAAAATTGTTTTAATTAATATATAAGGATGAAATTTTAATGTTAACTTATAAATATATAAGATTTGGTTCCCCGCGATAGGAATTCTGCGTCCGCCACTGCTAATTCCAACATCAATACCCACATTGTGGCAACTACCAAAAGTTTTTTCCTGCCACCAAAAGTTTTTTTCCGAAAGACCAATTCAAAGTCTAATTATTACTACCACAAAAAATAGAACGGTGATTCAAAATTTCCCCTCACCTTTCCGTCCAATAAAGTCTTTGTTGTCCAATTTCCTCCCATCTTCCTACCATATTCGTCATAATAATGAGATTATTAATTTGGGTTGGTGTGCCAGTGGCAATAGGAAACACTAATTTAAAATCATTGTCAAACTGTTTTTTCACCGTCTCTCTTAAAATCAATTAGTGTTAGAAAGAGTTTGGATTAATATTTTTTTTTTAATTGACATTTGACATTGTATTACAAGTCTAATTCTAGAGTTTGTCGTAGGGAGTAACATGGTGTAACCAAATCCATTGGAGCATTCTGGGCCCAATAATTTCTTCCTCACGATTCGAACCCACGACCTCCTGATTCTGATATCACGTGTTGGACCGTTTTTTCACTATCCCTCCTAAAACCTATTGGTCCAAGAGAGAGTTTCAATCAATCCTTTATGACATTCGACGTCGCACTCGCGAGTCTGTTTTTAGAGCTGTCGCAGAGTGATAATGTGTAACCAAATTTATGAGGGCACTTCGTACCCAACATTTACATCAATCAAATAATGATTTTACTAACTTCTAAGCTCATTAAGGGATTCAAAACTCAGTACTTAAATTATTTTTTCTTGTGTAGTAAACCATTTTGTTATAATTGAGGTGATAATAAAGAAATGAGAGAGACGAAAAATAAGGGAGTATAATAAACTTAGGGAAATGTTAATGTGTGCCTAATATGGACACATTAAGATTGAAAAAGTGTATTGAAATGTGTAAAAAGTGTGTAGGAATATGTGAAAGTGTATTGAAAAATGTAAAAAAACGTATTGGAGTGTGTGTTTTATTTGTTTGTTTGTGCGCTTATTGTGTGTCTATTTGACACATGTTAGCAAGACCCATAAACGTATGATATATGCCCATGAAGCACTTAATCATACTCCTATTTGATTAAACTGATTTTTTATAGGGTACAAGTAAATATCATTTTGAAAAATATGAACGGTTCCGATCATTCGCGTGGGGTTTGGAGTGGGACCAAACCAATCGATTTATACATTTTATGTACCTCATTTTTCTGTACCCATAATACTATCCATTATAGGTGAGTTTCTCATTTGCTAAAATTGACATTTGATAAGATTTAGCAAATGGGGAAAAATCTTTGCTAAAATTAACATTTGATTAGCAATGTTTATTTTATCTGATTTTATCATTTGGGAAATTAGTGACAACTGCAAAATCAAGGGATCTAAGAATTGTATTATTCTTCATTCCTTTTAATAAATGGGTCTTTCTATTGTAGCTCACGGAGCTTACAATAAATACAAGAAAAATAAATAAATAAATAAATATACTCCAGTGTATTTTTTACACTTCTCAATACATTTACACCAATTTCTATACAATTTTTACAAATTTCAATACATTTTTAAAATTACTATAATGTAAGCCTCTATTGTAGCATTTTCCTTAATAAATTACTCCATTTTAGTTGGAACTCAAAAGCATTGGCAAGTGCTAAACAAACCATCTGAAGTAACGGTTGTGTTTCACGCATCATGTATTTATAGTCTATAGATGTCGATTGTAGCATTTTTGTAATTTTTGGGAGCAAATTTATCCCTTTAGATCTGAGCCGTCCAAAACATGTTTGGACGGTTCGGATTGGGTGTCGGGCACCACGTGTCCCTACCCAATCCGCACCCAAAATTTTCTTCTGCAGTAGTAGTTATGTTGAGGGTCCACTGCTGATTTTGACTTCTTCCGTAGGTATGGGGCAAAAATCTGTAGGATAATCCCACGCACGCTTGGGAATTGACATTAAGGAGTAAGGACCACTTTGGGGAGGAGGGGGGCCTGCTGTGCACCCAAATTTGATTCCAAAACGTCACGTTTGTGGCCAATTCCAAGGCTTTGCAAAATGCAATTTTGTGGGGTTCATTTTTGGGTCCCACACAAACGATCCGAACCGTTAAATAATTTTAAAATAATTATTTAAGTGGTCTCAGGGAAAATCAGACCCACCGGATATGTTTACGTTATTGATCTAATTTGTGTGATTTTTATTCAGAATTCAAGACCCTACCAATTTGATAGAACTTTCAAGAAAAATTATAAAATTGTGGGCTCGGTAACCCATTAATCTGAACGATAAGGGTCGTAGGGCTTGTTGAGAAGAGCATCCAGTAAAAAAATTATGTCGTTAAGACATCGGTAGGTATTAAAAAAAAACAATTTTTTTATTTTTTTGATACCTATCGATGTCCATACAACATAATTTTTTTCCTTGATACTATTCTCAACAAGCCTTACGACCGTTATGATTCATATTAATGGGTTACCGAGTCCACAATTTTATAACTTTTCTTAAAAGTTCTATCAAACTGGTAGGGTCCTGAATTCTAAATAAAAATCACACAAATTATATCAATAACGTAAACATATCTAGTGGATCCGATTTTTTCTGAGACCACTTATATAATGATTTGAAAATTATTTAACGGTTCGGATCGTTTGTGTGAGACCCGAAAGTGGGCCCCACAAAATTGCATTTTGCAAAGCCTTAGAATTGGCCATAAATGGTGACGTTTTGGAATCAAATTTGGGTGCAAAGCACCTGATGTGCAAGCCTTGCACAGCAGGCCCCCCTCCTCCCCACTGTGGCCTAAATCGGCAAAAGTCTGTGTACAGATGGGTCGTGGGTAGGGATGGCAATGGGGCGGATCGGTTCGGGTTTTGGCCGATCCGCACCCAAACCCAAAGGGTTTCGGTTCGGTTCGGGTTCGGTTCGGAAAAGGGAGAGGATGAACCATAACCTAACCATTCGGGGTTCGGGTAATTTCGGGTAACCGATTTTGTGAAGGAAAAAATAGCTACCCATTTGGGTAACCGAATTGTACCCATCCCTCCCCGCCCCAAACCGTACTAAAACATGAATAAATTGAGTTTAGGATATTTTATTATCTCAAAAAAATTGAAAAAACATGAAAAAAAATAACAAAAGGAGGCTACAAATATCAGTCAAGAGACTCAAGACTATAATATATAAAATATTAGTCGAGAGAGTCTCAAAATGTACAGAATGTGAGACCAAAACCTAACCTGTGAATATCTTACATATATATACGAGAGGTAAAGTGTAATTTTAAAATATACCTACGGGTTTATGTAATATGTATATATAAAATAAGGGTATATATATAGCCAGGGGTACATACGCAATTACTATAAATTTTAGGGGTAAATATGTAATTTCATATTTCGGTTCGTTTCGTGTCACGGTTCGGTTCGGGTCACGGTTCGGTTATGACCTCAAACCATACCCGAACCATACTCATTCGGTTCGGCCATATCCCATACCATACCCATACCCACGGGGAATATTTCGGTTATGGTTCGGGTAAAAATAGCGGTTTCGGTTCGGGTACCCATCGGTTCGGTCGCGATTGCCATCCCTAGTCGTGGGGACCAATTTGTGAGTCCTACACGAATGATCCGAGCCGTTCAATCATCCTAGATTTCGAGAGGTCTCGTGAGAAATCAGCTAAGTGATTGATTCAAAAAACCCTCCGTTTCATTTAAACTCCTATGTGAAACTCTCTCGTGTCTCCTAAAATCAAAGAAAGGTGCTTTTACTTGATTTAAATATATCAACTTCATTTTGATTAATTTTGGTAATCAGTTGAAATTATTGAGTTTTACACTATAATTTATTATCCCAAATTATAAAGTTCTTATCAGGATTTAAATAAACCAAATTCATTTTGATTAATTTTGGTAATCAATTAAAATTATTGAATTTTACTATAATTTATCAAATTTCTTGTCCACTTCTCAACATGCTTGCTATTTTACAAAAAAATTGAAATTTTGTTTAATAAAAATGATTAAAATCTATAAAATAAAATTCACATTACCTACTAGCTATAATTGTACTAAAATTTATTCTACATCATGTAAATAATTACTATAAAAAAAAATACAATGAGAGGACCCGGAGCAATTATTTTTATGGTCTTGTGACATTGAGCGGTGATGTCCGAACACTATTATCCAAATCCTATGTGGTGGATACGAAATAATTACTCTTGCACCCGTTAAATTCCTGCTCTCTAACACTGTGCCCCAACACCATAGAATAATTACTCTCGCACCCGTTAATTCCCGCTCTCCAATCGCAATTACCGTTAATCCTTTAATTACTCCCCATTAACTACCTAGATTAATCAGACAAATTCCAAGTGAAAAGTCAAATGTTAATTTACAAATAACTAATTAAAAAATTAATTAATCACGTCCGTCAATTTTACACATAGTCACATTCTCGTAACCAACTCTCCACTTCATAGGAAAACCGTCTCCTTCATCCCCCTGATCACTTCCCTTTCCCCTCTCTCCTTACTTTCTCTCTCTACTTTCTCTCTCCTACATGCGAGACGATCACAATTCACAATGGGCCTGTGTTTCTCTCGCAAGACCATAACGAAGAACAGGCCCTCTAAGCGCATATCAAACAACTCCGCCGCAGTTTCCTCCGGCGGCGGCGCCGGTCCGAGCAAGTGGGCGCGAATCCGATCAAGTGGTTCGAAGAGGGAGAATTTCAACGAGTCGGTGATTCAAGAGCGAGCACTGGCGGCGGCGATCCTGTTCCAGCAGCAGTTGCAGCAGCAGCAGCAGAACGGCGGCGCCTTGCAGTTTGATCGGTCGACTTCGCTGCGGTACCCGACGGGCGGTGGGATTTCGAAGAGGCAGCCGTCGGGTTTGGGGAGGAGTTCGAGTTCTAGGGCTAGGTCCTTGACTGATCCTCTGCTTCAGCCTCACCAGCTTGTTAATCAGGTTTGGTTGACTTCTTAGTTTTTACGCCTTGAATTCGTAATTGTGGGACAGAGTGTTTGCTGTATGTTTTTGTCGTTGATGTGTTGTGTGTTATGATGTCAACAATGTTTCACCATTTCTGGCTGGTTTTTACACTTTCCGTCACAATTTTGTCTGTTCAGTTTTTAGAAATCTAACCTTTTTTTTTCTTTTTCAGAGAACGGAATAATTGAACCTAAAAAATTCAATTTTCCAATATCTTCAAATTTTATAAAAAGTTCCAAATATATATATTTGATTCATCCCAAATGTCAAATGAACAAAAAAAATTGGGACAAGCACAAACAAATTAGGACGGAGGGAGTAGTAAATATTTGCTTGCATATTTCTGTACATTTCGTATAAAAAGAATTCAACTACGAAAATTTCGCAACTTGCCGTTTCTGTGTATCAGAAAACTTGCCGTTGATTTGCTAGCTTATTTTGTTAATTGTTTATTTTTAATTTTAGTAAATGTGTTAAACTTTGTTTGCTAAAAAATACGTTATTCTTTTGTTTGGCTTTGTTCTTACGGGGAATGGTTAAGATCAAGTAAACTAGATGAGTAATTTGTCAAACCTTCTTATTCCTTTATGTGCTTAAAATAAGCAAATAAACAAAGAAGATAGCGAAACCTTACCAGCTGCTAAAGAATGAGTCGATGAAAATCATCAATTTGAGCGTCTTTATGGACCAAAGTTTAGTCAAATTAAAATTAGTGAAGCAAATAAGAAATTAGATTAGGAACCAAATGAGCCCTGCAAATAAGGAGAAGGGGAAAATGGTCAAGCTGAAGGATTTTATGGTCAAAAGTCCAGTCAAATCAAAATTCAGTAAAATATCATTGTCATCTTTTTCTTTCCAAAGGGATTCTCGTTTTGTTGAATGTTTCAACTGTGGGTTAAAAATTCCAATTCGATTTGGACTTTTTGAGTTGGTAGCTTTGTAATTGGAAACATGCGTAGAATTGTAGAATAAGTTGTTGGTGATAAGTTATCCTCCGTGCCTGCCTTTGAACTGGGGGCATTACTCAAGGTACTTCGTAATTACTAGTATTAGTTAAGATTGTCTTGTTGCTTGGTCAATTGCCTTACTTCCGGATATGTTGTATGTACTAGCAGGAAACTTTTAGGGGAAACACAGTAACACAATGAATCTTGAGCTTATCTCTATCAAATTGGAGCATTCCGTAGGGCCGGTATTATAAGTCACCCCTCTGAAGCCAGGTGCCCCTGTTAAAATTGTTGAGTTTCCAAGTTATCTGTGACCAAGATAGAGAGGCAGTTAATGCAGTTGAGGGCCCTCATACAGTTAATCTGTTTCCGACCAAAGCCTATTCCTGTTAACATTGGAATATTGTAGAACAACTAATAAATCCTCAACAATAGAATATTTGAACGCAACTAAAAATCATTAGCCTTGAAGCTTTCCTCATCCTTGTCGATTACGGTCTTGTTTGTAGTGGGTCTGTAGATCATCCTCTCTGTTAGGTCTTGTTGGATGGAGCTTTTTTGCTAGCTTAGCTTTAACTTGTAGCTTTTACCTTTCCAAATTTATTGCATTAGCTTTCTACAGGCCCTTTTTTTTTTGGGCTTATGGTTCTTTACTACTCCCTCCGTCCCAAAAAGTTTGGCCTACTTACAAATTTCCAAATTTTATGTACAATACACATTGTTACCCAAAAAATTCAACTTTTCAAGTTTGCCCTTCATTAGTTGACTCTAATAAAATAGGAGTTAATCAAGTTTTGAATTTAAATTGTTTTCTGTAAAGCGGAAAATCTTGCCACCAATGTAATTAGAGACCTTTTTCAAAATTTTAAAACGCACTTTAAACTTTAAAATTTTCAAATATTTTTCTTTTGGTCTCATTGTTTTGATTGTTAAAAGCATCTCAAGGGTAGAAATGGAATTTACCAACTTTCCTTTGTTGAAATTTTTAAATTGGTCCTATATTTTGGGACAACCAAAAAAGGAAAGTAGGCCAAACTTTTTGGGACGGAGGGAGTAGTTCTTAGTTAATTAGAGTCTGTATCCACACCACACAAGCCCATTTGTAGTCGGGCATCTCAAATGGTAATTGAACAATATAGAGGATAGTTGATGCAATTCTGCAAAGAAGAGGAAGCTGGTGTTACTTGGTACGTCCTCCTACACAGACAGATAAGAGGACATCTGAGTGTGTTGGAACATTAAACTAAATGTACAGCAACCTAGTATTTACTTCCAGTTCAAAAAAAAAAAACCTAGTATTTACTTAGTTTAAGTTCCCAATAAAGGTCATAGTAATCAAAATGTTTTCCACTTCTCGGAGAACCTCTCATTATCTTCTAACGGTAACCCAAGATCTCGATTCAGTAGTACAATATTTTGCAGATAAAATCTACCATGAAACCACTATGCCTATGAAAATTTTAATTTACTGATGCAGGGTAGCTTTTTAGTTTTGGAGGATGCTGATGGGAAATAGGTTTTAGCTTATCTGACAGACTGACAATGTTTTCAGTTGTAGTTGTGTAGACAATTGGATTTTCTTAGTAAGCAGTTTGGATCAGAGTGCGATAAAAAATTTCCATAGTTTCTATGCAGGTCCAAAATCCCGTCTTCAAATTTGTATGCATTCTTTTGGTATATTGAGTTTAACATACTTTCCTATGAAAGGGTGCTGCCTGGTTGTGATCAGTGCTTTCTGATTTTTCGCATTGATGTGATTGCTACTCCTATTTATTTCCTCCCATGCTAATTCTAGTTATCATGTGGTCCTCTGTGATGCTACAATGTTCGTAGCAGGAATTAGTGTCACGAATACGAAGGATTCAATTCCATATTGTTTTTATTTCCTGAGCATACCCGCTGATCTATATAGATTTGTTCGATCTATATAGATTTGTTCGATCTATATAGATTTGTTCGATCTATCGTTTAGACTTAAGAGTTAGAACCCTTAGTCTTACAGATTACATTTGGCCTTGTTCGTTTCCCTGTTTAGTTTTAGTTTTAGTTTTGATGACATCATCATTTACCTCTTTTCTCTCTATCTCTCTCCATTCATTACACCTGCTGACATCATCAAAACTAAACTAAACTATCAAACCAAACACAGCCAAAAGAACCCACTTGTTAGGGTTTGTGTTGCATTTGATGAATCGCGTAATTTAGTCCATCGGTATTTTTCTTGTGGTTCAAAAGAAGATCACTTTGGAATATCTTGTCCCCTGGAGTATTAAATCTATCTGTAGTCAAGTAGGCACGCAGAGAGTGTTGTTACTGATGCCAATTTTGTTTTTCCAGGTGATATTTTGGCTGCACTATGCTATTGACATGTCATAAATAAAGATTAAAATGCATCAATTCAATGGCTTAGATTGATGATTAAATGTTTTCAGAATCATATTTCATATTCCAACCCAAAAAATCAATTTGTGCCTGCAGTATTTTGGCAAAATGGGCTTGATAGAGCTCATTTGTTTGCTAGATATCTCTCTATAAAATGTCAATCATACAGATGGGATGCTCAATGACTCGAAGAAATGTCAGCTCTTTTCTTCATTGGGATATTTCTAACTAATTTTCTCTTTGACAGGATGTAAAGCTTGAGGATCTAGAGACCAACCATTTTGTCCTTGTCCATGGAGGTGGTTTTGGTGCCTGGTGTTGGTATAAAACAATAGCACTTTTAGAAGAAGGTGGATACAAAGTTACTGCAATAGATTTAACTGGCTCCGGGATTCATGCATTTGATACGAACAGCATCACAAGTCTTTCACAATACATGAAGCCCCTTACAAATTGTCTTGATAGACTTGGCGACGGGGAGAAGGTATTCTGTCACTTTCTTTTGGATTCTGGACTCCATTTGGTACCATCCACGTAACAAATCTTTTGCAACATGTGAAACCATTAATTGGGCTTTGTTTCTGTGTTATCGTTAATGTTACTATGGTTGGTTGTTACAGGTCATGTCAATTTATTGTTCAGATGTATGACTGAATCACAGAATTTTGTTCTTTGTTGTGCATATAGGTGCTTTTATGGTCCTTGCACTTTCTAATTCTTTAGTGTGAGGGTCCTTCAAGTTCTCTTCCAAAGGTCTATTATGCCACAACTTTGTTGTCTTGCTTTGGCTAAGGGCATGATCGAAGTTGTTTACGTCAGTGGAGAGACCTGAATTAATGTTATTCCATCACCCTCTCGTCCCCTGGATCAAAGAGTAATTTTGGTCAAGGGGTTTGTGTTGAGAAAAGTGCGAATGTTTGGCATTATTTGGATAAAGTGGCTGCTCTCTTCCTCAAATCTGCATTGTAACCATTGGCAGCCTGAAGTTTTATTCTTCAATTAGGAAACCTCTTTTTTTCTTTTTTTTTTTTTTTTTTTTTTTTTTTGGGGGAAGCATACAGAGATACAAATGACAAGGAGCCAAGGAGGGTGTCCCCTCCAGGTTACAAGCTACAGGGAACTAGGGTTAAGGATGTTCATAGATACAGTTAAGGATAAGCCACCTCTTACACTGAAAAAACAGATATAGGGTTCTGTAACGAAACTTTTTGGTATAGTTGTATCCTTAGTTGCAGCATCCTCATGTCGGGATGACAAATCCATCCCTGACCCTTGCTTCCGTGCTCCCAAGTCAGAACCTCCGAGGGACCTTGCTCCCATCGCCAAAGGAGGGCATTCCCTACTAGGATAGAGCATCTCAAGCATGTCATTCCCAAAAGAAGCAAGAGAAGAACTACCAACTACCAAGCAAGAGAAAATTTGAAGGAATGTTATAATGTTAGAAATTCTTAGCTCAAATTTGTAATTTGACACCAATTGTTAATTAACATGTTTATTAGGACTAACAAACATCTAATATTTCTCATAGTCTCTATACTTTTAGTTGCTTGCAAATACAGAAGTATGTTCTATAAGCTCCTATTGACACTCCCAATCTTCAATTTTCCAATATATTCTCCAGCTCTCAAACCAGCTCCTGCTCCCGCCTCATGCAACTAAGGTTTTTACGTCAAATTTTTTTTTTGGTCGTTCTTATGTCTCAAAAGGAACTTGTCCTTACATTTGTCTTTTCCAAGCTGAAATTTCTTGAAACTTTTCTATGGATTGATAGAAAACTGCTACTCTTTGGTTTAGCTACTTTGGATTTGTATCTGAGATGGTACAGTTTTTTTAAGGTTCCAATTGGATTGGTTGCAAAAGTTACTTGAAGTTTTCATAATACTTCGGTTTCAGTCTTCAGAGAACACTTTGAGACTTTTACTTTTTTTTCCTCTTTCTTCTTGATTGTTCAGGTGATTTTGGCCGGACATGATTTTGGTGGTACATGTATATCATATGCAATGGAGTTGTTTCCTCGTAAAGTTTCCAAAGCTGTTTTCATTGCTGCAACAATGCTGACTAGTGAACAAAGTACCCTTGATATGTTGTCCCTAAAGGTTGGTTTGCACATCACGCTTGAGTTGTTTAATTTTAATAAAATATTTATTTTAGCAGAAAATATTATGGAGTTCGGAATCTGGACTTGCTTTGCTTTGCTTGAGAGTATTGGTTTTCAAAATGTTCCAAATTTGGTTTTTCTTGTAAAGTTTCTTGAACTGCTGCCAAAAACTTCTGGAGTTCAACAATTTTGCACGCTATTTACTCCAGCATCTAGCTTACGTTCAGCCGTGCTGCTCGAATTCTTCAACCAAAAAAGAAAAAAAAAATTGCAGTTTCTTTACAAGATGTCAAACAAAGTTGATTTGAATCTTCAAGGCTATACCTTATGGTATTCTTTTTTTGGCCGTAACGCTTTCAAAATTACTGAGGAAGATATTCTGAACCTCCATAAGACCTAAAGAGGTGAGTTTTGTGAGATTGAAGTTGTAAGCTTCACAGGGTGGCACAATTAATTTGTCTTCTTTTTGTATTATAAATTGATTTTTTTTTATTATCATTAGATAAATACTAATCAAGGTCTTCAAATTTATTCATATCTATTGATATATGAAATGTTATGTATCAGTTGGTGTTGTACATGTTTCAGTTCATTTGTTACGGTAACATTTTATGATCGTTGCAGGCAGATTCAAATAATCTGATGCAACAGGCTCAGATATTTCTGTATGCCAATGGAAACACTCAACCTCCAACTGCAATTGATTTTGATAAGTCACTACTTAAGGACTTGTTTTTCAACCAGAGTCCTGCCAAGGTATTAACTTGCTGATATTGTTTGCTTTCTTTTATTGATATATATCAGTTTCCAACCGAAGTCCTTAGATGTGTAATCAGCGTCGGTTTCTAAATTAGAGAAACTGTGGTCACGATACTATAGGACATTGGCATATTGCTCTCAATCTTTTAATTGCTCTATCTGCACCCTCAAACTTCCATAGATAAAGCGAGAAAATTTAAGCAGAAGTCAGAAAATCCAACTCGGTTTGATCATCTGCACCTTTTCCAAATGGGTGCAAAGATATGGCCGTTGGAAGCCATAATTCCAAACCAGCCGAAAGTCAATCTCAGTTGTTCACGCGTTCTCTTGTTTATAATGCAAAAACGGCACACGTGCATGTACGTCATTATAAGTATTTGTGTATGTAATTTTGTTTGATCCATTTTTTGCATCCTTTCCTCCAGGATGTTGCACTAGCATCCGTCTCAATGAGGCCAATCCCTTTCGCACCATTTTTTGAGAAGCTCTCTCTTTCGGACAAGAACTATGGCTCTGTGAGGCGATTTTACATAGAAACTCCAGAAGACAATGTCATACCTATCACACTACAGGAAATCATGATAAAGAAAAGCCCTCCCGAGCAGGTTTTCCGACTTAAAGGTTCCGATCACTCCCCCTTTTTCTCAAAGCCTCAAGCTCTACACAAGCTTTTGGTAGAGATCTCAAAGATCTCAAAAACTTAGCCCCTCACTCAACCACTATTATGTACCCATATGTTTCTTAGAGGTTTTAATTTATTACATGACGAATGTTCATATTCATGCTGGTGAAATTTCAATTTTTCACGCGGGTGTTAATGTTCATAAGAAATGTTAGGTTTTTCCTCAGTGTTTTTTTCCCTTTTCTGCAGCGGTCAAATGATTAGTGAAAGGTTGTGTAGTTGGGGTTTCTCCGAGCATTTTGGTTTGGACATCATAATTCCTTTTTTCGCAATAAAATGCAATGCAGAATATATATAAGTCGGAATCTGATTCAGTTGTCTGATCATACAAATTTTTTTTTTTTATTAACCGGGTGTCCGGACCAGTCTGCGCCCAGATCAACTTCGTTGAATAAATTGTGCAGTAAAAACTAAAAAAATCATGAAACCACATTGATCACTGTTTTGTTTTTGTCTGTCGTTTCTTTTCCAGATGTGTTGGAATCGATCGGACTATGGGAACTTGTTTTGTGGGGTGAAAACTCTAAGGCCCTGTTTAATACAAAGTTTCGTTTTGAGGCGATTGGTAATGAGGTGGGATTAGGATTAGGATTGATTATAAGGGCATTCACAGTGGGCTCCCTAAACATTGCTCCTAAGTTGTATCATAAGGTGTACACATAAGCATAATTGGGGTCCACTTTTCACTCCTAAAGCTTGTTAAATTTAGAGAGGATGTGTGCACTCAATGGGCTAGTAATAGCATTCGCTATTTTGTGGAAAAAAAAATTAGGAGCAACTTTTTCCAATGGCAACTTTTTCAAAGATTTCATATTAAAAAAATTTAAAAACTTTGGCCCCACTTGGAGCTAGCTAGAAGGCTATCTAAATTTAACTATTGTGCTAGGAGCCAAGCTTAGAAGTCACCCTTAGGAGTTTGTATAGGAAGCCCATTGAAGGCAATACTTGAGCACATGGCTAGGTAAATGTTAGGAGCCTCACTTAGGAGTCATTTTGAGAGCCCACTGTGGATGCCCTAAGGTGGGATTATTAACGAGGAAACGAATTCTTCCCTCTTGTTTGTTTTACACAGAATTAGATCATGAGATTGTTACTAAGAGCATCTCCACTTCTACACCAAATTTTTACTCAGACTTGAGTAAAAATTTGGGTAAAAACTTTAGTATTTGATATCACCCCTTCCAATGGGAAACCACTCTTTTACCAAATTCTAGTTAAAATTTTGTCAAAAACAGCTTTTTCTTTTTTCATTTTGGCTCCAAAACTTTCCCACCATTTTGTCAAAACAGTTTTTTTTTCTTCTTCATTTTGCCTCCAAAACTTTCTCACTGAAACATGTCTTCTGGTACATAGCAGCAAAAGCTTTGGTGTTGAGCCGTGAAACATGTCTTCTGGTACAACTGCAGTGAATAGGATTTGGTAAAAATTATTTGTTTCCAATTCTACCCTTACATGAAAACACCATTTTCATTAACCGTGGTACTCCTTTTGTCCGCGTTTGTCCACTTGTGTATTTTTATGTTCCTAGATTTTTGTCCACTTGTATACTTTCATATGTCCCAAAACATTTGTCCATTTTGACTTTTGAATGAATAAAATTTCATGTGATGGCCTCTCTTTTTTTTCTTTTTTTTTGTGAATAAAGTAGCTCTTCAAAAAAGTTGAATGATAAATATTTTGAAAATTTAGGGATAGGATTGCTAATACCCAACCCCCTTGGAAGGGGTGGGACTCACAGTTTCATGGTATTAGTAATCATTTCATTTTTCGCAACACCAGAAAAGGTTTTAGAGATCCCACGGGATTCACAACCCTATCCCATGAGAAAATTTTGGGTACGGGGAGGGTCCTCTCGGCACATCCGGGCCGTCCATACAATGCAATCAACGGTCCGGATTGAAAGTGTCGTCCTAATTTTAAAAAAAAAATAGAAAAGAAAAGAAAAAGTGTGTTTTCATCCGAGCAGTCCGATGCATTTTTGGACGGCTCGGATGTGCTGAAGGGGGGCACCACGTCACCCATACCCTATTTGCACCAAAAAAATTCTCCTATCCCATCCCCATTCTATGCATACATTTGCACAAACAGTCACGAGGGCTTCACACGCTCTGCACAGCCTCTCAATCTTCAGTATTGAGTCTATTGACAAAAGGAAAGCTAAGAGAGAGAGGATTAAAGCACAATGTTAAATGTTGAGCAAGTAGGAAGCCTCCAACCAGTTTCTAGATCATGCCGGTTGGGACATAATCGATGGTTTGGTTCCTACCTACTGGCAACATGTTATTTGTACCGAAATACCCGCTATAATTACAATCATATCATTTTTTTTATCGACAAAAAATTTATTGAAAAAGCTCGATAAAGGTACATCGAGAAGGGGAAGGAGGCATCCGACGAAGGTTGAGACAAGAAATAGAGAAATAGAAAAGTAAAACCATCAAAAAAGCCAAGCATTCAAGTCACCATCAATATCCAACCCCCACCATCACCTAACCACCCAAAACCCTAACAGCCACCCCACTGCCCAACCACCAGCCCACTGCCTATAGCCCAATCGCCGCCCACCAAACCACCAACCACCTACCTGTTGCCGCCAGCAACATAGTCTGCAACCGCCGACGCCGAGGCATTGTAACCCATTACCCATGCAACCCGACGCGAAACCTTACCAAAAGCATGCTGGCCGTTCTCATTGCGTCCCATGGTCCATTACTTCCGTGCACCAAGCGATGTGAGACAAGTACCCGCTCAAACACGTCAAACTCCTTAAGCTCGTCTCATGTGGTATCTGCCCAAGCACGACACACACCTCAAACCACCCAAAGCTCGACACCCAACTCCAGGCGCTGCACACCACAAGCCGTTAGGCTGAGAACCGAAAACACTTCCCCTGTTGGCTGTTGCAAAATACATTATGCACAAATCTCTCAAACATTCAACAAATTTATAATACATTCTGGCCATAATATAGAAGGCCAAAAATGTAAAAAATAAAATGCACAAAGTAAAAAAATGAGGCTCCCAAACAACTCCTCAAATCTGATGCTTACCACATCACTGGCTAGCACAAAGCATTAGATTTGCAAATTTAGTATAAGATTGAGATCTTCTTTATTTTTGTAAAAAATAGAATCAAACTCGATCTGACGATCTGGTATTATCTGTTTGGTTGTTGAAGAAAGAAATGGAAGGGAAGGGAAAATTAAAAAAAATTCTCTTTCCTTGTTTGGTTGTTGATGTAGGCAGAGAGGGAAAATAAAAGGGATAAGGGGAGGGAAAAGAGAGAAAAGGAGAGGGAAAAGAGAGGAAATTTCAAGATCTAGAGAAGAAAAAAAAAAGCTTGCTCATGACATGCCTTTTCTGTCATTAAAATGTCCATTTTTCGGGTGGCTAATAGATTCCTGCTCTCTAATGTCCATTTTCTTTTCATTTTCCTTTGGAAACCAAATTAACAAGAGAAAATTCATTTCAATAACTTTCCTTCCATTTTCTTAAGACAACCAAACAAAGGAAAATCCTCAACTTTCCTCTTTTTTTTTCCTCCCAATTATTTTCTCTTCTTTTCCACTTATTTCCCCAACTTCCAAACAAAGCCTAATTTTTTTTTTTGATGTCTCCATTAATTAGAGGATTTTGAATTACCTGCAAAAGATTTGCTTGTCCATAGCAAGGGTTGTGTGATAAGAACACGAAGGAGAGAGAAAAATGGTACTTCTTAGTCTTACTGTGATATTTTTAATATTCTTGTTATTTTTGGTATTTTCTCACAAGTCATTATACATCAATTGATTTAGCAATATATAACTTAAGAATATCGAAAATACTAAGGTTACCCTATGTAGTTTTTGGATTTTTGTTGGGTTTGGTAGTTGAGAATGGAGGGAGGAAGCTGATGTGGAAGAAATGACACTTGCCATTTTCCCTGCCAATTGTCGGGGAAATAGTAGGCCGTTGGAGGGTGCAAAAATGGTCTGGGGTGCCAAAAATGGGTATGGCACCCCTTTTGAAAGGCCGTTGAAGTTGCTCTAATAATGTCACTTTCTTTCTAACCGTCGACCTAAAATTAAAACGAATGTCACCCTCCTGCTAAACGCTCGACATAAAATACAAAAGAAATACTCCAAAAAACGGCAAAACTCAAACCATGTGATAGTTCTGTGCTACCTTACAATGTGCCAACGCAGACATTTGATACCTTACCCCAAAAAACAAATCACCACCAAGAATGAGTACTTTGCTTGTAGCCGTTTCCGGTTAATTGATGAGTTTGCTTTCTACACGTGATCGGAATTCAATTATTGGAGTCAAAATAGAAAGTAGTAATTTATTGTGAATCATTTGATCCCGGTGTGGATGTGAGTCTTTTTTCCGAATCGGAAAGAATATTACTCCCTCCGTTCCCATTTGCTTGTCCCACTCTCTCTCTCTCGTCTTTTTTCAAATCAAAAAATTAAGTGTTTCCGTGTATCATTTTTCAATTTTTTTTTGCATCCGAATTAAAGTACACGACCAAATTAAAATACTCATCGTGTACTTTAATTCGGATGCAAAAAAAATTGAAAATTGATACAGGAAAACACTTTATTTTTTTATTTGAAAAGTGACACGACTTTTCATAGTGGACAAACAAATGGGAACGGAGAAAATAATTGAAGTGCGAGTAAGCTGCCCGGACACCCTAATCGTGAAAAAAAGATAGTACTCTTGTTTGTAAATTCACAGCTAAGCCGCTCCTGTTACGTTTCACAAAATTTAAAGCTGATTTACCGTCCTCCTCTATATAAACACCTCTCTCTCTCTCTCTCTCTACCCATATCTATCTGTCTGCCTTCCATATCTGCATCTGTGATCTCAAATTGGGGTTCGGATCCGGCAGAGGTACGGTAGCCGCTTACACGAATTGATGCTTTTTCTAATGCCTGTATTGTTCGATTTCTTCACCTTTTAGTTTAGATCTGAGGTTACATTCACGAAATTGTTGCCCACACAATGTTTTCTGTTCTCGTATGTGCATTGTTTTGTGGATCTGCACCGTTTTCTCACTTTCGATTGATGTTTATTTCAGTTGTCTGATGCCTGATTTTACATTGGCCGATTGTGAGGGAACATAGAACCTTGTTGCTCGGTCTAAATGCTATGGCGTGCGAATGTCGATCTGTTTTGTTAATAGGATCTTTTTTTGTTAATAGTAGGAGGTGGGACTAAATAAAAGATTTGATGATAGAAGAAGCAAAATTTAGGGGAAAAAGGCATAGATTGTGGATCTGATGATGTATGTAATGTCTGAATAGCTGGAATAGGATTTGGATCTATAGGCACTGTGTCCATATTGTTGTTTCTAAATGCTAGCAGTAATGGATTTTCTTTTCCTTAATGGCACCCATCCATGGTATAGATAATGGCAATAAAATTCTTAGTTTGTTTTTTTCAATTACTCAATGTGTTCCTCGGAAATGTGGAATTGAACTGAGAGCATTGCCCATTGTGGAGAGCCTAGAGGCTTGATTGTATGATAGGGGATATAGGGAGAATTGTTGATAAAGTCAAATATGCATGGTTGGATTGTGCTACTTATTACAGAAAGGCCGAAAACCCAAAAGAAGTAGTAGTTATTAGATCAAAAGAAATATGTTGCAATATGCACAAACAGAAAACGGAAGATGTTATCAAGCCTGAATCATGACTTCTAGAATTGCAGTCATGTATCTGGTGGATCATGTCTACCTCTGAGGTAGTGAGCAGATCCATTGTCTTTTTCTGTGCCCTGTCTATGTGGGCATGTTTCGGCACCTATCCTTGACTTTGTAAAATAAAAAGCTACATTTCATGTGCCTGACCGAATGGGGGCACGGCGTGTTTATGTGGAATGAGAGAACGAGGGAGGAGGGCAAAAAACTTCCCACTATTGGATTATCGTATATCATTAGGATTGTCATGATTGTCACCTGAAGGGAAATTTTGCACTTCATTGATCATCCCAACATCCGATGTCAAAGTGGAACATAAAGCACGTAAGGTTTTTACTTTTTGGTCAACAGAATATTATGTTGGGCCAGTGGAGGGCCTGGAGGCTCAAGGGTTATTCTAAAGGTATCGGATGCTCTGCTTCTCAAAGAACCATGCCAGGCCTAGTCTTTTGGTGTCGATTAGTGATTCAGTTGATGGTTTACAGTTTGATAATTGAATGACTTTCAGAGGTGGAAGTGCATTCCGATGGCCATGCCAAACGGTATATGCGTGTTCGATTATGTACTTTGTGGGTGTGGGGGTGTCTATGAGTTCATGCTTGCATGCATGTGGAAGATATTTGAGTTTGTGTTTTGTTTCGACACTTGACAGCACGCGCCCAATCTCTATTCCTGGTGTATTCTTGGAGTGTCTACTTCTTTTAAATTTCTTTAGCACATTCTATCATGAAATAGAGTTTATTCTATACAATATTGACAATCTCTATATATTTAGGAGTCCTGTTTTAATGCATCTGATAATTTCCACTGCTTGGCCTTTATGAATCAGAAAAAAACAGCTAAAGTAACAGAAAATGGGCCGTGGAGTCAGTGCTGGTGGAGGCCAAAGTTCTTTGGGCTACTTGTTTGGGGGCGGAGAGACTACCAACAAACCTCAAGCTGCCAAGAACCAGGGGGAGAGCTCAAATAATGGGACTCCGGAGAAGTCTGTTGCTGTTTCCCCACCTGTGGATAACAGTAAGCAGATTCCTGCTGGCATTAATAGCACTATCAACAATTATGTGAGAGCAGACGGTCAAAACTGTGGCAACTTCATCACGGTATGCTACTTTTGCACATAACAATCGCTCCTGGATACTCCTAATTCTTGACCCATAACTTCTATGCATTGTATCCCTGGTTGAAATGTTCCGAATGCAGAGTCGATGAGGGGTCAAAGTCTTCCCTATTTGAAATTATTTTTTAACTTTCTTCATGGTATCCTAGTTGAAATGTTCTGAAAGAAGAGTATTTTTTGTTTTTATCTGTCATTAACTTTCCGCTGAGCATCCTTGAATCACATAGTGGTTAGTGTCACTGTTAACTTTGAATTCAAATTGCAAAATGAGCACATCTGGTTTCATTCTTTTCTCTAAGTTGCTGTTTTCTGAATGAGATTGCCAGTACTAGATCGATTACCTTTCAATACATAAAATTCATACCATCAGTATTATCAACTGGGCTTATTGCTTCATACGGTCAGAATGCCATGTGAATATCAAGGACTGCGACAGCATGTATTTGTGCTGTTATAACGTATAGTTGTGTGGCCTGATTCTAATAGTCTTTGCTTCATGGACTTTTTATTTCTCCCAGGTATACGACGTTTTCAGGTTTTAACAAAGAGGAAGGGCATCGGGTTTACAACACTATACCCACATTACGCACTTGGACCCTTAAAAATTTGTGACATTTTAGTGAAGATTGCATTTGTTAGTAAAGATAATTTTATTCTCAAATGGATGGCATCCGCGTAACCACATATCAAAAGGTTTAAGGTTGTTAGGGAGGTCCCTTGCCCATGTAGTATCTAGCGTGTAGATACAAATATATTTGAACTTTGAACTTTGAAGCATAACATAAGGTTCATACAAAATGGATTGGGTGTGAAACTTTTAGTGGTCAAGGTACACTGTAACTTTGGTTTTCTATTTTCTCTCTTTCCTTCCATGAGAGAAGTTTAACCATGTGATGCTCGCTAAGTTAGCTAAAAGAGTCAAAATGACCACCCAAAAATAAACACAAGGATAACGAAAGCTCCTATCTTCTATTCGCATATATGTTTTTGGCATCATCTTGTGAGAAATTTCTCGATTTGACCTATCAATTATTTGCAGTATTGTTTTCATGTCTGCTCTGGTACTATGTTTTGGTTAGTGTTTTCATGTCTGCTCTGGTACTCTGTTGTGGTCACACATGTTTTTCCACGATGCAGGATCGTCCTTCAACCAAAGTTCATGCTGCACCTGGTGGTGGTTCTTCTCTGGGTTACCTCTTCGGTGGTGCTGGAAACGGGAACTGATTTCTTTGCTCGATTGCATTTGGCAGGAGTATTTGTAATTCCAAAAACCTGGATATCTCTATCTTGAAACAAGAACGCTTCTTTTCAAATTAATTGTTGAATGATATCGGCATTAGTTCTGGCTAGGTCTCCTTAGCCAGACATCAAGTTATTATGTGCTACCCAAATTAGCCAATCATTAGTTTGTGTGTGATCACTTGTTTTTATGTCTGCATGCAATGTGGGTATAACCTACCATTCTGGCCATACCGATAGCCACAAGTTGTTCGATGTTTCGATTCTGTCAATTTGGATACAATGCATTGCATGCATTGAGTCAGTTTTTTTTTTCCCTTCTTGAATTGCGTCTTTTTGCCATGACAAAAATTGCAACCAACGGTGATCTTTCGTTTGTGATGTCTACGCAAAGTCCGAAAGTCACCAATATACCAAATAACATATTGTTGTGTACCACCAGAGTAAAAATACACTTTTTTCATGATGTCAGAGTAGAGATATACATGTTCACGATATTACCATTTGCAAAGATTTCAAGTACTCTGAACACAAAAATGCCTACTAAATGATGAATTAGAACCACCAATGGCGGTAGCCTAGATGACAAGGGTGAGTAGGCTTAAGTGCTCTTCCCTCCCGTACACGATCCTCCTCCCTCTCGTACACAATCCGACAAGTTTCGAGTCCCGCCAATTGCAAGACTAGCGTGGAGGATCATTTGTCCATCTAGGACATAGGTGGTGTCGTTGTGACAACCTGTCCTTCTGGACAGTAACTATGGCTCGAACTGTACATTTCACTGCGAGTCGGGAGCTCTCATGGTCACGCCCAAGGGGTATTGCTATGCTCGTTGCCCCTCCCATTCTTTTTGCAATTCAAAAAGAAAAAAGAAAGACGAATTAGAGATTACCCTCTATCTTGTTGTGCAAAGGTTTCCTTGTACACTGCTCAGATGTTACCAGCACGCTGATTTTACTTCCCTGAAACTGTTCTCTCACAAGCAAATGAACAAGCTAGAAAAACGTTGCATCAACCCGCGTAAGGAACAGCCAAAGATCTTCGATGACAGTCACAGTTTTTCCCTATGCAATCTTAAAAACTCCAAATAAAAATCCTACTCTCATTGTAAGTACACAGAATTGATTACAAGTCTGTTTAATCCCAGAAATCAAAGAAGTGAGCACCAAGAACACCTCAGGTTTTCCAGCTGGTCTCACTCACTATGACATATCTACTACTTCTAACTGTGACATTCTTATTTCTACAGAGAATATTTACATGGGTTCTTTTAGATTCAACCAACCAGTAGCCAAATAAAGCCAAACATAAGACATTCAAAGGTACTGAGAGTAGTTGGGATACATGGT
The DNA here is from genome assembly GCA_016920895.1 of Vaccinium myrtillus. Taxonomy (NCBI): domain Eukaryota; kingdom Viridiplantae; phylum Streptophyta; class Magnoliopsida; order Ericales; family Ericaceae; genus Vaccinium; species Vaccinium myrtillus. The sequence goes on from CM029277.1 coordinate 8,594,553, forward strand.
TTGAGATTAATTCTGAGTCTTGGGAATCAGAGTTCAAATTGTTTTAGTAAAGATATTGAGGTTAGTATATATAGTTCCAATCTGCGGAGCACACAGCACCTCCTTCCTAATTGATCCGGAAATTTGATTCTAGAGCCTATCGTAGTACAACACCACGGCACATCGCGAAATGAAAATACCAAATCAAAACCACAATAAACCATCACAAAATCCAATATGAAACACAACCCATAATTGCTTCCAATCGGATAACGCAACAGAAGTCTTGAAATTGTATAACCATAATTTCTGAAAACAATCAAAACCCTAATCTCAACAAGTTAGGGAAACAAAAAGACAAGTCCCAATAGTTCCAACATCTCAAACATAATCCTAAGAAAAGCAATGCAACAAGGGACTTTGGGAACATTGCAGAAACGGGTCTCAAAACCCTAGCTTAGTGCGGCGCCAGTGCCTGCGCTTGGCATTGTACCTATACCCACCATAAAAAAAGCAACAAACATGTCAAAACAGAGACCGCAAACAATCAAAATCAGAAGCACAAGATGAGACATTAGGTTCTTCCTGAATAGATGTGGATGTGGATATGAAATGAAGGGATTTGACTCACTCCATTATTCAAGGTTCTATCGGGTCTTGACATCAAATAACAGAGCTTCATCATGGATGTGAACTGACTATGTTATTTGAGCGATTTGAAATCATCCATTCCTTCATCGTGGATGTTAACTGAATATGTTATATGAAGGGCTTGAAATCATGGACACAGGCAAATCAGGGACAGAGCCAAAGTCCTCATGTTTATATGCAATTTTTCACCAAAACCCACTGTATCTACACAATTGGCCCCCCTAGGTTTCCTCATACAAAATGTAATTGTACAATTCATCTGCCATTTTCAATTATATACCTTGGGACAAGCTGAAATTAGTTGTAATTTCCGTCTGAAAATTTTAGTTTGCATTCTAAAACTTTTTTGGCAGGATAAATTTAGGAAATGAGAACGGAAACATTAAAAGCATCATATTGTATCACTATGTAACATTTTGTCTCAAATCCCGGCCCCAATACCAAAATCCTGGCTCTGTCCTTGCTTAAAATCATTCATTTTCAAAGATTGCAGAGCATCCAAATAAGAAACACATAGCTTCCAGTTTTACCTATCGTCCATATTACACTATTCCAACCTCCAATAATCAAAACCTCATAAATATAATTAACAGCCCTTCATTTGAAATCCTAATCGATGCAAACACATACATTTTCAATAGAGAATTTCGCAATAGAGAGAGAAGAGAAGGGATCCACCTGATAGTGTTGTCGGTCCTCATGCGAATCCAGTGAGGGATGGGCCTGTTCTGCCTCATCTTCTTCGCTAGCTTCTTCTTTATCATGAACGTCTTGTGCGACGGCTGCACCAAATGCAAAACACAGTCATTCTCCAATATTCAAAGGATATACATACATACATGCATTCCATTCACTCACACAACGCTGAGAGAGAGAGAGAGAGAGAGAGAGAGAGAGAGAGAGACGGGTACCATTTTCGATTCCGGTGGCGAGCTACTTTGGGAAGACGGTGAGAGCTCGAACGCGGCGTATGAATAAAACCCTAGTCAAGAATCTTATCTATAACCCTAATCTCATCGCATGTCAAAGCCATCTTCGCCGTCTATTTTTAGGGCTGAATTACAGCTTACCCCTTTACTATGTAACATTTTCAAATTATCCCCTAAGCTACAAACCCTAAGGCTATGTTTGGAAGTTGAGGAAAGAAGTGGAAAAGAAGAGAAAATTTAAAAAATTTCCTCTCATTTGTTTGGTTTCCAAATAGAAAGAGAAAGGAAAAGGAAGAGAAAGGAAAAAGAAGAGAAAATTAACTACTTTTTTTCTCTCCTTCTCTCTCCCATGAGTGCAAATTTTCCTCTAATTTTTCACAAACCAAACAAAAAAAAATAACAAGTTTCTTCCCCATTTCTTTCCCATTTCTCCTTTTTTATTTTCTCTTCTCTTTCTCTTCTCTTCCACAACTTCCAAACAGAGCCTAAACTTTACCACATTAAACTCAATAAACCTTTTAACTTAAGTCCCTTATTAACCTTATTACTATGTCGTTTAATGACCTTTAAAGATCTTAAAATAGTAGGCAAATGTCGTTTTCCTATAAATAAGGGGAGAAAATTGACAATTATATGCATATGGACTTGTTTGTCTATCAAAATTAGAGATTATATATTTGTCTCAATTTTGATTTTTACATGAAGAGCTATTCTAGCATTTTGATATAAGGATACAAAGACATATGGCTCGTTTGTTAGGGGATAAGGCAAAGAGTGAGAGGATGGATGGAAAAGCGAGGGGATAAGGCAAAGAGTGAGAGAAGGGATGGAATCGGAGAATGAAGAATGTGTTTATTATTGGGAGAAGGGAGGGGAAGAGTTTATCTCCCTCCAAGGGTCTTAACTAACATTGTGTCCCACGCTGATATTAGCTTATCTAGGTGGAAAAAAAAGACTAAATTTCCCATTATACTATTTTTATATTTCCAAATTACCCCTTAGATTTCTTAGTTCATCATGTTATTACTCTAGGTTTACATACAACTACATTAATCTTAGTAAAAGGTGTTTTAGATGCACGCGGTTCCAGGTTAAAAGCTAATCCTTTTTCATAACATATCCACCACTTATTCATCATTCTTCCTTATTCACCCAAAACCTCACTCGCCCGAAAAAACGAGGAAGAGTTGTCAATTGTGATAAACAATGAGAGAAATCGATGAAGGGGCAAAAGAGAAAAAAACAAATAATAAAAAAAAGATGTATGTAATCTTTGATTTTGCTAGATATACAAATTTCTATGCATGTCATTGTTGTCATTTTTCGTTTAAAAGATAATAGTTGTAGGCATTCTAATATTATTTTGAGAAAAATGGCATTTCAGCACTATTGTGAGCCATTTGACGGTCATGACTAAAGACTAATAAGCGCCCTATTTGAAAGATTTAGGTTTCGTAGTATGGAGAATAATTTGAGAAAAATGATAATGTATAGAGCAAAATGCAATTAAGTGTTTTTTTTTTTTTTTAAAATCTGTCAACGTCTTAGGACATTCATGCATTTGATAATCACAACTTAAACAATATACTAAAAACATACTTTTTTGAACAAAATAAATTAAGCATTACTTTTTTTATATTATGTCTATTTGCAAATTTTTAAAATACAAAAGGAATGACATGGTTATATAATTGCACTCTTCTTGATGTTCGCATTTGATTTTTTTATTCAACTTTACTCAAAATTCTATTTTTGCTGTATTCATTCATTGTTTTTCTAAAAAGATTGTAGGCGAAGTCCTTTGTTAACGAGTCAATATTCAATAATAAGAATACGAGTTTGAAAGGTAAGAACGGTTAGTGTTTAGAAAGGAGAGAATGGAGGATTGTTTTGGTGGAGTGGAAAATAGGACAAACAATATGGAAGAGACCTAGGCAGAATCTCTCTAGGTTATCTCTGGTGGGATGCCCTCACTTGGAGACTTTCTCTTTCTGGAAGAGATGGACTCTCTCTCTCTAGAAAATAAGTCTCTCAAACTCTCTTTAAATCTGAGAGGAATTGTGAGAGGGGTGCCTCGTATTTATAGACTACTAGGGCCACTACTGAGACGCCAAGTAACTTAGTAAATACTCGACACGTGTCCCTTTCGTACTGTACGGCCGCAGGGCCGATGTTCTCGCGACCCCCACCTATAACGATCCCTTCTCCTCAATCCTCCGAGCCACTAAATTCCCCTCCATTCCCGTGTAGGCAAGGTCATAGCTTGTTCAGCCATGCCAATACCGCGAACTGAGCCCCTAAGGGGCCCTCAAGTCCTGCCTTTCGACTTGAGCAGGCACGGACGTCTAGGTTGAGCTTTTTGCGCTTCACCCTGTTCAGACTCGCGCCATCTGTCCTGTTCGAACTCCTATTGAGTCGTTTTCTCGCTTTCTCGTTCTGTTCAGACTAGCGCTACATGTCCTGTTCGGACTAATGCTAACTCTGATTTGAGTTTCTCTCTCACGATACTTGTCCTGTTCAGACTCGCGCTAATCTTGTCAGGCTCAGGGAGCTCTCCCACCCTCGGATGCATCTTATCCTGGAGTTTGTGCACTTATTTCCGTTGTTCGCAGGGAATGACATGTGCGAGGCTCTCTCGAGGGGGGAGCTCTAGCGGGGCCACTTACAATTCTGCCATATGTCGCTAATTTATAGATACCACGTGTCCTCATTTGATAGGGTGTTCAAATTTATGACTTTGTCAGACCATCTCTAGTGGTGGAGTTGAAAATGTGTTGTTATATGACACAAAAGTGTAAAACTGGGACCTAATTTTTGAAGTTATATGACAAAAAGTACAAGTTAACTTAGTATGAGATTTTTTCCTCCCAATAGTGTAAAATGGTATATTAATATGAAGAAAGTGTATAAAAAGTACATGCATACACATAAAAACTATACATTGTGGGCCACACTTTTTTCTTTCTTCCCAGCTGTCTCTACCTCTCTCCTCACGTCCTGCACACCACTTTCTCTCTCCCCTTTCCTCCGCCTTTATCTCTCTCCTCCCTTGGGTTGGTTAATGCTAGAGCTAAAATTAACTTCTAAGCTAGTCACTGGTAACTTTAACATCACCTTAGCTGCACCTTAGCTACACCACTATATACCAAAAACAAAATATTTTGATGCTAACTGTTAGTTTCTTAGAGCATCACTAATGACATACTCAAATGTGAATACTCAAATGTTGCCACATCACTTTTTGAGTATTCATTAATGGATTTCTAAAGTTAGCAATGTGAAACTCTACAATGGTTCATTTTTGTCCATAATCAAAAGAGGGGAAAATGTTGGTAGTTTTGAGTATCCAAGTTTGATTATTGGGAAAAAGTTGGTAGTTTTGAGTATCCAAATAGTACCAAAATTTGAGTATTTATAAAAAATGTTGTTAACTTTAAATATTTATCCAAATGCCATTGTGAGCCTTTTTGGAGTATCTAAATGTCAAAATTTGAGTATTTTTATTTTTGAGTATGCCATTGGGATGCTCTTACACTAATATGCTTTATAACTACACGACTAGAGATGGCCTCAACTACAAATATGTTGATTCTAGTTGGTCTTGAATATTTAAATTGGCATCCTCAAATTCAAATAAACTCCTAACCCCATTTTCTCTCTCATAATTTTCTAAATCCTAAAAGCAATATAAAATGCAAATATTAAAAAGGGCAGTATGTAAATAAAATCTCACCAGTGAGATATAGCTCAGTTGGTATCTCTTGGCTCTCCCCACGTGGGAGACTAGAGATCGAGCCCCATTGGGGTCGTTGGAGTTTCTGGGCTATGGATAGCCCCTGTTAAGCCTCATCATTTGGCCCATTGGCCCCGGGCCCGCCCGAAGCCCACAAGGCCCGTCGGGCTTTACCCGAGCCCGAGCCCGCCAAATGGGCGGGCTAGCCCAGCCCGACTTTTCCATGGGCCGGGCTTGGGCCTAAAAAATTTAGCTACAACCCGCCCGCCCATTGGCCCGCCCGGTAGCCCGGCCCGCCGGCCCGAGATACTAGCCCGCCCGTAGCCCGGTACATTTGTAATGCATTATTGCACGGTTAATGGTCATAAGATATAATATATAATGTACCAAAAAAAAGATATAATACAAATGTACCAAAATAAAGAAATAATACACAGTTGGACATGTGTGTAACTATGTGTATATATCTGACAGTAAAGTTCTAATAAAAAATTAAACATATGCATTAAAATTTTGAGAAGGTCTGAACATATGCATTGATTGACCATTCATTTGTTGCATGGGTAACTAACAACTGCTTATGGTGTATTATTGTTATAGATATGGTAGTGAGAAAAGTGAATATTTTCAGTTGATTGTAATTAAAAAAAAATGGCTCCAAAAGGTTTGTAACAAAAAAAAAAAAAAAAAAAAAGGGCATTTGGCCCGCCCAAATAGCAAACTAGCCATTGTATCGCCCAAGATCTTGGCCCGCCCACCCGCCCGAGGCCTTGACTAAGATAAGCCCGTGGCGGGTTTGGGCTTCAACTTTTAAGAGATAGCTTGATGCCCGCCCGCCCGCTAAAAAAAAAAAAGCCCTTCATAGCCCGGTCCGCGGGCGGGGTGGCTTCGAAACTCTTATTTTGGCGGCTACTTAAAAGCCCTAATGTGACAAAATCAAGGGATCCCGACCTTATCTTTGCACTGTAATTTCCAAACACTATTCCTAATGTAATCTTCTAATATCACCGGCAATCAATACTAACACCCCGCTAACCCCACTAACATCTTTCCTAAACTATGGCAAAAAAAAAAAAAAAAAAAAATCTCACCTTTTTTTATTGGGATAGTTTTTTGGTTTTTAGATTTTTGTTTAACTAGGAGTTAGTATTGATTTACCCCGATACCCTGGTCAAAAAATCCACTCAAGACATCTGCGAATCTCTCTCTCTCTCTCTCTCCCGCGCCGCTAGGGTTTCTTGTTCGACGGTGCCGAGAGCTTCCGCGCACCAAAGATGACGACCGTCGTCCCAACATCCGAAGAAGATCCGGCCCTCTCCGTTGTTCGCTTCACCTCCGAGGTTTCCTGTGCCGATGCTGGTCCAGAGGTACTACTCTCTCTACAGTATCACAAACACACATACCCATAGACAGAATTCACCTTGGAAAACTAGCTTTCATGATTGCATAGGGTTGGTGCATTTTATTTGCATATTTCAGCTTCTTATTATTGTCTAAATAAAATGGGAGGTTTTGAGGACTGGCCACTCGAATTTTCAGTGATACTATGGGAGTTTTAGATGCTCTAATGGGAGGTTTAGATGCATTAGATCATCCCCATACTTCACATGTACTTTTACTCAAATTTTGGGGAAAAACTTCAGTTGATATGAAGTACTTCAATAGATAAACTCAAATCCAAGTATGAAATATAAAAATTGAGTGAAAGTTCCATTAATGGCATGGTTGTAAATTTCAGAGGCACAAAATAACATTAAAAAATTTGAGTAAGATCTCGAGTCTCCCTTGATTTGAGTAAAACTCAGATTGAGTTTAAGTAGAAAAAGGGTTAAGGGTTGCTGGGCTGGAGATGGTATTAGATATGTGTACTTGAGATTAAAATAAGTAGACAAGGGGATATAAGATTTTCTTTTTAGGTTGTAGTCTTGTAAAAATTTTAATTTTTCATAATAATGTTATTTCCTGTGTTTGCTTGTTTGTTATTATTTTGTTTGTGGTAGATTGAAATGTAAATTTGGGTTATGTTGAGGTTATCCTGAACTTTTTGGTTTTTGAATCAGTTTGTTGAGTCAGAAGTGAAAAGACTATGCAAAGAGGCACAGGAATGCATAGTGAGGGGCAGATGGTTGGATTTGGCTTCACTTATGCTAACTTCCGCTGACGTGATATTTTCCAAAGTTTCCGAGAAAGGTACAACTTGCGCTTCATGATCTTTTTCTTCATCCCCTCTAGAAATTTGATAATATAGTGGTCCATGCTGACTAGATGGACTAGAACACCATTCACTATGCTATGGAATGAGTTCCGTTGATGTATGTATTCTGTAGTTTGCTTTCTTTTCTCGAGATGTCTATAACATGTCAGGGATTCACTAAGGAGGATCTCTGCTTTTGTCTGTATTATGAATCTATGATGCTTTGTAGCTTGGAAAATATAATCATTGATTATATTTTGATGAACTGACACAGCGGAGTATCATGGTCTTTTCCAAGTACGAATGTATCTGGACACAAAACTATTAACTTGCAATTTCGCTCACATGCGTGCCTTTTTTGAACCTCGAGGCAGGGAGACTGCCGATCCATAGAATGTAATTGTTAAACAACTCATATGGAGTTGTGCTATGTTTTTCTTTATCCTCACTCCTTAGGGTCACTATCTATTAAGTGCACCTTTTGACGTTTACATCTTGACTCGGGGATAATGTTGTTGAAAGCCGTTCTTATGTCCCTTCAAAAGAGTATTTGGGCGTCTGCATGAACAGATTTTATGACTTCTTATTGCAGATCTTGAGTGCATCTTTACCATTATTTGCGATCTTGTCAAAAAGCCTGAAAGTTTGGATGAATCATTAGAGATGGCACAGCTTATTTCCACAAAAATCACCCAACAACCAAATGAGAAGCCTGCACTGCGATTGAAGATGTAATTTCAGTTCACAATCATCGCTTCTGCTATTTGGGACCTTTGACTGTGTCTTATCTTCTGATGTTTGAATTTTTTTCCCCCCATTTGTCAGCATGTTCAATCTGTATAACCTATTGGAGAATCCGTACAGCCGGTTCTTTGTTTACATGAAAGCACTTGATCTGGCACTAGCAGCTAACGGGAAGGTCACTGAACATATTATTCCTTCTTTTAAAAAGATGGATAACTTACTGGGAGAATGGAACATCGGGATCCAGGATCAGAGGAAATTATTTCTCACCGTCTCTAATATTTTGAAAGAAAGTAAAAGGTAATTGGTGAAGGATTCCTCGTAAGACAAACGAGTAAATTCTCTCTGTTTATGGTTGTTTGAACTTGTATTTTTAAGGTTGAAAAAACCAAGTAGTTTAATCCTTGTATGGTCTTTTTCTTCTCTAAAGTTGTATCAGTGGTCTTATTGTTTGTGTTGTGTAAATAATTCCAGCTCAGGGAAGGAAGCTTTCAAGTTTTTGACCAAGTATCTTGCAACTTTTTCTGGTGAAGATGCGTATACCATTGGTGAAGCTAAGGAGGAAGCTGTGCGCAGTATTATTGAGTTTGTGAAGGCATCTGACATGTTTCAGGTATTTCAGTCTTTCTTTTTTTTTTAATATCAAATAGGAAATGGGCAAACTTTTGATTTTTAGGGGCTCAATGGATGAGAATGCAGTTCGCTCTCAATTGAAATATGTTTATGAAACCGTAGTCTGTTAGTGAGGGATTTTGAGAGTTGCATTTGGAGTTTTTCCCTTTTTGCTTCCTCTTCTTCTCATTTCCAGTTTTTTTTGGGAGATATTGTACATGCTGTACAAAACTAAGGGAATGACTGCTTGTTTTGCTTGTTGTGACTTCATGTGTCTTTTATTTGTGTTACAAGACAAACTGGCTTGGACAGGAGTCACAGGATGTGCGCTAGGGTCTGCTTAGGGCCATCTAATACATGTGTCTTTTATTGTTAGGACGACTACCTAGGGTGGATGGACTTGTGTTGTGGGGAGGAGATTGAGTAGAAATGCAAAAATTTCCAGCCTAAGATATCCCTGATGGTTGGCAAAGATTTGCCTTGGCTTGATCAAATATAGCTGTCTTGGGTTGGCTCACCTAGTTGCAACCCGACCGAGTGGGATAAGCATGCATGGACAGATGGCCTCCAGAGTGGCATTTTCGTAGCTTTTGAGACACCGTAACATATATGTCTTGGCCTCTTGGGTTTGTTAACACTAAATGAATGTTTGATCTGCGTAATCAACTTTACAAGTCATATATTCCCGTGTTTAGACAAGGTTTACTTTCATTGGGTTTATCATTTCAGATACCCCGCTCTTGACCTACTTGAATTGCACAAATTTATTCATATCTTTTGTCGTGTGGGTATGGGATTGATAACCTTGTATCTAACATTCACCATATGAAATTTCATAATCATGCCCGCATGTTTGGCGGACATAAGTGCTTAAAACAGGAAATAGGTTTGTGATGTTCAATTTTAGTTGGTATCTAATCACACAATCCGCATGTGCAAGCAGGTGCGAGTGCTTGAGCGGAGCGCCGAAGTCTCAATATTTAGAAGAACTATAAGACAAAGTGTCTTCTCTATGTATCTAAATATAGATTTTTTTATGCATAATTTTTTATTGTCGTGCAGTCTATCATATAATTTCATGCTCATTACACAAATAGAAGATATCCAGTATGACTTGTACCATGAAATGTTAATTCATATATTTTCAAAGAATAATGTTAACCTCTTAGGGCACAAAATAGCAACCTTTAATAAATGAGCAGATGAGATCGTGAGAGCATAAGAGAGGGCCTATATATATTAAAATGCTAAATCTAACACCAAGTTATAGGTTTTACTGGTTTTATTTCTTTAATTTCCCTAGGTTCCATTTTCAACACTCAAAACGTATTTCATATAAATCTGATTTTTGTTTTGAACAATTTCCTAAATCTGATTACTCTTTACTTTTGGATCACTAGGTTCTAGCTGGGTTATTGGCTTACATTAGGTAGAGTTGCAACAGTTGTGCAGTCTCATTATTGCATGTGAAAGAGAAAGAAAAGTTGTGCATTGGTAATAATACACGCCACGTGTTCGACAATTGACATAAAAAATTTAAATTCGTTTCTCAGTTCACGGTCTCACCAAATCAGAGGAATTTTCTCCGAATTAACTGAGAATTCGCAAGTTCACGAACTCAGTGCTCATTCAGCACCCTTCTTGAGCAAACTATGTGACAAGGTTGGTATTTGAAGGTAGGTAGATTAGAGAGGAGCAGACCTGGCTGAATATTGGGAAAGTTATTATCTTGTGAACAAGCGGAGTTGGGATGAATAGTTTGGTCGTCTTTGGGAAATGGTGTGGCTTCCTGTAGATGTTTTTATAGTACACTACAGTATTTTCTGTGAGGATCCTATTTATTCTGAATTGCTTACTATGGTTCTATGCTTGGAGCGTCGATGTAATCTTGTAGCTTGTTTGTGCTTATGTTTAGGCCTTACCATTCTATTTAGACTTGTTTAACCCTGGCCATACTCTATGATTTGTTCTCTAACAATCACTTCTTTGTGGTGCTTCATGGCAGTGCGATTTGCTTGATATGCCCGCCGTAGCACAATTGGAGAAGGATTCTAAATATGCATTGGTGTATCAGCTGCTGAAGATCTTCTTGACACAGAGGCTGGATGCATACTTAGATTTTCAGGCAGCAAATTCCACTTTGCTGAAAAGCTATGGTAACTAGTCATTTTGGCTGCATTCAAATTTCTAGTAGCTGACCTAACCTTTATATTTGTCTGATTGTTCTCGTATTTCTGCTTTGAACGACTAGGTCTTGTCCATGAAGACTGTATAGCAAAGATGAGGCTGATGTCATTGGTAGATCTTGCTTCTGTAGAAACTGGTCAAATTTCTTATGCACTTATCAAGGACACTCTCCGGGTAAAAATTCCTTGCCTATCCCTGTATCTGCACCTGTTTCTTTGTGCACTTGGTTCGATTAGGTAATGCAAGGTTCTTTCGCAGATCAATGACAATGAGGTGGAGATGTGGGTTGTTAAGGCAATCACGGCTAAGTTAATTGATTGTAAGATGGATCAGATGAATCAAATCGTAATTGTTAGGTGAGTTATATAGGTTATCTTCTTTGTGGTGTTTTTAGGAACTTCAGCATTGACGCATGAATTATAATACTATTTTGTGTGCAGCCGCTGCACTGAGCGTGTGTTTGGGCAGCGTCAATGGCAATCTCTTCGAACAAAGCTTGCAACATGGAAGGTAAAGTATTCCTTCTTTTCCACCTTTTCCCCCTTTTGATTCTCTTCTCTTGGTTTTTGCACGCTACTATGCAATCATCTGTTTCACGGATTTGGTAGTCGAAGGAGGTATTTGGTTTGGTAATAGGTAGTTAGTGGTAATGTTTCAAGATTGTGTTGTTAGTCCAGTTTCGGCTGGGGGGATAGTACTAGAATCAGAAGGAAACTGATACTCTTTTTTGCAAGATCAGATTAGAATTGTGGCTAATTGGCTAGACATTGTGGTGTAATGCAAAGCTACAGAAGTACCATATTCTTCAGTGGGTGGCTAAATCCCCATGGGCTAATTGTACAAATCCCTTGGTAAAAGAGCTCTCGATGAGTTGGTGGAAAAAAATTGAATGGAAATATAATTTAAAAAAATTGAGTTGGTGATCCTAATACATTAAGACTAAAATGAAAAGAAGAAAGAAACCTAAAGATTAGACCATGCAACAAATCTGCATTTGGTTCTCAATTTCTCATTATCGGGCTGCATACTTTTCGTCCTTGTGTTGTACCCACTTTGAGCCTGATAGATCTCACTATAAAACGTTCTATATTTTCTTTTGCTGCCCCCAAGTATTGACCAAATAAAGAGTGGGGTATCTGCTGCCTCTGATGCTTGAGTCTCTCTCTCTCTCTCAATTTTTGTCCTCCTCACTTTCTTCACATCCTACACTATAAAGCTTCTCTTCTTTCACCTCCTTTTCAAATTTAGTTTTGCTTCTTAGCGAGTCTAAATATCTTTTTTGGTCATTGGTAAAGTTGCAGTCGAGAGCTATTGATCTTTGTTCTTGGCTTGTGGAACTAATTTATTTAATTTGGAGATTCTGGGTTTCTCGTGTTTAAAAGATGGGAAACTGGAGGTTCTATGCATATCTCTTCGGTCTCTGTCCAATCGCTAGATTAGGTTGGGATTGCTCATCTGGGAACGATTTCTGATCTCATATGGTGCAAGGAAAGATAAAATCAGGGAATGTGATATCTTGTCCAACCTAGAAGGTGTTTTTCTTGTTTGCTTACTGAGGTCTTGGTCCAAACTAGAGTAGGATGTGATTTCCTTTCTGGGAAAGATTCTGATTTTGAATTTGAACAATGTAATGGACAAGATCACATCAGGGGGATATTGTATCCAATCATGATTTCAGTTTATTTGTCATCATTTATGTCGGGAATTAACCTCCATTGATGCCCCCCATTTTCCAGGGTAATATATCGAATGTCATTAGCACCATCCAAACTAACAGGATAACAGAAGACGGCACACAAGCAATCCAAGGATTGACGATACGTTGATAGTTCTCCTTTGGCGACAAGTTCAAAATCCACATCCTTCCGTTTAGAGAAATTTCGGTCAAACTTGTGGCAGGCGCGAACTATATTTGTTTTTAGTTTCAATCCTGCTTTGGGTTTAATTTTTTTTATTTGACGGCTGCTTTGGGTTTAATTTTTTTTATTTGACGGCTGCTTTGGGTTTTGTTAGAACCAAATTTATGTATGGTGGAAATTTTGACATTGACAAGTCATTGGAGTTTGTATTTGTATTTTTTTTTCCCTTCCCATTCCTCCAAAACTTTTAACAGTGTTAGGAAACGAACCCATGTAGCTTTAAAGCTCTCGAGTCTGCTTTGCAGAATTTCATCATCTTTTTGTTGCGACTCCTTTAAGTTACTTTCAGCTGTTTTGTAAAGAGACCTATATGGAACATGCAAACCATGGCCTGAAGGCCCTAAACCATACAATAGGGAAGAAAGGAAATAAGATTTAATACGCACTTTACCAATACGCACTTTACCAAAAACGGAGAAAACCTAGGCCGGGAGACATTTCTGCTAGGCCGGGAGACACTTGAATGTCCCGCGGCAAATGGATTGACAGGAAAAGTGCAACAGAGCTATTCAACGTTCATAATTTGAGAGGGTTCTCCATTAATTTCGGAACCAAATGCCGGTTCAACAATGATCAAATCCCTCATTATATGCACAAAATGTCAAACCACAATATGACACAATAAGTCATTTTCTTTCTCATCAAATTCTACTTTCAATTAATCCTTCATGCGTAATATCTCCACTTTAGGTCCTTGCAATTGCCTCCTTACGAGTGCAGTGTAAATGCCATCCATGGAGAGAAGCTCGCGACTTATCAAATTCTATTTTCAAATAATCCTTCATGCATTATTCTCCACTTTATGTCCTCCTTGCAATTGCCTCCTTACGAGTGCAGTGTAAATGCCATCCATGGAGAGAAGCTCATCGTGAGTGCCGCTTTCTGCAATCTGACCGTCAGATACAACAGCCACCATGTCTGCACTTTGGACTGTTGAGAGTCTGTGAGCTATAACAAGAACAGTCCTTCCCCTCATCAGAGACTCCATGGCATCCTAATACAGCACAAGCGAAAATCGGTCAGCTAATCATGGCTATTGTGGATATTGCTATGAACCCTTTCCAGTTTCTACCTAAAAGATGAGTACGAGAGAGGCTTTCGAAACAAGAAATTACAGTTCAAAACTAAAGAGTTTCATGCTGGAAAACAATACCATCAGTCATCAGATGCTATTTTTTCGCATGCAATATGCATCAGATACGATGGATAAGTATTACATAACCAAAAGAGGACCATTTTAATTGTAAAAATACAGTAAATGTTAAATAACACAAGTTTCAGTTGTGTGAATGTGTTAAATTCATCTGGTTCTTATGCCCAAGGACATAAAGACATAGGTAACTTGAGTAATTTTTTTGCCACCATTTATGTAGGGTAAAATGACATTTGCAAACTAACATAGAGCTTCCCATGCATAAAGATAGAGTTGTAGGCATAGAAGGTCTTCTACGTCCATGAATTATTTTGAAACCTGCCAACCTCACCTGGACCAGGTATTCACTCTCAGCATCGAGGGCGCTTGTGGCTTCATCCAGCAGTAGAACTTTTGGGTTCATCAGGAGTGCTCTGGCAATTGCTATCCTTTGTTTCTGGCCTCCGGACAGCCTCAACCCACGTTCTCCAACGACAGTTTGATACTTTTCAGGAAATGCTGATATAAAATCATGGGCATTTGCCATTTTCTGCAATATAACCATCCATCAACACGAACTCGCTAATCTCCCAAATTATTGGGTACACTATCTTTTGGGGAAAAAATGAAAATGAAAGAAAAGAGAAGGATAAATGACCCTGGAAACTTACAGCCGCATTTTCTATCTCTGCAGTGGTGGCTTTTCCATCATTTCCATAGGCAATATTCTCCTCCACGGAGCAATTGAAAAGAACAGGCTCCTGGCTCACTATGCTGATCTAAAGTTTTCGAAAGCATGGAAGATTTAATGTATTTCAAATTTCTAGATATGGTAATTAATTTGCGATTAAGCAGAAATATTGGCTGGCCTTTACATAAGGGACATCAACAGTTTGAATAAGATAAAGAACATGCTACCCAACCATCATATATTAGGCTAAAATTGCAACAAACAACTGCACATTGAGGCCACTCATTTTAAGTTATAGCTCAGAACCTCAGATGAAAAGAGAACTCATGAAAATGGGTGGATAATATATACCCCAGACTTCATGATAAACGAGCTCTTCCGTGGCGTAGTGGTCTGCACCAAAAATTTTGATTTTTTTTTTCCCTTTACAAGGAAAATGCTAACCACTGCCCATGGCGGCCAGTGGAGAAGGTTTAGAAAGTGTATATGGGGAGTGTGAAAAGTGTATTGGATATGCAAGTGTGTTGAGGCATGTGAAAAGCGTACTCCGATTGTAATATTATTTTTGCTTTATTTGCCCCTTAACAGCCTAGTTGGCCTTTGTTGGCAAAACCGTAGACACAAAGGCTCAAGTAAAGGTGGAAACCTAGGTCAGTATAGAACACAAATGTAAATCAACAATAGCAAACTATGAAAATTGAAATGCATGTAAACGAAGATTCAGGCATAAGATTACCTTTTTGTGCAAATATTCGTGGGATATTTCCACAAGGGAAACCCCGTTTAGCAAAACCTTTCCTTTTATCGGGTCATAAAATCTCTCAATCAAGTTTGCTATCGTGGTCTGCAACAATAATGTAAATGATTACAATGGTAAAGGTTCCTGATAATTAAAAAGCTGGCTAGGAAAGAGCTTCAGATTTACTGTAAAGGAAAAAACACAGAATTAAAATGGTAATTAAAATACTTTTCCACCACCGCTTGGACCAACGAGGGCAACTTTTGACCCGGGTCTCAGTTTTAAGGTTATTCCCTGCAATTGAAACAGAATTGTTAGATGGGTCCAAATTCCAAAATAGTCTGAAATCGTGCATTTTAATCATGTTGATGTCCACATGTTGGGAGGATTTGTCAAATATACTCTTAGTATCCTTGAGTTCATCTAGAAATTGGACTAAGATTATTACTCAAGTCAGTTTGCAGGGAAAAATGGAGGAAGAGTAAAGAAGATATGCATTCCTAAAATCACCCTTCCAACTAATATGTTCGAGTCTCTCTCAGTCAGAAGTCGAAGGAACAAGCATGCTAAACACCAAAAGATCCACCATTGTAAATTCTACAAGTTTTTGAAGAATCTTTACAAAATCAAGCAAAAGAACTGATACTTAAAAATAGTAGGTAACTGAATTAAACCTTTGTGACATCGACAAATGTTAATAGTTGAATAAGACCACAACTGAGTGAAGAGAAAGAGAAGAACATACTCTTTCGCTTTGTATGTCTACTCAATTTAAAAGCTACACCTCATGTCAACTAGACAAATTTGATACCTTGAGTATCATATGACTTGGGCGAGAAGGATAAGCAAACCACACATCATCTAATTCCACATCTCCATCAGGATCGCTGCATCAAATGCCGCATCATAAATGAAAAAATAAATAAATTTAAGAGTGTATACAATGGGTGCATTTAAACTTATGAATTCTGTGTGTGTGTGTGTGTGTGTGTGAGAGAGAGAGAGAGAGAGAGAGAGAGAGAGAGAGAGAGAGAGAACCCAATAGGGCATTTATCTCCTGATTCTGGCATGACTGACTGACGATCGAGAAGCTGGAAAACTCTCCTACTCGCTCCTGCAGCTTTCATTGTTGTTGTATATAATCCTGATAGTGAGGATACACAGGACCCGACTGCAGGTGTAGAGTTTAGCACATTGAAGATCAAACATCCCATATTACTGCCAAACCAGAACCATCAACTATTTTGGATTCTAACAAATATAGTACTAAAAAAAAAAAAGCACAGTCAGGCTTGCCTAAACACTAACACGGCGAAGTTAATTCAACCTCTCTAATGAAGCCCACTTACCTTGCATCAGTTCTTTTACATCATTCAGTTCTATTCATGAGCATAGCTGTTAAAAGCCTATGATACATATTACATGATACATATCCAACGATCCGTATTGCCTCATACCGAAAACGATACGTATCCTACCTTGTATCCTTTTTGTATAAAAATCCTCGGATACGATTGTGTATCCTACGCTTTTTATGCATATCCTAATTCGGTACGTATCCTACCATTACTTATTGGGAAAAACTCGGACCTTATTTCAAGAAGTGGAACCCCAAATGCATAATGTAAGCCGTTTGATCTAATCATGGCATATGTTAACCCATTTGATAGAAATTCAACTTCAATGTAGGGCTTATATAGAAGAAAGAACCATATTTCGGTTGTGTTTTGTTTGAATCATTTAAGGGCTCTTCTTTTTCCCCCTACTAAGGCAGCAGAAAGCCGTGACAGGCCCCAGGTGAGAGACTGGAAATTCTGCATCTTAAAGACTTATTTTTTAAATATAAACATAATTTGTCGGTGTTATTAGGTGTATCTACTGTTTGAATGTATATTAAATATGATTAACATTGTTGAAGCATAAACTAGATTTAGTATTTTGGCACACGAAAGTAACGTCCAGACAAGCCCGATTAACCAAGCCCAAAGATGGAAGACATTATTGAAGGAGATATAAATATTTAGTTTTTAGAAACTATAGCATATCTAGCTCTAGAACTCTAGATTATCCTTGCAAAATATCTAGAGTATTTTTTGTGAGAATTGGGCATGTGTAATTCTAGAATTTACCTCAAAAGTTTATTTTGTATGAAAGTATCTTTAGAGTAGAGTCTTCCATGGAGTAGAGTGTAAATAGGGATGTGTTCTAGTCATTTTGTACCAAGCCAAAAAAAGTTTGGATTCAAATGTAATACAAATACTCTCCTTCCCCACTTTTGTCCAACTAAACATAAGAAACTCCTATTCTTCCAAAAAACGTATCTTTAAGATATGCAATACGTATCCCAATACGATCTATACAAGGAAAAAAAACGATATACGATACGTATCCCAACTCGAAAACACTGATAACAAGTACTCTAATAAAAAAATGTCATCGCGTGTTTCCCCACCGATTGAACTACCAATTCTCTCGTTTTGCTCTTTATGGAACTTCACCATCAATATTAACCGATTCGTCCATATTGCAAAATATTGCACTCGCCACACTTGGCCAAACTCACATAGATACCATATTTGGTTTTGACCTCCATAAAGCCAAACATCTCATTTATCATATCTAGATTTCTTATAGTTACGTTTTACGTGCTTGCAACGGGGAATGGCCTCATGCAGAAGTTTTCAATTTCTTTAACTTTTGTTCTTTTAATGTTCACTGAAAATTTCAGTTGGCCAAACTTCATGAAACAAAATTCTTATACGTTCATTAATTTCAGTTACAACTAACCCATATGAGAAACCGCTGTAGATTTTACAGGCAATGAACACCAAGGGACATACCTGTGAGGCTATAAAGAATGAAAGATGTAAGAGATCCTGCAGTCAAGGTGCCCATTATAGTCAAATAAGCTCCATATATAACCACCACGATAACAGATAAAGTAGAAGCTGCATTTAGCCCTCCAGAAAACAAACCAACTACTTTCTGCAGTCAAGAACAGTGAAAACTCATTATTCAGGAACATTATCAGTGGAAACACAAAAGAATTAAGGCAGTGTATGGATCATGGATGCATGGGAGGATTTATCAAGGGAACGGAAAAGGTAAGAAGACAATGAAGTGAGCATGGAATTATTGTATTGGTCTGCCAAACATTTTCATCTCCCTTGTGTAAATCCATCAAAAAATCCATGATTGAAAAACAACGTAAAGAAAAGGAGGGTGGTTATAAAGGGCATCAAGGAACTCACGGCTTGTTGAATTCCAAGTTTCAGGGTCTCATCCACTTTCCCTGAATAGTTTGAAATTGCATAGGCTTCTCTAGCAAAAGATCTTACAGTTCGAATGGCCCCGAACGATTCCTATAAGACGAATTTTTGCTCAGCTAAATGTCATTAAATGAAATGAATAATTCGAATAGCAAATCTTTACAATATTAAACCACCAGGATGTCAAAACAATTAATAATGCCTGGATATATATAAATAAATCACAGTTACCCAAATGAAAAAAATGCTCAGAATTTATGCAGAACAGATCAAAATTGCTTTTACATTTGTGACAGAAACATGTCAATTGGATATTATTTGGAAATTGTAAATCGCATTGCAGAATAGCTTCTTTAGATATGTAGTTCTCAATCTAATTCAGTCCTGCTAGCAAAGAGGAATTAAAATCTGTCTAATAACATAAAGTTAATTTGGAGCCTACAACCAACATGGGACCAGTTATCCTTATCATTTTCTTATCTGAATTATGAAGTAGTATTTTCTACAAGAACAAAAAGTTACGCATAAGCAAAAGAAACAAAAGAAAAAGGCAAATGCAAATGCAAACCTCGGCTATTGAGGAGGCTACTGCAGCTGCAGCTTGAGTTTTGTGTGAAAGTTCACGAAGATAGCGCCCAAATCTGCGCACAGCAACTGAAATGACCGGCACAATAACCAAGGCCAACACTACGCAGGAAAGAAGAAACAATAATTAGCGTCTCTTTGATTGATATGAACCTAGACCCAAAACTCTTCAATCCCAAACACTCACTCACATGTTAACTTCCACGATGAAGTAAACATGAAGGCAACACCAATAATTGCAGTAGTTACATTTCTGAGTGCTTCAGAAAGATTTGTAGTTGCAGCATTTTTAATTATTTGGGTGTCTTCAGATAGCCTGCTCAAAAGCTCCCCCGTCCGTGTAACATCAAAAAAGGCAATTTCCTGTTGAACAAAATTTGCAACAACTATCAACCAATCTTTCAAGCATGAACCAAATTTATCAAAGAATGGACATGGTCTCCATCAACTGCTATTCCAAGTGCATAAATAATTCTCTCCGTCACATTTTTTCTATCATTTTTTCTGGCAATCGAGCCTTTTAAGCGGATCAACAATCATGTATTTTTGTTGTGACTACTTTTCTTTAACTTTTTCCTAAGAGTCTAAAAAAAATCTCATTTATTTCTACTAGAATTGGTTATGAAAATCATCTAAAAAGGACAGAAGATAAAGGCAATAGTTTGCTACATCCAGAATAGTGAAAGACAAACAAAGTGGGACAAAGGAAATAGCAGGATCCAGTTTACTTGGGTGTTCAAGAAGGTAATATCAGAAAAGACTGCTGTGAAGTTAAATAAGAAGGCATTTAAGACCCTCACTTGCTTGATAAGGTGACTAAGCAAGTTCTTCCTCAAACGCGCAACAACCCTTTCACTTGCAGAAGAAAACAACCATGCTCGAATTGCTGTGCAGATAGAACTGAAAAAAAGAGGGAAAAAAACCAAGAGAGGAAAGAAACTCATTTAGTGCACTAGAGAGTAAATTAAACACAAAACAAGCCGAAGTCTTAAGCAAAAAAAAGCCGAGTTGCGGAAAGTCGCTAGCAATACAACAGCTGATATGCAGGGAAAAAAATGGCTGCTTCTGTGCTACATTACCTTTAAAACCTTGAAATATAGACGTGAGATTCTAACCAACACCATGACAATCACAGTGATAATAAATAAGATTGGATGATGAAAATAAGGCAAGATGAAAAACACAAACCACTGAGCAATGTGTATCAACATTGTAAACGCCATGACAATCAGTCCATCATGAACAAGTTTTCAAAACATCATATCATGAAATGCTCATTTTACAAATCAAAATCAACAAACACCTCTGCCGTTAATAGAGAGCTATTCAAATGCTAGAAAAACACAAAAATGCATTTTCCAATCCTATTTGATATATAAACAGTCCATTCAGTTACCATAGCACAACCAGAAGGCCCAGAACTGATATTAATACGAAATCGGGCTCCAGTAAAGTAGGAAAATGAGATACAAGTTGTCCAATAACCGCATATAAAAAGAAAGCGGATCAAACGAGAGAGAGAGAGAGAGAGAGAGAGAGAGAGAGAGAGAGAGAGAGAGAGAGAGAGAGAGAGAGAGGTCATACCCAACGACAACAATCAGAATAATATATATAATGGTGCTCTTGACAGCATCTATGGCTTCAGCTTGCTGTTCAGGGGTCTTTATATCTGTTGATACTATGTCTATTATCATTCCCCCATATTTTGGCTGCAAAAAAGTACAAAATGAGAAAATTGGCAACACAGTAACGGGCAAACACCATGATACTTAGCAACAGAGGAATAAAAGCTAAATTTACATTTGAAATTGAAGTTGACGTTGGAGTTTGTTTCATGACCTCATCCGGACTTCTCTATTTTAGTCTGTTAAAAATATGGTGTAGTTCGTGTGCACATGAAACTAGCCACTATTGACAAAAGAACTCATAGATGCAGAGTCAACTTCATAGAAACAGGAACAAGCAATAACTTAAACTCGGAGTAGCCAATCATGCACCATGAATTTCCTTCGCGTTATCCTCTAGTAAGCCAATCCACAATAGGTAATGAGATTTATTTTGAATAATGAAAACAATGCAAGGGCATGGTACTTGGGTGCCATACTAGGTTTCACCTTTAAAGGAGCAGATAAGCCACCACAGGATTCATCTTATGAGAAATGCCGAAAAATGGACTTCTATTCCCATGGCCTGTTTATCTTGTGGAGTACAGAATCGAATCGGACTTTGGATTACAAATCCCATTAAGGCCCAAACTTTCTGGTATTTGGACACAACAACTGCTAGAGGGATTATATCAGCTGGATACCTAATCCCCCACACAAAACGAGATACCTGATATTGGATACTGGTCCACTGTGATTATAAATTCCCTCACTCTAAATTTGGAAAATTAAAATGCTTTTGAAGTCGAGGGGAGCTACAGAGCAAAGTGAATATTATAGGGTTCCTGAGGGTCATGCCACTTACGTAGGGCGTCTCATTTTGTTTAGAAGCCATCTTAGGGTGAAGATGGAGGAAGAAGGATTTTTGCTTACGAAGCCAATCTTTGAAGAAATTACATAACTACTTAATCTGTAGCATCCATCTTAAAGAAAGAATTCACACCGGAACATCATTCAAACAAAGCTACCCCCTTTTTTATTTTCTTTTGAACAGTAAAACCTACACTGTTAATCACAATCTTTCAACTCTCAAAAGTTTCAGATAAATAATCTGAGAGAGAGGGGGGCTCGAGTTCTAACAGAGAAAATGGCTTACAGTGAGAATGCTAGTTGTGGACGCGATTAAAAGCGCAATAGTACCGATGATCAACTTTCCTGCATCAGGCTTCGCCTGTATGCTTAGGGCTGTTAATAACTTAATAAAACTCAGTAACATGTATCCACATTCAAAGTCGGCCCACAAATTGATTTTCCACTTACCAGCAGAATGATTCTAGAAAACCGAACATTTGCTGCCTGAAAATTTGTCCAAATAGGGTTAACTCCTTTCGAAAAGATTATGAAAATCCAGAAACTAACAAAAAAGACCTAATGATCACCTGTACGGCATCCCCATGCTCAAGATCTGTCAAGAGACCATCAGACCCCTCCTCATTTGCCTTCCTCCGTCTCTAAAGGAACGCAGGCATATTAGCCATTTCATAGTTTAATCCCACTTGAAAAGCAACTCAAATTTATCCCAACTAAAAATATTCCAACTCTTTTTTTGTATTTGTGTACAAAGAAATAACATCAACAAGGGAACAAAATAAATAGGAGTAGTTGAAAACCAAACATGGTAAAAAATTAGAAATTCAACCCAATAAACTCTTTCTAGCCACGGAGGATCCAATAAGTTATTGAAATGTACAGAGACTGGCGTATGTCGTTTTTTACCAACTAATACTTCCTGCAACTATTTATTCTTGTCCAATGCAAAATTTTCATATTTTATTTAACTATAAACCAAACCAAACCAAACTGAACTGAGCCTTGTGGGATTTATCAACAAAAGGGCAGAAAAAGCTCAAAATGGTTTTTAACATCCGCAAGGGGGGAAATCAACAATTGTTTAAACCGAACAAGAAATGGAAAATAAAATTGAAAAACACCTTATAGCCAGGAGATTCAAGAGTTGCTACCAAATCAATGGAGAATGAAGTATAAGACTTTCGATTACTAATTCTTCATGGTGTTCATGTTAAAAGTAAACAAAAGAGAAAGGGAAATCAAGAGAAATTGAACCTAGCCGGAATTTGGACTTGGGTTATAATAAGAAAATTCTATTCTTCAACAGCAGCAAATTCGATCAAACTCTAGTCATGTATGCAGCCATACTCAAACACGATATAGAAATATAGCCTTTCACAATTTCATACAATTCATGAGGTGGTTAAATAAATCATAAAAAAATTAAACCCAGATTACAAAGATAAAATACAACAAAATAAATCCGAAAAAGAAGAAAAAAACTGGGTAAATTGGAGATTTACCTCTTTCCTCAACAGAGGAACTCTTTCACTGCCAGAAGACATAATTGATCCGGAACTCCACTCCTTACCCATCAACCAATAAATTTCTGCAAAAATAAAGAGAGAGATGTATGGCAGAAGAAAACTGCTAGTAGTCCAGTACGCTAATTGGTTGACTAAAAACAAATATAACCCCTGCTTGATACTACAGTAATTGGGTACGGATCAATACAGGAAGGTAATATCTCTATATAATATCTATAATAATCTTGAGTTTCTGACTCTTGACTTGGAATTTTCGGCGAGAAAATGGGATGAGAAATTAGGTGTCAAATGGGTGGCTGTTGATCGGCGGAAAAAGAAATGCAAAGAAATCAAAGCAGGGTGAAAGAGACGATCCAATTTTTTCTGAAGGAGCAGTGACTATTAACCTTTTGAGGAACTCGTGAGGAAGATTCTTGTTTGGAAGTGGGTTCCCACTCGATTTTCCAATCAATTTCTCCATTATGATATGCATGATATGGACTATTTTGAGAGCATCTCCAACTGTAATCGATATTTTATTTTATTTTATTGTCAAAAGTAATAATCAGCGAAAATTCTTCCAAAAATTAGAAATTGTCCTAATCTTTGTAAAGTTCTTTTACTTGAAGGTTAACCCCAACATAACTTATTATTTTCATTTCCAAATCCTTATTTCTCACATTTAAGATCTCTGTCTTTACAAAAAACTATTTACAAAAATTATCATAAAAAATCCCGTATTAAAACTTATTCCGAATAACGCAAAATAAAAACAACCCAATCTTCTACCTTGCTTATTCTTCCATTTTATTATTATTATTATTATTATTTTTTTTTTTTGAAAAAAACAAACTAGAGTTCTCGTCCTCTGTTCTTTATTTACCTAACAACGTGGCCATACTTACTTCACATAATAAAAAAAAATGTATTCTTACTGGTACCTACCTCGGTCGATATATTTTTTCCCATACAAGGAAAGATGTTCCACCTTGAATTGAGGTTAATACTTGGATTATACGGGTGGTCGAAACCCTAATCCATATTATTTTAATAAAACCCCAGATTGAAGACAATAGAAAAGACAAAACTGGTGAGATTTTTAAACGAATCATGGTTTCAGATTCCTTTTTAGCTTTAATAATTAAAAAAAAGTTACTTGAGTTGGCAGTATTGCATTTGTTCAGCTGGAGGCGGGGATGCTGCTGTGCAGGAGCTGCACAGCAGCTGCTGTGCGTCCTAAAACGGCGTCGTTTTGATTATATCCAACGGCTGAGAGAGGGAAGTTTAGTTCGCGGGTCATGATTTCCGGGTAAGTTTAGTTCGCGGGTTACTAACCCGGGTTAAACATCACGGGTCAACACCCCCTTCTCCTCTTCGTTTTTTTCATTTCACGCTTGAACAGCCATAGAGAGAGGAGAAGAATAACGAAGGAGAAGAAAATCAAAGAAGAAGAAGAACAGATCGATCGAAGACAAAGACGAAGATCTCTGGAACCGAAATCAAAGGTCTCTCTCTCTCTCTCTCTCTCTCTCTCGTTCGATATTCTGGTTAAACTAGGGTTACGTTTTTTTATTTCTTTGATTTTGTTCATACATTTACCCGATCTTTGTTTTTTCTTCATTTTTGACGTGATTCTGTTTGGGTTTATGCTTGATGTTGCTAATTTTCATCCTTTGACAAAGTTAGGGTTATGGTTCACATGTTGGGTTTATGTTTGGCCGAAATTCATTGTTTTATTGGGTTTGTTTGGTCCAACAAACCCTAACAAATCCAATGGGTATCTTTTTGCATCTTATTTGCAATATATTTGGGTGTCATTTTTGTTTCGGGAAAAGTGGACAATTTTTGCACCAATATGAGTACTTAACAAATGGATTCTGTAAAAGCTCTGCAGCTAAATCTTAACCAATACATTGATGAATAAGTAGACATGTGGGCACATCGTTTGTTGAGTCTCTTGCCGATCTTTTGAGGCCAAAAGAGGATCTTTAAAATGCAATGATAATTACTGATAGGTGCCTTGACCATATTGTTAGATGCTTAATACTTCAGTGGATGGTACGGTTGTTACAACTTCTGAGCTATTTTAATTGCATTCAGGTTGTTGAGAGTAGAGGAAAGAACATTGAAGTTGTTGTGATGACAAAGGAGGGCCTGCGTCAACTTGATGAAGCCGAAATTGATGCCATTGTTATATAGACTGAAGCAGAGAAAGCCTTTTAGTCTGGTGTTATGTGGATTGAATGGGATCTTTTAGTGTTTGTGCTACAAATTGCTATTGGGCCTCCTTATAAATCTTCAGCTAATTGTTCTCATTCGGAGTTGATCCACCACCCTTCTAGCTTGTTCCCAACATGTGACAGTGGATGCTACTCTTTTCTGTTGAATATGTTATAGTAGTTTGTAGTATGGCATACTGGAGTGGGATGAAAGAATGGGTTTTTATTCTCTTCATTTTCCATGTTATAGTTTGAAGTCTGCTTTCTTATTAGAATTTCCAAATTTGTGATTTTCTGCATTTGAAAGTGTTGGTTTGACATGGCATGAAAGCCAACAAACGAATGTATAACTTGATTCCAGCAAAAAAAATTGAGGGTTCAATTTTTGTACAGAAGAAGAGAAAACAAATCATTTTGTACCATGCGAGTTGGTACTCCTGATAAAACACAGCAAATACAAGCTCAGGTTCTTTTTGAATTGTTCACTTTCACCAAATAACTGGGAAAAGTGTAGGTTGCCTAAGCTTCCTTGATAAACTAAAACTTCAATAATACTTGATTCTGAATAATGTCTGCACCCAGTTCCAACATGATAAAGATTTGTCTAATTTGACTCAAATCTTCTGCTAGTCAATATGCAAAGAACACAATATTAATTCAAACTGTACAAGTAAGAAATGTGAACCCAGAAAATTTGATTCCATTATAGGCATTACTGCAGGAGAAGTGGACGACAACAGCAACAACCCTGGGTACATTTCATAGATTTATCTCATTACGTAGAGCACACAACCAGTGTGTTCGTAATACAGTCTTCAACTCCGATTTCTTTAAAATAACTTACAACTTCATTTTGAATCAAATAGATAGTGCCAATAAAATACAAGTGACGAAACCTAGTTTATTATGTATCAAACCAGAGAGAGAGAGAGAGACCTTGGTTGTCGATTTGGTCTTCGATTTTCTTCTTCTTCTTTCTCTTCTGCTCTCGCACAAATTAAGACTATGGTTTTCAGATAAATCGAACCACAGAGAGAGAGAGAGAGAGAGAGGGACCATGGTTGTCGATTTCTTCTTCTTCTTCGATTTTCTTCTCTTCCTCTTCTCTCTGTAGCCCTGCTGTTTAAGCGTGAAATGGAAAAACCGAAAGAGAAGGGGTGCTGACCTGGGGATGTTTAACCCGGGTTAGTTACCCGTGAAGTGAGCTTACCCGGAAATCATGACCCACGAACTATTTAAGTGACTTCCCTCTCTCAGCCGTTGGATCTAATCCAACGGCCACAAACAGACGTCCTAATTTTGCCCGCGTCTTGGCATCAAAACGACGCCGTTTTTAGGACGCACAGCAGCTGCTGTGCAGCTCCTGCACAGCAGCATCCCCGCCTCCGGAAAATATGGATCGAATATTCGTAAACATTGGTCTCCGAGTGGATTTGTGTAATGGGTTAATTTAATCCATGGATAGACCAACAAAACCATTAAGGATACAAATACAAATAATAAAGCTGATCTTGGAATCTATGTAAAAGTAGAAAGACCTCTCCTGGCAATAGAGTGTGCTCGGTGAACATCCTTGCGTTCCACTTTTGAGATCTTGAAAAAAGATAGGTTTGATATCTCCTTGTCTGAGAATGCGGCAATGCGCAACAAAAAGGTATCAACACCGATTAAGAAAAACATAAAAGGCATCAACAAAGTGGCATTGATACTGCTCTTCTATCTTCATGGCAACATTTAAACAATCAGAAAAAGGCCAATAAAAGTCGCACACCAATTGATTTTCCACTTACCAACAGAATGATTCTAGAAAAACGAACATTTGCTGCCTGAAAATTTGAAAACCCTATGTTTTTGAGATTTTGATATACTCATTGATGCATTTGAAAATATTGGTGAAACAGGTTTGTCCCAAAATATTTGTCCATTAAAAGTTAAAAATAATACATATTTTTCAAGAAAAAAATTCAAACTGTATGGAAGTTAAAAATAAAACATTTTAATTTCTTTTAAAACTATTGTGTGCTGAATATCACGAGACAAAAATAGCCAGTTGAATTAGGATTGAGAAGATAAGGGAAAATGAGGTGGATGGAAAGTTAGATAAATATGTTGAACACTTTGATTCATTTTAGAGCTCACAATTGGAGAATTTTGACACCCAAAGTTAATTAACCACTTTAGTGCTGAAAATGAGCCACTAGCCATAGGGCATCATAGAACCCATTAGACTTGCTCTTAATCCCATATCAAACACATCTACAAAATACAGCCTAACCAAACACATCTAAAAACAACATAGCAAGACCCAGCAAAAAACCCAGTACAAACAAACATACACACGTACAAGCAAAGACAAGTAGCCACCCAAACTGATGAGATTAATCCGGTTGGTCGCGAGGAACCAACACCCACAAAAAGCAATTAGGAGGGGGCGACCATTGGACATGCCCACGAGGCTACCCACGTGGACTTTCACCTTTCAACAAGTTGGCCTATCCCACAAATCGAATTCGCACCTCCAGGGTGGGAGCAAACCTCTTGGCCAGTGTAGACAACCGTCGTTTGGGTGTCTTTTTTCAAGCGAACAGATTAAAGCCGATTGAAGTGAAGAAACCTAGAGAAGATAGTATAAAACACTTGAAATTGTTAATGTAATTTTTTTTTTTTTATCTAAATCCCTTTGCAATAACCAGCTCCATAGTATTCCTTTCTACGGAAATTATCTTTTGTATACAGAATATAAATTTGTATTCGCAATAGTTTGATTGATCATGTGGGCGTCATGATTATGAAGGGTTCACGTGCATCTAACGATTTCAACCATATACACGTGTTTGCGATTGACATGAGCCATAAATTTATGTGTAAATCATTGATTTTTTATTTTCTCTTTATTCAGGTAATGAACCACAAAGAGAAATAAGCTGAGCTGCTATTTGCTGATTATAGTAGCTCACTTACAAGCGATGGTAGATTTTTAAAGGGTCCATTTTTTGGGAGGACATAGTAAAGGGGTCTTTACTTCAACAAGGACATCAATTTTTTCTTTAATGCCAAAATGACAAATCACCTACACATCTCAAAAACGCCCCCACTAGCCAATGAAAGTACCTAAACCCCCAAACCTAATGAAGGTGCCTAAACCTAAACCCCAGGGTACCCTATGAAAGTGCCTAAAACCATAGGATATTCCTTGAAAGTGTCTAAAACACTAGGGTACCCTATGAAAGTGCCTAAAACCCTAGGGTACCCTATGAAAGTGCCTAAACTACTAAAACCCTATAATTAAAAAGTGCACCCTAAACCTAAACCCTAGGGTACCCTATGAAAATGTCTAAAATACTAGGGTACCCTATGAAAGTGCCTAAAATACTATGGTACCCTATGAAAATGCCTAAACAACTAAAACCCGATAATTGGAAAGTGCACCCTAAGTGCCTAAACCCAAAATGCCTAAACCCACTATACCCTACCCCAAAAGGCCTAAACCCCCTAAAATTGAACCCCAAAAATTGAACCCACCCCAAAATTGAAGAGAGAAATTAATTTTGTCCCACTCATTAAACTTGTCCCATGCGCGTGTGTGTGTGTGTGAGAGAGAGAGAGAGAGAGAGAGAGAGAGAGAGGGTGAGGGTCTGACAACGACACAACGCATGAGTCAGCATCTAAATGGGAAAAGTCAATGCTACTGTACCACCCATTAAACGTTTCGTGAGTCAGCATCTAAATGGGAAAAGTTATGAGCAGAGCTACTGTACCGGCGTTTCTTTGTTAATTTTTTTTAATTATTAGGGCTATTTTTGTCAAGTTTTGTCCTTGAACCCTCAATAATTTCACATTAATGTATTGGAAGCATTAAAATAAGTTAAATTGGACTAAACACCATTTAAAGCCCCAAACTTGGTCTTTAGACCAATTTTCTGATTTTTAAATGGTGTTAGATAGAAATGTTGTCACACTTGTAACCAAATTTAGTAATTTACGGCGTCAATTACTCCATTAATTCATAAACCATTCCCCAAAATAAGTGAAGATAATACACCTTTTCACCCATCTGTGAACTAGCTTCCGGTTAGATCACTGCAAGCCCTCCAATTTTTGAAAGCTTGTAAGCCTGAAAATATTTACAGCCAACCTCGCTAGTACACTTTTTTTTTTTTGATCAATCAAAGATGCCTTACAGGCTATCATTAAAATCACTTTTCAAAGTCGATACAAGAGATAAGGGAAGATTAACAACCCAATTACAAGGTAACTTTTGTTTCAATGCTAAAGCTGCAACTTCATGTGCCACCCTGTTGGCTGAGCGACGAATCCAATTAAAGATTGTTTTCCCCTCGCTAGCGAAATGGCGAATGTCCTGTACCACTGCTCTGACCTTCCAGGGAGGAACCAGTTCTAAAACACTAAGAGATATGGCTTGTTTGTTGTCTGATTCTATCTCAATCTCCTTCAAACCCAAGCCATTCACCATCACGCATGCTGCTCGAATAGCCTGCAATTCACCATCTAGGCTAGAAACAGCTTGAACAGTCTTCGTTAAACCATCCACAATCCTTCCCTTCCCATCTCGTAAAACCACTGAAATCTTGCTGTTGGAGCCCGACATTGGCAGAGCCACATCACAGTTTACTTTCATTTTACCCATGTCCGGAGCCCTCCAAGTGGATTGCTCCTCCTGGTTTTGTGGGTTATCCATGAGGACGTTAGGAAACTCTAGAGACTGAGATTGATCCATCTTGGAATGTAGTATGAGATTCATTATATTCAAAGGATTTACCATGACCCTGTTGAAAACGAAGTCATTTCTAGCCTTCCAGATTTGCCAAGCGATGTTAGCCACATTTCCCATGAAACATGTAGCTTCAGAAATTGGTAACTGATCTACCATCTCCGCAACCCACTTAGTAATTGATGCATTTCCCCCCAGATTAGCAAAAGGTTTGATGTTACACCCGAACCACACTGATTGTGCCCAGGGACACCAGAAGAGCATATGCTCAGTCGATTCCGTCTCGTCTTCACAAATGGGACACATCCTGTCATGTGCACACTTCCTCTTGAACAAATTCTCCTTAGTAGCCAAGATGTTTTTGCATGCCCTCCACCATAAGTTTTTGACTTTGTTTGGGATTTTCATTTTCCACAGAACTTTCCATACCTTCTTTTTAAGCTTGAAAGACGATTCGGGTTTTTCTTTCTGCCTCTCCGTCTGTAATTGGTGGTTTTTCTTTCTACCTCGCTAGTACACTGGAACTGAAGTTTAATTAAATACTTATGCTATGTTCAGTGGCGGAGCCACCTTGAGACCCGTGTGGGCACATGCTCACGCTGTCTTTTCCTATTTTGTTACAGTAGTTTTTTTTTTCCAGCGGAAAAGGGTTATTTGGGTCAACTTACACGCACCTCAATTATTCTCCTCCCCGGCCCGATAGACCATCCATGCCGGGATTGGAAGATTCACAAGAATTTTTTTTCTTGTGGCTTGACCGCAAGAGGTTGCCAAATTTCGAAGATGTCAGGATTTATAACTCATACACGTTGTCACTTGAGCTACTCCCTGGGGTTTCTTATTTTCCTAGCTTTACTTGCTACTTGAACCCTAAGTCACGTAATCCTTCAAAATGGTTGTCGCTCCCACTCTTAATTTTCATTCTACGCTCGTGTTCTCAATTCTTGCAAGCACGAATTAGTTGTCTAGGAGGTTTTTGGAAGACTCTATCACAATCGCGGTCCCATGCCAGTGCATAACCAAAAAATTATCAATATTCATCTACCTTTAGGTGGGTGAATAATAAAATAACACTCTACACTAGCTTGAAACATCATTAATTTCTCATGTCGCAAGACATATGTCACCATCAAATCGTCAACAAACTATCAACTCGTGGGCGTGTAGGTTGTTGTTGAAGCCTAGTTATTCTCAGAGCTCGTTGTTAATTTATAGTGCCCACACTAATGCATAATCCTGACTACGACACTGGCTATGTTTAACCGTTTATATATATATATATAATAGGGGTTGTTCCGGGAGACAACAATAATCGGAAGCCCATGCTAATAACCGAAGCCGTACCCGTAACAAATCAAATCATTCGGATATTGGTAAGGGCTTGATCGGTACTTGTCTCTAAATCTGACAGGATAAAAGTTTAATGAATTAAAAGCAAATTAAACTACTCTAATCATTTGCGTGAAAACTTCAAAATGAGTGGTTTATCTTTATTGTCTTTTGGTACGGCGTTAATTGGGTTATTTTTTGGAATGAAAATTACGTCTTTATGTTGTTGCCTTGTTCCTATGGTGTCAAATGCGGTGCGAACATTTCATTTCAAGACACCCGCACATACTGCGGCTAGGCAACTGTTCAGTAGGCAACTGCGGCTAGGTCATAGTTGCGGCGGCAGTGGTTTTATTATTGCCGCCAAGAAAATCTGGGGGCGGCGGCGGAGGGAAGATGAGCAAGAAAGGGCCACCGGTTCACCCAAACAAAGTTGCCTGGAAACCCAACGCCGGCGTCAAGATCAACGAAACCGTCTCTCTCTCTCTCTCTCTCTCTCTCTCAACACACGCACACACACACAGAGACACCCCTTGGACTCGTAGTATTAACAAATGAAGTATCGTCTCTTATTCAAATTGGTAAAAACAGGAAGTAGGAGGGAAGTTCAGGCCCTTATCGGAGGTAACAGGGGTGTGCCCTCGCTGTAAAGACCAAATCGAATGGAAACGCAAGTACGGCAAATACAAGCCTCTCTCCGAGCCCGCTAAATGGTCCAAACCCCTCTCTCTCTCTCTCTCCACATACATATAACAATATCTCTATCTTTATGCACCTATATATCTTTGACTGTGTTATTATCTTAAATCATGAAAACTTATGTTGATTCTTGTATGGGGTGGTATACCTAAGATGTTTTCTTTTGGGAGTAATGGGTAATAATTGGATTTAGTGTTGAATTATTTCTCTCTCTGCGAGCGCGCATTCATGCAACCTTTGACTCAATTAGGATAGTATGCTTGTGTCAGTGTGTGCTTCGTTGAGGGAAATTATGGGGTAATGGCTTGATTCAGTTCTGAATTTTGGCCATTTGCAGTCAACGATGTTCGAAAAGGGCAGTTCGTCAAGCTTACCACAATCTTTGCACAGGTTAGTTTCATTTGCTTGATTCAGTTTTGGAAAACAGGTTTTCTTTTGTTTTTCAAAGGAGGTAACAAGCACAAAAAGGCTATCTTTTAGGCTTGTTTTGCTGTATGTTTATGTAATTTTTAGACTTAATTCATTGGTTGATGAATGGTGTAGCTTGTGCGAAGGAGCAAAAGGTGTGCGCCAAGTGTTCGTGCCGTGTGGATAAGATTATTGGAAGGTTTTTATTTCTTAAACATCCTCACTCATACTGAACAGGAATAACCTTTTCAAACACAAAGATTGTTTAGTTTTCCTGAAAGATGGATTCAGTATAATCTGATGCTTGTTGTATTACTTGCTTTTAGGGACCGTACGGAAGTAGAGGCTGAGCAGAAGATGCTCGATGAGGTTTTTTTTTTCTCCTTTTGTTAAAAGTTTGATCAAATTTGTTGTCTTTAGATTAAGTGTTAATTTACCATTTTAAGCAAATGTGATTGTACACTTTTGCATAGGCTATCAAGAATGCTCGAGAGAGGGATAGAAGGACGTTATTACGCACTGTAAGGCTCCAAAACTTTTGCTATTCTGTTTCTGTAAAAAGATTATGTTTCTGTATCAGTCTGTGTTGTATTCCTCTCGCTTTGCTGATGAAATTGTTAAGACTCTAGGATGTGGTTTTTGGCTATCGGCAAGCCCTGCTCTATTTGCTGGATATCTGATACATGAATCATGACATTTCCAAATTACGATTCATGATATCTCCAAATTACCAACCCTTTTAACCAGGCCTTGCTTTTGAGGAATTATTAATTGGTTATCTTTTTTTTTTTTATAAATAATATAGCTCCACAGTTTAAGGTTTATAAGTGATGGTGTTTTTTACCATTTGGTTTTCTTTGTTTTTCAACAAGCTTCTTGGTGTATGAATTGATATTCATGTTTGGCCCTTTTTGTGCTTGAGCTCTGTTGATAAGTTGGGTGGGGTATATGAATTTTGGCTGATTCAATCCTACTGCTGAGAGATGGTGACAACATGCACGTAAAATATGACTGTAACGTTCCTTGATGATATAAGGATGAAGCAGAATATTAGAAAAGGTAAAATGAGTATGTGACATTCTTTAGTTACCACTTTTAGCCAATTGATGAGATGATGTAAATCTGCCTAGAACAGTTTGGCTCTGATCTAATAGTTGAACCAATTAGGTGTAAATTGATACCGTCATTTATTGGGTAAAACCTTGACCTATGTAGCATGGACCCGGACGCGGAACTGGAATTCTAAGAAAATGAACACGGACAAGCGGGAAACACGGCTAAAATAAATAAATAAATAAATATTTATATAAATATATTATATATGTAAGCAGTTACAGTTTATAGAGTCCACTTCCTATCCAAACCATAAATCCGGACCTACCGTCCGGACCTCATTGATCCCGATCGAATTTTGACGATCCGAACCGTTAGATGTGTTTAAAACGTGATTTTAAGGTCCAACGCGAAGATTTGGCAAAAAAAAATACCCGGAAGGGCTTGATCGGGGCAGTTTTTCACAAAAACGCTATAAAAACAGTTTTGTGAAAAACTGCCCCGATCAAGCCCTTCCGGGTATTTTTTTTTGCCAAATCTTCGCGTTGGACCTTAAAATCACGTTTTAAACACATCTAACGGTTCGGATTTTCAAAAAAAAATTCGGAAGGTGGAGGTCCGGACCGTAACACGGTCCGGGATCCTTGATTGGAAGCTCGGTGACAGTTTATATACATAGATATATACACTTTTCTTTTGATATGTTAGACATTTACACTGTTATGTTTTAGTATATATGCACATATATACATGTAAGATTTGCACACACACTACGGAGATATATACATCGAATATATACCAGTACATACATACATACACATATATACACAGCGAGAGTGTGTGGGAGGGAGAGAGAGTGAGATCGTGAGAGTCAAAGGGTGTATATACGGAACACCCATGTCCATGCTGTGTCCCCCTCCAAAAAATAATTTAATTTATGGGACATGCCACTTGGC
Organism: Vaccinium myrtillus; assembly: GCA_016920895.1. Lineage (NCBI taxonomy): Eukaryota > Viridiplantae > Streptophyta > Magnoliopsida > Ericales > Ericaceae > Vaccinium > Vaccinium myrtillus. Next base: position 8,629,292 of record CM029277.1, read on the forward strand.
GTGTCCAATAAGTGTCTTGAACATGGCAACCTCTGGAAGCGTCGGTGCTTCGTAGACCTTGGCGCGTGGGAGAAGAACGCACAGTGGATACTTGAGACATGTTGGAGAAATTATGGGGTACACAGAATATACCTAACCTGATAGAACGCACGTTGTCATACTATTTTGTAAACAATATAGAGAAATATTCACCCAATTATCGGTCGAAATTTTAAACAGTTTTGTGCGTCATTGTGAGGAATAAACCAATAAAGTTTGTCAACCTTTTCTATTTTGGAACTACAAAAGAGTTTTCCCGACATTACAACTGGATGGTTGGAGTACGATTCACATGCACAGCTTAGCATCCAGGAAGAGTTTGAGCTTTGAGGGGTAATTGGTGAGTGGAATTAGTCGGGCCTTATATTCTTACACCTTTGCATCTTGAAGTAATATTTTTATTGCACCATTTATTCCGTGCATCTTTATTTCATTCAATTTTTCCTTTTCCGGAATCATTGTAACCTTTTCATTTGCACAGAGTTTTTCGGGGTTTGTGTAAGCAAATTGTTCATAGCCAAATGAGGGTTGTGAGATTTCTTCTCAGGGTTATAGTTTGCTGCAACTTATACTTTGTGGTATTACATCTTATTTCCACTTTTGTGGAACAGGTTAACAAAGGAAAATCTAATAGTTCAACTTCAGCAAAAAGTGCAACAAATGATGGAGGCAAGGCTGGGGAATTATTCGCAGCTGAGTCACTCGAGGAATATGCAGAGTTTAGTAGAGATAATAAAGATGACAATGACAGTGAAGATCAAGTTCAGGTTTGTAACTGATGAGAGGGTGTAAACTTTAGCTAAGAGCGCTCCAGTTTTGCTAATTATGGATCTCCTACAAATGAAGCCTTCAGAGAGATATTGCAGGGATACATAGTTGCTGCATTTTGTTTTTATGCTTGTATTGAAAACAGATTCTTCTTCCTTTTATCTCATGGTTGAGGATGAAAGATATACTTCTCAAAATTATCAGTTCAAGTAATTAGTATTGCTAAAACCTCGGACAATCTAGCAAATGATTGTTGTTTTTATTGTATTGTGATCCGGCTCTGGACAAGCTATTGGGGCAGTTCCGCAATGGATCACAGTTGGGTAATACAAACTTTCATCAACTTAGGCCAACTACTCTGGTTGACTTTTTATACCGGCAACCACGCCGTCCAGAAATCAAACTTTCTGGTTGATTTCGAAATAAGTTTTTGAACATGTGTGCACCGAAGATGGGTTTTTGCTTATAAAATACAACCAACCAGAAAGTTGCTAAAGTATGAACAGAAAACAGAAACCTTTGAACTTGACACTCGGCCAAATATAGAAACAATATGTTCCATTTTATCCTTTTCAACAGTACATATTCGTTATTACAGCCTTACATTCAATTGGAGATCTAGAATGTTAAAAGAATTTAGCTGAAAAGAATTACAGATTAATCTCATAGCCCACCGACCAAATCATGAATAATCCCCTTTCTCGTAGCCAGTAGAGAGACTGCCCCCAGTCAACTAAAAGTGGTTGTGATGATTTGTTGATACCTACTCACTGTGGGTAAGCATTCCGGTAATATTTGAAGCAAAGTGGTATTCAGTGACGTACAAAATCCCTCATCTGTGAATTTAAGTCTCCGCTGCTCATGGATATTCAAGCCATCTATGAATCTTTCACACACACGCGTTCTGTACAAAAATAGACACGATCAAATAAGTTAGATTGACCGTGATCATAATAAGCAGAGATTCGAGGCACGATAATATTAGAGAATAGAATGACCAATAAGCATATGATAAAGCATGATGAAGCACAGATATTCTACCATGAGGATTTATATGCCCAAGATTGGTGGTTTTTAGTCACGAAAGATTCACCCAAAAAAAAGTTAAGAAGCAATTGTTCCACCAGCAGGGTAGCATCTTATTTAAAGGAAAACCTAAATACCATGGCAATGAGTTGGAGCCCATGTGAAGTGTCGAGCTCAAACAAAATAATCACCAGTTTCGCCCAGGTAGACGTGAATGCTCGTTACGCATAAACAAATGGGTTTGAATGCACACTACAACATGCAAATATTTGGTCGAAGGTGTTAGCTAAAGCCAAGTTGTTAAATCTTTTGGTAGTCACACTAGAGTAGAGGTTTGGTATTGAATGTGATCCTCATCCAAACTGAGAGGGTTTGGGCATTTGGAAATAAGGACAAAACAACCTCCTCCAACAAATAGGTGTTAACGAAATTAACTCATACAAACACCAAATGTTAGAGCGACTATTTATAAGTTCAGAATGTTGCAAACTAAAATCCAAATACTGGACATAAAATTCTACACCAACAAATCAATTCAATCATGATTCTGGATAGCCAGAAGCTAAGCATCAAAAACTCAGAACAAGATGTGATACAAATGCTTTTTGTCACTGTTGACACACGAGGATCCGATGCACAAATAACAAACAACCCAAAACAGTATAATCAGTAAGCAGGGAAGAGCACAAAAAAGAGAAGTTTATGTGAGCAGGCACAAGCAGCGTTTTAACCCCAAAAAGTTTAAAAGGCTCTGGGCATTGAAATGGTCCCAGCACCATGGATCTATGGATCCACACCATGGGAAAAACTTTGATAATAATTGGCAACTTTAATAGCCACCCACGATTTAGTAATCTTATCATTCGGCATGACAACCACCACAGTAATATCAGACTATAGAAGTAAAATATGTGTGAGAAGAATCCTTACTTAAATATTCATAGGCAAGTATCATTGAGGTTCCCCACGCTGACATGCTGAAAAACCTTGGGCCTAGTCCTCTGTATAAACCCGTCCAGCCATCATCCACAACCAACCCTTTAACAACTTGTCTAACAGATTGTCTCTTTTCGTGTCCCATGACCTATATTGCAGAAACAAGTTTAATGGAAGAATCAACAAAGCTAGCTGGAACATACTAATGCAAGCAGCAAGCACTAAAATCGTTAGGAAACTCTGAGAATTATGGTACTTGCTTTTTTCCCTCTTTAATTTAGAAATGACGAGAAGCCAAATGTCTGAAGACATTCAGTTAAACGTCAAAGAATTTCTTCATAAATACATGGGAGAAGTAGTAATAGTCCAATACTTCTTTGTAGGGGTGTGCACAGGTCGGGTTTGGGATCTACCCATCACCCGACCCGAACTGATCGGGTTGGTATATTCTGGGCCTGACTTGGACTGACTGAACCAGAAAACCCGTCTGAGAATAGTATTTACGATTTACGGTCGGAGTGGTCAGATTCAGATCGAGAAGCAGAAATCTTGAAACAGAATATGTGCAGGAATCACATTTGCGTGAATCGGACAAAGAACCAGAGATCACATCGCACAAGAACCACTTACAATTTATTAAACAGAGAAAGAACCAGAGAAGCAGAAATCTTGAAACAGATCAAGTGCAGGAACCCCCAATTTGAATGAAATTTCACATCTCACAAGAAAACCCAGAGTAAGGACTTGATAAGTAAAATAATCTTGCAAAATCTAAGAATTTAAGACCCCAGAATCCCCCCTACCTACCCTCGATTTACAGATCATGAAATTAACTTACAAGGGTCTGTCTCTAAATCCAGATGGTGACTTAGAAGGCTAGGGTTCAAGAGAGAAATACAGATAACACCAGAGAGAGAGAGAGAGAGAGAGAGAGAGAGAGAGAGAGAGAGAGAGAGAGAGAGAGAGAGAGGCGACGCGGTGGCGGTATACTGCGGCCATGCTGGTGGACAATAGCCGGTTTGTCAGCGAGAGGCGAGGTGAGGGGTGAAAGTCGAGACAGTGCGGCGCATTTACGGTTTGGGATGAAGGGTGATGCACTAGTGTACAACATATATACAACTATATACGGTCAAGTCGGTTTTAATGGGTTAGCATTGCTCCGACCAGTGACTCAATCTGAAACCTGAATTTCACTCAGAATCCCAACCCTATCCGACCGCATGCTAGTTCAAAACCACCCATATCACTTCGAGTTGGGTCGGGTCTGTTCTGTTCTGTGCCCACCCCTACTTTGAACACTCTTTTCTTGAGCGACACAGAGAGGCATAGAGTTGGAACTTGGAAGACAGGAAAAACAAAACCATCATGACAAACTGGCAACATATCTTCTTTCTATTAATTCTAAAGGAAAATGATATAGTGATAGGAGAGAAGCTTAAGAGCAACTCCAAGTCTCCAATTAATTATACCAAACTGTAGATTATCAGCTTTTACTGCAACAAAAACCCATTTGCCACGAGGAGTGTAATTCCATCACCCACTTTAACTATCAGACTTGGCAAAAAGAAGAAATTTGATGCATACTAACCTGTAAGCGAGTCTTGATCGTATCCAATGGCGTTGTGATACAAGATGCTGTGGCACCTGCAAAAATCCCTCCCGCAGCTTGAACACCCACTATTGTCCACTGGCTAGGAGCAGCTTTCTCATGCACACTATCATGACCTAAGAAACTGGTTCACAAGAAAAACATATGGAAACATTTTAATCAGTAGGGGAAATTATATCAGATTAATAAAGAAAAATTGGGTTGTAATAAGAATGGCATGCATTAACTCAACAAAAGAAGGAACAATCACTTGTTTGACCAGAGTTCCTGATTCAGTGAGATCCTATAATACATGTAAATCAAGACAAGCAAGCATACATCACCTCCAGATTAAACGCTGGCTTGAACCATAACTTGCCCACCATACAGCACTAGAAGGGGAGTAAGTCATCACCGATAGACCAAACCCCCTGTAAAGTCCCCGAATGCCATCTGCCTTCACAACCTTGCGAACAACATCAAGTCCCCCATTATAGGTTGCATGGCCCGAGTATCCTTGTACCATCAATCTTTGGCTAACCTGATCCAAATGGAGATTGGATATTATAGCACCACAAGTCTCCATAACTTTTCTTAAGCAGAAACAATCAAAGAAACAAAATTAAGGAAGTGGCAATGACTAGCTCTCAGGGAGGAATTTTGCTAAACATAAATGAAAAAGGCCCTTCCATAGAGGTTAGTCTCTTAAAATTTTGAATTAAAGATATTTCAAACTTGATCCACAGGTTAAGGTGAAACAGAGTATATATGGCGGTCTGCTTCCAAATATGGCACAAAAACCTGAGTCCAGTGTTTTCATTAGACCGAGACAAATTCCCATGATGAAAACGTGGCTAACCTACCACATCAATTGGAACAAACATAGCTTGAGAACAAAGTGACGCTGCCATCCCGGCAATTCCGTTAGCTAGAGCTGCCTGCGCTGGTTCTGATAATTTGAAGGGTTCAAGCAACCTAAAAGCAGCTACTTTTGTGGTCTCTAACGCAGTGAGGAATATAATCCTGGTGGGGATTGCACCAGTAATGACTGTGCCAAAACCTCTGTACAACCCAGTAATTCCATCAGTCCGCAATATGCTTCTTATAATGGAAAATGCATTCCTTTCAACAGCATCGTTGGAAGCAACCTGCAGCCTGGTCTTCACAAGAGAGACTGGGTATAGTGCTACTGTAACCCCAGTGAATATTCCAGCTCCTACGACATAAAACTTAGTTTTATCAAGCCTGCAGAATAGGTTTTGAGACATGAATAAACTTAGATAATCAAAATGCCATATACAAGTTAATAATACCAAAGAACTGTTTGTGACGGAAATTAAAATTGGAGTTATATACACCATGATCAAAACTGACAATAACAGCAACAGAAAACAAATGCGATACAGTCCAGGGGGGGAGTGACTGGAATTACCATCTTGCATCTCAATGAAAGGTTTCTTTGTTAACTGTTCGAATTCCCCTGGGAATGACTTGATCAAGCTTCTGAGTCTTAAAATCTTCCGGTAGTTAGAAATTAAAAAGGAAAAAAACTAAAAACGCTCATGGTCCTTTAATAGACTTCCCCAAAACAAGAAAATAACATTTTGCTACATACAAAATAGAGAACTTCATTTTTCTTGCAAAATGGGCCACAGTGGGAGGCATCAAAAGAGTGCATCCGAGTTACAGAGCACTAAGGCAGAGCTATATGGTGTTCTTTCTTAAAACAAACCATAGAAGGCATAACATGACTTTTGACATTTCCGCATGAGCTAAAGAGCTACAACAACTTCTGTGAAAACTTATGACACAAGGCATGATTGTTCGAGATGCTAGTAATATGAGAATCCATAACATCCTTGACCACGAATCAAGTTTGACCTCTCTCCTTGCCCACATGGATGAGCCAGTTTCAAAGTTTCTTTCCAAAGGAACTTCAACTCTGATCTACCTATGTTTGCTATTATAGTTAAAAACAAGGAACACATAACCAAAGGGGAGTTCCAACCGAAACTCCTCTAGCTTAGAATTTCAAAAACAAAATCAACGAAAAAATGAGAAACCTTCTCCCCAAATTAATTTTTAATAGTTCCTTTCTGTTCATTGTTTTCTCTTGTTTAATTATCTACTCAACACCAATTCATATTTTCTTTTTTAAAGGCAAGGTATCTCCTTCGCTCGAATCATCAAACTATCTTTCACCATCCTCCTATTATAATCTCCCATTTCATCGAAAAAGAAAACCCTGGTTTAATTATCTGTTGCCAAGAAATCTCGTAACCAAATAAGCATACATAAAATGCAGTAACTTTGTATTGCAACAAGTAGGCATAAAATACGGTACACCTTAAGGCTGTTGGTTTTCGCATAAAATGCAGTGACTTTGTATTGCAACAAGTAGTCATAAAATACGGTACACCTTAAGGCTGTTGGTTTTAATAGTTCAAACAAGTTTGCTCTGAGTCACCAGCAGACCAGCTCTACTCCCTCCTATTTATTATTCTTGTTATGACGTTAGGGCCCAAGATGACTCGCATTTCCCACATAATTTACAAAATCATGCAACTCTAAACCATCCAAAGCAATTAAGCGCTCTTGATAATTTCTCAAAAGCTTCCAAGAGAAGAATGCCGATGTCTCATAATAGGTCCAACAATTCTATATAACCAAGCCCTTTATCTAAGAGGAGAAACATAAAATTGATCATGAAAGCATGCTAGAACTCAAGAAGGCATATGACAATTACTTTAAAATGGAATTGTACGAAAGTAAGTAGCAATGAAGGAATATGTCACTGCAAATCGTACTACCATGGCTCGCTTTGTAGCCTTCATTTTCATCTTAACGGGAGTCTTGAGTCTCCCTGAAGGAGTACCAACTAATGAATTGTATACAACCCAACTGACAAGAGGAATGAGTACACCCTAGAGTGATAAATGGACTCTATGGTTTTTTTTTTTTTTTTTTTTAACTTGTTGGGGTATATGGGGCCATTTTGCATTGTGATCTCTTTTTCTACACAGAGAATTACCTTTTTTCAGATAACTCACCGTGCCTGGGCCAGATTGTGCCACCTAAACTAATTCATGGGATCAATTCCACCATTCACAGTAGCCGGGACTCAATTAAAGATGGAGCAAAATCACATACGATAGGCTCCAAAAGAACTGATAGCACCTAAGAAGTTTCGAACATGAGATCTAGACGAGAGTAAAGCCTAAGTAACGGGCCTGACCCCACAGGATTGACCTAGCAGTCAAGGCCCCTTAGTTAGGGTTTTTTAACTTTATTTTCTTTTGCAAAAACAATAAATCAATCAAAATAACGGGCCTCGAACACCGGTCAATCCCTTGGTTCGGGCATCATTACCTTACTGCCTCATTTATCATTATAGTAATCCAATGCTACATGACATCAGATTTTTTCCCCACCAGTTTTATAACATCCTATAGTTTCTGAAGCCGGGCAACAAATTTATGAAGATGTAGCAATAGAACTTCGATTCGTATTTGGTCATGCCAGAATTGAAATAAAACCGTGACGATAATTGGCGAGGTATAGCCCTATCACAACATTTAACAGTTCTATAAGAAGCAACAGAAATGAAATACTAATAAATTCATGAGTTAAAGAAAAACACTACGAGTAAATCGCCAACAAAACGTTCATTGAAATGAAGCGAATTCATTAAAGCATATGAACCAAGAAGACGGAAAAACCATCCAAATAAAGAGAAATACATAATACAGTTGACGCAAATCATTTATGCAAAGAGAGGACGTACTTATCCCAATTAATCTCCGTTTGACCGAACGATTGGGTCTGAGAAGGAGCAGTGTCCATTTGACGCGTTTGGTACGAATCCCGAGTTTTCTGGTGGAATTTACGAATCTCTAATCAACAACCCTAAAATTCAAATCTCCAAAACAGTTTTGAGAGATCGATTTCTTGACGGAAGGACTTGTGTTTATTGTTGAAAACGATTTCATTTGAAAAGTATGAAGATTTGGGTCAGATCTATTGCCAGGGAAATAGTTACTGTTGACACATAAAGTACGATCAATTTGCTCCTTCGAGAGAGTGAGGTGCTCTGGTAATAGCTATTGTGCCCCGTTCTTTTTTCAGCCGTATTGTTTTGACGGGAATTGGTCGGTTTCCTGTTCTATTCGTATTTTAGCCCTCAAATGTTCGGGGAAACAGAAATCAATGCAAAAGCCCCGCAACCCATGTCAGTGAGGTTGTGGTGGGTTGTGGTACAAATTTTGTATATATATCATTGTTGAAATCAATGGTTATCGTAAATTTAGACCATTAATTTTCTCTTTCTTGAACATTTTCTGGAAAACTTTTATCCCAACATTTTCGATGTGGTAAAAGAAGAATGAATTTAATTTTGTGTGCTAACAGTGTAGTATAAACTTATAGAGTTATATTGTACGAGGTTATTAAAGATTGTGTTAAACGGTGTCGTCTCTCTCCTTTTGTCTCATTCTCTCTCCTTTCTTTTCTTTTCTTTGTACTTTTCAAGTCTCTCTGGCAACGGTTCCTGATATCTCCGACAATTCCTAATATCTCCAACAGCGACGGTGAAAGCGTCAAGATTCAGATCTAGTAATGGTGCTGCTACGGAACTAGATCCTGTGACGATCATCCACCCACCGCCACAAATGAGAGTGATGGATCAGACACAAATGGGAGCGATTGATCCGACATTGAAACTAAAGTTTGGTTTCCCATTTGATAAAATAAGAAATCCATAAAATTAATTGAGTTGATTTAGCAAATGAAGAAATCATTTACTAAAATCAACCCATTTTGAGGTTGTGTTATGGGTTGATTTTATTAGATTTTTCATTTTATCAAATGGGAAACCAAGCTTATGAGGCTTTTTTTGTATTTTATTTTGTCTTGTTTTTTTTAGACGTAATTAAACATCCATCCTCTTTTTGGGTACCACTTAGATTTTCATCTCATATTCTTTATGGAATCATGTTTTTATCCTCTTGTAATGTGATTTACCATTATTACCCTTCCTTAATGTCTATATATATATTAGAGGATGAAAATATATAAAACGGAAGTAATTTTTGAATTCAAAGTTAGTTACTTTTGATTGATCCACACACCCTAAAATTAAGATATTTTTTGAATATGTGAATTATCCTCCTTTCTAAAATCAAGGATTTCGAAATGGTGGAAATTCAAAAGAGGGATGATATCTTATCATAACCGTTGTTGGAATCACGTTTAACCATATTGCTGGCTCATTATCTCAATCATTTTAATTTTTACCATGATTACTCAATTTTACCATATTTTATGTTTTGTATTTGATTTTTACCATGATTATTTGAATCATGGTAAAACATATCAACCACATAATCGACATTTCATTGTAAAAATAAAAAAATGATAAAAAATCATGGTAAAAAAAATCAAAACAGCCTCTGCGCGGGGCTATATAGATAAGGAGTATGTATGCTCTCCTTGTACATGTAAACATGGTAGTAATTATTGAATTAACATCTTGAATCATGGTAAAAAAATGTCAAAAACCAATGACATGATTGCTAGTTTGATTTTAACCATGATCGCTTCCCTTTATGAATTTGGCCCACGCTTGCGGCACCCTAAAAAAATTTTAACCATGATTACTGGATCAAGGATTTTTGGATGAAAATATAAAGAACAGCGGTAAAAATAATTTATGTTTTCATCCCAAAAATCTTTACCCGATAGGCAAAGAAATTTTGGATGAAACATAATTAATTTTGGATGAATTCCATCCAAAATTATTTATGTTTTCATCCAAAAAATCTTTACCCTATGGGCCAAGAATTTTTGGATGGAAACATAATTAATTTTAGATGAATATCATCCAAAAAATCTTTACCATATAGGCCAAGAATTTTTGGATGGAAACATAATTAATTTTAGATGAAAATATTCGCTTTAGTCCTTAATCTCATAATATATATTTATATATATAATCAAGGGCAAAAGTGGGTTTATTTGAATCTCGGGATGAAAACATAACTCCTAAAAAGGTTCATGATGATTTTCTAATTTTAAGTGAGTAAAAGAATGATTATTACTCCATCCGTCTCAATTTGTTTGCCCCTTTTGGAGAAGTTGGTTTTTAAGGGGTGTAAAATTTTTGGATTGACTTTTCTGTTTTGCCCCTAAATCTAGTCAATATTACTGTGACCAATTTTGTGGGGCTAATTTTTTATATGAAACTCAAAACATATTCAATATAGATTTTATTTGATAGATATCAATTAGTTTTATTATACAAAGTTTTCAAAATCATAAAAACCGTTATAAAATAAAAGATAATGGACTAGCCAATTGAGATGAAAAAAGTACTTTTTAAGGGTAAAACTGGAAAGTGACCCTGTTTTAAATTTTTAATAGATGTTTTTAGAAATGGGACAAATATTTTAGGACATCTCAAAATGAAAAGAAGGACCAACAATTTAGGATGGAGGGAGTACCTTCTATTTTGCTCTTATTTTTATAGATGAAATTATGATGTCGAGTTGACAGCCTTTGGGGAAATTAAAAGCCCTCCCATGTTCTGTCTCCTTCACTCATCAAACTCCGGTCACTTTTGAACACATGAGACACGAGCACATTTTTGAACACACACTCCGGTCAAACAAATCAAACTCATGCTGTTCAAAAAGAAAAGGAAAAAGAAAAACTCAAACTCATGCAATTGTACAAGCAACAAGATAATACTACACCAAACCGTGGGAAGGGTCTGTGTTGTGCAACCTGTGCACAGTACGGTGTTGTGCAACTCCGGATTGTCCGTTGTTCGGATGGAAGGTCTAAATTTCATCTCGACATCGTTGCATTCGAACCGTTTATTATCGTGAGTGCAAGATGAATCTGAGTCAAGGAAGCACGAGTACGGGTACGCGATACGGCAAAAACCTAAAAAAGTAGGGTACGGGTACGGTTGGGTACGTAAGTGTAAATTTAATTTTTTCCCCTATTTTACTATGTTCCATTGCACAAACTAAATAAAACACTCATTTTACCAACAAAAAGAAGCATAAATAACCTATAACCCAGGAGTCATTTTACCCAGGAGTCAGGAGATGATTGTTGCAATGTTGCTCAACACCTTATTCACTTCGTGACTTTAGATCTGTAGAGATGAGTTGATTTAGTAACCTATAACCGAGAGAGAGAGAGAGAGGGAGCAGCTGCTGCAAACATAAAGAGAGAGAGGGAGTAGCTATTGCAACTCTGCAGCACGACAGAGAGAGAGAGGGAGCAGCGAGAGAGAGGGAGCGAGAGAGAGAGAGAGAGAGAGAGAGAGAGAGAGAGAGAGAGAGAGAGAGACCAGAGATTCCATGGCTGTTGCTCGAACAGTAGAGGAGAAGCTATGGCTGCTGCTGCTTCTGTTTGTGAACCCTAAAACTGATGAAACCCCCCAAAATGTCGACTGTTGTCTTAAATTGGGGGTCAAAAGTGCACATAAACCCCTTATGTTTCTATAATTTCCATTCGGGCCCCTTACAGTTTTGAAAATTTTACAAAAAGGTCCAAACGTACCCACCGAAGTACCCAATCAGTGTACCCAGGAGTACCCCAGCCGTACTCGAACAGTGCAAACGTACCCGGTACGTTTTTGCCGTACCCAGCCGTACCCGTACCCGGTATGCGTACAAGAACATTTTTGGAGTACTCGTACTTCATAGATCTGAGCTGTCCATTCGAGCAACAAACGACCTGGAGTTGTACAACACGGTGTTGTGTACACGCTGCACAACACCATCCCCTCCTCCCAAATCGTGATTAACGTTTCAAGAAAATTGAAGGCCAACTTGAGAAACTAAGGTTATCATGGCCTTGTTCGGTTGGGAGCTTAGCTCCGGTTTTGGCACTATTCCAGTTTTTATTACATCATCACTTTTTTCACTTTTCTCTATACCTCTCTCCACTTATTACACCTGCTTACATCATCAAAACTAAACAAAACAAAACTAAACTGTGCAACCGAACACAACCCTTGTAATCATATAGATTCCATTAGTTATCACAAGTTAAAATTTTAAACTTATAGATTTTTAATTATTTGCTGAAAAGAATTAATATACTTCAATCGTAAAAATATTTTGTGTAACTTTTTGAAAGCTTAAATAGGAGTTCAAACGGATCCGGGGTGCATGTTGTCCCTTTGGGGACATCATGCATGTTGTCCGATCTGGGCCGTCCGTGCTCGGCGATGGACGGCTCGGATCACATCTTGTCCAAACACATCCGAACCGTCCGCTACCAAACAAATCCGAGCCGTTCATTGTCGAGCACGGACGGGCCAGATTGGGGACAACATGGATGCTGCCCCTTAGGAACAACACCATCCCCCAATTCGAGTTCAAACTACTTAGTTAAACAATTTGCAATGTTGCATATTATTGTGAATGATTATATGGATCGTCTTTAATGATTGCATGTACTTTGAAATTAGGGAAGGGTTTGTTTCGTCGTAACTTTTTTAGCTTTAAATAAGTAAAAAAAAATTACTCCTACGAGGTAAAGCTTAAAAAAAATCTCAGTTTTTGAGTATTAAAAATATATTCAACAAAGTAAATACTGTAGTAAGTACTTATGCACAATTGCTAACAAATACAGTACTTTTTCCATTAGTTTTTTTGAAGTAAATAAATTGAGTAAGTCAGCTTAGTGAGCTGGGCTTTTTCATATACTTTTTGGGTCATGGGGCTGCGTATCAAGCACTTCACCCAAATATAGAGCCCAACTTTAATGGGTCTCGAACTATGGTCCTAACCTTAACGGTGGGCCACTGGGCCTATATACTGATATATATATATCGAATACTCCTCTTTATTGCCAGTAAGGCAGTAAGCACAAAAATTAGTATGATCTTAAAATAAAGATTCTCACTGGACATTTTGAATTTCCTCTTTTCAGTAAAAAGTTTGAAGGCCCAACCAAGGCCGGTAATGACTGCCGACAACAATCCATTCTTTAGAGAGAGAAAATAGTGTATTTTAAGAGAGAGAGAGAGAGAGAGAGTGTGCGCGCGCGCGCACTAGGCGTGGCGGTAGCGTTAACTTGGTGAAGGCGCTACTAGGGGTGGATTTGGAACCAAGGATGGAGCCAGGGGGGCTAGTAGGGGCAGTCGCCCCCCCTACGTCTTAAAAAATTCGTACTATTACATTGGAAAAAAAATATTTATTATCAAACTATATAGTCCCACCCCCCCTCCGTTTTTCGTTAAAAAAATAATTGTAACAGATTTAATATTTATCAAGTTATGCAACAACTTTGTACTAAAATTGGTTTTAATGAGATTTAATTACAATTCTTTTAAACAAAACAACGCCCAAAATCTATAATCCCAACTCACTTCAGTGCCGGACTTAAGGCCTCGTTCACTTTTAAAAACTAAGGCTCACTGAAATTTCGGAAGCCCAAAACTCTTTAACGTGGTCTATGGACTTCAAAGTGAAGGCGAAAGAAATTGGGGACTCCCAAAATAGTTGATTTAAAAACTAAGGCTCACTGAAATTTCGGAAGCCCAAAACTCTTTAACGTGGTCTATGGACTTCAAAGTGAAGGCGAAAGAAATTGGGGACTCCCAAAACAGTTGATTCTCAATTGCAAGATTTGAACACTTGGTTTAAGGAAGATACAATGGAGTTACTCATTCTCAGCACATCTTTAGATCCTCGCGATGGCTTCAGATCATTCAACATTGAAGGTACTCGCAAGCTTGTAAAGAAGTGTTATCCAATGTATTTCACTGAGAAAGAAAAGTACCACTTGAGATATAAATTGCAAAATTATAAGCTTGATGTGTCTAGACATCCTGAGTTCCAAAATCTGTGAACGATTTCAAAGTTGAGTGATTGTTGGTGAAGACAAGAAAGTGCACGATATATCATCTTTTCGATAGGTTGATTCAACTTATATTAACTTTGCATGTTTCAACGGCTACTACCGAGCGTGCATTTTCTACTATGAAATGTGTGAAGACAAGACTTCACAATAGGATGGAGGATTATTATTTAGCAAATTTCTTGATCACTTATATTGAGAAAGATATTAATCGAGGGTTGGACACAGACTCTATCATTGATGCTTTTAATAACAAGAAATAGTGTCGAGCAAAGTTCAAGATGCTTGATTTCAGTAAACATTAGATAGGATTAGACAGACGTTAATACTTTTTGCAATCTAAGTTGATATTAGAAACATGTTTAGTTTCATATGTATTGGTGTTAATTTTGTATACATACATTTTTTTTTTTTTAGTTAGTAAAAGATCATATAGTTGTCTTAATTTTTTTTTTATTGTATATATCCGTCCCCCCTACGTCAAAATCCTGGCTCCGTCCCTGTTTGGAACCCAAATTCGTCGGTTGGGGTGGAACTCATTTGGGAATATGGGAACAGAGGCCTGATTTGGGATGGAGACATGGGAAGGCTAGGGATTTTTTATTACTCGGGTGGGGTGATGGGGTGGAAAACGTAAATACAATATAAAATGAATAAAAAAAATGGATTGCAAAGCATTGTAATGAAAGAGTCTTAAAATAAAGAGTCTAAGGGAGGGGTCCTTCAAATCCGCAGAAGAATAAAACAAGGTGGTTCTTAATTGAAAAGTGATATTTTTAGATGCAATGTGGTGCAAAACTTGTTGAGGGTAAAGTGAATACTTCAGTGGACAAAATACCCAAGTGGGAACTACAGGTTTCAGCCAGTCATTTAAGGTTGGCTTCGGGCAAAGTGTCGGATCTACAAAGTGTCGAGATGAAACCATGACCGTTGAAAACACATCCGACGGCTTGGATGCCGCGCACCAGATAGCGCACACTAGGGTCCTGTTTCCCATGCAAATCACCTTTGGCCTCACTTTTCAAAGATTTTGTGGCACGGTCTTTTCAGTTGTTTCGCTTCTTTTAATTTGTGCTAAATTGTGAAAAAAATTAATATCACATTATTCGTCTCAATGTGAGGAATAAAACGATGTAAAACATGGACCAAATTAGGAGAATGCATATAAGACAACGAAAAAGATCCAAAAGATTGACATTTCCAAGAAAGAGTGTGTATTAGCCTAAACAACTTGTCTTCGATTCGAACATAACTTCGCAACATAATCAAAAAGGGACACAGGGTTGGTGCTTTGATTTTGGACAAACTTTTTATGGTCTTTTTGATAGACAACATCGATGCTGACGTCGTCTGTGGTCGGCCATGGACGGAGATGATCATATCTTGTCCAAACAAATCTGAACCGTACATTGTTGAATACGGGATTTGTGTACATTTTGGTGGGGCAGACGTGGACGTGTCATCAAATGAGCTGGAATTGTGCTGTAACCCCAAGTGAACTACTAGGGAAATACCATTAAAGATTAGGTGGAACTTAGGTTTAGAACTCTTTCCAATAAGTAGAAAAGTAATAATAAATGGAGAGAAACGTGGGGAAGAGGAACCATAGGGGGAGGTTTCGCCTGCCTAGCTATCTCGTTTCTCTCAAGGGAAATTTGTTGAAAAATGAAGGACCACAGAATTGAGTGCTAATTATTCCATTAGCTGTTAAGACATTTTATTTATATAATCTGACAGGACCAAAATGAGCCATGTGATAGCTATGATCTTCTTTTTTAATTACTACATTAATTTCCTTTGTCTATGTAAAAAATCAAGTTATTTGAGTAACTATAAGTATCATATCGACTTTCATTACAGTAAAAAAAGATAAGAAAATCGGAACTAGGAGTGGCATGCGACACCTCCGCCCTATGTACTTCCGTCCATGGTGATCGTAGAGTAGTGTCATGTGTTATCTCAACTTTTTCACCTTCAAACTTTCTTGTAGGGCTCGTACATTCAATTCTAGGTTCCACATGAATGTGATTGGGTATGAAATTTGCCCCAAAAGCATTGAATTATTTATTATATTTTTTTGTCTTTTGCCATATAATAAGATGTTAGTACGTTAATAAGTAAAGTTACAAACAGGGATGGAGTCAGAGGGGCTAATAGGGGAGGTCGTCCCCTTGCAATAAAAAAAAAAACCTCTAGTATTACATATATATATAAAAAAGAAATTTTCGTATAAATTATATAGGCTCGCCCCTATAAAATATTTTGGGGAAAAATTCGCCCATGCGTTTGTTTGAAACAAAACAAATACTACTAATACAAGTGACTTGTAGAACGAAAATACTCACCATTATGCTGTCATCACTGGCGAAAGCTACTACTCTTACATCAAAACCAAAGGGCCGAGAAAGGTACGCCTCACTGGCGAAAGCCAAGTTAATATGAATATTACAAAGATAAAGCCTATAAGAGGTTAGCCTGGTGTGGACTAGGACAGAGACTTACGGGCCGGTTTAATTGCTCTATCTTAAGGTTTCAGGTTTGAAATCTCGTAAGTCTTTAATCATTTACTTATTTATAGTCGGGCATACAGAGTTCGCACCGACTTTTAAATGGGCTTCCCGTAAGTAGGTGGTGGGATTATCAACTTATTTAGCCTGGTGTGGACTAAGACATGAGGCTTCAGACGGTTTAATTGCTTATTAAGGTCTCGAGTTCCTAGTAGGTGTTATCAATTGCTTTATAGTCGATTAAATAGTTTGTTAGCTTAAATAAAAGTAGTGGGTTGCTAAATGGTTTTTAATTAATTGGGCTTCGAAAAGGTTGTGGTTGTGGGATTGACATGAGGCTTACAAGCCGGTTTAATTGCTTATCGTAAGGTCTCGAGTTCAACTAAGAGGTGTTATCAACTTCTTTATACGGCCCATAAATAGTTTAGGCGGCTTTAATTAATTGGGCTTTCGTAAAGAGGCCATGGATTGAGAGAGTTATACATAAAAAAAGAGGAGAGTTATACATAAAAAAGAGAGAGAGAACAAAATGAATAGGTATGCATCACTGGCGAAAGCTAAGTTTAGTGTGAATACTACCTGTAACGTTGTAGTATAACAGTAAGAAATTGACCTGTCATTTTTGGAAAATACCCTCCCACCAACTCTTAAGTTATGACTTGGTTATAGTCAATGGGTGCAGCATTGTTCCTTGCATTGCATGAGAATCATGAGATTTTTCTTTAACATCCAAAATTTTATTCATTAAAACTGTACTAAGATTAGAAAGAGATTTCGTTACAAAAGATTAGTAAGAGCTGCAACATATATAATTGCACTGACTAGGCGGAGTTTTTAAACGGTATTTTCAGTATTTTTTTTATTATAAAATAAAAGGTAAAACACATCTATGTACTTAAATGTATCTCCTCCTTAAATAAATATTATTGCGACACACACACGGCTCATGATGTTGCAGACAACATTTTTTTGATAGTATAATGTAGTGTGTTTTTTTTTTTTTTTAAAACCAAGAAACATAGATATTCCATTAATAAAATCGAACTATTACAAAGGCGACAACAGACAAAATATGAGGAGATCTCATATTTTGCCAGGTGGCCCTGATGACAAAGTCAGTACAATCCAACAAGCTCAAACACACACAAACTCAAATACAAGAAAGCACAACCCGAAAAAAAAAAAAAGGACCAAGCAAAAGCACCCCACAAGGACTACATGAAACGCAAACAAGCCCTCAACACCACCTGCAAGAAGAAAAAGGCACACAAACACAAGTTAGTCAATGTAAAACACGGCGTTGAGGGCAACGACCGAAGGTGTGAGGATCGCCATAGCTATCTTTAATAGCTCTCTCTCTTTTCCGCTTAATCCCAAGGGGAGTGTTTAAAGCCTTGTTGTGGGAGCCACCAACTTTAACCCTGTCAATTTTCTTCGTTTTCCGATTGTCAGATTGCATTACTGAAATGGGGCCACGAACCTCCGGTTGATATCGCCATAAAACCAAAACTCCCACTCCCGTAGATCGCAAATTTCGAATGCCTACAGTAGTGTCCTTAGCATCCTCCCCGACCCAACCAAATGAGACCTCCTCAGAATCGAACCGATGAGAATCGGGCATTGAAACATCGAACACACAACTGGCTAGCGAAGTTGATTCATCCTCCATCTGGAGAGAAGTCTGAGCGGCTGCCCCACTAACCATCGGCTCATTAACTACTTTCACAACAGGGGTATTCTCCTTCCCAGTGACGGGAGTATCGGAAGGCTTAAGGTCCATAGGAGTAGGTTCCTGCACTTTTACCATAGCAACTGAAAGGCTCGGTCGGTTTATGGAAGAATTGGAAATTTCGACCAGACTTCGATTCTCGGAGCCAATCACGGCTAACAAAAAGAAAATCGCGCCCCATAATAACCTTCTTCTTGCGGTGCCCGTTCACTGGAGAGAGATATTAGAAAGAAGGTAAATTTAACTGACCTCCCTTGAGGTTCTGACAAAAACAAAGACTTCCTCTGAGGTTTCTAAAATGTCAATGACCTCCCTTACTTTACCTGACAATATACAAATACCCCCTTTCGTTTTTTTGACGTCCAAAAGTTAACAGAATACATAGCTTTCATAAAACTTAGTGGTTGAAATATCAAAATTACACTCTATCTTCCTCTCTCTTATGGACCTCTCAATTCCTTTTTCCTCTCCCATCCAATTTTTACCAGACCAAAATCATGGTTATCTCCACCCCCCTCTTTCTTTCTTCTCTATTATTTGCATTGCATTCTCCTCCAGTCCACATCTCTATGCTACAAACTTATGTATACAAAAAGATCAAAATTCTATTTAAAAAAAAAAAAAAAAATTCAAATTCAATTACCTGTTCCAAAAACTAACAAAACCCAATTTTCCTTAACCCTGAATCTCCAAAACCTCACTTGAATCTTGAAAACTCAAAAGTCAAACTCACGCCCAATTGTAAACCTCTTTGCTGCCCAAATTTGTTCCATGTTCCTACCTCTCCCTCGACTTCATATGGGAGAGAGATGAGAAGGGAAGGACTTTATGATCTTGATTGCAGTGGCCCCATGGTGGCTACAGAGAGAAAGAAAGGGTCAAAAGGTGTACATTACTCTTTTTTAATAGGAATATTGCTTATAACTTGAGAGAATATTTTTGTCATTTCGGTAGCACATATAACACCGTTTGGGACTGATTTATCAGAAGGGGGTAGTTGTATATTGTCATGTCAAGTAAGGGAGGTCAGTGATATTTCAAAAATTTCAGGGGAGGTCTTTGTTTTTTATCAGAGACCTCAAGGGAGGGAGGTCAGTGAAATTTACCCCAGAAAGAAACTTAATTCCCTGCTTTCACAAATGAAATTCACAAATTTGTGAAAAGGATACGACACATATAATGACCAAAAATGAAGAAACGATAACAACCTCTCTTACGTATGATTTGCAATTCTTTAGTTTAATTGTCTTTTTCTATTACATCAGTGCAATTTTAATTCTTTTAATAACTGCAAGAGAGTTTGTTTTTTCAAATATGTATAACTTCTTGTTCGAAATTAAATTTATTAAAGTTAAAGCATCTTGCGATAAGTAGTATGTATTCCAACTTGATACGTAAATTATTTTTTTTACACAAGTGACAAAGGCGACATTTTTTTGATAGTATAATGTAGTGTGTTTTTTTTTTTTTATTTTTATAATTTTAAAACCAAGAAACATAGATATCCATTAATAAAATCGAACTATTACAAAGGCGACAACAGACAAAATATGAGGAGATCTCATATTTTGCCAGGTGGCCCTGATGACAAAGTCAGTACAATCCAACAAGCTCAAACACACACAAACTCAAACTCAAATACAAGAAAGCACAACCCGACAAAAAAAAAAGGACCAAGCAAAAGCACCCCACAAGGACTACATGAAACGCAAACAAGCCCTCAACACCACCTGCAAGAAGAAAAAGGCACACAAACACAAGTTAGTCAATGTAAAACACGACGTTGAGGGCAACGGCCGAAGGTGTGAGGATCGCCATAGCTATCTTTAATGGCTCTCTCTCTTTTCCGCTTAATCCCAAGGGGAGTGTTTAAAGCCTTGTTGTGGGAGCCACCAACTTTAACCCCGTCAATTTTCTTCCTTTTTCGATTGTCGGATTGCATTACTGAAATGGGGCCACGAACCTCCGGTTGACATCGCCATAAAACCAAAACTCCCACTCCCTTAGATCGCAAATTTCGAATGCCTACAGTAGTGTCCTTAGCATCCTCCCCGACCCAACCAAATGAGACCTCCTCAGAATCGAACCGATGAGAATCGGGCATTGAAACAACGAACACACAACTGGAACACACAACTGGCTAGCGAAGTTGATTCATCCTCCATCTGGAGAGAATTCTGAGCGGCTGCCCCACTAACCATCGGCTCATTAACTACTTTCACAACAGGGGTATTCTCCTTCCCAATGACGGGAGTATCGGAAGGCTTAAGGTCCATAGGAGTAGGTTCCTGCACTTTTACCATAGCAACTGAAAGGCTCGGTTTATGGAAGAATTGGAAATTCTGACCAGACTTCGATTCTCGGAGCCAATCACGGCTAACAAGGAGAATATTTTTGTCATTTCGGTAGCACATATAACACCGTTTGGGACTGATTTATCAGAATGGGGTAGTTGTATATTGTCATGTCAAGTAAGGGAGGTCAGTGATATTTCAGAAATTTCAGGGAAGGTCTTTGTTTTTTATCAGAGACCTCAAGGGAGGTCAGTGAAATTTACCCTAGAAAGAAACTTAATTCCCCGTTTTCACAAATGAAATTCACAAATTTGTGAAAAGGATACGACACATATAATGACCAAAAATGAAGAAACGATAACAACCTCTCTTACGTATGATTTGCAATTCTTTAGTTTAATTGTCTTTTTCTATTACATCAGTGCAATTTTAATTCTTTTAATAACTGCAAGAGAGTTTGTTTTTTCAAATATGTATAACTTCTTGTTCGAAATTAAATTTATTAAAGTTAAAGCATCTTGCGATAAGTAGTATGTATTCCAACTTGATACGTAAATTTTTTTTTTTTACACAAGTGACGAGTCTCATGTCCCTTGTTGACAACCTTGTACATATATACGATCATGTGATTGTTTGATTTTTTTTCTTTCAATCCCCTTTTCAAAATTAAAAGACTGAATTACATTTTATTGCATGGTTTTTGTTAAAAAAATACAAAAAGAACTTCATAATCCCATAATAGGCAACGAATTTTAGAAATTGAACTAATTAAAAAAGGGGCGAAAAATGTTACGAAAATTTAGGGAACAACTCGTCGCGAGTCCCAAAATGAGATTAGTCTCTACCAAAAAGAATGATCACGCTAAAGTTTAAACTTGGTCTAATTTTCTGTGAATGAACGATTTCAACTAACGAAGTGACCTCAATACGAGCCCTAAAATACGTAACCCTTAATTATACATTCTGATTCGCTCCTGGTGTCTGGTTAGACCAAAAGATCTTTATGGGTAATTAGTAGCTATCATATAAATTCAGCTGAGATTTTATAGTAAAAAAACTCACTTTTTATTTTTCGGTAATTACTAATTAAAGTCAAACTTAGGTGTTAACTTAAACCCAATTTATTAGTAGCTCTTGAAAGCCAGCCACCTCCGCGCTCTCTCTCTCTCTCTCTCTCTCTCTGTGTGTGTTTTTTCTTCTTCTCTCTCTACAGTATCCACTTGCATTGCAGACATTGTGCCGAAAATCAAACACATCAAAAACCCAACAAAAACCGCATAAAACACATGGGTTTTTGCTTCAGATTCATCACCAAATTCACCACTTTTACCATTGTCCTCGTGTTCTTGCTTTCTTCCTTCAGCTTTACTTCAACAGGTTCGCACACTTCTCTTTTCTTTCATTTTCTCCCAGTAATTCTTTGAAGTTTTAAGTATTATGGATATTAGAGGCTGATTGATCGATGGAAGGGAAAATGTTTGAGAAATCTGAAAAATTTGTTTTCGAATTCAAGATTTGGGAAATGGGTTTTCTTTGATCGTATCATTTGCCTTCTTTCTTGATCATTTGGGTGCTATTTGGGTACGGTTTTCTGTTGATGCTTATGGGTTATCATCAATTTTGCTTATTTGTTTTTGCTTCTTCTGGCATTGGGATTCTAGAAAATCTGTAAAAAAATTCAAGATGCATGGCGTTCTGTTTTAAATTTTTGGGGGAAAAAAACCAAAAACGGATTATTGGTTTTTTCATTTTGTCCTTATTCAATTTTTTTTTGCATTTGTTAGTTTTGCGTTAAGATTTTGTGGTTTCTGGATTCCTCTCGACTAGACGAATCTAACAAGTATAAATTTATGGTCAAACCAAATATTTTTTTGAATAAAGCCGAAATACTTGGATTATTGGTACAATTTTCGCTTTATTCAAATTTTTTGAGTTTTGACCATAATTTTATACTTGTTAGATTCGTCTCGTCGAGAGAAATCCAAAACCCACAAAATCTTGAAAACTAACAAATGCAAATTTTTTTTTGAATAAGGACAAAATGAAAAAACCAATAATCCGTTTTTGGTTTTTTTCTTACTTTCTAATTTAAAAAAAAAAAAAGACCACTTAATAGCATGGGTTCCAAAATTTATTGTGACAAACTGAATCCTTAATTTTGTAGGTCTGACTTATAAATTACTCTTTTCAAAAGATCAGGTTGATCACACATTATTGTAGGAATATGCAAAACTTACATTTTATTGAAAAAAGTTGACTTTTATGATTCTCAATGTTCATGAATTGATTTGAATGAGGCGAATTGATTTGAATGAGGCTCTTGTCGATATTTGATCAACCTGATTTTTTGATTGAATAATACATGTCGGATCCTACAAAATAATGAAAGTTCCGGGATGGTCAAAATAGGTCGCGGGACCCACGCTATTGGGTGGTGTGTTTGAAATAGTGTGTACCTATTACCTGTATCGTATCTGGATCCTTGAATGGGAGCTGTGGAGATTGTGTTTTTGTCCTCTCTCTGTTCCCCCCTCCCCCCCGTTGGAACACAACCATCCGGACGCAACTTCGAACGCAACCCCTTACATACACATGGGATCCGCGTATTAAATTTGTGTGGGACCTAAGTGTATGTGATTGGTTGTGTCCGGATGGTTATGTTCCTAGCATTTTTGCTCTTTCAATATGTTTCCTTATTTACAATTTTCAATCTCATGATAACATTTTCTTCAAAATTGATCTTAGTACATGCTGAATTTGCAATTTTTCCATTTTCTCTTATGAGTACTTCTCCAAAATTCTCTTATGTGTTCTCTTAAATTTACATATTCAGCCAAAATTCTATAGTTAGATTGTACGAATCAGTGTAGTCATGGGAAATGTAACCTGAAATGGATAGATATAAAAGCCTAATTTGTTAATAGAAAAGGTTAACTAGGCATTTCTTCTACTTGTGAAAAGCACAAACTCTTATTT
Organism: Vaccinium myrtillus; assembly: GCA_016920895.1. Taxonomy (NCBI): domain Eukaryota; kingdom Viridiplantae; phylum Streptophyta; class Magnoliopsida; order Ericales; family Ericaceae; genus Vaccinium; species Vaccinium myrtillus. The sequence goes on from CM029277.1 coordinate 8,653,034, forward strand.
GTTTTTCTGAATGATCACTTCGTTCGACGAATGTTCTTTCTTTTCCCCTGTACTTTGACGGGCTCTACAGTTGGAATAGTTTTATAAGATGCTATAAGCACATAGCTTTCTGTTTTTTATTTGTCTCCATCTTTTATACATGCGCCAGTTGCCATCACAAACTGGAATTCTTAGATTAAGGAATTTTGACATTTGATTTTGTTGGGTATTTCAGATGCGTTTGATCCCCTTGACCCGAACGGAAACATATCGATCAAGTGGGATGTCATTAGCTGGACCGCTGATGGCTATGTTGTAAGTATCCACAAGCTACGTCTTCCTTTAGCTTTAAGTTCAAATCCATCCCATGAACGTGAATGCGCAAGAATTCACTATAGTTATACAGATAAACACGCTTTCACTAGTAGCACCTGTATCTTTCAATCATATGTCGTTGGTTTTACTTACTGCAGTTAGCCCCCGGACTCTCCCTCGGGTACATTTTGTGTCTGGCATTCGTTCAAGCTATGATTAGGAATCCCTCTTTTAAGCTATTATCAAGTTCTTTGGCCTCAACAAGCTCCTCAAACCATTGCAATTGAGTTTTCAAATGTTGTTTGCACTTTGTTTTGTTCTTTCAAGTTTCATAAGCTTAAGCATTTACTAGAAACTGCATCAATCATTTGGTTGTTAAACGTAATTGAGAGCTACTGAGTTTTAGAATTGTCCTTTTCCATTTTCAACAGTTCATAATTCCTGATTTAGGCTCCTTTTGCTTTGTTATTCCAGTTTCAAATAATTACGTAAATTCAAGGTTTTGGATTTGCAATGTCATTTGTCTGTAAACTTAAACCTGGCTCAAATTCTGAGAAATGCTCGATTCTTATATCATTCAACTGTTGAAATTCATGTTTCTTCAACCAGGCTTCACTGCCTTTTTCTGCCCGTACATCATCTAATAAGTTCTATTATTTTGAATGTATAGGCTGTTGTCACAATCTTCAACTTCCAACAATTTCGCCACATACAAGCTCCGGGATGGTTACTAGGATGGACATGGGCGAAGAAGGAGATCATCTGGAGCATGGTGGGAAGCCAAGCTACACAACAAGGTGATTGTTCCAAATACAAAGGCAACATCCCCCACTCTTGTATGAAGACTCCGACAATTGTGGACTTGTTGCCGGGAACACCATATAACCAGCAGATCGCAAACTGCTGCAGGGGAGGTGTAATTGACGCGTGGGCGCAAGATCCGGCAAACTCTGCCAGCTCGTTCCAGATTAGCGTAGGGGCTTCAGGAACCACCAACACAACGGTAAGAGTGCCAAAGAACTTTACGTTGAGAGCGCCGGGGCCTGGTTACACTTGTGGTCCAGCAGCCATTGTCACACCCACCAAATTTGTAAGCTCAGATGGAAGGAGAGTGACACAAGCTATGAGTAAGTTATTTTTGGAGAATACTAGAGACTACTTTGTCTATGTACTTTTTCATTAGGAATGAGGCATGCCCCACAGTACATTCATTTCTGTTTACCTTCTTGCATCATTTTTTGTGTACAATGGGCGTGCAATAATGCCTATGGTTAGTTTAGCATAGGGCTCTTTCTAAAATATGAAGTACCATTCTCAGATACTCAGCACTTGGACAAGGTTGTAGAACCCATGTCTGAGAAATATAGTTGGACCTTTACCTAAAAAGCATGTGTTAGGATTTGATTATATCATGATTCATTAACTATGCAAGAACCCCTATATTATGCATGAAATGCAATGCCATAATGCACCTTGAAAACAACATTTGCCCGAGAATATGAAAGAAATACACTTAAACCTTATTGCACTTTATTTTATCCTTACAAAGGAAAACGGGAGCAATCTGACCCTTTGAGTGTTCCCGACACTGATACCCAAGTCCTCGTAACAGGGAGCATAGGGTAAAAAAATTATGTTTCCCAATTTGTGATTCTCTCATGGGAAGTTTTGGTATGTCATATTATGATGAGAGAAGCATGAGCTTGTTTAACATATTTGCATTTCATTACGGGTAATTTGTTATCTGTACAAGCTATCTGTCCCAGCTAATGAACATATATGACCTTTGAAACATGGATTTTGACCCTCTCTATCCTATGGCAGTGACGTGGAATGTTACGTGCACATATTCGCAATTCCTTGCTCAGAAAACTCCTACTTGTTGTGTTTCACTGTCCTCCTTCTACAACGACACAATTGTTCCCTGCCCTACGTGCACCTGTGGTTGCCAAAACAACATTACTCATCCAGGCAGTTGTGTAAAGTATGTTCTCTTTCAACTTTATTTTATGCACCCTTTTTTTCCCTCACAACATATGATTCCTCTTTTGCTAGGTTTTTTATTTTATTATTATTTTTTTTTTTCGGCTTAACTTCTAACGTTCTTCTACCCTTGCCTTCTCTCTCCCTGCAGTCCAAGCTCGCCATATTTAGCATCAGTTGTTGAAGGATCTACCATTACTAACCCATATTCGCCGCTGGTCCAATGTACTGCCCACATGTGCCCTATCCGAGTTCACTGGCACGTCAAGCTCAATTACCAGGGCTACTGGCGTGCGAAGGTCACAGTTACAAACTTCAATTACAAGATGAATTATTCGGAGTGGAACTTAGTTGTCCAACATCCCAACTTCAACAATCTTACTCAGAGTTTCAGCTTTAACTACAAGCCATTAACTCCTTATGGTGATGCTACAAGTAAGTCAGATCTTCAATTATAGATCTCTGTATCTAGTGGTTGCATTTATTTACGCCAAATCCTACTATTAGATGATCGGGTAACGAATTGGAGCATCTCCAGTGGATGCTATAACTCACTCCTTATTATTCCTCATCTTTATGCATACAGATGATACCGCCATGCTCTGGGGAACGCAATTCTATAATGATGTGCTCATGGAAGCTGGCCCTTCTGGCAACGTACAGTCGGAGCTACTTTTTCAAAAGGATCCAGGTTTCACTTTCGAAAAGGGTTGGGCTTTTCCGCAAAGGATTTATTTCAACGGTGACAACTGCGTGATGCCACCTCCCGATGCCTACCCGTTTTTGCCAAATAGCAGTTCTCGCCCGGATATATCTTTCCTGACTCTGATGTTGACCCTGTTGTTGTCTTTGGCATTCTCCTATGTACATGCTTGAAAATCTTCTCACTGGTATGAATACAAATCCAGTTATCGCAGAATGTTACACCAAACGCATTCGATCCCGGAGCCTACTATGAGCTGATCAAAGAGTTCTTGTTTTGGCAATGACTCCAGCAAGCTGTACTGTAGGTTCAGGTGTGCATCCATGTGTACAAACTACAGTTTCTTGTTTATTTTTTATTTTTTGATAACCGGATGTCTAGGCCAACTTGGTGGTGGATTCACAGTCATTTTGTTACTTTTATAGCTGTCGTATTTCTTGTTTACTATTGTGAATAACCACCCATAGTGTTGTATTGTCATGACCATTGTACTGTGAGTAAATGCCATCGAAAGAGAAGTTATACGAAATGTCTGGTTCTGGTACTTCACCGAAATTTATTCTCACCCGTCGTTGCATTTTCTGTAATTCTCTTTCCTTAAAATCTGTTAGTTAAACATTGACTGCAATGCAATTGAAACATTTTGCTTTAACAAAGAGAATTTGCTTCCAACACCGGTGGCAGACATTCTGCTTTCTTCATAATTTGCTTACTTCATTTTCAGACATTGCAGTATCGCTTGATTATCAACGGTTGAAGAATTTTTTTGTTTCACGGGTTCGTATATGATCGATTCAAGCTCCTTTTGTTACTCCAAAAGAATTTGTAAATGTGTACCTGTTACCTGTGTCGTCTTACACTGTAGAACAAGATGATTTTCCTATTCACGCACAGAAAAGCTCCGTTTATTTGGACGTAAAATGTTTTACGCCGTAAAACAGTCTACGTGTAAAATGATTTTGGTCAAAATAAACTCGTGTTTTTATTTTCCAGGAAACAACATATTCCTAACTTCCAATGTCAAGGAGTCCTGATCTTTGTCAACCTTCGTGTAGGAGGTTGCCAATCACTACAAAGAAATCAATAATGCTAGAGACATCACCCCACCACATCAGCCTGCGTGGCATTACGTGATTGGTGATTGCAAAGTGCTTATTCTCCATTACCAATCATGCAGTGCCACATAGGCTGGTATGGCTAGTGGTGTGGAGGAGTAGTGTGTCCCGAACATTATTGCAAAGAAATTGTATGGAGCTGTTGAGAACATTTGGGAAAATAACTTGGGGGTATTTTGGAAGTCGGTCATTTTCTTAGTATGATATGAAAAACATTTTACTTTGGAAAACATTTTACGCATGATTTATCCAACTAAACAAATAGAAAATGAGTACGTCCAAACAAACGGAGCCAAAGAATAAGAAAGAAAAGCAAACAATCGTCACAGTTTAGTAGACCTGATCCCAAAAAAAAAAAAAACTAAAAAAACTAAAAATCAGAGTCTAGTAGAATACAAGATATACATGGTTTGACAATGTGTTCCCGTCTACGACATAAAAAGGAGATAAGATTCCAATTTGCGCAATTGTAGTACTTAAATCTCACGCAACCTTCTTATTAATTGTACCTCATTGTTACAAAAAATCTTTTAAGGAAAATACTCCAATATATATATATCTACCTCCAAAAATTTTGGCCTCTGCGAATGGGCCTTGGCCCTTAGCCTTCTTAAAAGGGTCATATGCGATCCGAGGCATCACGTGTCAGTTCCACTTTAATGATAAAACACATTAAACTCGTAAAGTTTACAGATAAAAAAACTGTTCACACAAAAAAGTAATTTGGGTTCTTTTCAATCTTTGTGACGAAATCCTTCTGTAAGTGCCGCTAGGCATTCTTAAATGATAGTAGTACTTGAGATGGTAAAAGTAAAATATTGCATAGATAAAAAAATATTCACACAAAAAAGCAATTTGGGTTATTTTTAATCTTTGTGACGAAATACTTCTGTAAGTGCCGCTAGGCATTCTTAAATGATACCCCCTCCGTCTCTTTTTAAGTGATACCTTTGGGAAACGTGTATTTTTATGGACGTTAAAAAATGTACTTTCGTAGAACGTTTTTATTTTTTATTTTTTTTTGCACCAATGGTATAAAAAAAACTTAAAAATTATATAAAAAAAAATCTGTTTTTTAGGGGTTTAAAATTGCAAGTATTCCGATAAAGATCACTTAAAAAACGACGGAGGGAGTACTGTAATATTTTGTGATGGTAAAAGGAAAATATTCGATAGCCAAGTATATTTGGTGTTACCTAGACTTTTCAAAAAGGAAAGGAAGATATGCCTTACTTTTGAAAGGAACATTCTAGGATGAAGCCAAAGGTGCTTTGACCCAAAAATCCAGAGACTAAAATGACAAAGGAAACAAGAGGCTAAGCCCCCTGGTTTTGTTTTTCGAAGTCAAAATTCCAATTCACAGCCCACTGAATTGCAGCCCATCATTGTCTCAACGGTCAGGTATATATATACGAGTCGTGAAACAAAATATTTAATCACATTCAAATTCTCACTTTTAAAGTTTTGTGAATATTTACAGCAGCGAATTTTCATAGCCAAACGAGGGAGGGAGAGAGCCTTCAAAATGGGTCGTTGGTTGAAACCCGAGGTAAGAAAGCAAGAAGGATGATAGGGTACACGAAGAGTTTTATCCGAAAATATCTAGGATCTGAACCGTTTATTTCTCTTTTTTGGGCGTTTTCGGGTAAACTTTTCCTGTATCCTAACATTTTTGAAGAAAGTAAACATGAGTTAATGCATATGTGGGTTGATAATTAAATTCGATATATGAACCGTTCATTTATCTTTTTTGTGGAAGTTTTCGGAGAAACCTTTCGTATATCCTAACATTTTTGAAGAAAGTAAACATGAGTTATTGCATCTGCATCTTCCCTTATTTCCTCCTCTCGATTTTTAGAAAACATAGAAATCTAATTTATTCAAATTTTGTGAAAACAGGTGTATCCTCTAATGGCAGCAATGACCTTTGTCACTGGCATGTGCATTTTTCAGCTTACAAGGAATGTACTCACAAATCCTGACGTTAGGTATGCCCTGCAACATCCCCGTGCACCCATACATACAGATTATATGCACGGTTACGGTAGGGATGGAGCGAAAATTGTGACACAAAAGGGATCGAGAAATATTTTGACCTAAAAATATACTCGTTATTTACTATAGCTTTTTGGATTTTGAAATAATATGATGTGTGCTCAACGGACGTACTTTTCTTATGTCTAGAAAAGGAATTTAACGAATTTCAAATGATCAAATGACTTGAATCTTTCACTGGGTTATAAAGAAAAATCATTTAAATTGGAAGAGCTCAATACTAATTATGATAATATCCAAAGTCGTGTATACCACCAATAAGATATTTTAAACTTGTTGAGGCCCAAGCACTAGGCAATTAAGGCTAGTGCTTTAGGCCTCCAATTTTGGCAGGAAAGGGGGCTCTGTAGTGCACAAAAGTGACAAAATGCACTATAAGGTGCAGTGCACTATATTGAGGTATCAATTTTTGACAATGCATGGCTCAGATTTAGTTTAAGCATCCGACGATTGAATTAAGTTCATTGCTCGGATTAAATCCGAGCTGTGAATTGTCGAAATGGATGGTCGGATGATGCACTATACAGGTGCAGTGCAATTTGCGCACTATACCATCCCCGAACACCTCACTTCCAGGGATCTTGTAGTGCGGCATCCAAGTCGTTGATATCGGTGATCAATGGCTCAGATTTCATGTTGGCAATAGACGGCTCAGATCATGCAAGTGCCGAGATGAAATCAAGACCATTGATTCCGCGATCAACGACTCGGATGCAACACTACAATCCTGTAGTGCGGCTCTGCACTATAAGATCTCCAATTCTCGCTTTTATAAATGTGTATGTATGTAAAATATATTTGATTCTTCATAAACTATTTCAATTGATAACAAAAATCCCAAAGGAAAAGATTTTTTTGTCAAGATTAATCATTGTCGCAAAGGATTAATCTCTATCATTTTTCCCATTTCATGTAAAACAATAGAATTGTATACTCTAGAGACTAGGTATTTTATGCGTAATAACTTTATAAATTTTCAAATAAAAATTTAATATATTAGATTAAAATGTTTATCAACAATACTTTGAATTTTAAAACCTCATGCTTACATTTCGCAATAGGCCTTAACAAGGTTGGGCCGCCCCTGACCACGCTGCAATTTTGCCCCTTCATGCACATGCAAAACTTGAATTTGGGAGGCAAATTATACTTTCCAGATTAATTTCGAGATAAATTATAGCACAATTCGCAAGAAAATTTGGGATGAATAACCTAGATAAATAATTTCAAATAATGGTAACGAATTCCCTTAGGATTGTTGAAAAATTGTATTTATAAGCATCCTGTTTATTAATATTTTGGACCATTTTTGTTGGGCCTCTGGCCATTTGCAGAATCAATAAAGCCCACCGGACCACGGCCGTGCTTGAAAACGAAGAGGAAGGAAAGAAATACTCACAGCATGGCCTCCGCCAGTTCCTCCGCACACAGCCGCCGGAAGTCATGCCTTCCATCAACCACTTCTTCTCCGACACAAAATAGATACATCTGTCTATGTATACAATCATACCGAGTCGATGATCTGAATTATTGAAGCACTAGCGAATGCCCGTACCTGAAGGCACATCTCGAACAATTATATAGATTTACGTATGTTCCTTTTAAAAAAAAAAAACATATTTGTGTATTTAGTCAATAATAATTATCACGGTTTATAGTTTTTTCTTGTTATGTTTGTGACTTTGTGCTTTATTTTTATTTTTTTATATCTGAAAATAACACAAATGGACGAAAAGAACAACATGGATTGAGTAATAAGGGGGTGTTCCACTAACAAAAACAGTTTTTTCCAAACACCGAGACAGGTCATTCTCTCACAACACATCACATAAAAAACAGTGAAAAACCAATTTTTTTTCAAAAAAACTGAGTTAATGGAACACCCCCTAAGTAGGATGTTTTATTTTATTTGGAAGGGTCAGAAGGGGTTGGTAGGAAAATTATGTTTACTTTTTGTAATGAAACGGAAAATACGAATGCAATATAATCAGAATTTTAAAATTTGGACCTCGATGGAATTAAAATGGCGATCAAGGCGAACGTGGTATTTTTTACTCAAGACAAATTCGTCCCCACTATTGTTCTTAGAATTTGTACGGACGTCTATCTTCCAGCACTATATGATCGAACGCTCCATAGTTGCAGCAACTATGTCTCTAGGTATGTCGAATCGAACTTGCTTTTGTACTGTCTCAAATGAAAAATATCTGACCCAGTAAAAAGAATTTGGGGTTCTTTTTTTTTTTTATAATTTTTATTCACTTGAAAGTATTAAATTGACCTTCATATGAAAAAGTGACTGATGAGGTAATGATAATTTGATAGTTTCAAGGTGATTAAAGACAAAAAAAAAAAAGAGTATTTGAAAATAAAAGGGGTGTTAAAATCATTTTCAAATCAAATCCATCAACGTATTACGTGTAAAACTAGTGGACGTGGACTAGCACACGTGCATTCTATATGTGTGGGGCTACCCCTATCTCTCTTTTTTCTCCCTCTCCATCACTTAATCATAGCATGGAAAATGCTAAAAAAAAATGAGGCTATGTTCGGTTTAAAGAGTTTTGTTTTAAAAAAAACATCATCATTTCCCTCATTTCTCTCTCTATCTCTCTCCACTCATTACACATGCTTACATCATCAAAATTAAACTAAATTACAAACCAAACACAGCCGTAGACTTCTGTTAAAATTTAAAAAGTATGTTAAAATGTGTGAAAATATATAAAAATAAATGTAAATATTAAAAAGTTTAAGATGTACACTGAAGTGCTTGTTTTTTTTTGGTCTTTTTCTGTACTTATTGTAAGCCCAATTGGCCTATGGGCTCCTCTAGACTTGCACTCTTTAGGATTAGATTGCGACCTTAGAGAAAAAGAAATCAATACTATATGTTTTGTCCATTTTGGAATTATTATTTCCCCTTGTGATTGTGAATTTCAATTCTATATAATAAAATAGCTTGGTTTTTAAACTTATACAGTACATAAATTCAACGGTCTTGAATTATCTCCATAAATCATACGGCTATGATGAATAATTTCCAATTTTATGTCTAAAGTTAAAAAGGAGAGATTATTTTGTGGAAGAGAAGTAATCAATTTGTCGTCAACATTAGTTGGTCTTGACTATCTACTTGCATGATGTTTAAACGTGAACGCAGTGTTCTCTACTTGGAGTGTCTGAGTCACTTGATTGGTTTTCAGACAGTTTCTACAAGGAATCCTCGTCAATAGTGGAACTACCGTAATAACTGTTCATCAACATTTTGCATGCAGTTCTCCGATAATTAACCTGCGGATCATTGTTCCGTTGAATGTATCATTCATTTGATTTGATTATCTTTTTGTCTTTATTGTATGCGTTAGGTGTTTTGACGTTTCATTCGATTGAAACGTTTGAAGCTGTGATCTGATTGGTTATGAGAAAAAATTCTCGTCCTTTCTTTTTTTTGGTCTTTGTCCCATCCAAAAACTAATTCTAGAAGATAAGTACTAGCATGTTCATTTTAATCAATGTTAATTTAGATATGAATGACAAATATTTTTTTTTGGGATCGAAAAGCAATGTTAATTTTGTCAATAAAAAATTGTAAAAATACTGTTAAAGATACTATTATCATATCAGAAATGGGAAGATTCTGCGGGGCCCAGTATAGATCCCGAACGACTAATCCGAGCCGCTCAAGAATTTTAGAAACACATTTCGAGTGGGCACGATAAAAACCAGCTCCATCCGATATGTTTAGATGCTCGATCCAAACTTTCATTTTTTCTTTTTTCATCTGATCCATTCAAAAACTACTGCAATTCTATTAAAAACTTGAAACGTGAGTTGGGCGGTTGGCCGGACTCATCGGCCCGTTAGTCTGTCCTTGGTCTTTTCAATAGCTCATCGAAAAGATATTTCTTTTTCTATTATTTATTTAACTATGAAATATAACGAAGAAAAAGACATATCAGAATTTAGATAATGGGTTAGGTTTTGGGTTTTCAGCTTGGCTTGTTTGTTCGTCGGCGCCGCTTCTCTTGGGTTATTCGGAGGTGGATCGGTGGTTTCGGGGGGTGGTGGCTGTCCGAAGCTACAATGGTGGAGGTGGTGGATGATTTGCACATCGCTTTAGCGTTTTTGGGTTTTCTTGGGGACGGGCTTTACCCACTTGTTTGGGCTAGGCTTTTATGTGCTTCATTGTTTATTTGTCTTTGTTGGCCTTAGGTGTATTTTCATTGTTTTATCAGGGCATTTTAGGCCCATAAGTGTTTGAGCTCTGCCCACTGGGTGTTCCAACTTTTAGTTGGATTTTCTCCTTCTTGATGTACCCGATCAAAAAAGAAAAAAAGTCAGATATGTTTTTTTTGAACCGTAAACATAACAATATATCATAATCAAATTAGTTCATTACAAAGACGACTTCGTGCAAGACTTTTTATCATTTATTCACCCTGAACCCCTTAAATGGAAAAAAAAAACTGAATACTGAGGTCCGCCCTCTTCCATCCCTCTCCATCTCACTCCCACCTATTCCTTAATTTCCTGCGGTCCTGTAAAGTTGGATAGATAGATAGACTGACCACGTTAGCTCAGTTAATTCTATAGCCAGAATGGTCCAAGAATTTCAATAATGGAATCAATACTCTTTTTCCAGAATTTTTATTTTCATATCTTTTAAAATCTTTTTCGTAATTGAGTCTGACATGCAATTACATATACCATTACAACAAATCTAAGTGAAAATTTCTTAGGCAAAGTTTCCCTAGTGGTTTAAAAGGGTTAAAGCCAATAAAAACACAAATTCCGAGACAATTCATTCTCTTTACATACATCAATTACAAGCCTAGCATAAACAGTTCGTCTAAATTATAGACAGACTTTTTATGAGAAACTCACACTTAATTAGTCTTTCTCTTGGCAAAAAGAAAATTACTTAGTTGTCAAATAATTGTCCATTCAAGAAAGAATAATTGCAACATAGGTTTTCTTTTATTCATTCTCGACTCTTGGCAAAAAAAGAAAATCAGATAATTATTCTTGTAGTTAAAAGATATTAGCTATAAAGTTCTCAATTCAAGAAATAGAGCAAAAATTAAATTTACTTATGTTTTTGCCTTTTTGGCCTCATAAATCATAATATGTAAGCATATTAACCGTGTTCATGGAGAACAATTTTGTTCACCCTCCTTAAATTGCACTCGTGTCCATGTGGTTAGAAAACAAACACATATATATAATCTACTGGTGGCCAGACGAGTGAATTTAAAGGAAACAAACTTAAAACTTAAAAGCCCAACTCTCTTTCTTTTCTTTTTTTTTTTTTTTTTTTTTCGCAACAAGAGATAAAATTCGTTAAACCAAATAAATCATTACAACCTAAGACTAAGTAAAAAATAAAAAACAGAAAAGAAAATATAGGAGATAAAAAATCCAAGAAAGAAAATACAGGAAATAAAAATCGCCGGAGCCGTCGGAAAGTTGTCACACCATCGCCGCCGCTTGCCGCCAATGTTGAAAGTCTGGATGTGGAATCCCTAGATCCAGCTCCCCCTTTGCCCAAAAATCAGGTTTCTGCCGCCTAATGGAAGAGGAGAGAAGATCTGCCGCAAGGGGGTTGCCGAAAACCAAGTGGGGTGCAATAGAGGAGAGGAGGAGGAGGAGGAGGAGGAGGAGGAAGAAGGAGGTGGAAGAGGGGGGGGGGGGGAGCGGCCGCCAGGAGAAAACCCTAGGGGGTGGCTTCTTCCTCACACTTCTCGGCCTCTCTCTCTCTCGACCCTTTTGCCCAAATCTCATTTAACTATTTACGACATATGTACAATGGTTGATTTTAATTTGTCATGTAGGAATATTACAGTGGAAACAAACCAGCTCGTTTACGAGCAAGTCTGCTCGGTAATAACTCGTTCAAACTCTACTCGTTAGTTGATAAACAAGCTTGAGCTTGGCTCATTTATAATTGTTCGATTCGAGCTTGTTTGTTTTTAGTGTAGAATATTTATGTATTTTAGTTGTTTGCAAGATTTATTACATAATTTTTATAAACAATACTTTAAATGTTAGAAAACCTTGAGGGGTAAAATGGTAAATTATTATTGCGACAGCGTGGAGTAATTCTACACTAAAAAAGTTCATGCTTAGATTAGTACATATCTATTGAGATATATTTTTCAAAAAGATTGGAGTATTATTATTAAGGATATTCATATTTAATATTTAGTTCTTTTAATTAAAGAATTTCTTTAAATGAATAATTAACCTCTTTCTAATTAATTATTATTATTATGAACATATAATAGGGTCCTAATATCAATCATTCCCTTCGCCCCGAATTTCTTGTCCCTTTATGGGCATGTGTGCCAATTTTCAATTGTTTATATCTTTCAAACTATAATATTTTTTACAATTTTGAAAACTTTGAATAATAGAACTTATCAAAACTATGTAACAAGATCCATAACTGATATACATAGCATTATACAATTGAAAATATAAATAATTTTTTGAGGTGCCGTGAATAGAGCAAGTGGATAAGAAACTTGAGACGAAGGGAGTAAAACATTTATCATGGCTAAACAATAAAGTTAGAGTTGAATGTGTAATAAAAACGAGATCAAAGTCGTAGGGATCAACATCTATGGGACTAAACTGTAATTAACACGTTTAAAAACCAATTCAAGCAAAAATACCCGATTGTCTCGACGGACATAACTCCCGTCCGGACGGAAATTACTGAGAAATAGGCAGTGTAGTTTTCGGTTCGGGTTTCATAAAACTTTTCGCATGTGAAATTTCCTTTGGTCTATAAATTAATTTAGGACACTTAAACGCATAGTATACTTAGAATTAGGGATAAGAAGTTTCTACCTTGGTTTTGAGAAGTTTTTGGAAAAACGCGATTTGCCGAAATAGTGGTTGGTGCTAGCTCCTTGGGGCGATTTGGCTCGGATGCTTGGTGGTTTTATGACCCTTGGGAGTGGGGGTTGGTGTGTGTGTATGTCGAATTTGAGAATAGTGGAGGTTTAACACAAAACCCACTTGGATTTCTCACTTTCTTTCTCTTAAACCTCCATTGATGATTCTTCTTCTCTTTTTACTTCTTTGTTTCTTTGGTGTGTCTGTGTGCGCACTTGTAGTATGTGGGGTGGAGAAGGACGTGAATCGGTATTTATAGGGCTAGAAAGTGGACAATATGGGAGTTTTTCATTAAAGACAAGCCCATGTGAAGGGGATAAGGTGTGGCAATGATGGTGGGGGCTTCTGATGAGATAAAAGCAGGTTTAGGCCTGGTAATGGCAAAGATTGCTGCAATTGGATTCGCGGGATATGGTGGTGAGAGAGTGACATGGTGGATGAGATATGTTGACTGATGGTTTTTGAAGTGATAAGAAGAATTTGATGAATGAGGTGACTAGGGTGATGGTGGTGATTTAAAATAGGGTGAGAGAGTTCTGTATTTTCAAAGGATAAGATTTGATGATGATGGTGATGCAAGGATATGGTGGTTGATAAGAAAGTTGATAAGACTTGGAAGAGAATTGGGGTGTGGTGGCGTAACGATGGTGTTGAGAGAGAGAGAGAGAGAGAGAGAGAGTGATGGTCCGGAGAGGGGGGTTGTAAGAGAGAGAGAGAGAGAGAGAGAGAGAGAGAGAGAGAGAGAGAGAGAGGGAGAGAGTGTACTTGTTAGGTTTTTGAAAATGTTGGGGTCCTAAGTGTAGGTTTAGAATAATTAGGGTGATTAGTGTAATTATGAGATTTCAAGATAATTAATCGTAATTACTAATTAGGAAACAAAATAATTCAAAATTTTAAATTTCGGGATTATTATAGTACCATTTTAAAGCTGAAATTCTATTAGGTGACATTATTCGTGTTGTGTTTTTGGATAAATAATGCTTCATTACAAAGACATTTGATTTTAAAAAACTTATAAAGGTTTACATGAGGCAAGGAAGTGCTATCTAGATAATCAACGAAACCAAAAAAAGAGAGAAAAATGTCAGTTTTATCTCTCTCTTTTTTGGACTTAATTAGTTGATGCCCAGTTCGGAGAGAGAGAGAGAGAAGTGTTAACAAAACAAACATACAAAAATGCCGTTGCACATTTGAACAAAACAAACATACAGCCATAGGACTCAAACGAAAAATATCAAAAGTCTGAAAACAACAATACAGTAACCTGCAAAATATGGAAAATTACTAAATTAACTGTCTTCACTATCCTTTCATGCAATACACCCAACATCCAATAAAAGGAACATTTTCGTCCAAAATGGTAAAAAAAGGACAAGTCACAAGAGTTCTTTTATGTATAGGTGTTTGAAAGGTCATGATCAGCTTTTGACAAAGTGAAGAGCTGCCTCTAGACATTTCCCAACTCCATCCCCAACACTAACTCCATTCAATATTATGCTCAGCCATAAGCTTACTAGTATGCATCCTTTTCCACAATTACATGCACTGTCCTCTTTTTTGAGAATCCCTACAATTAAAACCTCCCCATCTCTATAGGAGAAGTTTTTTTTTTCTCATTTGGTTGTCTCCAATATTTTCGTTCAATTTTGTTTCATATCATTCGGAAGTACTACCCTGAATTATGCAATTGTAAGTTAACAATTACGACAAATAAATTAGAAAATCCATCATCAATGTTGTGTGGGATTTTTGTGCTCATTAGTGAGATGCTCTGGACCATGAATGAAGGAAGGATGGCTGACGCGCGCAGCGGAATTCACGAGAGAATAGTTAGCGTACTATTTCAAATGATAATAGGTCTCGAATCCTCGAGATTTCTTGAATCCATAAGAAGAAAAAAATTTAACTCAGAAGTTGTTATTGAATAAAAGGTACCGAATAATAGAGGTTACATGCCCTTTTATAGGGAAAACTAGCAAACCCTAGCAAAAACTTACTAAAAAATAAAATATCCCGAAAATTGGGGAAACTCCAAAAATTGAAAACTAGAAAGAAAAATAAGAAATTCCCAATTGGAAACAACGTAAACGGAATTACACGCTAAGAGTAATTCGTAATCTAATTATTACCTAAAATAACAAAACTACTAAATTGAAGGCCTAAACGAATGAATTTGGCCGAATTCCACCATCAGTTACGACTTTACGGATATTTGGGCCCATTTCGGGCTCGTCGATTGATCGCAGTGCAATTTTGCTTCAGCCCACCAAGTTTGGGCCTATTCCGGGCTAGTCGATAAATTGCCGAAATTGACAATTTTCAATTAAGAGTTGTTTACGTTTCAAAAAAATTAAGAGTTGTTTGGGCCTCCTAGCTTCCACTGGTCCAATTGATCATAGAATTGGCCGCTACTTGTTTTTGCGTCAATGGCAAAGAGTACGTAATTAAATTGATCTAAGTTTCTAGACCTGCCTTCCCTAATGCCTTTCAGCTTTGATTTGGGAGTATAGTTCTGTAATAAAACGTCTCTGTAGCTCCTCAAGGGCCACTGTATTATCTGATATTCTCTTGTGTGAGAATTTTTCAGCGAACTGCCCCGTGTAGTATCCTTTGGCCCCGTTTGATGCGAGGTTTCGTTTTGGGGGGATTGGTAATGAGATGGGATTAGGATTGAGATTGGTTATAAGGTGGGATTATTAATGAGGAGACAAATCCTTTCCCATGTTTGTTTTTACACAGGATTAGATCATGAGATTGTTAATAACATGTTTGTTTTGTGTAGGATAGGATTAGATCATGGGGTTTGGTAGTTTGCACAAGAGAGAAATCATTCAATCCCAATCCCGTTGTTAACAATACCAAGTACCCCCAGGTATTATGAATCCGGCCAATTTGGGGGATTGGCATGCACATGGAACTATTAGTCCTTGGCTTATTTGTCAAACCAAACATAGTATTAGATGTCTCACCTCCTTATTAGTCCAATCCCACCCTCCAAACCTTGTATCAAACATGGTTTGAGTACTCAATATTGGGTCAGTATGATGGGTGAATATAATTAAAATATAGGATGAAATGTGCCTCATTTGGTCAAATCCCTTTCAAATGTAAGTATCTTTTTGGTCAAATCCCTTTCAAAGGATAAAAAAAACTTCAAGTTGCCAAATCCATCGTTTTCTTGAAAGGTCAAAAATTGAAAAAAGAAGAAATAATTTAGAAATGATAAGATATACTTTATAACTGTGTGGTTATCATTGCGATATCAACCGACCATAGGTACAAGCCTTATGTACGGCACACAACAAAACAATAGGGGCATTGTTCATTTTTTTTGTTTTGTTTAGTTTTGCAAAAAAAGTGTAATGAGTGGAGAGAGATAGAGAGAGAAATGAGTGTAATGATTGCAAAAAAAAAAAAAAAACTAAAACTTTTTTTTTTTTAGTTTTATTCACAAAAAAGTTTGATTAATAATTTTATACTTTTTAGATTTCTCTCGTAGAGAGGAGCCAAGAAACCACAACAAATCGACCGAAAACTAACAAATGCAAAAAAAATTTGAATAAGGACAAAACCAAAAAAACCAAAAAAAAACCAAAAACTTAAAGTTTTGTGAATAAAGACGAAAAATAAACCAAAATGGTTTTTTTAGCCAAAGAACCCCTAAGTGGGTGAAAAAACCAAAATGGTTTTTTGTTTTGTCCTTATTCAATTTTTTTTTTTTTTCATTTGTTAGTTTTCGGTCGATTTTTAATGGTTTTTTGGTTCGTCTAGACAAGAGGAATCTAAAAAGTATAAAATTATTAGCCAAACTTAAAGTTTCGTGAATAAAGACGAAAAATAAACCAAAAAACAGGTTGGGGGTGTTCCACTAACAAAAAACTGTTTTTTTCAAACACCGAGATAGGTCATTCTCTCACAACACATCACATAAAAAACCGTGAAAAACCAGTTTATTCAAAAAACTGGGTTAGTGGAACACCCCATCTTTATTCACAAAGCTTTAAATTTGGTTAATAATTTTATTCACCAAGCTAACGTTTAATTATTAGCCAGTGGGGTCTAATTTTATTCACCAAGCTAACGTTTAAATTTGGTTAATAATTCTCGTCGAGAGGAGCCAAGAAACCACAAAAAAATCGACGTAAAACTAACAAATTATAAAAAAATTTGAATAAGGACAAATGAAAAAACCAAAATGGTTTTTTTAGCCAAAGGTAAACTAAAACTATGAAATGAACAAAGCCAGTAATTTTCCGGGTATTATTTGTGGTTGTTATCCAGGAAACTTTCTTTCTAATACTATATGATTAATGGAGAAATTGAAGTTTTATAATTTTTGGATATTTTGAGTTCATCCTCCAGCTACTTTGAGAATCAAAACAGTTTATTTAGTGGTGACGATGAAGAGAAAAATTCTGTCAAAAATCATGTTGTTCGATCGGTATCCGAGAATCATAATTTTTGAAACCTATAATGTATAGGAAAAAGGGCAGATATATTGGAATAGAACGCCATGGTAGCTTCAAAGAAGAGGAAGTTTTTGGAGCTGGATGCGATCTTCTCAGTCTCCTAGAACTGTAACACTATAGACGGACAAAAAAGCCAGCTTATACAAGCCGGAATCGCTACCAACAAGTGAATACCATCAGCCTTCACCAAGGAATAATTTCATACTTTACGACTTCGCCTTGGTAGTAGAGACAGACGCAAGATTTGAGGGTAGGTTGGTCGAAAAAGAGTTAGAACGTACAAAAGACAGCAATAAAATTTTGAAAGGATTATCGACAATATCATTATCTACACAGTTTTGATCAACCTATAAGATCACAAAAATATGATCGAAAATAATAATATCCATAAGTTATAGTGCATCCAATTCTATATCAAAACAAAATGTAGAACCTAGCGTGCCGTCTCTATGCGAAAATAAGAACCAAAAACTGTCCTCGACGTTCTTTCACGATGTAAAATGCTTTTATAATGGTATCAATACAAAGTGCCGAGCAATGTCTTTCTCAATGTAATTGAGTATATGCAGTAACTCGCAAGGAAATCGTCCTTCATCCTGTTCAAAAAAAATTGAAACTTGGGTAGACACTGCATCAAAACATATCAATATCACTTAAGATAACTCAATTTTGAGACGCATCCACTCCCCCCAAAAAATAATAGTACGTATCATATGCATACAAGGAATGAGAAACTATCACATCATCTCCATCAATCCCACATCCTCTAAAACATTCCAAGAAACCCTTTGCACAGTCTTCTCAATCATACAACTCAATCATAACTCTTCTCAATCATACTACTCATGACTTCCGTAACCATGGGATTCAGGAACTACTACAAGGTTGTAGTCTCACAATCAAAGTCATTCGTTTGACAATTAATGGCTCGGATTATTCAATAGGTAAACACTTATCTTTACGTGAAGATAACATGGAGATAATCCAGGCCGTTGATTGGTAAAGCACTACAGGGTTCTCGGACCCCATAAGGGACGTCCTTATCTCAATCCTCTAAGTAGACGATGAATATGCGCTGAGCCAATCACGTGTTAATCGATATTGACTAATATGATTTTACAAGTTGAATTTGATTAGTTATACAATTGGACGATTGCAATCATCAAAGTGAACCCATGATGAACCTACAAAGTCTAAACTTGATTAGTCTAGGTTTTTTTTGTTACTAGATGTTGGGCCCGGAGTGCCCCCATGGATTTGGTTACACAATGCCACTCCCTGCGACCGCTTTAAAAACAGACTTGCGGGTGCGATGTCGAATGCCATAAAAGACTTAATTGAAGCCCTTCCTAACACCAATTGGTTTTAGGAGAGTTGGTGGAAAAGCGGTCCGACAAGTGGTATCAGAGCCAGGAGGTCATGGGTTCGAGTCGCGGGAGCGTCATCGTGAGGGAGGGATTGTTGGGCCCGGAGTGCCCCCATGGATTTGGTTACACAATGCCACTCCCTGCGACCGCTCTAAAAACAAACTTGCGGGTGCGATGTCGAATGCCATAAAAGACTTAATTAAAGCCCTTCCTAACACCAATTGGTTTTAGGATAGTTGGTGGAAAAGCGGTCCGACACTAGAGATGAGCTGACATCACCAATAGTTTAGGTAAATTTTGAGCAAAAAATGAAGTGAATAATACATATTTTTATTTTAGTTACAATACTCACGCCTCTTTCAACACTCTAACAATAATATTCTTTTTATCTTATCATCTATTAAAATATTATTATTTTTCTCTATTACAATATTGATTTGAGAGAGAGAGAAGGGGGCAGAGATAAAAAAAAAAAAAAAAAAGAGGATCGATGTTGAGGCTTTTGGGATTTTCCATTTTGAATAGGTATAACAATAGCCCATTTACCTATTCCCTTGCACTTGGGGCAAATATGTGTGGAGGGAAGCAATGCAAATGATACGTGTACACCACATGTACATCATCGTATTCCAACCGTCTAAAATCATTTTTCGACGCTTTGGATTTGAAATGAATTTTTATCGGTCAAAATTAATTTTGATCGGTAAGAATTCATTTTAAAATCCAGACCATTGATTCCTGAGATGGACGATTGGGATGTACTAATGTGCATTTGGTGTGCACGTGTGGTACAATGGAAACCTCATGAATAGCGCCGAATCTCCAATCATTCCATGTTAAATGGATGTGATTACTGCAAAACTAACTATTCATGTCAATTCACCCAGACTGATCCCCTTGATCATCTAAAGAGGATTGGCATTAATTTCAAAGAAAGCAAAGTCCCTTTTTTTTTTTTTTTATCTCTTCCTCAAATGAGGCTCCAATAATAATTCCTTAAATTTTGGTATGCAAATGATTTTACAAAATTACCATTTTTGTTTTTAACAAAATGAGTGAATAAGTTTATATCACGGATATCAAAAATATTGCTTTACACATATATAGACGTCTGTAACGGAACCTCAAATTCACGTGCGTGGCCGAATTTGGGACTCGAGACTTATTTTCCAAGCATATGCCAAAGTACTAAATAGTCAAAAGTACATAGTTATGCAGTACCATGGGATTTAATGGTCAGTTTTGGAAAAATGATACAAGTCCAAAATACTGGCAACACCACAACAAATTTTCTAGGAATTGAAGTCCTTAGGTTCAGAAAAATTCTAAGGTTACTTTCAAAAAAGTCCATAGCGTTCAGGCAGTGTACAGTACTATGTGTGAGAGCTTCAAACTTGCAGTTTGAACATAACCAAGTTTCTCTCTTTCTATCCACACGACTGCCAACTGCCAAGGACATATTTTCTCGTTGGGTCCGGGTTCTCTCCCGTCCAAAGTTTGGACTGAACGAGACAGTTCTCATCTACACTGCAAATTGGTAAAATCAATAGTTTGAATTTACTACGAATCAATGCTTACTGATAAGAGTTGCCGTTAATTACAGTAAATAGAGGTGTAGACGAGGATTGTTTCCTTTCTAGTTCTATAGTAACTTGTAAATCCGTGGGAAGATTTGGTCAATTGATATGCGAACCACAGAGTCTGGGAATGCTTTAATTTCGTCTAATTTCCCAATGGGGCTGTGTGCCGTGCGCATGTGCCTCTTCATTAGTGCTCATGAATGAACCGAGCGACTACACTGTTCAAGTTAACTAGGGCTAAAAAATTGTTCAAATTTGATATGTTTATGGTCCGAGCTGATCTTAGGGCAAGCACAATAAGACTCAACAAATCTTGAGCCAAATAAATTAGTGAACAGTTCTTTATTTACCAATGTCCCTTTCAACACTCCAACAATACTACCTATACTACCTCTCAACTATTAAAATACTATTTTTTACTTTTCAAAATAATACAATATATATACTCATATATACATACACACCCATATATACCGGATAAACCAATCGATTCCGGCGAACAAAACCCAGATAAACCAAACCCCACCCCATCGATTCCGGCGAACCCCACCCCATCGATTCCGGCGAACCCCACCCCAGATCTCGCTGTCACGACCCAACGCCCAACGAACCCATACCTCTTGCCGTCACGACCCAACGCCGATCTGTTGTTGCGTCGAACTCTCGCCGTCGAGGAGTCTTCCTGCGTCGAACTCTCACCGCCGAGGAGTTTGTTGTTGCGTCGAACTCTCGCCATCGAGGAGTCTTCGCCAATCTGTTGCTGCGTCCAACTGTTGCTGTGGAGAGAGAGAGGGTGAAGGAAAAAATGATTAAAAAATAAATTGGGAGTGAACAGTAGCTGAACAAATTGGGGGGGCAACTGTTCACTTTGTATTTTGTTAACCTGTTTGAGTAGTCTGTTGCACCCCATTTTTGCTCCTTCCCTCGGTAAAATAGGGATGGGAGGTGTTTTGGGTCATCTGCTATGGATGCACTTAAACGAGCTTCAAATCAAGTGAGTAGCTAAATTTTTATACCTCATAAGTCGAACTTGTTGAGTAGCTTGTTCAGTTTAACTTGAAAGCTTGACGAGCTTAAAAAAAAATGTTCAAATTTATTTTTGTTCACGTGACAAATCGATCTAAAACAAGCTTTTACCGAGCAAGTTTTAGTTAGAGTGGTTTTCTGATTCTTCGGTACAACTCACTAGTCATCAAGGATTTAAAGTGGTTTTCTGATTCTCCAGTACACCCTGATATAACCAACACTATCAAAATTTTACACCCGTATCGATCGAATCCCGTTGTGTATCGTTTTTTATCAGATTTTTACCCGCTACACGACTAATATGGCCGCTTCAAGTGCTCTGGTGCCAAAAATAATATTAAAAAAAATTCATGATCGCAAAAGCTGATTACGCCTACTTATCATTCAATACTTCTGCTACCACTACGCAGTCTCCTGCTACTTTATTTAAAATCTTGCTAGTCATAGTTTTAAACGATAATAATGTCTCATTATTCTGAGGAGTTGAATATTTTTAAAAGTAAACGGATCTGTTCATTCTCCTATTAAATGAACTCTGACGGTTTATCTTAATATTCAGTAGGTGGTTGAATGTCAATATGCATAAAGCTGCTTTACTTGTAGGGGAGATGGGGGGAGGGTCTTGAATGCCCTGTTTATAGGCAAGCAGTTTGCATGGTAAAAGATTGACAATTTTAGCTCAGACTAGGGTCCTCCCCCTTCAAGGATGCATGGTTTTAGAGGTACCTTTTGGTTCTGCCTGCTTGCGCCTACATTTTGGGTCAATCTTTTCGGTAAAGTTTTTAACTTTCATTTACTATTCAGGTCAGCATGGTTGCGCATCGATTTATTCAACCATCTATTAATCGGAGGCTCATTTAAAGCCAAATCAAAACTCCGCATGGAATGCCCGTACCGAACGGGCCCAGGCGACCTATGTTGCACGCGCCACGCTGTACCGAACGAAGGACCCCACGCCCAAACAGTGTGTTCTGATTGGCCGCAAGGTACCACGTCGGCGCAAAGCAAAGCCACACACACACTAGCCTATATATAATCTTCTGGGAAGCTTAAACCAGAGCAAGCCCATACCATTTTCAGCTTCCCTTTTTTTGAAGTGGGTTGGGAGGAGCATCAAGTGACCAACAAATGGCAGTGTTTATTGTGGCACTTGGGGTGGTTTTGGGACTCTGTTTTTGCACAGCTCTGTTGAGATGGAATGAGGTTAGGTATAGAAAGAAAGGGTTGCCTCCTGGTACAATGGGTTGGCCTGTTTTTGGGGAGACCACTGAGTTCCTTAAACAAGGTCCAAACTTCATGAAAAACCAAAGAGCAAGGTAAGTATATTAATTTAGGGTTCTTGTTCTTTGTTGGAATGGTCTTTTAATGGACTCCATGGCTTTTTACTTTTTTCAGTGGCCTCTATTTTTATTTTATTTTTTCAAAAATAACAAAAAAATACTCCTTGGAAGTGAAATTTCATTTCAAAACAGATAATAGAGTTTCAAAGAAGATCCAAACCTCTATGGTTTTTCTAATAAACTTGAACTTAGAAGCAAGGCAGGAATTTCACTACGCAGAAGTGAGCCTATATAATTCATATGAAAATTTTTGAATTTCTTTTCTATGTAATACTAGAGGTTTTTTTTTTTTTTTCCTTGCAAGACATGGTCGCCGCTACTGGCACCCGGCTCCATTCCTGGTTAGAAATCAAAAAGAGTCCTGACAATTCCTCTCTCTAGTTTCTCCAATTGAACTTGCACTCATGTTTCTATGATCTTTCACAAATGGCAGGTATGGGAGTTTTTTCAAATCCCACATTCTGGGGTGCCCTACAATTGTATCCATGGATCCAAAACTAAACAGATACATCCTAATGAATGAATCAAAAGGCCTTGTTCCCGGCTACCCGCAGTCGATGTTAGACATCTTAGGAAAATGCAACATTGCAGCTGTTCATGGCTCCAACCACAGGTACATGAGAGGGGCTCTTCTTGCTCTTGTGAGCCCCAACATGATCCGGGACTGTCTGTTGCCGAAAATCGACGATTTCATGAGATCACACCTGAGCAATTGGGAGAACAAAGTCATTGATATTCAAGAGAAAACCAAAAAGGTTTGTTTGAAACAATCCTATGCCAAAAGAGCTCAATTCTTAGTCTTCTTTTTTTCAATGTTTTTTCCTATAAAATTTCCTCCTTTTTCTTTGTTTTAATCTAGATGGCTCTTCTCTCATCGCTCAACCAAATCGCCGGTGTGGAATCCATCTCGATATCTCAAGAATTCATGCCTGAATTCTTCAAGGTGGTGTTAGGAACCCTATCATTGCCTATCAACCTTCCCGGAACAAATTACCACCGCGGATTCCAAGTAAATTGCGCGCTTATTTCCATCTCTTGTTATTCACAAAGAAGCATTGCCAACTTGTACTTCTATAGCTAACTGACATGTCTCACAGGCAAGAAAGAACATCGTAAACATGTTGAGAAGACTCATCGAGGAGAGAAGAGCTTCGGGAGTAATTCGACATGATATGCTTGGTGTACTAATGAATGGTGAAGAAAATAGATGGAAACTAAGCGATGAAGAGATAATTGATCAGATGATTACAATTTTGTACTCTGGATATGAAACTGTCTCGACTACTTCAATGATGGCGGTCAAGTATTTACATGATCATACGAATGTTCTTCGGGAACTCAGAGTGAGTGCCAATATGTTTGCAACCTTTGCGTACGAATTTCGTGTGTCTAGGTGGTGTTGTGTTTGTGAATGAAATAGGTTTTTCGATATTTTTCAGAAAGAACATTTGGCAATAAGAGAGGGGAAAAAGCCGGAGGATCCAATCGATTGGGAGGATTTTAAGGCGATGCGATTTACAAGAGCTGTAAGTATTTTGAGATTTTGAGAGTAACAATTACAGAGTTTCAAGCTGAAAGGTCCAACAAATTTAGGTTGTTATGGTGGTCATGGTGCAGGTGATCTTTGAGACTTCAAGATTAGCTACAGTTGTTAATGGGGTTTTGAGGAAAACCACTCAAGACATGAAACTGAATGGTTAGTCCCAAGATACTTTAATCAATATAAATTATAGTTTCTCATGCTTCTCTGAACCTCTAAAACTTGGTTAGCATAATCTAGAAGTTACTCCATTTATTGCTAATAAAATGTCGGCTATAAAATGTCTATTAGAAGCACGAGACTTATGCCCTGACAATTGGCCCGATAGTTAAAGGTTGATGCAGCCCTGGTGTGTACATCCAGACTGTCCATCTCTGCAATAGGCCAAAATACTTTTGGATGGTCTGGATGTGCACATAGGGTCCCCATTTCCGATGAACAAATCCACGATCAGTATAATGCTTTATGTGTTTGTTTACAGGATTTGTTATTCCAAAAGGATGGAGAATATATGTGTACACAAGAGAGATCAATTACAACCCATGTCTATATCCTGAGCCTTTTGACTTTAACCCATGGAGATGGATGGTAAGGAATCACCAATTCTTATCCAACTTTTTCACATTGGGTCTAGGCAGGAAACTGAGTTAATTTAGCCATGACTGGTGAATGCAGGACAAGAGCTCAGAATCTCAGAACTACTTTTTCTTATTTGGAGGAGGCAGCAGGCAGTGTCCAGGAAAGGAACTGGGAATAGCTGAGATTTCTACATTCCTTCATTACTTTGTAACTAGATACAGGTAAGGCAACCACAAATCCAAAATTGAAAAGAGCAATGTTGCATGCATAGGTACACGGAAGAATTCGGAATTGTCTAATACACGTGGGCCTCACAAAACAACGAGGGACTTATGTGGGTGTGACGGCTCCGGACACTTCTGTGTCTGAATATATGCACGCTGATATTTTGAATTGAAAATAGCATATGTAAATTTCTGTATCTATGCTAAATGGGATTTGACTTTGAAATGCAGATGGGAAGAAGTAGGGGCACAAAAGCTAATGAAATTTCCAAGAGTTGAAGCACCAAATGGGCTGCACATTAGAGTCTCAAGTTACCAAACTAAGGACCTTTCTTATGCACAGAAGAATTTATAGTACTAGTGTATCACAATGAACACTTCAAGGATGTACAACTATGCTCTAACAGATAAGAGATTTGATTGACAATTTCCATTTTCCATTTTGTCCAACTTGTTTTTGTTGCACAAGCCACAAAGTCCTCAAGTGTTTGAGTCAAGTTTCATAAAGAAGAATTATGGTGCCGATAGAACGGACGGGAAAAAATAAGTATAACATAAAATTTTGCTATATCTGATTTAGGTGACTTGACTAAACCATGAAATAGAAGATATATGAAGCAGGCAAAAATAAAGTTTCATTGAAAAGATTCAAATTTACAAGCAAAATAAATAAAGAGCTCTATACGTACCATTACAACTCTAACTCAACCGACGAAATTAAATCACCCAATGGCATGTAAAAAATTGATGAGCGATCGTTGATTGGCACGAGAATTTTGGACCTATGCTTGCTACCCAAAGTATTTTATGTTACTCCCTCCGTCCCTTTTTAAATGTGTTGCTTCGTAAATCCAATTTATTAAAAAAACATCATCATTACACCTTTCACATCAACTTTTTCACTTTCCACATCAATTTTTACCTCCACTTTCCAAAATTATCCTTTACCCTTACCCATTAACTTTTTACCCACTAACTTTTCAAAAGGGCAAAATGATAATTCTATAAACTTTTACCTATTAACTTTTCAAAACACACACTTATTAAGGGACAACCCAAAATGGAAATGTCAACACTTAAAAAGGGACGGAGGGAGTAATGTTTTGCCGATAAGTTCCCCACAGAGCGGCCATGCGCCCCATTGTGAGTTTGGAGTACATCCTAAAGAATCGACAAAAATAACACACGAAGGTGTCCGGGATGAATTTTTGCACCAAAACAAGATAACACATGAGGGGTAAAATCGTAATTTACATTTTACGTTATTCAAAATCTAAAAACTTATGGTGCCTTTGAACTTGAATTTTGAGAATGGATTGTGCCATTATATACTCTCAAAATCTCTCTCAAACAGCCAAAGTCAAGACACAGAATCTTGAACGAGAAGATGAATTATCCAAACACCCCTTAATGCCGGATCAAACGGGCCCCTAAAACATCTAATATTAGTCCTGTGGCTCGGCCACGTAGTATTCGGAATATTTTAACAATACTTATTTTCAAAAGAGACTTATTGTGGGTCTCATCGTGCGATCATTGCAATAATCTAAGGGCTCCTTTGGGGGGAAAAAAAAAACCAAAAACGGATTATTGGTTTTTTCACTTTGTCCTTATTCAAATTTTTTTCTTTTCATTTGTTATTTTCCTTTGGGAAAAGAAAAAAAAAATTTTGTGGTTTATTGGTTTTTAATTTTGGCTTTATTCAAAAAATATTTGGTTTGCCCATAAATTTTTATACTTGTTAGTTTAAGTTTGAATCATCAGAGTATAAATTTATGGTCAAACCAAAATTTTTTTGAATAAAGCCAAAAACTAATAAATGCTTTATTCAAAAAAAAATATTTGAATAAGGACAAAATGAAAAAACCAATAATCCATTTTTGGTTTTTTTTCCCAAATGAGCCCTAAATTGTTCACCTTGTAGAGCCCGCCAAATAATATATCAATGCAACAAATTAACTTGATCGGATATTGATAAATATGTCAAAAGTTGAATGTTGGTTTAAAAAACGGACGGTCATTGACATTTTAACTCAAACACTATTGACAGAATCTAGGTCGTCCATTTTTTAAACCAAAATTCCACTTTTGACGAACTTATCAATTTTGATCAAGTTGATTTTTTGCGTGAAAATATTACTTTGCAGACTCTCTATAAGATGAACAATTTAAATTATTGCAATGTACGCTTAGTGGGAGTCCACAATGGAGTTTGCGCCATCCGTAAATAAGTTTCTCTCTTCTCGTTAATGTACTTAGATTAATCCAGACTACCACGTGGCTGTGCTCGGCATAACTACTCGCCCTAATCAGTCTTTGTATTAAACCCCAACCACAAAAACTGAAAGGCTTCCCAATTACCCCGCCCCACGACCAAGTCCTCCACCCTTCACCTCCCCTATACATACATAGTACACTCCCACGCAAACACATTCCCTCTCTCTCTCTCTCTCTCTCTCTCTACAATGGCAGCCTCAAAGCCCCAGCTCACAGACGAGCTCGACATCGTGATACCCACGATTCGTAACCTTGATTTCCTCGAGATGTGGAGGCCCTTCTTCCAACCTTACCATCTGATCATCGTCCAAGACGGCGATCCGACCAGGACCATTAAGGTTCCAGATGGGTTCGATTACGAGCTCTACAATCGTGACGACATTAACAAGATTCTGGGTCCCAAGGCATCGTGCATTTCGTTCAAGGACTCTGCTTGTCGTTGCTTTGGGTACATGGTGTCTAAGAAGAAGTACATCTTCACCATTGACGATGATTGCTTTGTGAGTCCCCTTCAATTGTGATTTTTTTTTTCCTATTTGGGTTTTTTTGGTATGTTAAATTGGTAGATACATTGATCCTACTCGTACATTGTTTGATTTGGAGAATGCTTGTGTCACAGTGTGTTTTACTTGATTTGTGTATCCATTTTTTTTGCTTATTTGAATCTTGATTCATTCAATTGGCTTGTGTTAGAGCAAGTCTGCCCATGAGCCACTTAGGCTGTTCTGCCAATGTATATATGGAAAAGTGGTGCTTTACCAATAAGCAAAAGTTGTTGCCATCTTTAGAGCCAAATTTGCAGCAACTTTGTGTATGCCAAATCTGTCACATTGTCCTGGTCAATAATCTGCATCCAAAAATTAGATGATTTTAATCCAATTGCCTGGATAGCTGCCTAGCTGGATTTGATATTGTGCTAAATGGCACCAACAACATTGTTATTTGTATACTTTTTGACAATGTAGCATGGCATAAAATAGCTTTTGCAAAGCCATTTTGGCGCCAACGGTAGGTCAGTAGCACTTGGTTTATTTGAAAGATTTGTGAGCAAATTAGTCCACCTTATAAGAATCTAACCTGGGAAGTCCACAAAATAACCCTGTCATTATGAAGCCTTCAAGTTTAGATTTTTAGGCCATCTTTTTGCTTATACCCATCAAGTTAGTTTTTCCTTGTCCCTTGAATATGAAACTTGTAGATTTGTAGAGAGGATGATTTTCTACTTTCAAATACAAAGACCAGAGGAAAATGTATAGCGGTAGTGGTTTTTAGGAGAGTCAAGATCCAGCACAATAGCAGTCCAATATCCAATATCTCCACAAACCCTGAAATAATGGATTGGTAAGCTAAAAAGTAAAAAATAGGACCATATCTCTGAGAACTTATAAAACATAGGTCTTTTTTTTTTACTTAAAAGAATGTTAGCTGAAGTGCCGAACCCTCTGAAGAAAAGTCCTCAGTCCTGGACTTTTGGCTAATTTCCCCACTTTCAACTTTTCTTATTTTTGATCAACTTTGTTATGTAAACATGCTAAAGGTTATCGCATATGTTACACAGACTAGGGTGCGTGTGCAAGTTCAAGTGCCGGACCTTCCTAAACTTAAATCTTAGGATATTATTGGGATATGTTACGGGTGCACACAGTCAAGATTGGACCGGTTATCTAGAAATCCAGTAACCGGACCATTTCGACCGGTTTTAGAAAATTAAGAACTAAAACCAAACCAATATACATGTAGAACCTGTCCAGATCCAAACCGCAAGAATGGACCGGATTTGGTTCGGTTCTGGTTCCACCTGATTAGTGTTGGAACACCTTTTTACAACACATGAACTCAAAATATTATTTAGAATTTGGAACACCAAATAACTCATAAAATAATTATAAGATTTTATTAGATTCAAAACCAAATATGGTCCACATGATACACAAAGTACTTGACAATCTACCATCAATAAAACAACTCCTAAAATTAATGAAAACAACCAATAGAGTAGCTTGAAAAAAGAATGAAATAGTCTAAAAATGAGAAACTAAATTCAGTAGCATGTCTTATTAGGGAATTAAAATTGAAAATTGGGTGTTAGTAGTGTCAAATAGTTACAGTAATACATTAAAGACTTCCTAACAAAATAGATTTCTACTCGAAATAGACATAAAAAAATACCTTAGTTGGGGAAAAAAAAATTACTTACCAAATCAGGATACATAATTATGTACAAGTCTAAATATATTAATATATATGTACCAATATTATACGGTCCCGTTTGGTTCTAACCGTGGTTCTTAAATTGAGAACCAGTAATCGAACCATAATTGCCGGTTTTTATTTTGTTAGAACCATAACCAAACCAATAAACCGCATAACCTAACAAAATAGAACGGTACAGTTTATTCTTTAAATGATATTGCCCATACGTTTTCGTAAAATAAATGGTGTCCGACCATATGGCTACCAATATCTAATTAATTTGGTATTTTACGTGAATAATCTACTCAACATTCCCGACAAATTGAATGGTTCCGATCTCCAATACAGATTATAGAGGGCCGACAATTGAGGTCAATACATGGGTGTAGTGACTTGAGTCACTACGGGGACCCCAAATCCTCACTGGACTTGTAATAAAGTCATTACTAATTTACTATATGTATAGCTTATTTTGCTTACAGCCATCTAGATAAAAAGAATTGAATGAAATGTTTCAGGGAGGTGTATTGATTTTTGGCATGTAAGTGATTCAAAGATATTTAAATAATCTAAGCGTTTGAGCTTAAATAATTTCAAGGTGGGATTCTCTGGTTGAGCTTGCTAGTGACATGAAAAAACTGTTCTCGATCCCTTTTCACGAATTGTGTTATGTGCTCTATGTCTTACTGTCTGCTCTCCGTCTGATAAGAATTAATGCAATCAATGGATTATGCTCAATTGCTTTGGTTGTTTTAGTTACAGCAGCACATCTGTCTTTGTGATGTGAGTGTCCAGAAAGGCAAAAACTAAAACAGATACGTAAACAGTTTTAGCGGGAAATCATTAATATATCCTGCACCAAGCTTTGAAGATCCTACTTTGACTTCATTTATGGGATCCACACGTTTTCTTTTCGGGAATTTTCGAGCTGACACCTACCTTAGAGGAATTCTCCTGACTCAAGGTTATAACTGTGTTATGCATATCTTTATCTTGCTTACAGCCAGGTAACAAGAACAGAATGAAGTATTTCAGGGAGGTGTAGAACTCTTGGCATGTAATTGATTCAAAGATAGTTGACATTTAATCTTAAATAATTTCAAGGTGGGTTTTCTCTGGTTGAGCTTGTGAGTGAAGTGGAAAAAACTGTTTTGGATCCTTTTTCACATTTCAGGCATTGTATTATGTGCTTTATGTCATATTGTCTACACTGTCTGATAAGAATTGATACATTCAGTTCATGTTATGGTCAATCGGTCTGTTGTTTTTGTTACAACAGCACATTTTTGTCGGATAAGAATTAATACCTTCAATTTTGTCTGTTTGTCTCACTTTTCTTGTATAACTTTTCTTTTGGGAGATGAATTATAATCTACTTTCAACTGTGGCTAGTTTGATTTGGCTTAGTGTATTGACTCTTAGGTTGCCAAAGACCCATCCGGCAAAGACATCAATGCCCTTGAACAGCACATAAAAAATCTCCTCTGCCCATCAACTCCCAACTTCTTCAACACCTTATACGATCCATACCGAGAGGGTGCTGATTTTGTTCGTGGATACCCTTTTAGCCTTCGCGAGGGTGTTCCAACTGCTGTTTCTCACGGCCTCTGGCTTAACATCCCAGATTACGATGCTCCCACACAGCTTGTGAAGCCTGCAGAGAGAAACACTAGGTTTGCTTTTACTTAAGTTATCAAGCCAGACAATGCAAGATTACTCCTATGCTTATCTATGAATGATTGAAGTATTAAATCTCAATTATGTGTCTTTTTTGTATAGGTTTGTGGATGCAGTCTTGACAATTCCAAAGGGCACTTTGTTCCCCATGTGTGGTATGAATCTAGCATTCGACCGTGATCTTATCGGCCCAGCTATGTACTTTGGACTCATGGGTGATGGTCAGCCAATTGGGCGCTACGATGATATGTGGGCAGGGTGGTGCATCAAGGTACCTTTGAGTTTCTTTCCTTGTCACATTGCTCACTAAGATTTTGGGAAACATTTAAGGCGTATATAATTTAGGTGTGTTTGATGCAGATCTTCCATCACAAAAATAAAAATAAAAAATCGTGTTTACTGCAAGAGCTGAAACAACTTTTACTTCAATTTGATTTCAAATTTGTTCTCACAAGCACCCTAAACCATGCTTCTCAAAATCTCATATTTGGAGGCTATTTTCAGCTTCTGCAAATTTCCAGCAATCCAGAATATGGTTGAGAAGATTTTTTTACAGACAACGCTAGAATCTAAGCATTATTTATCAAGAATTTTGTGCAATTGTGCATTATCACCATATATCAAAGAGCAAAAAATCACAAATTATCTGAATTTTGGTTGTTTAGGTGATATGTGACCATATGGGCTGGGGAGTCAAGACTGGGCTTCCCTACATCTGGCACAGCAAAGCAAGCAACCCGTTTGTGAACCTTAAAAAAGAGTACAAAGGCATCTTCTGGCAAGAAGATATCATCCCATTCTTCCAAGCTATCGTCCTTCCAAAGGACTGCACCACCGTGCAACAGTGCTACATCGAACTTTCAAAGCACGTCAAAGAAAAGCTTGGGAAAGTAGATGAATACTTTGTCAAGCTATCTGATGCCATGCTCACTTGGATTGAAGCTTGGGATGAGCTCAACCCAAAGAAGGATTCTGCATAATTGGTTCTGCTTGACGAATTTTTTTCCGACACTAGTTGGCTTTAGGCTTTTCTAGTTATGATAAAATTGTTACCGGAAACTTTGATCGTTATTTTTTTGACAAATTGGTGGGTTATTTTTCCTACTCAAAATCCGATGAGTAGATTCCATTAGTTTTGAAATACACATGGGGTTGCTTGTTGCAACTATAACCCTTGGCCAGTTGCATTTGTTGGTAGCTTTGCACCATTCACTAGCTGAATGAATGCCAAGGTTTTGTTATTGAGCTTATTTTTTCAAAGAAATTGTTGCACCTTTGTCGGTAACGGCTACTTAAGGCCATCTCCCATAGTGGAGATAAATTTGTATTACTATATGACACAAAAGTGCAAAAAGTGAGGCCCAATTACGTGAGTTGAGTTTTTGTTTAGCTAGTTTATGTATCTTTGTTCCAGAGCATTTCAAAGTGATGGGCCCGCCTTCTCCGCCATTCTCTCTCTCTCTCTCTCTCTCTCTCTCTCTCTCTCTCTCTCTCTCTCTCTCTTACCCATACTACTAGAGTTAAACTCTGAGCTAATTTTTTTTTCCCTCGACACGCTGTAACCACACTTTAACTCCAATTATTGGAACTACGCAAAGCACTAATATCAACTAGCTGACCTAATATTTGACCTAATTTCTTTCTTAACTCCATTACTAGAGATGGCCTAAGGCTTTGATTTCTTCTGTGGATTTGTAGAGATATTTGTGAGAAAAATCGAAGAAAAAATATTAGATAGGAAATGTCATGTTTGTTGGCACGGCGGAGAAATTTTATTCAACTCGTGCAGTGCATGTCCTATTACGTTGCTACACTCTAACCGTTCGAAGTTTTACGTATTAGAAGTTCACTCTCCGTTTGGAACATAGGGAAAATGAGCAAAATAAAAGGAAAATTATGAACTTTCGTCGAATCTGATTGTAGTTCCCGTCTTCCAGTAAGCTTTTTGCTGAAGAAGATATTCAAGGAATATTTAGACTCTAGGAATGAGAAAATGCCCTAAGTGGTTGGTTTTTTCCTGCTTTACTCATCTTCTTCCGAGCCCTCTATCTACCACCCCCCCCTCTCTTTTTCTGAATCATTTTCCATTTTCTTTTCTCAGTCCACCTCTCCACGCTACTCTCTCATTCCTGTTCTTACTTTAGCCATTCTTTCTTCTTTTCTTTAGCTCCTTTCTGTTTCGTCTACTTACCCTCTCTATCCTATGGAGAATTTCGAAACCCTTGATTTAGAAGAAGGTTTTGGAGATTCTGGGGTTAATAGCTCTAGATGCTTGGTGGGGAAAGTTGTTCACGGGAAGTCCATCAAAGCTCCTGTGCTTGCAAACATCCTGAATGCAGCGTGGAAGACCAGGGCGCCGTTCCACGTTGACGATTGGAATAATAACACGTTTTTGTTCCGATTTGAGGATATAGGGGATAAATGCAACGTTTTCAGTGAAGGGCCCTGGTCTGTGATGGGGAATATCCTGGTTCTCATCCCTTTGGCGGACGGAATGGTGGTTTCTGAGTTAAATTTCAACGTCAGTCCATTCTGGGTCCAAATACATGGTCTCCCTGTGGAAAAACTGAGTCGAGTTAACGCGGAAATCATCGGAAAACGATTTGGTAAACTCCTGGCACTAGAAGCAGAATCTGATGGGTTGTGCCTGACTAGAGGCTTCTTACGAGTGCGAGTGGAGGTTAATATTTCACAGCCACTAGTTAAAGGATTCTGGCTTAGAGGAAGAGGAGATATAAGTCGTGATAGGTGGATTTCTTTCAAATATGAGAAATTGCCCGATTTTTGCTATGCCTGTGGACGGTTGGGGCATGATAACAGGGGATGCAGATTTGTTTCGAGATCAGATGGAGAAAACTCTGGGTATGGACCGGATTTGAGAACAGCCCGTGCTCGAAGGAGTGATATTCCAGTTGAGGTGTTCCAGATGAATGGGGAAGAAGGAGTAAGTCAGACCGGCAACCTGAGTCTTCATCGGCCGGAGGTTCAGATTCAGGCCACGAGAGCGCGTGTAGTGAACGAGATAGATGAGGGAGTGACGTCTCACAATAGTACGGTGAATCATCAGGAGGACGTGATAGTGGGAGGGCAACTCCTCTCTGAGCAGAACAACGTTGTCATGCAGAGGACAGGTGTCGAGCAACCACGGATGACAGGTGTCTCTTTCTCTGATCCGTTGAGTAGCGAACAAGGTATTTTTAGAAATGTTTCCTCTGTTTTCCTATCCCATTTAAAGGGGAATGGGCTGGACAACCAAATGTCTCCTGGGCTGAGGAGAGTCAATGAGGCCCAATACTTTGTTACAGAGCCCCCTGATAGTCCAAGAGGCCTTCCTTTAGCCCAACCCAATCCCATGGCTGAATTGCCACAAGCTCAACCTTTACTACTACCCCATATTTTGAGTCCTAGCCCAAAATCTGATAACCATATTACCCAACAACCTCATAACCAAATTACCCTTATTACTAGCCCAACAACCCAACATCAGAACCTAGATAACCCAACTTCTAACCCAGATATTTCTCCCCCAACTACGCTACTACCACCCAAAATTCTGCCAGAAATTCAAACTCATCTTCCTAACCCAACTTTCCTAAATTCTTCTCCATCCCCAAGTAACCTAGTTAAACCCCACCATGCTAATCCCCTTGATATCCCGATCGCTACTGCTTTCAAATCTCTCTCGTTAAAGAGGAAATTCGAGGAGGAACCTGTGATCCCCAATCAGTCAAAGATTCTCCGCATTTGTTCTTCTGTTCAAAATCATCCCTCTATTACTCCTGGGCTAACTCGTCCAAATAGTAGAGCAAAGGGAGGTGCTTTAAGTAGCAGATCCCCTTCTAAGAAGAAGAATGTATCATCTGTAAGCCGAGCTTTTAGTGAAGAAGGACTGTGCAACATTGAGGTTCAACAATGGTCTGGAGAGACAGGTGAGTTGGTAGCTACTCTCTCGGGTGGGCTACAGTGCATAGCTGGGAATAATGTTGGCTCGGGTAGTATTGATTTGGCTGAGGTGGTGCTTGGTGACAATGGGCGTGTGGCTGGCCCTGAACAGCCACAATCTCCATGTTGATCCTAACCTGGAACTGCCAAGGAGCTGGGCGTACCTTGACGGGCCAGGCATTAGGTGATTTAATACGCAAAAATCGTCCCTCCATCGTCTTCTTGATGGAGTCCAAAAATAATAAGGTCAAGATGGAGACCATCCGCCGTCGACTTGGTTTCCAGAAGAGTAGTTATGTGGATCCTGAGGGTCTGTCAGGGGGTTTGGCACTATGGTGGAATTTGGAGGTGGATTTGGATGTAGAAATATTAAACAAAAATTTTATGCACGTGATTGTAACGGAGAATTCAAAACAAAAGGTGTGGGCTGCTACATTCATTTATGGATGTCCTTTGAGAGATGGCAGAGGGGCAGTATGGGATACTATCAGGAGTATTGCTCGGTCAGAATCCTTGCCGTGGCTGTGTATGGGGGACTTTAACCAAATTTTGAGTGTGGGTGATAAACTTGGAGGGCAAGTTCCAAATCAAAATGCGATCACCAATTTCCATGGGTTGATTAGTGATTGTGGGTTAGTGGATCTGGAGTTTAAAGGGCCTAAGTTCACTTGGCGCAACAATCGAAGTGGGGAAAGATTCATTATGGAAAGAATTGATATGGCGTTTGCAAATGCGAAGTGGAGGGAGATGCATGATAAGGCCATGGTGTTCGTGGAACCTGCTATTGGGTCTGATCACAATCCCCTTTTGCTAAATACGGAAGTTCCTCTGAACAAAGTGGGAAAGCCTTTTAAGTTTGAATCGTTTTGGGTTACAGAAGATGGGTGTCAAGAGGTGATTGCAAATTCATGGAGCCAACACCAGAATGGGTCTCTAATGTTCTCGGTATGCAAAAAGCTGAGGGTTTGTAAGGAAAATTTGAAGGTGTGGAGTAAGCAGACCTTTGGAGACTTAAGACACAAGATTGATGAGACTAAGGAGAAACTGATAGAAGTTCAAAGGCAGCTAGAAGGAGGATTTAAAGAGGACTTACGAATGGAGGAGAGAAGGTTGATTTGTTCCATAGAAGATTTGTGGCAAAAGGATGCCATGTATTGGCACCAAAGGTCAAGGATCAAATGGCTGCAAATGGGAGATAAAAACTCTAGGTTTTTTCATCTCACAACAATTCAAAGGAGGCAAAGGAATCAAATTGTTCGGCTTAAAGATAACAGTGGTGTTTGGAAGGACAAGCCTAAGGAAGTTGCAGGTATTATTAAAGATTATTTCCAGAACTTGTATAAGGAGCCCTCGGGAAGGGATTTTGAGGACATTATTAGCCTAATCGACCCATCTATCTCAGCGAGCTGCAATGCTAGTCTTGTGAGGAGTATCTCTATGGAGGAGGTCCAATCTGCGATTTTTCAGTTGGGTGCATTAAAGGCACCAGGGTCTGACGGCTTTCCAGGGTTGTTTTATCAAAACTATTGGAAAATTGTGGGGAATGATGTTTTTGAGGCTGTTCAGAACTTTTTCCATGATGGCATCCTTCTCACTGAGGTTAATCAGACCAACATCGTGTTGATCCCAAAGGTTCCCAATCCAGAATCAATGAATCAGTTGAGGCCCATAAGCCTTTGTCGCTTTATTTACAAGATCATCTCGAAGATTTTGGCAAATAGGCTCCAACCGTTCATGTCGAGTATTATCTCCGAGCAACAATCTGCCTTCATCTTAGGGAGACAGATTCAAGACAATATTATGGTAGCCCACGAGGTTTTTCATTTTCTCAAGCACAAACGGGTGGGACCCAAAGCAGCGATGGCCATCAAGCTGGATCTTAATAAAGCGTACGATCGAGTTTGTTGGGATTTCCTTTTCAGGGTATTGGAAAAAATGGGTTTTGCTGCAAAGTGGATTGGGTGGGTTCAGCAATGTGTTTGCTCGGTCAAATATTCTGTGGTGGTGAATGGGGCTCCAATTGGGAATGTGAACCCGGGGAGAGGGCTACGTCAGGGGGATCCATTGTCTCCATATCTCTTCCTTATGGTAGCAGATGTGCTCTCAAATCTCATGTCTAAAGCTGTTCTGAGCAGATCCATACAAGGGTTGAAAATGAGGAAGAGATGTCCAATGGTTTCACATTTGCTTTTCGCCGATGACTCATTGGTGTTTATGGAAGCGCAGCCTCAGTCGTGTGTCAATTTTATGGATCTTATGAAGGCTTTTAGTGATGCCTCTGGTCTCTCATTAAATGTTAATAAGTCCAGTATATGCTTCTCTGCCAACACGAAACAGGATATTAGAGATGAGATCAAGCGAATTTTGGGCATGGAAGAAATGGGTGAAACTGCTCAATACTTGGGCCTGCCGGCATTCTGGGGTAGATCAAAAAGGGAGGCGCTGGGCTTCTTGAGGGATCGGATTATTCGCAAAACACAAGGCTGGGGAAACCTTCACTTGAACCAGGCTAGCAAGGAAGTTCTTATCAAGTCAGTACTTCAATCCATTCCTCTTTACACTCTCATGTGTTTTAAGCTTCCTTCATCGTTTTGCACGTGTTTGAATTCGATCATTAGTAATTTTTGGTGGGGAGCTCTGATTCGAATAGGAGAATTCATTGGGGAGCTTGGTATAAGCTAACTGATCCAAAATTAATGGGTGGGTTGGGTTTTAAGGATTTTGAGGCTTTTAATGTTGCGTTATTAGCAAAACAATTTTGGCGGTTGATTATGTGCCCAGATTCTCTGTGGGCTAGGGTGTTGAAAGGTCTCTATTTTCCAACAAAGTCATGGATGGAGGCTGTCAAAGGACCAAAGCCATCGTGGGTGTGGTCTAGTCTCTTGGAAGGAAGGAATTTGATTCAACAAGGCTCACAATGGTGCGTGGGTAATGGAGAGCTCATCAATTTCTGGACAGATGAGTGGCTCGCTGGTTCCTCGGATGGTAGGGTCAGGCCTTTACCGAATGTCCAAAGGGTGGATGTGAGGGTGTCTCATTTTATTGACCCTGTGTCTAAATGTTGGGACAGAGGAAAACTAAAAGAATGTATACCAGAGGATCAAGTGAGAGACGTCTGCAAAATCCCCATCTCACTGACGGGAGCAAGAGACAAGCTCGTGTGGAAAACATCCACGACAGGGGGGTATACGGTTAAAACAGGTTATGCATTCCAGATGATGTCAAAGCACAAGACAAGACCATCTGCTGCCTCCTCTTCTTACATGCCGTCTAGTGCTATGTGGAAAAAGATTTGGAATGTTCCTACGTTGCCAAAAATTCGGATGTTCATGTGGAAGATTTTACGGAATTGGGTGGCTTGTAAGGCTAATCTCGTTAGAAGAAAATGTGGGTCTGATCCATTGTGTCCAATTTGTGAAGCTTCAAACGAGACCATAGAACACCTGCTTTTTCATTGCACTTGGAGTAGGGCGGTGTGGTTTGGAAGCAATAAACAGTTCTGGGTTTTCCAAAAGGAAATTTGTGCTGTTGATAAATGGATGGAAGACTTGATTTGTGGGGAGTTGGCAAAAGAAACACCAAATGAAGTCTTGGGAGAAATCTTTCAGATTTGTTGGGCTATATGGAAAGGAAGAAACAACTTTGTCTTTAGCAACAAGCTTCCGGATCCTAAGGATACTATTGATCAGGCCATGGGATTGAATCGGGATTACTTGGCTGCGTTGCATTCTCAACAGCTCAGCACAATCCGTGGCACGGTGGAATTAGTGAAGTGGGAGCCTCCTCCAACTTCTTGGATCAAAGTTAATTGTGATGGAGCTTTTACATCCTCCCGCAGCTTGGCTGCCTTTGGCATCATTGCTAGAGACAGTGGTGGATCAGCTCAGTGGTGGCGCACCGGTAAAGTTTTGGTTGACTCGGCCCTTTCAATAGAAGCATGGGCTTTACGCATAGCATGTTCAGCGGCAGTTGATGATAATCTTGAATGTGTAATCTTTGAATCAGATTGCAAGAATCTGGTGAGCTACGTGGTGAATGATCAAGCTGAGTGTCCATGGGCTATTTCGGCTATAGTAGAAGATATTAAGTCCTGGGCAAAGAATAGGCAGTGGATTTTCAAGTGGTGCAGACGAGCTACTAATTCGGCGGCACATTGGATAGCAACTAACAGTAAAAGTAGGAGTTTACATTGTTTCACGGGTTGTATTCCGCCCGATTTAGAGACAATTTTGTCAAGAGACTTGTCTTAGTCGTTCTTTTCGTAATATATCTTGCCATTTTCAAAAAAAAAAAAAAAAAAGATGAACCCTCTGGAGCAAACATCCCAATTTCCAGCAGAATTTGGGTAATACCATTTCTAGATAGACAGAGAGAAAGGTAAGATTCAAGAAGCTAATTTTATTTTTACGAAGCTATTCTGTTTTGTATGTTTTTTTGTAAATTGAAGAGTATATGTGTTGTACCTAAAATTTGGGGTAAACTATGCAGAAATACTATGCCCAAGAAAACTTACACAGAATATGAGAAATGTGAGAATATGAAGTGCATCTCCGGCCGTTTCTTTGTTGGGAGTTACGGTTTCGTTTAACAACAAGGATTTGTGAGAATATGAAGTGCATCTCCGGTCGTTTCTTTGTTTGAGAAATGTGAGAATATGAAGTGCATCTTCAGCCGTTTTCTTTGTTGGGAGTTACGGTTTCGCTTAACAACAAGGATTTGTGTGGTGGGTGTGGGATCATTGTGGTCTCCCGCTACGGTTGCCGGTGGGTTCCGTGGTCTTTGCTTAACGGCTTGTGGAGCTTCTGAGATAGTTTGGACTAGTTGGTGTCGGCTCCCCCATTTCGTGGGTGTTCCAGTGGTGGTGCGGTGGGTTTGAGGTGGTGGTGGTCGATGGGTTGTGTTGGTGGCTATCAGGAACTTTGGTGGCGGTGGAGGAAGATGTTTTGCACTTGGCTTAGAGTTAGGTTTAGGATTTTGTAGGGGTTGAGCCTTGCCCACTTTTTTGGGCTAGGTTTTTCTTTGTACTTTATTGTTATATTTGGGCTTTGTAGGCCTTCGGGTGTTTTTTCAATGTTTTATCAAGGCTTTCAGGCCCATGGGTGTTTGGGCTTTGCCCTTTGGGTGCTCTAACTTTTGGTTGGATCTCGCTTGATGTAACCTTTGTTGAGTCTTTTTAATAAAATTTTGTTGCCGATAAAAAAATGAAGTCGTGTTTTACAAACACGTTTTAAAAAAAGCACTCATGTTCTAAGTATAGTTCTGTGTAAACTTCATTGTGCATAGTATTTCTGTAAACCATGCTGTTGAACCACATGGATCAGAAAATTGACTAAACACATCCATTTTTTTATTGATTTTCCAAAAAGAGTTGTAACTGGTAGCAGTGGCAGCAAGAAATTTTTATTTTTATTTTTGTAAGGAGATAGAAATATCATTAAACAAACACAACCGATACAAAGGAGTATCTGCAAGCTCATAACATTCCAACCACCGCAACAAGAACTAGAACAAGAGATGCAAAACTAAGAGAGATTTCCATCACCAGTGTCCGAGTGAGGAACAAAAATGGCATAGGCATGTTTTGCCAAAAAGTGTGCACGTTGTACCACTATCCGTGACACTTTCGATATCCTGAAAAAAGTCAGCTTGACAATCTCCTCCATTAGGCTGTGCATAAAAAAGGTGTCATAGTGAAACCTTTGAAAGATGAGAGATTAGTTTGGAATTGCTTTGGGGGCAGAAGACACAAAAGTGGGTTTTCATTGTTGCCCCCTTTTTTTTGGCATTTCTTTGATAGTTGGCCTCTTTTTAGGGTTCAAAAAACACATAGGGTTCAACCTCTAACTATTCCGCTATAATATGGATGGAAATCAAGGATTGGATTGAGTGCGTAACGGTTTGATAGTTGAAGAGGATGTGTATTGAACGGTTTGATAGTTGAAGAGGATGTGTATTCAATTGATAGTTTAAGGACAAGGTAAAATGAAAATCAAATAGTTTAGGGACAAGTATATAATTTTGAAAAACCTATGCGTACAAAACTATGGTGTCTAGAAAATGTACTGAGCATGTTCAGGGACTCACTTTTAGGTCCCACACGAGCGATCCGAACCGTTCATTTTTTTATTGAAACGGTGGGATTTTGATTTAAGCACTTCTAACCGTCCAATTGAGCTGAAATTTTGTGGAGCCGCTCGGAAAAATGTTCTAAAAATAATGAACGGTCACACGTTGCATTCCTAAAAATCTATACCCCTGGTCGGGTCCATATATTTTACCCGAACTTTGGAAAACATTGGACAATGCTACTCGTACCGACCTAAATGCACTGAGAATGTACAGAGGGTGTACGGGGACCCACTTTTGGGTCCCACACGAGTGATCCGAACCGTTCATTATTCTTAGATACGGTTGGACTTTGGTTGGAGCACGTCTAACCGTCCGATTGAGCTGAAATTTTGTGGGGGCCCTCGGAAAATTGTTCTAAGAATAATGAACGGTTCGGATCACTCGTGTGAGACCCAAAAGTGGGTCCCCGTGCACCTTCTGTACATTCTCGGTACAATTCTTTCTGTACCCTTATCTTTATCGGAAACCATTAGGCCTCGATTGGATGAGGGATTATTTTCAGGGGGATAAGTTATGGAGGGGGGATAAGATAAGAGGGGGTATAAGTTTTAGAGGGTTGGCCCACATTGATGTGATGTTTATGGAAGGGGGTAAAAAGTAGAGGGTTTGGATGATGGATTAAACAGGGGGATAACTTTTGACTTGGTTTGGATGTTTTATAAATAAGAGGGGTGAAAAATAGAAAAAGCTATCCAATTACTATTTTACCCTTGTGCAGTGTTAAACATGAGTATGTATTAAATTAACTATATAATTGCAAAACCTAATCTAATTAATTAATTTGGGACAATTTCAAGCTATATTAATTCATTTCATTGATTAAACTTTTTTTGTAATAAATTTATTTGAAAAAACGTTTTTTTTTTAATATGCCAATTTTAATGGTTTTAGACCCAGCCAATCGGGCCCTTAGAGACAGAAAGGAGAGGGAGAGGGAGAGAGAGAGAGAGAGAGAGAGAGAGAGAAGGAAATGGACGAAATCCTCTACGACGAGCTCCTAGAAGCAGTCATCCGCCGCCTTCCGCCTAGTTCCACTTTCTCCCCCTCCTTCGACGATGTCTCCCTCGTCGACAAACCGTGGCTCCGCCTCTACGACGAGCTCCTAGAAACAGTCATCCGCCGCCTTCCGCCTGGTTGCACTTTCTCCCCCTCCAACGCCGATGTCTCCCTCGTCTCCAAGCGGTGGCTCCGCCTCTACCACTCTTCCAGATCCGTACTCTACCTCCGCCTCTCCCCTAACAACTGTATTCCCTCCTCTCTCTCCTCTTTCCTCTCACACTTCCCTCACCTCTACATCCTCAATATCATCATCCACCCCTCCGAAAACGCATCGGATTTTGCCGATCAGATTCTGCTCTCCGTCGCCTCGTCCTGTCCAAAGTTGACAACTCTCTGTCTCCGAGGTCAGCCAGTCTCTCTCTCCTCTCTCCTTTCTCTCTCTACCTCATGCCCTAGCCTCGCTGTTCTCGTCATCGGTCTATCTAGACCCGTCTCTTTCCACTGGCTCCTTTCGTTCCACTCTCTCCGAAACCTTGCCGTCTGTCTCACCCCACCCCTGTCCCCCAGCGAATTCGAACCCCTCGATGATGAAGCGAAGTACTCCGATGCTGAACTCCAAATTGAAGTTCTACTTCTCCGTGGGATTGAACGAGGCGATTATGGTTTCGATTGGCTATGGAGAAGCTGTAAAAACCTTAAGAAACTGGACCTATGGAGATGCCAAGGAATCGGCACTGATACATCGGTTTCATCGTTTGTTAACTGCATCAAGGGCCTCCAAGAAGTGCAATTGAGGAGTTGTGCATCCATAGTTAATGATATTTTGTCGAGATTGGTAGAGAATTGCACATCTCTTAAATCTCTGTTAATCCAGATCAGCAGGAATAGCAGAGGGGGCGGTAGCAGAGAGGGTTTGCTTCAATTCTTTACTCACAGCCGTTGTAATTTGAGAAAACTCGATTTATATTTATGTCTTGACCTCGAAAACAATCACTTATTGGCCGTGGCTAACAAGTTCAGGGGTTTGTCATGTCTTCGGTTGAATAATTGTTCAAATGTTACTGGTGAAGGGCTTAAGACTATGGTGTTAGCCATGAGTAACGAGCTTGAAGAGTTGGCTTTGATAAATTTCAACGTGGAACCCGGGTTGTTGACTGCTTTAGGACAGAGGTTTCGAAATTTGAAGAAGTTGGACTTGTCTTTTAGTCGTGGGATGTTGGGGGATGAAGAGTTTATATCAATGCTTGAGTCATGTAATTGTTTGTGGGACTTGAAGGTGAGGGGGTGTA
The DNA here is from genome assembly GCA_016920895.1 of Vaccinium myrtillus. Classification (NCBI taxonomy): domain Eukaryota; kingdom Viridiplantae; phylum Streptophyta; class Magnoliopsida; order Ericales; family Ericaceae; genus Vaccinium; species Vaccinium myrtillus. Next base: position 8,696,718 of record CM029277.1, read on the forward strand.
CAGGATTGACAAACGCGTCCGTCATTTCGATGTTTAAGAGCTGTAAGCAGTTGGTGAGTGTAGATATAGTGCAATGTCCTGGGATCGAGCCAGAGGCTGTTGAGTTATTTGTTTTGAATTGTATGAGGTTGAGGCAGATACATGTTGAAGATAGCAAGCTTTCAGATGTTTCCAGGTTGTGGGCTTCAAAGAAGTTCGTTAGGTTGTTTTTTGATTGATGGCTGGGAAGAAGGAGAACAGTAAAAGGGCCATTTTATGTTTCGTAAGAGTTTCGAATCGATGCAGGTAAATATATCTGAACGTTTTGATTGGTCAATTATAATAAGAATGTACCAGACCTAGATACTGCAACAATTTATGTTAATGATAGGTATTTGCTGTGATTTATGATGCATTGCTCCTTTGGCATGATGTTGCTGCAATTGTTATCTTGCCTGGGTCCTCTTTATTTGCATTTGCTTCGGTTGTATTTGTTTGAAGACTATGGGTATTCTCTGTTAGAATATGCATGTATCCTTATCTGAGCTGCGAATTAGCATTTGATTATCACCTTTTATCTTTCGAATGAGGATTATTCTGTTGGACAAGCTTAGTCCTTTAGTAAGGAGAGGAATTGATGCTTTGCATGATATTCTAATGCTAACAAGTCTGTTTTACTGGGTATTATTTGCAACTGTGGAATAGTTATAGGGGTAGTGTCACTAATCTTTGTCTCCGTTGCTGCAGCCTATGTGCATGCTTATAGTTCACTTTTTTCCCGTTTCATGAACTTGTTCATTGTTCCCTCATTAGTGCTGCTCTGCTGTTTCTTTGCCACAACTGTCATGTTTCTCTTTGCGTTTTCATTTTCATATACTCCATTTACACTTGATTGAAGACTAACTATGGGATTCGTGACTCTGAAATGCTTGTATCTTCTTCTTTTATTTCAATTAAGGATTATGCCATCAGACTAGCTCCTTTGCGTGTTGAGGAACTTTGTAGTTTCCTTCACATTCTAATGCGTCCAAGTTCATTTTGTTCGTGTTGGGTTGATGCTCACAAGTAAAGATATAAAAAATGGAGGACTGTACTATTGCTTTTCCTGCAATCCAGAATATGGTTGAGAAGAATTTTTTGCAGAAAAAGCTAGAATCTCATGTTTTTCAAGAATTTTGTGCAATTATGCATTATCACTACTAGAGGTGGCAATCTGAACCCATTTACATGGACCCGACCAAACCCATCCTATTACCGTCAAACCAAACCCACCCATATCTAAATATGGTTTCTAATTGGCCCAACTTATTAAACCCACTAATAATCAGGTTTAGATGGATTGGTAATGGGTTAGAAATGGGTCCAACTTAAAGAAACCCATCCATTCTATTTACTCATAACAAAACACTGCTCTTTCGACTTGGGGATGAATTTCAGTCGACACCAGCTCTTCAAAACCGATCGACTCTCTCTCTCTCTCTCTCTCTCTCTCTGGGGTCAAAACCCTAGCAAACTCAAGAACAGGGAACCAACAAGATTGATATATACTCGCACATATCTCTGGAATTCCAATCGATTTTGTAAGAAATGGCGGCCAAACCTTTGATTACTGCTGAAAATCACGACCTCTGATAACCCATTTAATGTTGGTTGAGGATGGCTGTTCGATTATTGCTGTGCTAGGGTTTCAGTCTTGATTTCGTTCTGTGTTCTACCCAAAGGTTTGTTCGTACTTCTGTTGATTTCTACTGCCTAGGAATAGTTTTATGTTAGGTCTATGTCCGACTTTCTTTGTCTGATTCAGTGATTATGGATACCTTTATGGATTGTTTGGTTAGTTTTTATATAGTTGTGTATCGATGAATTGAAGCATTGAAACAACTGATTTCCGGAGTTTCTTTTGCAATTCTTCTAATAGCATTTTTATGAGGAAGCATATGTACACATAAGAAGTACTATTGCTCTTTTCTTTTCTTTTTCTTTTTTTCTTTTTTTCTTTTTTGTATTAGAACCCTTTAAAATGGAAGAACTTTTGGATTAGATCTCGAGCAGGCCTCTTCGTCTACTCTAAAACGTACTAGGAGGCCCACTTCGTCTGCTCGGCACCAATGATGTTGCTACTGTTTCTTCAAACTAATTTTGGAAATGCTATATTCAACTTTGTTCTTTTGGCTGTTGAGAGTTTTTGGATTTGTAATACTCTTTTTCAGTTTGTACAATATGCAGCAGTCATCAGTGCATGTTGCTGTGGGATCTAGTTGTTTATCCTGAATATTGCTGCTGCTGCTAGATGTATTATTAGGCTGCCAATAGGATTTTTGCTAACACCTTAATGGGGCTTTGTTGCTGCTTTAGTGCCTATCATGTCTATGAGGCCTTGGCTGTTGTCCAATTTTGCTTCAGCTCTGGTTAAGCCTTAGAATCTGCTTTGTTTTTCTTGTTTTCTCTGTTTTTGAAATAAAGAAACGGGTTGGGTTGGGTTTGGCTTGACCCAACTCGTTTCAACCCGCCTAAGACCCGCCCGTATTCGACCCATGACCCATTTTGACCTGCCCAAAGCCACCCATTTGCCACCTCTAATCACTACATGTCAAAGAACAAAAAATCACAGTATCTGAATTTGGGCTTTGGTGATATGTGACCATTTGGGCTGGGGAGTCAAGACTGGACTGGACTACATCTGGCACAGCAAAGCAAGCAACCCGTTTGTGAACCTAAAAAAGGGGTACAAAGGCATCTTCTGGCAAGAAGATATCATCCCATTCTTCCAAGCCATCGTCCTTCCGAAGGACTGTACCACCGTGCAACAGTGCTACATCGAACTGTCGAAGCACGTCAAGGAAAAGCTTTGGAAAGCAGATGACTACTTTGTCAAGCTATCTAATGACGGAATTGGGGATCCTATAGTGCGGAGCCGCACTACAGGGTTGTGGTGCGGCATCCAAATCGTTAATCGCCCAATCAATGGTCCTGATTTCATCTCGGCACTTGCATGATCCGAACCATCCATTGCCAAGATGAAATTCGATCCATTGATTACCGAGATCAATGGCTCGGATGCCGCACAACAGGATCCCAAAATTCATATGGTCACTTGGATTGAAGCTTGGGATGAGCTCAAACCACAGAAGGATTCCGCGTAACTGGTTCTGCCTAAACGGAATTACTCGACACTAGTTGCCTTTGATTTTTCTGTAGTTATGATTAAATCGTTCCCGAAAGCTTTGATCTTTATTTTTTCTAGAACAGGTGGGTTATTTTTTTCCCTACTCAAAGTTCGATGAGTAGAACGATCTATCATACTTCCATAAATTTTGAAATACACAGGGATTTGCTTGTTGCAATTTTAACCGTTGGGAGGTTGCATTTGTTGTTATTGAGCTTGTTTTTTCAAAGGAATTGTCACACCTTTATTGGTAATGGCACCTTAACACCCCCTTTAGATTGCGAGAGTTTGAGAGAAGAAAGGAAATGGAGAGAAAATTGAATCTCTCTCACGTTTGGCTGGTCCAAGAGGTGAGAGGGTGAGAGAGCGGAACCTCTTACAAGCCGAGTTTCCTTTCTCGCCAAACATGGCGCGTTTCCGTGAGAAAGGGAGGACGAACGTATCATCGTCGACTTCCGGCAGCACGTGCGGTCCGTCGACTTCCGGCAGCACGTGCGGTCCACCTCTTGTTCATCCTCGTACTTGCATGGTTGTCTTCGTCTCATCAAGGCGAAACTACTTTTGTGATCAAAATTAAGTTTTGAACCTTTGATTTGGTCACCGGAAAGAGTTTGGTCACCGGAATGGGAGGGAGAAACTTTGATTTCTCACTGGTATTTGGATGACATGATGAGAAATCACACCCCTTTCATGGGGTAAATGATAAAAAATGAAGGAAAAATAATTATTTTCTCCATCCCCATTGTTTGGTTCTTAGATGAAAATGAAAAGCAAAGAAATCCACGGAAAAATAGTGAAAAGTGAATTTTCTTTTCTTTTCCTTCCTTATTCCTTAACCACTCACATTCCATGTTATTTTCTTCCCTTTCTTGCTCACAAACTAAATAATTTTCTTTTCATATTTCTTTATCTTTCTCTCTAGAAACTTGAAACAAAATAAATTAGTTTTTGCATAATTTCTCCCTCATTCACTTTTCTCACTGTCTCTATAGTATAAACAAATATTCAGAAACACCCGATATTTTGTTGCTGATTATAAATAATAATAATAATAAAAAAAAAAAACCTATGCTATGGGGTGTGTTTGTTACTTGGGAAAGAAATGGAATTGATGACAAAAAAAAAATTCCTTCCATAAATTGGTTTTTGTAGAAAGAGAAGCAAAAGTTTCAAAACAAGCTCAAAATTTGTTCTACTATATTTTTTCTTAACAATTCCAAATTTTCACCCCATTATGTTCCCTTCATTTATCTTTTCCTTACTCAAATTCCAAAATAGAGCCTAAGATTGCAAGGGAAAGACAAGACAATCATCTCAACACAGAGCTTTTGTTTGGGGAAGAAAAAAGAGAGGAAAATAAAGTACTCCATAAAGTGGAAAATTGAAGGAAAAGTAAAAAAGAAATTGAAAGGAAAATTGAACTGCTTTATGAACATTCCCTTTTCTTTCTCTGGAAACCAAACAAAGGGAATTTTTTAGATGTCAAGCAGGTACCACGTGTCGTGCGAATGCGGTACCTTGCGGCTAATCAAAACGCGAAACGTTGTATTGAACGGGGCCAATGCAACTTATGTCGCACGCACCGCAGTGGTACCGATATGTGGCCCGCCAATCAAAAATTACTAAAATTTTCTCTTTCTTTTATTCATCCCAAGTTGCAATTAGGGTTTGGAAGTGCAAGAGAGCTCTCACAGAGGGGAGATGGAGATTGACACAACGTCAAAGTCTAAAAGGAGAGAGAGACGACACTCGAAGGAGATAGACAGAATCCTCTGCGACGAGCTCCTAGAAGAAGTCCTCCGCTGCCTCCCGCCGCGTTCCACTTTTTCCCCTTCCACTGCCGATGTCTCCCTCGTTTCCAGACGGTGGCTCCGCCTCTACCGCTCTTCCAAATCCAACCTCTCTGTCAGCCTCTCCCCTGACAATTGTACTCCCTCAGCTCTCTCCTCTTTCCTCTCGTACTTCCCTCACCTCTCCTTCCTCGATATCCTCACCCCTGACGGCAACGACGCTTTTACCGAGCAGATCCTGCCCTCCGTCGCCTCGTCCTGTCCCAAGTTGACAACTCTCTTCCTCCGTGGTCATCTACTCTCTCTCTTCCCTCTGCTTTCTCTCTCTACCTCATGCCCTCGCCTCACTTCTCTCGTCATCGTCCTATCTACACCCCTCTCTTTCCACTGCCTCCTCTCTTTCCACTCTCTTCGAAGCCTCGCCGTCTTTTTCCACCCGGTCTCCTGCGAATTCGAACCCTTCGATGCTGCTTCCAAAGGGGAGTACTGCGATGCTGAACTCCAAATTGAAAGGCTACTTCTGTATGGGATTCGACGTAGGGATCACGGTTTCGATTGGCTATGGAGAAGCTGTAAAAACCTTAAGGAACTGGAGCTAAGTAGATGCGAAGGAATCGGAGATGATACGTCAGTTTCATCGTTTGTTAATTGCTTCAAGGGCCTCCAAGAAGTAAAATTGAGGGGTTGTGGTTCCATAGTTAATGATGTTTTGTCGAGATTGGTAGAGAATTGCATATCTCTTAACTCTCTGTTAATCCACGTCGACGGTAGCAGAGAGGGTTTGCTTCAATTCATTATTCACAGCCGTTGTAATTTGAGAAAACTCGATTTACATTTACCTATTGACCTTGAAAACAATCACTTATTGGCCGTGGCTGAGAAGTTCAGGGGTTTGTCAAGTCTTCGGTTGGATAGTTGTTTAAATGTTACTGGTGAAGGGCTTAAGACTATGGCGTTAGCCATGAGTAATGAGCTTGAAGAGTTGGCTTTGATAAATTGCAACGTGGAACCCGGGTTGTTGACTGCTTTAGGACACAGGTTTCGAAATTTGAAGAAGTTGGACTTGTCTTTTAGTGGTGGGATGTTGGGGGATGAAGAGTTTATATCAATGCTTGCGTCGTGCAAGTGTTTGAGGGACTTGAAGGTGAGGGGGTGTGAAGGATTGACAAACGCGTCCGTCATTTCGATGTTTAAGAGCTGTAAGCAATTGGAGAGTGTAGATATAGTGCAATGTCCTGGGATCGAGCCAGAGGCTGTTGAGTTATTTGTTTTGAATTGTATGAGGTTGAGGCAGATACATGTTGAAGATAGCAAGCTTTCAGATGTTTCCAGGTTGTGGGCTTCGAAGAAGTTTGTTGAGGTGGTGGTTTGATTGATGGCTGGGAAGGAGAAGAACAGTAGAAGGGCCATTTTTTGTTATGTAAGAGTTGCGAATTGATGTAGGTAAATATCTCTGAACGTTTTGATTGGTCTATTATAATAAGAATGTACCAGACTTGGATACTGCATCAATTTATGTTAATGATAGGTATTTGCTGTGATTTATGCTGCATTGCTCTTCTTTGGCATGATGTTGCTGCAGTAATATATTGCCTCGGTTCTCTTATTTACATTTGCTTCAGTTGTATTTGTTTGAAGACTATGGATTGTCTCTGTTAGAATATGCATGTATCCTTATCAGAGCTGCGAATTACCCCTCGACGGTCACTTTTTATGTTTCGAATAAGGATTGTTCTTTTGGACAAGCTTACCTTTAGGAAGGAGAGGAATTGATGCTTTGCATGATATTCTAATGCTAAGAAGTCTATGTGGAATAGTTTTAGGGTAGTCTCACTGATCTTTGCCTCCGTTGCTGCAGCTTATGTGCGTGCTTATAGTTCATTTTTTTCCTGTTGCATGAACTTGTTCATTGTTCCATCTGTATGATTAGTGCTGCACTGCTGCTTCTTTGCTGCAATTGTCATATTTCCCTGTTCATTTTCATTTTCTTTTACTCCATTTATTCTTGATTGAAGACTAATTATAGAATTGTCGGCTCAGAAATGCTTGTATCTTCTTCTTTAACTGCTTGGAAGAGTTGGGTGCAGAATTCTGAGACTCCTAAGAATTCTACCTGTTGATCTCTGAATTTTTGGTCCCAATGGAGTTGTTCTTGTTTCAAGGTGATATGATAATGATTAATCAGCTCTTCTTCGAGAAAGAAAAGGTTTCGAGAAAAGTTTTGGCCGTGCCCTCTTGAATTCCCTCTATGCGGCTAGCTAGCTAATGAATTCCCTCGTGTGATCGTAGGGATGACCGAAAGCAACTTTGGAACATAGTCAACATACCCGTGCAATAGAGTGGCGGACTAACTGGCTAAGATGGGAGCTAACCAGTACAAACACATGGTGTCCATGACAACCCCTCCTGATGAAGTGAAGGATCTCCCCGCGGCAGACTTGGCGGGGGTTTCTTATGAGAGATTCTAGACTTGTAGCTGTTCTTTTTCCTTTCTAGGTCACCAAAAAAACAAAAAAAAAATTTGGGCTTTGCAGTAATTTGAAATCCATAAGTGTGAAGGCATAGAGGGAGACTAATGCACAGTTTCGTACTTAATCCTCTTTTTCTTTTTCTTTTTCTGTTTTCCTTCCCTTTTTCCTTCGGTAGGTTTCAGATTCAGAAAAAGCCGCCGCCTCACTGTTTTAACAAGAAATTACATCTTGTTTTGAGTAATGTAGAAGTACGTAATGCTTTTCTTTCTTTTTTGTATGACCGAGTGTTTGGATCAGTCGGTCAGCTTATGCGCACCTTGATTAATTCTCGGAGGAGCCTACACAGCAATCCACCTCGATGGCCCCCCCACTTAAATCATGGTTTGGCTCCAGGGGGAATCTCACCCTTGCTATGTTGTAAGTAGGCATTCGCCTTTACCATTGAGACAAACCCGTGGGTGGGTATGTAATTAATGCTACCTAGGGGTGAACAAAAAAACAGTTAAACTATGAATCTAGTCTTAAACTGTCCGAAATCGGGCAGTTCTTAAACTGCCCAAAATCGGGCAGTTTGGTTCAAACTTTTTAGTGGTGCAATTTGATCTCGACTTAGAAAAACCAATAAAGATCGTTGAGTTGGTGAGTTTATGTCAAAGTTTCTGTTTCAAACAAATTTGAATTGTAGCAATATATATATGTATACACACACATTTGTGTGTGATCATAATTTCATGGGAGAAAACTTAATTTACAGATCGTTATATAATTTTATTGATTTTTCGGTGTTCTTAATAGAATTGGTTCAAAAATATGTTTCGATGTTTTAGTTCAATTGTTTGAGTGCTTTAAATATTTTTTTAACACATTTCAAATTGGCATGGCCAGAAACTAGAATCCCACCGTGGTGAAATTTGGTTACCAAATCTCCAATTTGTTGCCCTCTCTCATCTCTAAAGACTGGCCCAAATTCCCTTTGCTAACGAAACGAACAAGGGCTTACTACTGCCTAGAGAGAGAAGAGAGTTTCTCTCTCTAAAAGTTAGAGTTTCTAGGGTTTTATCCCTCCCTTGCCGGCTCCCACCCTTTCCGACCGTCCCCCTCCGTTTCTCCCCCTTGTTTTCCTCCTTTTCTCTCCCTTTTCCTTCCATCTCTCCTCCTTTCCCCACCGTTTCTTTTGCCGTTTGAGATCTTGAGGGGTGGGGCTGCCGCCTCTCCGCCCCACCCCTCCTCCTCCTCCTCGTTTTGCAGGACCCCCATCTTCAACCCGTGGCCGTCCGCCATCCTTCTTGCTCTCACCACCAACCCTCATCCGCCTCCAGATCTACAACCTCCTCCAGATCTACAGTCTCCCCTCCTCCATAACCTCCACCTCTCCTCCGTTTCCGACGATGGGTTGATGTTGGGGGTTTTTGCCCCCTCCGGCGAATAAAGTTCCCCAAGGCCATGGGCGACGGCTAAGGGTGCTGAGTCTTGCCCGGGGATGCGACTGGTTGGCTTTCTAGTGGAACCTCGGTGTGACTCGGTTCCACTCAGTGGGGAGATTCAAGGGTTCTCGGTTTGTACTCTGTGGCTCTCGGCTGTGTTCAATAGCTCATGGTGCAACTCGGAGGTCACTTGTGGGTCGACTCAGTGAGCTTGGTTTCACAAGTTCTATTGGATTTGGTTAACCAGTTGTTTTGTTTTTGTTTTAGTTATCCAATTGTTTCTCTTTACCGATTACTTTGCGCTGTATTTGTTTGGTCTGAGCTGGGAATCGTGTTGTTTCTCTACCACTTTCATTTGGAATGGATTCATCATTCCGTCCTTGTGTCGGGTCTGCCTCGGCAGGTGTGTCTACGAGTCGGTGGCCCAGTCAGCCTAATGCCGTTCTCTTTTCACTTGTTAGTGGTTTGGGCTTCATTCCTATTTTCGTTGTAATCGGTGCCGGATGGCGTATCTATGTCATCAAAAAAAAAAATCTCCAATTTGTTTGAAGCGATTTTGGTTCTTGATTTAACATAAAATCGAACTAATTCGGGTAATGTTCAATAACCAAAATTGTTCCTTTGTCCAGATTCATATGTTAGGAGGCTATACAAAAAAATTAACCCAATCTAATATTAGTAAGTGCTCGATCCAATTCTTGAGGAAAATTTTTTGAAGCAAAAGAATAATATATCAACCAATTATTAGTACCGATCCGTATCTGATTAAGCTAAAATTTTGCATGATCTCTTAATAAATGAATTCGGATAAAATGAACAGCTTTGATCGTGGGACTCGAAATGAGCATTCCATTTCCGAGGGCAAATAAAGGCGAGGGTGAACAAATTTACTTTCCGTCATTCCTCCTGTTTTCCTACCCAGAGTAATCCAGAATTTTCTGACTCGCGTTAGTGTGTAATTCCAAATACTTCAGGCTGAAAAGAAGCGGTTTGAAAAAAAAAAAAAAATTATTATTATTATTAAAAACGCCGTTGCCGGGGATCGAACCCGGGTCACCCGCGTGACAGGCGGGAATACTTACCACTATACTACAACGACTTCATTAGACCCAATGACGTGCTAACTTTCGTGAACTAATAAATATATACGATCTGTACCGTCTGCCAAAGTAAAATAATTTTTCCGCCTCTTTAATCTCTTTATTACTAATAAAACTTGGATATTTTCTTCACTCTCCACAACACACATCCTAACATATCCTTGATTTGTGGGCTCAAAAGAAAATCAAGTGTTACGTTTTTTTATCGAGGAAACAAAAACATATCATATATAGGAAGAAGATTCAGGAGAAACTCAAGGTGTTAAAAGCCTCAAGAGTTTAGTTCTTGATTCTTGAGGCTCGCATGACCTTCTTTGTTTTGATGTTTTTTTTGTGTTCTTCTTTGTAGTGTGCTTTGAGCTTTGTTGGATATCTTCTTTGTCGCAGTTAGGTTTTTTTTTAATTTTTTTTTCTCTTTTTTTTTCCTTTCCTCCTGGGGTATGCCCCTTGTAGGCTGTATATTCGGTTAGTCTTTTTTCTATTTCAAGCTAATTTACCAAAAAAAAAAAAAAAAAAGAGTACAAAACAAAATGACACTACGAGTCTGAAATACAAAAAAAATAACAAAACAAAACAAAAACAAAAAAGCTGCTCATTAACGATGTGTGACCCAACCTCCTCTCGTAGAGGTGGGCGGCTGAAGGATCACATCTGTCCTCTGGATCTAACACCCGGGATCTAACGCCTACCGTACTTCTACGGCTTCACCACCCACAGCAGGATCACCACTGGATCTTTGAGTTTTTGCTTCTTTGGTTGGGTTTTTGTTGTAGCTGGTTTTGCTTTTTTCATAGCTGGATTAAGGGGAGGAGCTTCTAGGGTGGGGTTTTTTTTTTTCTTTTGTAGTTTTTTAGGAGTAGTTTTGTGGTCTTCCCTCTTGTGTAATTTTGGTTGTCTGGGGACTGAGGTGTTTTTTTGTGCATTGACTGGTATCTTACCATCCATGCAGAGTTATTTTTTCTTTTTGGGTCCTTGGCGTTCTTAGTCTCGAGCCCATTTAATCTTTTTTATTTGTTTTCAAAGATTAATAATCTTTTTGCCAATTAAAAACAAGCAAAAACAAAAACAAACTCTAGGGAGGTTTCTAGTTGAAGCTTGGGGGTATTTGGTTCTCTTCTAGTTAAGTACAGTTAGCATCACACAAAGCCTATTGTTGTTCAAAGTTGATTTCGATTCCTAATACCCAACAACAATAAAATTCATCTCAAAAGAAGAAAAAAAGATATGAAAGAAATCTACCACAATAGGGCATGGTCTGGGGAACAATGAAATGGAAACTTGTTGATCCAAGAACTAGATCTGGGCACCTTATGCATGGCTACCTCAGGTCCTCAGCAGTTAAACTGGAAACGGACTCGCTCATGGCAGTGCAAACGTGCAATGATAAATGATGGCACGTCTCCAAATGCTCCTTGCAGCAACTTAGCAAATGAACGTCGTGTGATCATAGAAACAACCGAAAGCAACTTTGAAACATACTCGTCGAGAAGGTAATAGAGTGGCGGACAAACTGGCTAAGTTATGCACTTTTAACATTTTAGTTATGTTTCCCTATCCTAGCGGGTTGTGCTAAGACCTCCTGTTTTCCCACCCCGGCGAGTTGTGTCAGGGAGTATGCCCCTTGTAGGTTGTACATTCGCTTAACCCCTTTTAATTTCAAGCTAATTTATCCAAAAAAACTGGCTAAGATGGGAGCTAACAAGGAAAAACACATGGTGTCCATGACGACTCCTCCGGATGAAGTGAAGGATCCCCTTGCGGCAGACTTGGCGGGGGTTCCTTATGAAAGATTCTAGTTCTTTTTCCTTTCTAGTTCACCAAAAAAAAAAAAATTTGGACTTTGCAGTAATTTGAAATCCATAAGCGTGAAGGCATTGAGGGAGACTAATGCACAGTTTCGGACTTAATCCTCCTTTTTCTGTTTTCCTTCCCTTTTCCTTCGGTAGGTTTCAGATTCAGAAAAAGCCGCCGCCTCACCGTATAAGAACAAATTACATCTTGTTTTGAACCAAGAATCGACTCTGAAAGATGGTGTTTGGGTGCTGACCCCACTTGCACACATGGATCTCCCCACCCTTGTTTGATATGATTCGAGTCTGTTGGTTCGAAAGACAGTGCTGGGTGTTGGACCCACTTGCTGACAGATGAGGATCCGGGTGGTTAGGGTCTCGTAGTTGGGTTTCAATTAACAGAAAATTGGTGTAAAGGGCAAGTTTGGGGCCTTAAATGGTGTTTAGTCCAGCTTAATTTATTTTAATGCCTCCAATACATTGATAGAAAAATTTTGAGGCTTCAAGGACAAAACTAGACAAAAATACCTTTAATGAAGACATTACTCACACGCGTGAACAGTGCGTTGAAAGCGACCCATCACCCTTGCTGACGCCTTGAAAAAGTTGAAAGCGACTACTACTTGCCTCTCTCTCTCTCATCAGACAAATGGAGGCGGGTGGTTAATGTCTAGTGGACAAAATTGAATAGCGACGGGTACTACCCTAGAAAGCTCGGGTGGTCACTGTTCATCCCGTCAGGGCCGTCACTATCTCTCCCTCTCTCTCATGCGAATGCGTGGGTCCTGAATAGGTAAGACAAAATTATTGTCCCTTTAATTTTGGGATTGGGTTTAATTTTGGGGTCCAATTTTAGGGGTTTAGGCTCTTTGGGGTAGGGTATAGTGAGTTTAGGCATTTTGGGTTTAGGCACTTAGGGTGCACTTTCCATTATAGGGTTTTAGTTGTTTAGGCACTTTCATAGGGTACCCTAGTATTTTAGGTACTTTCATAGGGTACCATAGGGTTTAGGTTTAGGGTGCACTTTCCAATTACATGGTTTTAGTGGTTTAGGCACTTTCATAGGGTACCCTAGGGATTTAGGCACTTTTATAAGGTACTCTAGGGTTTTAGGCACTTTCATAGGGTACCCTAAGGTCTTAGGCATTTTCATAGGGTACCTTGGGGTTTAAGTTTAGGTACTTTCATTAGGTTTGGGGGTTTAGGCACTTTCATTGGCTAGTGGGGACATTTTTGGAATGTGTAGGTGATTTGTCCTTTTGGCATTAAAAAAAAAGTTGATGTCCTTATTGAAGTAAAGACCCATTTACTATGTCCTTCCAAAAAACGGACCCTTCAATTAAACTTGGGTGTTTCTATTTTCTGTCTGTCATCCAACCTTTGGTTGGATTCTCCTCCCCTTTTCCCTGGCTTGATGTATCATTGTCAAGTTTCTTATTAGTAAACCTGTTACCTTTGAAAAAAAAGAATCGACTCCGAAATCATACTTCTCTCGTGACGTTCTCTATAGAAATAGTCTTGTTTTGAGTAATGTTGACATATGTAATGCTGCTTCTTCTTTTTCGATGCCAGTTTATGTGCACCTCGACTAATTCTTGGGAGAGACTAGCATTGTAGCACAGCAACCCACCACCATGGCCTCCCACTCTAATCATGGTTTGCCTCTAGCGAAAATCTAACCCTTTCTATGTTGCAACCAGGCATTCGCCTTTGCCACTGAGACAACCCATGGTTGGGTACGTACGTAATGCTACCTGCAGGAGTGAACAAAAAAACCATTGAACTATCCGAAATCGGGCAGTTTGGTTCGAACTTTTTAGTGGTGCAATTTGGTACCAATAAAGATCTTTTGGTTGGTGAGTTTATGTCAAAGTTCCTGCTTCATACCAATTTTTTTTTTTTTGACAAGATCACCATCGAAATAACATTAAGAAGGGAAATCCATGCTTCATACCAATTGGAATCGAATATATACACATTTTTGTGTGACCATAATTTCATGATTTACAGATCGTTATATGAATTTCACATAATTTTATTTATTTTGCGGTGGTCTTAATTAATAGAATTGGTTCAAAAATATGTTTTTGATGTTGTTTTAGTTCAATTGTTTGAGTGCTTTAAGTATTTTGTTAAACACATTTCAACTTGGCATGGCTAGAAACTAGAATCCGACCGAGGTGAAATTTGGTTACCAAATCTCCAATTTGTCTGAAACGATTCGGTTCTTGATTTAACATAAAACCGAACTAATTCGGATAATTTTCGAAAACCAAAACTGTTCCTTTGTCCATATTCATATGTTAGGAGGCTATACAAAAAATTAGCCCAATTAATCAATAAGTGCTTGATCTAAAGATCCAATTCTTGAGTAAAAATTTTTGAAGCAAAAGAATAATATATCAACCAATTATTACTACTCCGTATCTGATTAAGCTAAAAAATAGCCCAATTAATATTAGTAAGTGCTTGATCTGTTTCATAGTACGTAACTATCAAAATGAAAACCTAATTCGTTACAGCAATTAATGCTAGATACTCTAGTAACTATTACGCCGAAAGTCAAATCAGTTGTTCAGATTCACTTGAATATTTATCTGAACCATTGATTCTTCACTATTGGGGTATTTTTCCGGATATTTCATAGTACGTAACTATCAAAATGAAAACCTAATTCGTTACAGCAATTAATGCTAGATACTCTAGTAACTATTACGCCGAAAGTCAAATCAGTTGTTCAGATTCACTTGAATATTTATCTGAACCATTGATTCTTCACTATTGGGGTATTTTTCCGGATACTTAGCATTTTCCAAATTCTTGATTTAAAATTCATCCCAATTGTGAAAAGAGAGTAAAGTTGGAAAACCCAGGGTAGACGACGTCGTCCCTACTTGGTTCCAAATCGTCAGGCTGAAAACAAACGGTTTGGGAAAAAATAATTCCTAAAAAGCGCCGTTGCCGGGGATCGAACCCGGGTCACCCGCGTGACAGAAGGGAATACTTACCACTATACTACAACGACTTTGACAATTGAATCGGAGATGCAAACTTTTGTGAACTTATTAAATATATATCTGTACCGTTTGTCAAAGTAAAATAATTTTTTTTTCTCTTTAGTCTCTTTATTACTAATAAAACTTGGATATTTTCTTCACTCTCCACAACCCACATCCTAACATATCCTTGATTTGTGGGCTAAAAGGAAAATCAAGTGTTACGTTTTTTTATTGAGGAAACAGAAACATATCATATATAAGAAAACGAAGAGTACAAAACAAAATGATACTACCGGTTCGAAATACAAAAAACAAAAAAAAACAAAAAAAACCAGAAAAAGCCGCTTAGCAACGACGTCTGACCTAACCTCCTATCATAGAGGTGGGTGTAGTGGTGTACAAGAAAACCGAAAAAACCGCGAAACCGGACCGATTGAACCGAACCAATCTATTTGTATTGGTTCTATGGTTTAATGGATTGGTTTTGGTTTCAAAAAAATGAGAACCGTATATTATAGTTCGGTCATTGGTTTTATAATCGCAAATCGTGGTTAACTAAACCGGACCATTACTACATATCACACACACACACACACACACATACTGTATATATATACTTATTTATTTATTTATTTATTTTATCCATGCATCTACCATGAGCCATCAATAAAGCTTTTCAATTACCTACCAAACTCTTCTACTCTCACAAAAGGCCAAAATCCTTTCATCCTCCAAACCTATTTTTTGTTTCCCATAAATCTGAAATCCTACAATGATAGCTATATTAAGGGTTCCAAAGTTATTTCATTCTCACGTCTCTTACTCTCTCCTAAATTAATGGCTCTCCCCCCCCTCTCTCTCTCTCTCTCTCTCTCTCTCTCTCTCTCTCTCTCTCTCTCTCTCTCTCTCTCTCTCTTCAAGTTCATCAAATTGTGAGCAATTTTAATAAATTCGTGGTATTTTTTTTTTTTTTGCAATTTGTAGATGATAAATGGTTTAGAACCGTAAACCAAGCCAAACTGAACCGATTGGTATGTCGTTTTCGTACCAAAAATAATAATTTATAAAACAGGGAATTAACTATTATTCCAAAGAACAGTGGTTAAGTCCGAGATCGTCCACGGAGAGTAAAAAGCTAAATTGCTGCAGTTTTAATTGATTTCTAATTTAATTCTAAGAACAAGAGAAATTTGGTTTTGAATTGATTAAACTAATGATTAAGCTAAAATTAACTAGAAAGCGATAAAGTTAAAACAATTAAGAAAAAGGACAGGCGGGAATACTTACCACTATACTACAATGACCTTTTCCAGGCTCTGTTATGCTTGCTTTTGTGAACAAATTAATACTTATATCTACTGTACTGTTTGCCAAAGTAAAACAATTTTTTTGACTCTTTAGACTCTTTATTAATACTCTCTCCGTTCCAAAATAATGGTTACTTTTGGGTAGTCGTGCCACTCAAACAATTGTCTATATCTCACAATTTATAATATTTTTTTATAATTTTAAAAATTTTGTTTAATAAAACTAATTGAGATCTATTAAACAAGATCCATATTGAATATAAAAAGTATTATAAATTAGAAGATATAGACATTTTTTTAGAGATTCTAAATAAGGAAAGGTAACCAGCAATTTGGAATGGAAGAAGTAACATCTTGGATACTCCCTTCATCCCGAAATGTTTGACACTTTCATGCTTTTTGTTATCCCATATAATTTGTCCACTTTGAAAAGTCAAAAGCAAAATACGATAAACTTCCCACTTTACCTTTTTTATTTTAGCACAAAATTTGAAATTCAAATCTTCGAGTACTAGTCAAAGTACACTACAAGGGTAAGATTGGACACTTTGCGCAACAGAATAATATTTCCTCATTAAAAGTTCAAACTCCCAAAAGTGTGTAACATTTTGAGACGGAGGAAGTATTTTCTTCACTCTCCACAACACACATCCTAACACATCCTTGATTTGTGGGCTCAAATGAAAATCAAAGCGTTGTTACCTTTAAGAAAAATGAAGGTAGTTAAAAAAAAAAACTCTTTGGAACTAATAATTTGGTCTTTCTACCATCTTGGAAACTTCTTGTAATATTGATGACTCCGGCCTTTTTTTTTTTTTTTGTCTTAGAAGTACCTAATCTATGATAAAAGTCTAAAACCCCAATCCATCTAATCACAACAATATCAAAATTATTTTCATAGGTGTTTACGAGGCCGTTTCACCGTCTAAGTAATACCCTATTTGCCATTTGTTTGGGAGGATTGAAGATGTATTGGATTAGAAGAAAACAAATGGGACTCACCCTGCATGAGTAAACAAACAACTGAACAAGGGAGGTGAAATCGAATTATGGTTGAGACTAATTGGAGCCAATAATCTCTCATATAACTCACAACGACTTGACCGCAGAGATGACGATGCTAACTTTTGTGAACTAATAAATATATATCCGTACTGTTTGCCAAAGTAAAATAATTTTTTTGCCTGTTTAGTCTCTTTATTACTAATAAAACTTGGATATTTTCTTCACTCTCCACAACACACATCCTAACATATCCTTGATTTGTGGGCTAAAAGGAAAATCAAGTGTTACGTTTTTTTATTGAGGAAACAGAAACATATCATATATAAGAAAACGAAGAGTACAAAACAAAATGATACTACCGGTTCGAAATACAAAAAAAAAAAAAAAAAAACAAAACAAAACCAGAAAAAGCCGCTCAGCAATGACGTCTGACCTAACCTCCTGTCATAGAGGTGGGTGTAGTGGTGTACAAGAAAACCAAAAAAATCGCGAAACCGGACCAATTGAACCGAACCAATCTATTTGTATTGGTTCTATGGTTTAATGGATTGGTTTTGGTTTCAAAAAAATGAGAACCGTATATTATAATTCGGTCATTGGTTTTATAATCGCAAATCGTGGTTAACTAAACCGAACCATTACTACATATCACACACACACACACATATACTGTATATATATACTTATTTATTTATTTTATCCATGTATCTACCATGAGCCATCAATAAAGCTTTTCAATTACCTACCAAACTCTTCTACTCTTACAAAAGGCCAAAATCCTTTCATCCTCCAAACCTATTTTTTGTTTCCCATAAATCTGAATCCTACAATGATAGCTATATTAAGGGTTCCAAAGTTATTTCATTCTCACGTCTCTTACTCTCTCCTAAATTAATGGCTCTCCTCTCTCTCTCTCTCTCCAAGTTCATCAAATTGTGAGCAATTTTATAAATTCGTGGTATTTTTATTCTTCTTCTTTTTTTTTTTTTGCAATTTGTAGATGATAAATGGTTTAGAACCGTAAACCAAGCCAAACTGAACCGATTGGTATGTCGTTTTCCTACCAAAAATAATAATTTATAAAACAGGGAATTAACTATTATTTCAAAGAACAGTGGTTAAGTCCGAGATCGTCCACGGAGAGTAAAAAGCTAAGTTGCTGCAGTTTCAATTGATTTCTAATTTAATTCTAAGAACAAGACAAATTTGGTTTTGAATTGATTAAACTAATGATTAAGCTAAAGTTAACTAGAAAGCGATAAAGTTAAAACAAGGGTAAAAATCACTTAGACCCCTCCATCTTTCACCGATCCACACATACACCCCCTCTTCTTTAAAACTCATCAACCACACCCCCTCATCTTTCAACCCGTATCACTTACCACCCTTCCGTTAGTACTCCGTCCATTTTTTAAACAGATCTTGAAAATTTTCATCCAAACCTAAAATTTTAACCCCCTTTTGCCCCTCCATACATTCCCTCCTCATCCCTCCTTCACTCATCCCCTTATAAAAGACTGACTTTCTCCTCTCACCAGGAGAAAAACGATAGGTCTCTCCTCTCTCCTCTTGCATTTCATATTCAGTTGCATTACTCTCTCTCTCTCTCTCCCCCTCCAACACTAGGCATCCTCCAAGACAAATGTCATCAACTTCCACAAATAGTAGATATCAAGGCCCTTTTTGTGGATGTGGGGTACCAGCCCCCCTAAGATCTTCAAACCAAGATCCAAATCGGGGAAGAAGATTTTTTGGTTGCATCAACTATAAGGTAAGCTCCTTCTCACATTGTTGTTTTTGTAACTCCTTCTCACATAGTTGTTTTTGTAATTTCAAAACCGTAAAAAATTTATGCACGTTTTTTGGTTTTTTTTTTTCCCCTGTAGCAACCCACTGCATGTGGGTTCTCCCTTTGGCTTGATCCCGAAAGGGACATGGAGAAAGAATTACTACAAGCAGAAATTCAAGTGCTGAAAAGAGAGCTTGAAGCCCTAACAAAAAAGAATGAGAAGTTGAGGAAAAAATACAAAGAAGCTGAAGATAAAGTGTTGGGTTACCAGAAAAAGTTTTTTTGGGTTTTTGTTGTGTTTATTGTTGTGTGGTTGGGTAAGCAGTTTGTAAATGTTCCTTACACAAGGAATATGAAATATCTGCCGTAGTTGAGCCCTACTTCAGTTTGAAAATGGAATGCAATGCTATGAATGAAAAGGCACCCTCATTTGTATAGTACTAATGGAAAGTGTTTGATTGGTAATGTTTGGATTTCACCATTCTATTTGCACCAACTATGGCACGCCATAAAACTGGAAGTCAACAATTCAACATTTCAAAAGATAACCAAAATGGTAGCAGTCCATAACAGGTACACTGCATTTCATATTCAGAAGATGTTCCAGTCAAAATAACTACATAGCATTGCTAATCCAAAACAGTGCAGAATTCCACATACTGTTTCCCTAATACTACTACTGCTAACAACAAGCAAAACAAGTCCCATAAGTTTGAAATTGAAGATAATTACATCCCCCTAACAGCAAAACAAGTCCATAAGTACTACTGCTACTTCAGAATCCAAAACAGTAGGATTTCAGTGCACAAAAACATAAGTACCATATTTTACCCTTAATTAATTTGAAGACCCTTGTGTGCCAAATGGGGCAGTGTTCCTCTCTCCATACCATCTTACAGTAATCACATTGGATCCTTGTGCACTGGATCCTTGGCTACAATTAAACCATGCAGCCCATCCCTATATTGGAAGAAAATGAATATCAAACCATGCAGTCCATACACTTTAATATGTTAACATTTATGTAATCAAGTGCAGAAATAAATAAAAAATAAGTTAGGCTAAACATACCTGACCACTTGGCACTGCACCCCTTGACTGACCCCTTGTTACAGCACCCCTTGACTGACCCCTTGTGACTGCACCCCTTCCTTGACCCCTGGTCACACCACCCCTTCCTTGACCCCTTGAAACAGCACCAGTTGACTAACCCCTGCTCACACCACCCCTTCCTTGACCCTTGCCCACAACACCCCTTCCTTGACCCCTGCCCACAACACCCATTGACTGACCCCTGCTTCCTTGACCCCTTCCCACAACACCCCTTCCTTGACCCCTTCCCACAACACCCCTTGCTTGACCCCTTCCCACGCCACCAGTTGACTAACCCCTTGCAACCCAATGAAATCAGTATCATTTACGGGGACCACTATCTATGTATATGTGTGTGTCTGTGTATATATAAGGCAAGGACCACCATCTATTTATATACACACATTCATTTGAAAAGTAGGGTTCTTCCCAAGTAACAAAAAAACACCCTATAAAACGTTCAATCCTTGCTCATGAATCACATTTAATTACGAAATATAGATTTAGGGTTTTTTAGGGTTTGTTTTGTACCGTATTTGCAACAAAGTGGAGTCGTATTTCGCGAATCGTCTTGACTGGTTTGTGTAGATCGATCTACAGCTGGGTTTTCAAGTTTTTCTTCTGAGAAATCCAACTTCGTCCTTCAAATCGACCAATTTTCAGAGGAGAGATCGATTGTAAGTTAGGGTTTTCGATGACATGTCTTCATCGTGGAGAGAGAGAGAGAGAGAGAGAGAGAGAGAGAGAGAGAGAGAGAGAGAGAGAGAGAGAGAGAGAGAGATCGTATTGTTGGCTAAAAGTGAAAACCCTAACTCCCCACCCCTTATATACGAAGGGGTATTTTCGTCAGACCACATGTTTTTTAGACGCCGTTTGACATTTCACATAGGTTGAAAGATGAGGGGGTGTGGTTGATGGGTTTTAAAGAAGAGGGGGTGTATGTGTGGATCGGTAAAAGATGGAGGGGTCTAAGTGATTTTTACCCTTAAAACAATTAAGAAAAAGGACAGGCGGGAATACTTACCACTATACTACAACGACCTTTTCCAGGCTCTGTTATGCTTGCTTTTGTGAACAAATTAATATATATCTACTCTACTGTTTGCCAAAGTAAAACAATTTTTTTGACTCTTTAGACTCTTTATTAATACTCCCTCCGTTCCAAAATAATGGTTACTTTTAGGTAGTCTTGTCACTCAAACAATTGTCTATATCTCACAATTTATAATATTTTTTTATAATTTTAAAAATTTTGTTTAATAAAACTAATTGAGATCTATTAAACAAGATCCATATTGAATATAAAAAGTATTATAAATTAGAAGATATAGACATTTTTTTTAGAGGTTCTAAATAAGGAAAGGTAACCAGTAATTTGGAACGGAGGGAGTAACATCTTAGATACTCCCTCCATCCCGAAATGTTTGACACTTTCATGATTTTTGTTATCCCATATAATTTGTCCACTTTGAAAAGTCAAAAGCAAAATACGATAAACTTTCCATTTTACCTTTTTTATTTTAGCACAAAATTTGAAATTCAAATCTTCGAGTACTAGTCAAAGTACATTATAAGGGTAAGATTGGACACCAAAACTGTTCCTTAATTTGTCCATATTCATATGTTAGGAGGCTATACAAAAAATTAGCCCAATTAATATTAGTAAGTGCTTGATCTAAAGATCCAATTTTTGAGTAAAAAATTTTGAAGCAAAAGAATAATATATCAACCAATTATTACTACTCCGTATCTGATTAAGCTAAAACTACTTTCCATCATTCCTCCTGTTTTCCTACCCAAAGAGATCCAGAATTTTCTGACTCAGTCGAAATTTAGGTGTTATTTACTTAAACGGTTGTTTAATAGTACGTAACTATCAAAATGAAAACCTAATTCGTTACAGCAATTAATGCTAGATACTCCAGTAACTATTACTCCGAAAGTCAAATCAGTTGTTCAGATTCACTTGAATATTTATCTGAACAATTGATTCTTCACTATTGGGGTATTTTTCGGGATACTCAGCATTTTCCAAATTCTTGATTTAAAATTCATCCCAATTGTGAAAAGAGAGTAAAGTTGGAAAAGGAAAACCCAGGGTAGACGACGTCGTCCCTACGCAGGGAGAGTTTAGTTCCAAATCGTCAGGCTGAAAACAAACGGTTTGGAAAAAAATAATTCCTAAAAAGCGCCGTTGCCGGGGATCGAACCCGGGTCACCCGCGTGACAGGCGGGAATACTTACCACTATACTACAACGACCTTTTCCAGGCTCTGTTTATTAGTATAAGTTTGTGAACAAATTAATATATATCTACTATACTGTTTGCCAAAGTAAAACAATTTTTTTTACTCTTTAGACTCTTTATTAATCTAACATCTTGGATAATCCCTCCATCCCGAAATGTTTGACACTTTCATGTTTTTTGTTATCCCATATAATTTGTACACATTGAAAAATCAAAAGCAAAATACGATAAACTTTCCATTTTACCTTTTTTATTTTTGCACAAAATTTGAAATTCAAATCTTCGAGTACTACTCAAAGTATACAAGGGTAAGATTGGACACTTGATGTTTGCTCAACAGAATAATATTTCCTCCTTAAAAGTTCAAACTCCCAAAAGTGTCTAACGTTTCGGGACGGAGGAAGTATTTTCTTCACTCTCCACAACACACATCCTTGATTTGTGGGCTCAAAAGAAAATCAAAGTGTTGTTGGCCATGTTCGGTTAACAGTTTTGAACATGTTTTGGTCCTTTTTTGGTTTGCTTACATTATCATTTTCCTCATTTCTCTCTCTATCTCTCTCCACTTATTACACATGCTTACATCATCAAAACTAAACTAAACTTGTTAACCGAACAAGGCCGTTACGTTTAAGAAGCATGAAGGTTGTTAAAAAAATACTACTCTCTCTTTGGAACTAACAATTTGGTCTTTCTACTATTTTGGAAACTTCTTGTAATATCGATGACTCCGGCCATTTTTTTCTTCTTAGAAGAACCTAATCTATGATAAAAGTCTAAAACCCCAATTCATCTAATCACAACAATAGCAACAACAATAACAGAATCTATCGAATCCTCATCTAAAATCACAACAATATCAAAATTATTTTCATAGGTGTTTACGAGGCCGTTTCACCGTCTAAGTAATACCCTATTTGCCATTTGTTTAGGAGGATTGAAGATGTATAGAATTAGAAGAAAAAACAAATGGGGCTCACCTTGCATGAGTAAACAAACAACTGAACAAGGGAAGTGAAATCGAATTATGGTTGAGACTAATTGGAGCCAATAATCTCTCATATAACTCACTATCGGATCCCACCTCCCCAAGGATTAATGATCCAACCAACTTCGGTTCCGGGCACCACGTGGTTGGTTGGATGTGGTGTCAGGCACCACGTGGATCTAACCTACCCGTACCCAAAATTTTCTCGTGACTAGGTGACTTAAAAAAAAGTTGGGATAGCAAATCTGGTGTTTGGACATTTAGGTAACCATTGTCAAGGGAAACACAGCAAACAATAAGTTAACACTTCAAACAACAAATACAGTAAGGAATAAAGTTCTCCATATCAAAATTCAGGGTGGCACAACACTTGACCAGAGTCTTGAGACAACAAGAACAGATAAATAACACTGACAATAGGAGCTCAAAGAATAAAGGGTAACTTAAGAAAAAACAAAAAACGAAAACGAAAACAAAAATCTGATTTCTAACTTACTACTCCCAGTTTCACGATGGCGTTGTGATGATTTATCTCACTGCAAAGAAATGCAGAATATAAATCAGATAAGATACAGGCAAAAACACCTCAGCACCACCTTCAGCAAAAAGACGCATGACATTTCAAAAGGAGGCATTTTTTTCATGAAACGGAATTCGGATCTTCTGTCTTCTTACGCTTGGCTTGCGGCTCATTGCCTTCTTCTTCTTGTTCTTCTTTTTCTTCTTTTTCTTCTTCCGCTTTGTGGTCATTCATTCCATTTAGCGCCTGAGGACCCAAGAGAGAAACATGCTTGCTGGTGATCTGACGGCCCGCCCTAAGTTTCGGGCCCCAATGCCTTTCTGGATTCGGAAGAAATCGAGCCACCTTCTTCGCTTGTGCTTTGCTAAGGGATGCAACAGCTCTAGCAAAATTCGCCTGCCGAGAGAAAGAATTAGAACTTTTCAGTAATTCAAAACTTCAGACAGAGATAGCACAGAAATCTTTTGGTTTCATTGTTCATAATTTGTTTACCATCTTCATATTCTAGAAAACAGGGAGCACTCGTTTTATTGTTCACTTTTCATACTTGCTTTCTGATTTGTAGTCTTTTGGGGGAAAGAATCCTTTTTCTGGAGAAACATAATTCAAAAAAATGGTTTCCATATCCGCAGATTGCCACTCAAAAGTGAATCAGGTATGCAAATGATGAGTATTCTCACTATTCTTAACATCGGAAACAGTTCCCAAAAAGAACTATTCTGCTCTACAGATTCTAGAAGTTGGAGTCATGCGCGCACTTTGGTTGCATTAGTGAAAGCTGAGAATGTGGGAAAAACCTGAAACTTACTTGAAGAACTGGTTCCTTTGCAAGTATAACACTTCCTGCCAGGTCTGGGGGTTGAGCTTTCACTGGATGATTTTTGACCTACATGGAGAGAGAGAGAGAGAGAGAGAGAGAGAGAGAGAGAGAGAGAGAGATTAGACAACCACCATGAGTTCAAATACAGAAGCCTCTAAAGAGGATTTTGAAATTAGCTCAGTTAACTTAAACAAGGTCTATAACGTGAATTATGAAGACAAGGCCACGTGATTGTATGGCCCTTTTGGATTTCTCAATACAAAGGAGTACAAGTATACATGCATATCCATATATGGAACATGCATATGGAAACACAAAAGGTAGAAATAGTACTTACCCAGCAACGCATGATGTCCCAAATGACATCCATTGGAGCATCTGATTTCAGCCCTAAAGGATTCACGTGAGTTCCTGATATACGATATCCTGCATTTAGGACTGCTGACCGGAAGATTACAGCCGAAGGAGACGTGCATTTGAGGGTTGAACAAAGATTGTGCAAACTAAGAAACAGAGGAACATCTGGCAGTTCCTGTGAAACAATGTCCCATTAGACTGCCGATCAAAAAAACATGGCTCACCAGACTCAAACGTATTGCTAATAAGTATTTTGTGGTTAAATGGGTACAACAAACCAAAATATTGGAATAAGTGTTTACCAAAAACACAAACCCAGAAAACTATTAAAATACCCCACAAAATGCTGGGTTCGCGGTTTTGCAACATCAATCAACGCATGAGAAGTAGTAAACTTCTCCGATTGGTTACCATATTTCCCCATCATTTGTAATCTTTTTTTCTTTTTTGTTTTTTCCCCACATAAGTGAGAGATGAGCAAAAATCAGTAGTCTAGCAGAAACAAGTTAATAGTGAACAACTAATAAGTTCTTCTGTTCTATCAAAAAGCAGACATAAGTTCAATATTTGCAATACGCCCCACCTTGGACAATGAAATAGCTTAAAGGTAATCAACATAAAAACAATATAAGACACTATACAATATTTGTTCATAGATCACAAGCGCACCTCCGAAATTGTTGTTAACACAGCAGAGATTCGATCAAAAGCCGGGTAACGATCCCTCATTGACTTGACATCTGCTAGCATGGAAGTTACCCATTCTTGATCATGGATGGGAGCGGACCATATGGGTCCACCCATGTTATATTTTTTTCCGCAATCGCTGCACTCTTGAGAGACGGCAGGACCAAACCCAGGTAGATACCTCACACTAGTATTCTTCAAGAGGAAAGAACAAAGTGAAAACAGAGAACATCGAAATGTTGTTACATGTTACAACTACTTGCGTAATTTAAAAAAGCAAATCTATTTACCATACCAATGTACCATGGACAAACAAGTGCTCATTTAAGTAAGTGGAACGGTAGCCCAGTGGTAGGCACCATGTACTGCAATGCATTTGACTGGGTTTCAAACCTCACTAACTACAACTTACAATACTGACTTTCGTAGAGCCAAAAAAAATGAAAAAAGAAAAGAGAGTGCATTGAAAAGTGTATAGTGCACATTACACAAAGACATATACTACAAGTACAATACTGGACCGTCACTATAACTTCACAATGAGCAGGGACAATATGTCAACAAATGATTCTGACTTCACTTCTAGCAATTTCGTTCGTACGGGCTGCTGAGAAAACCAGATTGAGAGAGAATAATGTAGCTAATCAGCCAGGTTACCGGATCAGAAACAGTATAAATAATGTTAAGTTTCCCAAATTTCAACTACATACTCATTTCTCGCCAATTTACATCAACCAAGGGGACATTACTTCACAAGCAACCATCCAACACACGAAAAGATAAGACAGTACAATGCTGCCAATTGTGATTAGTGATACAACATTTTAAAGCAGACGATAAGGTAAATTCCACCCACTACTCCACTAGTAGCATTTCGCCTTGGCACAGCTAAAGTTGGGTAGTTCAACCAAATCCCCAACAAAAAACCTAAACTTGAAACCACCATCCTGTCGCATTTCTCCATCAATACTTGTTTATCAACCTTATTGATGTGCTATATGTAACGGCCTCATGCCAAATTCCATGTCCAAACCTATTGCCAGCTATAGGCTATGTAAACATGCAAGCAAGAAAGCATGTCATCAAATAAAAATAAACCAATAAGAAAAACCATATAAACAAGCACATATACATAGTCTCCGCTGGTAAGTGGTAATGGTGTTAGACGTTAGAAATAATAACAAGAGTATATTGTGGACATTTGCAGAAACATTTCTGCACATATTGAGTTGTGCCAAAGTATGTCCTCCACCATATTAATGCAGTTGAAATATTTTTAGTACCTTCAACATAAATTAGAGAAAAGGAGAGTTTTCTGAACTGCCATATCTGATAAACTGATGCATGTATCCACATAAGCAGATGTCAGCTATAACACATATACCAAATAGACAAATACCTTTGAAACAGTCCTTCCAAGGGGCTGAAGATGAAAAGAATCACAACCAGTACACTGGTAAACGTAAGAAAGCTTAAGGGGAGTGTTCTTCATTGCACTCGCCGAGCTACAATAAATAAATCTAAACTTCAGTAATTTAACTTTGCCAGAGCCAAGGGAAAAATAGATAACAAGAAGATTATTTAAAGCAAAATCAAGAAAACAGCCATACGGAAACTCACGTATATATGCGAACAAAAACCCGAACATAAAAGTCCATCTGAACTGATAGCACGGGAACGATGTATCGCTTGTACCGATTTGCATGGCTCTACAATTAAGAAAGAAATAACTTTGAAGAATACTTGCTACTGAATAACAAGAGAACAATAGGCACAAGGTACATAAGATGACCAGGAACCTGCCACAAGAGGCAGAGGTCCTGAGTTTGAGTTATCCCCCTTGTGGCAACCCACAGGGTATTCTATGGACAAAGGGACTTCCTATCCATGTAGACACACCCATACCAGAGGACCCAGAAACGATCTCTATGACACATGGATCAAAGAAGTGCAGTTCCTATAAGAGTCATGGCCCCAAATTTGTCTACCGCTTACAATATGGACAATATCAAGGACTACTATCAGGAGTCGTAAAGATTCATAGCATTGGTCAAAATCAAATGATAAGGCAGGGATATGAAGCAGTGTTTGAACAATCGGCCGAGGGGACACCTAGGTGGTCCAGCATCCTCGACTAATGGCCTAGGCTGGACATTAGGTGTCTGGGCGATTAAGTGGCTGCTAGGCAGGATTAGTTTGCCATAGATGTAAAACAATTACCTCAACTTTAAACATCTTGTTCTCGAACCTTGGTTGGAGTCCCCTCCCTTCTCCCCCCAACTTGATGTACCCTTTGTCAAGTTTCCATTAATAAACTTTTTGGCCTATCCAAAAAAAAAAAAACTCTAAACATCTTGGCTGTAAGATAGTGGAGCAACCTCAACTCTGTTGACAAAGTTGGGAGGAGAAGGACTCGAGACCAACCTAACCTTTCAACATACGCACAAAGTGGTTGCTCTCAGAAAGTTTTACCACTAAAATAGCAGCCCCCTTATATCTCCATAAATCGATGAATTCAAGGGAGTTTATGCCAAGTGCACTTGTTTACTGATAAATCATCCTGGTTTTCAACATAATTATTAATTATTACACTAAACAGTGGCTGAAGACCAATAAGTATCCCCCACAATTTGAAAACAGCAGAAAAAGGAAATTATAGGCAAGATTATTTGGTTCCTTTCTTCTGCCACCATTTCCCTCAAAAACTTGTTTTTTGTTCGTTACTTCAAAGGTCAAAGATAAAAGCTTCATCATGGAAAACAATTACCTCAATGCAGGCAAGGAGGATCCTCAACGCCATTTCATGACAATATTTCCCTCTCAACGGATAGGAGCCGTATCTAATTCCACAAGCATTTTTAGATAGGCCCATAATAACCTAAAGGAATGAGAAAGCTATAAAAATTGAAACCTTACTTCGAATAACAAACTTCCCCATTACCCCCACATAGCACTGCCATATCAGTAGCTGTACACAACAACATGCCTCCATCAGCGACTGACTGAACAGCAGAGTCCAGGAATGCAGAAGGAGAACCATAAGGATCAAGATCAACCTGAGACATAAACAAGCAGTAGAAGAGTGAATGGTAGCTAATTCTGACAGTAAAACAAAAAATGCCCTCAAAAGCCTCTCTTTCTGTCATCAGCACAACAGGAAAGCTGAATAAATTGAATCCTTCTCACTCAAAATTCCGTTTTTCCTTTGTGAAGAATATTCCATCAATTGTTGCTCATACAGCACAAAAGTTCATGTCACTCAGTTTTCAAAAGAATGTCAAAAAGAAAGAAATGCATTTCTTAAGAGACTACATAAAGTGAGAACAGAA
The DNA here is from genome assembly GCA_016920895.1 of Vaccinium myrtillus. Lineage (NCBI taxonomy): Eukaryota > Viridiplantae > Streptophyta > Magnoliopsida > Ericales > Ericaceae > Vaccinium > Vaccinium myrtillus. Next base: position 8,725,579 of record CM029277.1, read on the forward strand.
AACAACAACGAAGTTGCATAGAAGACGGGATACAATATAGTATATACCATACCACATCAAACTCCTTTGGGTGGGTGAGCATATAAACTCGAGCATCAGCAAGGTGGGATTCCACCTTTGCACATGCCACTGAACCATTGAATTTTATGTTTCTCCTGCATGCTTCAACAGACGCTGCAAAAGGGCCAACATATCGTCTTGTAAGAAAGGTTCAATTGTGAAGCAAGAAGCATCTTCTACTGAAAACTGGTGAAAGCCCGGTAATTGCACATGTAAAAAATGAAAGACAAAGTAACTAAAATTCTGTAAATATTCCAAACAGCAACGTGGTCCCTCATATAGCTCAAGGGTGAAGGTACCTTCAATGGTATGTCCATCAGAGCCTTTGGTACATAAACCAGAATAGTAAGCGGAATTACCTTTATCATTGTCCAGGGCCACAACTTGACCTATCCCTTCTATTTCACGTGCATATCTCAATGCTCTTAACCCAGATGCTGATAATGCCTACCAGGACACAAGGGAAAATGTTGCATAAAAAATATAAGGGCTTACAGATTGCATTACCAGAAAATTTCCGCATCAAATAAGTATGATAAAAAATATATATCAAAACCCATTTTCGTAGATGGTTATAAAACAAAACCTCGAGTACTCTTGGTGGCTTCAATTCAGCTCGCCCTTTTCCCTCTGGCATTTTAACAGGTTCTTCTGAGATGCTACAAGGTTCTTCAAGAGATATCTCTTCTGACTCCTCACATTCACCATTGGATTTATCATTAGGTGTATTCGGCTCAGAAGGTGTTTCCAGTTCGGAAGCATTCTCGTTTGATAGCTTTTGCACTGCTTTTGTTCTTCTGGACATCTTCATTTCATGCTCTTGTTTGCGTTTGGATATAAATGTCCTCAGAACAGCTATAGATATGTCCCTGTTGTTTACCTGGTTACAGTAAAGTTGTAAGGAGACTCCTCTTACTCCAGAAGATAACAACATAACTTAACAGCCAAAGTCGGGCATTACCCTAACTTGTTATGGTTGTCAACTTGAGAATAAGGTACTAGCTGTATGATTTGTTCACATATGGAATCATGAGTTATCCAAAAGTGCAATATAAGTACCCCGCCCTGAACCAAACCAGGTAATAAAGCTTTGAATAGATCAAACTCCCAGAAACAGTCATCAATAAATTTAGAATCTAAAATAAGCCCACCGACTCCCAAGATCTCTCATCCATTCCATGCCACGCATACTTCGATGCCAAAATTTTGAAACACATATGCGATGAACTCCGTAGCATGTACTTCAATAAGACAAACTTCACAGAAATAGAAACAATCCACTCGAACGGAAGTGTCCAGCCCTTGGATAAGCATAATGTGATCTCCATTAAATGGCTTACCACCACATTAATGTTTCAGCCTAGAAGGCACCCGCTTGGTGGAATTAAAATAGGAGCCCATTTCAATTTCCTTGGAGCACAAATTCATAAATTAAAATGCGCATAATTCTATGGTTTCATTCTTAATGCTTTCCCCTTCAGTAACACTATTGCTTCCTCTGAGTTGTGCCATCAGTCCACTATATTCCATCTAATAATGATGGAAACTGAACTCATTTGCACTGGCACAAGAGCCCCATGGCATTACATTTTTCCAGGTATTCAAAGCGGGAAAGAAAGATATATCATTTCTCTTAATGTCCTCACAACTCATTTAATCCCTTCAATGGAAATAGTTTCTAAGGAAAATGTACAACAAAAGAACCAAGGAACAGTTTGAAACAGAGTTTGCATAATGGTTCAGTTAAAAGGAGTTCGCTGATAAACAAACACTGGGATTTCAACAGATGATGTAGAGAAATGTTTTACTGTCATATTTATACAGAAAATTCAGTTTCCATCACGAAGGAATTACTTCAATTAGCACAATGTGTTTGGGCTTTCCCTTGGGTTGTCCACCTTCAAGTCCGTCAATCATTAACGTTTGGACCTAAGGAGAGGGACTCTCCTTGGATGGTTAGTACATGCTTTAGACCTTGTTCTTCATCCATTTTGCCGTTTGGGATATTTGGCCTCATTGACTGTGAAGTCATAGCATACTGGCATATAGACTTCCACATTATAACCTTCAAACAAGAACCTAACTGAAGCAAAATACTTCCAAACACCGGAAAAGTTGCAGTTATGAAATTGCTTCTCAAGTTTAGCCAACAGATGCGTAGGCACACATTTTTCAAAAATTTCCCTAATGTACAACGATAACTTTAAAAATCTGAATTGGTTATCGACCGAGGGAAACAACCCTCCAATAATGGTCATAATCCAGCCACCATATCTAACAAGCTTACACCATAAAATTCCAGATTAATTAGTACATGCAGTTCAAAGGATTCCAACTTCTAAATGACTGAATCAATAACATCCCATCACAAACCCAATTCATAAATCAACTTTGGAGTATTATTAGATGTAAAAAGACCAAAGTCCAAAAGATTCAAACCTCAAAAAAAAAAAAAAAAATCCAGTACAAAGGGCTGAATCAATAATAACCGTAACAAACGCAATCAATAAATCAGTTTTGGATTATTATTTGATTGTAAGGAGACCTGGGCTTTGTTGTAGAAGACTTCGTTTTTGGCAATCATGAGAATCTCTGCCTCTCCTTCCTTGATTATTTTGTAATCGCTGATATCAGATGACGTTGCTTTGTTTTCCTGCCGCTTCTCTTCTTCCCTTGTTTCCATTTTATTATCACCCATCTCTGTTTTTTACCGTTCAATTAGTTCTCCTGTCTCTGGGTTTTGCTCGTACTGCCGTAGGCGGCGGCGCAGCGGGCGTGGGAGTGGGAGAGAGGGGAGGGTTCAGTTTGTTGCAAGATTTAACTATGTAGCGGCTGTAGCCTCAGAGCTGGAGAAGGCAACAGGCGCATGAAATTAAACAAGAGTTGCATAGTACATAATGTTTTGTTGATTTGTAAACACATAATAGTACATAGTGTACATACTTGCAAAAAGGAAACCCTACACCACGTTTAAGTGTTCCTAAACCCTCGCTCACAAGTCACACCTATAGTTTGTAGTGGGCCGAATCCGACTCATAATACGAATCCGACTCATAATACGTTGTTGTAGGTTTTGCTTAGATAGTTAGAATCATTTTTTTTTCTCGGAATTAGACTTTCTATGTCACACCTTATAGTCTGTAGTGAGCCGAACCCAACTCATAATACGTTGTAGGTTTTGCTTAGGTAATTAGAATCGTTTATTTTCTCGGATTTGATAGGTTAGAAGATCATACGAAAATTCTGTTTCACCGAATACCGATAAGTACTTGATAAAAAGTTTAATTCTTGACTTAGAACTACATAGAGTATGGACGGAGGCACACAGGGGCACGGGGTCACGTGCCCCCCTCAATTTCTGATTTTTTATTTTTTTATTTTTTTAAACCACGTTTGGATCCAACAAACTCACGCTCTTTTCAGATCCAGAGAGAAAGGAGGAGAAGCAATGAAGCACCGGTACGCCGGAAAACTCGCCATATGCGTACCGGATACGTACCAGAGGGTACGTTTGCAGAGAGAGAGAGCGAGAGAGAGGAATTAAACTTGCCGGAGTCGCCAGAGGCAGAGGAAGCAGTCGTCGGAATTCCAGGCGTCGCAGTCGGCGTTTGTGAAGAGAAAGGGAACCAACAGATCTGGATATGACCTTCTGCGTTTGTTTTATTACCCAAATTACAATTTCATTCCTTATGCTTTAGTTTATTACTCTGAGCCCCCTGTCTTGTTTCCTCTACTTTATTTTGTTTTAAATAGTTAGCCAAATTACAATTTCGCACCTTATCTTTTAGTTTATTACTCAGGAGCCCCCTTTCTTGTTTCTCTTTTACATATGGAGTACCTTTTACATCTAATAATGAAGTATGCTAAAAATATTTATAAAAAAAAAAATGTTGTACCCGCGCCATACCCTAATATTAAAAAAAAAATGTGTTTAAGCTCAATAGAAATTAGTGCCCCCGCTATGGGAAATTCCTAGATCCGTCCCTGACATAGGGCAAATTTTTTCGTCGGGTCGTTTTTTGATACCCGATTGAGCTAATTTTTTTAGCGGCCTATGAGAGCATCTCCGACTAAGGGTGCCAAATCTGAATTGGACTTTGAGCATGTCGTGCCAATAATATGAATTGGACTTTGAGCCAACTCCAACCAGAATATCAATTAATAAAATAAAAGATTAAAAAGATTAAAGTGAAAAACATTACCAAAACGATAAATTTGTTCCCAAAACAATATATATATATAATCTTATTCGTATTGAAGTTTCATAACCATCTTTTTGAAGCATATAGTTTACAATGCTCATTCTATAGAAACTGTTAAAGCCAACTCATGTTTTCACTCCATTTTCATTGTGAATATGGATCATGTCAGGATCTATTGATCAAACTGAATTGTGCCAATGTTATGGAAGTTTTTGAATTGTGTAAAATAAGAGTAGTACCAAAGGCAACAAATTCTGCTTTAATAATTAAAAACGGAAAATTAGCTAAGCCATATAAGTCTTTAAAATAATTTGACATCCCTAAAAATTTGAAGTTAAGGTTGGAAATGCTTTAATCTTCTGATTACCGTATAGAAATACGCAATGTTCGGTGAACAAAGTTACTTTAGGTAGGGGTGAGCAAAATAACCGTCGAACCACTAGTCCAGTTCACACCAATCCAAATTGATTGGTTTGGTTTGGTTTTGGACCCGGTTTTAAAAAATTAGAAATCATGTTAAATGGTTTGGTCTGTAGATTTACATCAATGGTTCTGCTTTAAAAATTGATCCGACCTGTAATGTATATATATATATATATATATATATATATATATATGAGTAAGTTTAAGTCCGGAGTCCCGGATCCGGACTCCACTTCCCGATATTTTGACGATCCGATCCGTCCAATGTGTTTGTTTTCCAAGGAAATCCGCAATGTTCGGAAAATCTTCAAAAAAATACTTTGAGGGAAGGGCTTTTCCATTTTCAAAAACTTTATATTTTTTGCGAAAAACTTTTGGATCAAGCCCTTCCCGTATTTTTTTGAAGAAAACGTTTTGGAAAACATTTGAAACATTGACGTTTCGGATTTCCCAAAAACAATTTTTAAAAACATCAAAACACCAAAAACCCTTCAATAAAAATCCGGATCCCGACAGATTGGTGTATATATATATATATATATATATATATGATCAGCCTCCAATAAGGGATCCCTCATTTTAAATAAAGTGAGGACCAAGCAATTTTTCCACTTTCCGAACTGAATTTTTTAAAATAGCGTTTTTAATAAAAACTGATCGGATGAAGCCCTTCAGGGTATTTTTTTTTTGGACGAATCCTCGCGGTGGACCTTAAAAATACGTTTTAAACGCATCTAACGGTTCGGATCGTCAAAATTTGGTCGGGAAGCATGAGGTCCTCACTTTGGTCCTCGTATAAGGGTCCTTATTAGAAGTTGAACCTATATATATATATAGGGTCCTTATTAGAAGTTGAACATATATATATTAGGGGTGAAAATCGGTCGGTTCGGTTCGGTTTTCGGGGTGTTCCGGACCGAACCGATCGGTTCGGGGTGATTTTTCCGGGAACCAATCCCGATCGAAAAAAACAATGGACCGATCGGTTCGGGGTGGTTCGGTTTTTTCGGTTTTTTCGGTCCGACGTTAAAATTGAGATGGACGGCTGTGATTTGTTATTTTTTGTGGGGTCAATTTCAAGAAACAGAGATAGGGGTGGTTTTCGGTCCAAATAGGGGTGGTTTCGGGGTAATTCGGTCCAAATCGGGATGATTTTAGGGTATTTCGGTTCGGTCTAACAAAAATTCTAGAAAACCGAAACCGAACCGAGATGCATTTTCGGTTTTTTCGGTTCGGTTTTTTCGGTTTTTTTCTAGGCTGGACCGACCGAAAACCGAACCGAATTTTCGGTTTTTCGGTCGGTTCGGGTCCCGTCGGTTTTTTTTTTCACCCCTAATATATATATATGGGGGCGGATCCGTGGACACACATTTTATACACATATTTTGACACTCCATGTCAGCCATTGAAATGGAGGGCTGAGATTAAAAGTTGAAAAAGATACCTTTTCTCCTAGCTGTTGAACCCTCTCTCTCTCTCTCTCAAAACGCTGAGACGCTAGACGATCCACCTACTCCTCATCTTCCATCCCCATGACTCCCGATGACGAGCCGTCCTCCGGCGGCGACGACCAATTTGGAACGGGGTAGTATTCTTTTGTAGAAGACCACTGCAAACTCTGAATTGCTCCTCCTCTTTTAAATGTCGTGAAAATGAAAGAAAATTGACTGTAAAAGTAGTTAAAATTCTCCCAATCTCCTCTATTCGAATTCAAAATTTGTGGGGTCTAGTACAAAGATCATCCTTTTCCTTATTTCTGTATACTTTCCCTATCAAATGGCAAGGGGACCGATAAGTTACACCAAATAGCATGGAGATTCAAGACCTAACAGTAGCTATATTACTTTATTACTCTATGAGTTTCTTTCATTTTTTCGGTTTAAGGAAAATCATATCCTGGGATAGCTATATATGGTGTTCTGTCGTTCTTCGATTCCTTCTTCGATTTGTTCGATCATTCTCTTCTGGGGGATATTTTCAGCGTGGGTTTCAGATCGAGAGGGGGTTGCTGGGAGGACATGTGAGGGGGTTGGTCGTTGTCGTCGTCGCCGCCGGAGGAGGACGGCTCATCATCGGAAGTCATGGGGCTGGAAGATGAGGTGGATTGTCCAGTCGTTTAGTTTAGTTTTTTTTTTTTTTTTTTTTTGGGGGGGGGGAGAGAAGTGGTCTTTTCAACTTTTAATCTCGGCCCTCTCCATTTCAATGGTCGAGATGGAGTGTCAAAATGTGTGTATAAAATGTGTGTCCACGGATCCGCCCCTATATATATATATATATATATATATATATATATATATATATATATATATAGAGAGAGAGAGAGAGAGAGAGAGAGGGAGAGGGAGAGGGAGAGAGTGAGTTTCCTATCCAAACCCTTAAGTTACAGACTCTGTCCGGACCTCATAGTTCCGGACCAAATCTCGATGATCTGAACTGCTCAATGTGTTTAAAATGTGTTTTTAAGGGTGCTCGCAAGAAATCAGCAAAAAAAAAACTGGGATGGGCTTGATCCGAGCAATTTTTCATAAAAACTGTATATGATCCGAGCAGCTTTTCATAAAAACTGTACATATACAGTTTTTATGAAAAATTGCTCGGATCAAGTCCATCCCGGTATTTTATTTTACTATTTTTTTGCTAATTTCTCGCGAGCACCCTTAAAAACACATTGAACGGTTCGGATCACAAAAATTTGATCCAGATCTATGAGGTGTGTACGAAATCCGCATTTTAAGGGTGTGGATTGGAAGTTTAGTGTATATGGGTGTGTGTGTGTGCGCGCGTGTGTGTGTATTAGATACATTAAGCAAACTTTTCTCAATAGTCAATAATTTCCTAATCAAATGTTCCATTCCACCAATCCTAAACCATAACATGAAATAGGGTGAGAGGCTCTCTCTCTAGGGTTTGCGCCATGCAATCTCTTTCCCTCGATTCCCTCTGGAAATCGTAGGGTTTTCTATATTACTTCTCTTTTCTTTTACGTTTCTTTCTTTCTACTGTGTGTTCCATCTCAAGTAATCAACATGGAGGAGGAACTTAGCAAAAAAAATTCTTCTTTCGTTCTTACGAATGAGGAGGATGAGGCGGTGGAGATTTTGGCGTCGGATTTTAAGGCTAGTAAACAAGATTGTTTGTTGAGTGCGATGGGAAAGATAATCACACAGAAGGGGGTCAATCTCTCGGGTTTGAAAGCGGCCATGGATGCAGTATGGGGTTACCCCAGGGGCTTTAAGGTTATGGAGGTTGGGGTTGGAATCTACCAGTTTGTCTTCGGGAAGGAGATGGATCTGCTTAGGGTCCTTACGGGTAGTCCGTCGATATACAACAAAGTGCATTTGTTCAGAATAGGCAAATTTCTGACAATATTTTGGTGGCGCATGAGGTGGTTCATTATATGAAAAATAAAAGGAGTGGGAAGGAGGGGTTCATGTCTTTGAAGTTGGATGTTGCTAAAACGTACGATAGGGTGGAATGGAGATACCTTGAGGCTGTTATGAAGGTTATGGGCTTTGATGAGCAATGGATTAAGTGGATCATGAATTGCGTGTTGGCTGTTTCTTATTCGGTGCTGGTGAATGGTCAAAAACACGGATTTATTAAGCCTCAAAGAGGATTATGCCAAGGCAACCCGATTTCACCCTTTTTATTTCTTCTATGTGCGGAAGGTTTCTCAAGTTTATTGAAGTCTAAGGAAGAGCAAGGGTGCCTCAAGGGTGTTAAAATATGTAGGAATGGGCCACAAATTTCACATCTACTGTTTGCGGATGATTCATTGATTTATTGCAAAGCTAATAAGGAAGAAAGTGAGGAAGTCAGGAGTATTTTAGAGATGTACAGACGGGCATTGGGTCAGTTCATTAATGTGGCTAAGTCTTCTATTCTTTTTAGCGCCAACACGTCAACTTTTCAGCGTGAGGAATGTCGTCGAATTTTGGGGTTCAGCAATTCATCAGAGGGAGGGAAGTATTTGGGGCTGCCATATATAATTGGGAGGTCTAAAAGGGATGCGCTGAAGTTTATTGAGGATTTGGTGATCAAGAAAGTGGCAAGCTGGATTGGGAGATTTATAAATCATGCGACCTGTGTCAAACTCCCAGTTGATCTCTGTAAGAAACTGAATTCGTTGATTGCAAAGTTTTTTTTTTGGAGTGGGGCGGACAATGGCAGAAAGATGCATTGGTTAAGCTGGGAGAAGATGATGCAAGTTAAGGGTTTGGGAGGCTTAGGTTTTTGGGATATGGAAGCCTTTAATCTAGCTATGTTAGCTAAACAAGGGTGGAGACTAACGATTGAGGATGACTCCTTGTATTTTAAAGTGTTCAAAGTCAAATACTTTCCAAATTCCTCTTTTTTTGAGGCATAGTCGAAACCGATGGCATCATGGGCGTGGCAAAGTATTTTAGCAAGTAAGGATGTTATTATGAAGGGTTGGAGATGGAGAATGGGCAATGGAGAGAGGGTGAAGATCTGGGATGAACCGTGGTTGAGCGATGAACATTTTCCGAAAATTTTAACCCGAAAAGCTGGTAGCAATCTGATGAAGGTTAGTGAGTTGATTGATCCGAGCAGTATGGTGTGGAAGGAACCCTTAATTAAACAATCCTTTGTGGAGCGAGATGTGGGACAGATTCTGGGTATTCCTTTGAGCAGAACCGGGGCAGCAGATAAGATGATTTGGAGAGGCACGACATCGGGACAATTCTCAGTAAAATCTGCATATACCATTGCTAAGGAGCTAATACAAAGTAGGAGGGTGGTGAACCATGGAAGAGGTCAGGCTAGCGGGGTTGGTGACGACGAAGGTGGCTGGAAACGAGTTTGGCATATGAAGGCTCCGATGAAAACGAAGTTGTTCCTTTGGCGTTGTTTACACGGGATTATACCGGTTCATATGGCTCTAGTACAACGAAAGGTTGATGTGGACCCAATTTGCTCTCTATGCGATTTAGAGGAAGAAACTCCTTCCCATATGTTCTTTAATTGTGTTAGAGCAACAAAAGTTTGGTTGTTATCTCCCTTTAGGTATCGACCGGAAACCACAAGTTTTGCATAAGTGAAGGATTTATGGAAGGAGTTGGGAATTAAAACTAAGGGTGAAGTGTGGACGGCCCACCGGGATTCAGCGCGGTTCGCGTTCGAAAAGATTGATTGTTTGAGTCGCCACCCGGATTTTAGGTCCGAACCCGAGAAACCGATAAAAAGATGACTCATTTACCCATTTGAAAAAGGGGTTTCACTGATCTTGACAAAACCAAAGATTTCTCGGATTCGGGGGTTTGGTTACGAAAGGGGAAGGGTTTTACGGCACCCCTCTCGCCCGGTCCGTGAACCGGTCTCTACTCAATGTTTCATGGGATTTTAAAGAATATTCGAAATTCGATTTGTTCACAACATAGGGAAATTGGGGATGGGAACCACTTAAACAATATAAACATGAAAGATATACTTAAAGTGGATGCTTGTGCTTAATGATAAATGATGATGATGATAATAAGCGAAATTATTACAAATATTTACAAAGAAATGAGAAATTACAGAAATTATATGACAATTCCAGAAAGTACAAACATTGAGGCCCAAACAAACTGTTTTGCAAACTGGATTCCAGAATAGGGGTTGAGCGCTCAAAGATATAGGCTTGAGCGGTCAAACCCTTCAAACTAGCTTAAGCGCTCAAGGCCCATGGCTTGAGCGCTCAATCCAGTTCCAGGCTTCTGTGATTTTAATCTCTTTTAACAGCTTCTCTTCTCATTCTTTACAGGATCAACGTTGATCAAACATTTTTTTTTTTCAAGGAAATCAGACAAAGTAAACGGATTGATCCTTAAAAGAATGGGAAAAGAGAAGAATCCCCAAAGATTTGCAAGAAAAGGCTTTTGAATGGGGAAGTAAAAGAGAAATCCAGACTCTAAACACTTATGGTAACAACACCTACACATTATTAACAAGCAAGTCCGTGGTCCATCATCGAAACAACAAATAATCAACACAACTGCCCAAGAACAGCTTGAGCGCTCAAGTTAATGACCTTGAGCGCTCAAGCCATAAACTGGCTCTCTGATTTCTGACTAAAAAGGATGATCAATGATTCTCAGGACCTTAAACATTTCGAACAAGAGTAAAGAAAGAAGATCCAGTCACTGTTTTGCATTTAAAATAGAATTTTACAATGAAATTGGTCTTAGATCATCATAATGTAGTTAACAAATGTTCATGCATGTGTTTTGGAAATAAAGATAGGCTGTTTTGAGAGTCACATGAACACAGATAACCATTAAACAATGATCAAAGCCAAGAAATGGTACGAAAGTTTGCAAAATAGAAATTATCCAGAACTGGGCTTGAGCGCTCAAGACCTGAGGCTTGAGCGCTCAACCCCTGTTACAACAGCAGATTTGAAAACTCTTTCTAAACCATTTTAGACCTTTGTGAGTTCAATACAAGTACAAAGAACTTGCTTGAACTCACTGGTCCTCCTCAGATGAACCAAAACAGTGAATTCATCACATGTTTACTACCTTTTCGGAAATACTTGTGGTTTGAAACTTGATTCAGGACTTGTCGATGGAAGATTGTGGATGATATGGCTTATATTGTAGCCGAATTGGACAATGTATGTGGTTAATCGATGATCAAAGACTCAATTTTGGACTTGAAGAGTGGTATCTGTAAGCGGTTTTAATGGTAGAAGAATGGTATTTGTAGAGAGAGAGAGAGATGATCGACTTTCTGAGAGGCTTATGGGCTGGAGTATGAAAATGGTTCACCTCCAAAACCGGGGGTGGAGGGTGGATTTTATAGAGTGAGTGGGAGGGAAGAGAGGAGAGAGAAAGAGTGGGTTTTTGTATTTGGGAGTATTTTTTGTGTATTTCTGGAGTTAGTGGGGTGTATTGTACGTATAGAGATCGTATAAGATCATCCCCAGACGCTCCCATGCAGAAAATCTCATGATTAGATATTCTGCAGGTTGCTGACTGGATCAGAGTTGAGCGCTCAAAGCCATGGGCTTGAGCGCTCAAGGAGCTTTCCCTGGGTTGAGCGCTCAAAGCCAGGGGCTTGAGCGCTCAAGGTGCTTGATGGCAAATTGTTGGCTTGGCTTGGTTCAACACTGTTTGGGTTGGTTTGAGCTGTTTTGGTTGCTGCTTGGTTAATTTTGATCAAGTTCAAGTCAAACTCACAAGTTCCAGGTAATCATGATTGGCCCGTTTCATCATTGGAAAAGCTCGGGCGTATCTCGGGTTCAAAATTGGGGTGTCTACATGAAGAACAACTGGAGGCTACGGGACTTTTCGCAAGTATTGGTTGGCACATTTGGATTGCAAGGAACAACTGGGTTATTAAACAACAATGGATATCAGAAACTGAAATTCTTGAGCGTGCTTTGGATGATCATCAAACTTTCTTACAAGCGTGCTTGACCGACCAGGTGACTAAAAATAAGACGAATAAAGACGCGTCCCAAGCGTAGGACTCTCGACCAGTGTAGCACAATAATTCCGGAAGTACCGGAGTCGAACCACAGAGACGACTTAAGTGTTTGACTCAAAAGTGTGAAATTGTAGTTTAACTGGCTCTTAGGTAGCCACCCCTTGATTTGATGAAAATTGATTAACTAATTGCTAAGCTAATTTAGTTGAATGCGAATTAATAAAGAGAGCACAGCTGAGGGGACCCAGCGCCTACGACTAGTCTAACCAATACTCACTCGGACCACAATTCCTCTTTTCTTTGATTTTAGAGTAAAAGAAAGGTTTCCCAACGAATGCGCACCACCTGTCACCAGATTCCGTGCGCATACGAATCTTGGTAATGCCTGGGTTTGTTCGTTAGAAAAGTCCCTTGATCCCAAAAATTGCTTGAAAGCTGAGATAATTCGGCCCGAGGTGAAATATTGATTAGTCTAGACGTGAGCGCCTTCGCCCCACAGCCGCACTCAAAGCGACTACTCACTCATGATTATAGAAATCATGAAGAACGAATTAAACCTAGATCTAAACATGCTAGAAGAATCAAATATAAAAACGATAGCTAAAAATACCGGAGATTGCAAAAGAAAAACAAACTTGAATAACAATATGCAAGAAGCGATCCAAACGCTGAAGCTCTGAAAATAAACTTGAATCCGGAAACGAAGAACGTTGAAAGCTCTAGAAACTGTAGCCGCAAAACTCTAAAGTGCAGAAAAAACTAAAAAGTTTCGAACCCTAACTACTGATCAGAAAAACGTTTATATAGGAACCACCCTCGAAATACATCAAAACGCCGTAGTTTAGCCTTTCGTAAGCCTTCGGTATCGATACCCCTGATACCAGTATCGATACCGAGCTGTTTGGTTTGACTTGGCGTAAGCCTTCGGTATCGATACCCCTTAGAAGGGTATCGATACCAGACCTTCTGGATTTCAACTTGCCCCTTCTTAAGCAATTGGTATCGATACGGCCTATAGGGGTATCGATACCGAGCCCTCTTCGACTGCACTTTTCAAAATCCATCTCCCAAGCCTCACTTTCCCGCGCTTCCACTTCAAGCCATGCACACACACACATGCCAAAAGCCAAAATACCTGGAAAACTCACAGAAATAACAAGAACACCACTGTGCACGCATTAACCAGAAAATAATCATTAATCCGCACGTCTAACGCGCTAAACCATCCTACTTAGGCGCTTAAAAGCAAGCTTTCCACGCGTCTATCACATCCCCCAACTTGAGCGTTGCTAGTCCCTAGTAACGAACGAAACGAAAAGAATAGAACTAACATAGTGACTCAAAAAGGGATACGAGGGTTATGCAACCTGTACAAAATTAAATGAACAATTCGAGTATCATTTCGCTATTACCCACAACTCGGTCACATGCATGCTCCAACCAAAACTCGAATAATTCCATTTCTCAACAAAAATTTAAATTAGAACGCTCCCACGTGACACAGAATTACTCATATTCACCGAACACTCTACATCCCATGTGAGGCGCCTGGCGAAAATCGTGGATTGGAACTGAATCACCACGTGCCAGTCAACAAAACGCCGAGATATGCAATGAAAGCTCACGAATCAAGATACCACACATTCATGATCTAAATATACCACATGCATGCAGAGAGTCAAACGACGTGCAACGGGTCAACTAAGGGCTTCGTTAGGCTTGTAATGACCGCGGTTAACAAGATAAATGGGCGACATGCAAAGGGTGACGGCCTATACAAGCTCATGGTCAATCTACCCAGACTGGCCGTCACCCACACAAACAACACAAACACGAACATCACATAATAACAAAATACCATAACATCATCCTACACAAAACACCATAAATCCAGTTTGACACCACCATCGACCACACACACGGTCGCGCCACCGACATAAACAAACACATAAAATGACATAGTTCCCAATCAACTTAAACATAGCAAAACATAAAACTAACATCACCAATCTAACCCGTGTCCAACTCCGCGCTCAGCCTATTCTACTCATCCGAGTCCTCATCTGGTTCATCCGGCTCCTCAAAGTCGTCACTCACCTCCAGCTCTGGCCACCGACGGGGAACATAAGGACCGGAAGTCTCCCCTGTAACATGCTTCCTCACATAACTTAGCTGATCATCAAATTCCACCTGTTTCCTAGCCATCTGTCTCTGCTCCAGTTTAATCTTCTTGAGACTCTTAATAGTAGCCACATTCTGACAGAAAAGTTTCTTGAACCATTCTTTAATAGGAGCCTCTGATGATGGTGGGGTAAGCATTGATTCCCCACCACCCTTAATCTGAGCCTTACTCCGAGTTAGAATAGTAGAATCCAAGTTCCCCGGATTCAACCTGTCATTCGTATAAAATTTAGTTCCTGGAACGCCGTCCCTCCTAAGGATCGCGGTCACTAGGCACGGGAAAGGCATTCTGAGATTTTTCGATGCAGCCCTGAAATCAACCATTTCCCCCAAAGATAAACAAAGCCCAGTCACACACCGTGTCCTCCCCAGTGAATGCCCACATGATATTCCCAACCTTTTCTTGGGGTTTGTTCTCAGTCCCCCTCGGATAAATGTTATAACACACAACCTGATTGAGGAACCTATATGACGGTTTAAACTTTCCTGGCTAGTGAGGGACCCTCGCATCCCTCCTATTTGCATAAATCTCTCCTTTCACCCAATTCTGGTTAATGGGGTTATCAACTGGCCTAGGAAAATTTGTCTCTCCTGCGGGCCTTACATAATTCAATGCAGCAGCAATTTTATCAACATTAATAAACACGGGGGTCTTTCTTATCACAGAAGTAATCCGAGCCCCCGGATTCATAAAAGCTCCAGCCTCAGGCACAACCATGCATTTATAAAATTCCTCTACTAAAGCATTATTGTAACCCGGATTAGGTTCGAACCAGAAAGACATACCTTGATTGTTTATTGCCTCGATCACCAAGTGATGCTCCGGCCACCCACCATCTAACTCTATATGTCTCTCATTTTTCACCCCCCTGCCTATGATCGATTCCCTCCACTGTATTGCTTTGTCCCTCTCGATTTGGGCCCGGTCCCGTCTCGGTTTCCGGCCCGCATAAGGGCCTCCCAACGAACCCCCCGGAACATCCCCCGCTGTACTAGAAGTAGTCCCAGCCTTTGCCTTGCCCGTATCTTGCCTTTTGGATGCCATAGTTTGAGGGTTAAAGGGTTTAAAAAAAATGGGTTTTTGGGTTTTCAGATTCAGAAACTTGGTAAGGTTTGGGGAAATTTGACACAGGGATTTAGGTAGAGGGTGAAGAGAGGGTGTTGTGGTTGAAATTTGGTAGAGAATGGTGGTTATTTTGGTAGGTTTTGGGAAGATTTGTTGGTAGGGTTTGGGGTGGCTATGGAGGAGAAGAGAGAGAAAAAGAGAAAGAAGAAGGAGAAGTTGAGGGGAATGAAGAAGAAGGGCCGATCGGCCCTTTGTATTTTTTTTCGGACGTAACAAACCGGTATCGATACCCCTTAGAAGGGTATCGATACCTAACCTCTAACGCCATTTTTTTTATTTATTTATTTTTTTTTAAATTTTTTTTTTTTTTTTTTTTCCTCAACACTGAAAATTCATTCTCTCTTTCGTAAATGAGAATTTATTAGTGGGAACTAAAATTTGGTTTTGAAAATAGGAGTTCGGGGCTTAAGGTTTAAGGTTTCTCAACACCATGGCATCCACAAGCAACATTCTGAATTCTTCCTTTACCACAACGTTCACTGATTCAGGTCTCTAAAAATGTACACAGAGTTGGACTACCAAGCTGACCCACCATCCAACCACCGGTCTCCTAAGTTCGACACAGGAACTGACACAGACTGGTTAAACATGGGATCAATGGGACACGTATACTGGTCTAATCATGGAAAAATGGCCTTGTTTCATCCCCTAAACACGTCACCAACTCTCACACATGCATATAAAATTTTTAGCTCATGATATGCGGTTCAAACGCCTACTATTTTATGCGAATGCGGAAAGTGAAAAACAAGGAAACATGGGATGCTTTAAGGACATACTGTGCACAACGTGGGAACACCTACTCAGATCTGCTTATGGTGTGGAAAATATTCAAACATGGATGTTAGATATATGCATGTGAACAAGTTAACAGGCAATCAACGAGACAAAAATCTAGCATGCTCATCTAACTCATACAACCAAGCATAACAATCGTATCCCCAAACTCAAACATTAACCAAAAAATTTTAAATTTAAACTACTAGCAACGCTCACACGTGTACAAGGTACACCCCATCCCCCAACTTGAAAATTGCTCTGTCCTTAGAGCATGAAGACAAAACATAAAAATAGAATAATCAAGGGAAAGAGATGAACCGACGGATGGCAGCCAACCATCACGACCCCGGCCGATATATGGGGAATTTGCCACCATTGTCGCTGGGCGTCATCTGAACCGCTCCCAGGATTCATGCCTGCAAAAGACGCAAGAACCAACTACCTACTAGGCAACAAATGGTGTCAGTACTGCCCGCATGTGAAAGCCGGGCCACAACAAATGAATAAAGGAAATAATGAACACCACCACTTTCGTCACGTGAAAGGTACGGGTACTACTTTTCTTCCTAATTTTCTCACTTAAATATGCGTAGAGAAGGTCATCATAACAATCCCGGGTAAGTCATGACTCAACAGGTTAAATCTCTCAAAGTTTTTCCTTAAAGAAATCAGAGCCAATCGTCTTTTATGACTATCCGAGACACGGCAATAAGATTGTTAGAAACCCAGATACGCATATTCAAGGCTAGAAATTAGGTGGCTATACCAAACCGGTTTTTTTTTATTTTATTTTAGAAAACCAACATGACAGAACACCATCGCCCTTACTATCCGGGGCTGGGCACACGATCCTTCTTTTAATAGCGGCGTGCGAAGCTATGGAACCCAAGTCAATGATGGGTACCCCTAATGCTAGGGGTCGGGGCCACGCTCAATAAAGAGCATGGTACGCGTGAGCTACCCGTCAAAACCAGGCGGCAACCACCGCCTACACAGCTGTGTCGTCCGAATAAGCAGGATCGACCAGCTCCTCATCAGGTTCACCTACCTCTAAAAATTCCAAATAAGGCTTTAGACGTTGTCCGTTAACTTTAAACACATGATCATCTTTAGGGTCACGGACGTTGACCGACCCATTTGGGTATACATTGGTTACTATGTAGGGACCATCCCAACGGGACCTCAACTTTCCTGGGAATATATGAAGACGCGAATTATAGAGTAACACTTTCTGACCAGCCCTAAAGGTTTTGCGCTGAATATTCGTATCATGGTACGCCTTAACCTTCGCCTTATAGATACTAGCGTTCTCATACGCGTCATTCCTAAGCTCCTCAAGCTCACTCAATTGCAATTTCCTATGCTCACCCGCCTCAATCAAACTAGAGTTGACTTTCTGAATGGCCCAATAAGCCTTCTTCTCTAACTCAACAGGCAGATGGCAGGCCTTACCATAAACGAGCCGATAGGGTGAGGCACCCAACACGGTTTTGTAAGCAGTGCGGTAGGCCCACAACGCATTATTCAACCTAGTGGACCAATCCTTCCTAGTCACACCTACGCTCTTTTCTAAAATTCGCTTGATCTCCCTACTCGCTAACTCGGCCTGCCCATTGGTTTGGGGGTGGTATGATGTGGATACCTTATGAGTAACGTGAAACTCCCCCATCAATTTCTCAAATGACCGACTCGTGAAATGCGTGCCCTGATCCGAGATAATGGCGCGTGGCACGCCAAACCTCGACAGAATGTTAGCCTTAAGAAACTCTAGCACGACTTTCGACTCCGTAGACTTAGTGGGAATCGCTTCCACCCACTTCGACACATAGTCCACCGCCAAAAGGATGTACTCATAACCATGAGACATAGGAAATGGACCCATAAAGTCGATGCCCCAACAATCAAATACCTCTAGCACAAGAATAGGCCGGAGGGGCATCTCATGACGTGCAGACAACTTGCCAAGTTTTTGGCAACGGTCACATGACCTACAAAACAAGTGCACGCCCTTAAACATATCGGGCCACCAGAACCCGCATTGCAAAATCTTGGCGGTGGTCTTCTTCGCAGAGAAGTGACCCCCACACGCCTCACTATGGCAAAACTCTATGACTCCCTGTTGGTCAGACTCAGGGACACATCTACGCACAATCTGGTCCGCACAGTATTTAAACAAATAAGGGTCATCGAATATATACTGCCGAACACTCCTTAAAAACCTCTACTTCTCTTGGGTAGACCAATGGGAAGGAATCTGCCCAGTTACCAAATAATTGGCAATATCAGCATACCATGGGCACTCATTAGCAGCGAACAACTGCTCATCTGGGAAAGACTCTCTAATGGGAATACCCGAGGTGGGGTCCTCGAACCGACGCGACGAGATGATGATCGCCTACTACGTTCTCTACCCCCTTCTTATCCTTAATAACGAGGTGAAATTCTTGCAGAAGCAGAATCCACCGGATAAGGCGAGCTTTCGCATCCTGTTTGGTCATCAAGTACTTCAGGGCCGCATGATCGGTAAACACCGTGATCTGCGAGCCCACCAGATAGGATCGAAACTTGTCTACGGCAAACACCACCGCTAATAACTCCTTCTCGGTGGTGGTGTAATTCATCTGTGCCTCATTGAGCGTCTTGCTCGCATAATAAATCACAAATGGGTCTTTCCTCTCCTCTGCTCCTAAAAACACTCCGACCGCATAGTCGAAGCATCACACATCAACTCAAAGGGAAGACTCCAATCAAAGGATCGCACAATAGGCGGAGTAGTGAGACTCCGTTTTAACATTTGGAAAGCCTGCTCACATGCATCGGACCACACAAAGGGTGCGTCCTTCGCCAACAATTGACACAATGGATGGGAAATAGCACTAAAATCTTTAATGAACCGCCGGTAAAAACCCGCGTGTCCAAGAAATGAACGCACATCCTTGACAGACTTAGGAGTAGGAAGATTACGGATCAAGTCTATCTTAGCCTTATCCACCTCAATACCCTTGGAGGACACAATGTGTCCTAACACAATCCCTTGGGTCACCATGAAGTGGCACTTTTCCCAATTCAGCACTAAGTGCTTCTCCTCGCACTTCTGCAAGACCTTGCCTAAATTTCCGAGGCATCCATCGAATGAGTCCCCGAAGACCGAGAAATCATCCATAAACACCTCTACAATCTGTTCAATCATGTCACTAAAAATCCCCATCATACACCTGGAAAAAGTACCAGGTGCATTGCACAACCCAAAGGGCATGCGACGGTAAGCATATGTACCATACGGACACGTGAACGTGGTCTTTTCCTGGTCCTCTAACGCGACCTCTATCTGGTTGTACCCTGAATACCCATCTAGAAAACAATAGAAGGCTCGACCAGCCACCCTCCAAAATTTGATCAATGAAAGGGAGAGGAAAGTGGTCTTTCCGGGTGCTCGTATTGAGCTTCCGGTAATCGATGCAAACTCTCCACCCTGTGGGAACGCGGGTCGGCACTAACTCTCCTTGCTCATTGGTCACCACAGTGACCCCAGCCTTCTTAGGCACAACTTGTACTGGGCTTACCCACTCACTATGGGCAATCGGGTATATAATACCCGCATCTAAAAGCTTAAGCACCTCAGCCCGTACCACCTCTTTCATGTTTGGGTTCAAGCGCCTCTGAGGCTGTCTAGACGGCTTAACACTATCCTCAAGAATGATTCGGTGTGTACACACCGTGGGGCTTATACCATGCAGATCAGCTATGGTCCAACCAAGCGCGCCTATGTGCTCTCTCAACAGGTCGAGCAGCTTCCTCTCTTGATCTTCCTCAAGGGTTGAGGAAATCACTACCGGATAAGTATTATTGTCCTTCAAAAAGACATACTTGAGCGTGTCCGGGAGAGGTTTTAACTCTGGTGTAGGTGGTTGGTCTAAAGATGGAAGAACCTTGGGCGGGGGGTTGCCCAAAGGTTCGAACATTAGGTCATGAGCGACCCCATATAACTCCTTGTACTCATCCTCAACCTCTAACAGATCACGAAAAGTGCCTACCTCTGCTGACTCTAAGAATGATACCTCCTCAGTGGTAAGAGCCACCTCCAGAGGGTCCTTATACAGGACTGTATCGATATGCTCCTGAATGAGTGTGTCTATCAGACACAGCTCCTCTGACTCCTCATCATCCTCACCTAAAGTGCTAACGCTGTAAACATCCACCTCCATCCTATCCTCGCCAATAGATAACTGGACCTTGCCAGTTTTGCAGTTCATGACGGCATTGGAGGTGGCTAAGAAAGGACGACCTAGAATGATGGGAGTCTTCTCTAGAACCTCGGGACCTGGGCTAATATCAAGGACAATGAAGTCCGCGGGAAATTGGAACTCACCCACCCGAATTAATACATCTTCCACCACCCCTTTCGGAACCCTAACACTCCGGTCTGCCAACTGGAGTGTGACGGGGGTCTCTCTAAGATTCCTAAGGCCCAATCTCAAAAATGCTGAATATGGGAGCAAATTGACGCTCGCTCCCAAATCCAACAATGCCTTATCGAATGGCTGCCCTGCAATTTCTATGGGTATGGTGGGACAACCTGGATCCTTGCACTTGGCAGGAATCTCAGTCTGAAGGATGGAGCTCACTTGCTCGTCGTAACCACATTGTTCGATTCTGCGCTTTTTGTTGTACAAAGGTCCTTCAGCACCTTTGCACACTGTGGGAAAGACTCTATTGCCTCCATCAAAGTAATAGGGAATTGCACCCTCTTAAAAAGTTCTAGCATCTTATGGTTCATGTTCTGCTTAGGCTTCACCGCCAGCCTTTGGGGAAATGGAGCTAGTGGTACTGCTGGCGGCGTTTGAGTCGTGGGGGCCGCGACAGCAGGCTCCACCACCTCAGGTGACTTCTCAACACTCTCGTGGTTTGCCTCGGTGCATCAACCGGTTCCGGGGGTGGAACTAGTCTTTGCTTTGGCAGGATGGACTTGTCGATCTCCTTCCCATTTCTGAGAATGGTGACCGACTTGGCCTCCTCATGATTCTGATCCTGAACATTTGGACCTGAAGAATTTCCCAAGTAATGGGCTCCCGCTGTACTACCCTGAGATGGAAACTTTCCCTTCTCCTGCTGCATGTGACTAATAATCGCAGTGAGTTGGGATATCTGAGTGGTAAGGGCTCCAATTTGCTGCCTCGTCTCAGTCTGAAATGTCATCTGTGGATCGCATCATGGAATTGACATTATCTTCTAACTTATGGTCACGCAAAATCACCGAGAATAACTCGGGGGCGGACCACGAGTGGATGGACTGCCCCTACTGATCGCTATTCTTTGGTAGTGGTATGGAATGACTTGGCCTTGCTGCATGGGGGCCTGAACGATTGGGACTGTGGGAATTGTTGCGGCGGAGGCAGCGCAAGGGGTTGCGCTTGACCTCCACCTCCAGTTCTGGAATCTGACCACCCAAAGTTAGGGTGATCCCTCCATCCTGGATTGTATGTATTTGAAAATGGATCCCAAGTCCTAACTGCATTAACCTCTTCCTGAGTGAACTGACTTGCCCCCTTGGCCGCTAGAAACCCAGGGCAAGCGGTTGCGGTGTGCCCTTTACATTCACACCACACACAGACTTCCTCTACGCTCACCTCATGAACTGGACGAGTCTGTCTCACTTCTAACTCTTCTAACCTCTGAGCCATCTTTTCAACCTAGGCCTGGAGTCGCTGGTCACGTATGGTAACGGGGATAACATTGGACCCAGTAGGTCCGGACCGATCGAAATCAGAGGGTTCTAACGCCCTCTGCCTATCTGCTAGGTCATCCAGAAAATCCCAACCCTCATCCGCAGTTTTGGACAAGAAGTCGTCCCCTTTACACGAATACTCTATGTGCTGGATTGTCTCAGCGTTGAGACCCAGGTGAAAGAATTCGACCAACTGTATCTTCTCAAAACCAGGGTGTGGCATTCTTAGGAGCAAATCTTTGAAACGCTCCCATGCCTTCACAAAAGACTCTCCCCTCTCTTGCCTAAAGCCTTGGATTTGACGCCTTAAACTATTAGTTTTAGCCTCAGAAAAATATTTTCTGTAAAACGCGTCACGCACATGCGCCCATGTGGTGAAGGACTGAGACTTTTGCATTCTGAACCATCTAAGTGCGCCATCTTTTAAAGTTGCCTCAAACAGCTTGAGGCAGGCATTGTCGTATTGGGTAGTAGACGCCAGGTTGCGCACTAACCCCTCAAACGTCCGCACATGTTCATACGGATCATCAGACTCTCTCCCATAGAAGTTAGGGAGGCTATTCAGGACACCAGGTTTTACAGTGAAGGCATTGCGTGCCTCCTGTGTCTCTCGAGGAAACACAATCGGCCCGGGAGGAGTGGTCCTCTCAGGATGAAGGTGTTCTCTCAAGGACGGCTGAGGTACTAATCGCTGGTCTGCCATCTCGCCTATCTCTGACTCTAGCGCCGGTTCTGACTCAACCTCTGACTGGAAAAGCGGATTACTGACGCTAACTGACTCAAACGGCAACTCTATATAAAAATCACTAATGGGAATAGACTCTGACTGATGTTCAGCTGAGTCTGACTCCGAACTAGAAGATGAAAAACTAGACAACACAGGCTGACTTGGCTCCAGTTCTCTTCTCGCTAACCGATGTGTCGGGTCGCGATAATAGAGAGGGTCCTGTTTCCGACCTATGGTGACTTGACTAAAAGACAAAATTAACTACGACTCTACACTTTTAAACACTCGCTGTCGTCCCCGGCAACGGCGCCAAAAATGCTTGACCGACCAGGTGACTAAAAATAAGACGAATAAAGACGCGTCCCAAGCGTAGGACTCTCGACCAGTGTAGCACAATAATTCCGGAAGTACCGGAGTCGAACCACAGAGACGACTTAAGTGCTTGACTCAAAAGTGTGAAATTGTAGTTTAACTGGCTCTTAGGTAGCCACCCCTTGATTTGATGAAAATTGATTAACTAATTGCTAAGCTAATTTAGTTGAATGCGAATTAATAAAGAGAGCACAGCTGAGGGGACCCAACGCCTACGACTAGTCTAACCAATACTCACTCGGACCACAATTCCTCTTTTCTTTGATTTTAGAGTAAAAGAAAGGTTTCCCAACGAATGCGCACCACCTGTCACCAGATTCCGTGCGCATACGAATCTTGGTAATGCCTGGGTTTGTTCGTTAGAAAAGTCCATTGATCCCAAAAAATTGCTTGAAAGCTGAGATAATTCGGCCCGAGGTGAAATATTGATTAGTCTAGACGTGAGCGCCTTCGCCCCACAGCCGCACTCAAAGCGACTACTCACTCATGATTATAGAAATCATGAAGAACGAATTAAACCTAGATCTAAACATGCTAGAAGAATCAAATATAAAAACGATAGCTAAAAATACCGGAGATTGCAAAAGAAAAACAAACTTGAATAACAATATGCAAGAAGCGATCCAAACGCTGAAGCTCTGAAAATAAACTTGAATCTGGAAATGAAGAACGTTGAAAGCTCTAGAAACTGTAGCCGCAAAACTCTAAAGTGCAGAAAAAACTAAAAAGTTTCGAACCCTAACTACTGATCAGAAAAACGTTTATATAGGAACCACCCTCGAAATACATCAAAACGCCGTAGTTTAGCCTTTCGTAAGCCTTCGGTATCGATACCCCTGATACCAGTATCGATACCGAGCTGCTTGGTTTGACTTGGCGTAAGCCTTCGGTATCGATACCCCTTAGAAGGGTATCGATACCAGACCTTCTGGATTTCAACTTGCCCCTTCTTAAGCAATTGGTATCGATACGGCCTATAGGGGTATCGATACCGAGCCCTCTTCGACTGCACTTTTCAAAATCCATCTCCCAAGCCTCACTTTCCCGCGCTTCCACTTCAAGCCATGCACACACACACATGCCAAAAGCCAAAATACCTGGAAAACTCACAGAAATAACAAGAACACCACTGTGCACGCATTAACCAGAAAATAATCATTAATCCGCACGTCTAACGCGCTAAACCATCCTACTTAGGCGCTTAAAAGCAAGCTTTCCACGCGCCTATCAAAGCGGTTCATCAAGAGCGGAGTAACGAGCAAGAGGCAAGCATTATTGAGGATCCAAGGTGGCAGCCACCCGAGGTTGGTTTGCTGAAAGTAAACATTGATGGGGCCTTTGATGGGGTCAAACGCAGAGGGGGTGTGGGAGTTGTGGTCCGGGATCAGATTGGTAATATATTAGGTGTTGCAGCCTTGCCAATTGCATGTAGCTTGTCAGCTGAAATGGTAGAGGCTGATGGTTTTCGGTGTGCGTTAGAATCCGCTCTTTGCTCTGTGGATAAATGTTACGTGATGGAAGGGGATGCTCAAACAGTGATTAAGATGATTCAAGGCCAATCTCCTGTCAAGGCTTGCTTGGATATCATCATTGAGGACACAAGTGTGTTAGCTAATAAGTTTATTTCTTGTTCTTTTAATTTTGTTCCGCGTACTTGTAATAGGGTGGCTAATGCGATCGCCAAATTTGCCCTATCTTTGGAGGCCCCTATAATCTGGCAGGAGAATGTTCCGAACTGGATTTATAGGGAAGCACTTCTTGATGTTTCTTCTATTTAGTGAAGTTGAATAAATTCATTACCGATTGACAAAAAAAAAAAAAAAATGTTCCATTCCACTACCATATTCCTTCACTTCCAATATTATCTCCCTAAACTTATTCATGCACTTTCAATGCATAAACATTTACAGTTTGGGTAGTGATCAATTGATTTCCATTTCTTGCTCGATAACTAATTTCCTAATCCTTTGCTCTATTTTATAGCCCCTATTTATTCACTAATTACTAGTATTCTATACCCTTATTTAGTTGATTGACAATGGTGAGTTTTGCTGATTTTAAGAGAATTCGTTTTAATATAAGTTTTGGTTTATCTTATCTATGAAATTTTTAAGTATTTTCAATAGTTTATAAGATGATACCTCAATTTGAAGCAAACCGTGGTCCGAAACCGAACCGTATTTTAATGGTTTGGATTGGTTAGGTTCTATGAATTTTATGGGTTGATTTGGTTCTCCAAATTCATAATCTGTAGATAGTGGTTTGATTCTTGATTTAGTATAAAACCGAACCAATCTGGTCCATACTCACCCCTAGCCTTAGGGCTCTCCTCCCTACAAATACTTAATTTTGGTAGATTAGAAAGAAAAATGCAAAAGTATGGGGCGAATAACTTTTTGACTTCTCATTTCTTACTTTTTCCTATTTTGATTAACATAAAAGATATACAATATATTATTTACATATATTCCAAAATGCTACTCCTGTTGCAAAATACATTCTGCACATATTTTTCAAACGCTCTACAGGTTTGTAAATCAAAAGGCAAAAAAGAAAAAATAGAATTACTAAATGCAAAAAGTTAAAAAAAAAAGAGATCCTCAAACACCCCACGATCTAAACTGGACCAAACTATATTTTTTTTGGGTACCTTGGAAATTTTGACCCAACTCTTTGTGCTGTCCCACCAATGACTAAGGATGGCAACTGTTGGGTATGGGTGGGGGAACCATACCCGCCTCTCATTGGGGGTTGGGTATATTCGCGTAAATCCATGTCCAAATTAGTTGAAAAAAAAAACCGATAAGATCTAAACAAAAATAATTTATGTGTTCTACAATAACAAAAACAACCATTTAAACAAAAATTGAATAGGAAATTACAAAGAAATATAGCCCACCGAGATTATATAAAAATTTAACCACCACTATAATAAAACTTTTTAACACTTAAGTATACATAAAAAAAAAACACAATTTGGAACGGGGCGTGTACAAATATTCGAAGGTGGTATTGCAAAATCATACCCACCTCTATTTTCAATTGGAAATTCTTTAAATTTTATTATACCCACTCAAATTAGATGAAAAATCAGGTAATATTCTCTTCCAAATAGCCAATAGGCGGGCGAAGCGGTATCCACAAATTGCTATCCCTAATTCCCTACTATGTGAATATTTTTCGAAATTAATAAGTTCAAGAAAAAGAGACATGACTATTCAAATGCCAACCATAGGCCGACGACGAAGAAACGAGACTCCTTGCTCCTTGGCAAAGCTGAGATGGCTATGGCCATATCCAAGTTGTACTTCGCTGACTATAATATGGGTCTGTGGAATTGGCCGAAGCCATTTCAGGTCTGGCAATAGCCAGGCCTCCGTGTAAGCATTTCAACCATTCAGTGGGTGCTTCCATATTGGTCACATAATCGCATTTCAAAAACTACAAAACCCATTTCCGGTCTGCTTTGTTCAGTTACAGAAGACGAAGATAATGGGAACCGTCATCGACTCCCATTTTCTTGCTCTGACTGCCATTGTCACTGTACATCCTTCTCTCTCCCTCTCTCTCTCTCTCTCTCTCTCTCTATATGTGTGTGTTTACATATATATATTTGCATATAAACACATGTATGAATGTTTGTATAGATGTGTTTGTGATTGTGTTTCGTGTTGAGAAATTGGCCAAACCAACAAACACACAGCGCGCAAAGAATAATCAAGAACATAAAACAAGAACGCACGACACATAAATTTTTTTACTTGGTTCACCAACTGCGTGGTTGAGTACGTTATTTAAATGAAGATAGTACAAAATATACCTCGCCTGCTGCGTATAGCAAGTATTTAAAAGCTAGGTTTGCGTCACCAATTACTATAATTCCCGTTTTGCTTCATAACCTAGGTTGAACCCCTGAACCGTCAGAGGAGCGTGACCCAAATCGTAATCAGGCTTCACAAGCCCAACATTCCTGACCCGGGTGTTGTTTTGTTGTTCCAGGTAGGTTATCAATTCTTCTTCTTCATTATCACAGCGCTTCTCAAATTCGATAAAGTTACTGACTTCGCAGGTATTGTCTTTGTTTTCTCTTTACAGTACTTGTTCTGTTTATGTTAAATTTACCATACTAGTTGTGCTGTTTTTGAATATTCAATTCCCTTATATTTCCTGAAAATTCAGCTGAGTTTCATGCTTTTGTTTGACCGAAGATGAGGGGATAAAGCACACAACTCAAAGTTGTTCGAAATCTTAATATTGGAGAAGTGCATATTTGGTTTCTGGTTGTTTTCATGTACGCTTGAAAAAAAATTTGTCCCGCTAAATGTTCTTGTGTTGTTCTGTAGAGAGTATAATTCAATTGTATTCACTTTAAAATTCAATGGGATTCCTCTGCTATAATCTTTAAGGAAAGAAAAAGAAATAAAACATGGATGAACAACTTTCGATTGTTTGATTGCAATGGTAAAGGGATAAATAATTTGTAAATCGATTGTTAATTGATCCTTTCTACCGTGTAAATCTCTAAAACTTATAGGAAACCATTTTCAACTGAATGTTGGATATGACGAGAGTATAAAAATCCAAGTATTGCAGGGCATTAGAAAGTTTAGCTTTCCAAAGATTACATTGTTCCCAATTACAGATCCTGTCTTTTTTAATTTTATTTGTTTCTGTAATCCCGCATGTGTGTGTTTTCCTCTGTGTTCTGATGGAGCCCTGATGAAAAATCATCATGGATAAAATTTGCCGGGAGCTTTCCATCATAACAAGTAGCGCCTTAGAGATCTTTACGTTCTAAACTTCCTATGCTATTTGTCAGCAATCAGCATCACAGTTTTGTGAGGTTTCCCTTGTTACTTCCTCTGTCCCTAAAAAAATGTCCACCTTTCCATTTTGAGTTGTCCCTAAATAAGTGTCCACTTCCAAAAATGAATGGGTAAAACTTGGTACAATTCCTTTTTTATTTTATTTTATTCTTCTTTTGAAAATTGAACCATGTGCTTTCAAAAAAGGTCACAATTAATCCCGCCACTGTTAGGAGCCATTTACTAGCACATTCCAAAAGTGAAGAAATTTATTTGCACTCAAATTTTCAAACTCAAGTCCATTTAATTGAGCGGTATTGTTGGAAAACTACTATTTTTAGGGTGTAATGATGCTTTCTACTTAAAAAGTTGGATTTCCCTAGTGTTCATTTATTTAAGGAGGGAGGGGGTATTTTTCTTTCTGATGATTAAAGATACCATTGAATTGATCAGTTCCTACTTGTATCAAGTCTATCTGGTCATGGATGTGATTTGGTATTAAAAGTGGTGTGGTCGGTACGCTTTTAATCTTTTAAGTTTTGGTGCTTTGAAACTTTGTATCAGTTCCATGTTATCTACATGTGGTTATTTGTTAATGGTGGCTGTTTCTCCCAGGAAGTACCAATTTTGTTATAATTGCTGTATTGACTCTGGTTCTGAAAGGATCATGGCATTTTAGACAGGTATGGTTTCATTTTCCGAGTTTGTGGTATGGACCTCGTGCACTCCTCTAGATGTTTTCCTCCTGTTTTTTAATTGGAAAGTACCTTTGATAATTTTCTACCTGGAAACCCCTTTGACATGTAACTATCAATGACATGAGGGAATATGTTGATGTTACTATGTGTTCCTAATTTAGCTACCCTAGTTCACCATTTCATTTATGTGTACGAATTATTTGGTGCAATCCTAAATTTTTTGGGCAATTAGCATATTACTTGTGAGGCATATTTGGATTTGATGTTTTTTCACAGGAATGTCTGATCTCGTATTCGAGATGTATTTCTCATTGTAGTTTATTTTCAAATTTTCTTCTTGGCTGTATTGGCTTGTCTGATTGGTTTAAGATAAGAAAGGATTGTCAATTTAGACAACAGAATTACTCCGTCCAAGACTAGTTGTTCATAAAGCAACAGAATTACTCCATCCAAGACTAGTTGTTCATATAACAACAGAATTACTCCGTCCATGACTAGTTGTTCATAAAACAATATGCTTGTCCAATTCTTTTCTCATTGTGCACTCTGTAATATTTCTTATGTGATGCTTTTTTCCATCTCGATAACGCATAAATTGTAGGAAACTTTAAATGATGTCTGCGAATTTGCGGATGTAGTCGGCCACCCTTTGCTTCACAAATGATCCATTTTCTCCTTGTGGATTTAAGGAAAAAGGCAGAAAGGCTTCAATCTTGACTTTTCTAATTTTCAGGAGCTCAGTAACGTTTTTACTGCTCAAATCTCGTTTATATTTTGGGCAATAACATGTTCAAAGGATTCTTATGACTTCAGATCTTCCTTCAGAACTGTTAATGCTGGTTTAACATTTGACACTAATGCTTATGATTTTTTTTTTAACTAAGAAGATTTTGTCTTTTGTCAAAATGAATCGTAAATACAGTTGAGGTACGGAGCAGTCCCTTATGTTTTGCGGTGTTATTTCTGATATTGCACTTCTATCTTTTCAGATTATCTTGACCTTGCTTGTCGTTGTATGGGGTCTGCGGCTGGGTTTATTTCTATTGATGAGGTACTTTGAGATAATATTGCACCAACAGAGTTTTTTTTCCCAATAATATGTTCTCCACTACTGCTATAATTTGTAGTTCTATCCTCATGAAATACTGAAATATAATTTGACTTGCAGAGCTGTGCACACCCTTATAGTTAGGTTATTGTACATGTTACATTCACATCATTGCATGTAGCTACTTTGAGCAGCGCCTTACTTGATTTGTTTGGATTGTTTTGCAAATCTGTGTGTGTTTGTGTTTGAGAGAGTGGGTGGGGTGTCTCTAATTCAGCTCAAATTATGGCTCTCATGTGTTTCACATTCGATGCATATAGTTTCTATACTAGTGGTGGGTTACTTAGCATAGATACAGATGCGACACAGACACGGACACCGACACGAGGGTAGGCTGCTTCTCTAAAAAGTAGGATGTGGTGGGATACATTGTCTTCCAACATAAGTTTTTATCCTGCATTGAATGATAGACAAGGTACAAGAGATGTAGAAATCTTGATGGACATGGTGGACTTGAGAAATCATTAAACTGCTAGGAAATGCTAAATCATCTTCCTAATAATCCTCCACTGTACCTTTTTATTTCTTCACAAATTGTGAGAGAACAGTAAATATGTCCAAGTTGTATTATTTAGTGTGTCAAATTTGAAATTTTGATAATTACATGTTAGCAAGTTTTCAAGAAGTGTCGATTACATGCCAACGTTTTGTTATAGAGACCTAAGAAGTTTCCTACACATTTCAAAAGGAGTATGAGACTCATTTGGAATAAACATTTTTATTTTGTATTTGTGGAAATTAACAAAAGACATCTGTCAGGTGTTCGAGAAGTGTTGGTGTCCGTCACATAGGCACGATCCAACTTTGATGTGTACGTGCTTCTTAGTTAGTAATTGAATGTTATGCTCCTCACTGATTCAGTTGTTGGTCTTTTTTATCCTTGAATAAATTATCTAGGCAGCATTTTGCCATCTGGTCGGATATTGGTGCTACAGTGCTACGTCTAGCCTCTCACATATCCACTCTTAATGTCATTCTCTTGTTTGCCCAGTCATTGTTCAGTCTTGTTTTTTATCGGGATGGGAAATTTTATTAGAACTCGATAAAAGGGTACATCGAGGAGAGGTTGAAAAATGAGCAACACACTAGAGGGCCAACACGTGCTCAAAGATCAACAAGAAGAGAATGGAAAAGAAAAAACAGTTGGCACTTGGCAGCACCAAAACCAGATTCACCGAAGATCACTACCCTAACAAAGCCTTAAGCTTCAATCTCCTAAAACCATCTAGTCTTCACTTATAATCCATCAACAGAGTATAAGTTGATATTGAATCCAGCATGCCATCCTTGGTTTCGCCAAATCAATCACCTCAGCTTGTTGAACACAGTCATTTCGTGACTTCCAAATTGACCAAAAAACTGCATACAAGCATGCATTCCAACAGAGTTTTTTGAGATCATGAAGACAGTTATCAAACCACGTTGCACTAAACAGATTAGAGAAGGAGGGCAGACCCACCTACGTGCCACCATTACAATATAGCACCACACTTTGAATGGAAACCTGGATTGCAAGAACAAGTGTTGAGCTGTTGCCCCCTTCATAGAACATGGTGGACATTGTTCTTCACCTTGAGCTATAATTCCCCTCCTTAGCTGCATATCCTTTTTAACCACTCTCACTTTTGTTTGCCCCAAATTTTCCAAATCAATTTCAGTGGCTTGTTTTCAGTCAAAGTAAGTTCTTCCCATTTTCCGGAAATTGATTTAACATTTGCTGTAATCTTCTTAGTTTATCTCCTTCCCACACAAAAAAGATTTCTCCTGAATTGTAAGTTCCATGGTGGTGCTCTGTCAATCCCCATAACATCTTTCAACATGGCTTCTTCCTGAATATAAAGACTTGGAACAACAACAGATTTGAGTACCTCATCACCTAACCAGAGTTGATCCCAGAATTTTGTAGCAGAACCTGAATTTACCTTGATTCTGAAACCTTGCATAATGACTACCAAGTTCTGAGTCAGTGAGCATATCCTGGAAGTTTGTCCATGTGTAGCTCCTTCCCATCTTTGGCATGTCCTGCAACTCCATTCTGTTTATGAAGTCCATAAGGTCCCTCTTGGGCCTGCCAATCCTCAAGCATCTAACACTCTCGCCTACTGCTTTTATTTCATTGAAGTTTCATTGCACACACCAAGGTAACTGTGATGAGCTCTTGATTTGAATTAATTCCTCCCACAACTCTCTTCTCTTCACTCTGTCATTAGGAGCATAGATATTAACCAGAATACTGAAAATTGCCCTGGTGAATTCCAAAAATGAGAACATAATGCTTGTTACAAACGGTATTATGAGCATTAAAAACATCCTTATTCTATTCAGACATCAAACACCCAGAATTTCCTTCAGCTTTCGAAACTGCAGCCTCCATTTTAGAAACGCCGCAAATCTTCTGGATCATGCCCGAAATACCAAATCCACTCCCTCCATTTTAGTTTCCTGAATGAAAAGAATCTCAGACTCCTGTTCTTAAATCAATTTTTATAAAATTCTCTTCTTAGCCCTGCTCCCCATACCTCTCATGTTCTAAGATATAACCTGTGTTTTAAATCTATCTTCCACCGGTTGATTATGCCTGCAAGAGAAGCTCAAATTTCCCTTTCTCTCCCGTCATTTGGGAGTATTCCTGGGATTTAACTGCAATCCTCCTCCTCAAAGCATATTCACCATACCAAGGAAATTGAGGCCTATACGTTTCCCAGTGGATACTAATGCTACAATCTCATTATGTGTCACCAAAATAATCGAGAATTCGGTTGAGAATTAAGATCCTGACCTCACTGAACCCCTTGCACCTTTTTCTTCTGATTCCATTCTCCCCATTCATTGCCAATTGGTTTTGAGTTGGATGGTTTGACATGGTATCAGAGCTAGGCTTCCGGAGGCTTTTGGACAAGACTCTATGTCTTTGATGGTTGGTTTCCCCTTTGTTTGTTGTTGATAGTTGATCCTTGACCTATGTGTTGAATCGTTTGTTTACCTCACCACGTGTGAGTCAGGGGTCGCACATGTGGGGGAGTGTTAGAGCTTGTCCCACATCGGTTGATTATAACCTCCAAAGCTAGTATATGAACCTGGGTGACCTCTCCAGTCATTGCCAATTGGTTTTGAGTCTGATGCTTTAACAACACTCTTCTTCAATTTTATTAGTTCTGTCATAAATCTCCTCCTCCTGCAATCACCTGAATTTAGGTCTACCAACAAATTGATGGTTTCTACTTGAGAAGATCTAACTACCGATTGTGAACCCCACTCCAGACCTTCGTGTTAAGAGCATGACTCCGAAATATCAGAGCCCACCTCAATCAAAGCAGCATTCCTATTGGGATTTCTGGTCATCAGTTGATAGCCCAAATCCAAACCGCCAGAATGTTTTGAAATATCATTTTTATGAGCTTTGCTGTCAACCCATATCCATTTTGGCCATTTTGTTCACTCTTGGAGTCTCCTTGCCTCAACAATTCTAATTCGTTGCCTTGTTCTATCAGTTGCACTTTTGAGAAGCCTGTGAGAACTTAGAACTCACCAAATGACGGTGACGATAATACTGTGAACAGAATAGAGGGAATAGAGATAGTCCATTAGTCCTTGGGCTTGCACACCCTATTATGTCATTGCATATGAAGTTCATCAAATTTTGTTGGGGCTGCCAAACTATGTTACATGGATCCTTCATTTTGGTTGGAAGTACCCGTGTCTATGTGTCCGACACGCGTATCCATTTTGAACAATCGGATACTCTAATTGTCATGGTATTTACACAAAAAGAATAAAAAATTTGCTAGAAAAGTGATTTCTAGTCTCACATGAACATAAAATAGCAAAATCATATTTATCGTAACCCCTTCTTGTTTAAATATGTTTTTAAATACATTTTACGATACGTAATCTAAGGAAATTGTGCAACATGTACTCCAAAGTCCAAACTAGTGTTCATGACATGTCCCCGTAACCCACACCCAATTAGGGGACACATGCCCCAATATCCTAAGATTTAAGTTTAGGAAGGTCCAACGGTTGGACTCGCACCCGCACTCGATACTCGCAGCAGAGTCCATGCAACAAAGCTGCCATATAATTGTTTTTTCGTCTGTTGCACCACACCATTTTGTACATATGTAAAACAAATTGGTAAATAATTGGATAAAATTGGTAAGGCCTTGAATATTCTTTGAATTAAATTCGTGTGTAGAAGTCTAATGTTCGAAGACTCTTATATAAGTCAAGAAATGAACCCTAGCATGTGACCAAAACACCACCCGTGTTAGTCTGGAGGAAAAATTGGTCCTTATTTGTCAGTAGACTCATTATCCACATATTTTACCCAACAAGTGATATCAGTTGAAGGACGTCAAGGGGCTGTCACCTATATACACTAACCAATTCCTGCAAAATTCACTAGCAAAAAAGAAGAATCACTCGAAAGACGTCCCATTAAGCAAATGTGAGTGATCCTCTAAGCCTGTTTTTTTTTGCAAAGCAGTGACAAACCGTATTATTGTCTACCAAAAAATAGTGTTCTTGGGCATACTGTTCCCTTGGGTTGTTGCCATGTTTCCTCTACCAAGTTCCCATGTTTATATATTATGGCAGGCACGATGCCATAAGAGCTGTTGCTATCCCTTATACAGGAGGATGCATGGGCATTCAATGTTTGTTCTTCTATTGTCATGCCTTCCTATTGGTTTTGTAACTCCTCCAATGTTATTGTTATCTGGTATAATATGCTCTAGAAAAGAATCCTGTAGAATTATCAGCTAGATGTCTATTTTAGCCCTGGTTCCAAGATTTGAATGTTTGGCTCAGGATTTTGCAATGGGGGGAGGATCGACGCTTCGATGAAATGCGTGCAAGTTTGAGTAAATTAGCAATTTTCTGGACATTTCAGGTAGTCCATCCGTTTATGACTATTGGATATGCAATAACTACATATTTGTTGTTCACACTTTATATTCCTCTGTTAAATTTTGATACATTCAATTGTCGATTTATTCCTCCTTGGTGTTAGGCTGTCTGGGTCTGGACTGTGAGTTTACCTGTGACAATCGTTAATGCAAGTGACAGAGATCCATCTGTTCAGGCTGCGGACATAATTGGCTGGATTATTTGGTCCATTGGTATCTCTGTAGAAGCTACTGCTGATCAACAAAAGCTGACATTCAAGAACTCTCCAGACAGCAGAGGAAAATGGTGCTGTGTTGGACTTTGGAAATACTCTCGTCATCCAAACTATTTTGGTGAGGTTAGTACTTCTTAATCTTAGTGGGCCTGGCAACTTAGCTGCTGTGCATTCTAGACTCTTGTATTTGGGAAACCAAATTTATGTACCCTATCGTTCTTTTGTTTTTTTGGTACTTAATACCTTATCATTCAGGCCTTATTGAATAACACTTTTTACCTTGATTTTTTTTTCCCAATGACCCGTACTTTTGTCTTTGAATTGTGCAATTCAAAGACAAAAGTTCTAATTCAATTTATGTCCCATTGTTGTGTTCAGATTCTTCTTTGGTGGGGAATTTTTGTGGCTGCTACACCAGTGTTGAATGGTGCTGAGTGGCTTGTTGTCCTTGGGCCATTATTCCTTACATTGTTGCTTCTGTTTGTTAGTGGTATACCATTGCTTGAGGTCTGTGATTCTTTTCATATGGGGTTTCTCTTTGACCCCTTTCATATGGTTTCTAGCTTACAATGTCAGTGCCATCCGAGGATACTCATGCTATGAACCTATCACGAAAACAGGAATCAGCAGATAAAAAGTTTGGCAATGTTGCTGGATACAGGGCATACAAAAGTACAACGAGGTCAGATTCAGTTTTGTTTCATATTCTAATGTTTACCCTCCTAAAGTTATTGGGATTGAAGCCTCGAATTTCACCTGTACCAGCCCTCTGATTCCTCTGCCGCCTGTAATTTACGGGAACTTGCCCTCATGGTTCAAGAAAGCTTTCCTCCTTGAGTTCCCTTTCTATAGTCGGAATCTTCCTCAGGAAGGGCTAAACTGGTAACACCACATTCTTCAATATGTTAACTATGCTCTCCATCGTAAATCAAATAAGTTTTTCATTTGGTATCATGTATGTCTATGTTTGGCTTCATGCTCTTTGAACTGAAGTAATTTCTATATTAGCAGAATACATATCTATACTCACGCGTTCACTTTATCAGTTTGGCACAAGAGGCCGTTGTGTGGGTTGTAGTTACGAGAATTTCACTGTTTGCGTGGCATATTCCCTACCATTTTATCCTTCTTTTGGCATTCTCTATATGAGGACAAGAAAGTGTAATTGACCAATGAAAGAGAAAACATAGGAAGGCATAAAGGAAGATTTTGCATTGATGATTAAATGTATACCATATTAACATCGATCTTAAAATGCTTAATACATGATATCAATATTTTTTTTTAAACGGCTGCATGATATCATAGTCTGCTCCATAAAGGCATGCAACTGAATCCTTGAGCAATTGTTCTTATCCTCTAGTAATACTTGAGCATTAGCATAAGCAGTTGCTGCTCCATCTTGTGTTGTTACATCATAGCCTGATCATCCCTCACTAAGCAAACTTTTTAAAGTTTTATCTGAGAAGGCATGTGCAAACATCGTTGCATACTTCCAACAACTATACATTTCGTAACAATGTGTTAATGTCATAACTTTAGGAAGCCAAAGCAAAATAAGTACCGTTGGCAATTTGTTTAGAATGGAAAATTGGTCGGGAGATTCAGGACCATCTCATTTCTAATTTTGGATGTGGGTGATCTAAAACGCTTTTATGATGGAACAGCCTGACCATTCACGCATTTTTAAATCTCCTGTGTGCGTGAGTGTGTGTGTGTGTGTGTGTGTGTGTCTAATGTGTTTTCATAGAGCTGAGAAAAAGCTGTTTCCAACTATGTCCCGTATGTGCAAGGAATAGAACAAGCAGCGGACAGACAAGCGGTGGGTTGAAAATGCGTTAACTGCCTGATGATCCTTAAAAGAGTCGCTTTCTTCTGAATGTAAGTTGGTCTTCTGCCTCTCTCTTGGCTGTTAGGATCTTGCCCAGGAGTTGAGGGTTTGGTGAAGCCTGCAGTTTCTTATAGTTTTCTTCCACTTTATTTACATTTTCCCGATTCTTTTCACCCCGGGACTAGAAACTGCAGTTACCTGGCACTTGTTTTTGTTGATTGAATCTGTAAAAAGTTGCATATTTCCGACGTACCAAAAAAAAAGAATCTGTAAAAAGTTGCGCGTTTAATGGCATTCCTTACTTTTTAGAACAAATAAACAAGCACTTGAATGATTGCTGATGTCTCTGGCGAAGAAAATTGCTGTTTCTCCAGTAGAATCAAATTTAGGAACTTGTTTAAGTAGAATTTTAGCGGGCCATGGTCTCATGGTAGGGCCCAGTTAATTTTTAATAAGTCTTAATCCAATTATTATTTTTCAATTATTGAGGGCCCCAACTAATTTTTAATAAAACTTGGCCCATTAGCTATTTTATTCAAGCCCAAGTGAAATGGGATCCAGGGCGCGTGCTATCCCTTCGGGGACAACATGCATGTTGGGTTGATCACGGCCGTCCGTGGTCGGCCACGGACGGCCCAAATCTGTTTGGCAGTAGACGGTTTAAATTTATTTGAACAAGATGTGATTTGAGCCGTCCATGACCGACCACATCTTGTTCAAATTCAAAAATCACGTCTTGTTCAAATAAATTTGAACCGTCCAATGCCGATCTGAGCCGACCACGGACGGCCGTGATCGGCCCAACATGCATGATGTTCCCGATGGAACAGCACGCCCGCATCCAGTGAATACCGAATAATTTTCCTTTGAAGGATCTGTATCCATGGGGCACGTGGATTTGGTCCATGTTTGTATGTAATTGTTGAATAAAATGTTCAACTTGGAGAGGAAAGTTTGAATAAAAAGGCATCATAGATAGAGAATGCTCTAAAAATTGAAAATATCAATCTTTTCGTACTCCATGTGTTTTGTCACGGTATCCATTACTATTAAACTTTAAAAATTTGGACGAAGTTTGAAAAAACACTAACGATAATAATTGAAAAATAAAAAAAATGATTTTGCTCGTCTTCATTGAAAATTCTAAACTTTTGGGAAAATTCATTTATTTTCCAATTAATCATAACGAGAACAATGAAAAAAGCAAATAAAAAATTCCTGAAGCTTGAAGAAAGTGTGCTATGGATAAAATAAAAAAGAAAGCCCATTTTTTGTATATATTTTCATCTACAAGATACTATCTATTCAACTTTTGGTCAAAATTACTTGTTTCTTTTACGAAAATTAAAAAGATATTCACTACTATTAAAAAGTGAATGTTTTGAATTTCTGTAGTTGGGATATTACATTTTCATTTAGAATAATAAAAAATCTTTTGCCCTTTTCATTTAGTTGAAGTATAATAGTATTTTCATTTAGAAGTACTAATAAGGGAGGCTAGAGTAAAATTTTGACCCATACTGGGGTCAGTGTATTTGTCAGAAACTTGATGATAGTTTTGTGTAATTTACCCGTAAGAACAAGAAGCTAGCAAGATTCCCTTGTTTCAGAAAATTGGCCAAAAGACCAAGTTTGAGGCTTTAAACGTTGTTTAGTCCAGTTTAACTTATTTTAATGCTTCCAATACATTGATGGAAATTTTTTGAGGGCTAAAGGACAAACATTAGACAAAAATACTCGTAATGAATCATTTCCACGCGCGTCCTTTATGCACTGTTATAAAAAAAAAAGAAGGGCCTGACACTTCATTTCACTCACTGACCCGTCACTTTCATACTGTACATGTTTCTTATCTCTTTCCCCTCTCTTTCTCTCTCTCTCTCTCTCTCACACACACACACACTCACACACATTAACGTCTTTGTCCTTTTTACCCGTCAGTCACTTTCTTTCTCTCTCTCATGCAGGGTCTTGGGTGGGACAAAATTAATTTTCTCTCTTTAATTTTGGGGTTGGTTTCAATTTTAGGGTTCAATTTTATGGAGTTTAGGCTCTTTGTGGTAGAGTATAGTGGGTTTAAACATTTTGGGTTTAGGCACTTAGGGTGCACTTTCCAATTATGGAGTTTTAGTGGTTTAGACAGTTTCGTGGGTACCCTAGGGTTTTAGGCTCTTCAGGGTGCCCTAGGGTTTATGTTTAGACACTTTTATAGGGTACCCTATGGTCTTAGGCACTTTCATAGGATACCATGAGGATTAGGTTTAGGCACTTTCATTAGGTTTGAGGGTTTAGACACTTTCATTGGCTAGTAGGGGCATTTTTGGAATATGTAAGTGATTTGTCCTCTTGGCATTAAGGAAAAAGCTGATGTCCTTATTGTAGTAAAGACCCCTTTACTATGTCCTCCAAAAAAACGAATCCTTTTTGTTTTTGCCCCACTAGATAATAATGTTAGTACTAGTATGTTAGATTACTACTAGGGCCGATCGCTGCTCTATTAGTTTGAACCAATGATCTCCACCTCAAGACTTAAACCCAATAACAAAACTACTGAGCTACAACACAAGCACACAAAGTTAGGGATTGGGGATCCTATAAGGCGGAAATGCCCCAAAGTGTTTTAACAGTTCAGATTTCATAAATTATCTTACATGTAGGATCCTTATTTATGTGTAAATTTGAATCGTTAAAACACTTTGGATGATCCGAATGCAGCGGAGATGGTGCAGTGCAGCCGTGCAGCGCAATCTTGGCCGTCCAAATGTTCTTTCGATGGTCCGAATTTAAAAAAAAAAGAAGAAAACTCATCCGAACTGTCGAAAGCACATTTGGATGATTGATAAGCCACCCTGCACGGTGCAATGCATTTGCTGCACTGTAGTCTGCAGGGCCCTCGGTTCCACGATCTGAATGTTGCACTAAAACCTTGTAGTGCACTCTCGCACTGCAAGATCCCCGGGTCCCCCAAAGTTTACCCAAGTATTAATCCAGTCATCCCAATGTCAGCAATTTACTGTTGTTTTCCGGCGTTCGACAAACAGATGTGCAATCAAACGGCAAATCAAATCCAACCGAAAACCAAAGGTTGTCTATCTGTCTGTCTGCCTTTCTACAGCGTCTAGTTCACTCGTTGGCACGCGTCCAAAAGAAAAAAATCCACAGTTGGCTGTCCTTCAACCTGTCCCGTATCGACACGTGTACAAAACCGGCCTAACGTACTGTACAAGTTGACGCCGTTTGCATGGTACGTCGACTGCCCCGTTATCACCTGGGCACTGTACATCCCACCTCACCAGCCACCAAATCAGAGTCCGACACGTGTATATTTTGTTAGCTTTGCTGAGAGTTGACAATCTCTTCCTTTCTGGCAGAAGGAACACTCGTATACACATCATGCATACGAAATCTAGAGAGCAGCAGCAGGATCCTGGAATTTTTTTCTCGAAATGATTTAGAAAAGAGAAATTAATGGTCCAAACGAATTTTTTTTTTCTTTTTTTCCTAAACTATTTCGGAGAAAATTTTCAAGGATCCTAACATATTCAAAATTTAGATGACTGTCCCAGAAGTAATTATTCAGCAGTTCTGGAGTGATACGTAGGGTAGGCACATACGTGGTACTCTCCATTATTTACGTAATGAAAAATCATTTAGTAGAAAGTAAAATACTAAAATATGACCAGTGACCTTATTTTAAAGTTAAAAAAATGTGTTGAAATATGTAAAAAGTGCATAAAAGTTGGTGTAAATCTATTAAAAAAATATAAAAGATACATTGAAGTACGTAATTTTTTTTTTGTTTTTTATGTACTTAGGGGGTGTTTCACTAACAAAAAACTATTTTTTCCAAACACCGAGATAGGTCATTCTCTCACAACACATCACATAAAAAACTGTGAAAAACCAATTTTTTCAAAAAACTGGGTTAGTGGAACACCCCCTTATTATGAGCCGGGTGGGCCCAGATTTTCCCTTCCTCTTTTCCACCATCAAAAATCCCATATTGCGTTCAAATGAACAAGAATGAGGGAGGGAAAAAACACACTAATCGAATGGCAGGAACAAACAGAGTTATCTTGAAATAAATTACATTTACTCCTCCTAATATGAATTTCGGAGACAATTTCAAGACAAAGGGTGCTCAATTATATTACTCCAGATATCGACTAGTGTAACTTTTAATAATTAAACAAAATGAATGATTCAGATTAATTTTTAGGCCCGCCCAAGATGAGTTAATTTCTTACATCAATCATGATTTTCGAGCGAAAAGACATTAATTGAGGGAAACAGTACTCTCTCCCATGGAAGGATGGAGTCAGAGGGGGAAAAGTAGTGGCGACTGTCACCACAAGGTTTTCAAAAAATGTGATTATTATATAGAAAATAAAAACTTATCCCAAAATAATAATATCGATTTGCCACCACTAAATTTTTTAAGTATATATATTTTCACAAAAAAAGAGTAAAATCTTGGTTCCGTCCTTGCTCCCATGTTTGGAAGACCAAAGAGGTAAGAGAGGGTGAGAATATATGAGGGAAAGTCAGGGATCCTTTAAAGATCCATTTTTTTTTACTTTGAATCCCCCAAATATTGGTAAGATTTGGTGAGGAGAGAAAAATTTGAAGATTTTTTAATTTTTTTTTTACTTTGTCTATCAAAATAAGATGGTGAGAATTGAGAAAGCATCATCCTCTCTTTTCCTTTCTAACTAGTGAGGCGACTGTGTGCGATGCACGCGAGCTCATGCCCAATACATATGTAATTGAGCCTTGAATTTAATTACTTAGGAAAATAATGATAACAGCTAGAGCAAAATGATACTACGTTCAATTTTGCTAAAAGCAACATAAAATTATGAATCTAAACAAAGAATTCAGTAAACCATGTATGATTTTCCTCCACACGTGCAAATAGAATATTATGTTCCGTTTGTTTGGGTTGAAAATGTTTTCTCGAAGAGTAACTGTAGAGTATTTTTAATTGGAAAATGTTAAAATGTGAGAAGTGTATAAAAATAAGTATAAATGTATTGAGAAATGTAAAAGGTGTATTAGAGTGCGTGTTTTTGTTTTTTGCGTGCTTAGGCACACATTATCAAAACCTTTTTAATTTGATCTTGAGGTAAAAGTAGGGCCCGCTTACATCCCTTATCTAGTCCGGAATCCCTAATTCCGGGACTCATAAATCCGGATCAAATTTTTATGATCCAAACCTTCTAATGTGTTTAAAACATGTTTTCAAGGGTCCCCGCGACAAATCAAAAAAAAATACCGGGAAGGGGTTAATCCAAGCAGTTTTTCAAAAAACTGTATATGTATAGTTTTTTGTGAAAAACTGCTCGAATCAAACCCTACCCGTTCATTTAAAACACGTTTTAAACACATTGGACGGTTCAGATTATGCAAAAACACATTTTAAAACCTTAAAAACACCAAATTTTTTTTCAATCCGGGATCCTTGACTGGATCATGGGTGATATAGGAGGATGACCTTATTAAAATTCCGTGAGGACGTCATGGATCGGGGTCAAATCTCGACGATCCGAACTACTCAATGTGCTTAAAACGTGTTTTTTAAGGGTTACCGCGAGGAATCAAAAAAAAAAAAAAAAACCTGGAAGGGCTTCATTTGAGCTTTTTTCGATAAACTATATATGTACATTTATTATGAAAAATTGCTCGGATGAAACCCTTTCGGGTATCTTTTTTTTGGTGATTCCTCGCATTGGCCTTTGGAATACATGTTTTAAACACATTGAGCGGTTCAGATCGTAGAGATTTGGTCCACAAAATAAAAAAAGGGGTGGTCCTCACGGAGGAGATTCGTGAGGGAGTCCTTAGGAGATCATGATTGTGTGTGTGTGTGTGTGTACTTTCTACATTTTAACAACACTCTAACAATATATATACTGCAACACTCCTTACCTTAACAACACATTTTGTCATAACGACAAAAAATGAGACCCACTTTTTACACTTTATGCCATCATATTTTTAGCTCCACGACCAGAAATGCCCTAGGGAGGCAAGGGAAAAATTATCGTTCTTTGTAGAGCTGGTTAAGATTTAAATGGACTTGGGGACCAAATCACTGTTTATTCTTACTGGTTAGAATTTAATTGGACTTGGGACCAAATCACTGATTATTCTTTATGAAACTGGTTAGAATTTAATTGGACTTGGGACCAAATCACTGTTTACTTGGGATACAAAAGTTAAGGACCCAATTAAGTACCATTCACAGCACTCGCTCTTTATATATAAGGGAGTTTAGTGTGTGAAACCGTACCCTTCTTTTTTCAGGGCCTTTTATGGCCCAATCACAGCATGCCCTAAGTTTTTCAGTTTGCATGACTTTCAATCTTTCCTGCTTAAGTTAAAAATAGGGGGTGTTCCACTAACCCAGTTTTTTGAAAAAGGTTAATCCACTAACTTCATTCATGCATTGATGTTTTAAGAAAGACACTCTTTTAGACCACCAACTATGGCCCTTCTCCTACTTTAATGCCCTATTTTCATTGTCATTGTTTAATTCATATTGATCTTGATTAATTTCTATGGAGTACTAAAATTTAGTATCAAGGATGCTACATGTACAACAAGAATAGATAACAAAAGTGGACAACACAGATCTCAACCATTCGTTTCAGTACTCTCTTACGGGTCAAAAAGTATTTCAAATCCGGACCATTAATTGAAAAACACTTTTGGACAACAAAAGATGTATTGTCTACTTCTGTTGTACCTCTAGCATTTTTGAAAATTCATGTAGCCTCAGAAGAAGAAAAAAGTATCAAGTGTGTGCATATATTAGTGAAAAACTACAATTTTTTTTTTATAAGAGTACATCTGAATATCATCGAACACAAATTGTGTCATCAAGTAACTCTCTCCGGGACACGTGTTTAACTCTATTTTTCTAGTTTGCGTTCCAATTGGAGTATTGTTAAGTTTTTTTGGAGCACCACGTGACAGTGGTTCCTCAAGACAATGACAATTACGCTTTTTAAATTCCGGTACCACATATATGGTACAATAATAACAATACAACAATGGAAATGTTTCCAACTAACAGTACTTGATCTAATAGAACCAGTGCCCACCAAAGAACACACAGGTCATGGCATTTCAAAACC
The DNA here is from genome assembly GCA_016920895.1 of Vaccinium myrtillus. Lineage (NCBI taxonomy): Eukaryota > Viridiplantae > Streptophyta > Magnoliopsida > Ericales > Ericaceae > Vaccinium > Vaccinium myrtillus. The sequence continues at coordinate 8,769,309 of CM029277.1, forward strand.
CTTGTGACAAACGGGTGTTCTATTATTGCTCATTAATTTGGTGCTCTGATGCGTCACAGACTTGATTTGATTCGAATATGGTTCCTATACTACGGATTTATAAATGCAAACTCTAAGCGGAGTGATTGTCACTGAACAAGGAAGCGTGTAGTGAGCAATTCACTACAGACGTGCAGTGAGAATCTCGGCCGTCCATTCTTATTTTGGACGGCTAAGATTTACTCATTATAAGATGTATTGACTACATGGCCCCTACTCCTGGTTGTCACCTGTCAAATTTTTTTTTAATCTCAGAAAGCCGTTATTTTGAGATTAATATAATTTTCACATGTGTGCTATTAATTTCGGAATTGGCAGGGCCTATCCATATGAGTCTTTTTTCCGACTTTAATTGGGTCCCTCTTCAGAAACAACGATATTAGTTCTCCAAACTAATCAGTCAATACCAGCACTGTGAAAGAAAAAAAAATTGAAATTGAAGCAAATTATCGGTAACCGTACCGATATTAGTTTTATTAATTAAAAATAATAATTCTAGACGGTCTTGAAATTGAAGCAAATTTGCTCTTTCAGAAGCTGGCATTATCAGCAGTCAGCACTGTGAAAAAGCATTCATCTAGTTCGCCTTTTTCCACCGAACCTTGGAGAAGGTTGTTAAAGGTCATTCAATGCTGGATAATGTTTTTTTTTTACTAAGAATTTCGAGGGTAGAAGAACTGGATTAATGCAACCCAACCATTTGAATCGAGACTGGACAAAACTGACTATTTATAAACCAAACCAAACCAAATCGATAGTATGTATGTGTGGTTTGGAATGAATTTACGGGTTAGCTAGCACTTTGTTTCCTCAACCTTACTAACATCAGGGCCGATCCTGGGCAATAGAGCCCCCAAATCGCTGGATATATTAAATATTATGTATGTCAAACATGTTAATAATTGATGGTTGTAGTATGTTGATAAGATCTTCGCTCCCTTTGACATTTTGTCGAAGTTTTACAAAAAAATGTTTCAAAGTGAGGGGATGAAGGCCCAAACTCGCAACCTTGCCTAGAATAGGTAGGCATCGTGCCACTCTAGCCAAGGCATCGCATGTGCCACTGAACTAGAAGGTGAACATTGTGTTTGCAAACTTATTGTGTGTGTAATATATAAAAAACTAAGAAGCCCCATTTCAAACTTGCTTAAGGCCCTGAAAATCTCAGGGCCGGACCTGCATACTACAGAGCAAACACTGCTAACAAAACTAACACTGAGAAACTAATTAAAAAAACAACATGAAGAGAATGAGTACTGTAATAACGGTAAAGATGTTAGATGTATTTGTCGATCGTGAGACCTAAATTGAGTTGTGTATTGTATCCCTTCCACTTAAAAAACAATTGGACTCCATTCGAAAAAACCAGTTGTGTATTGTATCCCTTCCACTTAAAAAAAAATTGCGTATAAAAGTGCGTATTGCATTATTTCAGAAATTTAAAACATATGACATGGTGTTTTATGATAGCATTTCACTAAATTTTTAGTCCATATATTATGGTCGAACTCAATATTTCTCTTTCGAAAGGCAGAGTAACGAACCAACGACGACATCGGCGATGTTCAGATGTGTTTTTATTTACAACTATTTGGAAAAAATCTTTCAGCAATTACCACAGTAATCCGGTGGACAAGGCAAGAGGAAGGCTGAAGGGTTTTTTGGATTAAATCCAGAAACCAGTTGTACCTAACCACTCATCAATCGACACGTAGGTTTCCATTTTAAGGTTTCGACGCCAGTCTGCTTTTTTCTGAGGACATCTCAAGTGAATCTAATAAAAGTAAAATCAGACAGCCACACGCTCCAAGGTATCGCGTGTACCTAGCCTTCCTACCCAAGCCCTTGATTCTAAGCCTGTCAAAAAAAGTCGTGAATCCCGAACCAAATCAAACTGAACTGTAGGTTTTAGAGTGGATCCGTGGATTAATAGTAAAAACACAGATTGAAAAATTAAAAAATCCTAACTTGCGGTTCAGTTCACAATTTTTTGTTAAAAAACTGTGGATATACCAAACCAAACCAAACTATGAGAATTTTATAAATAAAAAATAAAATATAGATGTGTGAGTGTAATATTGAGTAAATAATCATAATTTAATTTATTATTCTAAGTTATTTTTTTAATTTTTTTTTTAACCTGAATGGCTAAATGTGATATAAATAAATCTTAAGAGTATTAACTATAATTTTAATTTTCAATATTATAGACTCATACATATGGTGACAGTATTGTAATGTTTGTCAATCTGCTATGCATTGGTATGTAATGGCAGTAATGGTACTCATGGAAATGTAATGCTACTTTGAATCTAAAAATTTAATGGTTGCTTCAATTTTTTTTGGAATGTAGTAATCCGTGGGAAAAACCATGAACCAAACCGTGAGTTATGAAACCGAACTGTAGAATTTGCGTTTGGACACAAATTGTCTTTCCTTGGAACCGTGATTCGCATATTGTTCCTCAGATTCATACTAGTCCGCACCAATCCGAACCGTTGACACTCTACTGGACTCCATTTTGATTTGAGTTAATTTTTTTATTTTTTATTTTTTGGTTTCAAATTGGTTTTGGAGATAAATGCAAAATATTTTTTTGAATTTGGGTTCTGGGGCTAGGTTTATATAGCCCGTCCTCAAGTTGACCTGATACAATGATAGATTCAAGATTTATATTGACGAGTAGCTAGCGCTGTTTATAGGAATGACAACGGGGCGGATCGGAGATGGATTTGACCATCCTGCCTCCAATTCCCGAACCTCATATTTGCCTTCGTCCCCGCCCAGATCCTCAAAAGGGAAAATCATCTCCACCTTCCATCCCCACTCATAACGGGGATCGGGGATCATTGCCCCAATCTGAAAGTTACCAGACAATTAAAAAAAAATCTAGAAAAATAACCCTTAGATCAATGTTACCAACATATTTGATAGTATCTAAATCACGAAATAATAAAAAACATGGCAACAATTTGTAAATTTTCACGAAAAATCCCAATCAACCAAATAAAATTACATAATATCGAAGGATTCCAACCTTGAAGTCTGGAATTACCAACCAAATTATGTTTGATTATGTCTGAGAATGTGAAGAATGAAGTGTATTACTTGTATAAACCAATATATAGTGGAGAAACTCTAGCAAATAACAATAATTCAAGGGGTCTAAATGAGAATAACACATTAGATGTGTAATAAAAAAGGTTTTGGGAACGGATCGAAGTTATGCAGAACCGGCAAACCGCCTCCAACCCGATCCCTTATTTGTTTTTAATTTTTCCCTCCAAATCCAATCCGATATCCAAAAAATCTTCGAAATTCCAACCCGAACGGGGCGGGGGCGGATTGAATCGGATTGGATCGGATCGGCCGGAATTGCCATCCCACCCGCAAAAAAATTCGGCATAAATCAGGGCAGGTATAGCTATATAATAAGATTTTGAAATTAGTGGAATTGAAACCCGACCCTGATCGGATCGGTCCTGTTGCCATTCCTAACAACATGAGAGAAAGAGAGAGAGAGTGATCTTCACTGCTACTACTTGTTTGGTTCTTTTACTTCTTTGCAATGGAAAATAATTGTGTGTGAGCGTGCCAGAGATAGTTTTTAATCTCCTTCCTCAGATTAACTTTGGAAAACCAAATTCAATCAGACGACTATGTTTTAATGGTTCAATTACCTCAATTAAGAGGATTTTCTTTCAAAGTGAAGAAATACAAACCAATATACTTAGGAAATTAAAGAACAACAAGGAAACAAGATATTTTGATTGATAAATCAAAGATAGACTTACTTCGAAATTGTCTTCAACTTCAAACAAAAGGTAACAAGAATTTCGAACAACTGATTGTTATAAGAACAATCGAGATATATTTTCTAAACTACTTCGAACTGAGTCGATATCCTAATTCTACTTGCCAATGAATAAACCAAACATCATTCTTTGATTCCTATTTGTTGAAGATTTGTCTGGGGGGTTTTCACTCTTCGGTTTCTTCTATTTATAGGCACTGCTTGCAATTTGAACTTCCCGCTCAAAGAATTTGAACTTGACTTGCTTCGAACTCCATCTTTCTACTTCAAATTGACAGTTTCTTCCCTCCAACAGATCTGAACTTGCATTTCTTTAATCTTCCTTAAGAAGCTTTAATTTGAATCTGCACGGTTGCTTAACTAACTCAAATGATTAAGTGTTAATGAAATAACTGCATTGCATGATATGCTCCATGTGTCTTAACTGTCAATAACTGCTTTTCAAACATGAGAACTAATACGACATCGTATTAATCCATCTTTATTTCAGTAATCCAGTGCGTCTTCATTGACACATATTTGCCAACGTTTGACATTATTGATTACGTGTCAATTAATTATTAGATTTGTTAAATTTAAATGTAAACACTACTAAGGGTGGGGAGGAGGTATTTGAAATGATTAAAAGCATGAAAGTGATAATACAAGTGGAAAAGACATTAAAAAAATAAAAATAAAACACCAACCTTAGCTCATAATTCTGGTGTGGGAGGGGGATTGCAGATGGTAATCCTGATTCCTGAGGTTAAAAGCAGAGAATCCAAAGAAAAGAATAAATTCAAGTAAAGCACCACCACACCCTCTCTCTCTCTCTCTCTCTCTCTCTCTCTCTCTCTCTCTCTTATACATACATGCATATGTATGTATGTATATGTATGCATATCTATCTTTTTTTCCATGTTTAAGTCTGTCTAGCTAGGGTTTCCATTTCCTTCCACCTCTCTCTTTCACCCATTTGGGTTAACACCGATCGTACCATATCTCATCAAAAAGAAGATCAGGGGGGTGTAAAAATTCAACCATAATTATTTATAGAAATCTATATAAAAGGGAAGAGGAAAGGAGGAAAGGGTGAAATGGGGAGGGGAAGAGTGGAGTTGAAGAGGATAGAGAACAAAATAAACAGGCAAGTTACTTTTGCAAAGAGGAGGAATGGATTACTCAAGAAAGCTTATGAGCTCTCTGTGCTCTGTGATGCTGAGGTTGCACTCATCATCTTCTCCAACCGTGGCAAGCTCTATGAGTTCTGCAGCACCTCCAAGTTCTCTCTCTCTCTCTCTCTCTCTCTCTCTCTCTCTAGATGTCAACACAAGAGATCTGTCTGTAGTATAAAAGAATATAATTTATCTTGTGGGTTTTCTTTTTGGGTTTAAAAGAGTTTGGATTCATTAGTTAGATGATGTGAACATTTTCATTTTTGTTTTAATTACTTGGCCATTTTTTTAGCTTACCAATGTGTTTTTTTTATTATATACTTTTGAAAGATAAGATTATGATATATATATATTTTTAAATTGGTATTTTTCGACTTACCCCTTTGCCTCTCGATTACTAGATTTTGTTTTGATCTGGTGATCCACTTAATTTTATGCATACTAAAAATATATATCTGAATAAAATTTCGGAGTTGCACGTAGATCGATGATCTATCAACTGAGGTACGCTGATAAATGTGCTTGATTTCTAATTTGCGTGGTCAAGTTTACGCTTCGGTTTTCGACCATGCTTTAATTAATTAACTAAGGTCTTTTCTGAAATTTTGTGTGTTAAAATGGGGAAACGAGCAAATTATTGGGTTTTTGTTGTTGTTGTTGTTGTTGTACAGATACGAGCAAATTATTGTTTTTTTTTTTGTTTTTGTTGCACTAGATCTGTTCATATTGAGATGGTTAATGGATTTGAACGATTTTCGTCCCACCCTAATTTTCAGAACTAGATCACACATTTTCAAAGTATTGCTCTATTTCCAATTTGTTAATTTAATATTGGAAGGTAATCCGGATATATGAATCATATTAAAAAAAGATTTTCTTTTTTGTTTCATTAGATAATTTGATTGCTCGATTGTTTTTTTTTGTTGTCGGATAAGTACTTGTATTGATTCAAGAAATACAATACAAGAGAGCTAGCTCGCTATAGAGGACAGCGGAAAATTGAAAAACCTCCAAAATCCGAGCCCCAAGCTTGGTTGCCCCCAAAAACCGTCATTCTCTAATGGGCGGCCTAAGCTTTGCCGCTATTTGATGAACATTGTCACAATATGCTCGGCAAACAGCTTCTCGCTTTCGTTCGCTTCTACCGTTAGTCAAACTACGATTGGGCAAAGTTTTCGAATTAATCTCGATTAGACGAAAATATTAATAAAATTGCTAAATTTTCATTTTTCAGTTTTCCCTTTTGAAAACCCTAACCCTAGCTATTTGGTAATTGTTGTTTACTAAATTCTGTATGTTTACTAGTAAATTTCTAACTGATCTTTTTCTGTATTTAATTAACCTCCATCAGCATGCCCAAGACACTGGAAAGGTACCAAAAATGCAGTTATGAGACTCTGGAAGTTAACCACCATTCAGCTAGCCAAGAGCTGGAGGTACCTAGCTCTCTCTTCTTTGTCACTTATCCATTCGTAATAACGAAATTGTCCGAGCCGCAAAACGAGAATGTGAACAGAATATTAGAATAATGTTTTTGGATAACAAAATCTCATATTTTATTTCCACAAATTAGAAAAATTCAGGGATTACTAGTAAGTTGCGAAAAAGGACAGGTTTGTTTCTTTTGACGAAAGTTTTGTTATTTTTGTAAGTTCTCGTTTTACAGACCGAACAATTTAATTTTAGAACGGATCAAGTACTAGCTAGTTAGCTAATTAGTATACAAGTACAATTCCCTACTAAACTGCTTGTTGTTGCAATGCGATTAACCGAAGATTTCAAAAATATCATCTTAATTTGCTTTAATGGATTTTTTTTCATCTTTCCCCATGCCCGCCGCAGCAAAGTAGCTACAGAGAGTACATGAAACTGAAAGGTAAACATGAAGCACTGCAACGCTATCAAAGGTAACTAACCCCATCGCGTGGCTGTATTCAATCATTTTCAGTTATGTATAGAGAAATATATACCTATAATTATCTGTACTAAAAAAATTTGCACCATTTATCGATCAATTTGTGGGTTCTATATATTTGTTTTCTTGCATTCATTATAGATACATATGCAGCTTTGTGCTGCAATGATCTTGTGGTTAAATTCATTTTTATAATTTTTTTTTTCTGAACCCTTGATTTCATAGACAACTTCTTGGGGAAGACTTGGCACCGCTAAATATAAAGGAGCTTGAAAATCTTGAGCATCAATTGGAGACTTCATTGAAGCAGATTAGATCAATAAAGGTCAGCACATTTACCTTCCCCTATCTTTCTCTCATAATAACAAAACCCATCCATGAAAACTCAAAATCCTAATGGTATTTTGCCAAGGAAAACCCTAAAAAGAGTTAAATCTTTGTGAGAAAGCATATCAAAACTTAAACTTTGTGATGAAACCATGGACGATTTCGTCTCGGACACAGAAAAATTACTACAGATTTCAGCTGAGAATCAATCTTGGACGATTTTAAGTACGTCGGGTTATAGTTTGATGGAGATGATCCTTATCATCAAATTTCTTCTGTTTATATTTTCTTGTTAAGGACTATTTTTTATTTCCTGGTCCATGAAGTCAACATAATCTCAAAATTTAATTATAATTCTCTTGGTTGAACTCACAAAAGTTATATATGCACTTTATATATGTTGGAAATACAACTGTGTTACTAGTTGCTACTAGTTGGAAATTTTTTGAGGATGGTTGTTATCAGGTTTTCTCTTTGTTGGGTGATGTTTGTCTTTTTCTCTCCCCTCTTTAGCATTTCGCTGGATGGGGTCTTTGCCAGTCCCTTGCTTTATGCTTGGTTGTGGCTTTTCTCGATATACCCTTTGTCGAGTTTTTAATAAAATCTTGTTGCCGATAAAAAAAAAAAAAGAAAAAGTCTGCCCCCAGAGGAGTTCAACTCTTTACTACCCAATCCATATACTTTTACAGCAAAGTCTCTTCACTTTAATTTTAGTGCCAATCACAAACTATTGGAGCCTTGTGCAAATTGGTTGTATACCATTTTGATGTTTGGTGTGTTTATACAACTATATAGCCTCTGATAGTAGGATCCATGGACTTAAATTTACACCCATATTGGCCGATTTCCACTACGTATTACTTTTTACCCGATTTTCATCCCACTTCACATCTGCTACAGCTAGTTCAGGTGCTTTGGCGCCAAATATAATTTTACTTAAAAATTAATGACCGGTAGCTACACCCGGTTCTCTTTATGTATTGTTCGATATTCCTTCTATTGCTCTCCTGAGTCCGCCGCCGCTATTTAAAACCTTGGCAGGATATCTCTTGAATTCTTGTTTGGAAACATTAATCTTACTGTGATTGTGACCTGGTTAATTTGCAGACACAGTCTATGTTGGATCAGCTTTACGATCTTCAAACTAAGGTACCCACATTTCCAAACAAGGTACCCATATTTGGGGTTCTTAGGGTTCTTAATTCTTATGTGAATATATATATCTTTTTCTGCTGATCAAAAACAAAACAAGGTACCCACATTTCCAAAATTAACTGAGTTTCATTCAATTAAATATTATGTGCTGCTTGCTCATCTATCCTCCTTGGGATCCGAGCTCTTATTTTTCTGTTTTTATTTTTTGATTGGGATCGGTATTCCTGAATCCTGCCTTGCCAACTCTTGTTTTTGCTTTTCCTGGTCTATATATGAGTTTCTATATAGTCCTAGCATATATCGTTCCAATTTTATCGGATGTTCCCGAAGGGACATTTATGCATGGGTCTATTTCTGCTGTATTAACTTTTATTATAAATGATTAATTTCTATTGCTTTATGCTTATCTAGTTTAAAAGTAAGTTTATGACCTTCTACTATTTCTATTTCTGCTGTATTGACATTGTATACTTCAAACTTCAGGAACAACTATGGGTTGAGGCTAACAAGGGTTTAGAGAGGAAGGTAATCACATGTCCATGTAATCTCTATTGCATAAGGCAATAAATTCAAAATTTAGACCAACTATTATTATGCAACAAATTGGCTTATAGCACTATCATTGTATAATATAAAATGTAAGGATACATGAAAAGTATCGTCGAAAGTGTTCAGAAAAGGAGAGTGAATGGCTCAAATTTCCAGAACGGTCACGTGAATCTGAGCCCTTCATTAAATTTTCCTTTCCTGAACATTTTTAAAAATACTTTTCATGTATCCTACTACAATAGGCCTAGTCTTATGGGCTTGTTACTAAGGACACATTGGAGATGGACGGCCGATGCTATATAGGATGACCTGTGCCATACTTTTCCCTTCGTCCCAATTTGATAATTTACTACGAAATTACGTGCAATTTTTAAACAAAAAAAAAAATGTATTCACCAAAATAATTTTTAATTTTTTTCACGTATTAAAGTTTTCAATGAGATCTATCAAATAAGATTCATAATGATAAAAAAAATTACATATTTTTTAGTTTGAAAATTGCACGTAATTCCGTAATAGACTATCAAATTGGGACGGAGAGAATGCAAAGTATTGTCCATGACTTTGCCGTAGATGACCTAGCGAATTTTTCCCATGGGCTATAGGTCATTTTTCCTTCTAAACCTCAAAATCAGCTATAGGTCTATCCAAGTTAGATGTGGGAGGCATATGATTGTCATTGTTATTTGGTGCCAACTTACTTGGGACTTTCGGCTCTCGTTGTGATGTTGTCGTGCCCGCATTCCCTTTAGTAATTATAATCCTTTTCAATGGGTAATAAAATCCTTCCTTTTGCCGAGCAAACAAGTTTAAAAAGCAGGATAAGGCCACGGTTGTCATATAAGTCTATGCTGCTGCGATGCTCAATGCTCGAAGTACGTACGATTATATTTCTACACCTTAGAGTATTTAAGCTATGATCGCGGAATTTTTTAAATAGTACTTGGTCAGACACTTGACATGTGGATAAAAATATGGAATACGTATGTGTCTCACATGTTTAGTTCGACATACAACAATCATTCTTTTGGAAATTCAAGTACGACATGAACCATACAAAGAACTCCTATGTTATGCATGAATTATCGAAGACACTTTGTTTAAACATAAAAGAAATATACTACTTAGCATTACAAATACGGCGTGTTTTTAGGTCCTTGAGATGAAAATCAAATGAATTCGACTCTCACGCGTTGTTGACAACCAATGCCCGTATCGAGTCAAATAGCATAAGTTTTAAGAATAAACTTGTATACATAGTTCAGGCCTAATCAAAATTCTTGTTTCTGTACGATTGGACACTTGCATAAATGTTGACAAAAGATATATACATTCTATTTTTGTGTTTGGCAGCTGGATGAATTCTACAGAGAAAATCACCTCCAATCAACTTGGGCATGTGGAGAGCAATGTAGCTCGTACGGTCACCAGCAGCAGCAGCATCATCAACAATCTCAGGGATTCTTCCAGCCTTTGGAGTGCAATTCCAATTTGCAAATAGGGTACGTACGTAACACTCTCTGAGATGAGATTTCTTGAATGAACTTCGTAAAAAAAAAAAAAAAAACTATGTGCACAGAGACTGAAAAAACTTCAATGCTATTGTTTGTTAGAAAAGGAGTTAAGAATTTTTAAGTCCCAAACAACCAACTACTCACCAGTCACCACTGAAGGTGGTAGCCTAGATGGCGAGGGTGATTGGACTTAAGTGCTCTCTCCTTCCCACGATCCATTCAGGTTCAAGTCCCGTTAGCTGCAACATGGAGGACCCTTTGTCCATCTAGTACCTAGGTGGTGCCGTGGTGACGGACTTGCCGTTCCAGGTAGTAGCTATGACTCAAACCGGACATTCCACAACGGGTTGGGAACCCCTATGATCATGCCCAAGGGGAGTTGCCATGCTGATCGCCCCTTCCCAACCTTTTCGCAGTTCAAAAACCGGACATTCCACAACGGGTTGGGAACCCCTATGATCATGCCCAAGGGGAGTTGCCATGCTGATCGCCCCTTCCCAACCTTTTCGCAGTTCAAAAAAAAAAAAAAACCCTACTCATTTTAGTGATTTTTTTTTCTTCCTATAATTAGCTTTTCATATGCAGAAATCTATAACTTGTCAGGGTAGTTTTTCTTGTGTGTGTGGTGGGGATACGCTCAACTATCCGTAGAAGAGGACTATTGATGGATTGTAACTAGAAATATTGCAAAGAGAGTAATTAATTTTCCATAGGAAGCTTCATACCCTAGTGGAAGCCGGGACTCTGCTGTGCACCATATGTCCTGCACCGAGTAGGCTCCATTGACAAACTTAACAATATACGTGTGTGTGTACGTACATCCACCTATCATGACCGATGTCTGTGCATATGAAATCGTGTCCGAAGTCTATGCATGCATGTAAAAATTATGGCTGAAAATTCCTCCTTGTGACTGTGATTTTCGTGGATGCAGGTACGATCCTCAGGTCTCTAGCCAGATAACTGCTGCGACAACCCAAGACCAAAATGGGAACGGATTAATCCCAGGTTGGATGCTTTGAGAGTTTCACTTAACAAATAATGGGCCAGGAAAAATGCATTAATAATGAGTGAGTGGATTTGGGAGAGCTGGAAACCCTTGGACCAAGGCATGTAATTTCTTGGATTTTAAGTTGAATATTATTATTGCATAAGTCTGTTTAATTATTTTAAGTAACTCGACATAATTTTTGAGGTTATTTTTGGACCCCTGCAAATATTATTGTACTTCAGTCAATGCGTAAACCGCGTAATCAGCTTTTGTATGCTGTATTGAGTACGTATAGTTTTTGTTATGATATCTACATCTAATTAGGAGTAAAATCATGTACCAATCTCGACCGATATCAAAATTTTCTTTTAGTCGATTAATTTGACAAGTTCTAGAAAATGAACGGTTTTAATCGGCACGTGGAGGGTTGAAATTATGATCAGTTAACGCATAAATAGATATACAAAATATTGACCTTTTGCTTCTTAGCTATCCTTTGGTGTGTCAAGTGTCAACTGGAATATCAAATCAATGTGCGTCCAATTTGTTTTACTCAGTAACTCTTCGAAGCCTTAGATTTTTTTCTAAACTATGTTTTTTTATTTCGGTGAAATGAGAGTTTATTTATTTTTAATCGACAATCGGATGTTAGTATGTTAAATTTTTGTTAATTTACTTATGATTGATTGGATGTCCTGAATTTCTCGATGAACGAAAAAAAGCTACCCAAACAACACCTTTAACCAAAGGAATGAGTCACAAGGTGGCTATGATGAATTTTCCTTCCATCATACTCCAAGAAAAGACGATCTAACTAAAATTCCTTACCTATTTAAAGTTCTTATGTTCCACGACACCTGACGTAAAATGACTTTAGCACTTAAAAGTCAATAAGTCAAAGTCATCTTGTTCCACTGACTTATGATAATTTTTGACAATATTGCCCTTTTGCAATGTAAAATACAACCCAAGACTAATAAGTTTGGAGAGCAATTCGGATATTTAACAGTAGTAGTTTTTATTCTGAAATTAATCATTATTGGCCGCCGAAAAAGTTGGTTATGGAATACCAATGGGAAAAAGAATCAAGGTGAAAAAGATGTTTTTTTTACTTTATTTCCATTGAAACAAATGATATGGTATATTTTGCAGCACCAAAAAAAATAAAAAAATAGATTTGGGGACTTCATAACGTAATACGAAGGAGAAAATTATAGTAATAAATTTGAGCTACGAAGTGGGCCTTTATTGGGCTAGACGTATGAGAACCCTCAGAATGCAAAGCCTGCAGACGGAACAATTGGATATTGGGCTGTTATTGAAGCCGAACGGGTTCAGCCCAACAAATAAATTACAAATGGGCCTTTTAGGTGGACTAACCGGGCTTTGTGTAAAATCGTTCAACCTCACTGAACTTCTCTTTGAAGTGACATGCGAGTCCAACTAATACTTAAAAGTTGAAGGGCATTTTTGAAAACCTAAAATCAGAAAGAGTAATTATTGTGCCACTCAATTAGATGATTTTCCTAGGGTGATCATTCAATTTTGTTGGGCTTGTAATTTTTTAATTCTTTCTCCATTCGATAGATAGTGAAAACTGTCATCTACAGACAATGTCTTGTGTTTAGCTTTGAGATCACTAACACTTTCATTAATAGATCCCAAGTTTCTCCTCGTCAAGTTAAGCTTATTGCTTGGAAATTTCCAGGTACGGGGAAACTCAAACTCAACACTGATGGGAGTAGCCGTGGAAACCCAGGACCAGCTGGCTTTGGTGGTGTCTTCCGGGAAGAAAGAGGTCATTGGGTGCTTGGCTACTATGGGAGACTTTGGGACTGCACTAGTCTTGAAGCTGAGCTATGGGGAATATTTAGAGGCTTGGAATTGGTTCAAAGTCAGGGCATGGAGGCGTTGGAAATAGAATCAGACTCTGCTACAGCTATTGAGATTATTGGAGGGGAAGCACCAGCTCACTCTCCACACAAGACCCTCATTCAAGAATGCAAGACTTTGCTTACTGCCACTAGTTGCTCTTTGAGACATACCTATCGTGAAGGAAATAAAGTTGCGGATAAACTAGCGAACATTGGAGTAGAACAAGAGGAGAAATGGGTCTCTCATATCGTTCCTCCTACTGACATCATCCCCCTCCTGGAAGCTGATATGAGGGGGGTGGCGTATGAAAGGATTTAGTTTCCTTTGTTTCTGTTGTTTCTCTATGTACCAAAAAAAAAAGATAGTGAAAACTGGTATGAATCGTGAATGTACTTAACATTCTGTTAGAAAACCGTGTAAAATCTAGATGTCTTTGCGTTTTGTTTTCTGTTCTTAATTATTTTTGCGCCTTATGTATTTGTTGGTTTGACCGAATCTCTTACAATCAGCAAAGAAAGGTATGGATAGAAAACGTAATACATCAAAGTACCATGAAAATAGACAAGGAGGTAATCATGTTCGAACCAGCTAACTTGACTTCCAAACCACCACACACGAAACACAACTTTCAATAATGTGTAGAACCAACCACAATCATTTGACATGTTGCGGAAGGCACAAACCTTGGCCCAAAAGTATGCCAAAGGGTCAATATTGGGAACAAAAAAATACAACGATGATTCTAGATCAATCAGAGATTTGACGTTCAATATGGACTTCACACAAATGTGTGGTTGAAATAGAATTTAGAGAGGTGCAGCGGCAGAGCCATATGGTGGGGAAGTGGGGTAGGTGCCCACCACAACGCAAGTTTCAAACAAGATTTTTTTTCCTTACACTAAGGTAATTTGATTAGATATTGGATTAACTTTATGAGGTTTTATTTATAGGCTTACGCAGTTGATATAGAGATCGTTTTTTACAAATGAACGACTCAAATTATAGAATAATATCTCCTTGGCTTTCATTTGGAGGCCAATTTAAGAGAGTTGAATCAAGATTTTATTCAATTTACCCCTCCAAAATAACAAAAAAGCTATGACAAAATCTCAACGCATCACGGTTGTCATACAGGTCTATGATGTTGAGATACTCGACGCACAGTCATATTTCTACACCTTATACGATTTAAGCAATGATTATGGAATTTCTTTAAATGAATAATTGGTCAGACACTGGACACACGGATAAAAATATGAAATACGTACGTGTCTCACATATTTAGGTTTTTTTTTTTTTTTTGCCATTCGTCATTCCTAATCTATTACATGGGAGAGGGGGACTGAAACTCAATTCCGGGATGCAATGTGGCCCATCCAAGAGCTCTACTGCATGAGCTAGCCATTACTTGCCTCACATGTTTAGTTCGACATGCAACAATATTTTTATTTTTATTTATTTTTATTTTTTGGGAAATTCAAAGTATGCCACATTTTGAGCTGCAAAGTGGGCCCTGATTGGGCTAGGCGTACGTCAACGCAACGGATGTTGGCCTATAATTGAAGCCTAATGGGTTCAGCCGATCAAACATATTACAATAGGTCTTGTCAAAAAAAAAAAATATTACAATAGGGCCTCTTAGGGGGGACTAAGTGGGCTTTGTATTCCCCTCAACCATTAGGGGTTGGCCGGGAGGTCTTAATCCGAGACTTAGGGGTTCATTCCCTCTTAAGGTTCCAAGTTCATTTCTCATCGTCA
The DNA here is from genome assembly GCA_016920895.1 of Vaccinium myrtillus. Lineage (NCBI taxonomy): Eukaryota > Viridiplantae > Streptophyta > Magnoliopsida > Ericales > Ericaceae > Vaccinium > Vaccinium myrtillus. Next base: position 8,784,400 of record CM029277.1, read on the forward strand.
GCAACTTTTCGGGCCACCTCATTTCACTTGGGGCAATTTACAGGCCGCTCCAAAAAAGTGGAGGCCTGCACATCCCGCTCCACTTTTCTCGAAAAAAAGCTCCGGCAACTCCACCCCACCCCACCTAAGCTCTGTCAGTCCCCTCTCTCCCGTCAGTCCTCTCTCTCTCTCTCTCTACCCACCTCACCTAAACCCCAGGGTACCTTATGAAAATAACTAAATTTAAATCCTAGGGTACCCTATGAAAGTGTCTAAAATCTTTGAGTACCTATGAAAGTGCCTAAACCACTAAAAACTCTATAATAGAAAAGTGCACCCTAAACCTAAACCCTATGGTACCCTATGAAAGTGCATAAACCTAAATCCTAAGGCACCCTATGAAAGTGCCTAAACCACTAAAAATCATATAATAGGAAAGTGCACCCTAAGTGCCTAAGCCCCCCAAAAGAGTGATTGACCTTAATGGAGTGTGGTAATTAAAAAGAATGATTGGAGTTAGTGGTAATAAATATTTGTTTTTTGTACCGGCCTGTAATAAAACCTTTCACTTGTAAGCATGGAAAAAGTTGTGGAAGAGGCTGTCGGGATCAGTTTGAGGTGCGCGCAAGCTGAGCCGTGACACTCTGCATTACTAATAATAAAAAAAAAAACTCTAGTATTCCCCCAACTTGGAGTAGACTACTTATAAATAGCATTGTTGGGCATAATGTGGATCATTGCTCTAATTCTTCACGCCAAAAAGAATCAGATTACTACTAGCACTGGTTGCAGTTAGTTAATAAAAGTATGCATATGCTCATTCCTCTTTTCTCCCTTTCTATCATTTCTCTAATGTGTTCTTTTGAAAGAATCAGATTAATATTCTCTTTTTTGGCAAATTAACTTGAACCATTACTTACATTCTCCTTATTGTTTTTGATTAATAGTATATTCTTGCTTTGCAAACATGAAACATCAGACAATGACTAAACCCACTCAACTGAATTAATTCATGTTATAATGTTGGGAACAAATAACAGTTGTTTTAATTCCTTACACAGGTTGTAGTACGGCTCGGATGCCGGACTACAAGATTGTAGTGCGGCTCCACACTACAGGATCCCTGGATCTAAAAAATATTGTTCTTGCTTGTTTACGTACCTTTGCTATATTCAAATTACTAGTACTATGTATCTATGTATGCACCTCTATATTTTCTTGACTTTATTGTATAAATTATCTATGCAAAAATTTAAGTTGACGTCCTCTCTTTCATTTCTTGTCTTCGAGCCGACTGCAGACAGACCCATTGCTTCTGTTGAGCTCTAATAGAAATACGAAGAGATTGATTTAAGTTTGACATCCACCCAAGATTGAAGCCGAGCAACTAGCTACTACAAGATTGGACGTCTATATATCTCACCACGCTCCCCTACTCGTATAAAGGCTGGTCGCAGTGCTTCACTCCTATATTAGGAAATCCTATAGATCTTTGCAAGAAAGATGAAAAAGCGACCCTTTCCTCTTTGCGAAAACTCCATTTTAGTATAGACCAAACGACTCCCTCGACGTGTAGAGGTATTGCAATCCTTTGCTATTTGCTCCTTTTGAAGAAATAAGAAAATTAAACCATGATAACCCCAACAGTTATGAAGGCCTAGACTTGTACGTCTTTTCGACAGGGAGAGGCCATCGCCTTTATCAACCTTCACCCCGGTTGACCTGATGGTATTTTTATATGCACCTCATCGAATTTTTTTTTCTTTTTCTTAAGACAATAGAATCTAACCATCCTATTTTCGAATTAAATGTGACTTGATGGATCACCTTTTTCTTGATAATGATGTCAATCAAAATCTAACAATGCCAATTTTAATTGAATAATTCAAGAACCGGAACCAGAAAAAGAAACATGTCAAATCATTAAAATCGGTTTCTTGGTGGGCCGCAATTTTCATATGACCATGTGATTCTGTCACAAGTGATTGGACTTTACACAAGTGCATTATCAAAATTGTCCCTCTACTTTCACTTGAGTCTCCAGCTAGCCCCTCAAATTTCAGTTCTAGCAAAGTTTACAGCATTCAGTTTACATTTGATATCCATTAGGTCCTCGATGACGCCCGTCAATGGAATAGAAGGAAACGGATGTGCCATACTTGGTCAATCTCGAATGGCTAACCAGACAAAAATCTCAAACACGTAAAAAAAAAAAATTTAAAATGCAGGCCAATATTTAACTGATCCCCAAACACACACACACACTGCCAACCCTTAAGATAGCTATTGAATGATCTTCTTTTTCACCCGTTGCCTGAAACCTCCCATGCGGATTAAATACCCTCTAAATTGACTTTCAATTTCAGAGGTTCTGGGGATGTTTTAGTGGTTTGGGAACCACTAGAACCCTGATAGGTATTATAGTGGGCCGAAATATGATGCTCAAAGGGACCTCGGTTTGGACCGGTACAAGCCGGCATCTCTGCCGAGAAGGTACCATTCCGGACGAATCACCCGAGTCGGGTGAACCCGAAGTGACTAGTGAGGAATCCGAGGAGCCGTTTGTTGCTGACATCATGGATGACGCCATCCGAGGCGGTTACTCTCGTGCCAAGCTCGTGGCGAGCCATGTGCATGTTGCAACTGTCCCTACGTCATTTTGACGACAGTCAAGCCGTTATGACACGTGTCAAGCTACAATTCGAGACAATTGCATGCAATGATAACAGATTTGGCTTGTGACGTGTCATGAGGTCATCTAAGCCAAATGACTGATTTGCCCCTGTACTTGGAGCACAAGTCAGGAGAAATCTATATAAAGGAAGGGAAAAAACCCTAGAAGGTACACAATCCACTCTTCCTAAACACATACTACTTCTCTTTGGTACTTTTATTGTCCAATTTCTTACTAGACCGTTGGAGTGCCTTCTCTAGCCAACTTCCGGCCAGGTTGGGTGCTAACGATGGGTGTGTCATGTGCAAGAGTACCTGAGAAAGCTACGTCCGTCACCTACAGTGGAAAAGAAGCTAACCAAAGGGTTCATCAAGAAAACCGGACACCACAGGTATAATCGGCGTTATTGCACGCCATCGATTAGCGGAAAGGGAAGGTAAAATGACTAGTTAGCTTTCCGAAATCAAGCTAGTAGGGCACAACACGTCTATTCTCGTAGAGTGTCATTAATTGGACGTCGTAGATACCAAATGTAAAGATGCTATTTGGATTCCTACTTTTCCACTTCTCATTTATTATTATTATTATTATTGAGTTTTAGTTGTTTGACTGCAAAATGAAAAAGTCCTTTTGGCATAATGTGTTCTCATTTTTAGCATTTTGAGAGCAAAAGTGAATGGAAAAGTCATTTTGGCAAAATTTGTTCTCATTTTGAGAGCGAAAGTTAAAAGTAGGGTGAGAGAAGTTTTTTTTTTTTTTTTTTTCGATCAGCAAAGAAGAAAAATTTATAGGTCAAAGAGGAGTGAAACATTTATACAACATGAGGCTAAAGAGGAATGAAAAGTGAAATCCCTAGAGGACCATCAACAGCAAACCAACAAATCAGCCAATAAGAGAAGCAAAAGAAAAATAGAGTTGAAAATGATTCAACTCAGCAAAAATAGAACCCTGCACTAAACCTTTATAATTCACCAAATTGGGACACCCCAATTGGGTGAGAGAAGTTTTTTGACTTCTCATTTTTCACTTTTCCCACTTTGGTTAATAAAAAGACCTGCAGAATGTATTATGCTCATATCTCTCAAACACTACGCGTGTTGCAAAATACATTCTGCATATTTCTCCAAACACTACACTATGTTTAAAATATATTCTAACCATAATCCAAAAAGCCAAAGAGCCAAAAAATTTGAAAACAAAAAGCTGAAAATGAGCCTCTCAAACACTCCAAATCGAAAGGGTTAAAATTGTGGTATAATGGACAGTATTGGAACTAACCTAAGACTCACGTGAAAGTAGAGGAGCAACTTTTGTGATTTTACCGAAATTGTTCCTTTTCTCTGGTAGAAAATCTGAGTTACTCAATCATTAAAAGAAAAAAAAAGATGATCACTAAATCCTAAGTTTCCTTACTTAGTAACAAAAAATTGCTTTTTATTGTGCATACCCAAAATAGCAGCAGTAACCTTATTTAATTTATTAACAAAAGAGTAAAAAAAAAAGAAAAAAGGCTAGCCTCCATGTTTCTGAACAACATGGTCGGCCCAAAACTACGAAAAATAATACTACAATATTCTGCGTGTGAGTTTTTCTTTGGATCCACTTATTATTTTATTAAGTATTACTATCCTTTCACATTTTTGTCTCTAAAATAAAGGAAGAACAAGTACTCGCTGCTAAACTCTCCATTTCCACCCATGCCTTATTTAGCCCATCATCATGTGAATCAGATCGTTGGGGATGAGAAGGTTGCAAAATTACTTCCTGCATTTATCTTTGGATGGTACATGTGAAAAGTACAGGTTCTTTCTTGACTAATTTCGTCATTTGGTTGAGATGTGCAACGTCGTCAGCCATCTGCTCTTATACCAGTTGTTAGTAGATTGTTATTTTTTTTATAGGAAAAAATATATATTTAACAGGGGCTCATCACGCGCCCCTTGGATTTTTGACCCTTCACTATTACTCCTACAAATGATGTTATCTTGCTGATAAAAAAAAATGATGTTTCCTTTCATTTTTCTGCTTAGGTTATATTTGGATGACCTGAATCTTGAGTAGGAATAAGAATGTGATTACCGAGAATCAAATTCCTGAGAATTTTCTTGGTTAGGAATATGAATATAATTACTGAGAATTGAATTCCCAGGAATTGGATAGCTGGAGGAATTGCAATTCAGTGTTTGGATTAATTCAGTGATCTTATGCGGTAAAAAAATATTTTAGAAATTTATTAAAGTGAACATGTCCTTTTCTAATGAATGAGCCAGTAATTTGAGGTTTCCATGGGGTAAGGGAGGGATCAGATTCCCACTCTGTCTGGGAATGTGATTTTTGGTTGAATATGTCATCAGGAATCACATTCCTATTCCTGCCTCTGCCAAACGTCGGAATCACATTCCCACTCATGTCTCTTCCAAACGTTGAAATCATGGATACAAGACATCACATTCTCATTTCCCCTCGAGATTACTCTCATCCAAAGTGAGTCTTAAAGAATTACACTAGTTCTTTTTATGTATAAAACTCATCAAACAAACAAAAAAAGTGCTGAATAATCTCTCTCCCCTCGATTAGGCGATTAGGCGATTAGGGTAACCAAACCAAGCGCCGCCTTCATCGGCGACCTATGCCGTCCGACCAACTCCCTCCCTTACCTCTCTTCATCCTCTCTCCACCCCTTCCCGTTGATTGTTCGCCATCCTCTGTTGTCCCCTCTCCCCTCGCCATTTTCAGTTCCGTCCGTTGTCCCTCAAACCTTTTCGCTGCCTAGATCTAATTTCTTCTCATCCCTTTAGTTCTCTGCCATCGCCATCATCTATCAGCTGGTGTTTTTCTTCTGGGTTCTCGTTTCGGTACCCACTTCGGATTCGCTGCTGCTCGCCGTCGTTGCGGATCGGGTTGCTCATACTCCTCGGCTTGGTCGTATTCATCAATCTCTGGGGTTCATAGGTATCTTCCTTGATCTTTCTATAGCGGCTGGGTCCGACCTTCATCTTAGGCGAGTGTGGCTGTTATTTTGTTGTTTTTGTCCGGAATTTATGTAGCTGCATTGATCCTTTTGGGGGTTCTGAGTTTTTTTATTGCTGCTATGATCTGTTTTGGTGGTTCTGGGTTTTTTTCGATGCATATGATATGAGTTTATTGCATTGATTTGTTTTGGTGGTTCTGCTTTGTCTGGGATTTTATGGAAAGGGATAGTTTCAGTAACGTTAGAAGGGCAGGTAATCAAAGATTGGGCAATGAATCGGATCTGTTTACACTCTTTGTGGTTAACATTCCACCTGCAAGGAATCTGTCATGGCTGGAAACTCTCTTTTCTAACTATGGTATAGTTAAGGGTTCTTTCATTCCTGCTAAGAAAAGTAAGAGGGGAAGCAAGTTTGGTTTTGTGCGTTTTGATTGCTCAGTATCAGCTGATGTAGCCATTTCTAGGGCAAATGGATTGGAAGTGGAGGGTTATTTTCTGTTTGTTAAGAAGGCCAGATTCGATTTAGTAAATAAAAGGAGGCTAGATACTGTGGATTCAAGCAAGCCGATAGAAGATAGTAGACAGAAAAACATGGATCTCAGAGTGAAGGTCGGTAAATCGTATGCTCAGGCTCTTAAAGGAGGGGTAAAACATGGCACCATGAACAATTTCGGCAGCATTTCGGTTCAATCAATGGGATGTGGTTGGGTTTATAGGAGCGCCATAGCCAAGATACGTAAATTGATCTCTGCAGATGACCTGGAGAATATTTTCAAAATGGAGCAAATTCGAGATGTCCAAATCAGAGCTATGGGAGGGAGGTTTGTCATTGTAACTTTCCCAAATGAAGAGATCAGAAATGCTACAATCAAGGAAAGATGGGTGTTTAATTGGCTCGAAGATATAAAACCTTGGAATGGTGAACATGCAAAGGATGAGCGCTTCGTTTGGTTGTCATGTTTTGGCATGCCTCTCAATGCATGGTCTATGCAAACATTCAAAGATATTGGAGGCAAATGGGGTCATTTCTTGAAGGTTGATGATAATACATTATCCGGTAAATCATACGAGAAAGGGAGAGTTCTCATTGCTACTGAGCATACGCAGAAGGTGGAAGGGTTCATGGAACTTGTAGTGGATGGGATGAGTTATAACATCAGAGTTGAAGAAGAAGAGTCCTTCAGGATATTTGCATCAAGCACCTCGCTCATTGATTTAGAATTGGCAGTTGATAACAAAGATGTCGACTTGGATCAGAAATATAATGATGAGAAGAGTAGAAATGTTGATTTTGTGGCCAGCAATGATGTTGGGGATGCCCTTTCCAGCATGGATTGCCCTGATACTATTCCAACAATCCATCTAAAGGACTTCGGAGATGGCAGCAGGCTTATAGAAGAACCAATTCAAGAATCAACGAAAAGTAGCAACGTGGCACAGAACAAGAGTAAGGTGGGTAATCAAGACATTTTGAAAATTGGAATTGTAGAGGGAAACATAAGTTCAAAGGGGACAGCCTCAGTAATTCCAGAGACTCAAGTAGATGGCTGCACAAATGCATTGGGCCTAGAAGGGGTTAAGAATACTGATAGCTCAGGAGATAAAGTTTTGAATGAGGAGGATGATTTAGAATCTGGAAACTCTTTGGAGGATTTAGATCTCAACCACATTGTATCCAGTGACCCCATTGAGGATAACCATAGCCCAATTCAAGCTGTGGTGAAAGGTATTAAAGGGAAGAAGAGGAGGAAAAATATTGATGAAGTTCTTGGGTTCTCAAAAGTGAATAACCGTAATCATAAGGGAGGAAAGAACAAAAACAAGTGTGTGGTTTTTAGGTCTGCAGTGGCTGCTGCTGCTTTAAATGCATCTATTTCATCAGAGGGAATTATCAATAGAAACAGAATCCTTTTGGATGAAGCTAGAACAATCTGGACTGTCAACAAAATGTTTGGAATTGGTTATGATGGTCCTGAAGATGAAGTGGTCAGCAAGATTGCGGAAATGGAGGCTCAAAGGTATGATGAGTCTGTAAGTCTCGAGTTCTGATTGTTTCCTATTGGCAGTGTTTTGTTTTGGGCGTGATGAAGCTTTCCTTGGCTGTGTTTTATTTGCTGGGTTGTTGGGTGGTTTTTTTGTTCAAGGTTCAAGTTGAGGCTTTTTGGAGTGTTTTCTTAGGCATATCTTATATGTTTGGTGTTTGGGGTTGTGTTCTTGCTGATTCTTAAGGTCTGATGCTTTTTCAAGAGTTTGGTAGGGGGGCTGCATTCTATCTTTCGGTGCTTCATCAGGTGATTTCTGAGTTGGGTTGCAAATCTATTGAAGGCTTTGGTGGGGTTTTTTTATTGTAATTTGGCTGGTGTCTTGCCATCCGTAGGTTCCTTTGTTATTTCCCTCTTGGGTCCTAGGTGGCATTTTGTGATGCCTTTGTGCTTAGGTCCCTTTAATCTTTGTAATTTGTTTCCAAAGATTAATAAATTTTTCGCCGTTCAAAAAAAAAAAAAACTCATCAAACAAATCACTCATTTATGTGTTAGAAATAGGAATTTTCATTATCCTAGAAATTTTGATTTATAATTTAATTGTTAGGACTTTTCATTATGTATTTGATTTCGTCAATTAATGGTGATGGTATGTTAAAAATAGGGCATTTTATTTTGATTAACAAACACATCTCTATATATAATTTAAGAAACTTACTTTGAAACTAATATTGTGCTTAAGTGTGGCTAAATATTTTGAAGATTATATCAAGTAGTGTCCCCTCTATACTTAATTCCTAGATCCGCCACTAGATATATAGATAAATCGAAAGGGTTCATGAAGGGAAAAAGAAAAAGAAAACTAAACACCCAACACATAGTTAGGACATGTTATTAATTTGTTCTGGTCCATCCCTAGGTACATAAAAAAATAAGTAGAGAAAAAATCGAAGAGTCCGTATCACATCCATTGAGTCTAATATACATTATATTAATTCGGAAAAGGCTACAATACAAACCCCTTATTTGGGTGTATATCATACACACCCCTATAAAAGTTACGAATTTTTTGTTAAAGTTACGAATTTTTTTATAAAAGTTACTAGACACACCAAAATATTACGAATCATTGAAAATGTTACGAATCATATTGTTGAAAAGTTACGAAAACCTAAAAAATGTTACAAATTGCTGATGAGGTGGCACAATTTGAACCTTACAATAGGTGTATATGGTACACCCAAATAAGGGGTGTGTATTGTAACTATTTCCTATTAATTCAGACCAATTTTCATCATATTAAGACCAAATTTTGATTTTGTTTATCAGATGTACTAGATTTACTCAATTCCCAACAAATTTTGATTTTGTTTATCAGTTTTGGTTAAAAACGCTATATAGCGTTTTTAACCAAAACTGATCGGATGAAGCCCTTCCGGGTATTTTTTTTGGACGAATCCTCACAGAGGCCCTTAAAAATGCATTTTAAAAACATTGAACGGTTCGGATTGTCGAAATTTGGCTCGGAAAGGTGAGGTCTGCATTTTAACTTATATAAGGGTCCCTTATTGGAAGCTCTTCCTATATATATAGGATCAACTTCCAACGAGGGATCCCTCATTTTAAATTTCATGAGGACCAAGCCATTTTTCCATTTTCCGAACTGAATTTCGACGATCCGAACCGTTAAATGTGTTTAAAATGTGTTTTTAAGGTCTACTGAGAGGATTCGATAAAAAAAAACCAAGAAGGGCTTCATCCGATCAATTTTTGTTAAAAACGCTATATATAGCGTTTTTAACAAAAATTGATCGGATGAAGCCCTTCCGGGTATTTTTTTTGGACGAATCCTCGCAGTAGACCTTAAAAACACATTTTAAACCCATCTAACGGTTTAGATCGTCGAAATTTGGTTGGGAAGCATGAGGTCCTCACTTTGGTCCTCATTAGAAGCTCTTCCTATATATATAAGGACTCAAGATTTTATTTTTTATTTTTGGATAAATCGGAAATTTATAAAACAACTACGAAACAAAAAAGAACAACATGAGAGGAGTTTCTCCTCTGAAATAATTGGTCTATTAGGCCGAATACCAAGTTAGTAAAATTATCTATATCTGGGAAGAGGAGTTCCTGTCGTTCACATGGTGCACGATTATGTGGTGCAGGGTATTTGGCCGTCCATTGCTAAAATGCACGGCTCGAATTTAATCACAGTCCCATGTAAATCCGAGCCGTCCATTACTTGGATTAAATTCGAGCCGTTTATTTTTGCAATGGACGGCCAGATCTCCGCACCACACGGTGATGTGTGCACAGCAAGGGTGCATGTGTGCAAAAAATGAATTCTGAAGTATTTTGGTACACATACATGTACTATATATGTAATTAATGTATTTGGTATATACTTTTCCCAGATAAAAATCTTGGGAATTTCGTTGTGCATTTCTTAATAGAATTCATCACTAAAGCTTCTACTAATAACCAAGCAAAACCATGAGAAGAAGTCATCTTTGCAAAACCCTAGTCAAAATACATTTGAGGTCCCCCCCCATCTACTAGCTTAAAATAAACGCCACAGGGCCTCTTAGTACGTTAAGGTTGTCTCACCATTTTGGTACCACAATCGTAATGCTAACCCTCCCCTTCTTGAGCCGTGAGGCAGCCGGGGTGGGATCTGCAATTTCACCGCTTTACAATGCGTTTCGTACTATCTTTCTTCGCGAAAGCTAATGTTGCCCCTCCTCGAGATCTCTAGATAAAGAGAAATATGACCTTCGGTGGTTCGAATACATATAGTAAGGATTTATTTTATATGACTGACAAAGGTTCGAATATATATATATATATATAGTAAGGACTTATTTTTCTATACTGCTTTCTATTCTGTAGTGCCCTATGAATCTCAAAATAATGAAAAAGGTAAGAGCATTTACACGCATCTGTCCCTTGTTTTACGTTGTTTTTTCTCATTTATTCCCGCTTTTTTGGGTTTGTGTAATATGGTCCCCCGGCTTAAAGATTGGTTAGGGAAATACTAGAGTTATTTTATTGAAAGAGTTTATGTACTATATTTATAATTTAGTCCATTGAGATTTGTTTTGTATGATGGTCCCCATGATTGTAGTACCCTAATTGATTTTTAAACGAAAATATAATGTTTGTTGTTTAGGGACCACTTATACTATATATTCTCTAGGTTTTGCGAATCACATTTCATATTTTTATGTTTCATTGAAATTAGCACAAATAAACCAAGGGGATCACATCCATTATATGTATTCTTTTTCTTTTTTTGCCAATTAGTACGTCTGAATAAAATTACTAGAGAGCCAACCTCTTATCCATAAAAATCGAATCCTAAACCTCATTTTGAAAATTTACGTGCACCAAGTACCCGATGAGGCGAACAAAATAAACGATTTGGATCAAATAATAAAACCCAAAGGGGCCCCCATATCGGATGCACATCATACACTTTCAACCCTAAAAGAGCGATACACAACCATTCGGCCAAACCCCGAGGTTTATCTATTATATGTATATTCACTTTGCACTGTTTCTGAACATTTCATAGGTTGCTATAATAGTACCCTCGAATCACTCCTTCCTTCTTGATTCCATACAGCGTCAGTATTTTAATGTCACTAGCTTGTTCATTAACACCAAAACTTGAATAGTATTTAATTTTCATGCAATTTTGGATGTGTAGGATATGTACCCTTAAATTAATCTTAAATTCTTAAGCATAAAAATACAAAACACCGAGGTAAACATTAGAGTATATAAATGTAACGAATTCAAATTAGTTGTGTTACTAATGTTACGAATTTCTGTGTAAAAGTTTAAATTCAATATCGTTGTTTACTCTGAGTTTTTTTTAACGCAATTTAAGGGGTGTCCAAATATGGGGTGTGCATTATAGTATCTCTCACCTAATTACAAAATGGCTGACCTAGCGCAATGGGTGGATACCATACCACTATATCTATCCCATCCCCCGCATTGATCTCCGACAGAACTGTTTCTAACCCTCCGTTTCCGTCCCAAATAGAATCAGGGATCCAAACTTTTTCTTTATTTAAAAAGTATCTTTGAAATTAGTACTACGCTTAATATTACAAATATTAAGATGTCCTGTAATTTTCAAAAAACATAAAAGATTGTAGTGAACACTTACACTTCTCATCAATTCAAATGGACAGTTATATTTTTTAGAGTTTACGAAAATATAAGTTTATACATTTTGTAAAGAAAGGGTACGGTATGGGGACTTGTAAAAAGTCTCCAACACATTCCCCAAAACTTCTTTTTTTCAAATCCTTCCTTGAGTTCGATCAAATCTCCTAAAAAATTCCGAATTCTTGATCTGTACTAGGCGGAGACCGAGAAGGGAATAGTCAAATCAAATAGAATTGTCATATCTAGCCTAGTGGTAAAGCTGCCTATTGTGACCTTAAGGTCACAGTTTATATTCTCAAATTTTGTAAGGTAAGGGTGCGTACATTAACAGTTCTCCAGACCTTGCATGTGCATGAGATTTGTGCACTGATTACACCTTTTTAGGTGTAAGTACTGCGAAATGCCTTTTTAAAATATTTTTGGCACTCTCATATGTATCATCCTTATACATAGACTTCGGATCAAAAAAAAAAAAATCCTTATAGATCGACATGAATCCAAATCGATTATTCGGATATTCATTACTTTATGCAAAATGAAGATACATGGTCGCAAATGAAAGCTTAACAATATAAGGTCAAGAGTACTTGAGAGTCGGAGTTAGGTCGGATCTTTCTTGTAGGGATATTACAATCACATACGAGACTTTGTCTCAAATATAAATTGCGCCTCTTGGTCGATCCCAAGAAATTAACGCACGCACGCATAAGATAATTCGAACAACTTGATTTATATATATAACTAGCGCATGTCTGTGCTAGAAGGCATGGTGTGGTGTCCGGTTTTCTAGATGATCCTTTTGAACTGCTCTTTATCCACCGTGAGTGACGAGTGTGAGTCTCTAGGGTACACCTGCACACATAGCACCCGCCGTTAGCACCCAACCTGGCCGGAAGTTGGCCAAGGAAGGCACTCCGATGGTCTAGTAAGTACCAAAGTGACGTGTTATCAGTTTAGAGAGAGTGAATTGTGTATCTTCTAGTGTTCCTCCTCTTCCTTTTTATAGGCTCCTCCTGACTTGTGCTCCAAGTCCAGGGGCAAATCAGTCATTTGGCTTGGATGACATCACGACACGTCACAAGCCAAATTTGTTATCATTGCATGCAATTGTCTCGAATTGTAGCTCGAAACTTGTTATAATGGCTTGGTCGCTGTGATGGTGACGTATTGACAGCTGTGGATGACATCACGCGTGATGTCATTTATAAGCGATCACTTGGATTCCTCGCGAGTTAGTTTGGGTTTTGCCTGGCTTGGATGACTCGCCCAGATCAATGTCTTCTTAGCTGAGACACTGGCTCCTACCGGTCTAAGCCGTCTCAGCATGATCCTAATCGGCTCGATTGATCTTGGAACTCATTCCATCTAGGCTCTGGGCCCGTAGACCTGTCCGCCTATGGGCCCCTTTGGGAATTTTATTTTGACCCACTACACAAGGCTCGAACAATTCCCTGTCCAACTATTCTAACTATGCAAAAAAATAAAATAAAGTAGCCCAATCATATTTATTAACCTGATTAACTTGAATAAGCGAATAAAGAATGAACAATATACTAATTTCTAACTTTTGCATGCACAAAATTAAACACATAAAATTTCATGAAATTTCGGAGTAATCAAGAATCCTTTCCTTGATAAACTAAAATGAAGAAACAATTTAGCAATAAACTAAGAAACAGGAGAAGTCATTTTTCGAGAAGTCGTTTTTTCAATAAACTTTAAAGATTGTTCATTTAGTCGAATTCACTAGAAAGTTACAAAAAAATACAACCATTTACTTGTTGGTTGTATTTTTTTGAACGGCAAAAATATAACCATTTACAAGAACTAATAAAATCATAGCTCTCTAGCTATTTCAATTAGTACATTTAAAATTTTACTCATGGGCTAAAATAAAACTAACAATAAACTAAGAAATAGAATGTATGATCAAACTGGATTTCCAATCGAAATTTGTATCAATACATCGGTAAAACCATCAATCAACCATTACTCTTATCAAACCTAATCAATACATACTCTTTGAACTCCAATTGCTCGATGTGGCCATAATGGATAGAGTGCGGGCAATCGTCTTTGAAATCAGGGAAGGAGGGAGATTTTTTTTTTCTTTTTTGAGAGAGAAAGAATACATTCAAAATTTGAAAAGAAAAGGAAATCCAATGACATTGTGGGTATCCGAGAGAGAGAGAGAGAGAGAGAGAGAGAGAGAGAGAGAGAGAGAGAGAGAGAGAGAGAGAGAGAGAGAGAGAGAGAGAGAGAGAGAGAGAGAGAGAGACTGCGTGATTGGTGGGATTCTTTATGAATGCATGAGTTCTTTTATAGTCGGTAGATGTGGCCATTTGATGAATTAACCCAAAACATGAGTAGCCTAATTTTATATTAATCTGAAATCAACTCAGACCATTAGACCTTAAAATAAAGGGTTGAGATTTATTGATAGACTATCGTCTTGCCAGTGCCTGAAGGCATGCCTGAACATAAGAGAAGAACTGAGTGTGTGAGAGATCCAAAATGAAATCAAGCCAATAATCACACAGAAACTCACACAAAATGAAATCAAACCAATAATCACGCAGAAACTCTGCCTATGCCGTCTTTGCAGAGAAAACCGCGGTGGGAGAGAGAGCAAAGAGAGGAGAAACTTAGGAATGTATGTTACAGTACTTGCCAAAAATCCAATCACGCAGTGTTCTAAAAAAGGAATTACTTCCAAATTTCCAATTTCAATTATAGGAATGAGCTCAAATGCATTTCAATTTTCAACTAATAAGATACGGCTTGATTAAAATACAAAAGCTGATAAGACATGGCCTTAGCAGAATCCAAATTTTTTCAGATCTGTCTAAGCCGTTTGATTCTTTTGTAGCAATGTCAGCCATAGAAGAGAATTCCTTCAATTTTGGATTGTGAATTTTGAAATGAAAGTAATTTCAGCCTTCAGATCTGTTGAGAAGAATCTTTAAAATACAATCATGACATTAAAATGACACGATTTTACGTAGGGGACAATTAAAATGGGACGGAGGGAGTAGATGTATAAGATTCAAAAATTGCTATTCCTATCAGAGAGAGAGAGAGAGAGAGAGAGAGAGAGAGAGAGAGAGAGAGAGATTGGTGGGATTCATTATCAATGCATGAGTCCTTTTGTAGTAGCTAGATGGGAGCCATTAGATGAATTTACCCAAAACATGAGTGGCCTAGATTTATACTCATCGAAAATCAACTGAGGCCGTTATTGAAATAGATGGTTGAGATTCATAGGTAGATATATAAGACTTAAAAACAGTTCTTTTTTATATATAGATATATAAGTTTTTAAAACTGTTCTTCCTTATTATATACATATATGTATTACGTGCCTCTCTATTGCTCTGACCTAAATTAATCGATGCCCTATTCTCAAGTGGTAAGTAAGCTTCACACAAACATTCATTTATATAGATCTCACGCTTCAAAGGAACACTACACAAACCATTGATCCATTCAAGAAACTTGAAGGGAGGTTAACTAAGGATAACTAATTAATTCATGCATTTACATTGTCAATTTTGTTGCATAACGAAGGTTTTTTCCATCCATTTGTTGGGACTTCAATTGTAAATTTCACAGGAAGTTTGTTCTTAATTTGAATTTGAATGTGGAATACATAGAACCCCAAACTTGGCTTCCATAGAATAAGATTTTAGACAATTTTTTACCTTGCAGGGATAAGTACAATCCCAAAATCTGTAGATGTGAATTTTTGACAAACACTCACAACAGTTGTTTAAATGCCAAAACTTTAAAATCTGCTCCAAATGAAAAAAATTCGTGAACACGCACGTAAACTCAAGAAAGTTATTGTTGTCATTTCAATATGCTATATTTGCTACTACAAAAAAGATCCGCACTAACGACTGCCGAGCCCAAGCTCACGCCTAAGGTAATGGGACAATTCATAACAATCTCTGATCAGCCGCTAGCACTACATCAAGAATTGTCTCAATCTCTCATAACCTAACTCTCCTATTTCTGACCTTTGTTTTCATTCAGTTGTAGACTTTACAGCCTAGTGGAGAGAGTGTGTATAATGATGGGTTGAATTGTCTCTGTTTCTTATGCTCCACCAGAATGTGTATCTGAATTGAAACCACTTGCACAATCTTGTATCTCATTCACACACACACACACACACACACACATAGAAAAATGCTAAAAATAATTCATTGGGTTGTTGTTAAGTTAAAAAAATGTATTTAAATGTATGAACAGTGTACAAAAGTATGTGAAAATACATTGAGAAGTACATAAAAAAAGCATAGGACACCAGAAGAAAAAATACAATTGGAGACTAACGGTTTAGGTTAGTCGCCAAATGTGCACTATTTGGTCGAGGGAAATATATGCCGAGTAAATATACACTACAAAAGGTGCAACTCTTTTCGTATTCTTGATCCTCTAAATTCTTTCGTGCCTTTTCCGTATCTTTTTTCTTTCCATCCATGCTCAATATTGTCCCTACCAAATTGTCATATATATTCTACCCTATATGCATGACATCGAGACAATGTCGGAGATTGAGTATCTTCTAGTAAGGCAGATCAAAGACAAGGATTTTCTTTTCGAATTCAAGTTTTTTCTCATATTCATCCCTACGTGTTGTTGATTGTATATTTTCCAACAGGCTTATATGTCCCTAAATTAATTTGCTCCAATATTACTTTGCTAAAAAACTCCATAGGTCTAGTCCAATCCTCAAATTTACCATGACATAGCTTGCTCCTTCGCCGAACATGAGTCTTATGTAGGTAGCAGTGAGCACCCAAATATCCAATCGTAGTCCTTAAAACAACTGATAAGTTGTCCTCATTGCAGATGGGGCAAGCAAAATAACCCTTTGTAGACCACCTGAATATGATGCCATAAACAGAGAAGTCATTGATGGTCCACAACACAGATGCACATAATGTAAAAGTTTGTCTAATAGAGGAATCATAAGTTTGCACACCATGCATTCTTCCACAACTCGAACTCATCAATAACGTACAGGCGCAAGTAAAGTCAATGTCTCTTCTAATGGCTGATGGACTAGAAATAAGAAACAACATGAAGCAAAAAGGCTCTTTCATGCACTTCCATAGTGGAAGATTGTAAGGCACCATGATAGCAAGCCACATCCTATATAATGCACTATATTTCCAAAAAGAATAAAACCATTAGTGGCCATCCCAAGCCTCACATTTCGTGGATCGGCAGCAAAATCAGGAAATGGCTCATTGAAGTCCTTCCATTCATGACATTGACCGGATGACTTGATTTGTGTTAGAACTTGTGGCTTATATGGAGAGGTACCAATAAGTTCTAGAAGAGAGGCCAAATGAGGAGTGGAGTGAGGGGAGCAAAGCGACCAAGCGCTCTCATGGACGTATCTAGTTTTGGGGAACCACGTGAAATCTGTATGTCAATTTCTTTATTGTTTTCGTATTCCAATATTGTGTGTTTGGTGTTTACGCTTACAATTTGTCATCATCTCCACATTTGTTTTTGTGCAGTGTCATAGTAGGAGTTGTTTTCTCTTAAAAATATTGCCTTTGTAATCTCGGAGTCAATGGTAAGTATTGGTATATTTTGTGGGGATTTTTTTACCAGTACCATTGTCCACCTTGTACTTAGGCTTCTTACACATAGGGCAATTTTGCAATTTTGCATTCTCCTTCTATGGAGTTTGCAGCCATCTTTGCATGCATGAATGGGCACATTTCCCAAATCCAAATCTCTTAAGAATTTCTTCACTTCACAAATTTTCCAAGGAACAGTCTTATCACAGTCTGTAGCATCTATTTAATAACTCTATAACCATATGGAATGTATCATTCCTAAAGTTTTTATACACTTTAACATGAAGCATCTTACAATGAATGCTAATATATTATTTGCACATCCAAGATAAGCTTTACTTTTGGCAGCATTCAACAACTTATCAAAATTTCACACATCTTCCCTATCAAGATTAAAAGGCAATTCATCGATATCATCACCCAATATGCCACCAACATAGATTTGTTCCGACATGTCACGCAATTGGTTGTCATCCTCGAGGATCTCCCCTCCGGTTTCATCCCCAATACCTTCATTGTGTTCATGATAGTCATCATCTTGTGTTTGAGCCCATGTTACACCCAAGTCTTGTAAGAAGAGTCGATTCTTTTTCATATCAAATTGTGTTTAACAACTCTACTGCTGAGTGATTTGCTAGTTAGACAATCAATACATGGACGCAAAATCTCAACCTCTGGTTCTATAAAACCCCTCATCTTGATTTGCCTCCCATGCTTCTTTCAAACTTTCAGACAATTTGGGTGAGTTAACCAAGCATTGAAAAACTTGAATGGCTTAGGTCCCCATTCTCTCTCATCCTCCATAAGCAGTATGGGGCAATGATCAGAATATTCCTTGGCAAACCCCATTGCTTAAGTTTGAAATGTTCCAACCATAAAGGATCAAGCAAAAATCTGTCAATTCTACTCCATTTCTCATTCATTTGGGAATTAGACCATGGGGATTTTACTTTGCTTTCAATTTACCTCTGGTTTGAAAATCAATTTCACTAAAAGCCAGTTATGTGGGGTGGGAGTTGATCCTACTAGCCTGGCTACATATGCTAATATCTTTGGTTGTCATGGTTAAAACTGCCACTTAAGTACCTTGGTCTGCTCCAACCCAAGGAAACTGTCAAGATGGCAACCGGTAATTGAGAAAATGAGGAAAAAGTTAGTTGCTTGGAAAAGGAAATATATGTCCATTGGTGCCCTTTTCATTCTCCAAGGCTGAAATTGGATGGATTATATTGGGTTACTTTAGGGTTACCTTTGTTGAGGCCTCTACTTTGACATATTTTTCATTATAGCTGTTAGTTTGATTGGCCTTCTGTCTTGGCCTCTCTTTGTTCTCTGTGGTTTGGTTCTGTTGTGAATTGTCATTTTTTTTTTTAGAATAGATGCGTTTATTAAAGAACACCAAACCAAAAGAATCTAAGGGATAGCCTTGAAATTCGCAAACTTACAACCAAAATAAGACAGACATAGAAACACCCGTCCCTATTGGGAAAAAAGAACAACAAAATAGGCCAATTCTAGACACTAATGTTAGAGCACATACAAAGGGATACCCCAGTCAAGGCTAAGCCTCACATTATCTACAGAATGTGGTAGCTTCCTCCTCGAAAACACACAAGCTTTGATCTCCTCCAACACTCTATGCACCACCATTGCCGAGTCTACACCAACTTGTTGAAAATTCTTCCAAATGTGATATATAGTAGCAGCCATACTTAATTTGTAAATGAAATTCCTCACAGACTGCCCTTTGCAATTTCCAGATCCCCATATAATCTCTTAATTCAAATCTAGCACTTGTGAGTTACATCCACTCTTAAGTCGAATCTCATTCCATATAGCAGCTGCAAATGGACATTGAAAGAATAGATGGCCATGCGATTCCATTCCTCCAACACACAACACACAAGTAAAATCATTGGTGATCCCCCAAACATGTAACCCGTCTTTTGTTGAAAGCCTACCAAGGATAGCTAACCACTGAATGAAAGTCCATCTAGGGACTTGTTTCTTGTGCCAAACCATGCCATACCAATCCACCACTGGTGCTGTACTTCGAAGAGCCATCCAAGCAGATTTAGAAGAGTAGGATCCAATGGTATTTAGAGTCCAAATGACCCTGTCTTCTAATGACAGCATCCCGACGCCTTGGCCATTTCCAATGTCCATCATCTATAATTGAACAAACTTTGGCATTAAGGGATCTCCCTAGATTAAATGCAACTCTATCACCAAAGTTTTGGAAAAGAGGTCCTAGAGAATGCCAATTATCTAGCCATAGAAAAGTATTCAGACCATTGCCAATGACACGTCTGATGAAATTCTCGCCCTCTCTTCTAAGACCAAAAATCTTTCTCTTCTTTATCTATATCTTTCGTCTTGTAGAGCAAAAAACAAAATATATTTCGGTTTGGAAGCATGCAACTCTAGTCCAAATGAAAATGATCCAAAGAGAGAAAACATACTCAGGTGAGCAAGAGTTTCATGCTAATCACATTACGTAACTTAGCAACAAGATTACCAAGAAAAGACATAGAAGTCAAGAATAGGTGATTGGTTTCTAGCACTAATGCCATCCACAAATCTTCAAAAGCTGCCATTACAAAAATAATAGAGAGGATGGCAAGAAACGTTTTGTGCTACATTAAGGGGTGTTTTGGCAAAATAATTAATTTTGGATTATATTTTTTTTTCCTTAATAAAAAAAATTACATTTGTTAGTTTTGCGTCTATTTTATGTGGATTATTAATTCTCTCGCGATGAGAAGAATCTAAAAAATAAAAAATTATGATCAAAATTTTAAGTAAGTTCACTAATGAAAAAAATAATCTAAAATAGACTGACTTTATAGATTATTTTTACTTTTATATTATTTTTTTCTTTATTCACAAAACTTTTAGTTTGGTTAACAAATTTTTTTACTTACTTTCTAGACTCGTTGAGACGAACCAATAATCCACAAAAAGTTGACGCAAATCCCAAGTGGGAACATAAAGGACAAAAAAGTAATCCGGCTTAATTATTTAGCCAAAATACTCCTAAGAGGTGGGATTGTATCTTACTGTTACACTTCACTGCCATACACTTAACCTTCAGGAAATCATTGATCTATAAACAGAACGTAAAAGAAATCAACGGTCTAAGAAGAAGATTGGTACCAAAAAGTACAAAGAAACCATAAAACGCATAAAACCCCCCAAAATCAATCTCCCTATTTTAAAGTAAGTAATGACACCCAATGTTTACATAAAAAAATCCCAAAAAAACCAAGTAGAGAGGAAGGACGATAGACAAGTTGACATTCAATCCAGTGAAGAATGCAATAAATCGTACGAAAATAGTCACCCAGTAACCTAGTAACCAAACACTGCATATAAATCGTGTGAAAACAGAGCAAAGCTTTAGCGTCGGCCATAAAATTTCCACCAACCCGCATGAAAATTGTGGATTGGCACCACGTTTTTCCTGACCACCATGTATTTTAGTCGGTAAAAAGTATATTTTCAGCGACTAAAATTATGTTCTCGGCAATAATGTTACATTTAGCCGACTAAATAAATTTTGTTGGAAATTTTAGTCAGGAATTGCGCTTCTTCTTTTTTTTTTTTTTGGTAGTGAGAATATGTGTTTTTTCTGTATTTTTCTTAGCCTATTGAAGATCCATGTACAGAATACATATCTAAAGACAAAAAGCAGATGTTCGATTTATTGTTGATACGAAGGTGCATGAATATAGAGGCTAGCTTTCAATTTAGGCATTGTCCCTTTTCTTGTCCCCATGGCTACTAGCTAGGTTCACATCATGTGATGTGAATCATGTCCAATCCGAATTCCCCAACACAAGATAAAATCTTTTAATGCAATGATATGAATATAGATTGTTGGGTATTTTGGCCCCCCTCTAATAGAAGCAGACTCGCGAACTATTAGGGAGATATTAGTTCCTCTCCATTCCCCTCCACACTCTCAATTTTCGTCCAATAACTATAAGTCTACAAAATAGCATTACGATCAGCTATCCATAGATGCGTAAACACATTGCAAATTGTTATGCAATATGAATGGTAAATATATTTTACAGTTTAACCTTGCAATTTACATAACAAAGTGTAATTTATTTTTATATCTGTCCATATTTGATCATATTGATATAGTGGCGGCTCCAGGAATTTGTAACAATGTATTCAGAAATTACGTTAACTATGTTAGCTCTATTATCCAACAATATATGCACACAATTTCATATGTCAGTATAAATAGTGCAGTCAACAACAAAACCTCTATTCCGAAAAGATTGTTTGCTACGCAAAATGAGAACATATGCGTGGTGGACAATCTTTTGAGAATGGAGGGAATATAATTCTATAGTTTTCTGAAAGAGATTACATTTTTTAAGTCAATGTTAAACTAATATATTAATTTACTAGTACCCTTTTCAAAGAAATTGTGGCGATGTAACGAGATTTTTTATCACAGTCTTGCATTCAAAGGAAGCTTGTTATATTTAACAAGTTTTGCAACGTAGTCATAATTCTATGCATTAAACTAACAAAAAGGCCAAGTTTGGGGCTTTAAAGAGTGTTTAATCCAGCCTAACTTATTTTAAAGCCTCCAATACATTGATGTGAATTTATTTAGGGTTCAAGGACAACACTAGACAAAAATACCCCTAATGATAAAAAAAAATTACAAAAAGAAAGCACATTTGATACAGCCTTGAAAGCTCTGTTAAAAAAAAAAAAAAATACAGCCTTGAAAGCGACATGTTTTACCTTTGAAGCGACTAATGTCACTACCTTGAAAGCGACGGGTGGTCAGTGCCTCACTTTTCTTTCATGCCCCGTCACACACACACACACACACACACTCTCTCTCTCTCTCTCTCTCTCTCTCTCTCTCTCTCTCTCTCTCTCTCTCTCTCTCTCTCTCTCTCTCATGTGTGGGTCCTGAATGGGTGGGACAAAATTAATTGTTTCTTTAATTTTGGGATTGGGTTCAATTTTTGGGTTCAATTTTAGGAGGGTTAGGCTTAGGTTATAGTGAGTTTAGGCACTTAGGGTGCACTTTCCAATTATAGGGTTTTAGTGGTTTAGACACTTTCATAAGGTACCTTAGGGTTTTAGGCACTTTCATATGGTAC
Source organism: Vaccinium myrtillus (assembly GCA_016920895.1). Taxonomy (NCBI): domain Eukaryota; kingdom Viridiplantae; phylum Streptophyta; class Magnoliopsida; order Ericales; family Ericaceae; genus Vaccinium; species Vaccinium myrtillus. The sequence continues at coordinate 8,806,926 of CM029277.1, forward strand.
CCTAGGGTTTAGCTTTAGGCACTTTCATTAGGTTTGGAGGTTTAGGCACTTTCATTAGGTTTGGAGGTTTAGGCACTTTCATAGGGTTTCGGAGTTTAGGCACTTTTATGGGCTAGCGGGGGCATTTTTGGAATGTATTGGTGATTTGTCCTCTTGGCATTAAGGAATTAGTGTGTGTCCTATTTCCATGATTAACTCTTATACCATGTCCTTGTCGAAGAAAGACTCAAATTGGCCTAAAGGCCAAGTTGGGGGCTTTAAAGGGTGTTTAGTCCCGCCTAACTTATTTTAAAGCCTCCAATGCATTGATGTGAAATTATTTAGGGTTCAAGAACGACACTAGACAAAAATACCCCTAATGATAAAAAAAATTACAAAAAGAAAGCACATCTGGTACAGCCTTGAAAGGGACAGGTTTTACCTTTGAAGCGACTAACGTCACTACCTTGAAAGCGACGGGTGGTCAGTGCCTCACTTTTCTTTCATGCCCCGTAACACGCACTCTCTCTCTCTCTCTCTCTCTCTCTCTCTCTCATGCGTGGGTCCTGAATGAGTGGGACAAAATTAATTGTCTCTTTAATTTTGGAATTTGGTTCAATTTTAGGAGGGTTAGACTTAGGTTATAGTGGGTTTAGACATTTTGGATTTAGGCATTTTGGGTTTAGGCACTTAGGGTGCACTTTCCAATTATAGAGTTTCAGTGGCATAGGCACTTTCATAGGGTACCCTAGGGTTTAGGTTTAGGCACTTGGCATTAAGGAAATAGTTTGTGTCCTATTTCCATGATTAACTCTTATACCATGCTTTTGTCGAAGAAAGACTCTTAAACTAAACAAACCAAAAAATTTAGTCTACGTAATTTCGTGAATACAGACTTACTAGTTTTAAACCATGGGTAGTGGACACAGAGAGAGAAGGGAGAGCACGATACGTACGTCTATAGATTCTTCTTTTTCTCTCATTTTTTTTTCAAATCTCTTTTATTATGAGTGTGAGTTTTGTTCGAGCTATCATATTAGGTGTTCATCTATGAAGTAGTTGGATTCATGGGTGTTCATAATGGAGCGGATTAGCTGAGTGTTCAAATACACCCTCAACTAAAATTACCAGTACTAAAATACCAACAAAAAAAAAAATTAAGGGTGTTCAACTGCACACCCAAGGCTAGGTGTGCAGCTGCCAGTGTATTGATATTTTGTAGACTTACAATCTTTTGCTTGTTCTACGAGGTGAGTGATTCGAATCATAATTTTGGGCCCGAGACGTGAACAAAAATTGAAAGTATGGATGGGTGGGGCATGGGGAGGAGTTTCCCCCACCAAACGAGAGTATGGAGGTATGGGGCATGGGGAGGAATTTCTTCACGGAACTTTCATTTTATACACAGGCACGTAATAGAATGGAGGTTCCGTGAAGAAATTAAAAGAAAAACAATGACTACTCTGTCTTTATTCTTACACGTAATCCTTCCATGGCAGAAGTCTAAAAAGATGTAAAGAAAAACAATGGCCACTCTGTCTTTATTCATCCACGTAATCCTTCCATTGGCAGAAATCTAAAAAGATGATAAACCCGTTTCCGTTTCCGTTTATCCAAATTAATGACAGCTTGTCACACGCACGCAATTCAACCCGAAACCGGGACCTGCAGAACGGATTCAGGATCAAGTCTAGTGGAGGCATCTTAGTTTTCATAATCATGAAAATTCCTTTTTCTGGTCAACCATAATCAGATCATACGCAATTTAGACACTAATTAAAGACTATATAAAATTAATAATGCATACTTTTTACAAAAAATAAAAAAATGGGCACGCAATTTTCAACAATTTTTCTAGAATATATTTTATATTAACATCGACAAGCCTCTTTAAAATGGTCGAGATGGTTTTATTAATCATTTTTTAAAAAAAATATTTATCCATGATGGTTTAAAATAAAGAGAATCAAAAGATAAAAGCTCCAAGCAGACAGACAGTTTATAAATCAATAATTATGAATAAACCTGAAAACCAAAAATTGAAGCATATAATCAGTTGTAAAATTTTTATTTTTGATATATTTACAGGTATATATGCTAGATTAGTAACATAATTACATAATAATGCTAAACATATAAATTTACTAATATATATTTTTAGTTTTGAGTGGGGGCACGTGACCCCGTGTAATTCCATCCATGCTTACAGTGTGGGGGTGCACTATAGAGTTGCCTACTACAACCTTGTAGTGCACCCTGCACTATAGGATCCCCGGTCCATTCAACCAGGGTTTTTTTTTTTTAAAATTTTCTTTGATTCTACTCCAATATATAGCTAACATGGGTATAATTCCTGCATGACAAACCATTAATTTCTCCACATAGGCTGATTCGACATAGCTTATGTGTACATCTACCCAATTTTTTATTTTTTATTTTTTAAAGTAGAATTCCAAGTTATACAAAAGCTTAAATAATGTACGAAAGGTATGTGTAAGTATTCTGGAATTGGTAACTACCAATTCATTTTGAAGCTTAAACTAGCTAGCTAATAGAATAGCTATATTTTTAATAAATGTGAAGGTTGCAAGCAAAAAGAAAAATGAGGGACGAAAAAAGATAGCATCACAACGAGAGGATAGCAATACAACTATGCTGGCACACCTACCCCGACAATAATATATGCTATTTTAGCCCTGAAAGCAACAAGGTTGGCAAGGATATCATTAATCGAATGGCTATATAATGTGGGAATTTACAAAAAAAAAAAAAAAAAACAAAATTAAGACAAGATTTTGAGATTTTAGCTTTTATAAAGCTACTCTGAGTGTTCAGCCGAAACAAGAAGACAAGAAGTTGATAATGGAAAACAAATTAAAACAAAGACAAATGGGCCGGGTGGCACGTGTTTGACACAACCTAATTAACACGAATTTCGCTCTCACCTGTTTGACAAATCTCTTCACCAATAAATAAAATCAAGGGTTTGATTTTATCAAATCTTGATAAAATCCATTGGAGAACAACCCACAGAGGCACGTAATAGAATGGAGGTTCCGTGAAGAAATTAAAAGAAAAACAATTAATGGCTACTCTGTCTTTATTATTCCAGCTAATCCTTCCATGGCAGAAGTAAAAAAAAGATGAAAAGGAAAACCAATTGCCACTCTGTCTTTATTCTTCCACGTAATCCTTACATTGGCATAAGTCTAAAAAGATGATAAACCCGTTTCCGTGTACGTTTATCCAATACAACCTTGTTTTTTTTTTTTTTTTTTTTTTTGAACGGCAAAAAAAGAATTTTAGTAATATTTGGAAACGGATTCATAAATTAAAAAGGATCTCAAAGGAAAAAGCAATAAATAATGCGAAAAGTATGTAACAATGTGGCACCCCTCTCAAAGCGACCATCATACTACAACCAATGCATCCCGTACTACAGGATCCCCGGTCCATTCAACCTGATTTTATTTATTTTCTTTGATTCTATTCCTTCAATATATAGGCTAACTTGTGTATAATTCCTGCATAGCATCACAACGGGAGGATAGCATCACAACTATGTTGGCACACCTACCCGACAATAATATGCTATTTTACCCCTCAAAGCACCAAAGGTTGGCAAGGATAACATTAATAGAATGGCTATATAATGTGGGTGTTTACAAAAAAAAAATAAAAAAAAATTACGACCAGATTTTGAGATTTTAGCTTTTATAAAGCTACTGTAGCGTTTGTCCGAAACAAGAAGACTAGAAATTGATAATGGAAAACAAAACAAAGACAAATTGGGTGGCACGTGTTTGACATAACCTAAGTAAGACGAATTCGCTCTCACGTGTTTGCCAAATTGGGTGGCACGTGTTTGTCTTCCGAAGTTCACATTTACGACTGTTCACAAATGCAACGATGTGGTGCAAATCGGGATGTCACACTTTTCCAGCGATGCTACTGTCATCAAGTGGTGCCCAAGCTACCATCCCTGCCCCACTTATTAATTACTTTTCCTTTTTTCCCTCTGTGTAGTAATTATTCAGCGCTCCCAGGCCCCGGCCTTGGCATAGGACACCCAAATTTTGGACCGATAATAGGGTCCCAAAATGCAAGATCATATTAAATATTACGTAGGCAAATGTCATAGCAGATAAGTTGTTGTGGCGGTACCTAAGTCATCCATCTTGTATCCAGAAGGGTTCTTTGTTCAATTCTTCCCACCTTAATTTTTCACAGTAATATATTTTGAACATGAACAAAAAATTACTTCCTCCGTCCCTTTTTAAGTGATTCACTTGGAAAACGTGTATTTTTGCAGACATTTAAAAATGTACTTTCGCATATCGTTTTTAAAATTTTTTTGCACCAAATTAAAGTACTCAATGAGGACTTTAATTTGATATAAAACAAATTAAAAAGTTAAATAGAGAAATATGTTTTTCAGGGGTTTGAAATTGCACGTATTTTCTTATGGATCACTTTAAAAAGTGACGGAGGGAGTATAACTTATGCCCAGAACCACTAGACCACTAGGCGTTTTCAAACATTACATTGAGTAACTACAAATTCTTAGGGGCCCATGGCTGAGAACCGCTTAGGGCCCAGAAAATCTCAGGGCCAAGCTTGAGCACTCCTCCTATCCATTTACGTAGCGACAAATTATCTGGTAGGGGCAGTTATTACTTGCTTTTGTTGGGTGGTTAGGATACAATGATTGACCCACATAGTGTAATGGCGATCTTTTATTTATAGAGAGTACCACATGTTATTCCAGGAGTATCCAATAATTAGCGGTAAATGTGGCACTTAACAGACCAACAGCATGATGTGATGCCACCTTTGGACTTGTGTTCAAAATCATGAAACGTTCCGCTCATGTCTCTAGCAGAAAGGAGAAAATTTGATTGCTACCTTAATCGAATTGGGTTATTAGCCGATCTCCTATGGCAGGCTAATTCAAAGAAAATCATGTTCTTGTGGTTGTGGAAACCACTTATGTCATGATCTTAATAGTGGTTGTGCAAGCCTATCTCATGAACCGGGGGCTTTGCTGAGGGATGGCAGGCCCTGCGCGGACCCATTCGGACCGTCCATCTTGACAATCAATAAATAATATTTAAAATAATACTTCTTCTCTTCGCTGGAAGTAGGGGTGCAAACGAACCGAATCGAGCTTTGTTGTGTACTTGTGTTCGAGCTCAGGCTCGTTAAGTAAACGAGCTAAAAAATCGAGCTCGCCTTGGTCATAAACGAGCCGAGCCAATGATATTTACTAAACGAGTCTCCTTAAACGAGTCGAGCCTATACAATCGAGCCGAGCCAAGCTTTAGCAAGCTCATTAACTAAATGAGCCTGAAAATCGAGCTTGAGCTCGAGCTTGATTACTTAACGAGCTGACCCGAGCTGAGCCTTAATAAGCCGAGCCACGAGCTGCTCGCGAGCAGCTTGGTTCGTTCGCAGCCCTAGCTGGAAGAGTTCTATTTTAAATCTAAACCATTCAAAACACTTTTGGATAGTATAGATAGCGGTGGCGAGGCATGCCGACCCATGAGGATAGTAGAGCCTCCATGTTGTGGATACCCGCCCATTGCGGCACGAGCTCCCCACATAGGATGGCCAATGGCGTTTGTTTGGATAGCATCGAGGTGCCCGTTGCAGCGCACCGTATGAGTTTGTGAGAGTTACCATTTGATTTTGGAAAACCAAGAAAATAGAGAGAGATTCTAGGTATAGACAGAGATTCTAGGTTTTGGGAAACAAGGGTACGTTGAGGGAAAGAGGTTAGACACCCCATTCCGCCTAGCCACGAAGGTTAGCCCGATCTCACTCAACATAAAACTGTTTAAATATTTTAAAAGATTTCGCAAGTAAACTGGTTAATTAAGCCTTTAGATATGCATGATGAATCTGAAACATGAAAGAAACGACACGGGTTAGGGGGATTATACTCCATCCTTATATGTCATCTTAGAGCTAGAAACCCCTTACTACCCGAATCCCTCCCTGTCTTTCCTCAAACCACCAAAGCTTGATCATTATCATGAACACTACCCCTCAGCAGATACCTTTTTTCACAATTCTTTCGAATATAAACTAGACTTCACATCCTCCATAGAAATAATATCCCTTCCATACAACATCACAAAGTGTTCATATGATGCAAGCAAAGAGCATAAAACAATAAGGGCCTGGTCTTCATTATCAATCATAACAGCTATATTCTTTAAATTCATCATAATTCAGGGCAACTCTTCTAAATGGTCTTTTATGAGCGTACCTTCCTTTATACGGAACGTATAAAGGCGTTGCTTTAAGTACAACTGGTTGATTAGCGACTTCGTCATATAGATGCTCTTCAACTTCAACCAAATCCCAGCTACCGAATCTTCCTCCTCGACCTCGCGAAGCACATCATCGGCTAGGAATAACTGTATTGAATTGAGTACCTTCTCATCAAGATTCTCAAACACACTATCCTGCATGTCAACAACCTTCTTCGATAACCCCAACAAATCCTTGTTTGTTCCTTGTTGCACCAACAAAACCTAAATTTTGATACACCACAAACTGAAATAAGCGTTTTGCCCCTCAAACTTATGAACTTCAAAGCGAGTCACCATTGAAATGACCCCGAATACACAAACGCGGCGAAAAACACAAGCCTCAGTTTGAATACGGAGCTCTAATACCAATTTGTTGTGCCGAAACCCAACGTAATGAATATAAACACACCGACAAGAAAACAAGACACAACGATTTACGTGGTTCCCCCTCAAGCACAAAGCTCTAAAGGTACGTCCACAAGAAAAAAAAAAGCAACAAGATTCACTATAATGGGGAGAAATACACAGAGTCAGTTATACCCATAACTCTCACTTTAAGCACTCACATGACATCTGGGTATGAATCTCTGATAGAAACCCTAACAAAGCATCAAAGTTTCACACACACACGAAAGAGACGACTACAAACCCTTGATATATGAAATCCCAACTCAAGACAAAACCTAGGAGGTCACAAGGTTTCTATTTATGAGAAAGTACAAAAAAACTAGGTTAAAACACATTAAAACACGCAGCAACTGTCTCGTTCGTCCGGACCAAGCTTACGCTAGTCTGGACCAGAGATGCTGAAGCAAAACTAGACCAACCAGGACCTCTCGTCCGGAACAAGGTTGCTGCAAGCTTCTAAAACATCTGAGACCCACTGGTCTGGACTAGACTTCCCTTGATCCGGACCAGAGATGCTAAAACTGAGCTCTCATACCGAATTTCGCATTTTCTTCGAACGTGTTGAATTCAAGACATATCTCCAACGCACCTGACACATACGTCTCCCCTAAGAGCATAGCTGTTTACATATAAAATTAGCAAATCCAATAATTGATTGACACGTAATCAGAAATGCCAAACGTTGGCAATTACTTGTCAATAGAGATACACTGGATCATTGAATTAAAATTGAGTTAATACGGTGTCGTATTATTACTCAATTCAAATTAGCAGTTATTGGCAGTTACAAATCAAGGACGAAATAGAAACTGACTTCGAAGCCACGATATTTATTGCTAGACACATAAACTCCACATATAGATCTATAAAATGGGATAGTTGACAGTTAGAGTACGTGGAGTACTTCTCAAAAAGCAGTTATTCTTTTAAACGTGTAATCATTTGGATTAGTTGAGTAGTTATGCAGATTTCAAATCAAAACTTCAGGAGGAAGAATCTGAAGAAATTCAAATTCAGACGTGGGGAAGAAAGAAACTGCCAACTCAAAGAGCAGAAGTTAGAGTTCGAAGCAAGCCAAGTTCAAATTCATTGAGCGGGAAATTCAAACTACAAGCAGCGTCTATAAATAGAAGAAATTGAAGAGTGAAAAGCCCGAACAAATCTTCAACAAACAGCTATCAAAAAATGATGCTTGGTTTGTTCATTGGCAAGTAGTTTTAGGATTTCGAACTCAGTTCGAAGTAGATTAGGAAGTAGATTAGGAAATAGTTAGGATTATTCTCGATTGTTTGCATAACAATCACCCATTCTCGGTTGTTTTTATAACAATCACCAGTTCGAAGTTCTGTTACATTTGTATTTGAAGTTGAAGACAATTTCGAAGTAAGTTTATCTTTGATTTATCAATCGAAGTACCTTGTTTCTTTATTGTTTCTTTAATTTCCTGAGTTATTGGTTTGCATTTCTTCACTTATTTAGAAAAATCCTCTTAATTGAGGTAATTGAACCAATAAAACACAATCGCCTGATTAGACTTGGTTTTTCCAAAGTTAATTTGAGGGAGGAGATTGAAACTCTCTCTGGCACGCTCGCACACGATTATTTTATCACAAAGAAGTAAAAGAACCAGTAAACATTTTTTGGCACGCCCGGTGGGACCCGAAAGTGTTGAATGGCTCCAAAACTTAGGAAGCAAACAGATGATTCTCAAATTGGCCAAATGCCAGAAGATGAGAATAACATTAATCCTAGAGAGAATGAACATGCTGAGAGACCTCAAATAGGTCAGGAAACTTGTATTGGTCAAGATACAAATGTTGGAGTTGGCCAAAATTCTCGTATGAACACTAGGAACAATAGAACAGTGCAACTTGATGACCCAAAGAATCCAGATATTGGAGGAAATGTGTCATCTAGCCAATTTGCTGAAATGATTGCCATTTAAAGAACTGGCTCAAACCCAGAAGCTTATGTTACAAAAATTAGAAGAGCAATCAGGACTTAAGAGTAATCCTCTGCCTTCATTTGAGAAGGATAAAGAAGAGGCTAGCACAAGCAAATTTAAGTCAAGGCCTGGAAAGGAACCTATCAATGTAGATGAAATACTGAATCTTGGTACGAACTCGCAAAGGTGTATGATTTTCAAGCCCCCAAGCCTAGAAGAACATACAAACAAACCACTCATATCCCATTCGAACCTAGTTTTGATGGTGTACATGAGGATAAAGGTTATAAAAATGATGACTATGGGTTTGAAGGATATGGTCGTTCTACAGAAAATCATATTTTTGATAGGGCTAGTTCAAGGAGGCCTAATGTAGAATTTGGAATTCCTAAACATCCAGGAATACCAGAAATGGGAAGAGTGCATTCGAATCACCTTTATGAACCTGTTACAAGGCAAGAAGGAGATTACAGACAGCCTCAACCTTTTGAAAACCCTCATGATAGGTTTCCAGAAGATCATATGACAAGAAATATGAATAGGGAACCACACATTAACTCAAATGTTCATTTTAAAGGAAATCCCACCCTTAGAGATGAAATATTGGGCCTTATGCAAGAAGCTTATGGACCTCTGAACCGAGGAATACAAACTCAAGCTTATAGAAAACCTTATCCAGAATGGATAGATAGGCAGTTCGAAGTCCCTAGGGGGTTTAAAATTCCTGATTTCACATTGTTTCATGGGGATGGGAAACAATCGACCACAGAACACATTGCTAGATTTACTGCTCAGTGTAAGGAATTAGGTAATAATGGTTTCAGTAAGTTGAAATTATTCTCTAATTCTTTGACAGGAACTGCCTTCGAATGGTATTCGAATTTACCACCAGAATCAGTTCCGAGTTGGCAAAGGATGGAAGAATTATTCCATGCACAATTTTACCTAACTGAGCCTGAAGTCACTATGGCTGACTTAGCAAGGTTAAAACAAAAACCTGATGAAAAGGCTGCCCAATTCATTACTAGGTTTAAAAGGGCTAGAAACAAATGCAAACTTCAATTACCAGAAGTAGAATTTGTTAGGATAGCACAAGATGGTTTAAGTAGAGAACATAGAAAGAAGTTCGATTCTACTGAATTTAGAGATTTGGTTGATTTAACCTATAAAGCATCTAGGTATGAATCTTTGTTAGAAGAAGATGTTGATAGGAACAATTCTTCTTATTCTACTTATTACAAAGAGCCCACTTATGAGATTGATGCTGCTGAAATTATTGAACATGATCCTTGTGTGTGTGATTGTTTGGTTCGAAAAGATTCTTCTATAGCACCAAGGAATAATAAGAAAGCTATTAGCAAAGTATATTCATTTGATGTTTCCAAAGCAGATGAAATTTTTGATTACCTTTTGAAGAAAAAGTTTATCAAACTTCCTGATAATGTTAGACTTCCAACTTTGGAAGAAATCAGAGGGAAAAGTTATTGTAAATGGCATGCTTCTTGGACTCATTCAACTAAAAATTGTAATGTTTTCCGTGATAGGGTTCAAGAGCAGATCAAGAAGGGAAGGATCATGTTTCCAGAAAAGGCTATGGGAATTGATACTGATCCATTTCCAAAGATTGAAGAAGTAACTGCTAACACTAATGTGCCAACATCATTGGCTAAAACTGTTAGAGAAGTGTGGCAGAATAAACAAGTACATGTTGAAATGAATTCTGTGCAAAGTGGTAGAGGAAGGCCAAATGTTGGTCAACTTCGAAATGGGGCTTACAGAAACAATAAGCCAAAACATACACCAGAGAGTTCATCTCAAAAGGGATTCAAGCAGTCTCATCTTCCTATGCTCGAAGCTTCCTTTTTGGAATGTTTATGCATGGAATGCAGAGCCAATTATTTGGTTTTTAAAGACTTGGATCGACAGGGGGTAGATTTCTTTCCAAAAAGGATGGAAAGAAAGGCCTTAGATCGAAATAATGAAAGAAGACTTTGGGTAAGCCCAAGTCAAGGAAGAAATGAGAAACCTTGGTTGGTTTCTAAAAGAAATGTACCTTCTAGCCCAGTTCCACTAACTTCGAAGAGAGATTATCCTCCTTTGAAGAAGGTTAACACTGGGAAGGCCCCTATGGGTCAGGAAAATGAAGGGCAGGGTGAACAATTCTCCTTGGTAAAGGGGGTTCCTGATTGGTTTTTAAAGAAAATTAAACCAGAACTCTTCCAGGGATACAAAGCTCCTTCTAAGGTTGGAAATAAAATGGTCAAACCTCCAAATACCTCTGTTGGTCAATGGGTAGTAGTTCGAGATCCAAAGACCAAGAAACCTCAAATGATTCCTATGTTGACAAGAACTCAGAAGAGGAAATTGCAAAGGAGGTATACTAGTTTCCAAATGGAAGAATATGCCTCTAAGGAATATCCTAATGAGGGTGATAAGATCAATCCAAGATTTAACAGACTTCGAAGAGAAGACTCTGAGGAATCTCTTCGAAAAGGGTTTACTAAAGCTGAAATAGAAACATTGGAAAGTTTGGCTGCAAGGATGGATAGTGACATGCCTCAGAATAGTCCAACTTCACCAAATTCCTTGGCAAGCTATCAATCTGGTTTTTTAGAAGCCATGATAGTGGAACAGGAAGGAGGTGAAGGCATAAGTTCATCACCTGTTGAAACATTCTCTCCCATGGAAACTTCTGCAACAGAATTGCCTGAAAAAGTGGGCATAGCAAAAGAAGAATCAGATGTACCAGTGCAGGAAAAAAGGACCATCCAGTTTGGAACTTTACCTGAAGTTCAAATTAATATGGTTTCTCCTTCATTTAACTTTGGACCTTTTGGACCAAACTACTCACGATTCAAGGGCATTACATACCAATGATTTGCTCCTATGGAGGTCATTGATGTATCAAGTGATGATGAATATGATCTTACATATGATAATGGTTGGAATGATGGTTGGGAAGCTTTAATTTCAAAGGTTCAAAAAGAAGAAGAAGAGGAAGACTTTATGGTCATGGTTAATGCTTTGGAGGAGCGTAAGTAACATCAAAGGAAAGAGCAATTTTTGTTCTTAAACCGAAAATGATTCTAAGTATCCTTTGATTGTTGATTTGAATTGTGCTAATCTTTCTTACCCTTTCGAGATCACCTTCAAGTGATATGAGGCACCATTTGAAACCTTTGTACATCTCTCAGCAATTCGATGGGATTTTGTTAAACAGGTTTTGTTGATAATGGTGCAAAGCAAGAAACATTCTCGCCTTCAAGGACTTTGAAAAAGTTGGGAAAGAAAAGGTTCGATTGATCCCAACAAGCACATCTATTGCTGGCTTTACTGGTGAAAGTAAAAGTCCTAAAGGAATTGTTTCTATACGCCTGAAAGTTGGCCAAGTGGAAACTGATACAGCCTTTTTTGTGGTGGATACATTCACAAGTAAGTACAATGCCTTGCTTGGTAGGGATTGGATTCATGTCAATGGTTGTATTCCATCTTCGATGCACCAAACGATGATTGTGAAGTACGAAAATGGAAAAGAAGTGGGGGTCGGAGAGGTGAAAGCAGACCCACATCCTTTCAAGATTTGACAGAAATTGTGCAGAGGCTGAAATGTATAAACTCGAAATCATTCCTCTAAGTGAAATTGCTCAACTCGCCACCCTCCATCCAATGTATTGGAAATTGGAGAATTGGCAGAGTTAAAATCTAAGCTTAAACAAGCAATTGATTATGAATCAGACAATTCACCAGATGAGGCTGCTTGGATGTGAGTCCAAGACAGAGTTCGAAGAGGCCAACTCATTGGCTTTAGTCAAGTTTATGGCTCTAGAAATAGAGCAGAAGTTACAGGAAACAGATGATTGGGAAGAATTATTGGCTGAGAAATCTGACGGGGGGTTGAAGCCATTTGAATTCGAAAAGGCCTTTGTTGGTCGAGTTGATTCTCAAGATCCTTTAGAAGAAGTGGAATTGGGAGAAGGGATTGTTCCAAACACATTCAAATCAACAAAGAACTTGATGCTGCTTCGAAGGCAAGGTTGATCACAGTGCTTAAAGAGAACAAAGAATGCTTTGCTTGGAGCTATAAAGAATTGACAGGTTTGAATAGAGATTTGGTTGAACATAGATTGCCTATTAAATCTAATTTCAAACCTTTCAAACAACTTCCAAGAAAAATGTCTCCTGAAACCATCTTATTGGTTAAAAAGGAAATTCAAAATCTTTTAAATCTTTGGTTTTATTAGAACAAGCAAGATATGTGGAATGGCTATCAAATATTGTTCGTTATCAAGAAAATGGGAAGATTAGGGTTTGCATTGATTTTAGAAACCTAAACATTGCAACCCCTAAGGATGAATACCCAATGCCCGTAGTAGACATGCTGGTGGATAGTTCTGCAGGTCATAAAATCATGTCTATTATGGATGGACATTCAGGATATAATCAAATTTGTATAGCTGAAGAAGATGTTCATAAAACCGCATTTAGAGCCCCTGGCAATCTTGGGACCTTCGAATGGGTCAAAATGCCTTTTTAAAAAATGTGGTGCTACTTATCAAAGAGCAATGAACACTATTTTTCATGAAATAGTTGGGGTTTTTTAGAGTGTTACATAGATGACATTATTGTCAAATCAAAATCTATGGATGAGCATGTAGACCATTTGAAAATAGCTTTTTCAAAGATGAAACATTATCAACTGAAGTTGAATCCTGCTAAATGTGCTTTTGGAGTAACAGCAGGTAACTTTTTAGGATATCTAGTCCACAGCAAAGGTATTCAAGTTGATAGCAATAAAGCTAAAGCTATTATTGAAGTAAAACCTCCTTCGAATAAGAAAGAACTTCAAAAGTTTCTTGGTCAGTTAAATTTTCTTCGAAGATTTATATTCAATACTGGGGAAAAACTAAAGTCTTTTCTTCTGCTGAAATTGAAGGATGGAGAGGACTTCGAATGGACAAAGGAGCATGATGATGCTTTCAAGACCATCAAGGAGTATTTGATCAATCCACCAGTGTTTGTTCCACCTTCAAAAGGAAGGCCTGTCAAGTTGTACCTAGCAGCAAATTATGACTCAGTAGGAGTTCTGTTGGCTCAAGACAATGAAGAAGGAAAAGAACAAGCTATCTACTATTTAAGTAGGTTTCTTAATGATTGTGAAAGTAGATATTCTGCAGTAGAAAAATTATGTTTAACTTTGTTTTTTGCTTCGAAGAAACTCAGGTACTATATGATGCCTAGAGTAACCTATGTAATTTCCCAGACTGATGTTATGAAGTATATGTTGTCTCAACCTGTACTTAGTGGCAGAATTGGGAAATGGATTGTGTCCTTAATTGAATTTAACCTAGAGTATGTTCCTCAGAAATCAATTAAAGGACAAGCTTTGGCTAATTTCTTGGCTGATCATCCAAACGGAATTGAGACTCCTGAAATAGCAGATGTTGATACAGTGACAATGAAGCCATGGGAGATGTAGTTCGATGGTTCGAAAACTTCCTAAAAGGCTAGAATTTGAGTTGTTGGAAGCCTCATCAGGTTTTAAATCAAATTCTATTGCAGAAATTAAGGGTAACTAGAAAATATGATAAAATTGCTATTCGAAGCATTTGACATAGGTGATTTAGTTTGGAAAGGATAAATCATAACACTTCAAGCAGTTCAAATGGTCATGAATTTGGAATAACACAAACGTTTCATTCATTGATCAGAAAAACTGTACAATTGTATCTTTTAGGTCACTCAGTATAGGAGCACCTCTGGTACAAACAAAATTGTAAATTTCTTCTTGATCTGTAGTTCGCTGCAGTTGGCTTTTAAGATTGTTCGTGTCTGCAACAAACGAGGAAGCTTTGGTCAAAGAAACTTGCATATTGGCAGTTGTTTGGGCAATTTCCCCTTTCACCTTTAACAATGCTTCCTCTAGGTGAGCTTCTTCTTTTTGCAACTGATACAATTTGATAGCATCTTGATCATAAGAAGAAACTACATTTTGTGCCTCATTCTCCATATTTGACAATGCTGCCTTCAGACTTTGTCTTTGAAGATGTCTCTCTTGAACTTCACAAAGTTGATAGGCTTTTATTTGAAACTCAGAAACTTTAGTCAAGAGTTGTTTGTGTAAATCTTGGGAGGCAGGTTTTAGTATCCAAGCTGCTTGACAACAAATTTCTAAATACACCTTCAAATCTCCTTCGACCAATTTTTCAAAGTCCAATTCTAAAAATTGTTGAAGGACTTCCTTCAGTTCCTGAATCTCTCCTGGAGTAAGAGTAGGTTTGACCAACTCAAGAGGAGATGAACTATATTGAGTTTTGAGTTGAATAATAGGAGACTCCGGAGAAGGAGTTGGAGCTTTAGGATTGGTGATTCTTTGACAGAAATCACCCACTCTTAATTTGAACTGCTCCAATGAAGGGAGATCACCAACAATTGTGCTAGCAGAAGTACTAGTTTCCTGTTTGGAAAGATGCATAGACATGATTGAGTTTAATCCTTTGAGCATAAGTATAATGACTGTAAGTTCAAATTATAAAGAGACACAATACCTCAAGTGGAGGGACTTGTTCAGATAAAATTGGTTCTTCTGGAATCCCAGATTTTGAAGGTTGATCCATAGCAGTCTCATCAATCGTTATTTTTGTCTGATCAAAGGTTTTAATACCAATAGTATGGGAAGCAATTTCAGGGAATAAACTCTTGTCGTCCTTTGAAACAGAAGTATCAGTATGTCGAACAGGAATATCAGCCTCAGTAGTTTTGCCTTTTCCAAATTTCAAACTGGTTTCTGCAGTCTTTAGAACAGACTGAGCAGGCTCTGACATTTTTTCAGTTGAAGAAGCTTGCTTTTGAGGAGACTCTTTGTTAAGAGAAGCCTGAGCAATGAGTTCAGATTCAAGAGTTAGAGATCTTGCAGTAGCACCAGTAGCAGGAGGGTCAATTGGCTGTTGAATTCCAAGAGGATCTTGTTCAGAAGGAGTCTTCGAAGCTATAGTATGCTTAAATTTTGCCTTCTTCTCTGAAATAGAATTAGCAAACAAATTTAAGAGATATGGGGGTTCAAAGGTTTTGGTAAAACTAAAGAATACAAGAGCTTGCCTTTTACAAGTTGTCTAATTGGATCATTTTCTGTCTCTTCCTCCTCTGATTCTTCAATCAGAATTTTTCTCCTTCTCTTCGAAGCCTCATAAACTTGGTCAGACTTTGTGGCATCATGGCTCAATGCTTGTTTGGTAGCCCCTCTTCTTGTGCTTGGCTTCGAAGTTGCATAAGCAGAAGTTTGAATAGGTTCTGCCTATTTTCTGGTTTTCTTCTTTGGAGTAGACTCTGCAGCACTCAAAATCATAAGAAAAAATATGTTGAAAAAAGAAATGTTGATTGAGCCATAAAAGTCAAGAGTCACCTGTTGAAGAAGGAGATCTTTGCTGTTTAGATCTAGTTACCATTTGTGGTACAGATCGAAGTGGTTTGATATTCAAGGGAGTAAGCATTGAGGCAGGAGATTGAGCTCCTGGTACATGTTCTGTTCCTTGAGATTTTTCTTTTGAACTTTCTCCAAACCCATCATCTGATATTGAATCAGATTTTTCTTCAATAGCAATTCCAAGGTCTTTAACAAAATCTTGGACATTTGCAGACTTGAAATATAATCTCATGGAGTTGTGCCACCATCTAGAAAAGAGTGGAAGAGGAGGTTCCAAAACAATAGAGAAAATATATGGCTGGAATTGTGCTCTAGAATTCTTAAATTCTGCATTAAGATCTGCAATATGATCCTTATCAATCTTATTTCTTGTAGAGAGATCAACATTAATTTCACCAGGATAAGGACAAGGGATAGCTTGCACCAACCCAAATTGTCTTGCAAATTGTGCAGGGCAATAGATCTCAGCATGACCTTGTCTGCAGCCACCAACATAGGCTCCTATAATGATTTCCCTTGGAAGAAGAATACTTGCCCAAGCTTCACGATAATTAGGACTACCTCTTTGAGTCATAAGTCTGTTCAGCCACTTCGGTCCAATGTCCCAGTTATGAAAAGGGACAAAATCTCCTTCTTCTTTGTCCTCCCTCATTTGATGAAAGTATTGTAGATATCCAACCAAGGAAAGGGGAGTCGAAGCTAAAATGGTGAATTTGTCCCCATATACAGCGAGAGGAGACCTTTCTGCAACCTTTTGGTCTGGGAAATAAGCTAACAACCAGAGTTGCAGAAACCAGAGGGGACCTCCCAAGTTATAATAAAGTGGTTTAACATGATTATCAGACCCAATTTTGTAAACATAGCCTAAAAAGTGAGAGGCCAGATCAGTGGTTTCACCTTTTGTTAGAGAATAGGCTAAAGGTGCAAACTCGAGCATCATTTTCTTACCACCATGGCAAAAAATCATTTTGCACAGGGTATACCAAATGTAAGCAAACATTTCTCTGTCAGATACTTCATCTGAATATTTTCTTTCAGTATCTAGAAATTTGTTGTAAGAAGCGTTTTTCCCGGAATACTCAATCTCATCTAAAAATGGGACTTCCGTAGATGAGGAAATGTCAAAGAAAATACCATACGGAGGAGCCCAACAAGGAAAGATACATCTAAAACCTGGGAGCCATCATTCCAGATTGAATCAAACAATTGTATGAGGGATCCCGTAAAAGCTAGGGCAGCGTGAATAAGTGTAGGGTTTTGTAAGATACCATTTCGGAGCAAGGAAATGATATGTGATAAACCAACATCTTCTAGCTCTTTCCCTTTGGTTTTAAATATACGTGCAGACCAATCATCCCAATCTTTATCATAATTTGGCCAGCAAACAAAATTCTTCTTGGCCCATTTGGAGAAATCAAGAGGCCTATCTTTCACAAGATCACTCTTCTCAAGGATAGGGTAACATGATGTAAAATCTAAAGGAAGATCAAGAAATGCAGGCCCTAGGATTTGAGTATTTGGTAAAGTAGGATGTTCGATGAAAGCACGATTTTGTAATTTGCCACCACCGGTTTTTGATTCTAGAACTTCTCTAGTCACCAACTTCCTCAGGACGAAGGAAGGAGTACCTTTGAATACCTCACGTTCAGAAGCCATGATCGCAAGAGTGTAAGAACAAAGGAGGGAATACAAAGCACAGGAAAGTTTGAATATGTAATGAAGAAGTTCAAGCCCTAAAATTTATATTAGCTGATGAAACAAGACGGCATTTCGGGTCAAATATTCATAAAGAAGTAATTGGGCTTATTTTACGTCGGGCCCAAAATTTGAATTTTTTACCCATATTTAATATTTTATTTCAGTTTCGAATTTCCATATGATTCGAACCATTTTTATTGGTTTAAATATCACAAAAGATACATCATTATTGTTGTTCTGTATAAGTTCGAATTGGTTTAGAATGCATTGAAATGCTTCGAAAAGCATTCAAAGGTACAAATTAAACCATGGAAAGTTAAAATTACATTAACAAAGGGAAATTACATACTGCTAAAAAGATCCTATTACATTCAAAGGAGAACTAAACATCTACTGATGAACGAGCAGTTGTTGGAGTAGAGATGACTTGGAAGTAATGAGGAAAACTCCAAGTCACCAAAGCATGAAATCTTGCCCAGGAAAAGTTGAAAAATTCTTTCTCTTTCATCCTAACCCTCTCCTCTTCATCGAACTTGAGTTTTTTCTCAATCAATGGTCTGATTTTTAGAACCAGATTTTTGGCTTTGACTTCAGATTTAGCCAACTTGAAGGTATTTCTTTTAAGACAACTTTTGAATCTCTTTTGAAGCCTTGTAGAAATTCCAGATGGGGTATCGAAAGAATCTTCCTTCAGATGTTCAATCTTATTGTGAAGCCTAGTAATTCGATCATGAAGTATTTCATACTCATGAAGGTCTTGATTGAACACAAAAGCAGCAGTGTTATTCTTCATCCACATTCGCAGGAGAGGGATTTGACTTAGAAAAGAATGGATGAAAGTACCAGCTTGCTCAGAGGTGGTACATTGAAGAGTCTCACAAGCCCACAAGAAGTTTTTGTAAGGGATGTCTTCTTCAAGAATCCCTATCTCCAAAAAAGCAAATGCAGCCAACAATTCCTTGGCTTTAATAGAATTAGATTGTGGATAAAGAGAGTAAGAAATATCAGCATGATAAATAATAGGATCAAATTTGATATTCTTTAACTCTTGAAACCAATCTGGGTTTTCTGGAAGAGGTCGAAGAGAGAGGTTAGCTAGATCAACGAAATTTCCTTCAAAGTGAGGCTTTCGAACTTCATTTAACCAATATATAAATTGGCTACTAGCTTTTTGTTTAAGCTCACCATAGCCAGCGAAGCCTGATCTCTCTTCTTCAGAGACTTTGAAGAAAGCAGGAGTGAGACAGGTGGCAAATAGACTATCAAGTATCACTATGTTAGGATCACGTCTAATAAAGGGAGTTAAATACCTACTCATAGCCAATGAACGGTATTTGCTCCAACCTTTGTAACCAGCAGGATCATCCATTTTTACCACCACTATTTCAGATGGTAAACCCCATAAGAAGGGTTTAGGAGTAGAAGAAATTGAAGGATTCCATGGATCAATAGGCTCAGGATCTTCCGCTTGAACCACTACGAAGGAACGATCCCTTCGAATCTCACCAATAATTGGTGTGACGGTATTTTTGATATCAACAGGGATTGGGTCATTAAGAACCAAGTTTTCGAAAGCATTTTGGGTATTGGAGAAGTCAGCCATTATTCAATCGAAGGATGAATTAGTTTCTAGCGAAGGATGGTGATTAATTTTACCAGTAATTAAACCCTTTTTATAGGCAAGTTTTAAAGTTGGAAACGATTTAAATTCTTGAAGGTGGAGAACGTGGGTAATAACTGCCCATTATCCTTCAGCCCATAATCCTTAATTTTCTCAACAGAGAACGTAAGAGTAAATTATAACTGTATCATTGGAAGTATCAAGAACTGCTAATAACTTTTGCTTTGGAAGCTTACAGGAATTCGAAGCGGCAAAAGGCACATCAACACTCATTCAAATCCCTTGAACAACGATGTTAATGTGGGGGGTATGTTTACATATAAAATTAGCAAATCCAATAATTGATTGACACGTAATCAGAAATGCCAAACGTTGGCAATTACTTGTCAATAGAGATACACTGGATCATTGAATTAAAATTGAGTTAATACGGTGTCGTATTATTACTCAATTCAAATTAGCAGTTATTGGCAGTTACAAATCAAGGACGAAATAGAAACTGACTTCGAAGCCACGATATTTATTGCTAGACACATAAACTCCACATATAGATCTATAAAATGGGATAGTTGACAGTTAGAGTACGTGGAGTACTTCTCAAAAATCAGTTATTCTTTTAAACGTGTAATCATTTGGATTAGTTGAGTAGTTATGCAGATTTCAAATCAAAACTTCAGGAGGAAGAATCTGAAGAAATTCAAATTCAGACGTGGGGAAGAAAGAAACTACCAACTCAAAGAGCAGAAGTTAGAGTTCGAAGCAAGCCAAGTTCAAATTCATTGAGCGGGAAATTCAAACTACAAGCAGCGTCTATAAATAGAAGAAATTGAAGAGTGAAAAGCCCGAACAAATCTTCAACAAACAGCTATCAAAAAATGATGCTTGGTTTGTTCATTGGCAAGTAGTTTTAGGATTTCGAACTCAGTTCGAAGTAGATTAGGAAGTAGATTAGGAAATAGTTAGGATTATTCTCGATTGTTTGCATAACAATCACCCATTCTCGGTTGTTTTTATAACAATCACCAGTTCGAAGTTCTGTTACATTTGTATTTGAAGTTGAAGACAATTTCGAAGTAAGTTTATCTTTGATTTATCAATCGAAGTACCTTGTTTTTTTTATTGTTTCTTTAATTTCCTGAGTTATTGGTTTGCATTTCTTCACTTATTTAGAAAAATCCTCTTAATTGAGGTAATTGAACCAATAAAACACAATCGCCTGATTAGACTTGGTTTTTCCAAAGTTAATTTGAGGGAGGAGTTTGAAACTCTCTCTGGCACGCTCGCACACGATTATTTTATCACAAAGAAGTAAAAGAACCAGTAAACAATAGCATGGCCTCAAATTTTTAGTTAATTTCCCTGGAAACACTAAAATAGCTTTTGGAATTAATGGAAGGAAGAAAAAGCTATTAGTTTCTTCTATTTGGTTTTGCATTTTTCAACTGCATTTGGTTTTGCATTGAAGGAAAGAAAAGTGAGAAAACGACAAATTCTAAGAGGGAAAAGAGGAAAAGCAAATAGTATGCTGCGGCAGTAACAAAGAGCCTTCCAGTAATATGCACAGTAATCAAAAGATTTTTTCATCTCCCACTTCTCCGTAGCTTCTTCGCATATTCTCCTGTAAACCAAAAAAAGGAAGAAAGGAAATAGAGACCGACAAAGAAAGAGAGGAAATAAAAACGAAGGAAAAGAGGAGCAAAAGAATCATTAGTTTTTCTTTAGATAATTTTTCTTTTCTTACTAGGAATAAAATGTAGAGCAATAATTTTTCCACTTTATGCAAGTAAAAATACTTCCTCTTTTGAAAAACTTAATTTTTTTGGATAAATAAAATTGTATTTTCAAAAATAAATTTGTAAACTTGTTTTAAGTAACTCGTGAAAAAATATTAAAAGGATATTCAAAATTTTAATTCGCCAACAAAATATTACTACAAAGGAACAAACAAAAAAGGGGAGAGAGAGTATCATTGTCTTTAAATCTAAATGTGTAAGATTTATAGTATTGTGAAGAAGAGACAGAGAGAGCATTGCATTTAAATTAGTAGCAGTATATGTTCGAAATTCACTACCTCCTCATCCTTGTCAGTAACAGCTAAAACGGTACTTCGAAAGAATTAGAAAGATCGGAGTCCGCAACAGGCCCAAGCTCCTTCGAAATGTGCCTAGGCTCCTCATAAATAGGCAGTTGGGATTCATTCTCCTTGATTTCTCCCTCTTCAATACTTTCTGTCTTGGAACCATACGCATAATTTGAATTTGCCTCTTTCTCCGCACATGCATTACCCACAGCCGCCAAACTTTCTGCCGAATTCTCCACCATTGAATCATCTATGCGTGAATTCCCATTTGAATTAGATGTTTGAATATTCTGCCTTCCCACCCAATCAACATCTTCCACCTCACGCTTAGAGTTCTCCTCATCAACTAAGTCATTGCCCAATTTACTATCTTCCCTGACTGACTCAGAAGATGAGACGTTGCAGATAGAACAATGGCCTTGGATTACAATTTGTTCTTCCACCACCCTGACTTCAAAAATTTTACCTTGTACATCTAACTGAATAATTTCATTAATACTATCCCACCGTTCCGTAGAAATCATAACTTTACCAGCTGCATAAGAAAGACCTTTGATCGTTGCTTCATCCGAACCGATGACCTCTCCCCACAGTTGAGCCATTTTATGGAAGGTTGCAACACTCAGCCATGTAACGGAACTCCATAAAACGAAATCCAGATATTCCTTCTCCGTGCTTTTTCAATATCAGGACTCCATATCTTAATCTCAGAAAACCAACAGTAAAGCCAACTTAGTTCCCTTCCAAAAATGGATTGAAGCTGATCAATGGAAGGGAAAGTAAGTACAACCCACCCATGTCTTTTACCTCGATCCCTGGAACCCCCTTACAATGGAGAGCTTCTCTCATTGATTCCATAGTTGACAAGGATTTAAGCTTTGCAATTGCACTCCTTGAGAGCCATTTGGGTTTGACGGAGATACGTTTGGGAAAACATTTAGGCTTCCCCACCACCACATCTGCAAAAGACTTACCCATACCCGAGTTCGTGATCGCCATTTTCGACTTTGCCTCCACAGCCACATCTTCTCCGTTGAGCACCTTGTTACCATGATAAAGATGACTAGAATGAAGAACACCATTATATCCTTTTTCTTTTTTCTTTTTTTTTTTTATCTGCATTATGGCAATATCCTAGTACAGTAATTTTACATAGGTTAATATTTAATAACTTTAATAACACCCCAGTATACTGTTTTTAACATTTTCCATCTCTTATCAAGAAAATTGTTCTTGTATAAATAATAGGGAATATGATTACAAAACTGATCAATATAAGAGTTTGTTCTACAAAACTAACTTATTCTCAAAATTGATTTATTGCGCTTTACGAGACATTTATTCTCTTGTAATACATCAACATAACTTCACTCAATTAGTTAGTTTCACTGACTTACCGTTAATAAGCTAGTCACATGAACGCCATGACATGAACGAACTATAAATGCACCGCCATTTGTTGTCCCAACACTTTTCGTACTGAACATTCATGAGGCTTTATCTTAGGCCCTACAAAAATGTGTCGTCGTGATAGTTATTGAGGCACTATGTGACGGTGACTAATTGACTAAAGACAAGAAAATTATGCAACTCTATACAAAACTATTATTTCTAAAACTTATCTCAAAACTACCGACTAAACTTGTCAACTGCGATTTTGTTTGCCCTCTTTAAAAGAAGGTGATCATTACCCTCCCTTTTATTGGTTGAAATGATGTAGGTATCATCTATGCAATACAATTTTTGGTAAAAATGAGATCAATTTTTATAGAATTCACCCTGCTTCAATTAATAAGAGGGAGGATAATAATAGAATGAACAAAATTAAATCCGTCTTTTGTATCCACTACAAGTCTACAATGCCCCTACTAGTATTATTCCACAGCGGACAAAAAGCGGTAATAATCCAATCACCTCACTACCCAAAATCCTGTGGCCCAAAAAGCGACGACATAACTAATAACCCAGTACTTTCCTCCAATCACAAATCGACAACTTATCATCCTAAAACGACCGATAGCTTTCCCCACTTCTATCATCCTAAAACGACCGATAGCTTTCCCCACTTCTGGTTTTTCTCACACCCTGGTCTATCTTAAATCGAGTACTTTTTTTTACAATTTCCAAATCTTGTAAATAAAATAATAATTTCGTTAAATTCTTTTTCCCAGATATATATATACACACCCCCACCCTCCTCGGCCTTCTCACTCCCTCTCCTTCCCCTCACCAAAATGGAAAACAACTTACAATAGAAGAAACAACCCCCCTAGCTCTCTCTCTCTCTCTCTCTCTCCTCTTTCTCCTCCCACTCTCTCTCTCTCTATATCTAAACTAATAGATACTTCATTCCTCCTCCCATTTTATAAAAACACTACTGCTACTTTTCTGCTGGTGTTAAATTATTTAGTGAAGAATTCAAAAAAATATTTTTTTTTTTAAAGAAAAGCTAGGGTTTGTGTTGTGAAAATGGGGAGAGGGAGGGTGCAGATGAAGAGGATAGAGAACAAGGTGAGCAGACAAGTGACGTTTTCGAAGCGGCGGAGCGGGCTGTTGAAGAAAGCGCATGAGATTTCAGTGCTGTGTGATGCTGAGGTTGCTTTGATTGTTTTCTCTACTAAAGGGAAGCTCTTTGAGTACTCCACACACTCCAGGTTTTCTTTCCTCGTTTTCATTACTTAATTACTTCTCCTTCATACCCTAATTGCATTTCTTTCTTTTTTTCTATTTTTGGTGCATTTTTCTTGATGTCATTATAGTGGTTCTTGAGGGGTCTGTCGCTTTTTTTAAAAATTTATTTAGGCTCTGTATTTTTATGCATTTCTTGATGTGTCATTGTGCTATTTTGAAGGGTATTGTGGGGTTTTTTTTTCTTCTTTTTCCTCTGTTCTTGAAAGAATAGTCTTTCTGCTTTTTATTCATGTCTAAATGTCTGTGGTATGATTTTGTGTTTTTTTTTTGCATCTGGTTTTTAATGGATTTTGTAAAAATTGTGAGGATTTTGTAAAAATTGTGATGATTTTTTCTTTGTAATTAATCCATGAATTTTTTTTTTCAGTTTATGTTATTAATTAATAATTAACCCTTCAATATTTTGAACCTATTAGTAACTTAGTATCACAAATACACACTCTCTTATTTTTGTGGTTTTGTTACAGCTAATCGCTTTAGTTTTGAATTTGATGCATTTCTTCATATCATCAGTCATTATGGTATGATTAAATAAAAAATCAATCATTCTGTTGATTAATTATAATGGTTTTTCGTTTTTATTTATTTTGCATCCAGATTATAGCTTTCAATAATATTTTCGCACTCCAGGTTTTCTTTTTCTTTTCTTGTTTTTGTCATTAATTTTCTCCTGCTCCTCGTTTAAACCCTACTTGCATTATTTTTTTTCAACTCTTTTTTTTTTTTTTTTGCTTTTTTTTTGGTGCATTTTTCCTGATGCCATTATAGTGATTCTTGAGGGCTCTGTTATTTTTAAAAATCTATTTAGTCTTTGTATTTTTATTTTTTTTGAACGGAAAAAAAAATTATTAATCTTGGAAAGATTACAAAGATTAAAAGAATAAGAGGGTAGAACGGTATCATGACTGAAGGAGGCTATCCATCAAGACGATCACAACCACCTCGATCAATCCCTGAAAAAGCAAGTTAGCAAGGAGCCAACTGAAATAAAGAAAGAATCTCCAGGCCCTAGAAGATGAGAGCAAAAAGAGCTAAAGACAGAAAATAGGGCTACAAATAAACAAGTCTTTGTATTTTTATGCATATCTTGATATGTCATTTTGGTATTTTTAAGGGTATTTATGGTTTTTTTTTTCTATTCTCGGAAAAATAGTCTTCCTGTTTTTTATTCATTTCTAAATGTCATTGTGGTATGATTTTGTGTTTTTTGCATATGGTTTTTAATTTTCGATTCATTTCTTAACGACATGAAAATGATTTTGTAAAATTTGTGGTGATTTTTATCAGTGTAATTAATCCATGAATTTTTCAACCAGTTCTTGATGTTGTTATTATTATCAATTAACCCTTTAATCTTGTGAACCTAATCGAACCACAAATACACACTCTCTTATTTTTGTGGTTAAAACTAAACGCTTTACTTTTTATGCATTTCATAATCATCTGTCATTATGGCATGATAAAAAAAATTAGTCCTTATGTTGATTAATTATTATGGTTTTTTGGTTTTTATTTATTTAAAAAAAAGAGAGGAGGATCTATCTCTTCACTAGCCTGCACTCCACTACTATGAAAAATCATACATTGTTCCAGTGACCCTCTCTCTCTCTCTCTCTCTCTCTCTCTCTCTCTCTCTCTCTCTCTCTCTCTCTCTCTCTCTCTCTCTCTCTCTCTCTCTCTCTCTCTCAAGTTAAAAAATACACTACATACAAATTAAGAAGCTTATAGATCTTTAAATTTTACTCAGATCTTCCAGTTCTTCATTAAAAAAGGTACAAACACACAAATATTTGTTTCTCTTCTTTCATTTTTTTTGTCCAATGAATAATGTTCTTCTTACAGAAAAGAACAATAAAGTACAAAATTTAAATTAAAAAAAGTACAAAATTTAAAGTAATTATAATGCAAAACCATACATATGCAGTGCTATTTTTTTTTTTTTTTGCCGGATTATATGGAGTTCTATTTGATTACTACTAGTTATAGTTTTTAAATCTAGGGTACTTTTCACATATATATATATATATATATATATATAGTTGGTTCATTTAAACAATATAATTTTGGATAAACAAGTTGATTGCTTTGATTGGGACCTAATAAATGATTAGATCCCGATTAAAAGGGTCCTAGAGCTTTGTGTCGGATCATGCTTAACCTGTATGGTGTCTTCACTTTTCCTATGTCCACAAATTTGCTTACATGTTTACCTATAGATATATGATATGTTGTGCATAATGAGAGAAATTGGTTTGTTCATTTGTTTTAGCGGGTGTGCGGCTTTCGATTTATATGTGGTGTTTTGATTGGCATCTTGCCAGCTTTTTGGGTTTGGTTCTCAGTTGGCGTATGTCTCGTAATCCATCTAATCTTTGTATACCTTATCAAAGAATGATATTTTTTTTGCCTATAAAAAAAATGAGATAGAAATTGGTTTGTTGGTTTGTTCTAGCGGGTTTGTGGCTTTCATTTTATATGTGGTGTTTTGATTGGCATCTTGCCAGCCTTTTGAGTTTGGTTCTCGGTTGGCGTATGTCAGTACGCCCGTAATCCATTTAATCTTTATATCCCTTATAAAAAAATAATGAATTTTTTTTGCCTATTAAATAAAATGAGATAGCAATTGGTTTTTTGTTAAGTAGAAATTGCTTCTACTTATATCTTTTTATCGCTTTTGGGAAAATTATGGATTGATTGGAAGATTTATTTCACCTCACTAAGTTTACTGATAATATTCTTCTGCCATTAATTCACCATTTCTCATGTTTTAGATTGTAGACGAGGTTTTCAATATATAGCGGTCGGTCGCTGAAATAGATCAATTTTTTGGCCATTCGACACCGTTACATTCTGATTTACCAATAATATCTAACATTTGCATGCGTAGTTGCCGATTCTCCATACACACGTATCGGTTTGTATCCGAATATCTAACCGCTTCATCGCCTCCACAACAAACACTTGACTGCTTCATTAGTGTTTGGATGTTTGTGTTAGGGTTTTCATTGGTTTTTGTTTGTTTTGGTTGACATCTTGCCTTTCTCGTGTTTTGGGTCTTGGGTGACGTATGTCCTTGTGTCCTTAGTCCTTTTAATCTTCTTCCTGAGCTGCTACCGTTCATTTAAAATATTTGGTTATAGGTTGAGCCTAGAGGTTGTAATAGGAAGCCACATATTGTAACCAATTTAAAGAATTAACTTAACTAGTTTAATTAACAGGTTAGAGTATTGATTTGCTTAACTTGTTAATGTTAGAATTATTTGTGAAATGGCCACTCTTCACTAATCCCCTATCTCCATAAGTATGAACCGCGATAAAAAGGATTTTATTGATCAAACGTAAGATATACAAAAGATTAAAAAGACAAAAGAAAACGGCATTACAACAAGAGGTTAACATCCCAACGAAGTTGACACCCGTTTAAATTTTCATGATACAAGGAACTAGAAGGTTTTCTCAAGAAAATTAAGAGTCTCTAGCCTAGCATGTTTATATAGCCTATGATCTTCGTCAAATCAAGACACTGTGTATATTATGTGAGTGTGATGTTCAACTTGAATAACAATGGCTAGAGGTTAGTAAGATCTTATTTCCACTGCATATTCTCTTATGCATACGTATTATTCATCTTATAGTTAATTCTCATGATCATGTAGCACTGCACGAACCACATACCATTTAAAACAAAATAAAAAAAATTGCAGATAAAAAAAGCATCATTTAATTAACTGCCTAAAACCAATTCCTTATCAATTTTTATTTATTTATTTATTTTTTATCGGTGAAGATGTAATAAATTTTATTTATTTATTTATCTTCTCAAGGTATCGTACAATGTAATTTTAGTCCTTGAAATTAAACTATGTATCTATATAGTGGATATTTGTTATATACAGTATACTTTTAGTGACAATAATACGATGTAAATATTTTGTTGCATTGCCTCTATAAAATGATCATAAATTGCCTTTTTTGAGGCTTTATGTTGGATTATATTTAATCCATTGTCTGTCTCAGGATCAAAGTATATAAATAAAAACAAAAAACAAAAACAAAAACAAAAAAGCAAGAACAGAATTATTACTTCATGGATATATTTAGGTGCATCATTGAGGTCATACTCTACAGTCAACAACCTTAATCATGCAACAGTACTTGCACCATTGCGATGCCTTTATCAACAACCTTTCTCATCCCAACTTTTGGTTATTTCTCCTTGCTTTGGCATATGATTGTCGTTGTTTGGGCAATATAATTGGAATGTCTGGGTTTTGTTGTGATTCCTCTTTGCCTAGAGTCCTTTTAAAATTTTAATTTGTTTTCAATGATTAATAAATTTTTCTTTTGCGAATTTGGTTGTGATGCTTTTTGCATTAGATATTTCCATTTACCAAAATTAATTTCAAGTGTATGTGCACATAACTTACTGTTCAACGCATAAACACATAAGAAGTAGTATCTTTGTTTTGGTTGAGGTCGGGGCATAGAAGGATATTTAAATTTTAAAAAAAAAAATGTACAAACCGTCCGTCCGCCCAAACCGTCCAAACCGGTCCGTCCGTTTACTCACCCGAGGTACGTTACGGATGGATACGAATCCTAATATTTTTATTTTGACGGATGCGGTTCGGTTCGGTTCGGGTTCGATCCGCCCAATCCGCCTAATAATCCTTCTTTGATCTGCCAAATCCACCTGATCCGCTCAATCCGCAACCGAACCGACCCATCCGTATGTCACCCACGGACAGTTGCGGATCTTAAAAGTGACAATCCGTCATGAGCGGATCAGATCGAGAACCGAACCGATCCGGCTGGAACCGATCCGTGGACACCCCAAATGTAAGGTGTGTATTATTTTAGTTCTTACCTCATTTCGCATTGTGAACACTTCCTTAGCGTATCCTATATAGTCTCTCCCTACAGTGTCCGAATAAAACCACATAGTAAAATAAATTAAATTGAACAAATTTGGCTAGTACTTGAAGCTGTCCATGCTTCTTAGTTTATTATTAGTGTAATTTTTCCTTCATATATGATTAACAAGACCACTTAAAATATGGAAGATATCATCCGGAAGAAAATTGGTCGCCATATTCAAAACGCAGATCTTGAATTGAGCCAGGGTATTTTTTTTTTCCCTCAGCAAAAAAGAATGTTACTACAACTCGAAAGGGTACATCGAGAGAGGAAATAGCATGCATCACTCTAAGGGCATCCATCATAACTATGTTTTTTTTTTTTTTGATAACCGAGGAACAGCCCTACAATAGGCTACTAATTGGACCCATTGCACGACCCAAACCTCGGAGGGAGCTGGCGCAACCCACACCAATCACGGCCCCCCGCTTAGCACAGGTACTCACTCTGTGGGGAATCGAACACCTGACCAAAGGGACTACCCCTAAAGTCAGGCACTCGCCCTAACCACTGGGGCAACCCCTGGGTGTGTATCATAACTATGTTGCCACCAATGCCCTAGAGCTATCATTTGCATGCCCAAGTGTCCAACCCCAAACAAAAAGAACATCCAATAAAACATTGAATGAACCCAAAAATTACATCACAAATACAGTAACACCCTCATATTCTTAATTCTTATCCTCCTAATGCCTTCCAAACTCCTCTTGAAATCTTGTATGGAGTACTCCTTAATGTCATGCATCTCTTTGAACCAAAAAGCCATTCTATCTTGTCTTCACCAAATCACTTATCTCCTCCACCTCTTTGGAAACATTATTGAATATGAGATCATTTCTTGATTTCCAAAGGGACCAAAGTACTCTATAGAAGCAAGCCTCCCAATAATATTTTTCCAATTTCATGAACTTGTTGAGAACCACAAGTTCGTACGCATAGCCAAAGAACGTGGGCATGCCCATTTCTTCCACCACCTAAGAATTGAAGAATTGAAGTCCAAACATTCTAAGCATAATTGCATTCAAAAGAAGGTGAACACAAGTCTCACAATCCATGGAGCTTAATGGACATATCTCATCAACTCGATCACTAAAATGAATAATTCCTCTTGTTACCGGTATATTTTGCATAGCCTGCCATGAGAATACTGCAATTTTAGAGGACACAGATTCCTCCAAACCAAGCTAAACCAAGAATCTCAATCTACAACTATTTATCCCATTCTACATAGGCGGAGTTAATTAAGAGAATCTTGTTGGAGCTCCAATTCCATTACATAATCTATGGATCTATTTATCTGATACCCTTGAAGTCTTTGGATAATTCTCTACAACCGTTCTTCCTCCCAAACCGACAAAGACCTTTTGAAATGAAGATTCCACACTCTCTTCCCCCTTTGTACCACTTCTTTCACCTTAGCCTGTTTCTGAATTGATAATGAATGTATCCTCGGAAATTCCAGTTTGAGCGTCACCTCCCCAATCCATTTCTTTTTGAAGACACTTGTTGATCCCCCTACGTGTACTTTCACCTTAAACCCTTGTTGCAGAATCTCAGATATTGTTGCAGACCTTCTGAACTGAAGATATGAACTGAAGATTCCACACTCTTTTCCCCCTCCTACGACATTTCTTTCACCTTAGCTTGTTTCTGAATTGATAATATTGAATGTATCCTTGGAAATTTTAGTTTGAGAGTCACCTCCCCAATCCATATCTGGTTCAAGAAACTTGTTGATCCCCCCGATTGTACTTTCACTGTAAATCCTTGTTCCACAATCTCAAATAATATTGTTGCAGGTTTATTACATATAAAGCATATATCCCTCTATACAGTTGAAAATTTCCCAGAGATTGGCATTTTGAAATTGAACATTCATTCTTCAACCCATATTTGATCGAAACCACCTTAATCCAAAATGCATCTTTCTACTGAGTGCACCTTCACCACCAGTCCACCACTTTCCTTGTAATGCTTGGCTATGCACTAGAAGCCTTTTGTTTCCAAGACCCCTAGCACCTTTGGGACTTAATACTACCTCCCATTGTTGAAAATGGATCTTTCTACTTTCATTAGAATCAACCCCAAAGAACTCTCCACTTTTTTTTAGCTCCCTTGGACCATTACTGCAGAAGATAACTGTGTCATCCGCAAATTGTAGGTGAGACATAACCAAATCATTATCTCTGCACCCTCAATCATGCCCAGTCTTCTTGCTCTTTCAAAGAGGATATTGAGTGCTCCTACCATAACACTGAAGTGGAAATAAGACAAAGGGTCACTTTGTCTCAAGCCTTTATAGGACTTTTTTTTTATAGAAAAGAAAGAATTTTATTGATCAAGGAGAGAGAAAACAAAACAGCAAAGCAAATCCAAGGCCTAAATGAGCAAGATAGGAGCCAGCAAGATCCACCATTAGCAAGCCAAGCAAGCCGGAGGCAAACAACAAAAGCAAAGAATAAAACTATAAAAGAGTTGATTGGAATTCAACTCAACAAACACCTCAAAGCTGTCCTCTGAAACTACACCTTAACAGATCATCCCCTATTACCTTACTGAAAGCCATTAACGAAAGGATTGAATGAGAGTAGGAAGCCTAAAAATAATATCGTTGCACGAGAAATCTTTAGAGCCTTGAAACGCATATATCCAGATTGCAACTGTATATTTAATCTTCTCTGCAACGAGGACATTGCATACCTCCCGGGGGATGGTCACTGGACCAATATGCAACGAGGACATTGCATCATAAGATGGGGAGAATGTAATAGCCCAGGACCCACTTGGATGCAATAGAGTTCTATGATATAAGAGAATAGATCATGTTCTAACTTGCACAAGGCCTTTTAAAGTCATGCGGGCGTTAAAGCTCTTTGATACTTCACAGTTAAGCATGCTCACCATAGTTCAATCTAGGAATGGGCGACCTTCTGAAAAGTCCAAGGAGGTTGAGCTGCCAAAGCAGACAATATTGTGCAGGGCGGGGGCGGGTTGTTAGAAGTACCATCCAGGATTTGTTTGCCTCCAACAAAGGCAGCTTGGGCTTCACAATTGGTATGATGCATGAAAAGGTTTAAAACAACTCACCAGAACTTTGGGCAATATTTTATATATACATCCAACCATGTCTATAGGCCTGTGAGGCAACCCCGTCAACCTTAGGAATTAAAGCTCCTTCTGACTCCACAATGGTGTTATCCATTTCTGAATTTCCCAAATCCTCAACGTATCACTTGTTTCCAGTTTTCCAATTTTTTCAATTAAGCGTGTTGTGTTTGGTTTGGGTTGATTATATCTATCCCTTTGATGTAGAACAAGTAACGACTCAATTCTATAATCAGTTGGACCAATTGAAACCTCAGAGGCCCAAACAACTTTTAATTGAAAATTGCCAAATTCGGTAGTTTATCGACGAGCCCGTGATACATGGTGGATTTCGGCCAAATTCCTTTGTTTAGGTTTTCAATTTAGTTATTTTGCTATTTTAGGTAATATTTAGATTTCGAATTACTCTTTTTTTTTTTTGATCGGCAACAAAATTTATTAAGACTCGACAAAGGGTACATCGAGTGAAAAGAAAGCCAAGACCAACACGAGTGTAAGGACAAGGCAAAAGAAACTCTAGCGAAAAGCTGAAAAGTCGAAGAAGAAAAAAGCTGGTACAAAGAAAACAGAACAAGACCATAGACCAATGCCTTTACCAGATACAAAATACTCCTACCACACCTGAACACCACCAGGTTATAGATGATCTCAGCAGCACCAAGAAAGTGATTTCACTAATCATCCAAATTCTAAAAGCAACCATTACCCTTCCGTGATTCCAAATATTCAAGAGACCAGGACCATAATTTCCCCAACTCCAATGCTCTAATAATGAACACATCATTTGGAATATTTTTTCCTCCTAAGAGGAGCAAACCTGTTGTTTTTGGGTTTTTTTATCTTTCAGTATGGAATGATTTTCTTTAAATACTTCAGTGAGTAACCCTCTGGCAACACCCGTTGTAGTCATTTAAAATTTGATTTGTTGTAAAATTCTTCTTCGATCACCTTCTTCATTCTTCTCACATCCGTTTCGTCAAAATCAATTCCCAAAGTAGTACCAGCTGAAGTAGTATCTTTGAGTTCCTTGGCAATTATCCTTTCCTCTTGGTCTGGTGTGTCAGAAACGTAGCCCTCAACATCCTGGTAACCTGCACTGTCATCAATCTGGTCTTCACTTCCACTTGTGCCATCTTCTATCCGTTTGCTTCTACCTAAAATCTCGCCATTGCTTGGGAATAATTGCATGTGTAAATCAATTCCTTCCAATTGAGAAGGTCTGAAGAGGCCGTTTGAATCTAGTAAAAATGGCCCATCTGTTAACAGAATATTCCTTTCAATTTCCTGTTGCCTCATAATAAGCTCTGGCCATTCATCTTCTTTTGATTCTTTGGATTGGGCTTCAATGTCAGTGGCAGATTGTTCACTCTCCCCTTGCACTGGGCTTACCAAACACTTAGATGAATTTGAAATTGATTCATTGTTATCACCGACATATTCTTGAATAACTTCTTGTATTGGGCCTACTGAATCTTCAACTAAAGAGTCTAAGCGAGGAGAAAAGATAGACTTTTCCTCATCGGGGTTAAAAGAATCATGTTGCCCACCCTCATTCAAATTCGAGCCAGGGACAGTGCGAGCGGGGTTTACATAAAACTCATCCTCCTCCACAAAATTATTTTGCTTGAAAGCTAATTCAACATCCAGCATGTCAGCCTTTGATTCCCCGCCAATGCCTTCATCCTGAACTTCATGAACATCAAAATCATCAAAAGGATCGACAAAATACATCCACGTCATCCAAATGACTTTTCCTTTGCAGCATGCACTATGAATTTTGGGGATAATTTCCCCAACTCCAATGCTCTAATAATGAACACATCATTTGGAATATTTTTTCCTCCTGAGAGGAGCAAACCTGTTGTTTTTGGGTTTTTTATCTTTCAGTATGGAATGATTTTCTTTAAATACTTCAGTGAGTAACCCTCTAGCAACACCCGTTGTAGTCATTTTAAATTTGATTTGTTGTAAAATTCTTCTTCGATCACCTTCTTCATTCTTCTCACATCCGTTTCGTCAAAATCAATTCCCAGAGTAGTACCAGCTGAAGTAGTATCTTTGAGTTCCTTGGCAATTATCCTTTCCTCTTGGTCTGGTGTGTCAGAAACGTAGCCCTCAACATCCTGGTAACCTGCACTGTCATCAATCTGGTCTTCACTTCCACTTGTGCCATCTTCTATCCGTTTGCTTCTACCTAAAATCTCGCCATTGCTTGGGAATAATTGCACGTGTAAATCAATTCCTTCCAATTGAGAAGGTCTGAAGAGGCCGTTTGAATCTAGTAAAAATGGCCCATCTATTAACAGAATATTCCTTTCAATTTCCTGCTGCCTTATAATAAGCTCTAGCCATTCATCTTCTTTTGATTCTTTGGATTGGGCTTCAATGTCAGTGGCAAATTGTTCACTCTCCCCTTGCACTGGGCTTACCGATTCTTGAACAAAAGAGTCCAAACTTTTAGATGAATTTGAAATTGATTCATTGTTATCACCGACATATTCTTGAATAACTTCTTGAATTGGGCCTACTGAATCTTCAACTAAAGAGTCTAAGCGAGGGGAAAAGATAGACTTTTCCTCATCGGGGTTAAAAGAATCATGTTGCCCACCCTCATTCAAATTCGAGCCAGGGACAGTGCGAGCGGGGTCAACATAAAACTCATCCTCCTCCACAAAATTATTTTGCTTGAAAGCTAATTCAACATCCAGCATGTCAGCCTTTGATTCCCCGCCAATGCCGTCATCCTGAACTTCATGAACATCAAAATCATCGAAAGGATCGTCTCCTGGGTCAATTTGGATTATACCTTCCTTCCCATCATTAGAATTCCTTTTCTTGATCTTAACCGAAGAAAACACACGATTTTCCAAAGATGTTTCTGCCATAGGATCTTCTACGACTTTAACTAGATATGTAACACCGTTAATAACAACGTGTGTTGTGACAAAACCCGAAGTATGAGAATATAACAAATCAACAAAGAAAATGAGACACAAGATTTACGTGGTTCCCCCCAAGCACGAAGTTCTAGAGGTACGTCCACGAGCGAAGAGCAAGAGAGGATTTATGAATGTGGAGAAATACACAGAGCCGGCTATACCCGAAAAACGCGCAGCCGCACAAAAACGCGCATCTCTTGTCCTGACAAGAGCAACATAGGTCCAGACAAAGGAGGCAGAAACTTCCCAAAACATCCCAGACTCGCTGGTCCGGACAAGACTTCCCTTGGTCTTCCGGACAAGCGATCCAGCAAACGGCTTTTTGCACCAAATTAATTCGCACTTTCTTCGAACGGCTTGAATTCAAGGCACAATTCCAACAGTGTGTAATTTCGTTGTTATTGATTCCAGTTGGGAAAGTCGTAAAATTGTTTCTAGCTCTCAATTTGGGAGTTTCCCTAATTTCCGAAATATTTTATTTTTTAGTAGTTTTTTAGGGTTTGCTAGGGTTTTCCTATAAAAAGGCTTGTAATCTCTTTTATTCAGCAACTTATAATCAATAACAATTTCAGAGTTAATCTCTTCTTCTTCTGGATTCAAGAAGTCTCGACGATTCAAGACCTATCTTCGTTTGAACTACTACGCTAACTAGTTTCTCGTGAATTCCGCTGCATCATGCTTCCATCCCATACTTATATGCTTTATTTTATCTCATAAGGTCGCACCTAAGTTTTGCATTTCAATAAGGGTACTATATAAACTTCTTCCACCTAGACCAACCATTTCCATGGTATGCACAGCTACCTTATAAATTCTTGAGCAAGTCTTTATCAAAATTAACTGCGTATTATTTAGTCGCACGTACTTGGTACAATACGTCTCTGATGGGAACATGACAACACTTTTCGGACTGATACATCTGCAACATATACATATACATTAAAATCTATTCGACGTGTACCCAACACGTTCATGTTCATAGTTTTTATTAGATGACGTGGATGTATTTTGTGTCCAGTGTTTGTATCCGCGCTTCTCATTTCCCACGTAATTTTCCGTCTAATTCATCATTGTGGTGATCTAAGTAATCATTGTTTCTGTTGTTTCCTTACTTGTTGTTCTTGTTGCTAATCTTGATTTGGCCATGACTAAATTTGTATCAATTCCCTGATTTACCTTTTCTAGTTTTTTTCATTCTTTGATTTCTTGATTTTACAGTATGGAAAGCATCTTGGAAAAATATGAGAGTTACTCCTATGCAGAGAGACAACTTGTAGCAACTAATTCCGAGTCACAGGTATATTTACTCCACATACATTTTTTATCCCAATTGATGTGTACAGCTAGGGGAGTGATTTGCACACTCTCGTCTTTTCTCCTAACATTCTCATTTGTTTAATCTTTTTTCATTTTATAAAATTATTATTCGCGAAAGTGTATCTGCCATTTAATAAATAATAGGTGAGCTAGCTTAATTTCTTCCCAATACATACCTTCGTGACGAACAAGGATAGACTGAGGACAGATGAGCCTAGTGAGTCTGCATGCCTACCCATTTTTTAAATTTTCTTCTGGATTATAGTGATTTGGTTTTAAAACCTTAAAATTAGGCATGTTTTCTCTGCTAGTGTCTTTAAAAAAAAATCAAAACTATGTTGACACCATTCCCAATAATACTTCCGAATACTGGTGAATAAGATTGCATGCAACTATAAATCTTTGTATGATCATTGCAATTGTACAGATTAATCGAAAATATTTACGATAATCTTTTTGGCCGTATATATTTTTGTACTTTGTCTTCGTAGATATGGGTATTTTTGCCTTTAATGCATTAAAAAAAAAGTTTTTTAAATACTTTGTCCATCTATCTTTGGGATCTTTGTCTTCATCCGTTTATATCTTTACGTCACTGTATCTCTAAAAGAGAACCGTTCTTGGTTTGCCATCACGGGCAATACAACGATATATACGGATAAAAACAGAGGCAACAAGGCAAGAGAGATGCCCAAAATTACGGGAACACACCAACCACCGATTTTTTGCTCGACAACCAAAGTTGACAAGATGTCAACCCAAAAACAACAAAAACACCAATAAATAGAAATGCAACACCAAAAGACCCTAAACCAACATCCGCAAACATAATTAGACATACCCTTGAACCAAGCTAGCCCATTTTCGATGGACTCTTTTAATTAGTTACTAAGAGCTATATATGTAAGCCTCGATCCTTTTAATGTTTGTGCAGACAAACTGGAACCTGGAATACCCGAAGCTCAAAGCTAGGATTGAAGTCCTACAAAGGAACATAAGGTATGTATGTACAACCAGACTTTCTCTTGGGCTTGTTTGGTTTGCATTGCTCATTTGTTTAGAGTAATATTTATAAGTAGTTAAGAAAATAAATTGTCTGGTTGTCCATTTTCTTTTTTTTTTTGAACGGCAAATAACTTCATTAATCTTGAAAAAGAAACAAGACTAATAGGGGCAAGGAAAGGCAACGGAACACGAGTCGCACAATCCAAGACCCAAAACAATGGTTTGGCAAGGAGTCAAACAACCCAACACCCAAGGGTCAAAAAACCCGGATAATACAATAAACGAGCACAACAAAAGGTTGTCCATTTTCTTTGCCGATCAATAAATAAATAAATTTAAGTCTTTTTTCCTAATCCAAGTATGGTTGGATGTTGTTTTTCTTGGAGTTTGGCTTGGCTTTTTGCCATGTCATCTCCCCCCTTGTACCCTTAACAAGTTTTATATAAAATTTTCTTTGCCGATCAAAAATTAATTAGGCAATTGGTACGTTTTTTTTTTTAACGGCGAAAATTTTTATTAATCATATAACGATGTTACAATGATTAAAGGGAGCCAAAATGAGGGCATCAAAACGCATGAAAGCATCCCAACATTGTTGGGAGGCAATTGGTACGTGGCAAACATTTTTGCTTGTTCGTAGTTTTTCTTTGCTTATTTTGCTCGAAATAAACAAGAAGCTGCCAATAATCAAGTTACCAAAAAGCTTGTTCGTAGTTTTCTTTACAAGGAAAAAAAAAAACAGACGTGTTTAACTTTTGAGGAGAAGGAAAAATGAACCGAAAATGAGGACCCTGTTCGTTTCCCAGTTTAGTTTTAGTTTTAGTTTTGATGACATTATCATTTTCTCATTTCTGTCTTACTACAAACAAACTGAACTCTTGTAATTAATTTATTTCTCTTTCATTTCCTCTCTGTTGATTTTTATAAGTTTGTCCCCAATCATATTCCAAGAATTTAGAAGAATGAGGGGGAATTTAATTTCAGGTATTTATTATTTGAATTTTGTAGGCACTATGTGGGTGAAGATCTTGACACCTTGACCCTGAGAGAGCTTCAAAGTGTGGAGCAACAGATTGACACTGCTCTCAAAAGAATAAGATCAAAGAAGGTAAAAAATCAGAAAGCCTTTTTTACTCTTCCAAGTTCCTCAAAATAGTGAGAAGTTTCTTGTGCTTAGAAAAAAAAAATGTGAGAAGCTTACCAAATCCAT
The DNA here is from genome assembly GCA_016920895.1 of Vaccinium myrtillus. Lineage (NCBI taxonomy): Eukaryota > Viridiplantae > Streptophyta > Magnoliopsida > Ericales > Ericaceae > Vaccinium > Vaccinium myrtillus. The sequence goes on from CM029277.1 coordinate 8,845,578, forward strand.
TGATTTCCCGTTTTGTACTATTTAACTAATATTTACTCCTTTTTTTTTTTACAGAACCAACTTGTGCATGAATCTATCTCTGACCTTCAGAAAAAGGTAATATCTTCATTCTTCTTGATTGGTTTTTTTTTTTTTTTTTCTTTTCTGGGCAAAAGAAATTTTATTGACTCGAATAAAAAATTACAATGAGATAAACGGATGAAGATGAAGGCAACAAGAAAAGAGAGATACGCCCAAAAATATGGGAACACGCCACTCTCCACCTAATTAAGCTAAGCCAACAACCAAAGTTGAATTTACCCAAAAAAAAACAACCAAAGTTGACAAGACGTCAACCCAAAAACACAATATAGGTTTTTTTTTTTTTTATCGGCAAAAAATTTATTAAAACTCGACAAAGGGTACATCGAGGTTAGAGGCCACAACCCGACACATGTGTAAGGTGTAGGCAAAATTTCCAGCGAAGTGCTGGAAATGAAAAGAGAAAAAGGAAAAAAAACAGATCGATCCCCAAAGCAAAAACCAAAGAGAACCAATGACAAGATCCGGACGCCCCTGATACTATAGTCCTACAACTCCAAAGGCAGATCCAACGCCGAGTGGCAGTTCCATATGAACCATTGACAGCAGCAACTTGAGGCAGCATCAAGGAGGCAAAAATTAACTCTACTTACACCACATTCAATCACCCAAGGAATGCAGCTTCCGAGAAACAAGCAAAAAGAGGCAGCAATCCACTGAATGACCCCAACAACCAGCCTCCAAGCAACTCCCACATCGAAACAACAGCAGCATTAGCATTACTCAACATCCTACTAGCCTTAAAAACACTACTCAGCATACTCCAAATAATGGGCCAAATTTCTTCTAGAAAGCAGCAGCCATAACATCAGAGAAATTCAGCACAAAGCAGACACAAATATAGCAGCATCACATAAGGCTATGACTCCTCAGCAACAAAGGCAGTATCAGAAACAGGACCTAGCAGAAACAATCCATAGCTGGGAAATGTATCACTGAGAGATACATGCCCACAACACGAAATATGCTAAGAATTGATAGAAGCACAAGCCAACAACCACCATCAGACAAGACATAAGACCAGCAATAAATTGCAGCGAGATGAGAGTAGCAACAACCACACATTAGGACCAAGACAGTGGACTGAATCACCACCACTATAGCACCGACCGAGAATCATATAAGGACAGCAGTGAATGAAAAGTCTTGGAGAGTGCTAGCAAAATAACATCAGGATTTGCTCCTCCTCAGCATAGCATATCTATTTGCATCCTCTTCAATCATCTTAGACAACACCATTGTGTCTTCCTCTGAAAATTCAATCCCTAACCTCAAACCCAATGTTGTTTGAGATTGCAGCTCCTTCACAGGATCTTCTAAACCTTTGATGATGATTTTATTCCTTCTGATAATGTCCTCTGAGTCAATAGAGTCAGAGTGTTCCCTGTCTTCCTCCCAAACTTCACCTATTATTGTACCATCATCCAATGATTCACAGATATCCCTGATTTCCTTCCTCAATTTTGCTCTTTTTTGTCTAGCAGTAAACACCTTTGAATCTGCCATGTGTTTGTTTAAACCATTTGATTTTAGTACAGCACTAGCCAAATTCCAGTATCCTTCTGGATAATTCTTATGATTCGAATTTACCTCAACAGATTGTGTTTCCCCAACAAAAGACTCATCCTCTTCCTCCATAATTGTCTCCAACTGTCCATTTAGGTCCACCTGTAAATTTATACCTTCCAGTTGAGATGCTCGAATCCCATCAGAAGGTCCTATTTCAATTGGGCCAGCGGTGAGTTCCAAAAGTCTTTCAGCCTCCTTTTGTAGTTCTTCTAAACCTGTATCAACTGAATCCTGACCCTCCTCTGACTGGGCTACACTATCCTTATCTTCATTTGGTTCATGAACTGTGTTTTGAGTCTCCACCAATCGACTTCCAGATTCATCCACTAAAGAGTCCAAGTCAAGAGAAAGATTTGAATTACCATTAAAACAAGCCTCAGTCATATCTAGATTGGTGGGGCCAGCTGACTTAGGGGCTGCTGGGCTATTTATTGTATCTTGCCCCATTAACTGCTCATCTACTTCCGCATGCTTTGTTGTATATTCAAGGATAAACACCTTGGGACATGGAAGCTTCTCCTTGTTGGCATCCAAGTCAGACTTATCTAAGGCCATAGCTGCTAAACCATCCATAGGGCTACTTCCATCTGTTTTATTCCAGTCCTTGTCATTGTTACTTTTATCCATCTCATCATCTTCGTCCTCATCTTTCGATCCTGAATCAATATCATGTGCAAACTTTTGCTTGGTAGATTTTATAGCTCTGAACGTGCTTTCTTCTTCTATTTTGACCAGATACTTCACCCCTGCAACCACCAATTCAACTTCTCCTTCAATGTGCTTTTGATTCTCAGTTGCTATAAGAATTCTAGCTAGCTCAAAAGAAGTTCCTCTCTGCGTATCTTGATCTACTTCAATGAAATGTCCCCATAAGTTGCCAATATCCTTGAAAGTAGATACTGCCCATGCATTAAGGGGCATTCCAGCACATCTAATCCAGACAAATCTTTCCAATTGAGCAGATTCTCCATCCCACGGCTTCACCTCCTCAAACCACAAATGTGTCCATTTCTTTTGCAAAAATTCATCTCTGTTTTCCTTGTTTGGGAGCGTCATTATTAAATACCTCCCACCCAGAGATTTAATATGAACATCTAATATACCCTCTTCATTGAAAATTTCTTTCATTTTCACAATAGAAACTAATTTTCTCATCTTCCCCACAACACTTCTAAACAGCCACCCGTTTCCTGTTGGCTGAATCGAAATACTATGGGTATTCTTCTGGGTTGCTACTCCTATTGATTTCACATACCTCTCCTCTCCTTGTTTACTGGTTTCAGTGACACTTACCTGTCTCCATACCTCCTTTCCTCTTATCCCCTTTTGAAATCCCTAAGTAGTAGCTGCTTTATAACTTCGGGACTGATGAACTTCATTGACTCGACTACAACCACCAATTTGGGGGTTTTGATTCTTAGGGTTGGAATGATTGGCTCGGCCCCTGATCAAGGTTCTATGTGGGTTAACATCATATTTGTGTTGAAATTTGGGCTTGAATCGAGAAGTTTGATCTCTGTCCATGCTACTACGAGGGTTTTTACCATATGTATACTGAGAAGAATTGGCATAATCTTGCCTCCTAAGAAATCTTGCAAAATTAACTACTAACCTTTGATTCCAGTACCATGCGTTGTTAATCTCCTTGATGGCAAGGGCAGCTTCCCTGATACTGCTGAATCGAACAAAACCGAAACTCTGCTTTGTGATACTGCTCCTTTTATCTGGAATAAAGACATCATTGATCCTCCCAAATCTTGAGAATAAGTTGTAGACCCAAATCTTCTTGATCTTGAATGGTAAATTATCCACAAAGACTGTCGAACTTTCTCGATCTTGAATGGTAAAACACAATATAGGGTTTGTTGAAACATATGTGAATTTCAAATAAAAGAATTTTAACACAACTATTTAAATAGATTAGCTCACAGTAAATCTGATATTCTGCAGATAGGATCCGAAACTCTCTGCAAGCTTTAATAAAACATCACATGATTACGAATTGCTTTTGATAGTAGCATTTTGGCTTGAAAGATGCTTTGCCATATTGCCTTTCCTGCCTTTGATAGAGCATTTTGGCATGAAAGATGCTTTGCCATATGCTCTAAATGATCATGGGGCTTTTTCTCTGGTCTCCATTTGTGTCATGCAATTGCGATCTTCGCAGATTCTTCTACAATCATGCCTCCTCTACTCATCTTTTCATGCCAATGCAGCCTTTTCATGCTCATTCTTCTTTTGCTTCCTTGGTGGTAATTACATTATGGTGGTTCGCTTATTGGAGTTGATGTGTTTTGTAGCTGGTTTATATCTGTGATGCTCCTAAAGTTATCTTTGCGTGCTCTGCTTGTGATTTGCCGGTTTATCGCGCTTGAGTTTTATTGTTGCTGTTTTTGGGTCTTTGGGATATGGTCCTTGGAATCCTAATCAAATTGTTTTGCTGCTTGAAGTTGCCCTCAATGCATATGTTTTGGGTATTTGGCTTATGGCTTTTTGCCCGTGCCATGTACTTTGTTATTCTATTTTATATCTATATATCTTTTTTGCCGATTTTTAAAAAAAAAAAAATCTTATATTTCTGTTGTGAGGCTGTCGTCCCCCTTACCTTTAATCTTTGTAACTTTCCTTCAAAAATTAATGAGTTCCCTTTTCTTTGACGTTCAAAAAAAAAAAAAAAAAACCTTATATTTCTATTAAAACATTTGATTCCACATCTATCCAAACAGACAATAATGGAGATGATCACGAATCAAGCTCGCATACCTTGATTGTTTTATGTCGGATACGTTTGATATGATCACCGATTACTAGGTTGACTGGGTGTTGCTGTTGAAGTTTGCTTTGGTGTTTTTGACATTATTGTAGAATTTCTATAGTCGTGCATGATCTAGTTTTTTTGGGTTCCTGGTGTTTTTTTAATAGCCGGATGTTCGGGTTAACTTGCACCCACCTCGACTAACTCCAGGCCCTTGAAAGTAACGACTAGACATAACTACCAGTGGCCCCAAGGTTTGGGATAGTTAGTCTCTATGAGATTCGAACATACTATTGGTGCAAGAAACAGAGGAGGCACAGATTTACTCACACAATCTCAAACACAATTTTATTGCAAAGCACACAAACACTTACAAATAAACGCTCACACGTCTGATCTGTATCTCTCTCACTCACTCTAATTTCTTGCACACTTTACACAATCAACTTACAAGCCAATTTATAAGTAAAACAATACAATAGGACAAACATGAGATAAACTCTCATTTATTGAACAAATCACAAAAACCATCACGGAAGCTCAAAGTCTTCAAACGTGATGTTGAACAGTGACCCACGTTTTTCTTCTCCCCATTATCCAAAACTCTTCTACTTGCACTTGAAACTTATCTGACTCTTGCTTAATCAAGTTTAACTTTCATTACATACGACCTCATGGTTAAACACTTATTAATTTGAAGAACGGGAGCCAACCTAGTTGAGATGAACATTTAATATCAAAATGCTAATGCCCGGTTGTTTGGGTTAGCTTACATGCATATTTCCGGACCCTAGCTAAAGTTAAGATTCGGCAGAAGAGGTGTGGTACAATATCAGAAAAGATGCCCATAAAAGCACCCAGAAAATGTATCTAACGGGTGAAATTCACCCGGTACACTATTCAAACAGTGTACCGGATGAATTTCACCCGTCGGAAGCATTTTCTAGGTGCTTTTATGGGTTTCTTTTCTGGTACCAAACACTTTCCCTTCGAACAAAATTCTATTGACGCCCAAAGCTTTTTTTGGCTGGTTATGGAAGTCAAACTTTTGAGCTTGGAGGTGAAAGCCTCTTACTTACTGTCACGCTCCTGCTCGACCAATTCTTTATATATAGTAATCCCTTTCAAGTAGTTATACTTCTTTAGTAGTGCGAGTAAATAAAATTCATCCTTTGGATAAAGCAAACAACGTATACGTATTCGAGAAACAGTCTCAACTCACATTGTTCTTTAATTATGACAGCAAAAGTTATTACAAGAGCAAAACAACCAGCTTGCAAAGAAGGTAGAGTTTCTTTGATGTGTTGTACAAATAGCCACTGCAAATATTATGTTTCAAATTTGGCATCTCTTAAGTAAGTTGGTTTCTTTTTTCTGTTTTTTTCTGTTTTTTTCTCTCTTTTTTTTCCCTTTCCCCTCGGGTTCAGATCAAGGAAAATGAGAAGACACTGGCTGAGAGGGCGGAGCAACAAAACCAAGGTGGACAAAGTTCATCCACCTTGGTCTTACCCCAGCTGCCACCACAGCCACCGCAACCGCCACGGCCACGGCCTCCTCCATTCCATTCCCTAACCATTGGGTACTCTCTCTCTCTCTCTCTCTCTCTCTCTCTCTCTCTCTCTCTCCATATTTTAGCATGCAAATTCATGAGACGTATGAAGTACAGAATTATAAGCCCTCCAAAACTATCTGATCGATGTTGTGGCTATGTGATGGGCAATCGTAGGGCATTTTCATCACCAGTTGTCTTTTCACCTTGTTTTAATCGGGTAGTAAGGTAGTTAGAGTATTCCAAATACTACTTCCGTCCCAAAAAGATTGCTTCAAAACTTTTCCCGCAAGTTACTGTGATAACAATGAGTTCTTTTAATTAATTTATGAAAAAAACTTTGAATTTTCTTTGATAGAAATGAATTCTAAGTTCTCGTTTTGTGGATCGGACAATCTTTTTGAAATGGAGGGAGTAGGACATTTTGAGTACTGATCACTTCTCTTACATGATCTCACCGTCTATTTTACTAATGGAACCTACGCTGAGGTGAAAGAATTGAGGGCATTGCTTCGGAAGTACTGAATGAGGCTCATCTGTTGGCAGACTATTAGGGGTCTACTTCTTGTATTTTTTTGGCTAGAGAGTTTGGGTTGTTTCTTGGTGTTATTGTTATTTGTTGTTTCTTGCTAACTTTTTCCCGTTTCGGACTGCGGCTTATCGATTCATCGGTTATCGGGTTTGGTCCTCGCGTAGTTTTCATCCGTTTAATTCGTTGTATAGTCGGTTATCGGGTTTGGCCCCTCACGTATTGTTCATCCGTTTAACTCGTTGTATTTAGTGTTATTCAAGTTAATAAACTTGCCGGAGAAAAAAAAAAAAAAAAAAAAGGCACATCTCTGTGGGCTTTGGCTAAATACTATTAATTTCACCATATATTGTACAAGGATTTGCCGAACTAGTTGGGATGTTATGCGTAACTAAAACTGACATACACAACTATTTTGCAGTGGGCCTTTCCAAGCAAGAGGAACCGGAGACGGCGGAGCTCAATCACATCCCCCTTCCAACACTTTGATGCCGCCGTGGATGCTCCGGCACGGGAATCGATAAAGGAGGGAGGAGACCCTAATTTCCAAAATTCAATAAGTACAAAATTCAATAAGTGTAGATTCCAGATATAAAACACTACCGTCTGGATGATGCCCATATTATGCCCATTGGACAGTATCTTTACTCCCAGTTTAATTATGCCCAAACTTGAAACATTTTCCACCCAGTTTCTGTGGACAGAGATTGTACGCGAAGTGGACAGTGGCAGTGTCGTGTATGCATGATTAGGTGCGCGGACTTCAAATGAATCTCAGTTCATGTTACAAGCGAAAAAGCGTATATATATGGATGCTAATTATTTTACCAAATAAAGTACGATACGCTCACCTGGGCACAATTATTTTACCGAAGAAAGTACGATACGCTCACCTGGGCACAATACATTGCGACTCTATCTGGGAACCATTTCGCCGAGGGGGTCTAGTAGGTCACAATTGGGCCATGGTTGCAAGGCACGATGAGGCGTTGTCTGCACGCTTTGGACCTGCAATCTCATGAACCCAGACCATGTGGAAGGGATCTGTTTACCAATAGGCTACCACCCGGTGGATGTAGTTCGTATAGATTTGTAATAAGATTTGTAATAAAACACGACGTCTAATCTGATTGAAGAAACAGGTCTTTAGAAACAATAAACCCCTGCTAATGTCCGATTCACCGAGTCACACTGAAACTAATCAGATTGATCTACAAGTACCAGATACATACAAGGTGGAATAAGCATGCCCACCTCTTTATACAGTGTTGATTTATTTATAAACGATGACCACCAATGTTTTCACCCCCAATGAAGTAACTAGGGTTTACCAGAAATATTCATAAAAATACAAGATGTTTCCGATAGTAAACATACAACAATTCCCTAATAATCAAGTGATAATTTGAATTTCGGACCACCCTGAGTGTGTTGTCAGGTTGTACCAGAAACAAACTCGTCTGCAGAGTTGCCATCACCGACATCAAGGAAATGCTCCCTGTAAATACAACCAGAAGGGAGATGCTGCTTATCACACGCATGACTGACATCAGTTGAACATGATAAAAGAGAAAAACAAAAATGAAACATTTACAAGCAAGACAAGGTGAGCGCAATTCGCGAATATCGAAAGATTCAAAACTCATACTTTTGGGGAGAAGGATTAAGGTATGATTGGTACAAGAAAGTGGCATGCTGAGATTTCGGTATAGATTAGGTGCATGGAAACGGAATCTGCCAAGTTAAAAGCGAAATTATAGGCCTTTAACCTTTTTGTTCAAGAGACGCGAAAAATTTACATTAGAAAGGTGATTCATCTATGGTGAGAGATTCACCCTTTCTTTACAACATGAAGTCTCCATTAAGTATTTTTCTTGGCAAAACAAAATCAATTTTCACTAGTACACTCTTTAGCTGAGAATAAAGCCCTTGACAGAGCAGAATTGGGAAAACTGTATCCAATTGATTGGGACATACAATGCTTGGTTTGATAGGGTTCTTTACTTTTTGCTTTCTATATCAAAGTTTTCATCCATTTCATTGCCGGAAAGCGATAGGTATGGAAGGACAAACTTCACGGAGATGATAATAACTTCAGTGGACAGTAGTAAGGTGTTATATATTTTATCCAGAAGCCATTATGGTCTTACAAAAGTAGGTATTACCTTAATCTTTCACAAAGCCGCACCAGAGCATCTGAACCAGTTCTGGACGCAACATCTTCAATCTCAGAAGCATTTGCTAGAGTGATAGTGTCTGCAAGCCTAAACTCACACAGTTCCTTTAAGGAACATGCGTCCGTCAAAACTGCCGAATGGCCACCGCCAGCAGCTAGTTTTCGCACTTCCCCTACACACCTACAGGAATTGCACTTCCATCAAAATAATTGTAATGCCAAGGGAGGAGCTAGAATCTTCATTTCAGCAAAACTGAGGCAAAAAAGAAAAAATAACGGTCAAAATGCACCAAGCTTATGTTATGTTCTTGGCTTTCTTCCATAATACATAGTATAAAATGTAAAATGATAAATATTTATGATCATAACAACCATATAATTATATTTTGTTAGGAATAAAGAAAAAGTTGGGGAAAAAATTTCAAGTAGCAAGGTAAAATTACTTTAATTGAAGACCAACTTTAGTTTTTACTTTCTAGAGATGAATATACTAATTATATCATCCATATTACAATTAAAAATATATGAAGTTTTGGCACAAAATCTGAGTAGAAAATGATTGGATTCACACGAAGAAAAAGAACATAGTGTGTGTCATACGACTCATACCAATCAACTGGTGATGGATACCATGCATATGTAGACTTCTCATTTGCAGCCTGACCGTAGCTGTTGTAACCCCATCCATGAATTCTTCCATCTTTAGTATAAACAAGAGTGTGGGAATGTCCACATGCAACAAGTTTCACGCCAGTTGGGACAACCAAAACAGGTATATTGCGAAAAATGGTTTCGGAGTTGTTAGGGTCACATGAAAAGAATCCAGTTTGGGGCCCAAGGCCTAACTGGCCTGCTTGACTACCACCCCAAGCGTAAAGAGCTCCCTTTTCGGTTACTGCACAGGTATGTACACCGCCGCATGCGATGTCTTTTATGAAGATTCCATCTAGGGCTACCACTCGCCTCGGCAGTAGCTCCTTATCGCCATATTGAAGTGAACAATGACCCAGTTGGCCCATGTTTCCCAGCCCCCAGGTATAGCTGCGATATCAGAGAAGACAATTCGGAGTTGAAGTACATATATAAGCAAAATAAAGAAAGGGCACAAAAGCAAAATAAGAACTTGAACATCATCAAAAAATAGTCCATCAACACAAGTCAAAACACTGCACAAACATTTTAATTTGATTAATTAATGCATGCAAGACTTGAGAATGTATCCAATTACCCAACCCCGCCCAAAAAAAAAAACAAAAAAACCCACAATTAGCTTTGATAAAAGGAAACACATTTTCAGCATGCATTTTGCATATACATTTTCAGAATGGAGCTGCTTCCTGTCCAAAATTCAGGCATAGCCCGTATGACGTGTAAATATGAAGGTAGCACATCATACTAGGCAGCAAGCATAAAGCAGATTAAAAAAAAAACAAGGCAGCATAGACAAGCGAAGACCGTGATTGAATAAGTGATTGTAATGGAAATATCCACTTGTCAGTCCCAAAGCTAGAAGAACAACCCGGATAATAAAACTATATCTCATTTCCATAGCGCCCTGTCCATTATTCCAAACTCTTCAAAAAAATTCACTTGGCCATGCGGATAACCACATTACTCATGCCCTAACAGTAGAAGTTAGCCCCATCAAGAAAGGTCCTTCGGATCACTTACACCTCTCCTTTATCCGAGATAGCTGCAGTGTGGTACTCCCCACATGACACTTGGGTGATCTTTACAAGCTCAGGGGCTTCATCAAGGAATTTTGCATATCCACTTATAACTCGAGCCCCCTGAAGTCCTTCACAAGTAACACCTCTGCCAAGCTGACCATATTCGTTGTAGCCTGGTTTATCAGAACATTGACAAATCCAATTAATACACTGCCTGATAATACCAGAACAAGGAATATGGAAGGCTTCCTTCCCTAAGCTATGTGATCAGCAGGATCCTACAATGTGCACCTAAGTAAAACATGATACGCAACGCACTAATGGGTCCAGGCATGGGTTTTTCCATCTTTGATCAAAACAATCAGCTGAACAGCACAATCTACAAAATACTTTTCTATTAATAACGAATTAACATTACCCCAAGCTTGTAGCAGGCCATCTTCTGATAGAACCACGACATGAACAGCTCCACAAGAAACTTGACGGATAATCTGATAAACATAGGAATCAACGTCATCATTATTCATAGCAAGTGCTGGTAAAGACAAACAGTTCAAGACATAAACACGATTGTAAGGATTGCTATCAGTATGCAAGCCAAATACATGAATAGAAGAACAAGGAAAGAAATACAAATTCTATCTAATCTCATTTTGATTTTTGTTAATGATTCCATCACCAATATTCAGAACTTAACAGTATAGTAAATGCATTAATTTCAATCTTCCAAGCAAAAGACAAATAATCTACCCTAAACAACAGTTGTTCAGCTGTAGCATAGTCGTGATTTCAAACAACAAACATCCACGAACATGTAGCAAAAGTGATCGGTTTGTTTTCATGTAGGTTTAATTATTTTGGTTTTTAATTTTTGGGAGATTGTTGTGCACTTGTGCGCTCTATGTGCTTTCCATTTGACTTTGCTCACAACCTCTAATGTTCAACCAATGAATTACATCTTCTCCCAGCAGTATGTGTATAAGTTTCACCCCTTCTTCAAAGATTCAACAAAAAAACGCAATAGGGTTAATAGATAATATAGCACAGATTCTTTCACAAGTACAAGCAAGGACAGAAACAACTACAAGTACCAGCAGACATCCAGATGAAGATATCAGAGAATCAGTATGCAGTCTATACTCAATGCTATTATAGCTGAATCTATATTTAGTAGTTATGTTTTGTACCGTGTTTGGAGCAAAGGCCCCCCAGTATAAGCGTGGATTATTTGAACCCTGCAATGGCAAAAAGAAAGAGGACCATAAGAATCGAAGATTGAGAAGAGCTAATCAACCTAAAGGTGTATGAAAGCAACCTGATTTTGCCCCCAAACCCAAAGTCTTCGAATCATCTCATTTCCATTTTTTTCACGTGGTTCTGAAATAGCAGCAGTACAATGTGCTCCACATGATACAGATATCACAAATTCTGTCTGCAGTTGCTTTACTTTCTTTGGTTGCTTCCTGCCCTTCTCAGTTCCATCCCCCAACTGACCAAATTCATTTGCTCCTGTTTGAAAGCATGCATAAAATTGTTACCTTGGTGTTTATGCTTTTTAAGTACATAAAGACACAGCATGTAAGTATATGCAAGAATTAGAGATCATCCAATATTCAGACATGCCTAACCTGTACAGATATTCGGACATCGTCGGATCATAATAGAGTTCTTAATTTTTTGTTTCTTCTTTTTTTTTTTATGAGTTTTTAGTTATATGTAAGTATATAACAGACATACATTAATTCCCTTTTGCAGTATTTTGTTTCCTGACAAAATTTTTGATTTTATCATAATCTCTGAAGCACTGACACTCCTAGAGGATGGCGTGTATCCACAAAGGGGCACGGCAAAATACGTATGGGACACGCCACATGGCATGTCCATTAAATTTAATAAGTTTTTTTAAGGGGGACATGGTGGGGACACGAGAGGGGCACATACAGGAAAACAACATGGGTTAAATATGCAATTTTTGGGGGGTGTAAATGTTTATTACATCAAATATTTTGGGTTGAAAGTGATATGATGCTTGTTTATATATGTATATTGATGCTTCATGCTTATACATATAAATATGTTTCCAATGGTATAAAATAACTATTATTTAGTTATTTATTTATTTTTGCCAAGTTCCCTACCATGTCCGAATCCACATTTTTTAGGAATTCCATGTCTCGTGTAATTGTCCGTGTTCGTTTACGGATCTGTGCTACATAGATCTCAACCGTAGATGAATGTTTAGCATGTTGCCTTTTGGAAGAAAATAGAATTTGTTCTAAGATTAATATCTTTAATAAAAAAAATGTTTTCAGGGAGAAAAGTTTAGGAATAACGACTTAAACTCTCCAAAACCTGCACCATTTGCACTATACATTTGCATCATGAAACCAAAGCCCTGCAGAATTCATTCGGCCCCAAAAATTTTAGAATAAATGAATACGGAACGAACAAAATAACAAATAAATACGGCCAACACACAACTGAACAAGATAAAACTTCTTGTCGTTTGTACCAAGTTAATGAAACCAGTTTACTATTCAAAATTACGCAACAACTCAGAATTCGGAAGCAAATCACTGGCAGTGGACTCGAGAAGTGAGGGTAAGCTTATTAGGGAGATGGCATACGTAGTGGAACAAAACATGCCCCTAAGTCCAAAATTCCAAACAAATGTCTGGAATCAAGATCCTTTTGCAAGGATTCAATTATTAACATATCAAATCCTTCTAACAGAATTCTGATTTTGAGATCCTATTACCAGTCTGTTTTGTGTTTATGCCACAATTACTTTTAACTTCCTCCTTGCTTTATTCTTTTTCTCGAGCTTTCAAGCATTATCTTGGGCAGAAAAGAAAGAAGTGAAAATTGAAAAGGAAGAACTTATACATCACCGAAAGCTAAAGTCTTACTGAGCAGGGTGGAAGTAAAGTATTTCTGCCAAGGAGTCAAAGTCGAGATGAAGTGGAAGATGGTGAAGCATGAGGACAGAAAGAGGTTTAGAAAAAAGACAAAAATGCCATCTTTCTCAAATTTATTTAAAATCAATGTAAAAGCAACATATACAACAACACGACGAATGTTTTAAGGATTGGGATCAAAGATTCAAATTTTCATCAAACGAAAGAAGTCATAGGACAAGCAGTATAGATGCAATAAACCTGGATAGCCAAACAGGTAGGAGTTGAATTTGGAAGGGTCAAAACAAAATTCTCAAAGTAAGAGCATCTTCTATGGGTAGCAAATTCAAGACCAGAGTTATACTTTGGCTAGATATCTGAAAATTTTAACTCCAACAGATAGCTAAATCCAGAAGATTATAGGTTAGCAAAATGGCCCTCTCCCTCTTTGCCCTAATTCCCCATCCACAAAAAATGGCTCCAGCAATATTTCTTCTTAGATCTCTCAATAAAATTCAAATATCTTTGGAGAAACATTTGCCGCTTAATTCATTGAACATGTAGCTAGCAAAAAACGATTTGCACATTGCCTTTTTTGGCTCTAACCACCGGAGATGTTCTAAAGAATTCAAGAAAAAGACAATGGCAAATAGACTAACCCCAAGTAAAAAGTGAGCCATCTGAGGCCACAGCAGCTGTATGCTCACGACCACAAGCAATGTCCAACCAACGGTGATTAAAACCTGCGGGACATCCAAAAAGTTCAGGAGGAAGTTGCTTTGGAATCCTCAAATTCCGCTCTTCACCCTTTCTGCCTGTTTGCCCAGATTGGTTATATCCCCACACATATACTGCACTCTTGGTTGGAAGACTCACAGGTCGGGAGTTGCCAAAAATCTTGTCAATATCCATTTATCAGCGTTGCAACCCTGATAATTCAGAAAGAACATCAAATATTATTTGGTATGGGTTAAAGTTTTCATTTCCTCCTTTTGATATCTCTATCTGTTCATTTCAAGCTGGAAACTGAAAACAAAAACATATTGGTAACTTCCAAAAACTTTACAAAATTTGGGAAACCAAAAAGATGGTAATTTCACTTGCTTTCACAATAAAAACAAACATTCACTCTTTCCTCCCTCCCCAACCACTTCTGGCCACCCTTGACCTCTTAAACAACAAAAACGAAACATGTTTCCTGATACTAGAGGTTGGGTGCCTACGAGAGGTGTGGAAGTGGTAAAAATTAACTCAATGTTATAATAAAAGTAGTTGCAAATTTTGTTTTTTGATTAGGATCATAGGTAATTACAAAATTTGTTCTCACCAATTGGTGTATACAAACTGATAACTGAACGACGTCACAGAACAGGGTAAGCAATTGCAAAATTTAAAACAATATGCAAATATTTATCGATTTAAAAGAAATAGCGGGAAAAAAATCCAAATATGCAATTAGCAAATCGAAGGCAGTGACCGTGAACAAATTCAAAGGCGAATAATTTACAATCCCAAATCTCATAGAATAGGAAAACCTATATTATAAAATTTTTAAAAAAAAAAAAGCCAAACTTCAATGTAAATTCGATAGTTCCACGACGGGAGCGTAGTTCTGCAACGAAACCCTAACTCCTACATTTCCAACAATTGGGTCAACAGTTCATCTAATCATGGTTCTCCTCTTTTATTCGTCTCATTAGCCAAAAAAAGCGGTAAAAAAATTCCCAAATTCTAGTCTCCCAAAACAGAGTACTGAATGCAGAGAAAAGCAAATTCGGAATCGGAAATGACAAAGGTAATTCTATCCGAAAACTGCGAATGAAAATGCAACAACGTACCTCGATTAAGCGAACAAGAATCACAATTTGACTTCGAATTGTGGAGAAAATTCGATCGATTGGACGAAAATGGGTGGAAAATTGTGCGACTGAAATGATTGTCGGAACAGCTTCGAAGAGGTAGGGGGAAATGTCCGGTCGTCGAAATATTCGGAGTTCCAATACTCGTGGATCTTGGCCCACGGAATCTTGAGGATTATATAGGGCTGTCAACGGTCCGGTTTAGTGCGGATTGGTATGAATCCGAGGACCGAACCAAAAGTCTACGGTCTAATGTATGACAATTCGTGTTCAAACCAAAAGTCTACGGTCCGGTTTCAAAAAAAAATAAAAAACTCACAGTTCTGTTCACAATTTATCCACAGATTATTACATTTCACAAAATAAAAAATAGATTCTACATTCCAACACAATAGATTTTCAGAGTCCAACACAATAGATTTTCAGAGTCCAACTCACAGTGTAGCAACTTATGGAACCCATTCATCAACACTTCTGCAACTAAAGGCTATAGCCCATTGATCAGCAACTTTTGGAACTCATTCATCCGCAGCTTTTAAGTTTTAATAACCTTCCTCATTCACAATATAATTTCAAACAACACCAGCAACAACATTTTAAAATGATTCAAAGAGATTCGCATTCAAGAGAATAGTACTAGCAGTAGCTATTCAAGTGACACCAGTAGCAAAAAGATGCATTTTAGTTATCCCAATATTACATATATATTTATTTATTTATTATTTATAAAATTCTCACGGTCCGATTCGGTTTATCCACGGTTCTTTTATAAAAATCTATGGACCGAACCGCGAAGCACGGTTTTCTAATTTTTCAATCCGTGTCCGGACCATTAATCCATGGTCCCAATCCAAAACCTACGGTCCGGTTCGGTTCGGTCCGAATTCGCAGTTCACGAGTTTTTTTTTACAGCCCTAGGAGGCTAGGATTATATAGACGCGTGGCAAAGCAATTCTAGTATTTGCATATTCATCCCTATTAGTTTCCAGAATAACGTATGCCGCCCCTGTGCCGATTAGACAATTAATTTTGGAGACCATTCCCGTAATCGACCCGAGACGGGAATTGATAGCATGTGAATGGGAATCGAACCACGAAGCTAAGGCATCTTGAGATTCGTTATTGCTAGGTGACTACAAGTGTCAATCATGTGGGTTGTTCAATATACTTGGAGAATCTTCAAGGAATGTATGAAAACCAAAATTAAACCATCTTTATACATCTCTCTCAGCAAAAACCATTGCGGAAGAAGTAGCAAATTTTCTGAACCATTTTGGTGTAACTCTCTATCGATCTCTCTCTTTCTTCAACAGTGAAAACTTAAAAATGACTATTTATGGGGTGTTCCACTAACCCAATTTTTTAAAAAAAACTGGTTTTTCACGGTTTTTTATGTGATGTATTGTAAGAGAATGACCTGTCTTCGGTATTTGGAAAAAAAAATTGGGAAAATGACCAATAAATGGTTTTTAAAACAAATAATACCAATTACATGGTAAGGTTTTCCAAAATGACTGAAATCATGACAAGGAAAAAAATATTTCCACATACATGGTACCCCAAATAACTTCCTTGAAATACCCCTCAGTGAATTAAAACTTAGCCCCCAACCCCTCTTCCTTGTTCTCTACTGGTGAACACCACCATCTGCCATACCCATCCACCTAGACATGAATTGCCTTTCAAATCCACCATAGAACTTCAAACGAACAAAAATCCAGCCAAAAGATATTGGTTCTACCAAAAAATATCATGGTCCACTGTTTGATTTTCCCTTTTTTACTCGTAAACACGACTCCATTGGGTCTCCGCTGATGGTGAACAACAATAATTTGTACTGCTTGTACAGGTTTCTTACCTTGCATTGTATCAGAAACAGCAACCTGTGGTGTAATTGGTTTTCCCCCATCTACAGTAAAATCACTTCTAATAGGAGTTTTCTGGTTACTGATTCAGCTTCTGTTTCTGGTTTAATTGGAAATATGGCTTTTTGCTGGTCTTCCTTTTGAGAAGGAACCTTTGGTAAAGGCTCTTCGGTCACATTCATCAATTTCCTTTCAAACCGACTATGGAAAGATGATGTGATAGGCCAATTGTGAAGAAAAGTAGTGTTTGTTGAAATGCCCACAAGGTGTTTGTCGAAATGCTCACTTCTTTAATTGCATCCTGGATTTATGTTTTGGAAAAATGATCATTGCTCCTTAACTGAAACAACGTTAAACCTTGAGTTATTGTCTATTTTTCGTGAAACAATATTGCACTTTAAGTGAAATATTTTGCACCCTAGGAGAATAACATTGCTCCTTGCATCAACAAAATTTGCACCTTACGTGAAAAAAATGGCACCATGGATTGGGTAAGTAACTCTTGCACCTTGTATGACCAAATTATGCACTTTAAGTGAAATAACATAGCACTCTTTGACAATAATATTGCACCAAAACGAGGACCATTGGGTTGCCAATGTAGTCTTAATCCCACTTATTATTTTTTTTTTTTGAATCAACCCTTGCTCCTTGTATGAACAGATGTTGCACCATACGTGAAGAAAAATGGCACCATTCTATCAAATTATGTACTCGAATGAGAACAAATGGGTTGATTTGCACCTTGTATGAAATAACATGCTCCTTGTATGAAAAAATGTTGCACCTTACGTGAAGAAAAATGACACCATTCTATCAAATTATGTACTCGAATGAGAACAAATGGGTTGATTTGCACCTTGCATGAAATAACATGCTCCTTGTATGAAAAATTGTTGCACCTTGTAATAACATGACTTGTTCTTTGTTTTCCCAAACAAGCACCACAATTGTCTAAAAACTCTCTCATTCGAACAATGTTTCTATCAAATTATGTACTCGAGTCGAATGAGAACAAACTTTAATTTGAGAATTCAGAGCATGAAGCCTACTCTTGCTTATAGAAATTCAGAGCATGAAGCCACAAACTTTAATTTTGTTCCAATTCACTTTAATTTTCGTTTCAGCTGATTTTTGGGTAATTTTCTTTTGCAGATGATTATGAGTGCGATCGAGGCTCTGAACAACTACATGAAGCCCGACCCCAACGCGCCGCCGCGCCGTGGCGGCGGCCGCCCGCCAAAGCCGAGGTTGGCCGCCCAAGGCCAGAGACCCTTCGGCACCGCCGTCGGAGGCGAAACCTAAGGCGTCTTCATCAGGGAGGGAGGCCACGTGACAGGCCGTCGAAGAAGGCGAAGGTGGAGGGAATCGGGATGGTGAAGGGGGCAATTGACGAAGAAGAAGAGTGAGGGGTATTGTCGGTACTGCAAGTCTAAAAAACCATGTATTTGGAATTTTTTTTGTGCTTGTCATGTTTTGGTCATTTGCCAAACCATGGCCATGTTTTTGGTATTATTTACCCTAATCACCATGTTTTGGTCATTTCCCCAAAAAAATTTGTTAGTGGAACACCCCCTTAAACTATCATTTCATTGGAGCATCTCAAACCCGTATGCTGAGAGTGGCGTGGAATGACGATTACCATTTCATTGCAATCCAAGCCTGATGTCTTTGGCTGCTTCAAATCTACGTGGATTTCAAGCCATGCAATTTGCTATCAAAATTTGAAGGCAACACCTCCCATGCCAAATTACCTTATGTTCTAAAAAAGGAACAGTTGGTGGTTAAAAAATGACCCGTTTGAAGGTATAAAATAATAGCTTTTGGCATTTGGGTTGGAGAGGGACGATTTGATGTCAAATTGGAGGTGGTACCACATGAGGCTTCAAAAAAAAAATTGACACCTCCAATTTGACGCCATTAGTTGGATATACTCTTATGATGAAAAAAAAATAACTATTTCATCAAATTTATAATTTATGGTTGCTACACTATTTATTTTTATTTTTATTTAAAATTTGAGGTTTCAAGCCTTCCTTTAAGTGCATTTATTATAAGTGACTCTTTAATTTATCACGCCTATCTGACCATAACTATATGTAGTGTAGATTATTACATCCATTGAAGATGATCTCATAATGCATGAAATGATATTGAGATATTTAATGAATTTGTTTGTAGATAGATAAATCGAGGCTCTAGAACAAATGCTCACGTGGCAAATTGCAAAGGGTTGGCTCTCTCCTAAAGGTTTAGGCTTCGAAATCTCTTAGATGCTATCAGTTCTTCTAGGTTTACTGAAGTTTTGCCTGATCTTTAATTTCAGAGTTACAAATTAAGTTGAGATGCATGTAAGTTAGCCCGAATACTTAATTATAAATAATAATAAAAACCGCTATGGGGTGTCTTACGTCTCATTTTCTCCACACATTAAGATGAAATCTACCATTAAAACACCACGCGGAGGTATCTCACACAGCTGAGTCAGCTGACTAAAACGACCTTACAATAGGATCTGGCTCCTCTCTGGGAGAGAAGATTCCTGTCCAGTCCTCTTTTTATAGACCGATACCGAGTTTCAATTAATGACCGGAATTGTACATTATGTAGTCTCGTCGCGTACTTCAACCATTCAAAATTTGTGTTGATCGGATCCCATTTGATAACTCATCAGATCACATTAATCTTGAAAAACAAGTACCGGCCACACTGGATCGAAATCACTTTTTTCAAAAAAAATTCAAGATAAATGCTTTTGGATCAAGTATCAAAAGGTATCCAATCAACAAAAAAAATTTGTATTGTTGAAGCACTCGACGAGAGATCCCATTTCCTAACTCATCATATCACATTAATCTTAAAAAACAAGTACCGGCCACACTGCATCAAAATCACTTTTTCTCATTTTTAAGATAAATGCTTTTGGATCAAGTATCAAATGGTATTCAATCAACACAAATTTGTGCATGCTTGAACTATACGACGAGATCTACGATCATTAATTGTGGGCCCGGTAACGCCCGAAAAAAAGGAACTAGACGGGAAACGGAACCTGGGGGGTGTTGTGCATCCCAATGCACAACATCGTGCTATGTAGCCCTACGGCGCCGCCGCGCCGGCATTTTTTTGACGATCGAAGACGTTCACCGCGTAGACCTCGTCGAATACTACAAGTCTGCCAAAAATCAACTCAATCGGATATCTTTAAGTGCCTCATCAGCACACAAATAACATGAAAAAGTGGTTTTGATCCAGTGTTTGTGTCCATTTGTGTTTCATTTGTTTTCAAAGTATTTGTGTTCCGATGACGTACTTAAAGATAGCCGATCAAATTGATTTTTTCTACACTTGTAGTACTCGAGGAGGTCTACGTGGTGAACGTCTCCAATCATAAAAAAAAATGTCAGCGCGGCCACACCGTGGGGCTGCACAGCACAGTGTTGTGCATCCCATGCACAGCACCCCCCTAAGTCCACGGGAAACTCCTCTCCCATTACTAAAGAGAGCCAAATCCCTTACAATATGACGCTTATGCCCTTATCTACTAACTACGCGACTTATCCGTGGTAGGTGGAGAGAGTAGTGTCTGGATCCTCTCTGGTCTAATATTTGAATTGGAAGAAATAGTCCTTATCTACACTGAATTGGAAGAAATAGTCCTTATCCTTACCAATAATGATACATGCACATACTCCCTCCCACACCCCACCACACCCTGAGCACTGTTCGCGTGGGTCCCACCCACTTTACCCCGAAATAAAATAAATAAAAAAAGAGGGCAAAACGAAAGTTTTGAAATCCCCCTAAATTGCTTCGTCTGGGTTTCATTTTCGCGGGCGTGAGAGAGAGAGAGAGAGAGAAGAGAGGAAGAAGAAGAGCGACCCACCCTCCGCCCCTCGACTGCCCTTCACCAGCGACTCACCTCCGGCCTCACTCCACCACGACGACGCCCCAGTCGAAGAAATCGTACGGACTGAACCCCAAAATGGAGATGGGTTTTCTTTTCAATTTGGGTCCGGTCTCATCACTGCAATGAATCACCCAGAATTTTTGAATTAGGGTTTTTTTTGTAACCCCAACAACTCAATCTAGGTTTTCTGAAATTGAACCTAAATTTTTGTGCATAACTAATTGAAATGAGAGCGAGAGAGAGAGAGAGAGAGAGAGAGAGAGAGAGAGAGAAACCTTCATTGTGTATGGTTCGAACCTCGTCCGCGTGATTCGAAGCTTGTCGGAGTTGATGACGGAGGCCTCCTCCTCGCCGGAACTGGAAGCTTCTTCTCCGTCGGTGTGGTACGAGATGGTGGTGTGGTGGTCGTCGCCGGTGGTGGCTGTCGGGAAACGAATTCCAGAACCCAGTAATTACGCGTACAGATTAAACAACAAAAATAAACACAAACCCTAAATGCGGAATTAGGGTTTACCTCTCATCCGTAGATACGAACGCTGGTTGACTTGTTTATTTTAGAACTTGACAGACCTAATTACTGTATGCAACAAGCTTTGCTCGACAGTACCTCATGATCTTCTGTCATATTCCCTTATATCTCGATCATGTAGCCAAGTGTGGACTTCTACATGATCTCTTTGTTCTCTCTCATCCAGCCTCTATTCTAATTTTCTGAATGACTGTTATCTGACCTAGAGAACATAACGATATATTTATAGGGCTAGAGCAGGAACTTGAGGAGAAATAAATCTGGGCTCCTTGTGTAAATAAGAAAACCTAATCCCACACGGATTATATTCTTATTTCACAAATTATTATTCACACCACTAAAGAATTATAATTGCACTCCCATCTTTATCTCGATTATATTTCGAGCTACACGTTATTAAATACTTATTAACCTCCCCACGTTAAGATTACAGATACCCGTTGATTAAATGTCGATTACTAACACTCTCCCACTAATCAACATCTTATAAAACACCTTGAGACTAACCACTTAACTCATTCGATATGTCGGATACAAATATCCACCTGCAGGGTTTGACATAACGGAAACTTATAAGTTTACTCAAGGGGGTATCATCAATCTCTAACGAGACGTGGATTCTATCAATAATTAATATCCATATATTTCATGCATATAATGTTGTGACACAACTCACCAAGACTATTGACCGTAAAAAAGATCTCACTTTATAATGAATTAAAGTCAACAAAATTAAATGTATATATGTATTAATTATATCCGGATTAAGAGCATAAGTATTCTTAATAAATATAAGGTTCTAACTGTCTTAAAATGTCAGTACTAAGACAATTACCTTAAAGCGGTCCTGTTCAATACATACAAAAATGTACTAGCACAATGAGTCGAACTAGAACCGTTCCCTGTAGTCAAGACAAACCTACTAAAACATTGTACTAGAATCCTACTGATGGTGTGTCAAATTCCATCTAAGATTGTGAACCAAAACTTATATTCCACAAGAACCGATGATCCAATTTTCTGTGTATAAGCCGTACTCTACACACTGGATCATCTACTATGTAGTATGTACAATAAAAGACACATGCACAACATACAATTATATCATGCAAACATTGCCCATAATAGATTCTCATAAAAAAGGGATAAAACTGATTAATAATTAACTAATTAAATATTAATCCATTACATAAAAGCATGACTTTTCGTATAAGTTTCTAACAGTGGCGATCTTGTCTTCTTCTTCTCACCTTCCTCTGTCTTCTTCTTCCTCCTCTTCTCTCTCTCTCTCTCTCTCTCTCTCTCACGCACGCGAAAATGAAACCCAGACAAAGCAATTTGGGGGGATTTCAAAACTTTCGTTTTGCCCTCTTTTTTTTATTTTTTTATTTCGGGATAAAGTGGGAGGGACCCATGTGAACAGTGACGTGAACAGTGCTCAGGGTGTGGTGGGGTGTGAGAGGGAGTATGTGTCTGTATCATTATTGTATCCTTACATTGACAAAATCACTAATTTGGATTCACTAATAAATTTTTACCGATAAGAGTTAACTAATTCGAACTATTATCAACTGCAAATTCGAACTATTCATAATAAGGCAAATAATAGACCGTCTCCTCTTTGACCGGGAGAGGATCCATTTCTTTTTCCAGTATAAGAACAGCCACAGTTCATCCCGAAACATAAATGCGTTGACTTTCCCCACCAAAATTCGCGATTCCCAGAAAATTCCCAGGTTAGTTTCTTCTTTACTAACCCTAGCTGATCGTATGACACCTTTTATTTTATCAGATGCACTGTTATAGTCTCATTCATTTGGGTTCCTCCTCGTCGTTTGCTGAATTTCTGAAAAGCTGAGCGATGTTGGCATGTTTTTCTTTGTGGGTTTATTGAATTCTCGACTCTTTCTTGCCGAATTCATGAAAGAAAAGCCTAACTGCAAATAAAAACTGCGTTTCGTGTATATTTTAACGGTGGGGAAAGTTGTGATTTTAATGGAAACTTCGCTGTTTAAGTTTGGATTACTCCCGCCGTCCGTATTTGTTGGTCTATTTTTTTGAAATTTGTGCCACTTTTTATTGCTTATATAGTTATATCTCTCAATTTATAATAGTTTTCATGAATTTGCGTACTTTGTATTATAGAACTAATTAAGATCCATCTAAAAAGATCAAAAGATCCATATTGCATATTTTTTTAGATCCATTTGTAATGATTTTTATGTATTTGCGCACTTTGTATTCTAGAACTAATTGAGATCTATCAAACAAGATCTATATTGCACATGTTTTGAGCTCCATATTGAAAGATATAAGAAATAAAAAATAAAAAATGGCACATAATTCAAAAAGGGACCAACAAATGCGGACGGAGGGAGTATATACTTTGTGGGTGTTGTGTGTCTACGACTAGGTAGACAAAATTAAATTCAGATGTATGTCTGATTAACTGGAGAATTTAACCTGATTTATTTGGGTAGCATGCATAAATCTCAACTTTTAAGCAAGAGTAAGAGGAAGATATTTGATATATGACATAAGGAATTTAGTTCAAACTTTGGAATTAGATTTGTAATTGACAGGTGAAAATGGAACATAAGCATCGGGTTGAATATGAGCATCGGGTTGTTCTAAGTCTCGTAGAAGTCGAACAGCCTTTTGTTGACTAGACATGTGCATCGGGTTGGACTTTGTGACCAAGATAGCCACATATCCTGGGTTTTGTTATTTTTTGCCCCTGGAATAAACTGATGGATAGCTTGACATACATTGTTGAGCCCATTACCTAACATCTTAAGCTTTTGGGGATTATTGGTAACTTAACATTGTATCATAGCTCTCATTGTGAGAGGTCTTGAGTTCAAGTCTCTCTAATGCATTTGTTCCTCGTTTGCACTCTGCTTTTCCCCTTCGTATTATGTCTCTCTCTATCTATGAAAATTTGTATTTCCACGTGCAAGACGAGGTTGCACGTGAGGGAGGATGTTGAATAGCTTGATAGACATTGTTGGACCCATTTCCTAACATCTTAAGCTTTTGGGATTACTAATAACGTAGCATAAACATCCATAGGAAATGTAATCCCACAAAATCAAAGATATATAATACCATGAGAAATGTGTATTACTAATCACAGGGGATTGTATATCAGTATATCACTGTTAGTATTGCAAAACACGAGCTCGCTAAGAGAATGTTTATTTTGTCATTTGATTCCAGCGTTTCATTAGCAGGGCAACAAAATTAAGCGAATTGTAGATTAATTGAAAAGTAGGAATGGAGTCAAATTAGAACGACAATTTATGAGCATAGAACTTGTTATTATCAAATGAGAGATTAAAGGAGTTATTATCAAAGGAGAGATTAAAGGGGTTGTTTTCCTTGGAAATGGGTAAAAAGAATGTATTTGGAGTACCATGTGATCAAACTTATACCAATCAAATTGAAAGGATGATGTCACCACAGTGAAGACTCAGCATGAAAGTCGCAATTTACTGATCTTACACGGGGCAGGGGTTTAATCTGGCATCTTTTTCCTGTTCCACTTAATTTGGAATCATAGTACTGTCACTTCTATCGTTAAAAACTAGTCACTTCCCCATAGAGTATCTTTAGGCTGTGGTTCCTCAGTTCAGCTAATCCAACCTCTTATCTGGAAGTTCAATGCAATCGACAATAACTTTTGATTCACCTTTAAGCAAGCATGCTTTGTTTATTTATGACAAATTGAAAGAGGCCATTACTTGGAGATGAGATTTCAGCCACACTCACAATGCAAGAGATGAGCTAACTGCAAATACCTGTTACCGAGTCATTACGTCTGCTTGAACAGTAGTATATATCTATGGAATTCTAGATCGTCCTGTAGCAGTAGTCATTGGTTCTTCTTAATGCAAAAGACATAAAAGACTATTCATAATCTATTGGGATTGTGATGAGATGTGTAATCAAAGATTGCAGTTACCACCAGGTTCATGGCTCAAGCAGTAGGTAACAGCACTGAGAAGAAGCTTATCCGGATCGATATAAGCTCAGACACTGTTTGCCCATGGTGTTTTGTTGGCAAAAGAAATCTGGACAAAGCTATGGCTTCTTCGAAGGATCAATACGATTTCGAGGTTCTTCTTTTTATCCTTCGTTGATTCTAACTTTTCCATTTTCATCTTGTGCTCCATTCTGACTTACAATCACGTCTGTTTGCAGATCAAATGGCACCCTTATTTTCTTAATCCTTCGGCCCCTAAAGAAGGTGTTAATAAGAAAGAGTTTTACCAAAATAAGTTTGGGTCTCAATCGGGACCTATCATTGCTCGGATGACAGAGGTCTTTGCTCTTATTCCTCACATAATTATTAGAAAATTATTTTCCATCCCCATATCCTGATTTTCTCGGGTTTGCAGGTTTTCAGGGGTTTGGGGTTGGAGTACAACATTTCCGGTCTTACGTAAGTTCGGAATTATTATACATGGACAAATTATATTCTAGAGAGGAAAACTGTGATGTTTGAAGATGCATATATAGCACTAATAATTGTTTGGATATGTAGGGGAAATACTTTGGACAGCCACAGGCTTATATATTTTGCTGGCCAACAGGGGCTTGATAAGCAACATAATATTGTGGAGGAGCTGTGCCTTGGCTACTTCACACAGGGGAAATATATAGGTGACAGGTTAGTGCTGATATTGGTCTGCTGCACTGACCTTATATTGCTATCTTTCAACTTGTTGCAATAATACGTTTTTCGTTTGGTGCTTTATATGGTTATTTGTTGTTTTGATTGCTCAACATTTTTCCCGGAAAATGGGCTGTGTATGACAAGGTTATGTTTGAACTTGTGAAAACTTTGTTGTAATTAGAGCACAACATACTGTTGTGAAAAACCATCTTTTTCGTATTCATATGGTGACACTTTTTATCGTTGACTCTTATGTTATCTATGATTGTCAGAATACATCTTGGTTATTTATTTGGCTGAATATTTTGTTGACGGCTAGAAATATCTGTAGTATTGATCACAGCTTGATAAAACTAGGGTATACCTACAAAATGATTTTTTGGAGTCAGATTATCGCATGTTGGAATCTCACCTCGGAAAGAAGTGAACCATGGAGCTTTCTTCATGAATTTCCTTGAAACAAGTTTTCTACAATAAACTGCTTTACTATTGTTTAGGGAGGAGCTAATTATCGATCTAGAACCTCTTCGATCAACATAGCAGCCACTAACTTTGTTTTGAATTGTTCCGTACAGGGAATTTCTCTTGGAAAGTGCTAGAAAGGTTGGGCTAGAAGGAGCAGCAGAGTTTCTTGAGGATCCAAGCAATGGTCTGAAGGAGGTGTGTTTCTCTTATCGGAATTCCCTTACAATGTGCGTGTGTTGGTGTGTGTGTGTGTGTGTTAGAGGGGCGAGAGTGAAAGACAGTCTCTGTAGGGAACAGAAGTGGAATGCAGTAGGTGGTGTCATTGTACTGCACGTTAATCCTTAATTGAGTTGTAGTCAAATAGAGATGGTTTGTTGTTCGGTCACCAAAGAAACTTAGGATATTTATCGAAACCTCTAAATACCAATTCCTGTCGAAACAATACAAGAAAGTTTTCTCCCCTGCTGCCCAAAATATTAACAAACATTTTCTAGTTTGTTTTTTCCCTGGATTTAACTTGCTCATTTTGAACCGTTGCAGGTTAATGACGAGCTTGAGAAGTACTCTGGGAGCATCTCAGGAGTCCCGTATTATGTGGTAGGTGATACAAATTCACATCTACTTATTTAACTTCCACTGTGATTATAGTACCTATGCTAGTGCAATGACCGACGTTATTCTTTTGGTAGATTAACGGGAAGGTGCAGCTTAGTGGCGGCCAACCCCCGCAAATCTTCCTGAGAGCTTTTCAAACAGCTGCAAGTGGTGGCACCTAGAAACTCTGTTTATCTGGAGTCCTGAATAAAGATGTTTTCTTCGCCCACGAAAATTGTAGTAGACACATGTATTTTGTTTGTTTTGTTGTGGTTTCTATTGCTATTGTGGAACTTCATAGAGGGAAGAAATATCTCATTGTAAGAATGTAAGTTTGGATTTGTGGACGCGATGTATGTAAAGCATGTTTTTGTAATGCTTGTATCTTTAATCAGAGTTTATTGGAATTACAGTTTTAGGCCTGTAGTTGTATACTGGCTACCTCTTTTTTGTGCTGGCCAGCGGGATCTCTGTCTTTCTGTTAAATGGTACAATTCATCAATGTCAACAGAGTCAATACGGGTAGGGCTGAAAAACGAGTTGAGTTGAGTTGAGTATTACATTGTTCAAGCTTGTTTCGAAAAACTACTGAGCTTGAAAAATATATTCAAAAGCTTAGCTTGCTTGTTTGGTAATTCGATTTCAAACAAGCTTTTTATTGGGCCAAAGGTTGAATGATCTTTCCTGGAAAACAGGCTGTATGTCAAGTAGTTTGAATTTTCAAGACATGACGAGACCTGCAATAGCTTGTTCGAGCTAGTTTAAAAGCTTAACCAAAAAGACATGACGAGACCTGCAATAGCTTGTTCAAGCTAGTTTAAAAGTTTAACCAACTTCGAAACACGAGCCTTTGTCGAAAGAATACGAGTAACTTGGTAACAGAGTAACTTGGTTTGTTTACTAGGGTGCCAGATCCTCTGTGCCCAAAACCCTTGTGCCGAGGGGTTTTGAGTCATTGGATTGTGATTTTTGTTTTTATGTTTTAATATTTCTGAGTGATCCAACGGCCGGAAAACCCCTCGGCACAGAGGCATAGGGATTTTTCAGCACAGAGGATCTGAGCTCGTTTACCAGGTATACGAGAATGCTTAGAAGTTAATAGTAGATGCTTAGAAATGTTCCTCTACATTTATCTTTAGGGATATTTACCATCAGGTCACTTTTGGATCCCATAATTACCATCAGGTCAAGCCCAACTCTGAAAAATTTCCATCAACTCCCCAACCCGTATAAAAATGCCTAAATCATAGGGTACCCTATGAAAGTGCCTAAAATCCTAGGGTACCCTATGAAAGTGCATAAACCACTAAACTCTATAATAGAAAAGTAGTGCACCATAAACCTACACTCTAGGGTACCCTAGAGAGGGTACCCTACGACTAGGGTACCTTATGAAAGTGCCTAAAATCCTAGGGTACCTTACGACTAGGGTACCTTATGAAAGTGTCTAAATCCTAGGGTACCCTACGACTAGGGTACCCTATGAAAGTGCCTAAAATCCTAGGGTATCCTACGACTAGGGTACCCCATGAAAGTGTCTAAAATTCTAGGGTACTCTAGGAAAGTGCCTAAACCACTAAAACCCTATAATAGGAACATGTACCATAAACCTAAACTCTAGGGTACCCTACGACTAGGGTACCCTATGAAAGTGCCTAAAATCCTAGGGTACTCTATGAAAGTGCCTAAACCACTAAAACCCTATAATAAAAAAGTGCACCCTAAACCTAAACTCCAAAAAAGAGTGACTTACTTTAGTGGTAATTAAAAAAAATGACTTACCTTATTGGTAATTAGACATCTCTTTTCTAGACCTAGAGGTAATAATCCCACTTTATCTTAGTATGAATTCATTCCGGCGTCTACCAGTAATTAGGCGAACAGGTCTGACATATTTTCGACATGTTTTAACCATTTTCTTGTACTGATGCATGATTGCATGTAACTAAGGTCTTGCAAGGATAAGAATGTAATTTCTCCACTCCTGATCTGCAGTTCAAAAGAAATACAAAGCAACCAAATCCCATTTATAAGCATCCACATCAAATCGTTTGGCGAGTCATATACAAGATACATACAAGAGAATCACAAACAAACAGTGAACAAATCGGGGACGGCGTAACAAGCCACATTTCACACTTCATGGAATGGAACTGCAGCCGGATTTCTTTTCCAAGTGAAATGCAGGAAAAGAAAAAATTAGCTTAACATTAGCTTTTTTTACAATCTTTTCATATGATAAACACTGCGGTATTTACAATGACAAAGTTATGCTTCCAATCTCCCATCCTGTCTGTCTGATTGTCTTTCTTCTTTTGTGATGAATGCGTGCTGGTTTCGTCCAAAACATGAACCTTACATGTAACATCACCCCGTTTCATCGAATACCATCACCTAGAAAAATAACAACACTTACCAAAATTATCATACAGCAAGGTACTGATTAAATGTTCCTCCGATTATCTTTAATTATCAAGAATTAATGTCCAGACGAAGATTTGGGAATAACAAGCCAAACAAACTTCATCAAGCGACCGAGAGGACAAGAGTTTCCATGTCAGGCAATGGGCTCAAAGAGTATCAGTTTGCATCTACAATATCAAAGAAAATAGCAAAACTCATCTATGACACAGAAGCACTTCCCAAGTTTCTCAAAGTTGTCAAAGACAGAAATATGATCATCTACCGGTTCTAAAATGTTCCACACTAAGTATCTGTATCAAGATGCCGGGCAGCCTGTCCATCAGCACCATGTGCTGCAACCTGCCACCAAATGATGATTTCCAGGAATAAAACTGTGTAGGAATTTATCAAAATAAATTGGGTTTGTTTTGGGTGTTCTATCAAAATCTTCCTTGTTCTTTGAGAAAGCTTCTTTTAGAGTTTTTGGGGCGATCCCACATTGCTTGGATGGGAAAAGATTGAATGGCTTATATATGGGAGCACATCTTCTAAGTTCATTTTATAAGCTTAGCTCTAGAGTGGCTTGGCTCCTATGGTGCTTCACTACTAACAGCCGAAGCCGGTGCTTTGCACTCGCGATTCAGTCACCAGCGGCCCATGAGCTCGTCAGCGGGCTGTGTGGCTGCAATGTGGCGCTTTGATGGCACACTTAGCATGTCGGCACAAGGCGCCTTGTAGGCGCCCTTTCTTATTGCGATCCAATCCAACGTCTAACAGCATGCGAACAGATGAATTTAGGTCTATAACTAGAACCCAGATCGCAGCCATTCAGTACACAGAATCTGAATTTCTTCCCTCACTCTAAATGGTCGCTCTCTTGTACAGTTAATGTGTCACTCTGCAGAAACGGATATAACAGACCCTTGCTCGTTTGATTCTATTTTTGGCTCAGTATTTTCTCTGTTCTTTGTTTGTGTGGACACCGGCAGAAGATCGTTAGATCGGGCTTCGTTGTATCCTTGAACAGATTTGCTACAACCCAGTGCACACCAAACGGTGGGGGCAAATAATGTTTTCAGAAAGCGACATTGTAACGTGACTCAAAGCAAGTTCCATCAAGGCGTTCATATTCCGAAGATCCCCAATCTGCACCAACAAACTGGAGATTCCCAATTACTAGCTGAGATACTCTTGACACCGATTCTTTCAAACACAATTATGATAGGTTTTCCTACCAGTACAAATATCTATGATGTAAGTTGTAACCAAACAAAAACATGCATGGCATACATAAATATATATAATATCTCACACATTTGCTACTTGTCACAACAGGTTGCTCAAATCTGCTGATGACGTTATATACACCAAACTTGCTAAAATAATATCAAGACAATAGTGGCTGATAATATCATTCTATAGACTCTCCTGCAGCACGATTACGATCATAAAACATTCTGACTTCCTTATCATATATGTGCCGAAGTACATAACTTGTTGATGTTAGAAACACTGCGGAGATAGCTTTGTAATCTCAAAAAAAGGTTTTGACCAAAATACCTTGATAGCTCAATTAGGTATTTGTTGAAAAGTACTAATCAAATCTAAACCCAAGGGATTTGGCCGAGCGGACATGAAAGCAACCAAATGGGTTGCCCCCCAAGAGGTCGCAAGGTGAAATCTACGATGGCCAAACATTCCAAACCTTGGGTCCACTAGAGGTTTGCTAACTTCAAAGCCTTGAGATAGGTTAAAGCGTGCACAAGCAGGCCCAGACACCCGGTTATTACAAAATAAAAACTTAAAAGAACATCAAATAGCATGAACACAAGGATGTGTGAAGTGAGAGACCGAATAATATGAGTAGAAGGCTACAAGCTCTTTCCCCTCATAATAATTACCGATACTTGACTCGACGGCAATAAATATATTGTGCCAAATCATAAATGATTCACTATCAAGCAAATTAATTTTAAGGGTCTGAAATATAATGTTACCTTGCCACAAACTGGACAGCTTTCACTTCTCTCCATCCACTCGTATATGCAAACCAGGTGGAAATGATGAGAGCACTTCATAATTATCTTGGGGTTTTCCACAGTATATTCTGCATGCAGGAAGCATCAAAGTTTAAAATAAAATAAAAAATGTCAGAACTACCACTTAAGAAGTGTACCATTCTGTTTTGCATCAGTATTTATCAACTAGAACCAACAAGCATAAAAAAATAGCAGCCAGGAGAAGAAAAAAGAAAAGAAAAATCACTGCAAGAGGCCTACTACTAAAATCATAGCATATTGTTTCAAATGAATAATCTCTCTCGTCATAGGCTTTTTCATAAACCATATTATATTGGGAATAGCGTATCAATCAAATACAGTCCATTCTAATTATAATTATAATTACTTTAGGTAAATGACGGGTTCGTTGGATGGCCCACAACACAAAAGAAAAAAAAAAGAACTTATTTCACCTTCAAGGCAAGTTGGACAGACATCTTCATCTTCTGGAGAAGAATAAATATGTGAAAAACCAGTCACTGGTTTCTCTGTTGAGATCTTCATTGAGGACTTGGTAAGAGATTCCTTTAATCCTTCATCACCAGTCGACTCATTCCATTTGTCTCCACTACTCAAGGATTCTGAATCTGCATCGGCCTCACTTCTAAGTGGTTCAGTTTCCTCGTGCAAATGACTTGAGCCTTTCTCCCTTCTTGAGACCAGTCCATCCCGTTGCAAGCGGGAATATCGTGGATCAGCATTATAAGGCAAGGGTCTTGGAGGAGGACGATACATATCACAAACAGAGTTGTCCAGAGGAGCTGTAGTGGTTAAAGAACCACTCCCCTGAGTAGTTGAAGAAATAGCTTGGTCTTCCCCTCTTCGAAACAATGACGTATACTATTCCATAAAAACAAGAAGGAACAGTGTTGAAATTTCCATTGAGGGAATTCAAAAATCACAATATTTTTATACTTCCTTCTTACAGTGATTCAGTGTCATTAACTCATTGCAACTCAATTGAGCCTCATAGCCTGTTGGGTTCCACTTGATTATTAGCTTATTTTGTCAAAATCTTTTCTTCCTTAATAAACTTTTTTCCATTTTTTGCAAAAAAAACTTACCTTTTTCAATTCGTCTCGACGAGAGGAATCAAAAAAGAAAAAACTTGGGCCGAATTTGAGAAAAAAAAAAACCAATACACAAACATAGTCCATATCTTTTGCTTATCTGTAGCTTACTGTTTTTCTTCCAAAGCTTTTAGATTTTTTTTCAAGCTTTTCGAATTCCACTAGTCAAGAGAAAGTGTAAAAGTAGACTTTTGTTGACAAAATATGAGAAACGTTCGCCAAAGATGAAAATGCTTTATGTTGCAATTACTAATCTACAAGCTACAAGTGATTCATTCTGATAAAACTCCTACTCTGAGGTGAGGAGTAGATGGATACAAAAGTGTTGATGTGATATGATGCCTTCTTCAAACAATTGACAAAAGTGCAACTCCCCACATACTAAAGATCTACAGCATTCGTGTTCCAACTTCCAAGTAGCGTCATCAAAGCAACTACGTGAGCTAAATTTTCATTCCAGATATCAGAGTTTTACACTTTCTTTCAAACGAGGGATAAGAAGTGCTCTGAAACATACCACATGCAAGACGTTCTGAACAAAGCAGCGAACGCATATGCAGTTCCTATAAACTGAACTGTTTAGATTGACATAATCTTCGCCATCCTCACGCAAACAACAGCAAACGGCACCCATACTAGCAGCGTCAGTCAATCTTGATCACATAGAAATCTTCACCCAGTCCTCCAAGCTCGTTGACTAAGCCCAACTCTCCTAACCATTTACGTCAATAAAGACACTCAGCGGGCAACAGGATGACAAATACTAAAGAGGGATTAAAAGAGGGAATGCTATTCACCGACTCCGTGAACTAGTAGCCTCTCTCTCTCTCTCCCCCTATTGACAAATCTAAAGCCTTGCAAAGTGTAGACTTCGTATAACAGACCTCTCCATCTATTCACCTGTAAAATATGAGAAAAGGGGTTATTATAAATAAGAGGGCATCAATTAGAAACAACACTGCCATGGTAAGCAATATAACGTATGTTTGTAGCTAAGATAATCAGATCTCATCCTTCTTCAGTTAATTCAAAACGCTGAGGTAGAGGAGAACATAAATATTGGTCCAATGCAGAGCAAAGTTATCACAATCAACCCATAACATCCTACACAATACATAGTAAAATAGCTTCTAGTGTAAAAAGTTGCCTGAGGCTTCCTTTGGATGGATGTGGATCTCAAATCAAGGGATTCGATTGTCTATTTTATACTTCGCTTGGGAAAAGTGAGTGGAAGATGGATTAGTGATTAGAGTATAAGAAATGTATTTGTTGCAAACGTCTTAAAAATACAATCCTCAACATGAAGGATTTCATTTCACTCCTATTCTTCTGGTACACAACTCCCTTCTGTTAGTCATTTCACATTCACCATCTGAGCTCAAAGTCCAAATTTATACGTTAACTATCGCATCTGAGCTATTCACAGCTTCTAACAATAATGACAAATCCTTTCAACTGATGCAAGTGAAACGGAGCCTTGATTTTCAGTTTAACATTGAATTCTTATCAGGGTCTCTTCAGCACTTCAAAAGGGCTACTTTTCACTGACGAAACCCACCCACCCAGATATACATTCACATGAAGGGAAAATTACTCGATAAAGTTACCACCAATTCTAAAATCATTTAACAGCAAACCCCTTTCCAGATTACCCGATAATGAAAAAAGGGTCTGCCCAGAATTATCAATTGATCTGTCAATCAAAAGATGCCCAGATTAGATTACCAGTTGATGAGCGAAAAAAAGTACAGCGTTTTGAGAACGATCGGAACCTTTGCAACTCGACGATTAACAAAGAATCAAAAGAACGCAAAGAAAAGTAGATGAACAGGTACGATTGGGTGAGGTACGCAAGTACCTTGAGAGTCAGGAGTATAGAATGACGGCGGTGATCCGAGTGTTGACAGAGCTACAAAGGGGGTAGAAATCGGATGTCAGATTCTTCGGATTCTGTAATACTAGGACGGAGTTTGGATTTTTCGGCGATAAAAATGGATAATGCGATGGTGGAATTGAGCTCCACCTCCTTCATGTCTTAATAATAAAATAAGACTGTAAATATCTTGTGATATTCAGCTTGCATTAACGTGTGTATAAACTAAGCTGCCTTTTTTTGTTTTTTTTTAAAAAAAAAAACAACATAAAGTAGCTGATGATAAAATAAATAACGACAATAAAAGAAAATAATGTCCACATAAGTGAAAGAAATTTAGGGGACAAAGTTTACTATTCCACTGAATATAATAGGGTATGTTGTTTCCTTTCTTTGTCTATTAATTCGACCACCTTGTAATAAGGCAATTAATGTACTACTCCCTCCGCCCTTTAATTTTGGTCCACTACGGGACAACGTGCATTTTTAAATTCAAATAAAATGTTGATGAGGAATTCAAAAGAAATGGCAAAAAAGGAAATGTACCTAATCATGCCTATTGAAAAGTCAAAATGAACATATATTTTGAGACAATGAAAAATAGAATAATTGGTCAAAAAAGGGGACGACGTGAGTAATAAAGGAGAGAAAACATGGGGAGAAAGGAGAAGAGCTGAATAAAATATAGGCCTTGAAAATCTATATTGCTCTCGATAGTTCTTGAAGTAAGTGTCCTTCTATATATCCGTGTCCCACATTTTAATTTAGTTTATGCAAACTTTGTGGAAATTGGGTTTTCTAACACATTATCAGTACGAAGTTCTAACCCACCAGAGAGAGGTAAATGATTTGTTGTTCATACATACTATTCATTTATATGGTATCAAACGGGTTGGGCCGGCAAATGTACGATACGAGCACGTCACGATCTTATACGTGGGCTAGGCTATGCCGGTGTTTTGTGGCACGTGGCACGGGCACGACACAAACAACGTTAAAATATCATTTTCTTCGGGTTTTTGACGAACATGGATTGGATTATTCGTACCAAGAATTAAGTTAATTTCACAATCGTTAGACAATTTATAGGATGGAAAATATCATTTTCCTAATGAATTAACATCTCTATGAAGGGGATTACTAAACCCGATCGTACCAAAAATTTACGTGAATGATTTAATCAATAAGCACAATGAAATCAACAATCTTGATCATCATGATTGTGTAGCGGTTGTGTAGCTAACATGATCAGGCATAAATATATCATTTTTCTAATGAATTTGCATCTCGATGAAGGAGATTTCTAAATTCGATCGAGCCAAAACTTTATGTGAATGGTTTAATTAATAAGCACAACAAAATCAACGATCTCGATCATCATGATTGTGTCACGGGCATGTAGCTAACACTTGATTGGACAAAATATCATTTTTCTAATGAATTTGCGTCTCGATGAAGGAGATTTCTAAATTGGATCGAGCCAAAACTTTCTGTGAATGGTTTAATTAATAAGCACAACAAAATCAACGATCTCGATCATCATGATTGTGTCACGGGCATGTAGCTAACACTTGATTGGACAAAATATCATTTTCCTAATGAATTTGCATCTCGATGAAGGGGATTTCTAAACCTGATCAAGTCAAAACTTAACGTGAATGGTTTAATCATAAGCACAACGAAATCAATGATCTCGATCATCATGATTCTGTCCGATCATGTTGCTAACATTTGATCGGACATAAACTATCATTTTCCTGATGAATTTGCATCTCGAAGAAGGAGATTTCTAAACCCGATCAAGCCAATAGTTTACGTGAATGATTTAAATACTAAGCACAACGAAATCAACGATTAGTATTGTCATGATTGTGTCGCGGTCGTGTGGCTTTATTATCAAGTAAGTTGAACATATAGATTCTAAAACTCATTACCGGGTCTATTTTTTTATAATGGTCTATCTGAACCGTTAAGATTTCACATTTTATTTATTCTATCAGTTTCACTCCTCGGCAATTTTTCTAAAAGTTTATACACTCACTAACGTTAGTTCACTAAGAAATTGGATATCGGTAAAGACTTGATCAAACCCTTATCGATATCTGACTGAGGTGATTTTTCAGAGGAATCCTTTAAAAAATATTTTAAACAAATTGAGCGGCTCTGATTATTTGTGTGGAATCTCAAAGTGGATCCCACGCAACGCGATGTACATTTCGCGTACACCAAATGGTATAGTGTACCCATAGTTTTATGTAACGCGTTAAGTAAACCTTCCCCACTGTTTTTTCTTTTTTTCTTTTTGCAGACTTATCTTTTCCACTTCGGAGGTGTTCCACCAAAAAAAAAAGAAAACTAATTTATTCTAAAAACACCCTTAGCGGAACATTCCTTTAGGCTTTGGTGGATAATGGGTTAATCAAAATCTTTTCTTTGACTCTTTCCCCTCAAAACTGAAAATTGAGGGTGTTTCATTAACAAAAAACTGTTTTTTCCAAAAACCGAGACAGATAATTCCCTCATAATACATCGCATAAAAAACTGTGAAAAACCAATTTATTCAAAAAACTACCTGAGAACAAAACTGCGTGTCATGGATAACTTACCGCAGTGATTCGGATAAGAAAGAAGGAAAAAAACTGCGTGTCATCATTTTCTTTGATATGATGAATGGAATTGGGCCAAAAATCATAAACTTTCCAATAAAGCTCACCCCCAGATGTATCCAAATTGTATCTCGAGGAGCAAACAACAGAACTAAAGGAACAGACATACCACTTTTTGCATCTATATGTTGAATATCTTTTTTGTTTTAGTATTCTAAT
Organism: Vaccinium myrtillus; assembly: GCA_016920895.1. NCBI lineage: Eukaryota > Viridiplantae > Streptophyta > Magnoliopsida > Ericales > Ericaceae > Vaccinium > Vaccinium myrtillus. The sequence continues at coordinate 8,882,935 of CM029277.1, forward strand.
GCACTCCCTCCGTCCCAATGATAATCCCCTACGAAAGACGTATAATTTTCAGATAAAAAACAAAGTACTTTTGTTCATAATTTTTAAATTTTCTCTCACCAAATTAAAGGACCAAATTAAAGGACTAATTGAGATCTTTAATTTGGTACGAAAAAACTAGAAAAATCATGCTTGAAAATACTTTAAATTTTTATCTGAAAATTGAACTTACTTTTGTAAGAAACTATCAAAAGGTTTATAGATTTTCTTTAATCTAATCTCTTTTAAATATCGACCCACAATTCAAAACTTTAACCAATCAATGAAACGAAATCAAACAACCGAAGAACACCGATTTACGTGGAAAACCCTAAATGGGAAAAAACCACGGGAAGAAATCATGCACTAGAAACATTGTGTATCCTCACCACGAATCCTAAGCCCTACTTGCCGAATCCACGTATATCACACCCTTGATGATCGCCATGTCTTGAATCCTCAAGCCTTCCAAATGTTTTGCCTTTCGAACTCCACAAAAGGACTTTGATAGAGAAACGATGAATTGAATATGAATGAGAAAACTCTTTGAAAATGATCTTGATCTCACGGCATTAGACGGCCTTCACAAATCTTCAAAGTTCATGAACCCTAGCACTCTATAATGGTATTTCGAAGAGAGAGGTACAGAGGGTCGAAAATATGGCTGTTGTCTCAATCAGAAATAACCTAATCGCTGAGATTTTATAGTTGCTGAATCGGGCATTTTTGCCGGCTGTTTTGCTCGAGCAAAAAATCCAGCAAAAACAAACAGAATGTTTTGCTAATAGAAAGGCCTTGAAATGCTCGAGCAAAACGTGCAGCATCTAACTTTTTCCTTGTGCATTTTTGCCGACTGTTTTGCTCGAGCAAAACGTCCAGCAAATTCAAACAGAATGTTTTGCTAGGAGATATCCTTGAAATGCTTGAGCAAAAACATGTAGCATCCAACTTGTCTTCAAAAAGAGCAATCCGTCTTGACTAAAAAACTACCACACTCGAAATAAAAATACATATTGATATGATTCTTTTTCCACATCTAAAACAGACACTGTAAAATTAAATACCAAAGATTACAGTGCCATAAAGTACGATACACGGAAATGTATGTTTGAGACGAATCCGGGGGAGGCGCTGTTCGGTAAGTGTTGTGCGTCATGTTGTGCTGCAAAACTACGTCGTTTTGCTCATTTTCTTAGTATATCCAAGGGCCCTGTTTGGAGAGTTAAGTGTGAGGTTTAATTTTGGGGTTCAATTTTAGGGGATTTAGGCTCTTTGGGGTAGGGTATAGTGAGTTTAGGCACTTGGATTTTAGGCACTTCAGGTTTAGGGTTTAGGCACTTTGGGTTTAGGCATTTTGTAATGATTTTTTCTTCCTTCAAACAAGGCCCTTAGAAGTTTTGGAAGTGTGCACAAAAATCAAGCAAAATGACGTATTTTTGCCGCACAACACCTACCGCATAGCACCCACCCCGGATCCGTTTGAGACATGGACTTGCCAAACCAAAGGAAGCTCGGCCTATGGGGCTTACAATATCTTTTTTGTTTTAGTATTCTAATGTACTCCCTCCGTCCCAATGATAATCCCCTACGAAAGACGTATAATTTTCAGATAAAAAAACAAAGTACTTTTTGTTCATAATTTTTAAATTTTCTCTCACCAAATTAAAGGACCAAATTGAGATCTTTAATTTGGTACGAAAAAACTAGAAAAATCATGCTTGAAAATACTTTAAATTTTTATCTGAAAAGTGAACTTACTTTTGTAAGAAACTATCAAAATGGGACAAATGAAGTATATGCCGTAAATTCTTGACCTAAATCCTGAGTCCGCCCGTGACATCCCCTATTAAAAACAGACACTGTGCGTCTCAATATTCTAACAATAGCTGGCCCCTGAGTTCAACCACAAGCATCTCAGCTTGTTCAAATGGTTATGAACAACCTTCGTCAAACCCATTGGACATACAGTATATTTTAATTGAGTTTAGCATTCACGAGTCGCAACTAAAATTCTTACATTTCCCGTATCTTCCAACGCGTGCAACTAGTGCTTCGATTCTGATCAGATTTAGCATACCTCAGCTCCAATCGCCATTGTTTGGCAGAATAGGAGAATCGACTCTAATCTCTCTGGAATTGCACGTATAGAGATTCAAAACGTTTTAGACGTAAATTCAACAATGAGGTCTTGTTTGCTTATTATTTGTTCATTGGTCCTTTTCCGAATGCTGCAATTTTATTACTTCTTTGATTCTTGTACTTTCTCTCAACTTTGAATATTGTTCAAACCAACATTAAAATTGATGCTAATTAGTTGTCTGTCCAGCTATTTATAACCTCCAAATATACTTTGCATGCATACAATTGTAAGAACAAAAAACACAAACATTCATGTTTATTTTTCATATATTTCAATACACTTTCGCACTTTTTTTTATGTACTTTTCACAAATTTTAAACATGAACATTTATGTACTTTTGCTAATTAGTTTCACGGCAAAAAGTAGATGCAATGTTTCAGTGAGTACGCATTAATGCCTTGGTTACATGTATTTGCTTAACTGTCTTTACATCAAACGCTTCTTGCTTTTAAAGCTCGAAAATGTGAATCGCGTGTTTTGTTTTGATACTGGCTATTTTAAATTGAACTGCGATTTGCTTTAAAATGATGGAAATATGAATCATGAGTTTCAGTACAATAGATGCTATTTTGATTAAACCGTGAATTATCGGAAAGTGGCCTATTCATGACGTGCATTTTTATTACGGATTATTTAGACCATCGAATATGTTTCGAGAACATAACTGTTACGATTTGCTTAAACATGTTATGCTATATATGTTATGCGGTTCAGACACCCCCTATTTGGAGCTTACATACTGCCACAACTTGAGTCAAGTCTTGTGATGAGAAAAAGAGCCAATAGCATCACTAAAGCACACATGGTATTAATGATGGGATACAAGAATTAGAAAGCAATTGCAACACATTATCAGTATAAGTTCATTGTCTACTAACCTCCGATTTCTTTGCTCAGCTTTCGAAGCCCCTTATGCTGCTACCCGGAAAGAGAAATGCTATATCTAACACGTATGATCCGAACGATTCATTTAGTTCTCAAATTTCCAGTAAAATTCAAAAAAAAAAAAAAAAAAACCCAAAGGGCTGACGTTCAGGTTTAAAAAATGTATTGAGGTGTATGATAAAATCCATTGGAGAACTCACCCTTGACCCTTAGGGGTTTGCTCCCTCCTAAGATCTCAAGTTCGAAACCTCTTAGGTGCTATCAACTCATTCAGGGCCAGTCCATACCAGGGCCGGCCCAAGGGTTTGAGGTGCCTTAGGCCTGGCCTAAAAAATGTGCCCTAAGAGTACAACACTTAAATTTTTTTTCCAGTAACAATAACAATACAACAAAGTCAAGACACTATAAAGTTCTACTAATCATTATATAATAATAAAAAAGTCAAAACACAAAGTTTCCAAATACATATATAACGCACGATTATCACTTAAATATTACTCGTGTTGCGTTTTTAGAAGCAAAAGTATCAATTACATTTGTACAATCCACCTCTTCTACCAAGTCATTTTATCATGACATTGAAAAATGAATTCATCGGCAAAGAAAATTCCATTATTATGGCATCCAAAAATGAAGCTATTATACTAAAAAAAATGAAATTTGAGACAAGTTCAAAGAGTATAAAATGACATTTTTTTTAGATTGTGTCACAATGGTTTGGGCTATTTTGTAACTAATAATGAATTTTTTTTCTTTATTTGCATAAAAAAAAGAGTCATAATCTAGCCCATTTGTAAAAAATGTTGGAGTGCCCAAAAAATCAGCCATTTTTAGAGTGCCCTAGACCCAAGCCTTGTGGACCTTGGGCCTGGGCCGGCCCTGATCCATATAGAACTTTTGCTCTGGCTTTAAATGGGGCCCCCGCTAGTGGATACCTGAAATTTGATAGTGAAATGGTAGTGAGGATTTTAATGAGAGATTATGAGATGGGGTTGCTGAAAAATTTCTAACCAGCAAAAGCATCTCTTTTGCAACAAAGCGTGCTTAGCAAAACACTTCCTAGAAAGACTTACCTAAATAGAGCTTTTGACCCAAAGTTTCACTCAAATTTTGGTAAACAAATGGGTCAAGACTTGGAGATGCTCTTAATCCAGCCTAAAAAACTCTTCTCTAGTTAGAAAGGATGAGTTTTGGTCTTTTATATTTAGATGATAGAGTGGATGATCCTCTATTTGAGAGAATAAAGTTTTTTTTAATATTTAAATGCACATAACTTTAATCAAAACATATATTTGTCACAAAATTAATATAGTATTATTAAAAAAGGTATCATATAATCTTTAAAACAAGACCTATGTTGAATACATTAAGAGAAATAATTAATTTTGTAAATTCAAGTTATGGAGGGAAAACAAATTATTGTTGAGTTTTGAAAAGAAATGGAGATTGAATTAGTGGGGTGTCTAAATTAACTTTTTAAATATAAAACATGATTTTGTTCCTCTATAGTCTATATCAATCTAACTAATTGGGTAGCTCAGTTGGCTAGGACTTTTATATCTCATCAGGAGATTAGGAGTTCCAATATTTCTGTCTATGTATATGGGCTTTTCCTTATTTGTTTCTACCATGTAACACTTATTTCATGTGTTGGTTAAATTATTGGGCTTGGTGGTCTCTTGGACTCTCATAATTGATAGTGTCCCGGGTTTGTAATGTATTTCATATGTGATGTAATTGATCAATCTCGAACCATTTGGGTTGGGCTACTGGGTCGGGATGCACCCGTAACCATCAAATACGGGCGGGCGGTCCCCCATTTGAACTTCCCCACAAAACCCATCTCGACAGTGCCGTCCTCCTCCGCCGGCCGAGCGCATAATCACCTTCATTGGTAGATCCTCTCTCTCTCTCTCTCTCTCTCTCTCTCTCGAATTTCTCGCTTTAGGGCCCCTCGTCGCTCTTCAGACTCTGTTCTACATTCTCTCTACTTTCTTCACTCACTTCACGCATCAGTTATTGCATCTACAATTGTGAATTACCGGTTCAAACTCTCCAAATTCAAATTCCAGATGAAGATCTAGTTGAAGAAGAACTCATTCCCATCGCGCAAAACCCTAGGGTTTCCAACCAAATGCAGGCCTCCTCAACCAGCTCGGCAGCCCAACCAGAGGCAATCCTCGAATGGCTTCAGAAAGAAATGGGGTACCGACCACTGGGCCCCTATACTGCCACCAAGGCGGCAATGCCGTCGGTCGACTCGATCCGCAAAGTCTGCCGAGGGAACATGATCCCCGTCTGGACCTTTTTGCTGAAGAGAGTGAAGTCGGAGAAGACGGTGGAGAACATCCGGCGGAACATTATGGTTCATGGTGGTGAGGAGAGGGGAAGAGAGGCGGCGGGGGTGGTAAAATTGGAGAGAGGTGGGGAGGTGGCGAGGGGGAAAGGGAGGAGGAGAGAGAAAGTGGGGAGTGAGAGGGAGGGTTTGGAGAGGGAGAGGGAGGGGGAGAGTAGTAGGGGGTTGCGGTGGCGGAGAGGGATGAGGCGGAGAAGGAGGTGGAGAGGTTGAGGCATGTAGTGAGGCGGCAGCGGAAGGAGTTGAAGGCAAGGATGGTGGAGGTGGCGCGGGAGGAGGCCGAGCGTAAGCGTATGCTTGATGAGAGGTCAAATTACAGGTTGGGTATCTGTAATCAAACTCTGTTAATGTGTAGTTTACTAATTTTTTGTGCTGAAATTTGATGACATGTTTATGGTGTTTAGAACTTGCTGTGAATTGAGTTAGTTACCAATTTCATACTTGCTTGGATATTGGATGTCGAATGAAATTTGGATGGTAAGAACATAATATTGGCTGCTTAGTAGGAAAGTTGAGTGGTAGAGTCTAAGCCATGATTTGTTGATGATGACTATCGAAACCGAAACCGGAAAGACTGTCATGCATCCAAGTATCCCGACCTGTGTTACGTGGGAAATGTGGTACGCAACTTGCCTAAATTGTGGTATACTAAGGGTAGGCTTCTATATGTAACAAAATCAAAACCTACGCTTCCAAGCGGTAAACTCTATTGAAACTAAGTACTATTTTTGAAATTATTCATCCAAAGCACATCAATAGGATCATAATGACCAACTCTTTTACCTTTTCCCTCACCAAAATTCCACTCTCTAGATTTTTACCATAACAAGTCGATTTTTTTTTTTTGCAGAAAGTTGATTTTTTTTGGGAAAATGTTGGGGATCCCTTTGGATCGCTAAATTTACTGTTTTGGAATGGTAATGTTACATGTTTCGGGATGTGCGTGCCTAAAACGTAATTTGGTAGGGTATTAGCATTCCCTGCTAACATAGATCGTGAAACTAGGCTAATTGCTTAGAGAGGAAAAGTAAGTTGTAGAATCTTACCGTTGTCATCATGTTACGCCATGGAATGTTGGTGGGTACCATTAAAGCCACCAAGTGTCGTGTATCCAAATTATGGTGCTGCTCTGCTGTGTTTAGACTCATAGTGCCTTGAAGCTTCGTTTTAGAGAAGCAGGGGTTGGGTATTTACATTGATGAAAAAGAAATATATGTAAATATCATAAAACCTGTTTCAGTTATTTGTATAGTTTGAATGGCTGATAATTGGAGTTCGAACTTTGAGCTATCTGATTTGTGCCGGGAATGCATTATGCTGTCATGCATGGGAACTTAGTTTTCTGAACCTTGGAAATGACAACTGGATGGATGACAAGGAAAATGAACACTTTCATTTGATGCAGTTTTAAAATGTAGGAGGACAGATCTGTTAAAGGATTTTTTATTTTGACAAGGCTGGATTCATGGACTGGTGTGCATAATCCTTTTGCAGGCACAAGCAGGTAATGTTGGAGGCATATGATCGACAGTGTGATGAAGCTGCAAAAATATTTGCAGAGTATCATAAGCGACTTCGTTACTATGTTAATCAAGCAAGGGATTCTCGAAGAACAAGTGTTGATACTTCTACTGAAGTTGGCAACAGTTACAGTGATAATGGTGAGAAAGAGTCAGTTTATTCAACTGTTAAAGGCACCAAATCTGCGGATGATGTAATCCTTGTAGAAACCACGAGGGAAAGAAATATCAGGAAGGCATGCGAATATCTTGCATTTCAGACGATTGAAAAGATTCGCAATTCTTTTCCAGCTTATGAAGGAAATGGCATCCATTTGAATCCTCAGTTGGAAGCTGCCAAGTTAGGCTTCGATTATGATGGAGATGTACCTGATGAGGTGAGAGATGTAATTCAGAATTGCCTGAAGAGTCCTCCGCTTTTGCTTCAGGCTATTGCTTCTTACACCCAACGGATGAAAACACTTATTACGAGAGAAATAGAGAAAATTGATGTTAGAGCTGATGCAGAAACATTAAGGTATTTTTATCCTATGGTCTCTTCTTTTGATCGTGCCTTCTAGTTTTCAACCACTTCTTATCTTTTCAAGATCGAGAAACAGACACATTTGAAGAAGATTATAAACTAACTAATTGTTGATTTATGAGTCTCTGCTATTAATTAGATTATTAAAATCTTCTTATCAATCTATAATGTTAATCTATTGCTGCACATATTGCTTGCTTATATACAACATTTTGCGACCTGTGTTTGAATGAGTTCAAATCATGTTGCTTTGTCCATCACGACTCACGAGTAGTATTTGGAACTTAAGTCTGCCCTTTCCCTCTCGTCTACATTTTTCAAATCGTGCATCACAACCTTGTCAATAATGCCATGATTATGCGATAACACCAACTCGCATACCTTCTAGGAACAACTATGCGAAATCCTCTAAGGATTGTCGCTTATGTTACGTGGATCTCCATTTTGGAGGAAGAATTGTGTCGACATGACATGGGTGCGGGATATGCTTCAAATCCTTCAAAACAAACACGTATGCGGCTGTTTTCAGCACTGGTCTTTCTCCAGCTAAAATCCAATATGAGATTCATCTCAGTAGCAACAATAGGAGGATGGGAAGGGGATAACTGTACCTAGGACAAGCTGTTGAAACAAATCGCACCAGGTTGAAGCATGTACGAGGGTCACATTGATTTGTTTCCTAAGTGTTTGCTGCTGCCTTTTGTTTTACAAGATGAAAATATAGAGGGCGTCAATATGTTTGGCCACTGGTATAATTTAAAACCTTGTTTATATGTGGACTACGCTTATAAAATTATTGGTACTGTTCCAAATCAACATTACATACTTAAGTAATTGTGTGAGCAAAATTAGTGTCATACTGTCATGTAACACATTATAGTTGGGCTATTGGCTGTATAGCCCTCATTGGGTTATTTTTTCCAAAAAGTTTGAAGTCTTATTCATCTTATCCATTTGTTTGACTCGAAAAATTTATATACAAAAATTATAAGTCCTAACTTTTTAACTCAGGTTCCTATAAAAATTTATTTCGGAAAAAATATGTAACGTATCCTTGTACAGTTGTACCCATACCAAAATTTTGATCCATATTCATGCTTCCTATTTTGAGATGTTCGATGCCTGGATATGCACCAGCATCCGATATCTGCACCCACGTCTGTGTAACATAGATCGTTACTATGAAGCGCACTTTTTTATTCAACCCCCACTCCTCCAGAAAACAAAAAAAATTAAGTAGATTTCATTTTGAGCTTTGAACCTGAATTTTTATGTTCTGGAATGGTATCAACACTAGACTTTAGCTTCTCTGTTTCCCCTAGTGAGAGGCTAAAAGTAAAAAAAGTGAGTGGAACTGTGGAAGCCTAATTGGAATGTGAATATTGCTTCCCTTTTCTTGACAAACTTTTATGGCTGATTTATAGTCTTGAATCTTACCGTAAATGCTATAGTTACCATATTATGATTTCGTTGGCTGTTTCATCTAGGGAGTAACAAGTTGGTACATTCAAGTGTACATCATGTGATGTCACCTTGTTGTTATGTCATGGTTTCCTTGCCTCTTCTAGTCTATTCATTGGTTTGATTATTGTCTTTTCTCTCAGATACAAGTATGAGAATAATAGAGTAATGGATGCTTCTTCTCCTGATGTAAGCTCACCATTACACTATCAACTTTATGGCAATGGAAAGATTGGAGTAGATGTGCCTTCGAAGGGGAGCCAAAACCAACTTCTTGAAAGACAGGTCATCTTTTTTTGTCTGTAGCCTCTTTTGTGTTTCTTTCTCGGCCTTTTAGCTTTGCACTTCTTGTGTAACCTGCTGCTTTGCATAGTCCTCTCGCATAATATTTTTCGTGTCATGGTTGACACCACCTTGCCGAAGTGTGGACCTTATGGTAACTCTAGTCTCCATTGTTCAGGCTTCATTTATTCTTCAGGGTGCTTACGTTCTTTACTAAGTCACTTAGTTCATCTTTGTTTTAGTTGGTTCCTTATTTGTCTCATAGTTGATTGTATGGTTGTGGCATCTTCCAATCTTGTGTTTGTCTAATTGGCTTTTGTTTGCTTCTTGTTTGATATCCTACATGTTTTTAATCACAGAAAGCACATGTTCAGCAATTTGTGGCCACTGAAGATGCCCTCAACAAAGCTGCAGAAGCCAGGACTACTTGTCAGAAACTTCTGCGACGTCTGCATGGAGGTGGTGATGCTTTATCTTCACAATCAAATGTTGTAGGAAGCACATCACAAAATATGGGCAGTCTCAGGCAATTTGAGGTAATATTAAGTTGGCAAATTGATTTTTGAAACAAGGGCTGTAGAAGGTACTAAATCGAATTCCATGAGCAGTGTAAAATATTTGATATTTTTCATCGTTATGCTCACTGACCAATGGCCTTGTTCTTAATCCTTTTCCAGTTTTCCTTGTTTGAATCTTTGGATTCTTAGTTCAATCCACTTCTAGTAGAAGATTATGTTTTTGTAACTATTTTGCTTACATATTTTGTATATCAAGTGGGATAGGTTAATGTATATTTCTTGATAATATCTTTCATTGTTGATTATGGTTTACTTTGTTGGACATCTCTATGTTCTGGTTTTGAACATTCTAGGATGTGAATACATTGTGTTCCTCAGAAAAAGGTAACTCTTTCACATAATTTAGGCACCATTCAGTCATATACTAGAGCTGCCCTGGCCTTAGTCTGCCTAAGTTAGGCATGAAGTGAATGTTCATATCACATCTTCAGAACATTCAGCAAGAGGCTTTTTCTTCCATGTTGGCAGCTTGAGTCTGAGGGAGATGGCTGAACATGCTTGATAATGGATTAAACATGGATTATGACGATTGAGGTCTAGGATGTAGGGCACTGGCCAGCTTATGTTTGCTAACCATTGCTGCTGTCTCAGTTAGACGTCATCTTATTGTTGTGTCAGCTGAATTTTTGGTGCATGCAAACAAAGCCATTCACGAATAGCTTGGGCTTATTTTCCTAATAGGATAGTTCAACACATTTCAACCACAAAGGTTTGGCAAGTGCAATCTCTTAAACAAGGGTCTTGTTACATCGATGTTACACAGTGGCATAGCCAGAAAATCACACTAGTGAGGGCACAATTAGACCATAAACACCAGTACTTCGTAGTGTAAAAATGTGCCTCAGCCTATTTGGGTGTACCCTTTGAATTCCAAGGGGAGGTCTGTGGTTTGAGTTAGTTGAGAGATTTCCAACTCTCTTTAGTTGTTAACACACTAATTTTTTCACTAACCCTTGTTGATGTATATCGCAAGGAAAAAAAAACTTACATTTTATGGTAATATAGTGATTATAAATCCATAAAAACCTAATAGTTTCGAGGCAAAAATTCAATGAATTGAAGTTTGTTTGCAGTAATTAGTTATTCGATGGTTCTGGGTATCTCTGCATGGTGCCCTAAAATCCTTCTCCATGATCTTTTTTTTTTCGGCATTCATCATCTCATAGTTAGATTAAATTCATATATTTAGTCTCAAGTCCCACATCAATGTGCATAGGAGAATGATGTTATAACACCATATAGTGGTGCCCCAAGAGCAATAATTAATCTTTTGTAGAAATAATACGATGTACTGGTGAAATTTCTAATACATTTTTCTATAAGAATGCAAAAAAAAAAAAAAAAAAATCCCTAAAATCCAGTGTGGGCCTGTGCCCACACTGGTCTGGTAGTGGCTCCGCCACTGATGTTACATATCGTCTCGGGTTTTTATCTTGTTCCACTTTTTATTGATTCAGCATCTTCCACCCATTTTTGTCATAGTTGCAATATATCCTCAACTTCATATCACAATCTTCCATTTTAACCCCTACATTACTTGCGTTATTACTTCTCCCCCTAATCTCTACAGACTTCTTGCAAATTAGTTTCTCTCTTGCAAGGAAATTTTGCCTGCGTTAGGGTTGTTACCGCAGTCATTGGACACTGCATGGCCATTATGTGGGATCAAATGATCTTGCTGGTTGGAGTAGGCACAATTCAATCATCCTAGAGATGATTAGCAGGATTAGCATTTTAACATTACATAGACATAGAGAGAAATCCAACGGAAAGCAACTCCAGGTGATGACAAAGACTTTTAGCGTGGTCGCTACTGTTGGAATTAGTCCCACATTGGTTAATTATCACCTCGAAAACTAGTATATGATCTTGGGCGGCCTCTCCACTCATTGACAATTGGTTTTGAGTTGGATGCTTTAACATGGTACCAGAGCTAAGTTTTCGGAGGATTTTCCCCCATAGTTGCACTTTGTTTTATCCGTATGTTCTGGATCCTTTGTTAACCTCTCCACGTGCGAGTCAGGGCAGTGTTTTAAATGGCGAGCGCCTTTGCGCTATAGCGCATGGCGATGGCGTGGCGATTGGTTTGCGCCATGGGGAGTCATGGCAAGGCACGTGACACAATAGCGCACGTATGGCGCTATGGCGCACGCCACAAGTCATGGCGCTGTGGCGCCATAGCGTGCGCCATAATGCGTTTTAGCATTTTTTTGATCAAATCAATCTCAGCCGTTGATTTATGAAGCACACAAGTAGTCAATGTACTGGAATATTTCCTTAACTCTTAACCCTACACATCAGAAGAGAGATCTATTGTAAATCTTTAGCAGCAGCCATCAAGCTTCTTCTCTTGCAATAAACAACAGCAGCTGAGCAGCAGCCATCGATCTGAAAATGCACACTTCTCTCTGCGATCAACAACAGTAGCAGCAGCAGCAGCAGCCATCGATCTGAAATCAATTCTTCTTCTTCTCTCTTTCTTCTTCTTCTTCTTCTTCTTCTTCTTCTTCTCTTCTCTCTTCTTCTGTCTCTGTTTTCTTCTTCTACTTCTTGTCTCTGTTTTTTCTTTTAATCTTTACTTTAAAACCTGAAATCTGAAATGCCGACGACAAATATGTGTGAGGACAATTCGTTTGTGGACTGCTGCTGCCTCTGCTGTTGATAAAAAACAGTGTTTTGATCTGTTGTTGTCTTGTTGATCAAACTTTAACTTCTCTTAGATATGTTTCAAAGTATATTAGAATTCTACTCATTATAATAAAGTGTGCCACAAGTTGCTATGGCGCGCGCCGTGCCGTGCGCCGTGCGCTATTGCTCCAGGGGACCATTGCGCCTTGGTGCGCCGTGAGCCATTTAAAACACTGAGTCAGGGGTCGCATGAATGAAAGAAGCAAGGTAATGAGCACAGATTTTTGACTTGGGTCCTCCCTCTCTAATGCCTTTTGGCTTTGATTTGGGAGAATGGTTCCACAACATAACATCCCTTAAGTTCCTCTATTTTTGGAGTATAAAGGCAGCTATTTCAGTTCTAAAAATTTCGGAGATCATCCGCTCTGTGCATATATTGCTAGAGGTTATGTCTGTCTCCAGTTTTCTCCTGCCCATAACCACATCGATCCGGAATTACAAGGGTTTTGTTATTGTTGTAGTAGTGGATAATCGATTATGCTTTTGTAAGTTGACCTGCTGGAGCTTGTTTCTTAACAGTTATTTCCTCTCTTGGTGCAGTTGGAGGTTTGGGCCAAGGAAAGGGAAGCTGCTGGATTGAGGGCTAGCTTGAATACATTGATGTCTGAAGTACAACGTCTGAATAAATTATGTGCAGAGAGGAAGGAGGCTGAAGATTCTCTGAGAAAGAAGTGGAAAAAGATTGAAGAATTCGATGCCCGCCGATCTGAACTTGAATCCATATATAATGCCCTACTTAAAGCTAATATGGTGAGATAGCTCTACTTTAAGGATGTCTAATGAATGGTATTCATTAGATACTCATGGCATTGAGTCTGTAATAATATCGCCTTGCAGTGGCTGATATTAACATCATCAGTTTGCTGTATCTCTCTTTATCATCAACTTGAAATTGTTACTTTAGAAACAGAATTTGATTTGTCAGAAGGTTGTTATGTACTGAATTCGCGAAACATCTAAAAGCAAAATACTAGCAATATGGTTGTGAGGGGAGTGACATCAGAAATCTCTTTGGATTTAACATCTTGAATAACTTTTTGGAGGTTATTCCTTATATAGAATGTTTCTCTCTTTATATTGTTGTGCTTTTAAAGGCTGTTTATGTAGGATGAACATGCATTTTGATACTTTTAGCTTCATTCTTTTCCTTGTGATGAGTAAGATGATTCAAAGTTCAATGCTTAGACTCATTTCCACACAATACTCCCATTGAAATATAACGGTGATGCCTAGTGTATTTCTTTCATTTTTTTCCCTCATGTTTTTTAGCCATAGCTTATTATTGATGCTTAGCTTGTCTTTCTTTGTCTCCCACTTTTTTCTGTTTTGTTAGCATGTTGTGGTGCTGTCAAACTTGCCTCCTAATTAAGGGTTTTCTTAAAAAATAAGTAGTGTCCTTATGTTCATTTCTCTCACGTTGCAGGATGCTACTGCGTTATGGGGCCAGCAGCCATTAGCTGCTAGGGAGTATGCATCGAGCACCATTATCCCAGCTTGCACAATTGTTTTGGAGATGTCAAATGATGCAAAAGATTTTATCGATAAAGAAGTGTCTGCCTTTTATCGGAGTCCAGATAATAACCCCTACATGCTTCCAGCAAACCCACAGGTCTTGAAACCTGTACAATTTTGTGCCTGATTTGATATCATATAATTGCTGCTACCTGTAGTAACTTGCAATTATAATTTTCTAAAGGTGCCTTTTAGATTCTACTGATGGCGAAACATCAAATGTTTCTTGATTTTCATCATGCTCAGTCCTCACTGCTAATGATTTAAAATTCACTTTGTATTCCTCTTTATGCTATGGTAACATATCTAAGTAGCCATCTAAGACTTTTGGGGGAATTGCACCAGCGGTTTTATTGGCTAGATATAATACAATTCTGGCCATGATATATAATTTTTTCATTAGAGCTGTTGTTGGCCATATGCAATTACAACTAGTCTTTAGTACCAGAAACTGGTGTATGAAGTTGATAGAGTTCAGATCTCTAGTTTTCAGGTCCGGCATGATGTGATTATATGTGGCTAATCATAAGTGTGTTGTTATATTGTTGTCGAATTAAGAATTGCTACTGTGAGAGTAAAAGAATTTAATCGATATATATTACACTATCTATTGCTTCATGCATCTGAAGTCGAGCAGGCGGCTGTAAGAATACTCGGTCAACGTCCTGTTAACCAGGAGAAAGCCTTTTAGAAGTGTTGCACATGTTATTAAGGCACAAATGGACACATGCCTACTACAATGATCTTCCATAAAAAGTGTCCTTGATGAAAAATAAACTTTATATGCCAGTAGTTCACAACTGCAATTGATATGTTCATCAGCAATAAGCTAATATGGAATGAGCCATCTGATAATGCAGTATAATTATTCTGTCCACTTCAGTTTCATAAAGGTATATTTTGCATTTAGTCTTATTTTCTTGGTCTTTCTTTAATGTTTATACTTTAGTTATGAATAATAAATTCTCTAGTGATCGTTTTTTCTGTTCATGCATGTTATCTTCTTCTGTGCATAATGTCCTGTGGTTTTTGTTTCAGGCGCTCTTGGAATCTATGGGCGCTAATGGATCTACAGGACCTGAAGCAGTTGCTGCTGCAGAAAAGAGTGCTGCTCTATTGACTGCAAGAGCTGGTGCTAGAGATCCATCTGCAATTCCTTCCATTTGCCGCATTTCCGCTGCCCTTCAATATCCTGCTGGTCAGCTTCCATTCATATTTTCAGAAATAAGCCCCAGTGTACTGCATTTGGATGATGTCTTTGTCAGTGTAGGCTAACATCCCAAAAGTTTTATGCCACACTGAAGGCTGTGTTGATATGTTCAAGTGTCTTGATTTAGTGTATTGGCATTTTAACAAGTTTGCAGTGGCTATGGGACCATTCATTTGCAAATTTTGCAAAACTTGTGGTTACCATATACATGATTAATCCCTATTAGCGGTTTGGTGTTGATTATAAGGGAACCTTGTGTATATCCTATCTAGTGAGGGGAACAGGGTGCGTCTAGAACAGCAATGCTTGAATGTAAAGGAAACTTTGTCCAAACAAGTTTGATGTCTGTACTGGGTAGATTGGGCCTTCACAGATTTGTTCCTGTTCTAACAATAATCATGTGGAAATGAAAGATCTAAAAAGATATCACATTTAACGAAAACTTGAGTCCAAATAAGATGTTTCGTGCTCTAGAATTGGGAGCCGATGCAACTATTGATCCACCACTTAGAAGCTGATCCTGGTGACAATATTAGGAGAAAAATTGCCATTATGGGGATAAAATTTCATAAAAACCTAAAATTAATTCTCTTCTCTCCTTCCCAATTTTTAAAGCCTACTGGCGAAACATAACAGTTCATTAAAGAAAGAAAAGGCAGAAACAATGCCAAAATGCTATGAAGTGCTTCGAGTATTTCCCTTATATTCTTCTACTCATTCTTACCATTTCTGGCCAGGTTCGGAAACTTCAGATGCTGGTTTAGCATCGGTATTAGAGTCCCTAGATTTCTGTTTGAAGCTTCGCGGGTCTGAGGCTTCTGTGTTGGAGGACTTAGCAAAGGCCATCAATTTGGTCCATATACGACGGGATCTCGTTGAAAGTGGTCATGCATTGTTAAATCATGCTTACCGTGCACAACAAGAATATGAAAGGTACTGCAGAACCTTTTTTCGCCTCATATAATCATGCAGGCAATCATACAATGTTTACATCTGAAAGGTTTGCATATCACCATGAGAAACTTTTTCCAAGATGCCTATTCATTTCATAAGTAAAAAAGGAAACCCAGTAACCCATCGAATATAGAATTGTTTATTGCTATTCATCTTTCGAGCTCAAGCCCTTTTGAGGTTTGGTATGTTGCTTCCTTGGAGAAGCGATCATAAAGTCTCCGCCGTGGTCCCTCTCTGCATTATGTTGTTTGTGAAAAGAGAGGAATTTTAGATCTCTGAAGGATGTGAAAGTTCCATTTCAGTCTTGAAAAGAATGGCCCTTTCAAACTTGTTTTGTTTTGTTTTTGGCAAGGTCTTCCCTTGCCGATGAATGAATTTGTTGAATTTCGAGGGATTTGCATGTCCCTGTATATGTTTGATGGGTATGGTGGGTTTAGGTCTTTGTATAGCTGTTTTGCCTTATAAAAGATAGTACAGTTAGTTGCTGGACTATAATGTGCTGCTGTGCCGTGTTTTTCGGATCTATGATTTCATCAGCCTTATTTATTTAGATCTTGCCTTGTATGCACTTTGGTATGAGATATGGCTAGCTTACTGTTGTGTTGGCCTCTTAGTTGAGAAAATTATGTCTAGGGGCTATTAATGTATGTGGCCACCAAAGTGCCTTTGGCCATCTATAGTGATGCACATGTCCATGTTCTCTCTCTCTCTCTCTCTCTCTCTCACACACACACACACACACACACACACACACACACAAGCGCGCGCTCTCTCTCTCTCTCTCTCTCTCTCTCACACACACACGCAGGCATGCTCCAGACCCCTGCCGCCTGGGATCTACAAATACAAAAATTCAGTTGTCATTGCTTATTTTCTTTTTGTTTTTAACCTTGATATTTTTTTGACTTAATCCTTGCAGGACAACTGATTACTGTTTGAATTTGGCTGCTGAACAAGAGAAAACTGTCATCGAAAAGTGGTTACCTGAACTAAGGAGTGGAATTATGAATGCTCATAACTGCCTCGAACGCTGCAAATATGTCAGTGGTTTGGTACGTACTATCGTTCATTCCTTAAGCTTGGTCGATCTTGATTTCTATTTCACTGTATCGATTTTCATTTTCTTCAAAGTTTCATATGCTGAGATCTTTATGCAGCTTGATGAATGGTGGGAACAACCAGCATCGACTGTTGTTGATTGGGTTACAGTTGATGGGCAAAACGTTGCTGCTTGGCATAATCATGTGAAGAAGCTTCTGGCCTTTTATGACAAGGAACTTCTTTGAATAAAGCTCTAGGGAAATCAGAGCATTAAGTTTCTCCTGAAGTATCCCTCATTTACATCCGTTCCTTTTCCACTACATCACCAACTTGGGTTGCCATCTAAATCGGAGATGCGTGTGTTAAGCAGTTCATAACCCTGATGCAGAAGCAGAGTTAAAGTGGCATTGGTCGGGGATACGAGTTGAAATTCTGTTTGGGGAATGAAACGGGACAGCTGGGTGCAATCACTTCCCTTCCTCCTCTCGTGTTCACTTTGTATAGATGGTTTACCTTTCCGAAGAATATTATGTATACTAGGCGATTAATAGTTCTTGTATCCCGGGTAATCTCTTCTGCAAAGATTGCTATTTATGCCCATAAAATTCCGAACTGATTTAACTGTAGAGACTTGCAGTGTGATTAATTGTAGATATTTTTGTTTGTACCTTGTTCTTCTTCCCAGTGTGGTAGAAAATAGTTGTTGATTTTGTTAGGCTTTTTTTGTTGTTGAAAAAACTGATGTTTTCCTTGATGGACCGCGATTATGAACTTGATATTTCATGTTGTATTGACCTCAAGCAGTATGCTTAGTACTGTGGAACAAATTCAGATCATTAGTTTTTTCTTCATGTTGTATTCATGTGTTGACCTAAAAAACTGATGTTTTCCTTGATGGGCACAGGCATGTAATTGAGATTGGACTGGCATCAAAATGGATGTGTCATTTTGGGTGGTATTAGTAATTTTGGAGTTGCAAAAGTAATTAGGAAGGAACCATGGAATCTAATGATAGTTTCTTAGTTTTCTAGTGAAATGAAAATAACAAAAAACATAAAAAGTAATGCTGCACACACAGCTCCGAATACAACTATAAATAATCAATCCTTCTACTCTTGATTGTTTTTGGAATAAATCATTCCTTTCATTTATTAAAAAACAAAAAACATAAGGCTCGGTTTGGTTTCGTTAGGTAAAAAACATAAATAGTAATGTTGCACACAGCTTTGGATACAACCATGTCTCCAGCCGTTCGATGCAAATGGATCCGTGTGCATCCAACGGTTCCAAGTCCGGAGTTGGGTTTTAAAGTTGTTTTTAAGTTTTCGGGAAAACTTCAAAAAAGCCTCTAAACTTTTACCGCAATGCTTCATAGGCCTCCAAACTTAACGAAATTTCAATTAGACCTCCAAACTTACACACATTTTAATCAATTACACCCACGCCGTTACTTCCTGTCAATTTTCTAACGGAAAATGCTTACCTGGCGTGTCAGCCCTCGTTTTGGATGAAAATGCAATATTTAGTGGGTGACCTCCTGCCATTTTGACTCTCTCCTTCATTTTATCTCTATATATACCAACTCCCACACCAAATAACCCTAAAACCATACTTCCCTTCTTCATTTTCTCTCTCCCATCTTAAAATCCACTGCCATCTCTCTCACACATCTGAAAAATGAGAAATGCACGTGACATTGGCAACTTCATGGAAGGATATGGGTAAGGGGAAGGGAAGGGTAAGGGTATGTATTTGTTTCTTTTTTGTGGTGGTGTATGAAGTGAATGGCCAATGTAATGACCCTATTAGTTTATTTAATGAAGCTTTGGGTTTTCTAATTGTTGTCTGTATGAGGAATTATTCTTCCTCCATGCTTCAAAATTGCACTCTAAATAGAGCATGTAAAAATGGCCTTTGTTTGGGAAAATAACACAGTAATCCAGGTTCCATTAAACAGAACATATAACCATGTAGTGCACTCTATTCTAAAAAAACCTAATCGATTCTTCATGTAGTGTAAAGTATATGTAACATAGGTAGGAGGATCACACCCTCGTATCATTCAACCCATTTTCGTCTTCCTCACGATCGATAAGGATTAAGAAAGCAAATTAATGTGATTCGTAGGTGTTTATGAAAATATCATGTTTGGAGGAGTGGGGAAGAGGGTTTGTTGTGATAAAAATTAACTAACATAATATTCTCCTCTATACATACGTCTTCTCTTGCCACATGAATGTCACGTGTATCCATTTCCCTTCAAAACTAGTAATTCCCTCCAAAGGGGCCAGGTAAGCATTTCCGTTAAGAAATTGACGGAAAGTAACGGCGTGGGTGTAATTGATTAAAATGTGTGAAGTTTGGAGGTCTAATTGAAATTTCGTTAAGTTTGGAGGCCTATGAAGCATTGCGGTGAAAGTTCGGAGGCTTTTTTGAAGTTTTCCCTAAGTTTTCTATTGAAAATAATCAATCCTTTTACTCTTGATTGTATTTGGAATAAATCTTTCCTTCCATTTATTAATAAACAAAAAACATAAATAGTAATGTTGCGCACACAGCTCCGGATAGAACCATGTCTTGAGCCGTTCGATGCAAATGGATCCACGTGCATCTAACGGTTCCAACTCCGGAGTTGTATTTTAAAGTTGTTTTTCATAGACTTTTTAAAACTCGAATAGACTTTCCATTGGAATCACGATGTTTCAATGAATAAATGGTACTACGTTGCCTGCATGATTAGGTCGAAAGAGTGAATTATACGGTGATGGGATCCAACAAGATGCATCACTATCGAACGTAGACAACCCAAGAAGTTACCCAACCTTGCAACCTCTATTTATTCACATGAATCTTAGGATCTTTTTTCAGTTCTTTTTCCAAGTGAGATAATAAAAGAAAACTTTTTTTGGGAGCTTTTTGCAGTAACCCCAACATAAGATCCTAGTACGAACAAAAAAGTCAAATGCCATGAAAGATTAGGCCAAGCACAAAGAGAAAGAAGGCTGAGGTATTCAGTCCACTCCTTAGATCAATCTCCCTTTCCACCAGCTCTAGGAGAAATGGGCTCGCGAGCACTCACATGAACAATGTTCTTCATTCCAGAGCTCTCAAGCAATTTTCTCTCTCTCGAATTTCCGTGCCTTAGGAATGAATCAATCGCTCTAGGAATTTGTGAAGGAATGTCCACGTGGGTGACGTAACTGGCCGTTAGGATGATCCTCGCGACTTATCCAGTGCACGCCATTCCATCGCGACAATCCCTTATCTTCTTAATCCGCTAAGCCACTTATATCTCTCATATTCCCGTTCTGTTAAGTATGGCCGCGACCCCTTTGCTTCGCGCCAATACCCAAATCGAAGCCTAAATGACCTTCCTATCCCTGCCTTATGGCCAGGTGTGGTCGCGAGCCCAAATTATAAGGCACGTACGGCCAAACAAGAACGGATTGATAACATCACATCAGCATGCCACGTGGTGTCACCATTTCATAGAATCTTATGTTGAGAAGTAGACAGCCGGGTTACGATTTTGAGGCGAGGAAATGTACCACATTGTTGAGCTCGGTTAAATTCAAGTGGGAAGTACATGAAGCTGACTTTTGCTGAGATTATATCGGACCACTTTCCACCATCTCTTCTAAAATCAATTGATATTAGGAAGGACTTCAATTAAGTCTTCTATGACATTCGACATGACACATGCAAATCTGTTTCTAAAGCGGTTGCAATGAGTGGTATTGCGTAACAAAACCCATGGCGACACTTCAGGCCAAACAATCCCTTCCTCACGATGATGCTCCTGCGACTAAAACCATGACCTCCTCACTTGTTGGACCACTTTTCCATCATCTCTCCTAAAAACCCACAAGTCTATTTTTAGAGCGATCGCAAAGAGTGACATTGTATAACCAAATCCATGGGAGCACTTCGGGCCCAACAAATTACCAAGCCTAGAACTTGTGATCAGAGAGAGTTGTGACTTTTGACATGATGTTTTTGGTCTCTTGTTATTGTTGATCACGAATATGATACTAATTTCCGAATTAGGCCAATATCGACCCCACAGGCTCAAACTTCTGTCAAAGGAGGCAATTCTGGTGCTCGGGGGCAATGCCCGTGACTTTTTTTGTTCCTTCTAGACTTTGTCGCAAGAAAATCTTTTGACATTTGTGAGTGCTTTTACAGCTAACTCTCCAAATACCAGACGCTAAAAGCATCAAGCGAAATCAGAAGTTGTGAGTCTTGTGACAAACAAATTGACCCGACTTGTGATTAAAATCAACTGTATTAATGTCTGGTTCCTGACACATACAATGAAGATGACTCAGAAGCTGATCCTGATGAGCAAGCTTAGCCCCGTTCATCTTCGGCGCAAGAGCTACGCACTCTTTCAAGGGTTGCTGCTTCAAGGCAAACCTCCTGGCTGTCTCTGCATCCCTACCTCCTTTATCACTGAGTGGTCATTTAGGGGCCTTAGCTGGTGATCCAGGCTGTTTCCCTCTCGACGATGAAGCTTATCCCCCATCGTCTCATTGGCAAACCTTGACTCCTGTTATTTTGAGGTCATATAGAGATGCCTTTTTATTATATGGATAAAAAAGGATCTAGTTGATAGAGGAAGCACTGTAAAGATCAATTAGCGGGGTTTTAGGCCAATACAATAATAACTGGTTACTTATGTCATGACGTGATATAAAAGTTCTGAATCAACTTATGTAATAGGGTCGAGCCACGAAGGTAGTGAGCAACAATACAGAATCAGATCCCAAAGATAGTCAGTCTTTTCTTTTTTACTAGTAGCGGAGCACGTGCGTTGCACGTGAAAATCTTCTAAGTTACTTGGGTTTAAATGGTACTCGTCTTTTCAGGCACAAACAACATTGGCAACTCAGATATACCCTAGTAGATATAGTTCAACTATTTTTCAGTGTCATCCCAAGTGGTTCAAGTGTTTATTAACTACGACTGTGGTCAAATGTGATATTTGAGTATTAGTTTTGCCATTGCAAATTATGGCCATCGTGCCAATTATGCGAGAAAATTAGAGGCTCTAATTAGAGTAGGTGACTATTTAAGCAACATTTACTCTTCATTTCAACGTTAGTTTGTCATGTATATATGCACAATGTCAAACATAATTTGTTTTCTTAAGATAAGCAAAGTATTGGAGGATTAAACATCAAAACACGAACTTTGCAGCACAAAGTTTAATGAAGGCCTCAAATCTAGCTCTAACAAAAGCCAAAGATGCCATGAGTACTACAAAAAGGGCCTATTGTTGGTGAAATAAGATGTAAATCCTCAATGGGTTGAAATAGAGGAGTCATTCCCAAGCGCTTATGAGCTGCCAATACACTTGCTCTGGCTGAAGCTGAGATGTTGGTAGGTTCATAGTCTTTGAATCTTTGATCAGTACATATACAATGGCCGAGTGAGTGTTAGCCCATTTAATGGCTTGAAGAGTAGCAATTTACTCTAGCTAGAGAAGGACAACCTGGAACATGAGACACAATTGCATGACCATTGATCTATCATGGAAAAGAGAAACCCAACACACTCAACTTCACGGCCAATTTGATTACTGTGGGGGAGTCTTCGCCGGAGTGAACTCTTTGAACCTCTAGGAGTGGAATGGGGGTGGTGGAGAGAGCAATGCACGTCTGAACCGCCGCCAGATGCTCGCCGGAGATGGCCACCTTCACACGTAGACGATCACGTTAGTGCCTAGCCCGGACGGTGGTGGTCCGGGAAGGCACTCCGATGATTAAGTCAGTCACCGGAGGAGATGCACCAGAGATCTTAGAGAGAAGTGGAGTTATGAGAGTAGTAAATGAGGAGAGAGGAATACCCATTGTGGTAGTTGTGGTTGGGTATTTATAGGCTGAGGGGGGGTGTGCCCCACGCGCTCGGCGCCCCTCACGCGCCTGTCATTCACGCTCGGAATGACAAGTGATATGACCTTTATCCCTGCTGCAGACGCCATGTCCTGACCGACGTCAGGGCACGTGAGCTCGAGTGGTCAAATCAACCCGAGATATCCCCCATCACCCACGTGCTCCTGCAGGCGGCGGTGGCAGAGTAGGTGACTGCCGCATTTAATGCCTCATCATGGCATATGTAGCTTGTCAGACACGCCTCCACCAAACCAGATGTATCCGAGCTCCCACGTCACCGAGGTCAACCGACTCGGCGCGTGCGAGTCCCAGCCCATAGGGCGCTCGGCACGTCGATCGGCGGAGATCCCAGGGGTTTTCTGAGAACCAAGCTGTGGATACCATGTCCTCGGCACCGAACCGTTCGGCGGACTTTGTTCAAATCTATATCCGTCCAGAACCGCGCATCCGCACTTTCCGCCGAAGGCACAGTTCGCTCGGCATCATTGCGGCGGACCGATCTGCATTCAGTTTTGCAGATTCTGAGATAGTGCCCCTTTTAGCTCTTCGTGATGTGGCAGAGGCCCCTGCCGACCCCTGTGAACCCGGCCGCTACAATTACCATCCTCCATCAGGATCTGAGTTGCAACAAAGTTGGACTATCGAGAGCCTAGACAAAGTTGAGGGACACATGAAGTGGAATCAACTATTTTAGACCAGCCCTGTATAGCCTCGAAGTTCCTAATGTAGGATGTAAAAGAATCTTGATATGAGAGCAAAAACCAAGTTGAGGACCGCCATACATTGCATTATATTTTTGCCAATTTCGATAAATATAATTTAAAGAGGAAACATAACAAATTAAGTCATTTTTCTACTTTTTTTTTCGTAAAGAATTATATTGCTACTTCGTTAAACAATGGCTTTCAAATCTACCAATTTCAATAGTTGAAAAATTCACTCCAAAGCTCAAATCAGTAGCAGTCGAAGCATGCACACTTGACCACAACCAAAATGTTGCATATCCATTAAAAGGAAACCGAATGCAAACACTACGAGAACAACTTATCATATTCCAGTCAATCCATTAGTTGAAATACAGTTACAGGTAGCCAATTCCAGCCTCTAGAATAGACTATCCAAATCTTAATACCCATGTCAAAGACGATAATAATAAGATCTGTATATACAGGAAAAGGCTACAATACACAACCCTTCATTTGGGTGTGTATCGTACACACTCTGTAAAAGTTACGATTTTTTGCGAAAAGTTACAAATTTTTTGGAAAAGTTTGAATTTTTTGTAAATGTTAAGAATTTTTTTTTTGTAAAAGTTACGAGACACACCAAAATGTTACGAATCATAGAAAATATTACGAATCATATTGCTGAAAAGTTACGAAAAACTAAAAAATGTTACGATTGTCGATGATATAGCACAATCTGAATTATACAATAGGTGCATATGGTACACCCAAATAAGGGGTGTGTATTGTAGCCATTTCCGTATATACAAATCAAAACTGACAAACCCTTGCTTTTGACAGAGTCACCTCCAATGAAGCAACAAAGTTAATTTGAAAATGACTACAATGATAACTAAGATTAATTAGCTCCAATATCGAAATAAAAAGTGCATACACGCCACATCGGCCTATGAATGGGAAATAAAGCAAATGGCTTGTCGATACACTGGATGATAACTTAAAATAATTGTTAAAAAATAAGAGATTATTTTTGCATTAACTTAAATATTATTTTTGCATTAATTGAAATATCGTATATATTCCAATTAATACACCTGTCAGCTATCAAAACTGTTTATTTCTTCCAAAGAACTCACTCAGACTGGAATGCATTTTATTTCTTCCAAAGAACTCACTAATAATGACCATAAGTCAGTAACTTCATTCAAATTTTTTTTTTTGTCATAGAAAGAAATAGAATGATGTTAATATGTTACATTGTTGCCTATTACGGATAGGTGTCAAACACTGACATTCCTCAGACACTCTAGGACACATATTTGACACTCTTTTTGTGCGTGTGCATTATTAGTAAATAAATATCTCAATTCAGTAAAGTGTCCGAGACTCATTCTGCAACGTGTCCAACACTTCATTGGTATCTATGACTAAGAAAAAAAATACGTGATTGAAACTTCCTGGACCCTTGCCAGCATGTGATTAGCAAAACTTTCAGAATTTAACGAACCACTGCATCACTATGATACACAAAATTCGGAAAATCGTATTCTTACCACTAAATCATTAAATTCATTTGGTAACTTCTATATATGATATAATTGGGTACATATACTAATCGTTATTAGATGAATAAAGTATTCGTGCATCCGCGTCGTGTCGTATCGTATCCATGTCTGTGTCGGTATCCGTATTCATGCTTCTGAGCTTTAAAGGGGGTCTTGCTGAATTAGATTGCCGAGTAGAAAACCTATATTGCTAAAGGATGGTATGTGTGAAAGGTCACAGACTCGCACCACATTCCACACTGATTGTATTCTACTTGAGGAAGTTATGTTGTGTGAACATCTTGTCCATATAAGTAACTCACATGGCTACTACGAGAAACATAAGCATGGCAATGTGAGACTACCAAAAAAATTTCAAACAAGCAACTTCAAATCTGAGATAAGTACGTCATCTTAACTTCTTTCTAACATTTTCTCACTACCAAACAATCAAAAATCATATAATTTGAGCTTAGAAAAACCAAAATCATATAATTTGATGGAAGGTGTTCCAGTAAGTTGGTTTTTTTGAATAAATTGGCTTTTCACGGTTTTTTATGTGATGTAATGTGAGAGAATGACATGCCTCGGTTTTTGGAAAAAACTATTTTTTGTTAGTGGAACACCTCCTTGAGTATAGTAAGAAACTGAACATACTCATATGTAGCTTATGATGGAACACAAACCAAGAGAAAAAGCTCTTAGTGCATAAGTGGAAAGAGAAATGAGCACAAAAAAGGAAAGAACCTGAGTTGCCACTTGCCAAAGATCACCCCAAGAGAAGTCATCAGACAATAATTTAAGCCAGCAACTCTTGAACAATAGAATCGGAAAAGAAAAAGTAGCTAATACTTACATTTACTCTGATCAGAAAACCATTTAAATGAAGTGTTTCATTATTGAGGAATATGTATTGTGAACTTTTTTTCTGTATGGATACAAAGCATAAGTATCTCCCTTATATTCAAAGGCCATTTGTACTTATAGGATAGATATATATCATGATATGGCTTTACAATAGGAGATCTAAGATTAAAGAAAGTGTGATTTAATTGTTTGTTTAGAGGCAATGCAGGCACATGTGCAAGAATGGATTGAAGAAAGCAAAGCTTGAGCAACAATAAGGGTCTATAGTGGCTTCTCCTATACAGGGTTAAAGGGCACTTCGGTAGAGTGAAACACAAGCCTAGGAAAATAATTGAAACAAAGATAACAAAACCCACATTGAAGAACAAACATTTCCCTTGTTATGTTAAACTAATTTCTAAGAACATTCAGGAAATGTCATGAGACAATTTTCTCTTTAAAAAGCAAGGGGATCATTAAAGTTGGTGCATGATCCCCCTCCCAAAACAGTTCGAATACATAATCACATTGTTTTTCGAATAAGAATTTCATTCATGCATTTTACCAAACAGTTACCAAGCATTATCTATCGGACCAAAATTTACACTATATTGATGAGATCATGATTGTTCTACTAAAGAAATCAATTATCTATTTAAAACCTTATAGTTGCAAGATGGGCTATCCATACATGCGTATCTCGCACATTTCGTCGAACATGTCAAATGCAAGTAGAAATGGGAG
Source organism: Vaccinium myrtillus (assembly GCA_016920895.1). Classification (NCBI taxonomy): domain Eukaryota; kingdom Viridiplantae; phylum Streptophyta; class Magnoliopsida; order Ericales; family Ericaceae; genus Vaccinium; species Vaccinium myrtillus. The sequence goes on from CM029277.1 coordinate 8,909,818, forward strand.
CATATGGATGTTCACTAAGGCACATGTACTCACGGATTTTATGGTTTTAGGGAAGTAAGTTATTCCCTTCTCAGCAAATCTAAAATTTGATAGAAGTACTTTTGTAAAGGTAATAGAGTTACCATTTTTATGCAAGGAAACAAGATGCTGTGTCTGGGAGACCAACTTTCCCTACCTATGAAGCACGTATACTCTATTTTGACCTCCGTATCACGTATCGTACGCGTATCGGATACGGATACGCTCTGGATATGCATCCGATACGTTTTTTTTAAAGTATCCAAAATTTAAATTTATTTTTTGGTATCCGGATACGTTTTGGATACGCTCAGATACGTTTTGGATACGCTAGGATACGTTTCGGATACGCGCTGGGGTAAATATGTTATTACTTGAAATATATGGGGTAAAATTACAATTAGATCTGGTTCTGTGTTGTTTTGTACCTCTAATAAGCTAAATTGCACTGGAAGCCCCCCAATTTAAGTTCCTATCATTTTATATGCTCTAGTATTTGTTATTATATCAATTTAAGACCCCATCTTTTGTATATTTTATTTTCTATATCTAATGAAACATGATCAAACTATAATATCTATATATCTATAAAAAAATTATTTTTTTATATAACGTATATTTCATTTTTTAGGAATTAAAAATTATATATATAAAATATATTTTTTATTTACTTTTATATTCAACGTATCTACTTTTTGGAAAAATCACGTATCCACGTATCCGTATCGTATCGTGTCGTATCCGTATCCGTGCTTCATAGTTCCCTACAACCGATTTTGTTACATAATGCTTTTCCCCGGCCCATTTTCATTTTTTAAACCCCAATTTCTCTTCTCATTGTCAAATATGTCTAAACTGCAGAAGCAACTGTAAATCCCCAACTAAAAGTTGAAACCTGGAACCCAAAGAGAAAATGTAGATAAACCCTAGCGAAAGGAAGAGACAAAGCGCTGACCCTTTTTCAAGAGATGAGGGAGGGCTAGAAATTTAAAGGGATGACAGTATTCATCTTTGTGATGAAGAAAGTAATTTGCTACTGTATTTGGTTATGTGGCTATCAAATGGCCTCCCTTGTAGTTGGAAACATCACAATCCAAGATACCAACTTTTACAATCTACAGAGCACAACAATGTAGGACTTGAATAAGAACTTAGTACTGAAATGGAAAGGTTGAAGAATGAAGGAGGAACCAACTGGGGGTCAAGACGACGTGTCTGTTTAGGATTTTTTGTTGGTTGGATACAAATGCATTTAGAGGATAATGAAAATGGTAAATCAACAAAGCATAACTATTCATTAAGTGTAGCATTCAAAAGCAGTTCTCCTGAATTAGATTTCATATACAGTGAGGACCATGATTCATCAAACTAAGGGGTATTCTAGATTGAAGGCAGGCTCAATTAAGACTTTGATGTGTGGGTGTGTGATATGCGATTTTTGTGATATTCATCAGATCAATGTATCATACAGTTGGTAGGCAATCACATGAAAGCCTCTGTTCATAAGTTAGCATGAGGGATATGTTGCCTCATTCATAACCCTCATAGAAAACAGTCATACAAAGGATGTACATGGTAGTTAAAACTAACATGGGCAATCCATCAAACATGTCTAGTGCAAGAATACATAATCGAATAAGATTTTGGATTAGTTACAGACGAAAATAGTGATATTAGGGAGAGAATGGGGGAGAGAAACAAACTTGGATCGATTGGCTTGTTGCAATGGAAGATTAATGTGAATGTGAGATTTAAGAGTGCCCAAGATAGGAATTGATGTGGGAAATCATTTTATCAAATAGTTAGTGGGCAAATAACATGAAATGACACTGTTAATAATTTTGGATGACCTATAGGTTGCCTTTTTCAAAAGACAGTCAGAATGTTGGAAAGTAAACTTGATTTTTAGGAAATTGTGAATTCTAGAGAGTTGTGTAGACACATGATATATGAATGGTGTGGTTCATGTATGTAGTTGAATAGTCTCTTGAAGTGTTCATGTATGTAGATAAAGGGTCACGAATGTAGACATTCATGTACTTGGCTAGGTTCATGTTACTAGGAGCATATAAATATCTATGCAATCTAGTGATACAAGTGTGATGGAAAGGAGAGAGATAGTTGAAGAAAGAGTAGGGTTGAGTAGAGTGACTAAACTACTATGGAGTAGTCAAGTGTGATAAAGATTATTGATGTATTTTATCACAAATTTGTGTGTTGTCTCCTCCCCTACGTCTCTCCTACTTGTGTGAGTGATTTAGGCCCGTCACGGATTTCCAACAAATTGGTATCGGAGCTACTACGATCCTGGAAGTGATCCTAGAAGTGGCGATTGATCATTGTTTGATGATAATGGGTACTCCTATGCGTTTTTTGTCAGAGAAATTAATGTTCTCAAATTACAAAAAAATGCGAGTCACTCTATCTTATTATCTCCAAGCATGTGACTTGTGGGATGTCATTGGAGAAGAACCAACAACTGATTTTCCTAGGAGAATTCGAGAGAAGAAAGAAGAGAAAGCCGGGAGATTTAAAGAAGGCAATTCACCAAGAGGTATGGAAGGACATTGGAGAAATGAGATCTCCATGTCAAGCTTGGAAGATGCTTGATTGCATCACCTCTAATTGTGGAGGAAAATCGTTAACCAATGATTATTGGCGTCAATGTTTTGAAGAGGATGAGTTTCTGGAAGATATAACACAAGGTGTTGGGGAACCTAATCCAGAAGTGAATCAATTTGAGGAAACTAAAGTTGAAGGAAACGTAACAAAGTGAAGCAGACATGATGATCAGATGAATGATGAAATTATGGAAGCAACGGAAGAAAAAGACATTGAAGACATCAAAGAAACAATTGTTGAAGTCAAGGCTCAGGGAGAAGAAGAGACCTCCGTAGAAAAGGAAGGGGATGCAATCGAACAAGAAATCGATGGCAGAGTTCAAAATGATCAAAGGAAGGAAGTGAAACTCTTGAAGGTTAAAGAAATCGACAAGATTCAAGAAAATCTTGATAACAAAATTTTAGTTGGTAAGTGTAAGCCCAATAGGCCGAGCTTCCTTTGGTTTGGCAAATCCATGCCCAAAACATATACATTTGGGTGTATCGTATTTTTTATGGCACTGTAATCTTCGGTATTTTTAGAGTGTCTGTTTTAGGTGTGGAAAAGGAATCATATCAATATGTATTTTTATTTCGAGTGCGGTAGTTTTTTTAGTCAAAGACGGATTACTTATTTTGAAGACAAAGATTGGATTTGGAGAATATGGAAGTAATACGGAAATAATATGGGATTTGGAAGTCATACAGAGTAATACGGATTTGGAGAATATGGGATTTGGTGATATGCTAGCATTTGGTGATACGTTGGATTTTGGCAACTATATCATTGGAGATGTACAAGGAAAGAAGTTAGATGCTGCACTTTTTGCTCAAGCATTTCGAGGCCCATTTATTAGCAAAACATTCTGTTTGTTTTTGCTGGATTTTTTGCTCGAGCAAAACAGCCGGCAAAAATGCCCGATTTCAGCAACTATAAAATCTCAGCCATTAGGTCGAAAATAAAAAGAGCTGCGGTGATAAGAACCCTAATACAAATATTTCCATCTCTCATCACTTTCGGCGGCTAGGGTTTGTGAACCTTGAAGAATTGTGAAGGCTTGTGAATGCCGTGATTTTCAAGATCATCTTCAAGGGGTTTGTTCTTCATTAGAAACAATCAATCTCTGAGTAAAGTCCTTTCGTGGAGTTCGAGAGGCGCTTCAAAGTCCTTCGGTGGATTCCGGGAGGCAAATGGAAGGCTTGTGGATTCAAGGCAGCGGCGGTCAAAGCACTGGGTGTGGTGAACGAGGATTCGACAAGTAGTTCTTAGGTTCGATTGGTGAGGATTCACGATCGTTGGTAAGATTGCTTGTAACTACACATTGAGTATAGTGTTTTTGATTCCTTCCCGTAGTTTTTACCCGTATTGGGGTTTTCCACGTATATCTTGGTGTTCTTCGATTGTTTGCTTATTGTTGTGTGATTGATTGACTTTTTGATTTGTGGGCTGATTTTTACAAAAGATTAACACATAGCAAATCTCTAAACCTAGGCAAACTAGGGTTTTTCAGTAAGTCCACTAGAGTTAAGGATTATGGACTTCAGTCATGTGAATTTGTTTGCAAAATCACTCTATTGAAGCATGAGAATAAAAATCACGAGGGTAAGATTCCTAGCAGTTGCAATTCACATATTGATTTAAAGAATTGTGCATTTGACACTGGTTGGGTAAATATGGATGAGTTTTTTGATTCGCAAGATTAGAGATATGCAAAATTCAAGAAGAATGAAAAATTCAAGAATGGAGACCGATGGAATGTCCGTGTGAAGGAAAAACTAGAAGATGTTCATTTGAAGGCCGTGCGCAAGCTTTTAAGAAAGAAATCTATAAGTCTTTACAGAAAGGTCAAATTCAAGGTTCTCACATCCATGGAGTGGGTCAAGAAGACTATTGATGTTGAGGGCGATGAAGGTTTCTTTTAACCGCAGAGGATTTTAGTGCAAAATCAAGTTTAAGGGGGTATGTTGGAAAGTAAACTTGATTTTTAGGAAATTGTGAATTCTAGAGAGTTGTCTAGACACATGATACATGAATGGTGTGGTTCATGTATGTAGTTGAATAGTCTCTTGAAGTGTTCATGTATGTAGATAAAGGGTCATGAATGTAGACATTCATGTACTTGGCTAGGTTCATGTTACTAGGAGCATATAAATATCTATGCAATATAGTGATACAAGTGTGATGGAAAGGAGAGAGATAGTTGAAGAAAGAGTAGGGTTGAGTAGAGTGAATGAACTACTATGGAGTAGTCAAGTGTGATAAAAATTATTGAAGTATTTTATCACAAATTTGAGTGTTATCCTTTGTGTTGTTTGAGAGAAAGAGAAAGAAGTGTAAGGGTATTAACGAACCCAAACACATAAGACTTTATTTATATTATGAGAGAGAAGAATACAATATGTAGCTAGGCAATGTGGGACAAAAGCTATTCTAACACTCCCCCTCAAGCTGGAGAATAAATATCACAAAATCCCAGCTTGTTACATAAAAACTCTACACGCGGTTTAAATAATGGCTTGGTGAAGATATCAGCCAACTGAGCTCCTGTAGGAACAAATGGAGTAGACAACACACCACCATCTATCTTTTCACGAACAATGTGACAATCAACTTCAATATGTTTTGTTCTCTCATGGAATACTGGATTTGAAGCAATATGAATCGCTGCTTGATTATCACAATACATGGGAATAGGTAACTCCACATCAAAACCTAACTCCTTGAGTAAAGCTCTCAACCATACAATCTCACAAGATGTGTGTGCCATGGCTCGATACTCTGCTTCTGCGCTGGACCTTGCGACCACTATTTGTTTCTTGCTTTTCCATGTAACTAAATTGCCTCCAACAAAGGTGCAGTACCCAGTAGTGGACCGTCTATCAGATGGTGATCCTGCCCAATCAGCGTCGGTAAAGGCTTCAACACGCAAATGACCATTAGACCGATAAAACAAACCACGTCCAGGATGAGCCTTAAGGTATTTCACAATACGAAGACAAGCTTCCCAGTGTGGAAGACGAGGAGCTGACATAAACCGACTCACCACACTTACAGCGAACGAGATATCAGGACGTGTATTGGTAAGGTAATTCAACTTACCAACTAAGCGATGATAACGGTCTGGATGAGGAAATATCTCCCCCTGATCAACACAAAGTTTCACATTAGGATCCATTGGGGTCTCCACAGGTTTTGCTCCCAATAAACCTGTCTCCTCAAGAATATCCAATGCATACTTCCGTTGGGACAAACTAATTCCATCTTTGGATCTTGCTACCTCAATACCCAAAAAATACCGTAGCTTACCCAAATCTTTAGTATGGAACTGTCGCTGTAAAAAATGCTTCAACTCATCAATACCTTTCTGATCATCTCCAGTAATAATGATATCATCTACATACACAATCAATATTATTTTCCCACGCTCGGATTGAAGAGAGAAAACAGAGTGATCCGAATGAGATCGACGCATACCAAACTGCAACACAGCATCACTAAACCGACCAAACCAAGCTCGAGGGGATTGCTTCAGACCATATAAAGCTTTGCGAAGACGACAAACCCGAGAACGCTCCCCCTGAGCAACAAACCCAGGAGGTTGCTCCATATAGACCTCCTCAATCAGATCACCATGTAAGAAGGCATTCTTGACATCCAATTGAAATAAGGGCCAACCTTGATTAGCAGCAAGAGAGATAAGAATCCGAACAGAGTTTATCTTGGCAACTGGGGAAAAGGTCTCTGCATAATCAACCCCATATGTCTGCACAGATAGCCTTTAGCGACAAGGCGGGCCTTATACCGCTCAATAGTGCCATCTGGATGATACTTGACAGTGAATACCCAACGACAGCCAACAGTAGTTTTACCAGCAGGAAGAGAAACCAACTCCCAAGTGCCATTATGATGAAGAGAAGACATCTCATCCTCCATTGCTTTCCGCCACTCAGACACAGATAAGGCCTCCTGAACAGTGTTAGGAACAAAAACATAAGAAACCGAAGTAGTAAAAGCACGAAGCGATGGTGACAGATGGTTATATGAAACAAACTGAGCAATAGGATGTATAGTACAAGACCGAATACCTTTACGATGGGCAATAGGACGATCAAGATCATCTGGATCTCGCAACGGAGGGGAAGACGGAGCGGTGGGCGAAGGTGGGCCTGGGTGCTCAGATGGCTCAGATTGCGATGGTGCTGGCTGAGATGGCACTGGTGGCTCAGGCTGAGATGGCACTGGTGGAACTTTAGGACGACGAACATACACCTGCAAAGGTTTTGGTGGAGGACCAATACCTGAGGGGACAGCTATAGGAAACAAAGACTCAGATGCAAACCGATCATTGATAGTGACAGGCTCCGAATAAAATGGGAGTGACTCATTAAACGTGACGTCAGCACACACAAAGGGACGACGTAAAGATGGAGAATAACACTTATACCCTTTTTGAGTTCAAGAGTAACCAAGAAAAATGCACTTAATGGAGCGAGGGTCAAGTTTACTCCGGTCAGGATCCAGAGCATGAACATAACAGGTGCACCCAAAAATCCGAAAGGGTAATGAGTGAAGGGGGCGACCAGGAAACAATACCTTATGGGGTATTTGACCTCCAAGAACACTAGAGGGCATACGATTAATCAAATAGCAAGCAGTGAGAACTGCATCACTCCAATAAGACTTAGGAACTTGCATTTGAAATAACATTGCACGCATAACTTCTGATAAATGTCGAATCTTGCGTTCGGCAACTCCATTTTGTTGTGGAGTCCGAGCACAAGAGGACTGATGGATAATACCGTGATCTTCAAAAAATTGAGAAAGAGTATTTTTAAAATATTCACGGGCATTATCAGAACGAAATATGCGGATGCAAGTATCAAACTGGGTTTTGATTTCCATATAAAATGACTTAAAAATAGAAGATAACTCGGACCTCTTTTTCATGAGATAAAGATAGGTAACACGAGAGAAATCATCGACAAAAATAACATAATACTGAAAGCCAAAAATGTTAGGAACATGCAATGGACCCCAAATATCAGAATGAACTAACTCAAAAGGACGCGATGCACGACTCTCAACCCTAGGATAAAAAGACACTCTATGATGTTTGCTAAACTCACAGACTTCACATGGCAAAGCATTCACACGGCTACATGAAGGCTCTAGCCTTTTGAGGTTCTCAAGTGATGGATGACCAAGCCGACAATGATGTTGATATGGTGACACTGATGACTGAAGAGCAACTGAGCTAGGGTGAACATCATCGGTAAAGTAATACAGGCCACCACGTTCAACACCGCCACCAATCTTCCTTCCCGTCTTGAGATCCTGAAACACACAACCATTAGGGAAGAATGTGACTGAGCAATTCAAAGACTTGGTAAGTTTACTAACAGACATAAGATTTAATGGAAAACGAGGAACTTGTAGTGCGGAGTCCAAAGTAAGAGAGGAAGTAACATGAACAAAACCCAAACCAGTAACATTGGTGGTAGAACCATCAGCTAAGGTAACACGAGATGGTTTAACAAGAGACTGACGACCAGTAAGAATAGAAGGATTACCAGTCATATGATCAGATGCACCAGAATCAATAACCCAATGATTAGAAGAATGAGAAGACGCAATGCAAGCAACAGAGGAACCTGTCTGAGATAACGTAGCAATGGAAGAATTGGTCTGAAGTGACAGTAGGCGTTGGTACTGCTGATACTCCTCTGCTGAGATAGTCACCCTTCTGTTGGCAGAAGAATGAGTAAACTGTCCAGCATCCTCAGAAATATCAACCGGTTGAGCCTGGGGAAAACCATGAAGATCATAACAATACTCAACGATATGATTTGTACCCCCACAGTGGGTACACTGTCGGGTACCATAATCAAGACTACCACGACGAGAACTACCTCCCCCTGACATGCGACCACGACCAAAACCACCACGACGATTGAAATTAGAACCACGACCACCAAAAACAGGGCCAAAACTACCAGAAACAACGGAAGCAGACTTCATCATAAACAAACCCAAACACCAACGTAGAATCCACTAGCAACCAAATAACCAACAGACTGAGTGGCTACTAACACAGCAACAACCACATCGGCTACTATCCATCATAAGAAATCAATCGATCAACATTGCCTAATATCTACCATAAGAAATCAAAATCGACCAATCAACCAACCACTACGAAACTTGTCACCGAGCAATACAAACAACCACCAATATCACCAAAACAACCAGCTAATCAACCAAGCCAACAATCAACTACCAATAAAACAAGTCACCCAACAATGCAGGCAACCACCACCGTCAACAACACCGAAACATAACAATTGACTGCCAGTAACAATAAAATTGGAATAAACTCGAAAAATAGGATACGACCAGGTTACCAGATCATATGTAGAGAGGGGGTAATACCATGCAATCTGTCTGTGAACCAGAACAGAGTAATCCAAAGCAGGTCCAAGAATTCATTCTGGAAACAACTTATGAGAGCCAAAGTCAACACCAGTGAAGACCAACTTTTGGATTAGCGATTAAAGAGTTTTGCGAGCAGTAGGTACCAATTTCGAGCATGAAGATCAAGGCTTCAAAAGATTTCGGTAGGAACAGGGTTTCCAGAGGATTTCGAGTGGCTATGAAGAGAAGTCGAGGGTTTTCAGAGGATTTCGAGTGGCTTATGAAGGGTTTTCGTGGAACAAGTCAACTGGGTAAGTGATTTGAAGGGTTTTAGAAGGCTAACACGAACTGATTATGTGTTTTTGAGTGACGATTTTGAGGTTTGAGAGGCTAACACGAACTGATTATGGGTTTCGATGTATCTGTGGGTTTCGATGTATTCTGGGTTATGGGTTTCGATGTATTCTGGGTCTCGGTTTAGGGTTTTAGGTTTGTATTCTGGTGGATTAGGGTTAGTGATGGTTGACGATGATGATGATGGTTGACGATGATGATGAGACGTGGTTGTGAGAGAGAAACGTGGTAGGGTTTGATAAATCTAAGGTGGGTTAGTATCCCGCTCTGATACCATGTTGTTTGAGAGAAAGAGAAAGAAGTGTAAGGGTATTAACGAACCCAAACACATAAGACTTTATTTATATTATGAGAGAGAAGAATACAATATGTAGCTAGGCAATGTGGGACAAAAGCTATTCTAACACTTTGGCAAGAGCGAGGAAGAGAGAGACCAACTGAGTTCTATTGCAGTGAGATAGCAATTTGATGGTCGTGTCCTTCGTTGTGCCGCTTCAATATTGTTACTCATTTTGGTGGCATTCTTTGAACAATGGTGAAACTGAAGCATGACCAATGTCTACCCTTTGTCGAGATAGAGAGATTCGTTCTGCCGTTTTGTTGGAGGAGAACACCGGGAGGAAGGACTAAGAGTAAGGATAAGGAGTTTGAAGGGATTCGTTTGTCCGTTAGTCTTGTACAACGTTTCCAACGGTCCAGGAACTGAAATTGAAAAATCATGTTGCTTCAGTCGGTGGCTTGGGTCTGTTATTTGGAGTGATTGGAGGGGTAATTTTGGCTGATAAAAGTGTGGGAAACATTCTTGTTTCTTCCTCTTTTTTAAAGTAGTAGTAGATGAAGAAAAGTCCTTTTCAAAGACTATAACTATGTGAAACCGAGATAGTTACCTTTTAGAAAATTCTAACGATAAGAATAAATGCCTAGGCTTTACTCTTGTGAAGGTAGGAGAAAAGATAAAACGAAACCGATTATTAATTCAAATTCAAGTTTGAAACTCACGTAATTAACCTCTTTTGGTTAGCCCGAAAAGCGTAGGATGTTTCTGTCATCACTTAAGATAATATGAGAACCCCTTTCTATGGCTGGGAGATTCAAGCAGTCACTTCACCCAGAAGCTAGCTACATTGATTAGCGCAGGGAGTTTCCCTATTTTAAAAGCATCCGAATAGAGCTTATGGATTATGAACGCTATTTCAAAGTTGTTTAAACCTTATAAGCGACCAGAACCCAAAGTTGCGACAAACAAGTTGACATGACTTTCGAAAAGAAAAATGGGCTAAAACTTTAGACTTATAAGCTGCAGCCTGCAGTAAACACCTCCTTTGCCTGCTTCGAAATCCAGTTACCATTCACAAGATCTATATAAATAGAGCAATGGAACGGCCTCACATTGCTATGCGAAAACAAGAAAGCTATGATCCTTAATATCATTGGCTTGTAATGACTTGGGGCATTATGCGTGCACAAACTAAATTTCTGAACTGCACTTTCAATATTTTTTCTTACATCGAAACATCCCTCGGGCCGGCTTATTTAAGGCTTAAGCCCAAACCTGGTTTCTTGAGGCTCCTGCTTTCCCACAATGTTATCTGCACTTGCAAAAATTTCCTCCAAAATGAATCCTGGATTAAAAAAAAAAAAAAAAAAAAACCACTATGTCATGGTGGCAAAATTTAAGCCATGCCGCGTAAAACAACAAAATCAGAACTCATCACACCATTCTATACGAATTTTCGGTACTAATATATCAAAAAAAACAAAAAACCAATGTCCTTACTGCTTGCTACTAGTCCACCAGTTTGGACAGCCGACAGCCTTTGTTCATGCATGAAAACACTTCCGCTAGGCGCTAGTTTACTACCTTGTCGTAGCTCATGATATTTGTGGTGATAGATAAGCAATATCTATGAAATTTGTGGCCATTCATATGGGTCTTGTGAACCAACTGGGACCCAAATGCTCGTAGAGTAGGGCTGCAAACGAGCCGAAGTCGAGTCGAGTCGAGCTTTATTGTGTTCAAGCTTGTTTATTAAGTTTTTAACGAGCTCGAGCTCAGTGAAAACTTAACGAGCCAAGTACGAGCCGAACCGGCCTTGGCTTGACTCGAGCTCGAGCTTGTTCACGAGACTTAACGAGCCAACGAAAGATGTGTGTACTCATATAAGCTTAAGACAAAAAAGAAAGTTTTACTTGTGCATGTATATATGTTTTATATCTATATAGAAAAATAGTCTCAATTTCAAAACAATAGTGAAATTTAATAAGTTTTTGAAAAATAGTGCATTAATATATCAAATTGAAATAAGAAGTTATATTATTTTATTCCTCTAAAAGAGCCGAGCCGAGCCGTATTAAGGCTTGTTTGTTAAGGTTTTTAACGAACTCGAGCTCGAGCTCGAGCCGAGTCTCAATAAAAATTTAACGAACTGAGTTCGAACGAGCTCTTTTAGAGCCGAATTGAGCCGAGCTCACGAACGGCTTGGTTCATTTGCAGCTAGGGGTGCAAACGAGACGAACTTTGTAGTGTTCGAGCTCGGCTCGGTCATAACCGAGCCGAGCTCTTAACGAGCCGAGCTCTTAACGAGCCTAGCCAGAGTAATTTACTTAACGAGCCTCCTTAAAAGAACCGAGCCTATGCAATCGAGCCGAGCTTTTGCGAGCCGAGCCGAGCCGAGCTTTAGCAAGCTCGTTAGCTAAACGAGCCTGAAAATCGAGCTCGAGCTCGGCTCGTTTACTTATCGAACAGAGCCGAGACGAGCCTTAACGAGCCGTGCCACGAGCTGCACGAGCTGATGGCTGTGAGCAGCTCGGTTCGTTTGCAGCCCTATTTGGCATTTGCAGCCCTATCCTAGAGGCAATCCTAACTCCAGCAAACAAACAACAGAGAACCAAAGCAGCAAATAAGCTGCTTCATCTCTTTATCCACCTATTCTATTCCAACATTTCCTTTTCTTTTTGTGTTTTTTGGTGGCAAAGAAAATAGCCTACATTGTACATTTTCTTCCCGACCGGCACCTACGTTGTACATTCAATGCATCTGCTTTTTAGTTGACTGGTTTCTGCATGAATCATATAAAGAGGCTTGTTAAAAAGGTATAAAAAAAAAAAAAGGAAAAAAAAAAGGTATCCATTTCCCTTTCTCGTACAGCTAGAAGCACACATAATAAGTACATTTCAACTACTACTATTTACTTGTGTTTGCATATATAAAGACGAGCTTGTGTGCTTGACATCCTCAATCATGTACACTTGAGAGAGTGTTCAAAAGGGATGGGAAATCTCGGAATGCCTTGGTTTCTGACCATAATTGTGCTCATTTTCGCATTTCATAGTTTTTCAGAGGCCAATCATAGTGACAAGAAGCTCCCCTCTGCTGTTGTTGTCGGCACGGTTTACTGTGACACTTGCTTCCAACAAGATCTCCCAAAAACCAGTCACTTCATTTCAGGTTCATTTCCCATTTCTTGTCTATTTTAAATTTCTTCCCATTTGGGTTTTCCTTTCTTTCCCAATCTGTTGTACTTATTGGGTTTGTGAGGCCTGGTTCGGATTAGTTTGCGCTTTGCTGACTATTTGGTGGGGAGGGCTCTGGGCGGGGTACTACGTTTATTGGAGATGTAAGTCATAGATTATAGATACTTGTTATCTGCAGCCGCCGATGTATCTCTTGTAATCATAAATAACCGTGGATGACTCAATTACACAGTTGGGGGAACCACATAACAATCTTTGTGTCTTTTCTGTTTGCATTCTTTACTCAATTGCTCTTCGCGCGTTATGTGTTCTGCGGTTTGGCTGATTTCTCAACAGTACTGCAATATGTGATCTGACTTTTTCTCCTTCCTGTACTTAGGAGCATTGGTTGCAGTAGAATGTGAAGGAACAAATTCAAATCCCAGCTTCTATGAGGAAGTGAAAACAAATGAACATGGAGAATTCAGAGTCCATCTACCTTTCTCGGTATCCAAACATGTCAAGAAAATCAAGGAATGTTCAGTGAAGCTAATCAGCAGCAGCGAGCCGTACTGTTCGATAGCCTCAACAGCAACAGCTTCATCTTCACTCCATCTGAAATCAACAACCGAAGGAACTCACATTTTCTCAGCTGGTTTCTTCACATTCAAGCCTTTAAAACAGCCAACATTGTGTAACCAAAAACCAAGTACTCACAATTCCAAGGAAATCAATTCTAGGGAATTCTCAACTCCAACTCCAGGAATTCCACATTTCAGACCAGCTACCGAAGACCCTTTAGAAACATCTGAATTGTCAAAGGGAGTTGTACCCCAACAAACCTTTTTCCCCCCAATACCAGGACTGCCACCAAATCCATTCAGGCGACTGCCCATGCCATTCCAGCCACCATATTCAATGTTTCCTCCTAATCCTTTCCTGCAACCGCCTTCCATTGTCCCTCCTAACCCACTTCAGCCCCCGCCTTCAATGTTACCACCTAACCCGTTACAGCCACCACCATCAATATTACCTCCTAACCCGTTTCAGCCTCCGCTTTCACCTCCTTCAATGTTCCCTCCGAACCCATTTCAGCCACCACCTTCGATGTTTCCTCCGAACCCCTTTCAGCCACCTCCTTCATCACCGCCTTCAATGTTTCCACCAAACCCATTCCCACCAGGACCAGGTTTGAGTCCACCATCTCCTGGCATGTTTCCACCAAACCCATTCCCACCAGGACCAGGTTTGAGTCCACCATCTCCTGGCATGTTTCCACCAAACCCATTCCCACCAGGATCAGGTTTGAGTCCACCATCTCCTGGCATGTTTCCACCAAACCCATTCCCACCAGGACCAGGTTTGAGTCCACCATCTCCTGGCATTCCGGCTCCTCTTTTAAAGAAAACCTCTCCTTGATTAAATAGTGTCTATTTGAGTATAATTTCCGAATAATAAGCTTGGTTTTGTTTTTTGCTTTAATCGTTTGGGTTATCATATAATGTTCTTGAAAGACTTGTATGTTAGCATCTCTGTACCATTGAATAAAGATGAACTACTTGAATTGTAATTTCACTTAACTCACTCAACTAGGCATGTTGACCAGTGAGGGACAGGAGAACCCTTTTTAACACACTCAAACCCAAACTTTCTGATGTGGGAAGCCAGCCCATAACGCAGGCCCGAAAGACTCACCCAAAAGGATGGGCCTAACGACATGAAACAACTGATCCCCTTCCATGGTTAAAGTTGGGCCAATTTATTTATTTATTTATTTTAAAAAAAACTGGAGTAGCTCTTTGAATGCCCTAAAATATAATATTGTTCCTTTCTTGCCAAAGGAAGTAAACCATGGCTGCAAAATCAAGCTGATGACATTGGAGAATGACTTCACACCCACAGAAAATTGGAGGATGTTGAACCTAAGCTTGAGGAGTTTTCTCCAACTCCAAGAGCAGGATGAGGGAAGTTTCATAGTCCCAAGGCATAAGTTCTTGATTACTTACTCATGACTCCATTGAACCAATAAGCCAAAGAGAATTGTGCTTAGACACAATAGCCCATAAAAGCCAAACAACACAGATTATGAATATCAGAAACAGTACACAAGACCAACTAGGGAGAATCCGAAGAATTAATCAGGGCAGTTGGCTTAGTGGTTTTATAGTACTATACTACGCACTTTGAGGTTACATGTTCAAATTCTATTGTTGGCATGTGCGTTTCTCCAAGGAGTGCCAGTTTCGAAAACAAATCAACCAGAAAAGAAAAACATTTAAGAAAAGGCTAAAGACAAGTCATAAGATAAATTAGGCAATACTTCTCAATTCCAATATGTTTCCAATACTAGAGCAAGAATGGGTTACTCAATTTCATAAAACCTCAAACATCAAATAGATGGCCAGTTGGTATACACATAAACATTGTTACTTCAAATTGGATCAATAAAAAAGGCCATATCCAGCACCAGGCTCCGGCTTATAGGTGAGCCTAAGGGAGAAGGACGTAAGACACCATCAGATCTTGAAGTATGACTATGACCACCAAAGCAGTACTCGCTTTCACTTTCAGGAGAGGAGAGAAGGATCTCCACCGTCTCAGTTCATTGCATCATAATCATCAAGCTTGTCATTATACTCCATCACTTTTCTCTTTATCTTGGATGAATCTACCCAAGTGATGAAATCTTCAATATTTCTCGTCACAAGAAATGCCGGGTCTGTAACCGTCTCTGGACCCACTCGGATATGCCCTTGCTCTATATAGGTGACTGCTTCTTTGAAGTGTTCAGCAAATTTCAGCTGCACTAACACAGTCGAGAGCCTACGCCTGAAAAAGAATATAACACAATGCAAAAAGAATTAACTTATATAACTTTTTAACACAAGAAACAAAAAATATAAGGGCTGCAAACAGGTATGTCATGACAAGTAAATGCGCGAATGACATACAACAGCAAGGGAAATCATCTCCAAAAATGTCAGAGAATTTTATATTCCTCTTGACAGTTAAAAGCAAAAGAGTACCCACTACCCACATAATTCAATTGTTCACAAAATACTACTCTCTCCGTCCCATATTTTTGGAAGTCCCAAAATAGTTGTCCACTTTGTTAAACAAGAGGAAAATTTGGTGCATTGTCTTTTTGGCCCTTCTCCCATATTCAAATTCAACTATAAAATTGGAGGGAAAGTACATTATGGTTCAAAAAAGTACATCATTGAATTTCAAAAGAAGGGTAATTTTGGAAAGTTATATATAATGAAGAGTAACGATGATGTTCCCTTAATATATTGGAATTCCAAAGCATGACCAAAATTTTGGGACAAAGAGAGTAGTAACCCTGAAATGCTGTAACAGAGAACAGTGATGTACTATGTAGATATCGACTTGATTAAAAATTATACAGCCCAAGCAAATACAGCTCACTTACCGGCAGAAGGACGGAACTGATAGCTTTGCACACTTTGCCAAGTCTTTTTTAGGTATGACACCAATATTATACCTGGATTGCCAAGAAGCACTTGTCAAATAAAAGTCTCAAAGTAAAAGCAAGGAAAGAATGCCATACACTCAGTTAAACGAAGAGGTTGAATGTCATGGAGTATTGTACGTCCTGAATTGCATTTAAACAAAAAGACACTTCTGTGACAGTTTAGTCTGAACATAAGTCACCTTCTTCCATTGGTCTTCCTTGAGTATTCTTTTCCCATTCCTTGTACTGCTCTTTCATCTATGTATACTAAACAAGTAACATCCTCTCTCTGGACTAAAACAAGGAAGGCATACCAAAGCATGACAATCCATTTGTTGCCTCTCAATAATTAAACCTTGGGATGCCATTCAGAATTTTCCAAGCATTATCAAGAGTTTGAAACAAATTTTTTTCCTAAGAGGGATCTTAGTCCACAGAGACGGCCCCACAGGAATGTAATCGAATCCCAAGCTTTAATTCATGAATCAAATAGGCCATTACGAAATGTGTCAGTCATTGATTCGAGTCAAGGATGTGGTGTTAAAGAGACAACGGTAGTATGATTGAAAGTGCAAGGAGGAATATCCAGGCTATTTGCACAAGTTCATATAAAGATTTCATTGTGACTCGCAAATCAAGTCCTTCTAAAGCGTCATGTAAGAATGGATACATTTTAGACATCATAAGTCGTAACAAAACTACAAAACTAATAACCAAAAAATAAATGCATGATCAGAACATGGAAGATCAATCTGCCCATGAAAACTCACAGAACACTCAAAATTAGCATTAACATGAGAACTGAAATAAGAATGACAAGAATGCAAATTTTCTCAGATTGGGTGCAAAATCTGTCACACAGCAAGCAAGGCTGGGCCTATCATAAAAAGAAAAAAGAAAAAAGGCTGGTCAGCCCAATGTGCGATAAGCAAAGGGATTCTTAAGCTGGCATCTCAGTAACAATATTGATTTTATAAACAGCAGTTAGATTTTAACTGGCTTGTTTCAAAATTCAAATTCGGCAATGTGCCGAAAGCTGAAACCAGGGTAGGCCCTTAAATCCAAGCATATGAATGAGAAACCTTTGAGTTATGGTCCACTTTTTTAAATCCAACCAATAACTTGATCAATACTGTAAACGAAGGTTCAAAAGGGATCAGTTTGGTAAGTATAAATAGTTTTGAAGTGTAGAAAATTCAAATTGTATGGTGCAGCATACTGCAAGCAAGAATCATAACCTAAAACATAATCACAAAGCATCTCCCCCAACTTTCAAACAATTAAAAATATTTAAACTCTATACATAAACACCAAACGCTCTGTACAAAATCACAATATCTGTGCAAAGGACAGACGGAATAGTTTAAGACAAAAGAGTGTTAAACCCAGAACCTTTGAAGAAAAAAAATAGAATTAATCCGTAAAAAACTCACAGCTTTTCACAGAGAGCATCTGTCATCTCGACACGATAAGGGTCTCTTGGGTCCCTCTGCTTCAATATATTCACCAGTTTATGGACATTCCTCACTAGAATTGAATACCTAATTCATTGCCAACAAAAACAATATGTAAACAACAGGCTATAGCAAAGGACTTGCAACAATTAGAAACTTATCAACCAATTAACTCTCCATTCAAAATTACACGGCAATCAATGTTTTCACAATTTTAAAATCAGCAATAGCAATGCTAAAGTTAATCCCAAATAGGGCTCTAAAAATGGCATCGCCAAAATCTGGCATTGAGTGTGGTACAAGGGTGGAGTGAGGAAGTCGGTCCCAAATCCCATGCCCAAGTGAAAAATTGGCAAAATCATCTCAAGGGCAATGTCAAATTTTGCCCTTGGTACAAAATTTGGCAACTTTGGGAATTGCAAAACTTGTCACATCATCCGAGCCGTTTGATTTGCATTGTAAAATGAATGGGATTAGTCCAATGGCCTACTTTTGAGATTATGCCAAAATGACACCAAGCCAGTGTAGTAGCTTTGCTTTGGCAATGCCATTTCGGCACCAACTGGTGAACATTCTCTTGATTTTGCCATTCTTGAGGCTGAATTCTGACTTTGGCGTGATATTTGGCACAAAGGTGGACTTGCTCTAAACTCGTTAATTACGATTAATATAGCAGATACCAACACTAGTTTAGGACAAAACCCCAATAGCAAATTACAAAAGTATCGAATTAATTCATTCTGCAGTCATAATTTCACCTACACAATATAGTCACAAGTTCAAAATCAGAACTAGAATGAGCACTTAGACACACACACACATATATATATAGAGAGAGAGGTGTTTGGTACTTCTTGTAATCGTCTCGATCGGTGAGATGATAACGCTGCATAACCTGATTCTCCTGGTGTCCACCTTCTCTCTTCCATTCTAGGAAATTAACCTTCTTCAACAGCTTCTTCTCGTGAAACTTGAGCTTCCTCGTACTCATCTTCTCCTTGCGCTGTTACAGTCCACGTATTGAGAGAGAGAGAGAGAGAGAGAGAGAGAAGAAGAAGAAGAAGAAGGAAGCTAGGGCTAACTTCCGACTGAACAGGGCTTGGATTTGTTACAACGTAATGACTTTTTGGTTTCCATGATGGGCCGTTGTTCAATTTTACGGGCTAAAACTGGCCCATATTGTAAACATTTATGTAAACCTGGATTGGTAGGCCCAATTCCACCTACTTGCCGCGTAGTGGCTCAGGTTCAGTTCGTTTAAGTAGCCGAATCGAGCGCGAATGAGCCTCGAACAGTTCACGAATGGCTTAGTTTGCAGCTCTAGTTTCTGCTTGATAATCAATTTTTGTCTTTAGGGTAAATTTCACTGACCTCCCCTGAGGTTTCTGACAAATACACTGACCTCCCCTCTTCTTTCTGAAATTCCACTGCTCTCCCTTGCTTTTGAATATAATTGTCACTTACCTCCCTTGCCGTTACTTTTCTCCTAACGATGTTAATTTTGTTGGTGAAATGACGTTAATGCCCTTAAATTTTAACTTGGCTTTATTTTTTTCTTTCTTTGAGATTATATTGCATAAAAATTTCGAAAGATATAACAAAAGTACAACTTTCTTTTCTTTGACAAAATTTATTATTATTTTTAATATTTTACTTCCCATTAGGTATATTTTCACATTTTGATAATAAAAAAAAAGAATATCAATAATCACCTAAGCCCACTGCTTGCATTGATGGTTTTATTTATTTTTACTTTTTTACGTTTCTTTTCCTGGAATTGGTCGAGACTTTAAAGGCAGATTTCGATTATAGGAACAAAGGGAGAGGGGTTTTCGAAGCCCTATCTCTTCTTGGTGAAATCGAAAATGTACTTAGGTTTTTCCCTAATTTTTTTTCCCGAACTGATAGTAATTTTTATTCTAGTTATGTCATAGTTGTGGGTACGTAATTGAATATTGATGGTTCTTGGTTTGTCATTGGTGGAAAAGTTTTTCAAAAGATTTTAGCACCCGGTTGCTAAAATCATGATATTTCAAATCAAAAAATGAAGTGGTTCCGTGTATCGTTTTTCAATTTTTTTCACTCCAAATTAAATTACTCCTCGTGTACTTTAATTTGGTGCAAAAAAAATCGAAAAACGATACACGGAACTACTTCATTTTTTGATTTGAAATATCATGATTTTAGCAACTAGGTGCTAAAATCTTTTGAAAAACTGGGCCTATAGAAATACTTAATTGTAAAGCGATGCTACTGTGTATTTATCAATATAGATATACACATTACACACACACTTTTTATTTCTTTCGATTAGCCAATGGGAAAAGTTAATCATTCATAGTTTAATTTTTGATCCCTCAAGTCAAAAATCCTGGTTTTTCGCCCGGTGAACATATATATGAAAACGAATGAAAATATGGACTATATATGATTTGAATATTGCTCGATCGACTTTTAGATAAAAAAAAAATATAACATAACATACTTAAAACTATAGCAAATGATGTTTGTCATATGTATCACGGGGCCGTAAACCTCGCTTGGCAGCTAGCACACTGATTTCCTTCCTTCATTTTGCTAATAAGTTTCTTATCTTTGTGTTTATGCAGCGTCTTAATACAAACAGAGTTCACATAAAATACAAAGTCTGAAGTTCTGTTTTTTCAATTTGGCGACCGTTGCCATTTATCCCCTAGCTCCATCCTTACATACTGTTATAGATATATTCGCTAGAGATGAATGCATATATTAAACCATACCAGACTGACCAACATACTTGAAAAGATTAGGGGGAATTACGGGCCGGTCAACCTTTGTCGGGCGAATTACCGCCAGCTCATTGCCCAGCTATGAATTGCACGGATAAGTCCAAGCGGAGGATTACGGGAGAATTTTCCAGTCATCGGGAGAATTTTCCAGTCATCCTTTCATCTCTCTCTCTCTCCACTCCACATGGGCAAAAATCTTAGGCCATGTTTATTAGGTGGGATATGGGGTTGGGATTTAGGGGTGTGTTGGAGTGGATCCCATTTTTCATTGTTTGGTAACCTTATTTGGGATGGGATTTGAAATCCCAACTCAATTTTAATCCCCATCCGTACGGTAGAAAGAATCCCATTGGGGGGATTTGGATGGGATTTCCATTTTAGTACAAAAAAATGCTTTTCCATTCATTGGCAATATCCCGTCGAACACAAATACCGCAAGGATATGAATTTTTCTCATCCAATTGATATCCCTGAAAGCAATATCCCACTCATATCCCATCCATTTATCCATTTATCTCTAAACCAAACAAACGCGGGATTTGGATGGGATTTCCCATTTTAGTACAAAAATGCTTTCCACTGGCAATATCCGTCACTAAAACACAAATACCTAAGGATGAATTTTTCTCATCCATTGATAAAAAGCAATATCCCCACCTAATATCCCATCCATTTATCTCCGATGTAATTAAAAAAACAAACGTGGCCTTATTGATAATTAGACATCCATTTTCAAAGAAACCTAGAGGTAAAACCTAAACTCTAGGAAGACTTTTGAAAGTGTCTAAACCTAAACCCTAAGTTGTCTTTCTATGACAAACAAGTTTATAAAACCATAGGGTCTTTATATGAAAATGTCTAAACCATTAAAACCCTATAATAAGAAAGTGCACCCTAAAGCTAAATCCCAAAAAAGAGTAGCTTACCTTAATGGTAATTAAAAAAATGACTTACCTTATTGATAATTAGACATCCTTTTTCTAGACCTAGAAGTGATAATCCCAAAAGATTATTACTCTCTTTTTGTTCATATGCATAAAGGCTAAAGGCTAAAGGCTAAAGGCTAAAGGCTAAAGCTAGTGGGAGAGAATTGAAAAGTGAACATCACTAGAACTGCGCTTGCACACTCTACCAACTCCAGTTGGTCCCGGTTCTTCAACTGCAAAGTCTGCAATTCAATTTTAAGGAAGTTGAGTTGGAAATCAAAGCATTTCCAAACAAGGAAAATAAAGTTGATTTTTAGCGTAAATTATCGTTGCAGTCGACGTGTACGTAAAGAGGTATTAAGAGGGCCGTCACGGTCGAGAATCGAGATGTAGCGCAAACAAATGTCACGTTTTTTGTTTTTTTTTCTACAATTTTGTTCGCGTACACAAAAAGAATGTACCTAGCAGTTATTCAAAAAAGGCAAAGGGACTCTTTTAGTTTTTTTTTTTATTATTTTATTTTTGGTAATTCGGAAATTCAAATAGCAGCGCAGAACAGCAACAGCCCATGAAGGTGGTCAAGTTAGGGATACAGAACCGAACATAAAAGACTAATCTAAAACATGCCTAACGCCTAAAAGCAAAGCCTTAGCCTCCATAATCATGCTTCCTTAGCACCACGGTAGATATGCTTGAGAGTAGCTTCTGTTCCCAAAAGCAAAGCCTTGGCCTCCATAATCATGTTTCATTGAGGATGGCTTCCGTTAGTTCCTTCAATAATCAAGTTGACAGCTACAAGAGTCTTTTAGTATTACTAAAGTAGTAGGGTTTCGGGAATGGACGCGGGGGTTCTGCTGTGCAAGCCCCGCACCGTACCTGCTGTGCACTTTGAAACGGTGCCGCATTTGTGCCACACCAAACGACTTCGCCAAACGCCGCCTTGTGGGACCTATTTTTGGGTTTTATACAAATGATCCGAACCGTTAAATAATTTTAAAATAATTATTCAAGTGGTCTGGCAAAAAATCAGGCCCATTGGTAGCTATCAAAACAATACATATTTTTAGTATTTTAATACCTACCGATAACAGATGTCTGAACAAGAATAATTTTTTTTATTGGATGCTCTTCTCAACGAGCCCTACAACATTTACGGTTTAGATCAATGGTTTACTAAGCGCACAATTGTGTAACATTTCTTGAAGATTCTTTCGAATTACATGGTCTAGAATTCTGAATGAAAATCGAAAGAATTAGATCAATCATGTAAAAATATCCGATGAGACTGATTTTTTGCAAGACCGCTTGAATAATTATTTTAAAATTATTTAACGGTTCGGATCATTTGTGTGAGATCCAAAAATAGGTCCCAGAAGGCGGCGTTTGGTGAAGTCATTTGGTGTGGCACAAATGCGGCACCGTTTCAAACAGATACGGTGCGGGGCCTGCACAGCAAGACCCCGTGCCCTTCGAGAATACCGAGTGACTTCGACACATGGTATTAACGATTTTCTGATATTTTCAAATTCTTCAATTAGGCTCCGTTTGTTTGGGCGTAAAACATTTTCCGGTAAAATGTTTTACCCATTTTCGGTTGTTTGGTTGGACAAAAAGTGCAAAAATTGTTTTACATGTGAAATATTTTCCCTCATATGAACGAAATTGTTTTCCTCCCCAAATTTCCGTAAGTCATTTTTGCATCAAGAGCCCGTCGGTCGTTCCCACATCCACACCCCACCGCTCTATTTCTCGCACATGCACCGTTACTCTCACTGAATCATACTATTAGACAAATGTCGTGTAATCTTGTATAATTACGATACACTTAAAAACGTTTTGTAAAAACTGGAAGAGTAAATTTTACTAATTTTTATCTATCGTCTCAGGATAAATTTTCTTTCATAAGCATCCCTAAAGAGGAAATCATGGCCCAGTGAAATCCCTTTTTAATGTTGGAACTTGGAAGCAAGAAGAACAAGTTCCACACTTCATGTGGGAGGACCGGGTGTGCACCCGGGTACTTTGTACCGTGTTGTGTACTCTTTGGCTGTCTGATTATGTTTTGGACGGCCTGGATGTGTTCGACAATTTTATTTTAATTTATATTTATTTTTACCGGTAAAAAATCGAAACACTTCTGGGCCGTCCAAAACATGATCGAACGGTTGAGGGGTGCACAACACCCCCGGATTTCGTGGGAACATATATTTTGAGTCTGTGACATCTATCTATATACTATCATTCTATCTACCTATACTACTATACTAAGCACGTGTCACGCAACACTTTCTTTTTTAGAAAATGCTAAGGTTGAAAAAGTGTGTTGAAAAGTGTATAAACGTAGGTGTAAATGTATTGAAAAGTGTAAAACATGCATTGGAGTGTGTGTTCTTTATTTTTGTTTTTTTGTGTGCTTAGCGAGACCCTTCTTTTTTCCTAAAAAAAAAAAAGTTGAAAATCACCCAAAAAAAAATCACATCAGCCACTAGATTCTTCTTTCCCTCTCTGTTCATTTTTCCAATCGAAAGAAGAAGAAAAAAACATTAATTTCGTAAAAAATATGACACGATTTAATAAAAGAGGGCCAGTTTTCCGAAATTAACCCTTACAAATAATTTAAATGCGTAAAAAATATGACACGATTAAACGAAAGAGGGCCGGTTTTCCAAAATTAACCCTTACAAATAATTTAATGTTAATTTTAAAATAGAGAACTATGAGTAGTGTTCACAATCTCATCAATTTTTATAAAAAGACATGCATTAATTAATTGCATGCCCTCTTAAGGGCAACCCCACTAGTCTCTACAAAATTCGATTTTAGCAATTATAGCTAGCCCAAAGTAGAAAAAAGGCTGTCCAAGAGCCTCAATAAACTACCCCAATGATTAGTACCTCAATAAGGCCTAGTTTGGCTAAAGAAGTTAAGCCAACTTTTGGTTTTTTGGTGTTTCAAAAAACCCAGAAAAAAATGGAAGGTTTGGCTTAAAAAGTCTCTAAAAGAAAAGCCATTTTTAGGCCAAACTAGCAAACTTTTGGGAACTTTTTAGGCCAAAAAAGTAACTGAAATTCATAAGAAAAAAGAAAAGCCCATTTTATGCCAAACTAGTTTACTAATTGCTTGTGGCTTTTTTCCTCAAATAAGCAAAAAGTTAGAAGTAGCATGTACTACTTATGCCAAACCCACCCTAAATATGCCTAGATTTACCTAGCTACTGTACACCCACCAATCCTTTTTTTAATTAGTTCTCTCTCTCTCTCTCTCTCTCTCTCTCTCTCTCTCTCTTTTCCTAACACTACAAAAAATTGAGTTTTGGTAATAACGTGTCACTAAAAGTGTGTTGCTAAAAAGTATTCAGTGACAGTTTTTTGTATGTAATTAGTGACAACTCACTAAAAAGTTGTCACTGAATATATATATATTTTTTTGTCATTCGTCATTCTTAATCTATTATATGGGGAATGAGACTCGATCCTGGGATGCAGTGTGAGACATCCAAGAGCTCTACCGCATGAGTGAGCCACCACTTGCTATCACTGAATACTTTAGCAACACACTTTTAGTGACAAAATTGTTCGCTATGTTTGGTTGAGAGTTTTGAGAAGAATTTTTTGAGAAATATTTTTGAGATAGTGTTTGGATGTGTTTTTGGAAAAAGTACTACCTCCGTCCCTTTTTAAATGTGTTACTTCGTAAATCCAACTTATTAAAGAAACATCATCATTACACCTTTCACATCAACTTTTTCTTCCATTTTACACTTTTCACATCAACTTTTATCCCTACTTTCCAAAATTATCCTCCACTTTTACCCATTAACTCTTTACCCACTAACTTTTCAAAGGGCAAAATGATAATGTACAAACTTTTACCCATTAACTTTTCAAACCACACACTTATTTAGGGACAACCCAAAATGGAAATGTCTACATTTAAAAAGGGACGGAGGGAGTAATAATTAGAGAGAAGTGTAATATTTGGAGAGAGATAGAGAGAGAAATGAGAATAATGATTGGAGAGAGGGGTATGAGTATAGAGAGAAATGTGATTAATGAATGGAGAGATGAGTGATAGGGAAATAATCTTTTTGAAATTTTTTTGGAAATGTAAAGTGAACAAAGTGGTAAAGATCAAGTTTTTTTTGTAGTGCTATTGGGTTCTTCAATCCTTCACTTTTTGGGAGTGAAATATGATTATTTTATTGGATAGTTAGATATAATAAAGAGGGTGGTTATACAAATGAAAAGATTGAATATACTAGCTAAATGAAAATTGTATAATGTTTACTACTAGATATTTTACATAGCATTGTTGTGTTTGCCCTAAAACGTTGAGCTCCGGGTACATGACAAATAATATGGGCCGGAGGGAGTGACACACATGTGGTTGCAGAGTGACATGTGACACAAATTGATTTTCAGCTTCCTCTCCTACGCTTTGATGAGGGATACTTTGAGTGTAAAATTCATTTGAAGTAAAGCATCAAATGCACCAACACAAGCATACCTCTGCTTCCAAACTACTGAAAATGAGACTGTACCTACCAATTTCCCCTTAAAGGGTAAACCATTAGTATCCAAAAATGACCCTGGATCAGATTCCAGTACTTGCACATGAAGAACAACATGTCATGGATGAGTACGAAGTTCTACATGTGACTCAACAAGCTGGTTTTCCTAGCATGCTTGCCTCATGTAGTAAGGGCATGATCCCTTTGTCTTATGCATAATTAAGTTATCTTTTGCCATTTTCAAGTACACGAAGCCGAGCATAGCCGAGCCAAGCAAACGATCTTGCGGCTAGCAGATCGAACTCGCGGACACCACTTCTATACAGCACAAAATACCAAATTTTGTGGGCTTGCTTCGGACACTCCCGAACTCCAAATTTGCGTGTGGTTTGAATCATTGGAAAGCTTGTCAAGTACTTTTTAACTCAAATAATTTGGATCCAAGTTAATTTGTACATTAAAAAGTGTGACCATTTTTACCTTCAGTGGGTCGGAAGATAACTCATTTTGGGAAAATCCTCGCATCTCCCACATTTTAAATTGAATTGTGCATTATTATATATCGATAAAGAGGGTTTTGAAAGTATCATAAAACTGTGGAATCCAACCATTTAAATATTAAATTTTTAATTATGAAAAGTGGGTCAAAAACAGACCAATCGGAAGATTATCGGAGCCACTAATTAAGGTTAAAACACGTTCTACGTGTCATGCGGCACTTTCTTTCCTAATTCTAAGGCATTCTTCATTCCTTAAGAGTTCCACAAAGTTCATAAAATTTCTCGTTTCTCATCAAAGTGTACGAAAACCATTTCAAGGCTTAAACATTTGCAAAGCCAAATTCAAGTATCTACAGCCACCGGCATTTCATGCTAGGTATTGAAGGAGGATGTGAGTACTACTACCAGAACTAAGACCCTAAGTCAACTAGGGACCACTTGTAGACTGGAATCTTAACCTAGACCTCTAGACATCTCTGTTACACTTTTGTACTTTTGATTTGGATCAATGTAACGAAAAAGGCTATAATACACACCTCTTATTTGGCTGTGTATCATATGCACCCCTATAAAAGTTACGATTTTTTAAAAAAGTTGTGATTTTTTTTGTATAAGTTACTAAAAACACACCAAAATATTACGAATCATAGAAAATGTTACGAATCATATTGCTGAAAAGTTACGAAACATTAAAAAAATTACGATTGCCAATGAGGTGACACAATTTGGGTCATACAATAAGTGCAAATATGGTACACACCGTTAATGGGTGTGTATTGTAGCCATTTCCTGTAACTTAACTTTCAAATTGAGTATTTCGTTTCCACTGCAAATCAAGCTTTGTTATCAATAATGGTTATTTCATATTTATTTTGCTATTAAGTCAATCCCTCTAGTTATTAAGCTTACCTTTTTCCATCATTTAAATGATTTCAGAAAACGATTTAAATAACATGTCCGAAATTCAGGGTGTTACAACACGCATGACCTTCGAACTAACTCGGGCGAAATCAAAGGTAGATGGGTAATTCTTCCTACTCTTCAAATAAATTAAACCAGTTCAAAATTTAAGCAGGGTTACTTAACTATATGACCACACTGCATCCCGGGATCGAGTCTCATTCTCTCCTTCCGCCATGTAATTAATAGATTAGGAATAACGAATAATAAAAAAAAAACAAAAAAAAAACTATATGACCAGAGAGAATTTGTCTCCGACGAAGTAAAACTATGTATATCTAATTATCTATGAACTCGTCTTCGAAGTAGAAAGAGGTAACATCTAGTATTGGAATGTGATGTTTCTCAAAAGAAAACATAATTTTCAACAAAAAAAAAAGGAAAGAAAGAAAACAAAAAAAAAAAAAAAAACTATGAGAAGACACTCTCTTTTTTATTCTAAGATATATAACTAAAATACCAAAGACTTTTTGTTTATTACCCAAAAATGGCCCGGTGATCAAGACCTAGGACTTTGGGGTTTGCTCACTCCTAACATATATAACTCAATTTTTCCATTTCCGAAGTACCAAAAAAAAAAAAAAAAAACTCAATTTCGGAATCTCCCATGTGCTATCAATTCCTTTGAAATCAACCCAGTACGTGGTACTTGTTCTAACTTTAAGTGTGCAAAAGTTACTCGGACACCTAAATTATCAAAAAAAGAAAATTGAACTTCTGTTTTTTTAGTTTCATATGCAAACTCTTTTACGATAAGCCCAACTAGGTACTTATCATACTTGAAGGAGATAATTAAAAAGTGAAGACAAAATTGAAAAAAAAGATGCTTGGTACTGCAATCTCTTAAAGTTAAAAAAAGATGCTTAGAAGACTAAAATATTTCCACGGGTGGACTGTTATTTACTATTCATTTTTTAACTTTCATGCACGTGTGAATTCAACAGTTTAAGAGCATCATTATCTGGAGCACCAAATTTTACACCAAATTTAACTTCAAAAACACATTTTACAAATTAGCAAGCCATTTTTACAAAAGTTCACAGAATCATGCTCTCTATTCTAACTTTACTGCATCAAACTATTCTTATTTTTTACTCCTACTCCCCAAAAGTAATATATATAAAAAAAAACAGTGCTTGAATAGTGCATGAACAATATGTGAATAGTGCCCTGGTGAGTGAACAGTGCCGCACCAAATTTAGTGCGGTACTGTAACAAAGTTAGAAGCTTAACCAATTTGATCAACCATTTCGTGAGTATGATTTTGGCTTATTTTAGGGGTTTGGCTCTCTACTTTAACTCAAAAGTTAAAGTAAAGAGTCACATAAGGATGCTCTAATAACGCTTTCATCTTTGGTTTTTTGTTTTTGCCAAATCCATTTACAAAAAAGTTGTTTCTTAATGTGTTGCAGAGTTAGGTTGGACTTCTCTAAGTTATTACACATAATGAAATGTCTTTTTAGGGAGTGAAATAAATTGACTTTTTAGGAGAAAAACAAATTAGCTTTTGACTTATTTGTGAAGCTAAAAACACACCATGTGCAACAAGCCAACAAGGCCTTAAAAGACAAATGATGTGATCCATTACATCAATACAATTAATTAATACTGGATCATCCTATTCCTATAATGTTTCTATTAAATACATTGATTTGAACGTGTAAAAGTTTGTTACAATCTTTTGTTTCTCATTTAAGTCAATTTAAAGCTTTTCTTTCACCTAATTTTTTTAATCCTCTCTCCCAAAAACTCCTCTATCTCTCTAAAGATTTTAATTTGTGCCCACTCCCTCCTTCTCATTTTATTTGTCCATTATTCATTTTGTGCATATGTCTTTCAATCTATAATATTTTTATGATTTCAAAAAATGATCAAATAAATAAATTGAAATATATCAAATAAGATCCATATTGCATATTTTTGAAGATCGACATTGAAAGATATAGACAATGAATACAAAAGAGACAAAAAAAAAAGACAAAAAATAGGACGGAGGGAGTATTATAATACATACAAGATTTTGTCTATGATCAAAATTTAGGGAAAATTTCAAGAAGAGAAAAAAACCATCTTCTTGCACCCCCAATGACCCATAAACACGTATCCTTTCACTTCTTTCAATTAGACCCCTATCCTCTTCACCCATTATTAAATTGGGCCGGTGCCCAATTCACCGTCCAAAATTGGACGGAAACTGCCCACCTGACACTTTTTTCACTGAGATTGCCCCTTAGGCGTGTGGGGCGGTTCTTTTGGAGGGAAAGACAAGGACTCTCTCCTTTTTTTTTGGAGGGAAAAGGACATAGTCCATTCTTTCCCCCTCCGTTTCTCCCACCCATTTATCCCCTTCTTTCTCATTTGTAAAACCAGCTAGCAAATCCCATCATCTTACTCCTCAGCAACCAGAAACATAGCAACCATCTTCCTCCTCATCTGCATTTCACTATGCACCATGCCTAGCTCTAATAGCTCGTATATGGAAGACAACTTCTGCATAATGTGTGGAATACAACGCTTGGTTCAAACCTCATGGAGCAATATGAATCCTTCCCAAAGGTTTTCCAGCTACCCCAACAATAATGAACGCAAAGAGATCATCTGGGTTGATTGTAGACACCCAAATTTGAACCCATGAATATCCTTAGATGTCCCTGATGATGAATGTGAATCAAAACAATACACAAAAGCTCGGAAAAATGCTCTTCTACCTTCCAAAACCAACCCAAGAACCAAAAACCCTTCAAAAACTACTTGAGTCAAATGAAATGGGTCAGTGCTCAAGTCAAAGCTTGACTTGAGCGCCCTATTTCTGTTTGACTTGAGCGCTCAAGTCTCAACTTGAGAGCCCAAGTTGTCTGTGCACCATAGGCTTTTGCAAAGCACCAGTCAAACTCGATGACGGGATTCCCTTGCGTCAGCTGTCAACGCAGAGGCTCCTTCAACCCCAATACACTCCACCCTCACACCTGCAACCCTCCCTCTTTACCGAATATTCCCTCATTTCAAAAAGAGAGCGCTATCCCTCGATATGACCTATGATTCCCTCATATTTAGACGTCATATACTCTCCCACCCTTCATATCATTTGTTATGACCTATGATTCCACCTTAGCCATGTAATCTTCAAGCCTTAGTGAACAAAATATCGTCTAAACCCCCGAAAAATACCTTAACACTCCATAAAAACAAAGTCTCAGTTCATGTACCTGTAAACCAACTCTCACATCAGCCCTTACCACTAATCTTTCATTCCCATATTCAAAATAGCATAATCTAAAACTCCGAAAGGCATAAAAACCTTTAAACATCAATTGTTTTTATCACCCTGAGGGGTTTTCCTAGACCCTTACCAGTTTTTGTACTGGTTAAGAGGTTTGGTTGGCTTTTAGCACTCAAAATGGAGTTCAGAATCTTAGTACTCATAAATTGATCTAAACGCTCAAGATTATTTCTCGAGCGCTCAAGTCTGGTTTGCAGCACTCAAGTGAAACCTGCCAAGTCTTTCCACCTTCTGGCTACATAATGCTTTGAAAACTCTTTATTTATTCCTGTTGCACGCTGTTTATTCAAAATACGCACATAGATCTTCTGAAAGCTTCTAAAAATAAATAAAGGGTTTTTATTTTTTATTTTTTATTGTTTATCGCAACGGTTCCATTGCTTTATCCTCAAAACGATTTCTAACTTAGGCATCAGAGAGGTGTTGGCCAGCACCACATCGGTGTCTTGAACTTAGTTTTGCAGGACATCAATTGAGGACGAACAAAAGTGATTCATCAATCCTCTTACACCAAACAAACTTAAAGCTTTGTTTGAAACTTGTGAAAGGAAATGAAAATACAGAGGAAAATACAAAACTTATTTTATAATTTTTCTCTCACTTTCTTTCTAAACCATACAAAGGGAGGGAAATTCTTTTAATTTTCATTTCATTTCCTTTTTTTTTTCCTTTCCACATGTTTTAAACAAACCCATATGTCATTCTTAGGGAGCAAGATTTAGAAAGTCCTCAATTTAGGACCCTAATTTAAATTTCAAAAACGGTTATGGTAACTTTTATTTGATTCCTTTCTCTTCCATTCCTTTCCTTGATAACCAAACAAACTTAAGTCATTCTTAGGAAACAATATTTATTCACAAGGAAGTCTTCAATTTAGAACCCTAATTTAAATATCAAAAAAGGGTACAATTTTTTTTTGTTACCATAATTAAATATAAAAAAAGGGTACAATATATATATTTTTTGTTATCATAAAAAATTGTTATTCTTATTTTGGTGTATGAAATCCACGTCAAATTACCTACATGGTGTTCGGAGATCTCAACCGTCCAAAAGTGTTTTGGACAGTCCAGATTTATCCACTCCCTCCTCTCTCTCTCTCTCTCTCTCTCTCTCTCTCTCTCTCTCCTGTTTTTCTCTTTAAAATCTGTGTTGTCTAAAACACATTTGGACAGTCGAGATGTGCGCTCCGCACTACATAATATGATGTGCCCGCTCGGCACCGAAAAATTTCCTCGAGAGAGGGAGGAAGAGAGCGACACACACTGTAACTGCGGCCGGTTCACACTTCCATGACAACAACAATTCTCTCTACAGACTCCCAGAAAAAACCCACTTTTCTTTTCCTAGTTCCCACAACAGTAACAGTCACCGGGATCTAGGAAATCTTCAAAGATCGAGTCTTTCCACGAGTCTTCGAAAAAATAGTTTTTCAATTCTTCATATTCTGGCTCTCTTTGTCTAGTAATGGTGTAGAATGCTGAAGGTTGGAGTGCCAAAACCGAAAAAATTTTGGTGGAAAATTGTTCCATGGGAACTGGGTTTCATCTCTTTTCGCTTTAATTTTTGTGGGTTTTATATGATTTTCTGAGCATTGTGTTCGATTTTTCAGGGGGTTTTTCAAAAATCGAAAACCCAACACCGGTCTCTCTCTCTCTCAATCGTTGGGTTTTCCATGATTTGCTGAGCATTGTATGGGTGTTCCATAGATTTCAGAGTTCTTCTTTATTAGGATTAATTTACAGTTATATACCGTCAGGAATATTTAATTACTGGGTAGTTTTTTAGTATTTAAGTCCTGTCCTAGATACTGGTGTTTGGTGGGGGAATTTGCCTTATGTTAAATTAAACCTTTAAGGAATTCGTCTTGTTTTGCGTAACAGACAAATCATTCAATTCTCGGATCAGGTTTAGGTTCACACAAGTTGTTTTCACCCCATTAAACAATCTGAGTCTGTTTATTTCCTATTGTCTTCTCCATACCAGAAAAAGTATCAAAATTCACAAATTCTGTTCTCTTCTGCGTTGAATTTGGGCATTGGATTCAACCATTGTGATAAACTGGAAGTGCTTTTGGTTTCCACAAATTA
The DNA here is from genome assembly GCA_016920895.1 of Vaccinium myrtillus. NCBI lineage: Eukaryota > Viridiplantae > Streptophyta > Magnoliopsida > Ericales > Ericaceae > Vaccinium > Vaccinium myrtillus. The sequence continues at coordinate 8,942,618 of CM029277.1, forward strand.
TTGATGGTGTGGACAATGTGTAGACTAGAGAACTGTGATGGAAAGTGCAAGTGCAGGGATGAAGAGAAGGGGTTCAAGTTCTTGGGTGAAGGGAAGGTGGAAAGGCCCAAATTGATAGTTTTTCGTGGCGGCAGCGGCCGGATGAGGATGTGGATGATTCCTGGAATGATGACGATTTTGGTATGGACTTGTGTTGTTCAGATGATGGGGTTGGGTGAGATTTTGGGGCCCAGATTGTTGAAGGGTTGGCCTTCTTGTTTTAGTCCTCCTCCTGAGATGTTTTCAAATGACAAATTCAAATTGCCTTCTCCTCCACAAAGAGTTCTTCCACCAAAAAGTGAGTATCAGGCTTTTGAACTTTTTATTAGTAGTTCATCAGAACTTTTTGGGGTTTATTTAATGGGGAGAACTTTCTGATTAGAGTACTTGATTTTGTGAGGAATGCTTCTACTTTTCAGATTGTTGTAATTTGGTTATAATTCAGCACATTTTTTTTATTTAAAAAAAGCGATTTTTGAAAGCACAAACAATCATCCTTTTAATTTTTAATACTATATCTATTTCTTGCCAAAAACTTTTTCCTTAATCTTTTGGGTGTTTTTCTAAAATGGGTTTGTATCGGCAACAAAATTTCTTGAAAATAAGTTTCAAAATCTGTCAACAAATTGTTTTTCTCGAAAAGTGTTTTGCGAAACTGATTCTGGAAAACAAAATTCAGCCCCAATAGTAATCGGTTACCATTTATGTAGAATTGGTATGTTTGATGCATTTGAGTCTGTGATCTTTGCGCCCGGTCCAATTGTTGGTTGAAAACCATTTACAGTATTTGATTCTGGTAAATCATAGGAAAGTAACTGTAATTTGAGATTAATGTTTCTGTTTCGAGATTTTCGACCACTTGGACAACTTCCCTATTCGTTTTAGTTCTTATTTAGTTTATTTTCATTGCATCTATATGTGTTTTGATTTCTGTTATGGTTCCTCACTTCAGATAATCCAACTTGTTCTGTTGCAGGGTTGGCTTCTCTTGTGCACGAGGAGACAATTTTTGTTTAACTGATGTCTTACGTATTTATGATAACTGTTTTATGGAATCTTGTTCTTTCCAATGAGAACCAATTTGTTTGATTAGCAAAACAAACTTGCCCACCTGAAAATTGAAAATTTTGTTTGGCGATATGATGATGCATTGCTTTGCCAACTGTTTTGGGCTTTTGGTGCATGTGTTTTGGTTGTATTTCTCTTGTTAAGCTGCAATTGGTGGGATTCTTATATAAGTTCTTACAGTGACTTTTTATGGCAGGAATTTATAAGAACAATGGTTATCTCATGGTCTCTTGCAATGGAGGACTCAACCAAATGCGAGCAGCAGTACGTTGCCACTTACATTTATCGTTTAACACTTGCCATTCCAATTTTCTCTTTTCCTTTATTTGTTGAGTTGAATTTCTTCGATTCGCACTAATTTCTTCATTTTTTCTTCAGATATGTGACATGGTTGTAATTGCCAGATATCTCAATGTCACTCTTATTGTCCCAGAACTGGACAAAACCTCCTTTTGGGCCGATCCAAGGTTCGCTCAAATAATTTTGCCGCATTTAGTTCAGTTTTAACTTATCAGAACTAATTCGTTTTCCTATGTTTGGTTCACTGAAAAAATGACAGAATGTACATTAGAATGAAATGAGCATTCTGTAGTTTAGGTGAATGCCTATTCAAACGAGGCCATTCCTTTCTAAAATCGATTCAGAAAACCAAAAAAATACCTAAGTGCCTTGTAAATTCTGATCAAAGGTTATTCAGAACTGTTAATGTTATGTACCAACGTGGCAGTGAGTTCCAAGACATATTTGACGTTGATCATTTCATTACATCGCTGAGAGACGAGGTTAGGATATTGAAGGAGCTACCACCAAGGCTGAAGAAGAGAGTTGAACTAGGATTGTTCCACTCATTGCCACCTGTTAGTTGGTCAAACATTTCCTACTACCATAATCAGGTCAAACTCTTTATCTAGGTGCTAGAAATAGCTGCTGCTTCTTTTTTTCACACTGTGGTGACCGACTTTTGAAATGTTCATAAACAGATACTTCCTCTGGTGAAAAAGCATAAAGTTGTACATTTGAATAGAACTGATGCTCGCCTTGCTAATAATGGGCTTCCGCTAGAGATTCAGAAGTTGCGATGTAGAGTAAATTTCAGTGCTTTAAGATTCACTCCTGAGATTGAGGAATTGGGCAGAAGGATAGTCAGGATTCTAAGACAAAACGGCCCTTTTCTAGTCCTCCATCTCAGATATGAAATGGATATGTTGGCTTTCTCTGGCTGCACTCGTGGTTGTAGAGATGAGGAGGTGGAAGAATTGACAAGAATGAGGTAATCTCGTATACATTCATTTCATCTATTTGCTAAACCAAATACTCAATGCCGAAAGTTATGTTTTTATTTGGTTCTCTATATTTGACTATTGCCATCACACATCGCTAGATATGCCTACCCGTGGTGGAAGGAAAAAGTGATAGATTCCAATCTCAAACGGAAAGAAGGTTTGTGTCCTTTGACGCCAGAGGAAACTGCTTTGACATTAAGAGCACTAGGTGTTGATCGTAATGTTCAAATTTATATCGCCGCTGGAGAAATTTATGGTGGAGATAGGAGAATGGCGAGTTTGGCAGCTGCATTCCCAAATTTGGTCAGTAGACGGAAGCAAAATATAAAATTTCCACATTTGTTCGTGGAAAATTTTGAAACGCCTAATTTTTTGATTTTATGAAACAGGTTAGAAAGGAGACCCTGCTTCGATCCTCAGAGTTAAAGTTTTTCCAAAACCATTCATCCCAAATGGCAGCACTTGATTATCTTGTATCTTTGGAAAGTGATTTATTTGTTCCAACTTATGATGGAAATATGGCTAAAGTTGTAGAAGGCCATCGGAGGTACTATATACCTCTGCTAATCTGTGTACTTCTTTCTCATGTTTTGTTTTTGGATTATTGTTTTCTCGGTAAATTGATTGCTCATGTGAGGTTGTGTGAAACTTTCCAGGTTTTTAGGGTTCAAGAAGACGATTGTATTAGACAGGACGCTTCTAGTTGATTTGATAGACAGACACAGTAACGGGTCGTTGAGATGGGATGATTTCTCCTCAACAGTTAAAGAAGCTCATTCGGATCATATGGGGAGGCCAAAAAACCGCGTGGTAATTCCAGAGAGACCTAAGGAAGAAGATTACTTTTACGCAAACCCATACGAGTGTTTGCAACAGTTCACAAGTAACCAGTTGAGAATTACATGATATTGGTACCCATTTGTTGCTAGTGGATGGTTTATCATTGATTACACACTGCTCACCCGGTTTAGTCCTTTAGGTTGTGTTTGGATCAAGGATTTATGAGAGCAAAACGAAAAATCCTGGAAATTAGTTCTTTGGTATTCTATCATCTCATATTCTCATTTTTCCTTCTGCAGTATTTCTCTGTAAATCCTTGATCCAAATACAGCCCCACAGTTCATAGTAGGAGAATGTTTGTTCCCTGTTTGTTTTAAGGGGAAACACCATATTTTTCAAAAGCATTTTGACAGCATTTACTGGATACTGAGATTGATGTATAGAAGAAGACCAGACCATCCTGCCATTGCAGAATATTTTCAAATATGCATTTATTTTCCTTTTTCCAGATGGGATTTCTTCAATGGATATTCCCTGTCAGATTATACATACTGTGATGATATTCTCACATTTCAATATGGTCTTGGAGAAAAACTTGGGTGCAAATAGGTTACGGCTACCTGATCAAAAAAAGAGGGAACAGCTGACATGGGGCCCGAACGTGCATCTCGGCCGTCTAAAAGTATTTTGGACCTCCCAGATTTCTCCCTCCCTCTCGCCTCTCTTTCTCCCCCTTTGCTCTCTCTAAAATTCGGACCGTCCAAAACACTTTTGGACGGCCGAAAGGTGCGCTAGGTACCGCCACTTGGTACCCCGGCACCCAAGTTTTTATCCCAGGCTTGGAACTTGGAAGTGACACACCCACACAAACACACATATATTCATATTTATATTTAGATTTGGGGCTAGTTCCCCTCACTTAAAAAACACAAAAAAACACACAATTTTTATTACGGCCCCACCTGTGGCGTTCGAAGGACATTGATCTTGTTTAAATGAGTAAAATAGGAGGTCTTTTCTCCAGGTGCTTGATCCAAAAGTTTTGCTGACAGAACTAGTGTTTTTAAAATTGTTTGGATCACACCATATTCGACACAAACACTTTTATATTTAAACAAGATCAATGGTTTCGGAAGATTTTTATGTGTTTTTTAATTTTAGGTTTCTTTTTGAGAAACAGAATAATTGTTGCAGGGTCCTCCCTAGCATGATATGATTCATTAAAGGATATTTATCTCTCTCCACATATTTATCCATTCTTGTACTAACTTTTAAGCATGTCTGAGAAGTAGACTGAATACTCTGAACTAGTTACCTAATAATTGTTCTGTTTTACCTAATTCCAACTGGTATGGTTTGGCAGCACAAATGAATTTATGAGGTGTCATTCGCAGCAGATAGGATTTTTTTTGTCATTCGGATGATATGATGTTAGGGTTAGTTGTTAGTGATTTTAACGGGAGTCGAGCATCTCCTCCAGGAGAACTCGAACTCAAGACCTCGTCCTTCGAAAGGAAAATAATGAACCAATCACACTAGTATTTTATTTATTTAGTAAGTTGTCCACGTACTTATGTATCTTATTCTTTATTGAATGATCACACAAAAATAGCAGGCGATATTATGTTGCTCTGAATGATTGCACATAAGCATACTAAATGATTGCACATAATGCCATAGCATAGTACTCCAGTACTTGACATCTTATATTTTACTTAACCAACCAATTATTAACCAGAAGAAAGTAATCCAATCAGCCTTTGAAGCAATTTTATGCTTTAAAAAAGGCAGCAACTCCTTAAGGATAGAAGGGTATGAACAGTGTTGGAGCCACTTGTGGGCCTTTGTCGATTTTTTTATTTTTTATTTTTTAACTCAGAAATTGCCACCAGCCACCAACAATCACTCGGTGGAGGTGAAGGATCTATGGCGGGAGATTGTAGCTGGCGGTTAGGAAAGTATGAGGGAGGAGAGTGGTGGAAAGGAAGAGAACAACTCCTAGATCAAGAATCAGAAGAGAAAACCGACCAAGGGGAAGTCCTCCCCTTCCACCACCGCAAAGGATGTTGAAACCCTAGGGAAGGAAGGGGAAGAAGTGGATGGCGGCGCTAGGGTTTTGAGAATTTGAGAGAGTGAGAGTCTCAATTTTGGGAGAGAGCATTAGTCTTTGGGCCTTTGTCGATTTGCTTGGGTGATCATGTATTGATCAAGGATTTGAATCAAATGTCCTACAACTGCAATTTTTCTTCGGCTCAAATATGGGTCGGTACTAGTCGATACCAGCCCATGCCGGTTATTACCCATCTATTTTTAAACTTGTTTTTTTTTTTAAATGTATATATTGTGCCAAATTTTTCAATAAGCAAGAACACTAATAGCTACAAAATCTGAGATGCTACCCGGTATCTCATCAGTACTAGTAGGCACCATCCTAGTTGGAGAATCAGTGTTCTAGCCAATATGGTATTCAAAACCTTGGCTTTTAATTGCTTATCGATAGAAAGTATTGTTGGAATTGTGATGTTCTAAAGCAATTCTAAAATAACAATGCTCCTGCCATTTTGGTGGTCATCAAAGTAGCTCCAAAAAGGACCCACAAATAGACTAATGAAACCGTTCCGAAACGAAAAAATTATTTAGTGATTTTGGGCATGAACCCTAGAAACTAAAATCTTTTGAATACGAGAGAGAGAGAGAGAGAGAGAGAGAGAGAGAGAGAGGAGAGAGAGAGAGAGAGAGAGTTTGTTGGTGATCCAAGAAAATTGTTTTGCTTTCTAATTAAAATGTTTTGACCTTTGGCGTGAACAACGATCGAGGAAGCCACTTTCTCCAATGGTCCTAGTTTGGTATTGGATTGGGAATACTTCCACTAATGATGGAAAACCCTAGAAACTAGAAGGACTGTTTCTTTTGAATACGAGAGAGAGAGAGAGAGAGAGAGAGAGAGAGAGAGTTTGTTGGTGATCTAAGAAAATTGTTTCGCTTTCTAATTAAAATGTTTTGACCTTTGGTGTGAACGAGGAAGCCACTTTCTCCAATGGTCCTAGTTTGGTATTAGATTGGGAATACTTCCACTAATGATGGAAATTTGGCCACTCAGAGTCAGAGGCACTATCAAAAGGATTAAATTGTTGCGCCACAATGTCAGTGCTAATGGAATAAATTTTGGGTGCCGGGCGGGCACCATGTGTCCATTCCCGAGCACCCAATCCGACCGTTCAAAATTATTTTGGACGGCTTAAATTTATTCCTCTCTCTCTCTCTCTCTCTCTCTCTCTCCTCTATTGTTCTTTTAAATCCGGACCGTCCAAAAATATTTTAGACGGCCGAAATGGGTAATCGGCACGGACACGTGGTGCTCGCCCGACACCCAGAAATTGCTCGTGCTAATGACTAGTGGATTCAAATTTCAAAGCTATCAATGAACCAAGTAGTTAGGGGTCTGTTATCAAAGTCCAGTGGTTTTAACTTTAAAAAATGATTGAGACAAATATGTCTTGGGACCTAGATTTAATCAAATATGTCTTGGACAAAGATTTAATATCACGATGTGTCAAGAGTTAATTCGACGTGCGTAGGTTTCACGGTCATTTTACTTTTGACAAATGCTAATTGTGTCTAAATGTCTATGATTAAGATTTTAATAGTGTTTCGGAGGGTGAAAATGTTTGATGTTCTAGACTTCTTTTTACTCCATCTTTGTCTGTCTGTCAACCAATGCACAATTAGCGGTGATAGTAATTAATTGACACGTAATTAAGAATGTCAAATGTTGGCGGCTTGACGTTAATGAAAAAGCACTGGATTGATAGTTTATAAAAAGATCAATGAGTTTTATACTCCATCCATCCCTAAATACTAATCAGGTATTTCATTTTGAACTATCCCTCAATAAGTGTCTATTTTAAATAGTTAATAGGTATAAGTTTGGACAATTATTGTTTTGTCCTTTTAAAAAGTTAATGAGTAAAAGTGAAGGATAATTTTGGAAGATTGAAATAAGAGCATCAATACAGCCTCTCTAAACAAACTTTGAAGGTACAATAGAGAGCAAACCCTTAAAAAAACATCACAATAATCAACCTCTCTTAGCTGCCTCGACAAATTATTAATGCTACAGGAACTTAACAAATGAGAAGAGCCACTGTATACTCTCTTTGTTTTAGTATTTCCCATTGAGGTTCGTTTTTGGGAAGGACATAGTAAATGAGTCTTTACTTCAATAAGGACATCAACTTTTTCTTTAATGCCAAAAGGATAAATCACCTACACATTCCAAAAATGTCCCCACTAGCCAATAAAAATGCTTAACCCCCAAACCTAATGAAAGTGCCTTTTTAAAGTGTTTAAAACCCTAGGTACCTAAGAAAGTGTTTAAACTAAACTAAAACCCTAGAATTGAAAGTGTTTAAAAAAAAGTCTTTATGAAAGTGCCTAAACAACTAAAACCCTACAATTGGAAAGTGCACCCTAAGTGCCTAAACCCTAGGATACCATATGAAAGTGCCTAAAACACTAGGGTAACCTATGAAAATGTCTAAACAACTAAAACCCTATAATTGGAAAGTGAACCCTAAGTGCCTAAACCCAAAATGCCTAAACTCACTATACCCTATCCCAAATAGAGCCTAAACCCTTAAAATTGAACCCACCCCAAAAATTAAAGGAGAGAAATTAATTTTGTCCCATCAATTTTGTCCCACATTTGAGAGAGAGAGAGAGAGAGAAGGCGACGTGGGGTAATGTCACAATCTGTACCCGTCGCTTTCAATGACAGTGGGTTGTGGTCACGTCACATTCTGTACTCGTCACTTTCAATGACAGTGGGCACTTTTTTATTTTATTTTTTTATTGCAATGCGTAAAGAAGGCGCGGAAAGACTTCTCATTAGGGGTATTTTTGTCTAATGTTGTCCTTGAGCCATTAAAAATTTCACATCAATGTATTGGAGGCCTTAAAATAATTTAAGTTGGACTAAACACCATTTAATGCTCCAAACTTGTCTTTTTGACCAATTGTCTGTTCCCACTGCCACTGTACCCTCACTTTCTTTGTTTTAGTATTTCCCAACTTAATCAAAAAAAAAAAAAAAAAATTAATACTGTAAAGTTAAAATATAGAGTCTAAGTATGTAAGTTTTTTAAAAAGTGACTTGCTAAAGTATAAAAAATGTTTTTGAGGTTAAATTTAGTACTCCTGATAAGATGCTCTAAAAGTTTGAGAAAAAGTTAATGTGAAATGTGTAAAAATGATGTCTCCTTAATAAATACTGTAGAAATTACGAAGCTACACACTTAAAATACTTAAAATAGAATAGAGGCGGGTAATAGTTAACCAAAGAATTGGCAATATGATTACATCAAAGGGTGTTGGGTTTGAGAATACATATAGAGTATTATACTAATAGTTGTGATTTAGGTACTTTTAAGGGGTGTTTCAGCTCGATTATGTTGACAAAAACATCCCTCAAGATACCATTGTAATGATGCCATGCTGATGTTTGCTATGCCCAAATTGAAACCATTACTCTATGGACAGAGAAATCGACCACTAAAGATGCCACTTCCAAAGATATTTATTGGAAGTATCATGGATTTGTTGTGACCGGATCTGTGGCCCATTAAATTTCTATAAATTTCTGGCCCTAGGAAGTACACCGGTAGAAATGCAAACGAACCAAGCTTTGTAGTGATAACGAGACTAAAACTCGATCTCATATAAACGAGCCCGTAAAAATGAGCCAAGCCGAGCCTAGCCAAGCTTTAGAGCGTTGAACTCGTCTCGTTTATTACACGAGCCTAAAACTAAAGCTTGAGATCGGCTCAACTACTAAACAAGCCGAACCAAGCCTTATGAGTCCAGCGTGAGCAACTCAGCTCGTTAAGGCTCGGCTCAGCTCGTTTAGTTATTGAACCAAGCTTTGCAGCCCTATACACCAGTGAACATAGGAGTCTCCGAAAAGCAACTAGAAGAACTCCATCAAGCGTGCAGGTTAACCTTCACACCTCTTCTAGCCACAAATTTTCTCGAGTTTTATATCCAACAAGTTTAAAGACAACGTCAAACAATTAAATGCAGGCAATGCCATATCATGGTATAAATGAGGTCAAGATGTTAACCACTTGGAGACTGTAAAAAGAAGATGTAACATACCTGGTAAAAATTTACAGCTAATTACATTTCGTGAAAAGAACAAGACACAGAAACAGCCCAAGACCTAAGAATGTCGACAACGGTAAAATGATTGCCATCAGACCAAAAAGCAGCTTCACAATGTTTGCATGGAAGCCTCCTGAGGTAGAAGAAGAGAATAATATATGTAACAGGTTCATCTGGGGACAGCATCCATCTGAGAAACTTGAAGCATCACATAAGCAACCCCGTATTCCCCTCGCTCGGAGGAAAATGTCCAACAAGTGGAAAAATATACCGGAGAGTAAGTAATGGGGGTGTTAAGCCATACTAGATGCGTTCGGTCCTGAGTCTTTTATGAACTTGGCCAGAGTCATCATAACTGCTCCCAACCCCATATACTACCCTAGGTTGATCGCAGGGAGATTGGTTCTGAGGATCCTGTACGCCCAGTAAAATAAATTACAGAAATTTTAAGAAATTAATCTTTTAATTTCTATATACATTTTGGGCATGAAAAATATTTTTGATTCGCTTTTCACTGGTCATGTAAATTTACATCATTTTCTTTTAATGTGTGAAACGCAAGCAAGTGAAAGGGCCACGACTAAATAGGAACAAATATTGAAAAAGTGAGTGCCAGTATAAAATCTGAGAGAAAAAATACTACCCTCTTTGAGTATTCATTCCTTCTCAGGTTGAACTAGAGTACATCCTACACGTTTGGCGTCCTGGTCTTCACAGTTTTCCAGTTCAACATAATACCAAGTGAAACTCAAACTTGTTCATCACTGATCATGATAAGGTTACTCAATTGACTCACTAATCTTTACTTCTTTACCTCATCTGTATGAGCTTTGCAGTCTTGCACAGTTGATGCATGTATATATACCGTTACCTAACGAGAAGTTTCAACTGAAGTTCCAGTTGAATTGGAGTATTGAATAAGGAGTTTAGTTATCAGTTGGTCGATTACGGTGGGAGCTGGATCTAGACATTCAAAGGCTTTAATTGTCTAGCCAAGCTGGGTCATATAAACCACACAAATGACGGTGAGGAACGATATCCATAAGCTAAAGTAAGTGATGCTTCGTTGTTGTGATATATCTATTGAAGCAAATAAATAGCTACACAAAGAAACACATACAGGCATGTTCATATTTTTCCTCTCCAAAAAGGTCATTTAAGTAGTGGGATAAGCACCTTCTAATGTCTAATAGAAAAGCCTTGACTCAAGATGACGCCTAAAAAAATGAATAGGAGATTTTAAAGATACCTTTTCACCGAATGTTGTAGTCGGTCCAGTATTTACACGTTTTCCGACATCTAGTTGCACGGAGATGCTAGACTGTGACAAATCCACTCCTGAAGATTGCAGCGCTTGAGTCAAGGTATTCAACAACCTGTTCAACGAAACCCAAAAATAGGAAATGAGGAGTATTTCATTTAATACAAAATTACATGAATTTCCTGTACTCAGAAGGGATACATTGTAATATGACCCAAATGTCCTTAGGGAACAGAGTTCTGAGTTGTGTGTAGTTAGGAAAAAAAGCAGTAAAATTCAAAATACTCCATGAAAACACCAAAGATCTACCAGCCCAACAATCAGTACAGTGGGTCATGGAGTTCAATCCCGATAACTAGCAAGGAGAACAGCATTTGCATCAACTATTCCTTGCACCGCACAAAGGGCAATAGGAGCCATCCCATCCCAAATAGCTTATACTAGGAGTTCGATATGAAATCCTATGTTTTTGCAAGACCCGTTCAGAGAAGAGAAAACTCCAGAGATTGCTTCAAAAGTCAGACTCTTGCGTTGGTAATCATAAATCTCAGAACATTCCCAGCTTGCCAAGCTCCCAGGTGGCTTTTCTACTAGACTAAGTATTCCGCTGTCTAAAAAAACTGGGAATAGCTAATACACTGAATAAACTGAGTAGCACAAATTTCTTTTACATAATATGGAAAAAAAGAGAGACGTTTTTACGGAAATAACCGTGCAGATAAATTTATCCCATCAAAGTCAAAATCTTAACAGACAGAGATATTAATTGGCGAAACATGAACTCCAAGGAACTTAATCTAGGTGCTCACCCTTGAGAGTAGGCATTCGAAAAGCTAGCTTCAGCACTTTCAACTTTGAGCTCCTCCTGTTCACCCAGAGGGACGTAGCTTGGACCAGCATTCACAGATGTAGACTGTCTAAGCTGCCAAAATTGGGACTGGGACTGGGAAGCCAAGTTCCCAGAATAAGAAACAGATGTTTGACGAGGTTGGGTAGGCACATCCTCGAGAACAGCAGATTGCAATGCTATGTGAGTTGGAATGGCTTGATTTGATGCCAAAGGAGGATGATCCAATGCGTCATATGCACCAGCCCCACCCAAGTCAGATTCTGTTGAGTTACGTGCATCAGGGAGCATGGGCCTGACAACAATATTATCCTCCTGACCAGATCCATTCCTCAGGAGTTGTGATGGATCCATACAACTTTCTACAGGCGCACAGTTGCTTTTCTGTAAGCAAAACACATGATACATGTGAGAAACTCCGTGCCCTTCATTATAACTCTAGTTGTTCGAATTAGCACAATGGAAATTCAACCTAAAACCAAGAGGGAGTAAATGCCCTTTCGAAAGATCAAAAGCTAACATAAAATATCACCAAAACAACAGATTACATCAACTGGGGCTAATACATACCAGGTTCTGAGTTTCTCCAAAATATAGAACACAAACTCCAAAATACAGAATACAAGCAATACAAATAGGCATCCCAAACGTATCAAAATCACAAGACTGTGAACTAAGTTCCGTGATTTCATCTAACAGGAGCTATATGCCTATATCCCATAAAAAGTAGGTTACCAGAAACAACCACATGAAAAAGAAAGAGAGGTCAAATGATATGTGTCCTAGAAGTGCATTAAGCATAATGAACTTTAGATTGCAACAGCCAAAAAACTAAAAGAAAGAAGATAGAGATGTCATAGGTATCTGTGTGACTGTGTCCTAACAGAAATATTCGGCATAACGGAAAAAACATTGCAGCATCCACAAAGTCCTTATAGCTCAAAAAAAAAAAAAAAAAAAAAAAGGTACCCATATTGATAGATCCGAAATATCTCTTCTAGTTGGATGAGAAATCATTCAGCTGCAATAAAGTTCTTAGACCTGGTTTCAGTCCAATCTTCTATACACTCAAGGACCAAAGATTAGAGCCCCCTAACAACATCAACTACCAAAACACCACTAAACAAAACAAGGCAAGGATGGCAGGCCAAAGCTTGGCATAGATCCACAGACAGGAGAAAGAAAAAAATTGGGCTTCAGGGTTTTACCCATGGCATCAACTTTGAGGGCTCCTGAGTCCAACCTTGGTACGGCCCTTCGTACAACTGTAACTTCTCCTGTAAAAACTGGACGTACTCAATTACCTGCATATATAACCAATCTTAAATTCATTTTTCGGGTGAATTAAATGGAAAAACTAACATAACATATATACATCAAAAGAAGCGTGGACCTCCAATAAAAGTGAAGCTTTGTCTCTCTTCTGATCATTTTGAGGTAAGAGATCCTTCAACATCTGAAATCTGGACAAAAAACTAATGAGCTTCAGACACAACTAGGTATCTAATTTCATAAATATTGCATACAAGAAAGAGCTGTGTATTCAGTCATTCTTTGCAGGATACAATCAAGTCAACGAAGAATTCAAGTAAAGGTTTGTGCAACCTTGGCCCTAACTAATAACTAACCAAAAAAGTTCACAGATAAAGCATATAATAGGAGCAAAACGAGATCAAATCATCCTTCGATAACAGTAAGAACAACTAAATGCTTAGAACCCAATGTAATGATTAGGCAGTTCAGGGATTTGAGCCCTTCACGAGTCATGTGGATTCCAATCATCTAGAATCACTACAGAATAAAGTCGTTGTATCACTCTGCAACTATTATTTTGGAGATCAACTCACAAAATTGTGTGATCACAGTAGTCCTTAACTTACTCCATAATAGAATAGTGGAATACTTATGGCTTCTGTTATGTATTACAAAATTTTATGGTGCTAGAACACTTGTAACATTAATCACTTTTTCCCCACAATCTGGACACCTGGCCATACACTTCCCCTATGCCACATTCTCAACGCCCCATAAATCACAGATTGGCCCATCAAAGTCCAAATTCCAACAAACAAGCGATACTCTAGGGAATCTCCTAAAGGAAGAACACAAACTTTCCCAACATTTTGGAATTCAATTTTGACACAGAGAGCAGGGAAATCTAGTCAATCACAGGAGTATATGTTCCCCAGAAGCCAAGCAAACCCATCATCATATGCAAATAACTAATGATAATTCCAACAAAGGAACACCATATGCTACACTCAGACATGTAAGCAGTAAAACACTATTCCAACCACCATAACTTCCATTCCTAGCAATTTACAAAGCCATATTATCATTCAAACCCTCAATACACAAAACCTTCGGATAAATCATGAACTGCAGAGCACTCACAATTAACAAAACAAGACTATATTATGCTTGCCTCTCGTTAATTTTGCACCTCCGACGCTGTTCCGTCTCGGAATGCTTGGACCGAAGCGCGTTTCCTTTCTGACCCGTGCTCTTCCCATCTACTTTTGCTGTCGATCGCCGAATATATTCGTTATAAGTTTGGAAAATTAATCCCAATAAACGTAAGAAAGAGAAAGTGCGGGCCATGGCGAACCTCTGTGAGAAGAGGCATCGGTTGTTCTGGAGACAAATTCCTCATCTTCGTCTTCTTCTTCCTCTTCGTGGTGACTCTTCACACTTCTCACCATTTCACCGCAGCTCCGATTCTTAAGCACCGAAGGCCTGCCAATTTAAAGTAGCAAATTCCATGAAGAAAGTAAGACGGAATATAGAAATGAGAGAGAGAGAGAGAGAGACTGACGAAATTAACTGGTTGATTAGAGAGATGATGGTGATCGGAAATATAGCCGGAGATGAAGCTCCGGTGACTCTGCCCTAACTTCTCCGGGAGGGGTCTGTAAAATAGAAATGTCGAAGTCGAATTAAGGATTGGAGCCCTAGAACGAGCGAGCTGCACTCTTCATGTAGCGTAGAATAGGCCCAAACCCATCGGGCCCGCTTTATGTCCAAGCCTGTTTTGTAAAACGGTAAGTCGCAAGCCCACCCAGACGCTAAATATTTTGTCATACTTTGAAATAAAAGAAAATATGATTAGCTTATTATCCAACTTAGGACTTCAAATATTTGAAAATTTTATTCACGCAATTAGTAAAACAGAATTCGTGTTGTAAAAGAAATTATAAGAGAGAATTCTATATAGTATCGCTTATTAGGTGACAAAATTGCGAACAATGAAGCAAAAGAGAACTGTCAAACGAAATTTGGAGAAATAAAATTGATTTTTCGTGCATGTGGTCGAGATGCCTCCCAACCCTAGCTTAAATAAGACAAGAGGGCTTGTAGAGCGCTTCGGTAAGCTTCACCAAGATCTTACGATCGTAAACTGAGTAGTCCATTTGGAGATTTCGCTCTAAAAATCAAGTTAGTTGAATATTAATACTCACATTTTCAAGAAAAAAATTGTCATTCAATTCATTGATTGATATTGACCATCTGATTTTCTATGACAAATGTCCGACCAATGGGCCAATAGTATCCAATCAATTTAACATTTTTTAGGTGTCAAACACTCAAACTCAGTGAAGGATTCATATCAGGATGATAAACTATCTACAAAACTCTCGAGACGCACTACACCCCACAATGTATTAGAGCGCTAGGGTGATCCCTTGTCCAACTTCATGCCATTTTTCAGTAAATGAAAGGCAGAGGAAGAATGAAATGAGCACATTTGATGCTCAAGTTCAATATATCAATGGGCTTTGAGGTACCAGAAAGGCAATAGCTTTCAAGCCCTAGTCTACATACTTTCTTTTGTTGCATGCATTTATCATATATGGCGAGAAAGGAATAATCTTATTTTCCAACGTGTACATGCTCCTATGTCTCAGGCGATTTCAAGGGTGGAAACTGATATTAGAGCTTTCATTAATTCGTGGAGGACTATCAAACGATCTACTATACAAATGAGTTCATATGCGCCCATTGGTCCATTAGTAGTAGGGTCTTTGGTCCTAGAGTGATTTCATAGCTTTCTATATTTGCCTATATTTGGGTTGTCTTGTTTTCTGTTTTGGTGTTGTTTTTCTATGGGGTACGCCCCTTAGCACTTGTATGATCAAGTTTGGTTGAATCTGAGATTTCTAGATCCAGACTTCCATCATTAACGGTAGCGGCGGCAGTGGTGGCGTGACAACCCGGCGGTAGCTCCGGCGATCTGTACTTTTTTGGTTCTTTCTGTAATGGTTCTTCTTTCTTCTGGCAAAAAAAAAAGTTTGGTTGAAATAAAATCTTTAAAAAAAAAAAAAGGTTCAATATATCAGCACCCTCAAATTGAGAAACCACGAATGCAGTTTGTATTCGAAAACTGTTCCGCTGTTAAAAACACTCCTTTGAGGAACACAATTTCCCTTTTTTCTTTGTCCTCGTCGATAGTATACCAATACAGTCCTCTATATATGTTACATGATTTCGTTTATGTTGGTCGTCTTGCTCAGCTTCACTTGTTGAAGCTCAGTCCATCACACCACACCAGCAGCATCTTCTCCAGCAAAAGACATGGTATCGTCTTTGCAAAGTCGCCTCTGTTTTATCTTCGATATTTCCTGTGAAACTTCTGCGATTGAAGGCCGCCTTCTAGATGTTTTGCGCAAGCATTTGTGGGCTATGCTAGCTAGGTTCCTCACCTCGAAAATATTGCACTCCCAATGAGCCGTTTGTCAACAATTTCATCCACACCGTCTGGACTCATAGCCGCCTAAGAAACAAGAAGAAGAAGAACAACAACGATAACATCAATAATAACCTGATTTTGCAGCCAACCGCTCATAATCCAGTGGATAAAGCGAGAAATGACGAAAGCATCTGAGGCACATTGTGGATATATACACTTTTAAATGTTCTATACATGTTATAAATTTCTACACAGTATTTGCACATACAAATTACAATGAGACTATCCAAGCCCTGTTAGCATTATTATTAATTAACAGATGAAGTTGCTATGAAGAGAAAAAGACTTACAAGATTGACATATTGCATCAAGTTTTGGTGCGGGTGGATGGCTGTGATGAGTTCAAAGAGGATAATACCAAAACTGTAGATGTCACTCTTCATCGTCAACTTGTTTGTGGTTATGTATTCAGGATCTATGTATCCATATGTACCTTTAATGCCTGATTTGCTGCCATCAAAGGCCACTTCCTTCGACAGTCCAAAATCAGCAACCTAGGGAGAGGGCAGACAGTGAATATCAAGGCAAACAGAAGACAAAAGATCGAATAACAAGGAAACTAGGAAAACAAACAAAATCCCTTTTGTTAGTAACAAACTCCTGCAAGCATGCAGCAATCGGGCCCGGTCTTGATTTTAGTATTCCCAACAACTGACATTCATATTCAACATAACGACACTTAGTGTTTGTCAAAATACTTAGATTGTCCAAAGGTGATTCTCAAAATCCTAATACAAAAAACATTACATTGACGCTTCTTAGAATCAGCTTTTAAAGCAGTGTTTTTTGCCCAAAAGCATTAGCATAAGCTGTGGCAAACCCACTCGCAAATGTTCTGAGGCGCCAGAAAACAGAAGTTGCAGTTCAAAAGTTGCAACAAGCACAACATGACGAGCATGAGATGAGAACCAAATTTATAGCAACAATTCCTTTTTATCTAACAAATTATACTTGTCCACTTGCCTTACCTTGGCTGTCATCGATCTGTCTAGCAATATATTTGCTGACTTCAAATCTCTATGTATGACGGGGGGAACTGCCTGTTTCAGGAATCATCATTATAAGGAAAGAGCTAAGTAGTGATTTATATAACAGGTAGATTTAGACCAGCTATTTAACATACCCCATCATGAAGATAACCAATTCCATGCGAAATATCAATAGCAATTTGAAGCCGTTCGTCCCAACTCAATACTTCTTTCTCTTGACCTAACCAAAGCAGGATGATGGATTACTATCTGATACCAGATATGATACAAACATGGTTCACTAATCATAAGAGGATCTGACAACTGTCACAACTCTAATTTAGTCCCAACGTGTTCTTGACATGTGGATCTGACACTGCATACAATTAAAAGTGACTCTTGAACTTACTGTATAGAAGGTCTGCTAGACTTCCGTTACTCATGAACTGATAAATTAACATATGTTGGCCCTTATCTACACAGTATCCGACCAAATTTACAAGATTCCGGTGATGCAGCCTACCAAGTAGAGATACCTGCAAAAAGACATGGCTACACTATATCAACCCAAGTAGCACGCATCAGGTAGCTATTTCTAAAACTATCATCCAATGACAACTAGAAATCTGAAAATGATGAGAGCAAATCATGAATAGCCCAGAGGATGCAACACATTCCAATGAGGCATTGAAATTTGAATCTTTAATTACCCATGGGTTTCCTTACTTTCCTATCACCCAATTTTGCAGCATTTTACAAAATTTTCTCTCCATGGACATAGAATTCACAAACTCAGCACAGTGGTATCTTTTTAAACAATTAATATCCATGTTCACAAAATAATGCATCATATCTTTCTAATACTTACATTGACAATTGACACCGAACTAGCAAGTATATCACGATTCATGATGGATCTAAAAGACTATGCTTCCTCTAAATATGATTTAATTCAGCCTTTACCTCAGTTTGGAACTCTTTCTCCCCTTGTTTGGAATCAGAAGCCAGAACCTTCACTGCAACCACTTCACCTGTAGCCATTGAGGCTTTATAGACTGGACCAAAAGATCCCTGTCCCAAAATAGTAGTGAAGTTTTGTGTAGCTTTCTGAATATCCCTGGCAACGCACAAAGGTTTAGATCTAACTAAGTAATTATTGACAGCA
Organism: Vaccinium myrtillus; assembly: GCA_016920895.1. Classification (NCBI taxonomy): domain Eukaryota; kingdom Viridiplantae; phylum Streptophyta; class Magnoliopsida; order Ericales; family Ericaceae; genus Vaccinium; species Vaccinium myrtillus. The sequence continues at coordinate 8,960,935 of CM029277.1, forward strand.
TACTTATATGGTGTTGTACAACAGTACGAGAACAAATAAACATGCAGCTATAACTCTACGAGCTAACTAGTTTTAAGCAGTTATTTTCAGGTAAATTTTCATGGTGTCATGTCATAAGCAAAGTGGAGGCAAGTGTCTGCTTTGAGAACAAAACTTAGAGTAGTGACAGAATGACCACGTCAAATCAATCTTGCAGATTCAAGAAAAAGGTGCAAAACAAGGAACATTCCCTCCACTAGCTAGGCTCCAGCATATGCATGAAAGGGTTTGCATCTGGAAATCGAAGGAGAGGCCATCATGATATAAAGTATTTTCGCAGGTGTCACCTAACAATGTAACCTAACAGTATTACTCTGAACCCATTAAGATGTCAAAAGTACAAAGCTATATACCCTTGTCAAGTCTTTAGTTGTCTAAGAACTGCTGCTAGTCTAAGAACTACTTGGTAGCCTGCAACATGAAAGTACAGCCCTACTATGACAGCCTATGGATTCCAAAACCCTCATCCATGATTGAGTGCTTGGATCTTTTCAAGTTAAGCTTCCGTGAAGGGGGTCAGAGACATTAGACTAAAGAAAAGATGATGCTTCATCAGGACAACATAACCCAAAAGGAAAAAACTGTTTAGATGTTTCACTTCAGTTGACTTCACCCTACAAGCGCTAGCCAAGGGCAAACTATTTGGGTTCATTGCTATTACTTGCATACAAAAGAGCACCCATGCAAATTCCTATATGGGAGGCGGTATATGTGTTGAAGCTAATATTTTGTGGCTATCCTACTATCCAATCAATTGGTTATGATGGAAATTCAACTGCTGAGAAACTGCAGCCTTGCAAGCTTATAGATGGAAGAATACCAAAAACTAATTGATCCTATGATATTCTTAAGCTGTGTTCAAGAGTCTTGTTCAGCTCATAAGAACAAACTGACCCTACTTGAGAGAACTAATTGTTGCACCTTTTCCTTTGATCAGTGGAGGCAAGTTGGCCCCCTCTTTCACAGAACTAAAAACCAACCGTACAAACAACTGTGCTAATTTTTGCCAAAGAAAAACAAAACTGTAAACAGAAAGAATAATGATACAAAACATCAGTTTTTCTATCTTCCTTCTTTTAATGTTAAAGTTGGCAATGTCATAGTTCAGCAGGAAAATTTATAGAATTACCCGTGGCAATCAGAATGTCCAATGACCAGTCAAGCAAAGGAAGAAGAATCTAGAAACGTAACAAATAATGCAAGTTGAATATAGTTTCCAAAAAGATCAAATAGTGCAGGATATGGCATACCTGTACAAGTATCTTGGAATGCCAGATGCTGAAGCCAACTCATCTTTAGTATGGTGACTCCACCAAGAGAGATGAGAACTTTTGGGAAGATAATCTGAGCCCTTAACATATTCAGAATCTGAGAGACTTGCACTAGAGTCAATACTTGTACCTAGGCCATTTGTACGAATCGGAAGAATCATTCCACTATGGTCATTTTTTGCTTTTTGCAAATGAGCATGTTTTTTGAACCAGCATATCCCCAAAAAAGCTAGAACTGCTATCAAAATGCCAAGAGCCACACCAACAGAGACGCCAATAACAACCAAATCAGCTCTACGAACCATTCTTTAATCTCTTTTGGGATTTAGGCAATGAGAACATCTTGGAGAAAAATGCTGCAGGCTCACTGCTTTCACCAAACAAGCACATATAATGTCTTAAGTCACCAATTAAAAAGAAAAAGGGACAAATGAAGAAACAAGAAAAGTGTCTGCAAACAAATGAAGAGCAAAAACTCTTATGGCAACATATGAAAATAAGGAGATATAATAGCAGTAGTTCTAGATGGAAACACGGACATTGTGGCGGGAATATGGTTACTAACAAAAATTTCTTTTAACTGGGTCGATTGCGGGTGATAATGAATATAAAGTGGGCATAAACCCACCTGCCAACATGTGCAAGAGAGAGTTTTCAACAGATTTTAAAAGTTTTTGTAATGGGATTTGATTAGTGTTGAGCCAGTTGACAGTTTCCACATAACCAAACTTGGACCTAGTAGTTTGGGATGTATTTTAATGAGCTAGATAGACTCAGTTATTGAGAGTATGAGGGCAGAAGAATTGGCATCTACAAAACACAAGATGAGAGACACGCAGACGCTCACATTAAAATTTTTTTCCTTTTCAATAAATTTGCATTGTACTCTCTGCTTTCAATAAGGTTGTCACAATTTTGGAAACAAACACATACAAAGTACAAACATCAAGACTCAAAACCACTTGATGTCCAGCTAAAGCACTGCAACAGCCACAGAAGCCAACTGAAAGGGTTAACTAAAGGGGTAAGAATTAGGTTCACCACTCTTGCTTAAAAACCAAAGATCACCAATGTAGACTTCCAAAGTGGAATGGTGCGTTTCAGAAATATGGTTCAAATAGAAAAGGCAATCTTACATAGAGTGCTTCCATAAAAATAACCTCTTATTTCTTTTCTGTTGGATTTGGTTCACATTGGTACTGTTACAGACTTAAAGTTACTGCTCAATCGCAGGGTATGATGATATCGATGTGGTGGGAAGATTCTGCAGAAGGGAGCTTGCTTCCTGATGATGGTTCTTGATTCTCCTTCGCACCTGATCCTGCACCACAGAGCGCAAGTCAGTGTCACCTGAGCCTCTTGCCCAAGGACACTCCGACGATCAAGTTAGTCGAGAAGGAGAGAAACACAAGAGTGTAGATCTAAGATTGTCTGTGTACCTTTAGGGTTTATCCTTTGATATTTATAGGTATCCTTGTACTTGCTCTCCAAGCCATGTGACGTCACTCGTCACGCTGTGGTCATGTGACGCGGCCTATAGACGAACGCCACGTGGCCATCTAGAAGCTTCCTCCTAACCGCCAGGGGTCCCTCGGCACGTGCTTTCCGTAACCGTCTCCATGGGTCATGCTCACGGTTCGGGCCTTAGCCGCCCACCCGTATGCCGCCTAACCAGAAGGAGCTGGATTTCGGGAAGTCGGTGAAGGAGGTGAAGGACACTATAAAGCTGCATTTGGTGAAGTCTATGAAGGAGGTGAAGGACAAGTATGCGGGCTTAGATTTGGAAAATGCGGCACAGAGGGTGTCTGCCCCCTTTGGTATCATTGTCGGCATCTTGACGTTTTCGTCAAATGCATCGGACAAGTTGCTGGTGGTCTTCGAGGAGCAAAGGGATCATTTGAAAGCTATAAGGCGTGTTCTCGACCCCTCATATGCTGTTGAGGAGGAGAAACAGACAGTTGGTGAAGAGAAGGAGAAGAAGAGAGGTCTTCCTCGTCTTCAATGGCTGGATGAACAAAATGTAGCTTTTCGCGAGCTTGCGAATGCATGGAAGGACGAGCCAAACATCTCCGCCAGGGATTACGTGAAGATCGTTTATGGCACGTTTTAAAGTGCTCAGTAAAATCATATCTTGGTGCACTATGTGGGGGCCGAATATAATTAGGCCGGACATATTTAGATGCCGTACTAAGTGAATACGCGGAACAGTCGATTCAAATTATGGTCGACTGATCATGATACCAAAGGTGTATCATTGAGCCTCTAAAGGGCCGCAGGGTATGGTTGTACAATTCCCAACCGAGGGAATGTAAGTCTCCTGATAAAGGTATGGGCTTGTCGGGTTAGGCGGCATACGGGTGGGCGGCTAAGGCCCGAACCGTGAGCATGACCCGGATGACCCATAGAGACGGTTACGGAAAGCACGTGCCGAGGGACCCTGGCGGTTAGGAGGAAGCTTCTAGATGGCCACATGGCGTCCGTCTATAGGCCGCGTCACATGACCACAGCGTGACGAGTGACGTCACATGGCTTGGAGAGCAAGTACAAGGATACCTATAAATATCAAAGGATAAACCCTAAAGGTACACAGACAATCTTAGATCTACACTCTTGTGTTTCTCTCCTTCTCGACTAACTTGATCGTCGGAGTGTCCTTGGGCAAGAGGCTCAGGTGACACTGACTTGCGCTCTGTGGTGCAGGATCAGGTGCGAAGGAGAATCAAGAACCATCATCAGGAAGCAAGCTCCCTTCTGCAGAATCTTCCCACCACAATTGGCACGCCCAGTGGGACCATACCCAAAGAAGATCCGACGGAGCTCTTCCTGGTGGTTCTAGATCAGTCTTTGAGAACGTTATGGTGCTGTTAGACGAACACTTGGCGGACGGAGAGCACACTCCACCGCGAACCGCCACAAAGGTGGTGGACACCGGCAAAAACCACGTCGGCGGCACCTCACATCCTCCACGGTTTGAGGATGAGTATGACGAACGAAATGATTCATTCACCGACTCTCATGCGAGAGCATACATCCGACGTCTGGAAGATCAGATGGCGAGACGCGACAAAACCCTAGACGCTCTAAGGGAGGACATGCAGCTTATGGCCGCCGCCTTTCGGTCAGGCCAGTTCCAGCAACAGAAATCTCCATCTCCTTCCAGGAGGGAGGGAGACGTACATCCCCGATCTGTGAAGGATCGGCTCGGGCCACAAGAAGGCCAGAAAGAACAACCAACTCGGTCCGTGTTTGAGCGGATGCGATATGTCAGCCCTCCTCTAGTTACTAGCTCCCGTGCTCGCAGTCACCTGTCGGAGACGGCCAGTAACCAGACGGCGATTGACCGTCAATTAGAGCGTCGCAAAGCCGAAAGGAAGAGGACCATTTGGCCGACCTTGGTGACGTATTTGCAATTTTGAAACGGCATAAGCTTCGTTTAAATGCGGAGAAATGTGCCTTTGGAGTCGGTTCTGGTAGATTCCTCGGTTACATTGTCACCAGGAGGGGAATTGAGGCCGACCCTAATCAGATCGTTGCTATTCAAAACTTGAGACCGCCAACAAGGATCAAGGAGGTTCAGCGGCTGACAGGCATGGCTGCGGCACTAAACCGCTTCATAAGCAAGTCCTCTGAAAAATGCCGGCCATTTTTCGGTACTCTTTGAGGCGCCAATAAACGGTTCATCTGGACCTCCGAGTGCAATATTGCCTTTGAACAGCTCAAGACGTACCTCAGTTCTCCACCGTTGCTGATTACGGCCATAATGGGAGATGATCTGTACCTTTATTTGGCCGTATCCCCTCACTCAGTAAGCTCAGTTCTCGTACGACAAGAGGGGCGAGAGCACATGCCAATCTACTACACAAGTAAGACCCTCCTCTCCGCTGAGACTAGGTACTTGCCGCTGGAAAAGTTGGCATTTGCACTAGTCATTGCCGCACGAAAACTTCAGCCGTATTTTCAAGCTCATAAAATCGTGGTTTTGACCGAATATCCTCTAAAAACCTTGCTTCGAAAGGCCGACCTCTCGAATAGGATATCTAAGTGGGCAGTGGAGCTTGGGAACTTGCACATTGTATTCCAACCTCGTATGGCGATTAAAGCCCAGGTGTTGGCAGATTTTGTTGCAGAGTTTACTCCGGCCGAAGAAGTTGAAAACTATTTGGAGGACTCAAATGGCCGAGCAAGGAAGGATGAAGCGCCGTGGCGGATGCTCCATGGTGATATTTGGAAGTTATTTGTGGATGGAGCCTCTAATTACAAGGGATCAGGAGCTGGAATCGTTTTAATCGCCCCGTGTGGAACTACGCACGAACATGCGTTGAAATTAAACTTTTCTGCATCAAATAATGAAGCCGAATACGAAGCTCTTATTGCCGGATTGAAGATTGCTAATGGTTTGAGCGTGGAAGAGTTGGACGTCTAAAGTGATTCCAAGCTGGTCGTCAACCAAGTAACAGGAGAATACGAGGCACGAGACGACCGAATGACGAAATATGTGCATTCGGTCAAAGAATTAATGAAGGATTTCTCGAACATAAAGATTGAACAAGTCGTTCGAGACTGTAACTCTCATGCCGATGCACTTGCGGGGTTGGCAGCAGCATGTGACAACGGGGAAAGCCGAACAATAACAATTGGAACAATCGAAAGACCGACAATTGAAGACCCCAAAGCGGAAGAAGTGTTTACAACAATGTACGGTCCAAGCTGGATGGACGACTTGATAGCCTATTTGAAGGATGACGTTCTACCAACAGACAATCTTAGATCTACACTCTTGTGTTTCTCTCCTTCTCGACTAACTTGATCGTCGGAGTGTCCTTGGGCAAGAGGCTCAGGTGACACTGACTTGCGCTCTGTGGTGCAGGATCAGGTGCGAAGGAGAATCAAGAACCATCATCAGGAAGCAAGCTCCCTTCTGCAGAATCTTCCCACCACAATCGATTTCATTCGAAGTAACAAGAAACAACACAATCAGATTGAGATTAAGCAGTTTTTTTTTTCCTCTTTCTGGAGCAAAAAGCCATATGATTAAAACCCATACCTCAATATGATTAAAAGGGCAACCTTAAAACTCATAATGACGAGAAAAATAGCAAAAAAACCCCAACAAGATAACACAAGAAACCAAAATCAGATAACAAAACCAACAAAAGAGCACCATGTAGCAAAATTCGCCAAAACCAACTAGCACAATGGAGCTTAATGATCAGCTACCAATCAACGTGGATATATGCGTTGACCGAAACCTTCAAAATTCAACACCCAAAAACCCAAGAAGAACATGCTATAAACCCAGAAAAGCAAACAACCAAAAGAACACAATACTGAAAAAAAAAAGTCTTAATTGAAAAGAAGTGCCCATAAATCTTGATCAACAGCCATACCTCATCAGCCGTGTAGCCAATGAATTGATATTGAATTTCCGTGTACATGACAGCTGTTTCGTTGAGTAGACTGGCAAAGGACGAATTACGGCCGTAATGAAAAGGGTTCTGTGGGAATTTTGGTGGAAGAAACTGTAGAGATCGATGGAACACTTCGATGGAGAAGGTATAACAAAAAGCACCAGGATTTTGAGGAGTTAATGAAAATAAGACGCCCCTTTCCAGTAATAAAAGTTCACTTCAGTTTTGAAATTTTATGTCCTGTTCCTTCACGATGTAGCAATGTACCGCGATTAAAATACATACTGAACGGATATGTTAATTTGTCTCGAAGAATCTAAAAAGTATAAAATTATAATTAAAATTAATTTTTTTAATAAAGCTGAAAATAAACTAGTTTATTGAATTTTAATTTTGATCATAATTTTATACTTTTGAGATTCCTCTCGCCGAGATAAATCAATAATTCACGAACACTTGACGCAAAACTAACAATTGTAATTTTTTTTTTAAATAAAGACAACGAATAAACCAAAAAATCAGTTTATGTTTTTTGGCCAAAGCAGGCCTAAATTTCGGAGCAAAAGATCCGATATATTTTGCTGATCCGAACCTTTATTATGTGGAACACATCAATAAGTACCGTGATTTTAAAACATGTTGATTGTATACAAATACTACAATATTTTAATGGACTCTAAAGAAATAAACAGATAAACCTAATTCAAACCCATTTATTCGGAGTAATATAAATTCGATTTTTTTTTAGTAATTTTATAAATTCCACTTGTTTGTTATATAGTATGTGATTAAATTAATTTTTCCCACAATTCACATTCTCAATAAGCTCTATAAAGTGGACTCTAGCCCAGAAATAATTTGGTTCTTGGGCCAAAATTACAAAGTTGAACTAGTCTAATTATTTTCTTTACTCAAGAGGAGACCTAAAATTATTAGGTACTCCTAGAATATTTATTAATAAAACTATGTAAATGGGTATTTGGCAGGACTGCTATGAATGAATAATGAAAGGCATTGTCCAGTTGGCTTTACTGACCAAATCAAACAAAATTCTATTACTTTGAAATTTGATGGCTTTGTCTCAACTAATTTTAATGACTGCATTAATGACTTTGTCTCAACTAATTTTTTAGATTTGTATAATTTTTCGAAATGGAGGGCTCTCCTGTCCGTGGGGATCGGCAGGCCCTGCCAACCCCCATCCGCGCTGTCCGTTTCGCGCATCAACGACTCAGATTGCATTACCTCTCCAAAGTGTATCCGAGCCGTCTATTGTTTGATGCAATCCGAGCCGTTGATGCGCGAAACGGACGGCGCGGATGGGGTTTGGCAGGGCCTGCCGATCCCATGGACAGCAGCCCCCCCCGGGTTCTAATTTTTCGTTCCACGCATATAAGCCAAGCAGAATTTTAAGGAAATTGATTTTGGTACTTCCGATTTATTACTTGCACTTTTGGGAGTGCCAAAATTACTACCCAATTTTATTCACTCTAATTTTGTAATTAAAACAATTTATGTGTGGCAGGACACAGCTAAAATAGTTTCTTGGAACAAACTGTTTCCCAAAATCACAACCCAAATTCTGCTATTCAATGGTCTGCTAAAGTTTTTTGATTCAATGTTGCCTGATATATCTTGAAATCTAGAAATGATTTTGTTACGGATATAAATAATGATTTATGTCATTTTCACACCCACGATATTCAAGCCATAATTGGGTGTAAATTCTAGATTCAATATACAAAACTTAGGTTATTAGGTCAAGAGGTCTCTCATGTGTATTTACTAATTAATTACCATTCATACTCATGGAATACAGGCCTATATCGATCTACTCGTGCATCTGATTTTCAAATCCGTCACGTGTAGTCACTTTATGAGTCTATAGTTATGCAACATTTTTTCTTGGAAAATAAATATTGGGAAGGGCTTTTTCGTTCGAGTGTAGGATAATTAAGTCTCCCACTCTTATACACAGAGTTAATTTGTTTGATCTAACCCCAAAACTAAAACTATTATGTGGAGATCGAGATCCTTCATGTATATTAAGTAATCCCCATTTCATTTTCACTGAACATATGGGAAATACCTTATATTAAGGGACTTACTATGGGGCACATGAGGTCACATGCTCTCACTCGATTTCGTGAAGTTTTTTTTTACTCATCTTATCTCTCGTTGGAATTAGGATTGCTTGACGCAGTTCACATACATTTGAATGTCTTCTCAATGACCCGAGTTGTTTATATTATAGAGATCATAAAAAATTGTTCACACAAAAATTTAAGTTAATGTAAAATTCTAATTAGGAGCTAGCTTGATAAGAATATTTTATTTTTGCAAAAGTGATCAGACATTCTTTTTTTCTGAATGAAAGTTTTTAGATGAAATGGTTGAGAGTGTCTGATCAACATAGATCTTTTTGGAGCCCAGATCCTCTGTACCGAAAAGCCCCTATATCTCTGTACCGAGGGGTTTTCCAGCCGTTTGATTACCCATAAATATTAAAACATTAAAAAAAATTCATAATCCAACTGCCCAAAACCCCTTGGTATAGAGGCACAAGGGTTTTGGGCACAGAAGAACTGAGACGATTTTTTTCAAGGACATTTGATTCGACAAGCCCTATCATATGAACAGTTTTAATCTTTGAGGAGAGATTTGGGTATGGATAAACTGCACTCGTAGAGAAGCCGAGACTTTCTATTTACTGTAGTTTGGATCTAAAAAAATAGAATCAAATAGAAATGAGCATTCAAAGCCGAGTCATTTTCTAAGAGAATAATTACGTGCCCCACCAAGGGATTTTTTTTGTGGGACCCACCACATTACAAAAAAAAAAAAAAAAAAAAAAAGGGGTGACATTATGGCAAACCCTTAATAGACAAAATTATAAATACAGACAACAACTTATTACCTATCAGGCTATCACTGAATAACTGAATAATCAGTTAGTTACGCAGCATGTGTTATTAAATCCCAAGTAATTAAGCTCAACCTACTTTTTAGATTAGGACAAAAACAGCTCCCACTTTACTCCCCATATCACTCACTGCCTTTTCATTTCAGGAAAATTTTCCTCTACATTTTCTATTTAACCAAACACCCTCCTTCAATTTTCTTTCACAAGAAATTATGATGAGGGGGGATGTGATATTGTTAATCGTCCGGTGTTTGGTAATTTTCTCCCGTTTTCTATCGGCGAATTCGGATTCTTGGCTTGCTCCGGCTTCTGGACTTGCACCGGCTTTATATGTTCTTGGTGATTCGTTGTTGGATAGTGGAAACAACAATTTTTTGCCAACTTTGGCTAAGGCAAATTTCCAGCCGTATGGTGTGAATTTCCCCAATGGAGCTACTGGCAGATTCACCAACGGTAGAACAGTCGCGGATTTTATAGGTATGTCTATGGTCCAAAAAGTCAATGTTATGATATCGGTTTTCTATTCCTATTGTGTTTTCTTAAAGAAACACTGAAGATCTGTTTGTTGAACAATCTCGGAAACCTACTTATGCGAGAAGTTTTTCAAGACGACACCTTTTTTCACGAAAAAAACACAAAAAAGATGTCTTCGGACTCAACGTATTATTTTCACAATATATATATAGATTGAAAATTGAAATGGATATGAAAATTTAAAGGAACTTTTTTAAAAACTGCCCTTCAAAACTCTTTTCTTTGAAACTGCAATCAACCAGTGCCCAAAAAAGGAATACTTATCACGTGAAAAGCTTTGCCAAACCGAATTAAAGTAGTTGAATTGGCTACCTCTTTTTATTTCTTCAACATTTATGTTTACTCTCTTCTCCTTTTTTTAAATTTCTTTTTCTTTTTCTGGGGTTTTTTTAATTTTATTTTTGGTGGCTTAAAAATAGCTGAATTTCTTGGGCTACCAATGCCTCCGCCATTCATGAGTTTCCGAAATTCGGGAGCGCTAACCGGATTGAATTACGCATCTGGGTCGTGTGGCGTTCTACCTGAAACTGGAAACTTCTTGGTAAGTCATATTCCATTTTTTAAAAATCTATTTTTTGGGGCTCAGTTCATTTGTGTTTGTGTGTTTTTTTTTTTATTTTGTTAAGTCCTTGCATTTGTTGTGGGAAATTTTCACAGCCAGGTTGGGTCATTACATGCACATTACCAAATTAATTCTGAATGTGCTTGTGTAATTTTTGTTGCAGGGTAAATGCTTAAAATTGGATGACCAAATTGATATGTTTGGAGAGACAGTGAAATATGATTTAAGCAAGCACCATGGCAGCACAGAAGAGCTCTCAGAGTATTTATCAAAGTCAATATTTCTAGTCTCTACAGGGAGCAATGACTACATCAACAACTATCTCGAACCCAATTTGTATGACTCAAGCAAACGTTACACTCCTCAGTCATTTGCCCAACTTCTCACTGATTCTCTCTCTCACAAACTTGAGGTAAACCCTCTCTCTCTCTCTCTCTCTCTCTCTCTCTCTCTCTCTCTCTCTCTCTCTCTCTCTCTCTCTCTCTCTCTATAAATAAATTGGTCTACGATAACATGATCCTCTCCGACAGTCCAGTTCAATTTTTTATGGGTCCTTTTCGAATCCACTTTTAATGATGAAAACCGTTCACTTTTTACAGTTCGTTAAGAGCATTAGCAACAAAAAAATCATCGTGATACTAGAATATTGTATAAAAAAATCATCGTTAAGAGCATTAGCAACAAAAACATCATCGTGATACTAGAACACTTAATATTGTGTTTTGCATTGGGTACTATCAAGACATTTGTTAAGCACTTAGCTATTGTGTTTTTAAAAATTTTGTTGTTTATGTTGCAGTCCCTTCGGATATGAAATCCCGGCTTCATCCCTGAGTCCACCATGTGCTCTTTCCACCTTAGCCATAACCTCCCTAAAACCACAGGATCGAAAACAAAATCCATTCACCAAACTCCAACGAAAGCTATTTCAAGCCAATTACCTTCTATCTCGCGCGATTGTCAGTAATTCCCCCAACACTGAATCCAATAGTTAGGTTCTTTTGTTCCCTCCTCCTCCGCCTCTTCTATTTTTGAAAAATTACCCATACATGAAGAGAAAAAGATAATTTTGTCATAAAGTTTTGTTTCTAGCCTTAGTGAAAGTTAATTTTGTCAAAAATTCTCCTCCAATACTTTTTGAAAAATCTTAGGGAGGTTAACTCTTTATTTTTGAAAAGTTTGTCTTTTTTTTTATAAAATATGTACTTTTGAAAAAAATTGTATTTTAGAATCATTGATTTCTATAAAACAAGATCCATATTGCATAAATGTAATATAGATTAAATAAAAAGAGCTTAGGCAAAATCAAACAAATAACTTTAAGGGGCAAGTGTTGAGTTTGAATCTGGGAGTAACGTTTTAAATAGTGGAAAGGGTTAATGTAAGTTTCAATACTTTTTTTTTCATCATCCCATTTTCCTTGTCATCTGGTTAATGTAAGTTCCAATTTTTTTCATCATCCCATTTACACAAATCAATTTTTTGTTTCATCATCCAATTTTTCTTTACAAATCTATTTTGTTCAATTTGTCTTTATCAAATCTATTTTGTTCATGTCTTTATCAAAGTTTGGTCAGGCTAATTTTTTTACGTGGATGGTCAGGCGTCCTCGATGAACTCTACAAAGTGAATGATTCCGTTCATTGTCTTAGGCCAAGGAGGGGACCACCAATGACTCAAAATTGGACCACAGGAGCCTCTTCCTATAATCCCACCCTTACCCCTCTTAATATCCAAGTGTTGTTTATGTGCAGAGATTATACCAATTGGGGGCCAGAAAAGTAGTGATGTTTGAAATTGGTCCAATTGGATGCATGCCCACAATTACAAGGCAATACAAGCACAATGGACAATGTGTTGAAGAGTTCAACAAACTTGTATCTTTATTCAACGATCAACTTGCCACAATCCTAAACAACTTGACGTCCACTCTCCCTGGATCAACCTTCGTCCTTGGCCATGTTCACTGGCTCGGCTATGACGCAATCACAAATCCCTCTACATACGGTAAAAACTTCATATATTCTCTCTACCTATATATTTTTTACGGGTACTCTTAAAAAACATATTCTAAACAAATTGAACGGCTCCAATTGTTGTTCTATCAATGGAACCAGGCCCTATATATATGTATGTATGTGTCGAGAATGCAGTTTGGCAGCACAGGATTTCTCCTAGTGGAGTATGGGCGTCAGCCCGAATGAATAAGCGGCTATCTGTACGTTCGTTCCTGTTCTGTAGATTCAAGAAATTTTTAACAAGTGAAACCCTTTTGCAATTGCTTGTCTAGGATTAAGAGATGTAAGTGACGCATGCTGTACTACATGGGCAAACGGAACATCAGCATGCATTCCAGAGTTACAACCATGCACCCCCACAGACAATCACTACTTCTGGGATGCTTTTCATCTCACAGAAGCTGTATATTCGGTCATTGCTGCACGATGTATCAATGACACCTCTGTTTGCAAACCAACAAGTATCACAGAGCTCGTACAAGTTTGAAGATTTTGTGTTGATTTTTGAGTTGTTCAGTGTTTAATGATCATGTCATTCGAGCATTCTCGAGGGATCTCCTTTTCTGCATATTTGTAAAAACTCTCTTATTGTGTTGCTGCATTTTGCAGTGTTGGCATTCCTATTGATTTCCATTCCAATAGACAGGGTTTGGAGTGGACTAACTCGATCTTTTCTAATGGCTTATGGTTTTGTTTAGCTAACTGTTTTTAGCATCATGTGAAATGATTCACGGTCACTCCCACAGGATTTGGATTTCATAAGATAGCGGGTTTAAGGCATGCTATCGACGACTTCTCGGATGTTGCAACCTGGTTGGCCTGCAGCACCTGCCCAGTGTTTTGAACGCCGGTAGCCTAGGTCACCCAGTCCCCGCCTAGGCGCCAGGCGGTGGTCCAACCCCTAGATTAGGCAGCCAACTAGTTAGCACCTAGTCCCCTCCTAGGTGCTAGGTCGGCGCCGAGGTGCTAGGCGCCCATTTTCTGTCCAACTACCACCTAGTGATTTTTAGAACATTGAGCTAGCTAGTCGGCGCCCAGTCCTATCCTAGACGCTAGGCGGCTGACTAGTCGGCACCGAGGTGCTAGGTGCCCGTGATGGCCCACTTGTCCTTGGGTGCTGCGGAGAGTAGCTTTGGCTATACAGATACCTAGTGTGCCTGAACATATGGGGAGGGGCTCCTCCCTCCTTTGAGTTGTGTCCAGGAAGAATTGCTGCTAATGGTCGCCCCTGGACTACTCTTTTATGTCTTGACACAATTTTTTTATTTTCGTTTCAACTTTTAATTGTTTGTATTTCTCAATATGAATCTCCAAAAATACGCAATATTAATCTTTTTGATAGTTCCCGACTAGTTCTATTATACAAAGTTTCCAAAATTATGAAAAATGTTATAAATTGAAAGATATATGCAATTGAAAAATGACACGAATATCGACAATGGACAAACAAAATGGGACGGAGAGAGTAGCATTTCTCCTCAAGTTCAGCTTGTGTTTAGATATGAGAACTGTATACTTGAAATTCAATAGTTACAGGTACCGAGTTATTTCACATCGTTTGATTACCAACCTTGGTTTAGATAAAGAATAATCTCAATACACCAATTCTTCTGGAGATTTCAGAACCTAGATACCTAATAGCAATTATGATATAGGGTCATCTGAGACTCAGGTGTCCGATTTTCTCTAATAGTCCCAGGAGTGAATCCTACATACCTCAGGTGTCCGATGTTCTCTAATAGACCCAGGAGTGAATCCTACGTACCGCACAACACTACTGGAAATAACTCATTAACGAAATCCTTGACTAGTTTATGTGGTTCTTGTCAGTATTGTGGACTTTTGACTTATTGACTTAATAATATAATGGAGTTAGAATAGAGAGTTTGATGTAGTAGGATAGGGGTTTATAAGTGACTAGCTAAACTACAAAAGATATGTTTCAGGTATAATTTAGTTCAAAAAGTTGTTGAGCTTGGTGTGGATGCTCGGAGTCTCTACTCCCTATTAAACCTTTCATAGTGAGAGAGACGGTTAAAACCTAAGGAAATATCGAAACAGAGAATGCATCTAGCCCAACTCAATAACGGTGCGTGTAGATGTGAGTCTCATGAATGGTTCTTGACATTAGACTTCAGCTTGAAAAAAGCATCACTCCAGGGTTATGGGATTAAGATGAAAATCACTGAAATACCTCCCACAAATAATTTGCACGGGCGAGAGAAACACCAAGACATTTCTGCAAAAGACATCACTGATTTCACTAGAATAGCTTCTAGTCGGATTGCACAAAAAAAAAAAAAAAAAAAATGCAGTAGAGCAGATAAGACTGATCTAACTCAGAGTGAACCAGGAGATGCAAACACAATAGACGATTATCAAAAAATATGTGGAAATCAATTTCAGCAATGAGAAACTGTATTTATGATGGTGGAACTTGGTAAAATTGTTGAACCTTTGACTCCAGCAAAGAAACATATTTATCAAGCATGGAGATTACAGCTTCAAACTCTGTTACTTGTTGCTCTATTGTGTCAATTTGCTGAACATACTCATCAAATGTACCACTTTTGGCCTTGAGCTGCTCCACAAAAACCCTTAGCCCAGAAGCCACATCACCAAAGCCTTTATACTCTTCTGCCACCCTGAGATTCATCTTCTCCAAAAGTTCAAGTTGATTGTTTGTACCCTGAAGAAGAAGAAGAAGAAAGTTGAAATAGTCATTTCTACTGCGTGTATACAGAGGTCCCCATGTACTGAAAGAAATTTTTGCAGAAATAGGAAGCAAACAAATGTCTCACAAGTAATACAAAGCTGACAGATCTGAAATACATGAAGTTAACTACTCGAAAGCCCATTTTCTGAGTACTTAATTCTTAGCTTCATATTTTCTTTTGGCATTCTGTTTGTCCCCAGCAAAATTTACATTGTCAAGCCTTGGCCATCCTGTACCACTGGCGACGACATGGAAATCAACGTCTTGTTACTTGAAATGGAATGTCATATTCTGCTGATTAAACTATGTTTCGTGGAACACAAACTCTCTCCAACGCAAGCACAACTATGTGGTTCTATTCGACCATAGAGTTAGCACTCACGACGAGAGTGGATGCATGTTTGGAAGAAATTTAGGAAGTTAAGAGAGGAAAACAAACATTCTTCCATCAGAATCCACAAGGATCATTGCTTGACTAGTCCAAACATAAAACAAAACCACCAATATATACAATCTCTCTGCACGACAAATATAGAATCAAGAGAACTCAAGATCATGCGATGTCACTATAATGATAGCTGATCTCAGCAATAGAAATAACAAATCTTATGAACTTTTTACCTCACAGATGTGACATGATATGAAAGTTCGGAATTCGGAAAGGACCGTAAACCACATATGTGAGTAAGAAAATTCTATCAGATTTGTTAGGTTCTACTTTGTATGGCATCACTCTTGCAAGAGGCTTCAGATTTAACACTCTTCGAAGGAACCAAATATGAACACAACTCGTGCTAATTAGGGAACATGACCCCCTCAAATCGAATGGAGGGAAAACATGACAAAGACATCAAACGGGAATCAACTAAAAAGCGAACCTAAACGCTGACCAAAAGGAGATCAGGTACTCCTAAAATCAAATGCCTCTCACATACAGTTTCCATTTCCATTGAATTTCCTTTGTTTCCCTCATTTTCCAGATACCAAAACACCCATTCTAATCCACCCAGCAAGAATCCCTCCAAAGAAAGCTATAATACGAAATAGTTTCCAAGAAGCAAAAATCAAAAGTTCTGCGATTGCAGTAGGAATCAAACACATCAGAAAAATGGTGGTATCTTCACCAAACTGCATGGTGGCCCTACCATTTGGCACGGGTAGTCATGAATCCCACAATCCATTTTCACAAATTCGTACTACTAATAATTTCTGCCATCCGGACAATTCCACTCCAAAGTTGAATACCCGACACAATTGTTCCCGATTTTGGAACCCCCGACTCAATCATAATTCAGACGCTTAACTTAATTTGGATGCAACGAACTTAATTTCAACAGGTGATTCAAATTGGTAAATCCGTAAAAGCTCAAAAAAGTCCATCTTTCATTCCCCTCCCCCCCCCCCAAAGTTCATGTTTAACGTATTCATTTCATGATTCAAAAAAATTAAATTAGCAAAAACGGATTGATGAGAGTAAATTTATTATTTAAGTTTTTTTCTGATAGACAATTTCTAAAATAAGTTGTACAAGTTAAATTCTAAAATGAATACAATCGTACAAACTCTAGAGCAGCCACAGCCCAACTGTCTAAAAAGTTAAATTTGGTTATGTCAATGTGCAATATCACATCAATTTCAAGGTATTGAGAGTATTGTGGAAACAAAAGTTACCAAAAGTCCTATGGCTAACCCTAGAACACGAGGCGTCAAAAGCTAGACAGAGAAGGTGTACATATGTATACACAGAGAGAGAGAGAGAGGGAGAGAGAGAGTACCTGAAGGTCACCTTTGATCATGGTGGAGAGATTTGTGAAGAGATCATTTAGGGACTCGGCTAGTTCGTCTCGCTCCTGCTTTTCCTCCTCCTTCCCAGCCATTTCTTTTCCCAGTTAGCAGTTTGATGGCCGAATGGGCCATAGCACCAGGTATTATATGGGTGTATCATGGGCTGGGTAAACCCGAGCCCAAGTCCAATATGATGTAGGGCATTCGATTTTGGCGGGTCGAATCCGAAGTCACATAATGCGGGTGCATGCTTGAGCGGGAGAGTGTTGCATAACAGTGTGAAGGAGCGCGAGCGTGAAAGCCATTTTGAAAACATCACAAAGTAGGAAAAAACATGAGAGCACGGGGATTGAAAATAGAGGTGAGTGATCCTACTGAAAAATTATGTGACTTAGGGAACATTGTAACCTAGATTTGGCAAAACCGGATCCGCCAAAGTTGCAGCCCCTCAATTGTATTACTAACGGTCGTTTGGCGGACGGATAAAGTTTTTGGGCATAAAAAAAAAGAGTGGATCAGAGATGAATATATTATAATGAGGTTTATTTTAAGATTGAGGGATTAACTAAGAAGATGTTTGTCTGAAAGTTGAAATTAATGGATTAACATGGGTGGATAGAGATATAATGTGAGAATTTATTTAGTTGCACATAGTAATGAGAATTAAAAAGGGTTTAGAGAGGTTCAAGGGGCACGCTGGTAATTTTGCCCACCTGAAGAAGCTTATCTTTGGGGGTAGGGTGGAGTGTGTTTTGCTAAGACACCTGCAAGGGGTCTTAGCTTATCTATTGGATGAACAATTCGAGTTCAAAACTAGGAACCAAACATCGGATAAGAGTGGCCGTGGGCCCGAATTAGCTTATACTGGAAGATCTTTATCCTCCTCCATTCCAATCTTCTAACTTTTTTTTTTTGAAATTCAGATTATATTTACCAGAAACCAGAATGGTTTAATTGGACCAAATTATATAGGTCAGGGTAACACAACTGGATTGGGGCAAAACACCAGCATTAACTTTATATGCGAGGCAATGTACACAAGAAAAGCACTACGCTAAAATATCAGAGCATCTCTCTCTACAAAGTTCCTAAAACTAGGCGCCTCTCCCCTCCCCTCCCCTCCCCCAGGTTCCTCTACCCACGGCGGCGGGAGGGAGGGATTCCGATCCTCTTCCTTTACAACGATCCAGGAGCTACACTCTCCCCTCCCCCTCTCCTCTCATCCTCTCCTCTTACCCTCTCCTCTCACCTTTACTGTCTTTCTCCCTCCTTTCGGTGTGGGTCGGTTTTGGGGCTTCCATCGCCGTTCTCTCTGCGTTGTGAGGGCTGAGATCTGTTCTAGATCTTTGGCCACCAGTCTGGGGTTTGTGGCAGGCATGGGTTTCTCGGCGTCTATCTACTGCGGACAACGGGGTGATGGTTGGGACCGAGGAGTGGCGGCTAGCGGCGGTGATGTGGAGGAATGGATCTCAATCTAGCACCACAAACAAATACAAGAACTGACTCACATTTGATGTGGGTCCCACACACACTGTACCCACAGTGAATGTGAGTCAGCTTGCGTACGTGTGTGTGCACTTGTGTGTGGTGCTAGCATTTTTGTTTGATGATTAAAGTCTGTGTGTGGAGTATTATGCAATTTAGGTCCATTATCAGGACAGAGGGGAGGTGCTGCGCAGCATGCTGTGCGATGACTTTTGGTGCCGTGCTGACATCGTTTCGACGATTGGAGACATCAACCACGTAGTGCTCGTCAAGTACTCCAACTCCACCAAAAATCAACTCAATTGGATATTGTTAAGTGCCTTATCGGAACACATATAACTTGACAAAAATCAGAACACATATAACTTGAATCACTGGATGAAAACCATTGAACCCATTTTTTTCAAGTTATTTTTTTTCCGATGAGAGACTTAACGATATCCGATTAAATTAAATTACTCAATTTTTGTAGGTAAAGAAACCAAATTACTCAACTTTTGTTTGTGGTGCTAGAATGATAGAAAAATAAAGAAATTAGCAAATTCTCATAATAAATAGTATATAGTGCTAAAATAAGTTTGTACTTACGAATGAACTAACAAAATACATTTGTATACATGCATGTTCATATGAATGAGCTCTATTTGGTTGAATTAAGCTCCTTCTTTGGTACTGTTGCAAGCACGTTATAAACCAAAACGTATTCACAAATATGGTGCACTCTACAACAAAGTGTAGTGTGAAGTGTGATTTATACAGCGTTTTAACTTTTAAACAATTGGTTGGTGGACAGAAAAGGGTCATTTTAGTTTTTCATTCATCAATTCATGTGGTGCCGCCATGGGTGCACAAAAAGAGATTCTTTGAAGTTAATTTGTTGTAGTCTACTATATGTATGTGTGCGCGTAGGAAAATGGTAAAATACACTACTTCTATTTGGATTTGTAAACTATGCACCTATTAAATTACTTTGAATTCATTTGCTTTTATTTAGAAGTTCATTAAATTTTGTGAGATTTGCCGCATTTGCATAAACATTCATAACATCTCCATAAAAATTCAGCACATTTATTTAAAGTTTCTTTATTCATAACATGCATGAAAATCTCATGGATACAAAATAAATATTAGAAATCTATAACCATATACTATGAATTGATGTATGAAAGTTCCGAGTTCAAGACTAATGTTATGAATTTAAGGCAATTTAAGGGGTGTACGATATACACACCCAAATGGGGTAAGCGAAATACAGTTTTCTACATGGTATGAAATTTCATTATGAGGGTGTTAAAAAATTATCTCTCTCTAGGCCATTAGTTTTTTTTTTTTTTTTGATGAATAGAGTGAAAATTTCATTCCAACTGTATTATTGCCGTTACATAGGAGAAAGACGATGGTGACCGGTGAAGGCTGCAAAGCTCAACTGTCACGACCTAGCTTCAGCCTATAGAGTAAAACATAGTTAATGATCCGCAAAACACAATAGAACTATGCTATCGCCTAAGAATAAAGGCCGGAAACAAGGTTCTAAGGGCGCCAGTGACAAGCAATGTGCAACAAAAGGCCAAAAGAACGGAGCACAGCGTTGAAGCGGATTGAACAAACAAAGCTACTAAACAACTCATGCATCTAATGAAAGGACAGCATCCAGATACCACCAAAAATACATGCATCATAACGCGGCAAACAAACAACACCTCAACACACATGCAACAAACCCGTGGCTGCCATGCCATGGATTAGGAAAGACACAGCCAAAGCAGGACCAAAATAAAACGGCACGAACAAACCTGTAAACTCTTAAACGAAAAATGAGGAAAAAACAGAAAACACAAAAAAATCCCGATCAGAAGGGACGGGAAGAAAGGAAACGAGAGCCAATTGGGATTGGAAAAAATGCAACCACTCATCCGATCAACGGGGGAGGGAAGAAAAGGGAAGGAGAGTTGATCGGTTTTGCCGGAGATGCCGAAGATGGCCATAGATCGATGGGCGTCAAGAGCACTAGGGACGACTGTATGAAGCCGCCAGAGATGCACAGAGACCGGTGAAGTAGCCAGAAATGGAGATGGAGATCACCGGAATCATCACCGCCTTCACCGGCCACTCCATTTCCACAAGTACTTGTCTCCCCAACATCCAAATTCAGATATGTTGAGGCTGGGTCCTCGTCCGAGTCCAACAACTTCTCTCTCCCCCCTTCATAGATTTCGGTGAACCCATCTGAGAAGAAAGTAGTGAATGTGCAAGTGAAGACAAGTAGCTGTCGATGGAATGTTGGGATTCTTCAAAAATATTTAATGGCCAAAAAGAATTGGTCAAAACTTACTTCCGAAGAATCCCAACATTCCATCGACAGCTACTTGTCTAGTTCTTTTTGGCCATTGAAGAGTTCCAAAGAATCCCAACATTCCATTGATAGCTAATCCTGATTGGACAAAGAGGGGCAGAAAGGAAAGGGGAGCCAATCAAGATTGGAAAAAATGCAACCACTCATCCGATCAATGGGGGAAGGAAGAAAAAGGAAGGGGAGTTGATCGGTTGAAAAAAGAAACGAAGGAGCCACTTTGACGGGGAGGGGGAGATCGGATCAAGGAGCCAAGCGACTGGAAAGGGGGAAATGAGGGGCAATGAGCTTGCATATTTGCACGACTGAAACTAGCTCGGTTTGCCGGAGATGTCTTCTTTTTCAAATTCTGGATACTTTCTGAATAACCATTCTGGGTACTTAAGACTTTTTGTTTCTAGACAGGTACAATCATGTCTTCTTTTTTAGTTTTGGAAAAATTATACATTTTCCATGTAAACATCCATATTTATTTGTACAATTGTCTCCATCAGTCACATGCTTTTTTACTTCTTTACTTTACGTAATTCATACTTCTTTTCTCTTTTTTACACAGAGAGAGGAATTGATCAATGCCTAAAGGGATGGGCATTTTGGTAAGATTAACTTTTATACATTGGTTTTTTTCTCTCTCTCTTTTCGAATTTTTCAATATTCATAGTGACAAAACTTTTTTGTTCTCCCCTTTGTCCACTGGTTTTTTTAAAAGTGTTTTTTTTAATATTCACAGTGTTATAGATTTTGTGTTGTCCCCTTTATGCGATACTGTATTTATTTATACTATTGTTTATTCCTCAAAAGAAGATAACATAATGCACACACGATCCAACGATAAACCTGATGCTTTTGTTCATAATTTTTGTAAAAGTTCAACTTGCACACGCATCGCGTGTACCCCGACCTCTAGTAATTTTAAAATGCCATTGTAAGGTGAGAAGAGGAGGGAGGAGATACTAAAAAAAAAGAGAGATAAAGATAAAGGACGTATAAAGATGGAGAGGTGTAAGAATCCAGTCTACACTTGCACTTGAAATTTAAAATTCAATACAAGAAAGAAAATTTATTAATCATTGTTTCTACAATGTCAAAATAAGCTCCTCTTTCATTACTGGAGAGGAGCGAGATCCTTAATAGAGATACTAATTGCACAAGGTTTGTTTCTATTTTTTGATTTGTTTTTTTGATAGTTTTAGGTTTTCTTAGGTTGTTTTCAATTAGATCTATGTACTGTGATGTTTTGATTTAATGGAATTTTTTATCTCTTCATCGAAAGAAAAAAAGAAACCACATATTTTGGATGAATCAAGGTTATTTTTCTTCAATCATATACTAGAAAAATAGAGAAGGAAACCAAATAGCACTAGGAAACGAACAATAGTTTTTAGATGCATTACACATGATTCGTCAACTAGTGTTTCGTACACACGCGATGCTTGTGCAATTGCAGGAAAGAAATGGGCTAAAATGAAGCTGTGCAAAAGAAAAGTGAACAAAACAACTGAAACAAAAAGGAAATAAAAGGGAACTGCTCTATTATAACTGCCATATTCATATTGGAACTGCTACTCCAAAAGGTGGGAATTGGGATACAATGTTCTCGACAATTTCATTAATTTACAGCAGTTGTAACAAGTGTGAAGTTGCAATTATGGGTTGTTTTGGGAATCTATAAAGTGACTCAGTTTCAAGTTTTGTTCATACATAAACAGTGCTCTCCCTTTGTAGTTAGAATAAATTCAGCATTTCTTGAAATGCTCTAGCCTTGGGTACTACACCCTTGTAGTGTTCCCGATTGGACCCTCCTTTTTGATAATGAATGACTCGAATTTAATGCAAGCAATGGAAGGTTCAGATTTCTAGGAGCTAGAATTAAATCCGAGTTGTTCGCTTGTCCGGATCGGGGCACTACAAGGGTATAGTGCCTTGGGGCACTACAGGGACCCAAAACCCTGAAATACATCCCCCAAAAAAATTGTGCAAGCGAGAAAGCAGTGGCTAAATATTTGTACAATACACCCTCATTGTTTTTAATGAAATGGTTTTTTTTTTTCATAAGGTTCGAAATTAACCACACACACGAAAAAAATATCCCTAATGCAAACCTTTCCCTTGAGAAGTTTTGGATTAGCCCCATAGCCCCAACTAAAATTATACTCCCTCCGTTCCATATTATTGGTCCCTTTTGGGGTGTCGTGCCACTTAACAAATTATCTATATTTCACAATCTATGATGTTTTTTGTAATTACAACAATTTTGTTTATAAAACAAATCAATATCTATCAAATAAGATCCATATTGGATATAAAAAGAACTATAGATTGAAAGTTATAGGCAATTCTTTGAGAGGTGTCAAATAGTGAAAAGGGACCAATAATATGGAACAGAGGGAGTACATAATATATACCACCCTTTTGAATTTTACAGATAATGGAGAATTTCCGAAGATTCTACACCTTTCAATAATTTAACCTTGAAAAAATTATTTATGAAAAATCATTTTACAGACAATATTTGCATGAAAGAAAAATAATATATACTTTTTGCATATATAAAAAAGAAAAACCCTATATATAAGAGGGCTGCAAACGAGTTGAATCAAGTCGAGCTTTAGAGTGAGAAAAAAATATTTAAATCTCAGTTTTCCTTGTGGGCCTTCTTTCTTTTGGAAGTAGGCAAGTAAAATAGGATGAATAACTAGAGAGAACAAAATGGTTCTCCCGAATTAAAATAAATAAAATGATAGAAAAATAAAGAGATTAGAAAATTCTCATAATAAATAGTATATGAGTGCCAAAATAAGTTTTTGCTTTCAAATGAACTAACAAAATACATTTGTATGCATGCATGTTCATATGAATGAGCTCTACCTGGTTGAATTAAGCTCCTTCTTTGGTTCTGTTGCAAACATGTTATAAACCAAAATGTATTCACAAATATGGTGCACTATACAACAAAGTGCAGTGTGAAGCCTAGCACACTTGCGAATATAATGTGATTTATATGGCGTTTTAACTTTTAAACAACTGGTTGAAAGGGTATTTTTAAGTGTATTATCCATCAATTCATGTGGAGCACACTTGTGACTTGTGGACGTCGTCACGCGGCTCGTGCTTTTGATTATTTGAAAAATGAAAACGAAAGATGTGAGTCGCCACTCGGGGTTTATATTTGAAAAATGTTTGGAACCCGAGAAACCGTTTTAAAAAAAATAATTGTTGACTCTCATGTCGTTTTGGAAAAGGTTGGATCCGCGAAAAGATTCTTTTGGATTCGGGAGCCAGGTTACGTGCGGGGAAGGTTTTGTTGAAAAATGCACCCCGCTCGCCCGAGAAATTCCCGGTCTCTACTAAATAATTTGTTGGATTTTTGTGGAAAATATTTTGTTATGGAAACCTTAAACAAATATACGAATAAAATAACGAAACCATAACGGAAATAAAATTAAATACAAAAGACTAAATGGTAATAAACGGAAAACAGAGGGGTAAACTGTAATAAAAAAAAGGTTTTAAATGATCAGAAAGAAACGAAAATAGGGGGCTAACAGAGGAGAAACAGAGGGAGAATTTTTATTTCAAACAGGAGCCGTACGGCTCCTCTATTGAGGCCGTACGGTTGGTACTGCAAGCCGTACGGCTTGCGTACAACTACATTTTTGAAAATTTTGTTTCGGGACCAGTGAGTCCAAAATTTATTCAAAGTTTGATTTTTCTCTTTCAAATCAACCCCAAATGAACTGTTTTTGCTTGAAAATGAGTTGTTGAAGTAAAATTTACTTCCGAGGTGGATCGTACCATGCGTTTATCGAGAAAAATCGCCCGGTACGGCTCCGGAAAGCCGGTTTTTGTTTTGGAAATGATTTACCGAGTTAAGTTATGGTTGCTGAAACCATAATCAACTCGGGAATACCCTCGGAGAGCCGCGATTGAAAACCGAAGCTCAAAACGATTTCTGTACCTTTCTGGAACTTGAAACAGATGCTAGAAACCTCGTATTCTTCGCGTCTGAACTATAAAATCGAGATCTGATATAGTTTGGAGTGGTATGGAGGATTTGGTTTGGGAGAATTAAAAGGGAATGGAAAGAGCAAAGGTTCGGGAAGTTTACTGGTGGTTTTGTATGAAAATTTCGTCGGAAAACTGAGCGGAGACTCTCTCTGGGAGTGATTTTTTGTGTCTTGAGAGGAGAGAGTGAGGGTAGTATTTATAGACAGAGGAAAACCACAGAATCACGCAAAATATATGGAGGAATGATGAGATTCCTGAGCTGTTGATTTTCCAGGATTTTTTTGCAGAGGATAACGATACCCACCGTACGGCTCCTAAGAGGGGCCGTACGGCTTACAAGTTGGAGCCGTACGGCTTGTAAAGGAAAAAGTGAGCCGCACGGCTTGAGACATGAGCCGTACGGTCTGTGTGGTTGAGTTCCCAATTGCCTGGACATGCTCCAAGGTAGTTTGATCGTTCTTTCATCATTGGGGATGCACAGGTATCAAAATTGGGGTGTCTACATGACTATAATGTGATTTATACGGCATTTTAACTTTTAAACAATTGGTCGGTGGACAAAAAGGGTGGTTTCAGTGTGTTATTCACCAATTCATGTGGTGCCACCATGGGCCTGCAAAAAAAGGTTCTTTGAAGTTTGTTGTAGTCTACTATATGTATGTGTGTGCGTAGGAAAAAAGTACAATACACTACTTCTATTTGGATGTGTAAACTATGCACCTATTAAATTACTGTGAATTCATTTGTTTTTATTTAGAAATTCATAAAATTTTGTATGAGAATCATCACATTTGCATAAACATTCATAACATCTGCATAGAAATTCGACACATTTATTTAAAGTTTCTTTATTCATAACATGAGAATCTCATGGATACAAAATAAATATTAGAAATCTAGAAGACAAAGATTTAGAAGACACTATTTTTCTTGCAATAGGAGATTATATATATTAAGCAAAAATTATTGAACGAGCGAAATCGAGCCAAGTTTTTTTACGGATACCCTTCAAAAAAATATAAAACAAATGGATTTCTATTTTTTATCCTGGCTAGTGTGAGTAATTTGTGATGGTACCGTCCATTATCAAGATTATAGTGCATGCTTATTTGACCGAGTAAGACTGTAAGAGTATCGATTTAAGTACCTCAGATGACTAATTAAATAGTTAGTATTTCAGAAATTATTTACAACACAACTGAAACATGGTACGAATTTATTACTTATATTATAATGTGTACGTTATAAAATATCTTGAAAATGAGTAGTATTCCTTTTTTTTTTTTTGCTGAGTGTCTGCGCTAGCCCACCCCGACTAATCTCTGGAGATCTAATCCACCGTCCACTAACGGAGTGCCATTAAAATAGGAGCAAAATGTGCGGTATTATTAATTTGGTCACTAATATCACTCCAATGAGGTTGTATATCCTATGTGATTATATATACCTACACTAATAGACCCGTCAAACAAACGGTCCATAGCTTATGCTAGGTGCCTCGGGGTGGGAAATCAAAGCATGGTGCAAGCTGAACACCAGCCGTTAAGGTAGTGCAACAGATTCCACAATGTCACCTAGATTGGGTCTTGTTGGTGTAATACATAATCCTGCTTTGGTCATGTTGAAAGAAACACATGCCATTACCATGAATAATGTACCTAATTGCAAGATCTTGGAAGATTCTAAAATTTCGAAGTGATTCTGTTTTTATTGTAATGTCAAGAAATAAAAGCAGTTTAAAGGAATGAAAAAACAAACAAAAATAGAGATACATCGAAATATATACTAGAAATTAGTGAACGTAGCCCTACGCAAATGAGGTTGATCATCTCCCATATCTGAACTCTAAATAAATGATAACAGGCCCTTCCTAGCCAGATGATGGGCTCGGTGGATGTCCTTGCTCTCTACTTTGGCGATCCTACAAAAAGTGACCTTTGAGATCTTAAGCTTGATGTTGTGCAACAAAAAGAAATCAAACATAATGGCATTTAGATTGCCCTCTTGTCTGCATTACAGCATTTAAATGCAGTTGTAGTTATGTTGCACAGACCATTTGATAGCATGAAGGATAGCTAAGAGTTCAGTTTGCAGGGGCTTGAGCTATGGCAAGAGCTAGAGTGATTATGAACAATCAGCCCATTAGGGAGAGTGACATAGAATCTCAGTTCACTCCAGAAATTATCCTTTTTCATGCTCCATCCTTGTACAGATTTATCAGATTGAGACGAGAGTCCAAAGGGGGCTGATAGGCTTGATAATAAAAGATGGAAATTTTCCCCATGATGATGGCCCCTGCGAAGGCGCTATATGAGTTGAGAAGGAAGAAGCCTTTTTAAACAGATAGCGTTGTCTTTTGCCATGTCATAAGCAGATCGGCAGCAAAATTAGTATCCGAGAAAACTTGTTCGTAGTTTTGTGATTTTGTTAAGGTAGCATACTTTTGTATTCTGTGTGAAGAGAAATCATCAGTATTTAAATCACATTCAATCAGAGATTAAAATCATGCCTGCATATTCCCCAAGAGTATTATGTTGCAATTTGCCAAATATAAGAGCCTTCGAAACTGAATTCAGAAAACCTCATTCTCACAGTGCATTGCCAAACTAAATTTGTCTCTACTACCAAGTGGCAATGTTTCAACATGTTCAAATCGAGTTCCAAAGCAAGTAAATCCATAGAAAAATCGCGCAAAAGATATTTAATACAGCTATATGAATGGAAAGACGACTACTAACGTGTAAAACTTGGACAAAAAAAAAAAAAAAAACCCGTGTAAAACGCAAATTTAAGGGCTGAACTACTATTAGTCTATTACCTCCATTTCAAAGGGTAACTTGGTGTCTTCACGGGAACAGATGAAACACACACTCAGTGTCTGCTGTTAACCAGCAATGTCATGCGCTAGGCGATGCGTTCTTCTTGAACAAGGCATAGGCATCACTGTATATGGCCACCACATTAGAAAAACATGAGGACAATCATAACAATGCATAAGATCTTTTATTGCAAATATTGTAACTTTATGCTGATAATTTAGAGACAAACATTTTCAACAATATCAGTCATTGACAATTACAATGTTGAACTAATAAAAGAAGGCCAATTTAGATAACTTCAAAATTCACCTTTGCAAGACGTTTAAACTGGAAAAATAAGATCATTTCACTTACAAATTTTTTTATGACATTTTGGTTGCATTAGGACAATCCATTCACCTGTAAACGCTATCCTTATGGAGTATACAACATCTCATCCAGCATGTTATTAAATCCAATACCAGTTTAACAAGCCCAACGCCCTTGATTCTAAGGATTAAATCCTCTGTTTTTGAACCTTGAAATATCTCTAATACCAAACTCGTAGACTATTACAGCACGAAAGAAGGTAATGCACCTGAGAGTAATGGCAGAAGGAAATATGAACCCAATGCAAACTGCAGCAGTTGCTCCAGTGAATTGGAAAGCATCCCATATGCTGGGAATGAAGTTTGCACCCAAAAAGATGAGACTAATGAGTCCACTGCTAATCAATGCAAACCTCAAGTTGTCAGATGCCAAAGGCCTTGCATATGGGAACAAGAGGCCATCCATGTTCAACCGTAGTGGATAGAAAAGTAAGCCAGCTATTCGCGAATTTCCAAATTAGAACGTGAAACTTCCACTTTGGGGTAGAGATATTCTGGTGGAGTGGAACTGTACCTCAACCCAGTTGCAATATAAAGTGAGAAAATATATATTTTTTTTTTGTGAAACTGTACCTCAACTCCACGATTTCATTTGGCATATTCCCTTCAGACATTACCAAAGAATCTTGCAGTTACATAGTTTCAATTATAAGGAACACAACCTAGAAGTCAAATGGAAAACTTCAATAACCATTCAGCTGAGGCAGATATAAGGGGCCATGAGTGCGGTGGGAACAGGCTTTCCAAAAAGTCAGTCTGGATTTATACTGGATTAAAAGAACACCGGACTTTAATCATCGAACAAAAATGCTAGCACCACACACAAATGCACACATACGCAAAGTCACTCACATTCACTGTGGGTGTAGTGTGTGGGACCCACAACAAAGCGAGTGAGTTTTTGTATTTGTTTGTGGTGCTAGAATGATGGAATCATCAAAACCGCCCATCCAACAAGCTTACGCTATAGCAGCAAAAGTTGGGTAATTTACTTTCATTACAAATTACAAAGAACTATTAAAGTTCAAAATTTAGAAAGACAAACAAATCCCTTTTTTTAGTAACGGTACATGCCAAGTATATATTGCAGCTTGAAAAATATTTCCTCTCATTCGACTCCAAGTCAATGGGGGCACAATTCTTCTTATCCACTATGCTTCTAGATGGCTTGGTAATTACTTTGATGCTCTTGTTTTCCAGCTACTCCTTGCTATCACGAAATTTGAATGGTTTGAACTTGTTGGTGAGGAGATGATGAAACATCTCATTGCTTTGGAGGCAACTAAACGGAAGAACAGACTTATTGTTTATTAAACTAGAAACGATACATAGTTTTGCCATGAATTTGCGAACATAGAAGCATAATAAAAAGCATAAGGAACTTAGTCCAGAACCTGCCTAATACCGAGATTGTCTCTAGTTAAGTACTCTCTAATGGACAGAGGGCTACTTGTAAGGATCTTGAGATCTTCATCTTGCTCTGCTCCAACACGAGCAAGGTGGTTCGTGCATTCATTAGCCCCCCTAGATATATGGTTTAAGGTAGATGATGTGCTGTTGAGAATAGTCTTCGCGTCACTGATGATTGTGGTCAAGGGGTGGTTCACATTTGGACCTTCATTGATGAGGTTGGCCGCAAGGAGGGCATCGGAGTCAATTCTACGATTCAGAAATGCCTTTTTCTAGAATGATTGTAAGCCCCTTGTATATACCCAAGGCTTGAATTGCTTGTCATCTTCCCATTGAAACCCAAACACCATTTCCCTTCAGCATCGCGAAATAGTCCTCCAAATCTAGCAGTTCGCTCGTTGTTGTACCAGCATTCGTTTGTGTTGAGCTTTAATTCACCTGTAATTGGAAATACCCAATTTGTAAGTCTAGGTTCATGTACATTTGATAACCGCGATTTGAAGGCCGAATCCATTTCAATGGAATATTAACAGAACGGATGGTATGAAGGTTTTCAAAACTTTTTTTGTTTCTATCCTTCCACATCTGCCCAAGAGTGGCTAATTAGAAAAAAGTGTTCCATTGCACATCAGAGTTATTCCTTGAAAAAGATCTAGATTTCACCTGTAATGAGATCCAATCACGTACTGGCCTTTCAAAACCACATCTTATCAAATGAAAGACAATGTAACGCCTTCCAGAGTTCAACAGATTTAACGCGCCCTCTAAAAAGGTGGTTTAAATCTTCCGCGTGGGTATTGCAACGAGGGCATAAATTCGAAGTTACAATACCTCCTAGCTCTCAGTTAGTTGGTAGGAAGTTTGTTATGAAAAATAAGCTAAAGGAATGTTTTGAATTTAGCCGGTGATTTTATTTTCCAAATCCAATTTCAACATGAGATATCGGTCATTTCCCTGAAAATGACACCATAAGCCACAGAGGAAGAAAAGCTACCATTACTAGAGTTTACCCATGTAGGGTGATCCAGGACTAAAAGAAAATAGTAGGTGAAAAGAGAGAATAAAATTCAGAGCAGTATTACAAAGAAAAAGAAAAGAGCCGTTGTGCCCTAATTTAGTTCTAAATGATCGAAACATGGGTCCTCTCTCACCTCTCACATCCCTGTTTGATCTTGTATATTCTTTATCTTTCCACAAGCAAATTTCAAAATTTTTTTGGGTAAAGAGGTAGAAGAATTGTATTAAAGGCCAAAACCGGCAAACAAAACTACAGCCGTGAAACCGCCAGCCAACACTACCTAAAAAACTAACGGCCGCAAAACTGCTTACAAAACTAACGGCTTGCCAAAACCACCTACAAAACTAACAACAAAAAAAAATACAAAAAAAGTGCACGAAAATAAAGAATGCCAGAGCAAGTCGCCGGAGCTGTCACCCACCATCGCCGCCACCAACGTGTCAGGAGTCCAGATCTAGAGACCCCGGATCCGGCTCCCCCCTGGTCCAAAAATCGGGCGTGGTCACCCATACCAAAACGGAGAGGAGTCTCCAAACGCCAAAGAAGTGCAGCCATAAAGAAGATCGACAAGTCGGAAGGGAGGCCGGGTAGGTGGGTGGAAGGGGTGCGGAGGGGGAGGGGGTGTGGATCGGCCGCCAGGGGCGAAGCCTGGGGAGGGGCCGCCCACTTCTCTCTTTCTCACTTCTATCTCTAGAACTCTCCTCTCACTTTATTGATTAAGACTTTCAGCAAAATTCAATTTTAAATTAAGAGATGAAATTTTGTTCTCGACTTTCAATTTCTATATATCACTGAGACTATGATTCGGTGAAAATATATGCTAAGAGATTATATACGCAAATTGTCTACCGATAAACCTATGGGTACCGAAACCCAATGTACAAAAATTGTACTAATCGGCATGCGGGACCCACTTTTGGGTCTCACACGAATAATCCGAACCGTTCAATAATTTTAAAATAATTTTCTGATTGACCCTGCAAAAAATCAGCTCAATTGGATATGCGTAAGTGCTTCATCAAAATTTCAAGTTTTTCATTCAGAACTTAGGATCCTGAATTCTGAATGAAAAACTTAAAGTTTGGATGAAGCACTTACGCATATCCAATTGAGCTGTTTTTTTGAAGGGACACTCGGAAAATTATTAAAATTATTGAACAGTTCGAATTATTTGTGCGAGACCCAAAAGTGGGGCCCGTAAGCCGATTAGTTCAATTTCGGCACATTACCCTTCAGTACCCGTAGCATAGTCCATTGTATACTAGTGTCCAAAAACTTCAACACTAATGCCTGCAGTTAGAGTGAACAGCTTCGTCATATATAGTTGCCAATATCACAAATAGAAATTAATGACCCTATGCGATTTGGCAATCTTTAGAATTTTATTTAGTAGACCTACACACCATGAAGATTTATGAACGCTTATTTGTATCAATGTGCAGCTTTGATTGTTCTTGCCGTAGGTTTTTTTATCATACTTTTAAGGGAAAATTATTCAAATGATCCTTGTAGTTTCACCCGAGTCTCGATTTAGTCCCTCTAGTTTCAATTGCACTATAACGAACCCTGTAGTTTCAATTTTGGTCGAATTGAGTCCCTGCCGTTAACTTCCGTTAGCAAATTAGACGGAAAACCCAATTTGGAGATTTTTTGAGGGTCAAACTCGTCTTTTCACCCGCCCTTCTTCTTCCCCAATATGTAACCCTAACCCTAACCCTAACCCTAATCTGAGTTAAAAACCCAGAAATTTCTTCAACCCATGGCCGATTCCGGCCAAACCGAGCCACAAATAGCCTCCATGGAGGCGGACGACGGCTGTACAAGGGTGGAAAAGCCCCAAATCTGAGTTAAAAACTCAAACCCATAGTCCGGTCGGACTGGTTGGGCCATCGAGCAACACCACTAGTCAGGTGGTGATGGAAAACGAGCAAATCCAGAGCTCAGGGGGTGCCAGAACTTGTTGGTGCTGACCAAACTGCAACGGGAAGAGGCGGTGAGGCTCCGACGACGGCGGAGAGAGTGGGTGGAGCTCCTGTGACGGTGGTGGAAGTACCAGGAGTGACTGACGTTGACCCAATGGGGTGGGTATGGCGGTTACAGGTGGTGGTGTGGTTCAATGATGATGGGGATGGGCGGTGAAGGTTTTTTTTTGGGTTAGGGTTAGGGTTACATATTGGGGAAGAAGAAGGGTGGGTGAAAAGACGAGTTTGACCCTAAAAAAATTCCCAAATTTGGTTTTCCGTCTAAATTGCTAACGGAAGTTAACGGCAGGGACTCAATTCAACAAAAATTGAAACTACAGGGTTCGTTAGAGTGCAATTGAAACTAGAGGGACTAAATCGAGACTCGGGTGAAACTACAAGGACCATTTCAATAATTTTCCCTACTTTTAAAAGGCCATTATAAGGTGAAGCAGAGGAGGGTGGAGAGATTAAAAAAAAAAAAAAGGAAGATAAAAGGACGTGTTTAGATAGAGAGGTGTAAGAATCCAGTCTACACTTACACTTGAAATTTAAAATTCAATAAAACAAATAAAACATTATTAATCATCGTTTCTACAATGTCAAAATAAGCTCCTCTTTCATTACTGGAGAGGAGCCAGATCCATAATAGATATACTAATTGCACACGGTTTGTTTCTATTTTCCGATTTGTTTTTTGGTAGTTTTAGGTTGTTTTTGTTTAGATCTGTGTACTGTGGTGGTTTGATTTAATGCATTTTTTTTTATCTCTTCATCTAAAAAAAAAAAGAAAACAACACACATTTTGCATGAATGAAGGTTATTTTTCTTCAATCATGTACTAGAAAAATAGAGAACGAAACCAAATAGTACTAGGAAACGAACAAAAGGTTTTAGGTGCATTACACATGATTCGTGAACTAGTGTTTGGTACACGCGCGATGCTTGTGCAATTGCTAGAAAGAAATGTGCTAAAACGAAACCGTGCAAAAGAAAAGTGGACAAAGCAACTGAAACAAAAAGGAAATAAAAGAGAACTAACTGCCATATTCGTATTGTAACTGCTACTCCAAAAGGTGGGATACAATGTCCTCAACAACTTCATTAATTTACAGCAGTTGTAATAAGTGAGTAGTAATTCATGGGTTGTTTTGAGAATCTATAAAGTGAGTCAGTTTCAAGAATTGTTCATCCCTAAAGAGTGCTCTCCCTCTGTAGTTAGAATAAACTTAGCATTTCTTAAAATGCTCTGGCCTTGCGCACTGTACCCCTGTAGTGCTCCCGATTCGACCCTCCATTTTGATAATGCATGACTCGAATTTAATGCAAGCAATGGATGATTCAACATTTCTTAAAATCCGAGTTGTTTGCCTGTTTGGATTGGGGCACTACAAGGACCCAAAACCCCGAAATACATCCCCGAAAAAAGTTGTGCAAGCGAGAAAGCAGTGGCCAAATATTTGTACAATAGACCCTCGTTGTTTTTAATGAAACGATTTTTTTTCTTTCAAAAGATACGAAATTAACCCCACACACACACACACAAAAATCCCTAATGCAAACCTTTCCCTTGTGAAGTTTTGGATTAGCCCCATAGCCCAAACCAAAATTATACGTAATATATACCACCCTTTTGAATTTCACAGATAATGGAGAATTTTCAAAGATTTTATAGCTTTCGATAATTTAACCTTGAAAAAATTATTTATGAAAAATCATTTTACAGACAAGTTTTGAGTGAAAGAAAAGGAAAAGATATTTTTTGCATATATGAAAAAGAAAAACCCTATATATAAGAGGGCTATAAACGAGTCGAATCAAGCCGATCTTTAGAGTGAGAAAAGAATATTTAAATCTTAGTTTTCCATGTGGGCCTTATTTCTTTTCGAAGAAGGCAAGTAAAATAGGATGAATAGCTATAGAGAACAAAATGGTTCTCCCAAATTAAAATAAATAAAATGATAGAAAAATAAAGAAATTAGCAAATTCTCATAATAAATAGTATATGAGTGCTAAAATAAGTTTGTACTTACGAATGAACTAACAAAATACATTTGTATACATGCATGTTCATATGAATGAGCCCTACTTGGTTGAATTAAGCTCCTTCTTTGGTACTGTTGCAAGCACGTTATAAACCAAAACGTATTCACAAATATGGTGCGCTCTACAACAAAGTGTAGTGTGAAGCTCAGCAGACTTGTAAATATAATGTGATTTATACGGCGTTTTAACTTTTGAACAACTAGTAGGTGGATAAAAAGGGTCTTTTTAAGTGTGTTTTTCATCAATTCATGTGGAGCACACTTATGAATATAATGTGATTTATACAACGTTTTAACTTTTAAACAACTGGTTGGTGGACAGAAAAGGGTCATTTCAATTTGTCATTCATCAATTCATGTGGTTCCACCATGGGCGCACAAAAAGAGATTCTTTGAAGTTAATTTGTTGTAGTCTACTATATGTATGTGTGCGCGGTAGGAAAATGGTACAATACACTACTTCTATTTGGATTTGTAAACTATGCACCTATTAAATTACTTTGAATTCATTTTCTTTTATTTAGAAGTTCATTAAATTTTGTGAGATTCGTCACATTTGCATAAACATTCATAACATCTGCATAAAAATTCATCACATTTATTTAAAGTTTATTTATTCATAACATGAGAATCTCATGGATACAAAATAAATATTAGAAATCTATAACCATATACTATGAATTGATGTATGAAAGTTCCGAGTTCAAGACTAATGTTATGAATTTAAGGCAATTTAAGGGGTGTACGATATACACACCCAAATGGGGTAAGCGAAATACAGTTTTCTACAGGGTATGAAATTTCATTATGAGGGCATTAAAAAATTATCTCTCTCTAGGCCATAAGTTTTTTTTTTTTTTTTTGATGAATAGAGTGAAAATTTCATTCCAACTGTATTATTGCCGTTACATAGGAGAAAGACGATGGTGACCGATGAAGGCTATGCAAAACTCAACTGTCACGACCTAACTTCAGCCTATAGAGTGAAACATAGTTAATGATCCGCAAAACACAATAGAACTATGTTATTGCCTAAGAATAAAGGACGGAAAGAAGGTTCTAAGGGCGCCAGTGACAAGCAATGTGCAACAAAAGGCCAAAAGAACGGAGCACAGCGTTGAAGCGGATTGAACAAACAAAGCTACTAAACAACTCATTCATCTAATGAAAGGACAGCATCCAGATACCACCAAAAACACATGCATCATAACGCGGCAAACAAACAGCACCTCAACACACATGCAACAAACCCGTGGCTGCCATGCCATGGATTAGGAAAGACACAGCCAAAGCAGGACCAAAATAAAACGGCACGAACAAACCTGTAAACTCTTAAACGAAAAATGTGGAAAAAACAGAAAACACAACAAAATCCCGATCAGAAGGGGACGGGAAGAAAGGAAACGAGAGCCAATCGGGATTGGAAAAAATGCAACCACTCATCCGATCAACGGGGGAGGGAAGAAAAGGGAAGGAGAGTTGATCGGTTTTGCCGGAGATGCCGAAGATGGCCATAGATCGATGGGCGTCAAGAGCACTAGGGACGACTGCATGAAGCCGTCAGAGATGCACAAAGACCGGTGAAGTAGCCAGAAATGGAGATGGAGATCACCGGAATCATCACCGCCTTCACCGGCCACTCCATTTCCACAAGTACTTGTCTCCCCAACATCCAAATTCAGATATGTTGAGGCTGGGTCCTCGTCCGAGTCCAACAGCTTCTCTCTCCCCCTTCACCGATTTCGGTGAACCCATCTGAGAAGAAAGTAGGTGAATGTGCAAGTGAAGACAAGTAGCTATCGATGGAATGTTGGGATTCTTCGGAAATCTTTAATGGCCAAAAAGAACTGGTCAAAACTTACTTCCGAAGAATCCCAACATTCCATCGACAGCTGCTTGTCTAGTTCCTTTTGGCCATTGAAGAGTTCCGAAGAGTCCCAACATTCCATCGATAGCTAATCCTGATTGGACAGAGAGGGGCAGAAAGGAAAGGGGAGCCAATCAAGATTGGAAAAAATGCAACCACTCATCCGATCAACGGGGGAAGGACGAAAAAGGAAGGGGAGTTGATCGGTTGAAAAAAGAAACAAAGGAGCCACTTTGACGGGGAGGGGGAGATCGGATCAAGGAGCCAAGCGACTGGAAAGGGGGAAATGAGGGGCAATGAGCTTGCATATTTGCACGGCTGAAACTAGCTCGGTTTGCCGGAGATGTCTTCTTTTTCAAATTCTGGATACTTTCTGAATAACCATTCTGGGTACTTAAGACTTTTTGTTTCTAGACAGGTACAATCATGTCTTCTTTTTTAGTTTTGGAAAAATTATACATTTTCCATATAAACATCCATATATATGTGTACAATTGTCTCCATCAGTCACATGCTTTTTTACTTCTTTACTTTACATAATTCATACTTCTTTTCTCTTTTTTACACAGAGAGAGGAATTGATCAATGCCTAAAGGGATGGGGCATTTTGGTAAGATTAACTTTTATACATTGGTTTTTTTCTCTCTCTTTTTTCGAATTTTTCAATATTCATAGTGACAAAACTTTTTTGTTCTCCCCTTTGTCCACTGGTTTTTTTAAAAGTGTTTTTTTTAATATTCACAGTGTTATAGATTTTGTGTTGTCCCCTTTATGCGATACTGTATTTATTTATACTGTTGTTTAATCCTCAAAAGAAGATAACATAATGCACACACGATCCAACGATAAACCTGATGCTTTTGTTCATATTTTTTGTAAAAGTTCGACTTACACACGCATCGCGTGTACCCCGACCTCTAGTAGTTTTAAAATGCCATTGTAAGGTGAGAAGAGGAGGGAGGAGAGACTAAAAAAAAAAAAAGATAAAGATAAAGGACGTATAAAGATGGAGAGGTGTAAGAATCCGGTCTACATTTACACTTGAAATTTAAAATTCAATAAAACAAAGAAAATTTATTAATCATCGTTTCTACAATGTCAAAATAAGCTCCTCTTTCATTACTGGAGAGGAGCGAGATCCTTAATAGAGATACTAATTGCACACGGTTTGTTTCTATTTTTCGATTTGTTTTTTGGTAGTTTTAATTAGGTTTTTTTAGGTTGTTTTCATTTAGATCTATGTACTGTGATGTTTTGATTTAATGGAATTTTTTATCTCTTCATCGAAAGAAAAAAAGAAACCACATATTTTGGATGAATCAAGGTTATTTTTCTTCAATCATATACTAGAAAAATAGAGAAGGAAACCAAATAGTACTAAGAAACAAACAATAGTTTTTAGACAAACAATAGTTTTTAGATGCATTACACATGATTCATCAACTAGTGTTTCGTACACACGCGATGCTTGTGCAATTGCAAGAAAGAAATGCACTAAAATGAAGCTGTGCAAAAGAAAAGTGAACAAAACAACTGAAACAAAAAGGAAATAAAAGGGAACTGCTCTATTATAACTGCCATATTCATATTGGAACTGCTACTCCAAAAGGTGGGAATTGGGATACAATGTTCTCGACAATTTCATTAATTTACAACAGTTGTAATAAGTGTGAAGTTGCAATGGGAATCTATAAAGTGAGTCAGTTTCAAGATTTGTTCATACATAAACAGTGCTCTCCCTTTGTAGTTAGAATAAATTCAGCATTTCTTGAAATGCTCTGGCCTTGGGTAGTGTTCCTGATTCGACCCTCCTTTTTTATAATGAATGACTCGAATTTAATGCAAGCAATGGAAGGTTCAGATTTCTAGGAGCTAGAATTAAATCCGAGTTGTTCGCATGTCCGGATCGGGGCACTACAAGGGTATAGTGCCTTGGGGCACTACAGGGACCCAAAACCCTGAAATACATCCCCCAAAAAAATTGTGCAAGCGAGAAAGCAGTGGCTAAGTATTTGTACAATACACCCTCATTGTTTTTAATGAAATGGTTTTTTTTCATAAGGTTCGAAATTAACCACACACACGAAAAAAATATCCCTAATGCAAACCTTTCCCTTGAGAAGTTTAGCCCCATAGCCCCAACTAAAATTATACGTAATATATACCACCATTTTGAATTTTACAGATAATGGAGAATTTCCAAAGATTCTACAGCTTTCTTTCAATAATTTAACCTTGAAAAAATTATTTATGAAAAATCATTTTACAGACAATATTTGCATGAAAGAAAAATAAAATATACTTTTTGCATATATACAAAAGAAAAACCCTATATATAAGAGGGCTGCAAACGAGTTGAATCAAGCCGAGCTTTAGAGTGAGAAAAAAATATTTAAATCTTAGTTTTCCTTGTGGGCCTTCTTTCTTTTTGAAGTAGGCAAGTAAAATATGATGAATTACTAGAGAGGACAAATTGGTTGTCCCGAATTAAAATAAATAAAATGATAGAAAAATAAAGAGATTAGCAAATTCTCATAATAAATAGTATATGAGTGCCAAAATAAGTTTTTGCTTTCAAATGAACTAACAAAATACATTTGTATGCATGCATGTTCATATGAATGAGCTCTACCTGGTTGAATTAAGCTCCTTCTTTGGTACTGTGGCAAACACGTTATAAACCAAAATGTATTCACAAATATGGTGCACTTTACAACAAAGTGCAGTGTGAAGCCTAGCACACTTGCGAATATAATGTGATTTATATGGCGTTTTAACTTTTAAACAACTGGTTGAAAGGGTATTTTTAAGTGTATTATCCATAAATTCATGTGGAGCACACTTGTGACTATAATGTGATTTATACGGCGTTTTAACTTTTAAACAATTGGTAGGTGGACAAAAAGGGTTGTTTCAGTGTGTTATTCACCAATTCATGTGGTGCCACACCATGGGCCTGCAAAAAAAGGTTCTTTGAAGTTTGTTGTAGTCTACTATATGTATGTGTGTGCGTAGGAAAAAAAGTACAATACACTACTTCTATTTGGATGTGTAAACTATGCACCTATTAAATTACTGTGGATTCATTTGTTTTTATTTAGAAATTCATAAAATTTTGTATGAGAATCATCACATTGGCATAAACATTCATAACATCTACATAGAAATTCGACACATTTATTTAAAGTTTCTTTATTCATAACATGAGAATCTCATGGATACAAAATAAATATTAGAAATCTATAACCATATATTATGAATTGATGGGAAAAAAAGTTCCAAGTTAAAGACTAATGTTACAAATTAAAGGCAATTTAAGGGGTGTACGTCATACACACCGAAATGGGGTAAGTGTAACAAAATTTTCTATAGGGTATGAAATTTCATTATGAGGGTGTTAAAATTGTTTCTCTCCAAGCCATCATATATTTTTTTTTTTTGATGAATAGAGAGAATTTCATTCCAAGTGTGTTATCGTTGTTACAAAGGGGAAAGACGCCGGTGACGGGTGAAGGCCTATGCAAAGCTCAGCTGTCACGACCTAGCTTCAGCCTATAGAGCAGAACATAATTAATGATCCACAAAACACAAAAGAACTATGCTATCGCCTAAGAATAAAAGCCGGAAACAAGGGTCTAAGGGCGCCGATGACAAGGGATGGCCAACAAAAGGCTAAAAGAATGGAGCACAGTGTGTGAAGCGGATTGAACAAACAAAACTACTGTACTAATCAACTCATGCATCTAATGAAAGGACATCATCCGGATACCACCAAAAACACATGCATAACGCGGCAAACAAATAGCACCTCAACACACTATCGCCACGGATCGGAAAGACATGCAAAGCAGGTCCAAAATAAAGCAACACGAATAGACCTGCAAACTCTTAAACGAAAAAAGAGGAAGAACAGAAAGCAATAAAGGAGAGGAGGTGGGGGGCCGGATCTGAAGTTGCGGCGTGAGGCTCACGGCTTCCCCTCTGAAGAACAACGACGGTTATGGTTTGCTTGGTGGACAAACCACAATGTCGCCGGAATCATCATCGCCTTCACCGGCCAGTCCATTTCCGCATGTACTTGGGGATGGCCAACAAAAGGCTAAAAGAATGGAGCACAGTGTGTGAAGCGGATTGAACAAACAAAACTACTGTACTAATCAACTCATGCATCTAATGAAAGGACATCATCCGGATACCACCAAAAACACATGCATAACGCGGCAAACAAATAGCACCTCAACACACATGCAACAAACCTGTGGCTGCCACGGATCAGGAAAGACACAGCCAAAGCAGGTCCAAAATAAAGCAACACGAATAGACCTGCAAACTCTTAAACGAAAAAAGAGGAAGAACAAAGCAATAAAGGAGAGGAGGTGGGGGGCCGGATCTGAAGTTGCGGCGTGAGGCTCACGGCTTCCCCTCTGAAGAACAACGACGGTTATGGTTTGCTTGGTGGACAAACCACAATGTCGCCGGAATCATCATCGCCTTCACCGGCCAGTCCATTTCCGCATGTACTTGGGGATGGCCAACAAAAGGCTAAAAGAATGGAGCACAGTGTGTGAAGCGGATTGAACAAACAAAACTACTGTACTAATCAACTCATGCATCTAATGAAAGGACATCATCCGGATACCACCAAAAACACATGCATAACGCGGCAAACAAATAGCACCTCAACACACATGCAACAAACCTGTGGCTGCCACGGATCAGGAAAGACACAGCCAAAGCAGGTCCAAAATAAAGCAACACGAATAGACCTGCAAACTCTTAAACGAAAAAAGAGGAAGAACAGAAAGCAATAAAGGAGAGGAGGTGGGGGGGCCGGATCTGAAGTTGCGGCGTGAGGCTCACGGCTTCCCCTCTGAAGAACAACGACGGTTATGGTTTGCTTGGTGGACAAACCACAATGTCGCCGGAATCATCATCGCCTTCACCGGCCAGTCCATTTCCGCATGTACTTGTCTCCCCAACATCCAAATTCAAATATGTTGATGTTGGGTCCTCGTTCGAATCCGACAGCTTCTCTCTCCCCCTTCACAGAGTTCGGTGAACCCATCCGAGAAGAAAGTAGGCTGAGTATGGTGGCTCTCGATGTAGTGGGTGCAGTAAAATAAGCCTGGGTTTGGACGCTCTCGATGTAGTGGGTGCAGTAAAATAAGCCTGGGTTTGGACACGATGTTGGAGAGACAGATCAAGAATTAAGGGGGAGTCAAGTGGAGGATCAGACTCCTAACAAGAAGTTTGAAGTGACTTCCCAAGGGTGTGCCAACAGCCTTGGCACTCTGCATATTGAACCTCTCCAGAACACGTTCAATATACTCAGCCTGACTCAACTGCAAAGTCCCTTAAGCCCTATCCCTGCTGATTCTCATCCCAAGACAAATACAGAAAGAGAGTACATGGCCAAGGTTCCGTATACCTCGACCATTGGTAGCTTGATGTATGCGATGGTGAACACGAGACCAGACATTGACCATGCAGTGGGAGTTGGGAGCAGGTTTGCTAGCAATCCAGGGAAATAGAGCAATCCAGGGAAATAGCATTGGGAAGCAGTAAAGTGGATTATGTGATACTTGAGAGGTACCACTGATTTGCCACTTTGTTTTAGGAGAGGGAAGTTGACAGTGCAGGGATATG
This sequence comes from Vaccinium myrtillus, assembly GCA_016920895.1. Lineage (NCBI taxonomy): Eukaryota > Viridiplantae > Streptophyta > Magnoliopsida > Ericales > Ericaceae > Vaccinium > Vaccinium myrtillus. Next base: position 9,003,168 of record CM029277.1, read on the forward strand.
TGGATGCAAACTTTTCCGGTGATCAGGATACGCGGCGAAGTACCACGGGTTATATCTATACTATGGGTTCAACAGCGGTGAGTTGGGTTTCACATATGCAAAAATTAGTGACATTATCCACGACAGAAGCTGAGTATGTGGCCGTGACTGAGGCTGCAAAGGAGATGATTTGGTTGAAGAGTTTTTTGGAGGAGTTGGGTTTGAAGCAAGAGAACTGTGTTCTTTTCAGTGACAGCCAGAGTGCTATACACCTTGCCAAAAATCCAGTGTTCCATGCCAGGATGAAGCACATTGATTTGAGGTACCATTTCATTCATTCACTTTTGGAGGATGGGGATTTGTTGCTAAAGAAGATTTTAGGGGGGGAAAATCTGGCAGATATGTTGACCAAGCCTGTTACTGTTGAGAAACTGAAGTTGTGCTCAACTTCAGTTGGCCTTCGTGCTTGAAGAGATGATGGGCCTGGAGCCACACCAAGAGGGGTCAGATGACTACGTCCATGTTGATTGAGATTATTTTGGGGTTTGCAGTTGTTTGTTTGCTGATGCTTCGGTTATCTTCAAGTGGGAGATTGTTGGGGTGCAGACAACCTTCAGCAGTGGTCTATCCTAGGGGTCTATGCCCGGAGGGGGGGGGGATCCTCCACAGGGACAACGGGCCATAGGGCCCGACCTATTTATTTAGCATTTTGTTAAATTTTAGGGTTATCAGTTTTCAGAGAAAAACAGAGAGAGGCGAGAGAAAACGCAGGTCTCAGAGAGATTGCAAGAAGACTTGTACTCTTATTTTCGATTTCATAGTGGACAGGTGTGGCTCCCGTGGTTTTTCCTAGCGTTGAGGTTTTCCATGTATATCTTGTGTCTCGTTTTTCTTTCCCGTTTTTCATTACGCACGACTGTTTGTTGTTCCGATTTCCTAATAGTGTAAAGACGGAGAGGTGTAATAATCCAGTCTACACTTACACTTGAAATTTAAAATTCAATAAAACAAAGAAAACATTATTAATCATCGTTTCTACAATGTCAAAATAAGCTCCTCTTTCATTACTAGAGAAGAGCCAAATCCTTAATAGATATGCTAATTGCACACGGTTTGTTTCTGTTTTCCGATTTGTTTGTTGGTAGTTTTTTGGTAGTTTTAGGTTGTTTTTGTTTAGATTTGTGTACTGTGGTGGTTTGATTTAATGCAATTTTTTATCTCTTCATCTAAAAAAAGAAGAAAAAAACACACATTTTGCATGAGTCAAGGTTATTTTTCTTCAATCATGTACTAGAAAAACAGAGAATGAAACCAAATAGTACTAGGAAACGAACAAAAGGTTTTAGGTGCATTACACATGATTCGTGAACTAGTGTTTGGTACACGCGCGATGCTTGTGCAATTGCTACAAAGAAATGCGCTAAAACGAAACCGTGCAAAAGAAAAGTGAACAAAACAACTGAAACAAAAAGGAAATAAAAGAGAACTGCTCTATTGTAACTGCCATATTCATATATATTGTAACTGGTACTCCAAAAGGTGGGATACAATGTCCTCGACAATTTCATTACTAATTTACAGCAGTTGTAATAAGTGAGAAGTAGTAATTCATGGGTTGTTTTGGAAATCTATAAAGTGAGTTAGTTTCAAGATTTGTTCATACCTAAAGAGTTCTCTCACTCTATAGTTAGAATAAACTCAGCATTTCTAAAAATCCGAGTTGTTCGCCTATTTGGATTGGGGCACTACAAGGACCCAAAACCCCGAAATACATCCCCGAAAAAAATTGTGCAAGCGAGAAAGCAGTGGCTAAATATTTGTACAATAGACCCTCGTTGTTTTTAATGAAACGATTTTTTACATAAGGTTCGAAATTAACCACATAGACACACAAAAAAAAAAAAATCCCTAATGCAAAACTTTCCTTTGTGAAGTTTGGATTAGCCCCATAGCCCAAACTAAAATTATATGTAATATATACCACCCTTTTGAATTTTACAAATAATGGAGAATTTCCAAAGATTCTATAGCTTTCGATAATTTAACCTTCAAAAAAATATTTATGAAAAATCATTTTACAGACAAGTTTTGAGTGAAAGAAAAGGAAAATATATTTTTTGCATATATAAAAAAGAAAAACCCTATATATAAGAGGGTTGTAAACGAGTTGAATCAAGCCAATCTTTAGAGTGTGAAAAGAATATTTAAATCTTAGTTTTCCATGTGGGTCTTATTTCTTTTGGAAGAAGGCAAGTAAAATAGGATGAATAGCTATAGAGAACAAAAATGGTTCTCCCAAATTAAAATAAATAAAATGATAGAAAAATAAAGAAATTAGCAAATTCTCATAATAAATAGTATATGAGTGCTAAAATAAGTTTGTACTTACGAATGAACAAACAAAATACATTTGTATGCATGCATGTTCATATAAATGAGCTCTACCTGGTTGAATTAAGCTCCCTCTTTGGTACTTTACAAGCACGTTGTAAATTAACCAAAACGTATCCACAAATATGGTGCACTCTACAACAAAGTGTAATGTGAAGCTTAGCATACTTGTAAATATAATGTGATTTATACGGCGTTTTAACTTTTGAACAACTAGTAGGTGGACAAAAAGGGTCTTTTTAAGTGTGTTATTCATCAATTCATGTGGAGCACACTTGTGAATATAATGTGATTTATACGGCGTTTTAACTTTTAAACAACTGGTTGGTGGACAGAAAAGGGTTGTTTTAGTGTGTCGACATTCATCAATTCATGTGGTGCCACCATGGGCCTACAAAAAGAGGTTCTTTGAAGTTAATTTGTTGTAGTCTACTATATGTATGTGTGCGCGTAGGAAAATGGTACAATACACTACTTCTATTTGGATTTGTAAACTTTGCAGCTATTAAGTTACTTTGAATTCATTTGCTTTTATTTAGAAATGGGAAAATTAGTGAAATGGTCCCTGTAGTTTCACCTGAGTCTCGATTTAGTCCCTCTAGTTTCAATTGCACTCCAACGAACCCTGTAGTTTCAATTTTGGTCGAGTTGAGTCCAATTGATATCTTCCGTTTGCAAAGTTGACGGAAAATTCAATTCGGGGCTTTTTTTTAGGGGTAAACATGACTTTTCGCCCACCCTTCTTCTTCCCCAATTTAACCCTAACCCTAACCCTAAATCAAATCCAATCTCTCTCTCTCTCTCTCTCTCTCTCTCTCTCTCTCTCTCTCTCTCTCTCTCTCTCTCTCTCTCTCTCTCTCTCTCTCCATGGGCTGCTGTGAATCGGCAGCACGACCACCGATGCAACTCGCTTGTGACACACCTTGCAACTCGGCCCACTCGCCACCGCAACTCGGTCCGGGTCAACGTACTCGGACGCTGCGTCATCCTCCTCACCGCCTGATCCCAACTCCTCCCCTCCCTCCACGCCGCCAATGATGGCGTGCTGGAGGTCATGATTACCTCAAATAGGCGGCCCTTGTAGACATGATTGGGGGGCTCTTTCGCCGCTTTCGGATACGATGTAGTATGGGCTGAAGTTGTTGGTGGCTACTTTAAGGTCAAATAGAGAGAATTCAGAGAAGGACGGTACTCCTGCAGCAACTGCCGTGGTGGGAAGAGGGAACTGAGGTGTGGCTGAATGGTGGGTCTGGGTTCTGCTGGTGTTGGTGGTTGTGGTGGTCCTTGTGTTGGTTTTTTCATGCTGCCAACGCTGATTCGCAGCAGCCCATGGAGAGAGAGAGAGAGAGAAATGGAGAGAGAGAGAGAGAGAGAGAGAGAGAAAGATTGGATTTGATTTAGGGTTGGGGTTAGGGTTACAAATTGAGGAAGAAGAAGGGTGGGCGAAAAGTCATGTTTACCCCTAAAAAAAGCCCCAAATTGAATTTTCCGTCAACTTTGCAAACGGAAGTTATCAATTGGACTCAATTCGACCAAAATTGAAACTACAGGGTTCGTTGGAGTGCAATTGAAACTAGAGAGACTAAATCGAGACTCTTGTGAAACTACAGGGACCATTTCAATAATTTTCCCTTTAGAAATTCATTAAATTTTGTGAGATTCGTCGCATTTGCATAAACATTCATAACATCTGCATAAAAATTCATCTCATTTATTTAAAGTTTCTTTATTCATAACATAAGAATCTCATGGATACAAAATAAATATTAGAAATCTATAACCGTATACTATGAATTGATGTATGAAAGTTCCGAGTTCAAGACTAATGTTATGAATTTAAGGCAATTTAAGGGGTGTACGACATACACACCCTAATGGGGTAAGCGTAATACAATTTTCTACAGGGTATGAAATTTCATTATGAGGGTGTTAAAAAATTATTTCTCTCTAGGCCATTAGTTTTTTTTTTTGATGAATAGAGTGAAAATTTCATTCCAACTATGTTATTGTTGTTACATAGGGGAAAGACGTTGGTGACCGGTGAAGGCCTATGCAAAGCTCAACTGTCACGACCTAACTTCAGCCTATAGCGTAAAACATAGTTAATGATCCGCAAAACACAATAGAACTATGCTATCGCCTAAGAATAAAGGCCGGAAACAAGGGTCTAAGGGCGCCGGTGACAAGCAATGGCCAGCAAAAGAATGGAGCACAGTGTGTGAAGCGGATTGAACAAACAAAACTACTAAACAACTCATGCATCTAATGAAACGACAGCATCCAGATACCACCAAAAACACATGCATCATAACGCGGCAAACAAACAGCACCTCAACACACATGCAACAAACTCGTGGCTGCCATGCCATGGATTAGGAAAGACACAGCCAAAGTAGGACCAAAATAAAACGGCACGAACAAACTTGCAAACTCTTAAACGAAAAAGAGGGAAAAACAGAAAACACTAAGAAATCTCGATCAGAAGGGGACGGGAAGAAAGGAAACGAGAGCCAATTGGGATTGGTAAAAATGCAACCACTCATCCGATCAATGGGGGAGGAAAGAAAAGGGAAGGGGAGTTGATCGGTAGGAAAAAGAAACGGAGGGGAGCCACTCGGACGTGGAGGGGGAGATCCGATTGGGGAGCCAAGCGACTAGAAAGGGGGAAAAGAGGGGAAAAGAGCTTGCATGTTTGCACGGCTGAAACTAGCTCGGTTTGCCGGAGATGCCAAAAATGGCCAAAGATCGATGGGCGTCAAGAGCACTAGGGATGACTACATGAAGCCGCCGGAGATGCAAAGAGACTGGTGAAGTAGCCAAAAATGGAGATGGAGATCACCGGAATCATCACCGCCTTCACCGGCCACTCCATTTCCACAAGTACTTGTCTCCCCAACATCCAAATTCAGATATGTTGAGGCTGGGTCCTCGTCTGAGTCCAACAGCTTCTCTCTCCCCCCTTCACAGAGTTCGGTGAACCCATCTGAGAATAAAGTAGGTGAATGTGCAAGTGAAGACAAGTAGCTGTCGATGGATTGTTGGGATTCTTCGAAAATCTTTAATGGCCAAAAAGAACTGGTCAAAACCCACTTCCGAAGAATCCCAACATTCCATCAATAGCTACTTGTCCAGTTCTCTTTGGCCATTGAAGATTTCCGAAGAATCCCAACATTCCATTTATAGTTAATCCTGATTGGACGGGGATGGGAAGAAAGGAAAGGGGAGCCAATCAAGATTGGAAAAAATGCAACCACTCATCCGTTCAACAGGGGAAGGAAGAAAAAGGAAGTGGAGTTGATCGGTTGAAAAAAGAAACGGAGGAGCCACTCGGACGGGGATGGGGAGATCGGATCAAGAGCCCAGCGACTGGAAAGGGGGAAATGAGCTTGCATATTTGCACGACTGAAACTAGCTCGGTTTGCCGGAGATGCCGAAGATGGCCAGAGATCGATGGCTGTCAAGAGCACCGGGGATGGCTGCATGAAGCCGACGAAGATGCACAGAGACCGGCGAAGCAGCCAGAAATGGAGATGGAGATCACCGCCTTCACCGACCACTCCATTTCCACAAGTACTTGTCCCCAACATCCAAATTCAAATATGTTGAGGCTGGGTCCTCGTCCGAATGCAACAGCTTCTCTCTACACCCTTCACATAGTTCGGTGAACCCATCTGAAAAGAAAGTAGGTGAACGTGCAAGCGAAGATAAGAAGTTGTCGATGAAAGAATGTTGGGATTCTTGGGAAATCTTCAATGGCCAAAAAGAACTGGTCAAAACGAAAAGGAATGGAATTAAGATGGTAAACTTTTACTATGAAAAATGTAGAAAATTGTGCATTGGGTCAGGAAATGGGGCTAAAGAAGTGAGTGAATTTATTGTTAGATTTTTCCCAATTAGGGTGGCCCACTAGCCTCCACGTTTGCATAAAGTTTGTTACAGTTGGGACTCCACTAACCTATAAGCCGATTAATAGTAAGGTTCATTGTGATAACTAATTAGAATTATAAATAAAGGAAAACTCTAATAATAAAAGAGTCCTTGATGGATTAGGAGTCTTTTATAATTATCTCTAAGGCCCTCTCCTCTCCTCTCCTCTCCTCTCCTCTCCTCTCCTCTCCTCTCCTCTATAAAAGAATAGAATACCCACCCCTTCTAGATACAGTTTTTCCATCAATTAAAGTACTTGGGTATTCTGTAAGGTTAGAGACAGAGAAAAGAAGGTGAGCCAAGAATTAAGGTGTTTCTAATTAAGGGGTTTGTTCCTTCTAATCTCGATGTTCGTCACAGGTATGTTTATTTTATTATTCTTGAGATGTGTTGAATTCAAGATCTTGATTATATCTGTTTTCCGCATAATAGTTTAAATACAGATATATATTTTACATTTATTCCTTTTCGTTTTGACCAGTTCTTTTTGGCCATTGAAGATTTCCCAAGAATCCCAATATTCTTTCATCGACAGCTACTTATCTTCGCTTGCACGTTCACCTACTTTCTTATCAGATTGGTTCACCGAACTTTGTGAAGGGGACAGAGAAGCTGTTGGATTTGGACGAGGACCCAGCCTCAACATATTTGAATTTGGATGTTGGGGAGACAATTACTTTTGGAAATGGAGTGGTCGGTGAAGGCGGTGATGATTCCAGCTACGTTGTAAGCTTGAAGATCCTGGTCCTAGCAGAGGTGGTGCGGCTGATTTTGCTCTTCGTTTATTTCCTGGAACAAGAAAGTCTAGGCGATGATCAAAAAAATAAAAAATAAAAAAAAATCTAGGCTTCGATATGCACATAAAATAAATGTAGAAACTGATAGCCTGGAGAGAAACAATTTTAATACTCTCATAATAAAATTTCATACCCCGTAGAAACTGTATTACGCTTATCCTATTTGAGTGTATGACGTATACCCTTTAAATTGCCTTAATGTCATAACATCAGTCTTGAACTCAGAACTTTTGTACATCAATTCATAATATATGGTTATTGATTTCTAATATTTATTTTGTATTCATGACATTCTCATATGTTATGAATAAAGAAACTATAAATAAATGTGATGAATTTCTATGCAAATGTTGTGAATGTTTAAGCAAATGGGACGAATCTCATAATTTGTTTTTTATGATTTTCGAAATAAAAACAAATGAATTCAAAGTAATTTAGCAGTTGCATATTTTACACATCCAAATAGAAGACTATAAGGTGTAGAGAGCAAATTACAGACACAAAGACTCTTCTGTGGAAGTATTCTTTTAAATCTGAACCGTTGATTGCCGAATCCAATGGTCACCATTGCTCACAGCACCCTGTAGTGAGTCCCCTCACTACAAGGCCCCCGGTTCCCAATTAGAAGTAGTGTGTTGTGCCTTTTTGCCACACACATGTAGTAGAACACTACAAACTTCAAAGAATGCAATAGAGAGAAAATTTCATTCCAACTATGTTATCGCTATTACATAAGAAAAGATGCTGGTGACTGATGAAGGCCTATGCAAAGCTCTGCTGTCATGACCTAGCTTCAGCCTATAGAGCAGAGCAGAACATAGTTAATGATCCACAAAACACAAAAGAACTATGCTATTGCCTAAGAATAAAGGCCGGAAACAAGGGTCTAAGGGCGCTGGCGACAAGTGATGGCCAACAAAAGGCCAAAAGAACGGAGCACGGTGTGTGAAGTGGATTAAACAAACAAAACTACTAAACATTTCATGCATCTAATGAAAGGACATCATCCAGATACCACCAGAAACACATGCATCATAACGCAGCAAACAAACAACACCTCAACACACATGCAACAAACCCGTGGCTACCATGCATCAGACATAGCCAAAGCAGGACCAAAATAAAAACAACACAAACAAACCTGCAAACTCTTCAATGAAAAAGAGGAAAAAACATAAAACACAAAAAATCCCGATCAGACGGGGTGGGGAAGAAAGGAAAGGGGAGCCAATCAAAATTGGATAAAATGCAACCACTCATCCGATCAACGGGGGAGGGAAGAAAAGGGAAGGGGAGTTGATCGGTTGATAAAAGAAACTGAGGAGCCACTCAGACGGGGAGAGGGAGATCGGATCGAGGAGCCAAGCGACTAGGAAAGGGGGAAAAAAGGGGGAAAAAGAGCTTGCATGTTTGCACGGCTGAAACTAGCTTGGTTTCCCAGAGATGACAAAAATGGCCAGAGATCGATGGGCGTCAAGAGCATTGGGGATGACTGCATGAAGCCACTGGAGATGCACAGAGACCGACGAAGCAGCCAGAAATTGATGGAGATCACCGAACCTCTGCCCTATCTGCGAGATGCTTATTCAAAACAGGAAAAGTAGAAAGCAATAAAGGAGAGGAGGTGGGGAGGCCATATCTGAAGTTGTCGGCGTGAGGCTCTCAGCCTCCCCTTTGAAGAGCAGCGACGGTTAGGGTTTGCTTGGTGGAGAAGAGGGTTTTATTTTGTTAGAGAGAGAGAGAGTCGAAAAAGTTAGGCCATCAGTTAATTTCTACATTTATTTTATGTGCATATCGAAGCCTAGATTTTTTTTATTTTTTTATCTAGACTTTCTTGTTCCAGGAAATCGACGAAAAGCAAAATCAGCCGCACCACCTCTACCAGAACCAGGATCTTCAAGCTTTGTGCCATCGGCCGACACAAACAAGTAAGATAAAGAAGAAACTATGAAAGTCGGTAGGTAGAGAGACAAGTTCATGTTATCTCCTGAAACAGATAAACAAGTTCAAGTTCGTGGATCCATACTATCATGGATGTTATCTCCTGAAACAGATAAACAAGTTCAAGTCCCATATGTGGATCCCTACCGTCATGGAAAATATGAACTTAATTATCTCTCTACCTACCGACTTTCATAGCTGCTTCTTTATCTTACTTGTTTGTGTAGGCCGATGGCACAAAGCTTGAAGATTCTGGTTCTGGCAGAGGTGTCGTGGTTGATTTTGCTTTTCGTCGATTTCCTGGAACAAGAAAGTCTAGATAAAAAAATAAAAAAATCTAGGCTTCGATATACACATAAAATAAATGTAGAAACTGCTGGCCTGGAGAGAAACAATTTTAACACTCTCATAATGAAATTTCACATCCTGTAGAAATTGTATTACACTTACCCTATTTGGATGTGTAACGTACACCCCTTAAATTGCCTTAAATTCATAATGTCAATCTTCAACTCAGAACTTTCGTACATCAATTCATAATATATGGTAATAGATTTCTAATATTTATTTTGTATCCATGACATTCCATATGTTATGAATAAAGAAACTTTAAATGAATGTGATGAATTTCTATGTAGATGTTATGGATGTTTTTGCAAATGCGACGAATCTCATACAAAATTTTATGAATTTCAAAATAAAAACAAATAAATTCAAAGTGATTCAGTAGGTGCATATTTTACACATCCAAATAGAAGTAGTGTGTTGTACCCTTTTGCCACGCACACACATACATATAGTAGAACGTAACAAACTTCAAAGAACCTCTTTTTGTAACACACTGAAAACACGACCCTTTCTTTCCACCAACCAGTTGTTTAGTTGTTTAAATTTTGAAACACCGTATAAATCACATTATATTCACAAGCGTGTTGGGCTTCACACTACACTTCGTTGTGGAGCCCACCATACTTGTGAATATGTTCGGGTTTATAACGTGTTTGGAATAGTACCAAAGAAGAAGCTTACTTCAACCAGGCATTCATGCGAACATGCATGCATAAAAATGTATTTTGTTATTTCATTTGTAAGTACAAACTTATTTTAGCACTCATATGCCATTTATTATGAGAATTTGCCAAAAAAAAAAATTCTATCGTTTTACTTAATTTAATTTGGGAGAACCATTTTTCTCTCTCTAGCTATTCAACCTATTTACTTGCATTCTACAAAAAGAAACAAAGCCCACATGGAAAACCAAGATTTAAACGACACTACTTTTTTTGCCATAGGAGATTATAAGTATTAAGCAAAAATAATTGAAACGAGCCAAATTGAGCCGAATTTTTTACAGAGACCCTTTAAAAAAATATAAAAACAAATGGATTTTTGTCTTTAATCCTGACTAGCGTGAGTGATATTTGGTTATACCATCCATTATCAGGATTTGGCGGTGCTTGACGATAAACTATATATATATATATGGTAACACTTCTCCTATGGACTCTGGGAATCCGGAACTCCATGATCCGAGCATTTTTTTTTTTACGATCCGATCCGTCAAATGTGTTCAGAAGGTGTTTTTAAGGGTCTAGGCATAAAATCTTCAAAAAAAAGTACCGGGAAGGGCTTGATCCAAGCAGTTTTTCGCAAAAACTGTAAATATACAGTTTTTGCGAAAAACTATTTACAGTTTTTGCGAAAAACTGCTTAGATCAAGCCCTTCCCTGCGTTTGTTTTTAAATAATTCCCGCTAGGACCTTGGAAAACACCTTTTGAACACATTGGACGGCTCGGATTTTCCCAAAACAATTTGCAACACAAAAAAAACACCCCCAAGGCTTCAATCCGGGAGTCCGGAGGAGAAGCCCTGGGTGTATATATATAATCGTGATCTCCTAAGGACTCCCTCATGGATCTCCTCCGTGAGGACCACCCCTTTTTAAATTTTCCAGACCAAATTTCGACGATCCGAACCGCTCAATGGGTTTAAAACATGTTCTCCAAGGCCAACGCGAGGAATCACCCAAAAAAAAATACCCGAAAATGGCTATGCGCGCACGCACAAAGGACATGCTCATTTGACCAAATGTTAGTATCAATTTAAGTACCTCAGATGACTAAATAGTACTGTAAGTATTTCGGAAATTATTTACAACCCAACTGAAACATGTCTCAAATTACTTTTTCCTGAGTTTCTGGGCTAGCCCACCTCGACTAATCTCTGGACATCTAATCCACCATCCACTTGCGGAGTGCTATTGAAGTACGTAGGAGAAAAATGTGCGGTCTAATTCACTCCAACGAGGTTGTATATCTTATATGATTATATATACCTTCTCTAATATAGACCCGTCAAACAAACGGTCCATAGTTTATAGTACTACGTGCCTCGGGGTGGGAATTCAAATCATGGTGCAAGTTGAACACCAGTCGTTAAGGTAGTGCAACTGATTCCACAATGTCACCTAGCTAGATTAGGTTTTGTTGGTGTAATACATAATCCTGCTTTGGTCAAGTTGAAAGAAACACCTGCCATTATCAAACAACGTTGTCTTTTGCCATCTCAAAAGCAAATCGGACAGCAAAATTAATGTACTAGAAAACTTGTTCATATGTTGTGATTCTGTTAAGGCAGCATGCTTTTGTCTTCCGTGTGAAGAGAATTCACTGGTATTTAAATCACATTCAATCAGAGATTCAAATCATGCCTGCATATTCCCTAAGAGTATTATGTTGCAATTTGCCAAATACAAAGAGCCTTTGGAACTGAACTCAGAACAACCTCATTCTTGCAGTGTGCTTTGCCAACTAAAGTTTGTTGCTGTTATCGAGTAGCAACGTTTCAACATGTTCCAATCGAGTTTCAAGTAAGGAAATCCATGGAAAAATCGCGGAAAAGATATTTGAAGTGGCTATACCAATGGAAAGATGACTACTAACGTGTACAACGAAAAGTTAATGAAGGGCTGAATTACTATTATCTCCATTTCAAAGGGTAACTTATGTAAGGTTATTTGTTACTAGTTTGGTAGGTGAGAATCCCAGAGGTCAACCTCCATCGCACCATAACAGAAGCACAAAACATATGATATATAGAACTCAAAACAGGTCATTTTCTCCATGACAACTAGATATCCACTGGTATTTCATAACTTGATACAAGTCCATACAAACATCATCCATTTACATGCAGGTATTCCATATTACACTAATGCATAATGAGGGAAGTATCCCGAACCGATACACACCTGAAAAAACTCAACTTTGACCATTGAGCAGAATGTCCGTCTTATTGAAACCAAATCTGAAAGACTTTTTCCCAGTGCGGTCCAAAGGGATTCTACCTTTTCTTGGTGCTTCACAGGAAAAGATGAAGACTCACTATATTGTCTACCGTTAACCAGCAATTTCATTCGCTAGGTGATGCATTCTTCTTGAACAAGGAATAGGCATCACTGTATATGGCCACCGCATTCGAAAAAACAGCGAGGACAACCATGACAATGCATAAGATCTTGTCCTTCCTTGTTGCTATGCTGTGCCGATCCCTGAAACCACCGAAACCAAATTTTATTGCAAATATTGTAACTTTATGCTGATAATTCAGGGACTAAAACATTTTCAACATATCAGCCATTGACACTTAAAATCTTGAACTAAAAAAAGGCCAATTTAGATAACTTCAAAATTCACCTTCGCAAGACGTTAACTTAAACTGGAAAAATAAGATCATTTCAGTTCCACAAAATTTTTTTAAGTTGCATTAGGACAATCCATTCACCTGTAAATGCTACTCTTATGGAACATACAACAGCTCATCCAGCATGTGATTAAAACCAATACCAGTTTAACAAGCCCAACGCCCCTGTTTTTGAACCTTGAAAAATCTCTAATACCAAACTCGTAAGACTATTACAGCACGAAAGAAGGTAATGTACCTGAGAGTAATGGCAGAAGGAAATATGAACCCAATGCAAACTGCAGCAGTTGCTCCAGTGAATTGGAAAGCATCCCATATGCTGGGAATGAAGTTTGCACCCAAAAAGATGAGACTAATGAGTCCACAGCTAATCAATGCAAACCTCAGGTTGTCAGATACCAAAGGCCTTGCATGTGGGAACAAGAGGCCATCCATGTTCAACCGTAGTGGATAGAAAACAATGGGAAAGACGAGCATGAGGTGGGCCGCATAGCTAACACGCACAACATCATTAAGCAAAGAACCGTATGGAATGCCTAGGTCAGCATCAAAGTTGGCCAGCACATCATCAAGAGTTCCATCACCAAAGAGTAGGAACCCAAACAAGCTTGTCATCACGTATACACTTGAGCAGAGAGCAAGAGAGGATCGCACAACTGATTTTATCTGTGTGCTGTCTTCGAGTTCATTGTCTATTGAGTGAACTGCAAAAATTCAAGGTTCAAGAAAAGTTAGCCAACCTTTGCGAATTTCCAAATTAGAACATGAAACTTCATTTTTGGATTGAGATAAAATGGTGAAGTGGAACTGTACCTCAACCCAGTTGCAATATAAAGTGATAAAATGCTCTTTTTTTGTGAAAGAACTACTTAAATTTCACAAGAATTGAGTGTACTCCATAGATTTCATTTGGCATATTCCATTCAGACATTACCAAAGAATCTCTGCAGTTGCATAGTTTCAATTATAATGGGATCACAACCAAGAAGTCAAACGGAAAACTTCCATAAGAATTCAGATGAGCCAGATATAAGGGGCCATGAGCGCGGTGGGAACAGGCTTTCCAAAAAGCCAGTCTGGGCCTGGGTCAGAATAGAATGAAAGCGAAGTCCAACATCGGCTGGTTACCAAAATAATATGAAGTATATAAGCATGAGGGTACCCTCACTTCATGAGCTAGCTTTTGGGGCTGACTGCTACCCAAGACCATGTAACAGTGTCAGTGCTAATTCTTTTTCTTATTTTTCTGCCAGGAACCTTCGATCCCGGTACAGTACGTAAAGTAAGTGTTATTTCAACAACAACAAAGAAAACCAGCCATCAGAACAAGGATGAACGCAGGATTGAGTGTGGGTTGGACGAACACTATAACAAAGATTTTGTTGGGCGGGCAAACCTATATAGTTGTAAAAATTTTAAAAAATTACTACTACATTTTAAAGAAAATTTTAAAACTTGGGTGGGGCGGTCGCCTAGGCTAGCGCGCCCTTGCATCCGTCCTTGCATCAGAAAGCGCGCCCTTGCATCCGTCCTTGCATCAGAAAAGCATACGCATATTTAGGATTTGAGAGACAACTAAAATAACTGAATTGATCTCAGGTTGATCAGAAAGAGCATACCCAAAGCCTCACCATACACAATGAACTAAATTCAGTAAATTTCACATACTGGGTTTCAACAGGTCAAGTTTTAAATGCTAATAGTTTTAACATCAACCAACAAAAATACAACATGCTAGGAATAGATGGGATATATAAATGAAAAATCAGTCTGCATACCGTTGTAGTGGCAGATATATGCCGTGACGAGAACAGGTACTACAGTAAAGAGATTCAAGAACGATGTCACATCAGTAACATCAGGAAGTAACCTAGGCATCGAAATGCTTCCGTTTATCAACTTGATAACAGTGATTCCAACTGTAATAACAAGGAAGACAACTGCGAGGGCAACTGATAAGGCAGATGTAAATCTCAATGAATCTGCAACCAAATGAAAAGGCACCTATGAGGATCAGATCATAGAGGCAAAAAAATAATAGGTGAAATTGCAATAAAATTTGCTGATAAACTTATCCAGGAAAGGAAAAACTCAATCATAATAATAGAAGTACATGTCGAAGAAGAATGTACATAGGCAAAGCAGGAGCTTAAATACAGATGAATATACATATCTCAAGACGGAGAAGAACTAAATATTACAAGAAATTATCAAGATGAACACTCTCTTTTTGCTCCATTTCTAAACTAAGCAAATACATTTCTTAAGAAATGTCTTCAATCAGTAAGATTCCCCAAGTTTAAGATTCCCTAAGTTTAACTCTTTCTTCGATAAATGAATCAGGTTATTACCCAAACTTCAGTGCACAAAATCAGTTACAAATAACTATCAAATTACATGATAATTCATAAATGCAGCAATATATGAAATCTTGACGAGACTTGATCCAACTAGACTTCAACTTGTGGTGGTTTAAAAGGAATAAGACATATGTAAGCAAATGAGACAGCGTCACGTGAATCTCTTTCCTCTTAGCACAAACTCCCTATCAGTAACTTTTGCTCCCGAAAGGAAATGACTGACCTATACGCTTTAAGCATGCCAATGGAGCGAATACAGCAAGGGTTGTGACGAGAAGTACAAACGTACGACTACTCCACCAGTACACTCCGAACCACCCTTCTAGCACACCAGCATGGTGAACTCCACTTGAAGTTGTTCCAGAGAGCACGTCGCCTGCAATCAAAGAAACATCCAATAAACTACGTGGAGCAAATTAAAAAATATGTGACTACCACAAATTACACATCCCCCACCCCCAACCCAAACAAGCTGATAACCCAAACAAGTTATACATTAGCTATTAGCTCTCATCAAGCAGTCATCTACATCCTATGAAACGAATCCGAATGACAAAATGTTAGGAATTAAGCCTAGTTACCTATGATAATCATGTACACTATAAGCACACCAACATTATTAACAAGAACACAGATTTGCAGCGCAATCTTCCCAAACTTTCCAAAGGCATCCCCCATAACACCTCCGTATGAAGTCGATTGCCCCACCCTGCTGAATCTGAGCAACATCTCGATTGAAGCTTCTGTGAGGAAAGCCATAAAGATGATCATTGCAATCCCAAGAACAAGACCCAAAGCTTTCATAGTTGCAGGCAAGGCCATGATTCCAGCACCCACAATGGTGGTGGACAGGTTAAACACCGCCCCCGTGAAGGAAGCCCCGTCAAACTCATCAAATCTGGTATCTTCCTCTTGCTTAGTGGGCAACAGAGGCACTTTCTCATCAACAACATGTTTACTCTTTCGCGACTTCTTCTCTTTTGTTGGCTTAAGGCTTCCAATCGTCATTGAAAAATCAATTAACTCCCCGAGTATAACAAATCTACGAATTATACCTGAAAAATGGCTCAAACTTCTAGGACTTTATTCTCCAGAAATCTGTAACAAATGGAGGGGCAAATGAAACCTTAAGCTTTACAGATGTGGTATTAAATACGCAACACAGTGAAGCTTTTTACACTAATGAAACTCAAACATGTAAAGCTAAAGATACAAGTAATAAAATTGATTATATGGGATCAATCAAATAAAAAAAATGAACATATTCAAAGACCCAAACAGCCAAAATTCCCAATATGCAATTAGAACGGTAAGAGTCGAACAAATAGACAACTTACCCTAAACACCTCCAAAAGCAATTGAATCCCTCAATAGAACTGATTGATATCAAGAATCACAGCAGGAAAAGGGCTTCCAAGAACAACCCAGAACCCCAAACCTTAGGTTTAAAAAATATGGGGGGAAAGGTCTAAAGGAAGCTATGAGAATATATAAATCTACCTGAAATCGTTTGAATTCAATTACAAAATCGACCAATAATGCAAATTGAAGCAGAAGCTAACGAAAGGAGAGAATCAATTCAAGACCCACAAAATTGAGCGACCTCAATTGGGCTTTGAAGTCGACAGAAAGAATCAAAAGGGGTGATTGGTGTCAAACCCTAAGAATCTGAAACCAGGACCACACAAATCGAGGGATTGTGGTTTTTTGTGAATTCTAAAGCTTTGGCCCCATATAAATAAAGAAGGAAACAGGTAGCTTCACGTAAAGTTAAAACAATCTTCTATTTGCATACGTACATCTTTTTCTGGCATACGAATTGACTGAAGCAACAATAATGCAGCAAGATTCACGCGCGACGACAAAGACCCTCGATTTGGTGGGATTAATGTGGGTTTGACGTCGTCGACGCTGTGAATCGAGAATGAATTTGGGTTTCTTTCTCTTTCTTCTCTGATTGAAGTTGAAGGAAAACCAATGAAGTTCTTCTCGGTTTTATATTGGAGATAGGGTAGCAACCTTAACAGTCCTGGTTGTCGCCTTAGCAATCCTGGTTGTGATACCGTTAGCATTTTGGTGGGAAACAAAGCACTCAGGGAAAGAAAATGGAAAGGAGAGAAAAATAATTGAATTTCCATCCACAAATCAACACTTGCTAAAATCACCTGTTGATTTTAGCAAACAATTGATTAATATAACCATTGGCATGGTTGATGTTCGGAATGAGCTCTATCAAATAAATGTTTCAAAGTGGACCTGATATGGGCTCGGAAAGTTATAATCTGCACGAAGTGCAGTTAGCTTCTCCATTTCGGTCACATGTGGTATTCTTCTTTAGTTTTTCTTTTCCTTTACTGGTTTGATTATTATATTGGTGTTTTGACTTGGGCAAAAAACAAAGTATGTGGTGCATTTTCGCAATTCATTTTTGTTTTAGAAAAAAATTATCACAAATTAAAAGAACTCATTGATATTTATTAATTTGTAAAAAAAAATTAAACTTTTTTTTGACAAAAGTACCCTCCTTGGTGGACAAACATTTTTAGATGAAGGTAGTAATTTGAGGGGAGGAGGGGTTCAATTGGGAAAGATAACTAAAATCAATGTGCTTGGAGAAAAACAAAAGTGGCCTGACAAATTTGCCTATAGGTAAAACTAGTGCCAAATATAGCATCGAGAATACTTGTAGCTACATATGGCACTCCATATGGCTCACTATTTTTTTTTATTGGCTCCATATCATTCACATTGGAGCCCTACTTTTGAATTATAGCAATAACACATGAAATAGCACACCATTGAAGAGGCTCAAGTTAAATTACTACAATAGGAATCGATGTTATTTCATCAGTTCGAACCTAGAATGTCCCAGTATCTAAGTACCGATATACAATCAACTGCGCTAGAGCCCTAATCCCTAAGGCCCGTTTGTCAGACGGATAAGATTTTACGTGGATAAGAAAGAAGGACGGATAAGAGGTGGATATGTTATAAGGGGGAATTAATTAAGGAGAGGGGATTAGCTTATACTTGGTTTGAAGAGTACATAGTTTATATGAGTGGATAAGAGTGGATAAAGTGAAAATTACTTGATTACCCTCAATAAATCATTGGATTCTGAATACAAAAAAGGTTTGAGAGGTAAATCGGTCTTTTCCCCCACCTGAATAAGCTAGTCCTAAGTTGGGGGGTGTGATAAGTTAAGACCCTTGGAGGGAGATAAGCTCTCTTCCCCTCCCTTCTCCGGCCCTCTTCCTTCTCCTCTTCCCTCCCTCCCTTCTCCTCCTCCCTTATCCCTTCAACAAACAGGACTAAGTATGTTTAAATTTTCTATTTGAGTTGTAAATACACCATTTAGTGTCCAGAAAGAAATGGTAATTAAGTTGGCAATGATAATTATAACTTAATAGCATTTGAACTTGATTTTAAAAGGCAGTTGGTTTAAAAAATGAAATGAGAAACTTCAACTCACGCACGCCACATCAATCATTCGATAAATTCAGATGTGGCTTGTGAAAATTAAACACTAACTGTCTGATTAAACTAATAATTGGATTAATTTCATACTCAACTTATTTGGAGTGACTACTTAAACTAGACGTGCAATATAGGCTGCCAATTTAACCTTTGTCAATAAATATACTCCCAATTTCGAAAATCTCACCGCCTACCTATTGAACAAAAGATTTTACACGTGATTATATATGGAGCTGGCTACACGTAGGGAACGTGTTGAAGATTATATAGACGTATATTTTGAGCCTGTTGAATTAAGAAGGTAAAAAAATAAAAGTTTTTAAAATGTTTTACCAAGCATAATGCATGCATTCTAGTGTAAGAATCGATTTAGGGGTCCTTTGGGTAAAAAATAATAATAATAATAATTCAATAAACCACAGAAATTTGGATTATTTTTGTTTTTAGTGAACTTTTTAAAAATTTTGATCATAGTTTTATATTTTTTGGCCTTGTTCGTTTTGGTTTTCAAGAACCGGTTTTCTCAATTATTATTCAATTATTACCCCTATTTTTAAATATTATTTTTATTTTTCTCTTTATCTCTCTCCAATCATTAATACCTATTTTTTTAATTATTATCTCTATTTCTCCCTCTAATCATTACAAAAATCAAAACTCAAAACACAAACCAAACACAACCTTTAGGTTCCTATCGTCTAGACAAACCAATAAACCACAAAAAATCAATGAAAAACTAACAAATGAAATTTTTTGTTTGGTTTTTTTGCTTGTCCTTCTTCAAATTTTTTTTTAATTTGTTAGTTTTACGCCAATTTTTTGTGGTTTTTTGGTTTGTCTTTGGATTATTTTTTGTTTTTATTCACAAAACTTTAAGTTTGGTTAATAATTTTATACTTTTTAGATTCCTATCGTCAAGACGAACCAAGAAACCACAAAAAAACAACGTAAAACTAACAAATTCAAAAAAAAATTGAATAAGAACAAACAAAAAAACCAAACTGGTTTTTTTGCCCAAAAGACCCCTTAAAGTAATACTACTATTGTGCGACATTTGAATACTCTCACACGAATGTGATTCCTCAATTTCTTGTGACCATACATTTACGAGATTCACGATTAAATATATAAATTCACATCGATACGTGGTTATAAATGAGTTGGGTCTCCCCATCATGTGACGGTCCCGTTAATGAACTCATTACTCGCCATTGCACCACACATAACCACAAATCGATATCAAAATGTTGGAAAACAGTTTCACCAAATGCAAACATCACAAAGAAATAAAGGCAGTACTTCTCAGCCTAATTCGGTTGGTTGGTGAATTTGCTCCTCACACCATTTATCAGAATTCAATTTTTTGGATGAGGTCTCAGGAAAGTAATTTCTTTTGAATCTTACAAATCCAGCGTGAATGTTGCGCTTAAATTGGCCCAGACACCTGACCGTCGAAAAAAAAAAAAAGGATAAAGAAGTACTACCACTTATATTTTATGGTGTGAAGGCTATCTGGACGTCACCATTGGTGAACCCCATTAATAAGTTTGTCGCGTAATAAGTAATTAGGCACTAATGAAAGTTAATGCCACCATTAATTAATGATAAAGGATCTCATACTAGACAATCACGTACCCTAATCAAATTATTTTCTTATGTAACTAAATAAACATGTGGTTATCGTAAGGACAACTGTAAAACTGCTGAGGTGGTGGTGAGCATCGAATCTGGGAAATGTGATTAATGTTGATTTCGTCAATTCGATGGCCATGACCTCGAGTTGGAGCCGTAAGATGGTACGAGGCATTAACCTTCAAGGCGAAATTGGCTTTGACAGCCCTTAGTGATAACGTAGAAAGCCATATCATGGCTTTGAAGGGAAGCCATAACAATGACTTTGAAGAAAACGGGGGCACGTTGTCCCTTAAGGGACAGGATGCGTGCTTACTCCATCCGAGCAATCCGTGTCCGGCGATCAATGGCGCAGATCTGCTCAAACCCGCACGAATCTGCATTGTCCATTACCGAACTGATCTATGCCGTTGATTGCTGAACACGGACAGCCCAGATGAGGTCAGCACACATGATGTATGTTAGAATAATCACCACACGCACACAATAATCAATACGAAAACAGTAAAGAATCAACACAGGAATTTACGTGGTTCCCCAAGATCGGATACCTCCACGGGAGCGAGAGTGAGTCTGTATAATATGATCAAAATCGGCTAGGGTTTTTACAATAGAGAGTTTATATATCCCTACTATATTCCAACCCTAATAATTCCGTACCGTACCGCCCCCCCATTGGAACTCCTTGGTACCTCTCCATATGAGCCACAAGTTCCAACAATCTCCACCTTGGCGAATAACCTCACCCATTCAGAAGACAAAACCATTTGGATCCAACTATTAGGGGGGACGTCTCCTCTCTATCACCTGGAGACGTTAACCTAGTCCAAGCAATGCTCGAACTTGTCCACAGTCACAATCTTTGTCAACATGTTAGCTGCATTCTCAGAAGTGTGCACATTTTTCCAATATCAAATCACCCGAAGCAATCAACTCTCTCACCTTGTGAAATCTCACGTCAATATGTTTGGTCCTCGCATGATACACCTGGTGCTTCGCCAAATAAATGGCACTCTGACTGTCACAGTACAACTGCACTCTGTCTTTATTTGTCTTTAATTTTGGTTCTACTAACCCATTTTTTGGTTATAATCAGGAGTAGGAGTAGAAGTAATTTAGAATCCTACAATCGATTTCGTTCTTGAAGATTGGCGTTCGCCTCACAACACCGATTTTCATTTATGTGTCTATATATCACTCGAAGATTAACGGAAGTCTCATTCGTTTGTCTTCAATTATTTCCATCCATTTCGCATTTGATTCGATTGCCACATCGGTGAAGTCCTGAAATATGGCGAGAAACCACGTATTTGCAACCGCATTGCCCTTGTTTTTATTGTTGACTATGTTTCCCGAAATCTCTGTCAATTTCAATCGAGGGAAAAAATAGGTAAACAAATGATCTGCTAGTATTGGATAGGATCCAACTCCTCTAATTGCTTCGATAAATGATACTAAACAGTTCTATTTGGGCAGTCGTGGGCCTATTTTGGGTTCACTTGTACGTAGGTGCAGGGACGGATACAAGGGGGCCAGGGTCACGTGCCCCCGCTGACTCCTCTCCCCCCGCTGATCCCGCTCAAAATTTCAAAAAAAAAAAAATATTATATATACATTTAGCTTAATTATGTAATATAATGCTATGTTTAGCAACACACTCATATATATCTCAAAATAAAAAATGTAGAGTTAATTTTTTGCTTCAACTTTCGTTGGCTAGTTCATTTATAATTATTGGTTTATAAATTATATGTTTATTTGAATATATCTTTTGATTTTCTTTATTTTTAACCGTCGTGGGGAATTTTTTTTAAAAAAAGTTATCAATAAACCATATCGATCATTCTAAAGACTTGTTAATGTCAAGGTAAACCATACTTTAAAAGTTTTGTCTAAGATCGTGTGCTCATTTTTTGATTTTATCAAAAGTACGCATTATAAACTGTAGCCCATAATGAATGTCTTAATTTAGCAAGATCATTTACTAAGAAAAAAATTCCACGATTATAATTAATAAGGTGCCCCCACTAAGGTGAATTCCTGGATCCGTCCCTGCGTAGGTGAACTGATCATCTTTTTGCAAAATCGTTAGCTTTACGTGAAAAATAGGTGAAGATAATCCGGACTATTGATTGCCGAACGGACAACCGTTATGGCTCATTACACCCTTTACTCACAACAGGCCCCCAAATTCCAGAAGCATGTGCTTTGAAAAAACAAAAACAAGATTGCTCGGATATTGACATGCATCGAAATGCATTTCAATATCAATAATGTACTCCCTCCGTTCCAAATTGCTAGTTTTTCTTTCTTTTTTTGGATGTCCCAAAATGCTAGTCCCTTTAAAAGGCAAACTAAAAAAGCTTTTTTAGTTTTCCAAAATTGTCCCTAAAAAGTAGTAATTATTGTGTTGAAAAGGTAGAAAAGAAGGGCAATCTAAGAAATTTACCCTTCACGATTTGAATTTGAACCAATCATTATTTGTCCCCTTAATATTTAGCTTCTCAAAAGGGGCAAGCAATTTGAAACAGAGAGAGTATAGTGAATGACTTATTTCTATAATGATGTTTGTTTATTTTTAGAGAAATGTTGATGTCCGACCAATCTACTTTTTATATGAATTACTGCAATAATGTAGGTTTTTATTACAGAAGTAGGCTCAAAAGTAGGCGTGCATGCTGCCCAGAAGGAGATGATGCACCCTAGTAGATATACAAGTCACCTAACCCAATAGCTCATTTGTAACCCAAAAAAATTTGGACAAGTGGGCATGAGAAAATAATAAATATTTGTCATCCATAAGATATGTTCGAATCTCACAAAGGCCAAACAAACATCCCAAACCTTAGAGGCACCGGAGGGTTTGACCGGTCGTTAATTTTTTAGATGAAACAACCAAAATATCCGTCTATCAAAACCAAATGGCTCATTTGTAGTCATCGTGATGATGATCACTGAGTGGATATACAAGTCACCTAACCCAATAGCTCATTTGTAACCCAAAAAGAAATTTGGACAAGTGGACATGAGAAAATAATAAATATTTGTCATTTATAAGATATGTTCGAATCTCACAAAGGCCAAACAAACATCCCAAACCTTAGAGGCACCGGAGGGTTTGACCGGTCGATAATTTTTTAGATAGCGGAATCAGTCGAAGTGTGCAAAAACTGACCAAAATATCCGTCTATCAAAACCAAATGGCTCATTTGTAGTCATTGTGATGATGATCACTGAGTGGATATATTGTCACCAAGTTTGACAATGACAGAAGCCAGGGCGTGTTCCGGTGTTTGGATGCAATCCATTAGTGGACTCAAGCTCAGATGTGAATGTTCCAATGTACTTATTGACAACCACCTTGTGCTACTGCGATCTATTCAGTATTCATGAGACAGCTATTTCTGAAGGCTCTAGATTTGTTCAATCAGACATGAAGTTCAATTATGCAACTAAATAAGTTTATAGCCATTAACGCATTTAGTTGGCATTGCATTATTTGGATGCACATATGGGATTATCGTTTTGAGAAATGTTTTATTTAAAACTGGACTTGTATATATCTCATCAACTATTCTCACAAATAGTAATAAGAGTGTCAGGTCATACGGAACTTTTGTTCTGACTTTAAATGAGGCTTCGCTAGTAAACGGTGAGATTTTTTTTATAGAATTAGTCGGGGTGAGCGTAAGATGGCTCAGACATCCGGTTATATGATTATTTGTACTAATTTAGGGATGTTTGGGCCAGTTTGTGGGCACCTCGACTATATTTGAGGCCCTAAAGTTAACCAAGTAAACCCTCCAATGGCCTCAACGTTTGGCCTCTGTTGGATTCAAAATGCAATCTCATAGAGGACAAACACTTATTCATTCAGAAAATTACCACTAGGTCTAGAAGATCAATCATTAATTCCCACTAAGGATACACTCAATTTTTAATTACCTCTAAGTACAATCTCATTATTAATATTACCGTTCTACCCTTGAAACACATATTTACACTTTACTCCACCTCCCACTCCCCAACGGCCCAACTCCACCCACCATCCACTTCCGGCCGACGAACTTTTCCGGTCGGCAAACTTTTCCGGCCGGCAAATTTTTCCGGCGACTGTAAACTTTTCCGGTGACTACAAATCTGTATTAATAAAAAAAAAAAAAAAACTGTGAGTAAAAAAAATAATGCGAATTTGTAAAAAAATACTGCGAATTTTTAGAAGATTGAAAAACTCCGAAAAATATATCCCAATCAACAAATTGTCAACCAAGAAATGCCAAAATGATCGACTTCACCCCACAAATACTGACGCTCTGCGTAACCTAACGCGAAATTTCAAAAGATTGAAAAATTTTGCAAAATTCGCACCCTGCGAATTTTTCCCAAATACATTACCACCCCTTTGTTCTGCCCTGATGCGTGTAATATAAAGCATTCACAAGCAATGGCAACTCATATTAAGAAAGAAAGAAAAAAAAAAAGAGGCAAATATCCCAGAAATTTGCAAAATTCGCACCCTGCGAATTTTTGCAAAATACATTTTTAATTATTCCTTTGACTTAAGTTTGAAAATTCACAGTGATATGATTCCCAATTTGTATATGTATGCCTTGTTCGGAGAAATTCGCACCCAAAAATTCGCAAAGAATAATAGAATTTGGCAAAACAAACCTTAACCCCAATACAGGACAGAATGAGAGCAATTGAAAAACCCAAAAACAAAACCTTAAAAAGGAGGAGTAAATTGACGGACCTAGACATGGCAAGGATCGATATTCAATGGGGTGTTGAGGAATAATAACGTGCAAAGGCGGTGGATTTTGGTTGTTGCGAGCATTTTCCGTTAAGCATGAAACAACGACGATTCATCCGAGATTTGCTCTCAAGCTCCGTCGCCGCCACCGTTTCGGGACAGGTTCAGAGAGGGAGAAGTCGGTGACTCGCGTTAATGGGTCTGGGACAAATCGAAGAGAGAGAGAGAGAGAGAGAGAGAGAGAGAGAGAGAGAGAGAGAGAGAGAGAGAGAGAACAAGGAAAGGACAGGAGGGTATTTGCACAGGAAGAGAGAGAGAGAGAGAGAGAGAGAGAGAGAGAGAGAGAGAGAAAGAGAGAGAACAAGGAAAGGACAGGAGGGTATTTGCTTTGTTTTTCTCTGTTCTAATCCCAACGAATGCAGTTGGACAAATGGAAGGATGACACATGTCACGCATTAAAGCTGGCATGTGCGAGTGGAGGGTAAAAGTTCAACGGGGAGTGACACGCATTAAAGCTGGGGGTATTTTCGAAATCTGAAGATGGTTTTACCTTACCGGTGCAAATCCATTTTTTGCTGGACTTGGATGTAAATATGGGCCGCGTTTTTGACCAGCCCGTAAATCCCTCTTTACCTTACCGGTGCAAATCCATTTTTTGCTGGACTTGGATGTAAATATGGGCCGCGTTTTTGACCGGCCCGTAAATCCCTCTTATTCATTTCTCATTCCCACTTGGCCAAACTCCTTAGAGTTTGAAATAAAAAGAGTGAGTTCTAGATGAGTTGAGAGCCTCTTTTTCTTCTCAGAGAGAGAGAGTTTTCCAGCCGCCCTCCCCCCTCTTTCTTCCCCTTCCCCAGCGGCTTCTACCTCTTTTCTCCTCTCCCCATCTTCTCTTCCCTCCATGGTTGTGTGGTGGCCGAGACTCATCCTCAGGAGAGAAGTTTTCCCACCAGCCCATCATTTTTGGATGGTAGTGACCCAGATCTGGGTTGTTTTGCCTTCCGATTCGATCATCCTCGACAACGGATTTGTGCATTCTCCAGCATTGGCTTCAGTGGAACCAGGCTTCAGGTTGAAAAGATAACTAAGGATGATGTCATGGACAACATCATCAATAGGGATTGGATTTAGGATGCCTATTTATTTTTGTTTAACTTTTTCTTCGACTTCCACCAGATTTGCGGTATCTGTAGTAACCCAAGTCACTACGTCCCCATTGTGAACATTCTATAATTTGTATTGAGATTGGAACTGTACAATTTATTGAGATTATTTAGTAGATCATTTATGTAAAAAAATTAAATTAATTAAATATTAGAAGTCATATGGTCGGATTACCATTTATATGGATGACCAATATCATTTGGAGAATACACTGTAAGACAAATTTGTATCAATTGTGTGTCTATCAATCTCTGATTATCGTAATTTTTGTACCCATAATGTGCTTAATATTCTTTAAAAAATGAACAGTTTCGATCCTAAATAAAGATTTCAGAAGGCCCTACAATTAAGGTCACTACGAGAATGTAGTGACTTGGGTCACTACGGAAACCCCAAGGCCGACTTCCACCACCATTTTTCCTTCTTAAACTCTTTGCATTTTCTTTTTCTTTTTCCCCAAACTTTCAAACAGACCCTAAAAAAATACGTTTAGTTTTCAGTTCTTCGGTTCCTGGATCTGTAGAGTGCATGGCCTCTGGCCCAAGACACAGGCCCATACCACGTAGCCCACTCATGGCTCCACGTCATGGTCACGTGCTTAATTTGAGATTTTCAAGGCGCACTAATTAGTTACACTCATCCAAAATCTCTCTCTCTCTTTCTCTCTCTCTCTCTCTCTCTCTCTCTGTACAGCGCGAAGTTTCTCAAAAGGTACAATTCGCACCGATCGTTTTCAGATTTCTGCTTGTTATCTACGGAATCATATGGCCATATTTTGTAATTCTCAGTAAAATTCCTCTACTCTCTCTCCTCGATTAATCGGGAGAGTGTGTGTGGTTTTGATTTGGTATGTTCAGTAAATCTCTTCATTCATATTGCAAGTTTTGTTTGGAGTTAGGTACTTTATTTGGTTAAATTCTTCGAATCGAATGGAAATCAATTGCTGATTAGGTTGATGTTTCTGTTTGCGTTTGTTCTTCCGGATTTGGGGTGTCTGTAGCCATTTTGGGCATTTTCTGATGTTTTTTTTTTTTGAAAAAAATCTGATAATGGAAGTATGAAACATAGAAAATACATCTGCATATGAAGTCGCAGTTTTTTTTTTCCCGGTAAATATATGAATAAATGGTTAGGTTTGGATTTTGCAATTTTTAGCTAGTTTTCTCTAGAACTGAGTCGAATAGAATCCGAATTCACCATTGTAAAGTATAAGCAATATAAATTTCAAGTGTGTCCTGGTTTACAATGAACTCACTGATTGTACGATTCGGATTTGACATGTCTATAATTGTTTCATTTGTTTGTGTCTTCTAAAGGAACGAATAAATTTTTGTTTGTTTTCTAAAACCTCAGGCAGGGTTTGGGAATTGCTATCCCTTGGACTGCTTATTCTGAAGTTTGGATTATAGAAAAGGATAGGATATTTATTATAAATAGAATCCCGTTTGACAATCTAGGCGAATGCCATAATTTTCATTCCGTCAGGAGGCTGGGGCATGGTCTTTTCATTTCATCTCATAATTATTTTAGCTATTACCTCAGTAATGAAAATGGATTAGAGTACCCTCACAATCTCGTAGTGGAAAATGAAACTGTTAACGAACTAGTTGCACTGGGCTTTGACGGTTGGAGCATATGATTATGTGAAGCCCTAGGTTAGCATTAATTAGAAGGTCTAATATTGACCACTTCGGCTTATGGCGATGAAAGAAGATCATGGAGGATTTATATAAACATGTGAATTCTCATGTCGTGGACTATCCCAAGACAGTTCTTTTACTTTTTATTCCATTTAAATTCTTCTTTATTAGTATGCTTAAGGCACGTGGAATTAAAACTTGTGTCTTCCTGTTTCATCACCTGGATTACGTGCTTTGTGTAGCATTCAGATCGAATGACTGTAAAATTACGTCAATACTTTCACATATTATCAGTGACGTAGGATACATCTTTAGTTTCACCCACCTTATGTGTTAGCTATTATCAGTGATGTAGGAGACGTCTCTAGTTTCACCCCACCTTGTGGGTTAGCTAATATGTTTCTAATTGATTAATTGATTTTGTTTGGGGGGGGGGGGGGGGGGGGGTCAACTACATATTTTGCCTTTTATGGTGACACAGCGTCCTTGTTCATGCTATTTTGCAGTGTCCATTTTTTGGTTGGCCTCTTGAGCAATTCATTTGCTCTTAATGGTGAAATATATTTGATGGTACCCATTATTTTTGTTTGATATTTGCTCAAAGTATGTATAGTAGTACCTTGGGCAAATACCTTGAACAAATAGTGGGTTGTGGTAAGCTTAACTTGGAAAAAGGTGATTTGTGGTAAGCTTCACTGTTTCATGCTCTGGAAAAGACCCTAAATATTTTTCTAATATGAATTCAGTTATTGGAATCTATATGATTATTTAATATCACACACACACACACAAAGGGAGGGAGGGAGCACAGGGTTGAGTTTTAAACATACATTAGTGACAGACATTAATCTTGAACACTTCCTGATTAGTTTGTATTTTGCTTACTATGATTCTGAAGTAAATTAAAATGAGGATCTTGTTACATTTTTAGCCTGACCTGTTTTGCATTTCAATTACTTAAAACTTCCATTTTATGTACACGTCTTATACAAGATACAAGTTAAGGAAGACTTGGGTAGTCTACTGGTTGTAGGAATGTGTCTTCCCAGGCTGGCTTCTCCAAAATAGTGTGATTTGATGAATATACTATGTGGTTTACCTCGGCCTTGACTGATTCTTCTTCTTATTGGGTCTTCTTGATATGTAGGAATTATATTTACAGCGTTCATCATTTGTCCATGTAATCTCAACCAGTTTTCTTTTTTTTGTTTTACTCGGCGGAAGTTAGTATTGTTAGTGAGGTTTGAGCCCTGTCAAATGCATTGGAGTATATGGTACCTACCACTCCACTTCGTAATATCAACCAATTTCACGATAATGCACTGGAGGAATAGACCATTTATCTGATGAGTTTGGATAACTTTTGAAGTTGGACGAATGAAAATGGGTGTTAACATCTATTATGAGAGGTTGACACTATGGATCTGAAGCATTTTATCCTTTTTGAAAACAAATTGAATTAAATGCGTGTTAGCCTTAATCAATTTGTTTTCCAAATGTGGAAAAATTAAGTAGCTCCAGTTGTATTGGGCCCAAATTTCCAATGCAAAATGTGAAGGAAATATTGGACTAATGTTGGGTAACATTTCTACTTATGTTGCACTACATCGCAATGCGAATCAATACAGTACACATTATTGAAGTAAATGTTTGAAAAAAAAGTAGAGATGAACTATGAACTATGGCATCATGTATTTTGATTGGTAGATGTTTTTTGGGGGCCCGGGCTACTTGGGGATGGACTGGATAGAGAGTGTCATTTGTCATCTTTTAGGGCATTAGTTTCTCCCCCTTTATGGTATTCTGTTATTGTTGATATCTGGAGATTAGGGATTTGTTTGATTTGTAGAGATTATTTTGGTGGATTTGTATCATCCTACAGACTGGATAGAGAGTGTCATTTGTCATCTTTTAGGGCATTAGTTTCTCCCCCTTTATGGTATTCTGTTATTGTTGATATCTGGAGATTAGGGATTTGTTTGATTTGTAGAGATTATTTTGGTGGATTTGTATCATCCTACAGAACTGTTCTGTTCTCTATTACTTCTTTGACAGTAATAAATTTCTTTTGTTTCATGGTGAAAAACAGAAAAAGAAAGAAAGAAATTGCACATACATATTTAACCTAAACCAAATAAATGACCCCCTCCTGTTAATATTGTATTTTGTTCCTCCTTCAACTGTTTCTATTCTTCTGAAAATAGGAAACCCTTGCCAACTATTTTAATTATGACCAAATGCACACTTTTGGGAAATACCAGTTGTTTCCTTTTTTATTGGGACTATTAATTTATTCTCTTTGTGCGTGCACGCGCGCCAACACAAAAACATTGTCTTCCTGCTTTTGGAGAACGAGTTCCACTTTAGAAGAGAGTTTCTAGTTTGGTTAAAAACAGCTATGAACCTTTGCCTTCTTCTTTTTCCTCAGGTTTTTAAATAAGAGCATAGCTGTATCATTGGGATGGATGATGATGCTGTTCACGAGACCAGTGCTCCTAATGAAAACATCAATACTGTTGAGCCAGAGACTGAATTAACTAATTTCGACTCACTTGAAAGTATCGCATCTAGTGGCGATGTAGTGCAACTAGTTGGAACCATGGGCGAGGTTCTTACAAGAGTGGAACTAGATTTAGCATGTTTTGTAGAGAAGCTGGTTAACTTAAACATTCTTATGATGCATGTAGCAACGAGGGAAAGTGATTTTGAGGCTTTTGTATCGGATAAAGAGAATATATGTGACGATTCTATCGTGAAGGCAATGGAATTTGATCTCTTGTCTGGAGTTTTGGACTCGGAGGTCAGAGAACTTGATAATTTCATGTCTACCATCCAATCAGAGATTATAAATGCCCGTGAGATCGTCTATTCACACAAGAACCTTGGACAAACATTGAGGGAGATGGAGGATAAACTGCATGATTCTGAAGAGTCATTAAAGCAATCACTGGACCAGGTTTCTGAATTAAGGGTGCAATCTGCCGAGTTCCAGAGAATCCTGTCAAGTTTTGGTGATGAAGAAAATTGTAAGCCACATATCTTTGAATATCTCTGCTTCATTTACTTTGCTTTTATAGGAAAAGTGGTCAAATTTTTACTTGTGCCAAAACCTGTCTGGCTAATTTTTGGTGACCAGCATGAACCGCAGCCTCTAGCTGGTAACGAAACGTTTTAGATTCCATCCATCTTTAACTGGGCCTCATTCTGAAGTTTTTGTTAGTTAGGCTCTAAAAGAGGAAAATATGGACAACTAATGTGTGTATGATGGTATTCATCTTTGCTGCAGTGAAAGGTGAGAAGGGTGATGTCACTACAGGAAGTGGTGAGTTTTTGGACCACAATGCAAAGATCAAAATGCAGACTGCTGAACAACAGAGGCATTTCCTTAGGATGTATGAAAAATCTTTGGCAAGAGAGTTGGATCTCGAGAAGAAATTAGGTGAGTCAAAACAAAGTGAGGAAGAAATGAAATTAAGGTTGTACTCTTCAGAACAAGATGTTTTCTACATGGAAGAATCAGCAGCAGTTGTTTGGGAAAGGTTGTTTGAGGCAGAAAATGGTGCGGAGGTCCTGATGGGAATTTCAAAAGAAACATTGGGTCGATTTCAGGTAGCTCAATTCAATCTTAATGCTTCGGTTCAACGTGAAGAAAACTTGAGATTGGAGCTTCAAGATTCCATAGAAAAGTTGAAAGCCAAAGACGGTGTTACACAGAAGCTTGAAGATAAATTAGCCCTTGCTGATTCTGAGGTCTTCGCTTTGAGGGAGAAGGTGAGTTCACTTGAAAGGCAGTTGAGAGAATCTGATATTCAGTTACAGCATGCATTGGTATCTGCTGAAGCAAGTCAGGAGAAAGAAAGCATGTTATACTCTACAATCCATGACATGGAACATTTGATTGAGGATCTCAAGTCAAAGGTTTCAAAAACTGATTTTCGGGCAGATAGTGCGGAGGAGAAGTGTATCACATTATCTGAGTTGAACTCAGACCTCAGTGATGAACTGAGATTTCTAAGGAGTAGATTGGGATTGTTGGAGGCATCTCTGCATCAAGCTGAAGAAACTAAAATGGCAACTGCAAAGGACATTGGTGTTCGGACTAAGGTGATAGCAAATTTGGTGATGCAACTGGCCCTTGAAAGAGAACGCCTTCACAAGCAGGTTTTGATCTACCGTCTCTATCTTCTTTCTATAGATGCCAACTTGATTGTAAACATCAAAAAAAAAAAAACACACACACAACAACAACAACAACAAACAAAGAAACAAATAAAGAAAAAACACCTCTAACGAAATGGTTGGCAGTTGACCAGTTTAAGAGTGGGCAACTTATGCTGCAGTTGATGGTAGGGGTTCAGAGAGTAGTTAATGATTTGAGGGGTTGGTTTGGTGACCAGTAAGAAAAATCAGCCTCAGTTGGCGGTGGGACTGGGATTGTTGTTAAAAAAATAATACAGTATTTCTGAGCTTTTGGAATTCCATGGTTGTAATTAAGGGGTGAACTATTCATTCCCAAAGCGATGCATTGGTGGACCTTAAACATGAGGATCTTAACCCTGTTATTTATGTGGTTGGTGAAAGAAACTCTTCTGACCTTTGTCGCTATGGAAAGGGAAGATAAATAACAGAATCATTTGGGTTTGCCAGCCATCCCAACCTTCACCCGCATAGATAACTTCATGTTTTCAGACGAGTGTCAATTGGCTTACTGAGTATGCATGTTGGACACTTGACTATTGGTGGTACCTTGATCGCATAAGTACAGCGCAGTTCACTGTTTTAAAACCCACTGGGCCACATCACTCTTTGCGATCTTTTCTTGCTATTAGCTTGGTCAGGGTCGTTGTTTATCAGGTAGGGCTTCTGATATGTTCTACCGCTCGCTGGTGAACAAGGGTCGTTGTTTATCAGGTAGGGCTTCTGATATGTTCTACTGCTCGCTGGTGAACAACCGACTTCCAGCCAACTCCATCTACACCATGTACTTGATATTCTGTTCCTTCAACTGCATTTTGAGTTAGATGCTTGTACATTATTTTTACTTGCCAACGAACAGCCACAACTAACTTAAAATGCCGAATAATGAGTAATCATCCCAATATCCAATCAAATGTGGATGTCTGTGTATTTCACTCAAATGCATGTTTTATTCCTAAAATTTGGGGGAAACCTTGAGTTTTACGTTTGTGCATTGTATTATCCATCTTTCATAAAGTTCATTACTATGTACTGACACAGGGTTTGGTGTCAAGAGTTTCTTTCATGTCTCGTTTGGTCTTTCTAATTGGCCAATATGAGAGTGTAGAACTTACAGTAAACCATATTTGGAATTCCTTGAGTAGAAAAATATTCCTAAACGAGTTCTTTACTTAGTATGGTCAATATTGGTGAACTTAGGGGGTAAATTAGACAACTACACAAAATTCCCATTTTCTGGGGTAGACTTGTTCAACACCAAAACAGTAACTAAGGATTGATATTCAGGAACAAGACGCAGTGGAAAGCACCAAACCCTCAGGAGTAAGCATGCTCAGGACCTGGGTTTGATTCTAGAGGTTTGGGATCCCGTCCCTCCCCTGATCAAATAAGAGATCTAGAGACAGTATCAATTTTTGAAATTTCAAACACAGTGGGAAGGATCACTGGATTAGCTCATCTATAGTAGGTTTCTTATTCTGAAAAGCATGCTTTTCAGCCTTGCCTTTGCGTAAAGCTCACAGGGTTTTTGATTACCCTTGCTCTCCCCCTTTTCAGTAGTTTTTCCATTAAGGGTCTTTCGAAACTGAAAATCAAATGAAGGATATTGAGGGTCCTAAGAATTTATTATTGGAAAAGGAAAGTATTTCAATTGAAGACAATGAGATTATCCATGCTTCAATCAACTATTTATACAGTTATACCTGATTCTTCAAGCAAAATTTGCTGTTTGTTTTGTATGCCAGATATCTTCACTTGAAAAAGAGAATAAAATATTATTACAGCAAACTGACAAGGATCCTTCTAGAAGTGTGAGCCATGATGGAAGCGGACTTGGTAAGGACTTGCTGTTGTCCAAGCATGGTTTGAGTAGTGCTACTTGTGCTAGAGGACATAAAGAAGCAAGTGATTTCACAGCTAGCAGTGTTGAGGTAAGTGTTCTGGCTGATAATTAGCCTGCTACTTAATTTGTGGCATTGTGCATCCAAGATTGGGTTTGGAGGATATTCTGTTACTGTGTTCCAATTGTCGTTCAATTGGAATTGACACCTTTCCCTTCAATACAACTGAAACTATGCATAGGATTTCCTATTTTTTTGACATTGACCTAGTTAGTAGGTTCTGCTTTCGATATAGTAGGAGAAGCCATTTCTAAAGAACTTGAAGTTAACCTTGGTAAAAGAACAGATCTATTTCTTAGCACTATGCAATTATTTTAGTGTTTTCTGGAAACTGGCTCTGTATATTTCTAGTGGAGAACCATACGTGACTGGACTATTAACAAATTTAACTTGTGAAACCTTGTGAATCTGAACATTTAACTGGGAAGTACAGTGCCAGAAGTTTTGCTTTAGCCTTTAATCTTTAAGGATGTTTTCATCTCCATCTCAGACTGACACTAATTAGTGATGGATCTATTTTCCTGATTGTTCTCTTTTCCTGTATGCTAGTTTAAAGTCTTTTTATTCTGTACAATTTCTCTTTGTTCCTCTATGTGACCTACTTCCTTTTCCTGAACGGCTTAGTTGTGAATTTTCTCTTCCAGCTTCCTTATGTTATTGTCCTATATGCATATATCGCTTAGAACAACAGTGAATGGGCTGCTCGTACTAATTCTAAGTTTAATTCTTTGAACCGGATCATATGTCTGAAGATGGTTTGTTTACTGTTATGTACTCGTGATCACTCGACTTAAACCAACAGTGACCCTCCTGCATAATGTATTCACCGAATTGCTTTACAGAACGCGTCGCTATATTTGCTCTATTCCTTGCAAAACTTTTGTTTACCAAGGATTTTGCCCTTCTGCATAATTCTTTGTGGTGAAGTATGAATGCATCTGTGCTTTAGCATCTTTGTTTGGTTTACAGGTGGGTGAAGGACCACATAATATACCTGTTGGTGAGGCAAAATTGGTG
Organism: Vaccinium myrtillus; assembly: GCA_016920895.1. Lineage (NCBI taxonomy): Eukaryota > Viridiplantae > Streptophyta > Magnoliopsida > Ericales > Ericaceae > Vaccinium > Vaccinium myrtillus. The sequence continues at coordinate 9,038,047 of CM029277.1, forward strand.
CCGACAGATTCTGCATCCAACCTTGATACTGTGAGGAATATCGATGCAAGTCAGCTCAATTTGAAATACGGTTTTATGGCAGCCCTCACACTTGCAATTGCAGCATTGTCAGCTTTTGTGTTTCAACGTCCACAGTGCCAATGTTGATGGCGTTGGTGGTACCAAACTCGTCAACAGACTTCTTGTGCTCTCTCGAAATGGACGGCCTTGAACGGTAGCTCACTTTTTGCAACTTTCCGTCAGGGCTGCTTCTCACTTCTCTTTTTGCTTTTGTTTTGTTTTCGCCGTACCATGCACACAGCTTGTTTTTGCAGTAAGCCTGTTTCCACTGGTGTTCTTCAAAGTTGTTCATAGAGAGTATTTTCATACTTGTAGTCTACAGTTTTGCTTCTCTCCCTGGGTCTTGATCACGATTCACGAGTAAGCTCCCATGATGCTTGGTCCAATAAAGTACATCTTCGGTGACACTCATCGCCGGAATGGTTAGCCACTGTTGCGACACTGTTGTAGAAATTTTTTAGAACTTTAACTTCGCTCAAGAGATCGCGAGGTCTTGGAGAAGTAGAAAGCAATGTATTCTACCATTAGAAATAAATAGTATTTTACCGGCGTTACGGTTTTTTCTTTTTTCTTTTGGGTATCCATGTGAAGTACATTAATAGGGTACGAGCATGGGAACTTTTTCCCTTCAGCAAAACTCAGCCTCTGGGACGAAACATGACTTCAAAATTTTAGATTGTACAGAATGTAGTCAATATGATCTTAATAGGAAAGCTGCTTAATTGAGAGCCAAATTTAGGGATCTGGGCATCATGTAGTCCGGCATCCGAGTTGTTGATCGCGCAATCAACGGTTCGGGTTTCATCTTGGTACTCGCATTATCCGAGCCGTTCACTGCTGAGATGAAATTTGAGCCGTTCATTGCCGAGATTAACGGCTCGTGTGCCACACTGCAGAGCTGTAGTGTAGCACCACACTACAAGATCCCCGGATCATGTGGGATCGGAAAAGGATAATGTCAAAATTATTTTTTGCTATGCCATAATGGGTTATTCCAATACCTGGCTTTAAGTAAGTTTATGTATTGTGAGAGAATGACCTGTTTCGTGAAACGCAATAAACCAATTTTGAGTTTAAGTTGGGAATTGGAACAAGGCTGCTAGCCTGCATTTGTAACCTACACATAGTACAAGTTTTTCAAACGGCATAATTTTTTGGTATTAACAAAAATGGTTTTTTCACATTATCAATAATCAGTGCCAACTTCAACTCATTATGTCTTTAAAAGTTTGATTATTTGCTTGACGGGCATATTTAAGTGGAACAAATATGATTGTTACATTGGACAGTTAAAAGGACTTTTTGCAGTCTTTAGAAGTTTGATTAATTGCTTGAAGGGCATATTTAAGTGGAATAAACATGATTGTTATTGGACAGTTAAAAGGACTTGTTGATTGGCAAAAGGGCACCAAAATGATACTCCCTCCTAAAAAGGTGTATTTCATACCGAAAAACGTGTAATTTTCGAATCAAAATAAAGTATTTATGTTCATAATTTTTTGAATTTCTTCGCAATATACACAATCAAGTTCTTAAATTTGGTGCAAATAAGTTGAAAAAATTATGAACGCAAATGCTTTATTTTTTTTATTCAAAAATAGCACGTCTTTTTGTAATAAACGCTTTCTTAGAAATGAAGGGAAATGTTTTTCCTTACACTACATTCCCAATTCACATAGCGCATCACCGTCATCCTAAATTTCATCATCACCACTGTGTTGTATTGTCAGAACATGGGAGGTGTTTTTTAACGTTCCATTCTTAATCCTGTCTTATCCAACATGTTTTTCTAAACTAAAGTTTGAGGAAATCAAACATGCTAAATAGAGGATGACAGCTTAGTCCACCCTTAACTTGAACTGAAACCCACAAAATTGGGATGGAATTAGTTGGGATGCCCTTAGGACTCGGATGTTAGTAATGTGCCACAACTTGTTTAGCTGTTTCCTATAATTAGTGACTTCTATTTTTGAGGTCAAAACAACCAAAAAAAGCTCAACAAATTGAGATTTTTCAAAACTTATGGTTTTTTTCCCCCGGGAAAAAAGTGTTTCGGCCAACTTACGCGCAATAATCGAATCATGATTAATTGTGCGGGAACAAATTTATCAATTAACCGTACCCTCGGGACTTTTAAACACGTCTATAGCATCAGCCAAACAAGCCCTTAAAAAGTGATAACGTCCAACGGAATTCAGGGCATACTTACCTGTCTACAAACATAGTACTAAAATTAACGTCAAAATTCTCAGTTCCAACCCACTATTTCAAGCCAAATCCCCCGTTCCAAAATTTCCAACACAGAGAGGAGAGAGAGAGAGAGATGGAGATGTCGTCGTCGAACTCCTCCCAAGAACAAGAGCTTGATTTACAAACCCTAGAAAACTACACTTCCGCATCCAATCCCCTCCTCCTCCCTCTTCCCCCGGCCGCCTACCTCTTCCGCCACCACCACTCCGATTCCGATTCCGACTGCTCTCTTTATTCCGACTCCACTCAGGATTCCGATTCCAACCCCCAATTGAATTTCATAACGGATCTGTTCGCATCTCGCCAAGGAGGAGGAGGAGGGGGAGGAGGATATGACGATACAGATTCGGATTCGAACACTTTGATGGATTCCATATTCAACCAGTTGGCTTTTAGGGCCTTTGACCGAATTACTGATCGGTCATTAGGGTCCGGATTGGGGTCTCGTGTCGGATTCAGTAGCCTCGCTCCTGCGACTGTATTAGGTCAGCCGTTGATTGACGACGTGAATTTTAGGGTTTCCTTTGGAAACGGGGAGGCGCTAGGGTTGGGGTTTGGGTCTCCTACCGGAATCGGTAGTAGTGTGTCTTCCGCGTCTGATTCTGGCGAGTCCTTGATTGAGGATTTTAGGGGTTTCGAGGGATGTGATGGATATGGTTCGAATGGCGGCGAGGAGCCAGGGTCACGGTTTGGGTCGCCTATCGGAACCGGTAGTGTTGCTATCGCGTCTGAATTGGGTGGTTCCTCGGCAGTTGACGTGGATTTTGGGGTTGTTGAGGGATTTGATGGGCACGGTTCGAATCACGGTGAGGAGCTAGGGTTGCGGTTTCGGTTACCTATCCGAACTGGTAGTGTCGCTCTCGCCTCTCAATTGGGTGATTCGTCGACAGTTGACGTGAATATGGGGGTCATTGAGGGATGTGATGGGCACGGTTCGAATCGAGTGGAGGAGCTAGGTTTAGGGTTTGAAGTCGAGTCCCCTATCAGATTCAGTAGCATTACTCTCATGCCTGAATTGGGAGATTCTTTGGCCAATTCTAATGCGAATTCGAGTAGGGATGGTCTCCGAGTTGTTGGGATCGAATCGGACTCGGATTCTGAGGAGGTGGGTGGGATTGAGAATAATGGTGAACCGTTTGGCGCTGCGGATATTCCCTTCTTTTGGGATTGTCTCGGATTTGATGAACAAAGGGGTAGCAGTAGTGAAGAATTTGACTGGGAGGAAGTGGACCAAAGGGTTGATGATAGGGATAGTTTGAGCTCTGTAATTGGTCGCTTCGATGAACTCTCTATATCTTCTGACATTTCAAGTGCGGACGAAGGAATACGCGGTATTGGGAGGGAGCTTGTTAGGAATTTACAGAGGGAACTTCTTCTTTCTGTATATAATATGGGAAGAACACATGAATACGAAGATGACGACATTGATGATGTTTCGTATTTAGCTATTCGGGATGGTTATGTATATGAAGCTGAACGCGAAACGGTATTTGGGCAGAATGAAAGTTCTGTGAAGGGTAGTCCACCGGCCTCAAAAGCTGTTCTGGACAATCTTCCATGTTTGGTGTTAAGAACAGAAGACTTGCAAGAAAATTGCACTCGTTGTGCTGTTTGTAAAGATGAGTTTTTGGTGGGGGGAAATGTGACTAGGCTACCTTGTTGCCACCTTTACCATTGGGACTGCATTGTGCCATGGTTATCTATTCGAAATACGTGTCCTGTTTGTCGGTATGAGTTGCCGACTGATGATCTGGATTATGAGCAGAGGAAGACCCAAAGGGAGGGTGTACACATGCTACATGATTTAGAGGTTGGATACAATTCTGATTTTGTACTACTAACATGATGTACTTTAGACCTCTATTTCAATAGTACTGCATTTTTTTGCCTTGCCACCTTTTTAGTGTAATAGACTAATTAGTGTTGACGGAGTTCTGTTTGTTTGGTTTTTGGTTATTAGCTTGGTTTTTCTAATGTTCAATGAAATTTATCCATAAATAAAATCTTCCATAACATATGCACTAAATGCAGAACGTACGGACCAAATGAGAGCTTGTAGTTTTATTGTGCGACATTTTCTGTTTTCCTTGTATAGTTGAAGTATCGGCATTGTTTAGAAGGTTGGTTGCATTGTTGTCACTTTACATGATTTGGGTTTGGATAATGTTTTGATCTCAGATCTTGTTATGATTGTGGTTGCGACTTTACCCTTGATGGGTTTGGTTTTATTGTTTGTATGCAGAAGTGAAATGAATGAGAAAAGAGGAAAGAGGGGGTGCATTTTCTGCATATGTCAAAAAACAGATCAAGCATTAGGCTAATGCTAGGAGGAAAAATTATGGTTGCTAATGGAAAATGCTAAGGACACCCCACTGGGTATTGGTTAAGGTTTAAAAAGTTAATTGAAATGTGTTCTAAATGTCTAGCTATGCGTGAAAGTGCTTTGGAAAAAGTGTTTTGAAGTTCTAACCTTGTTGGCCTTATTTGTGATTTCTTATAATGGAAGGCCGTTACTCTACGGACTAAAGTAGGAAATTGCTATGAATTGGACGTTAAATTTTCTTTGCTTACCGTAAACAAAAGACTACGACATTTGTTGCATAAAAAATAATTTTTTCCTGCTGAGATGTTTGCGAATATTTTAGAGTTGCCATGTTGTGTATGATTTGTATTGGGTAAGTATCTTTGTCATCACACATGTTCTGTGTGGTGTATGGAACATTCAAGATATCAAATGCTTTGAGTAGTTAAGGACTTTGATTGCAGCTTGTTCGGTGCTTATATGTTTGTTGGTCATATTTACAGTTTCTTATTGGCGTGTGGCCTCATATTGGAAATTTTATAATAAATATTTTTTCCCAAGTTTTATTGGATGAAATAACTTTTGGATTCATACACACATTGTTACACTGATAGTTAAGCTAGTTGGATCTCGTGTCTCATGAAAAAATGAGCTTTGTTGACAGTCCTCTGGTTATGTCATGTTGAAGATTAACACACAGCCTTAGACTTCTGGAGTCCAAATAATGTATATTTCAAGGAGAACTCCCCGATGGAACTTGAACTGAATTGTTTTGCCTGCTAGGGAACAGGAAAAATGTTTTGTAATATCGACACTTGAGTTCTTTGGTTGTGGAAACGAGAAACTCATATAAGGTGGAAGTTTGTTTCTCTTAACATGTTTTGTTAAGATTTTGCAGCATAGTTATTCACGCCCAGCATTGCTACATACCCAGAATGGGTACCCAGAAACTACCCAGAATTTGAAATTCAATGGTCCAGATTATCTGGACCAATTAGATTTTAAATCCTGGGTACTCATTATGGGTACCTAAACTTTCTGTATTCACGCCAGTTATCGTGATGATGATACTTATTCTTATTTCTCTTAATGTATATGAAGATTCAAGGCTAACACAATTTGTTTGTTGTGATAATCAGATGCTCGAATTGATCCATGGGGTCGCTGAAAGTTGATGTAATGCTATCTGAATATATTCCGTGAAAATTTCGAAGGCCAAGAAACATGGCGTGGATTCACAGAAATGGATAAGGGAAAATCGCAGGAAGGTAAGTCATACTAAGCATCAAGAAATAAGTTATAGATCCTTGGATTTTACCATACAACTGTAGAAATGACTCTCAGGCTCTCTGTAAAATGGAACCGGATGCCCATCTTGCTTATTCGTTGTTGAAAATTTGTGAGCCATTATTGAACTGATCATGTTTATATACCAGTTCTCTTAAGATACGATGGTGTATATAGAAAAGCCGTCTAACCGATATGTAAGGCTCTCTAGCCAGTCGAATTATGTGTATAGAATTACAAGCACTTGTTTCACTTTTCGGCCTACCGAAATGAAAGCAAAGAATTTAGCTTCTCCTGTTTCCTTTATCATTCCTTTGCATTTGCCTTTCTGTCAACAGAACCTAAATCAAAACTAAGCACTGTCATTTAGAGTTGCTGTAACTTCAAGGCCCGGGACTTGGGCAATTGCTCTCTTCTAAAATCTCAGGTTCGAAACTTCCCTAGTGCTACGAACTCCTTTGGCGCCATTGACAGTTTTCCTGGTCGTTAACTTTAGGAGCCCCCCGATTAGTCGATGTGTGCGAAAGCTGATCTGGACAATTGGTTATCGGAAAAAAAGAAAAAAATTGGTTATCGGAAAAAAAAAAAAAAAAAAAAACTGTAGCTCGTAATCCGAATTGTGGTGAAGGGTTTCAAAACATAATTGATTTTGTCATGCCACTATGTTTGGTCGAAAAGAGTGTATCTAGCTCCTGACAAAGTGTGGTTGAACTCTAATGATTTCTTGGTCATTTTTAACAAAATGTAGATTATCAAAATTTTCCCATAATTCAGGGGAAACAATCCAGGTGAAAAGCACTGCAGGTTTCTTGAAAGATAATTCCCACTAATTTCCTCAAATATGCTTCTGTTGATTAATCTAGTTCCATGCGATCTCTCTTCTTTTTCAATGTTCTTGTCAAAGTAGTAATTTTTCGCGACAGCATTTTGATAGCTACAATGAAATACTCCATAGTGTTGGCAAGATAAAAGAGTAGGGCAGAAGACATCAACCAATAAGAAATACCGATTCGCGAGGATGTGCAAGTGTGTGTGGTTGTAGCAAAGTTGTTTTGAACAAACGAAACTAAAGCAGCCGATAGGTTTTGTGGGGTGGGACTGTTTTTTCCCATCCCTGTTTTTCTCTTCGTGTTTTGCCCTCCGGATCTGGGTAGTTCGGCCTCCATGGTGGTTTGTGCTATGTAGTTCCGGCGTCTTCTTGGTTCAGACAGGAGAGGTGAAGGTGGCGGGGGATGGTCCGGTGGGTGGCGGGTGGTGGTGGATCTAATAAGGAGGCGGTTGAAGAAGGGGTTTTTGCTTTTGCTCTGGCGTTTTGCTCGGTGCTCTCCTGGTCGGTTTCTAGGTCCGGCGTTTTTGTTACCGGCCTGGTTTCCGCAGATCTCGTGGGTGACGGTGGTGGGCCAATGAATCTCTTGTTTTCAGGCTACGTTTTTGGTCCTCCAAGTGGTTTCGTTGCTCGCCGTGGCCTCACGGTCGGTTGGCTCCGTTGATTTGCTTAGTGTTAATATGATTTAAATCTAGACGACCCACAAGTAGTTTACTTGCCTTCTCCCACGACTCACACAAATCCTGTCTTTGTTTCGGTTTGCTTGCGCAGTCGATCTTGCCTGCGTTTTGCAGTATTTGTTAGAGAGCATTTGGCTCATGTCTGGCCGTTTGAGATAGTGTTCTTACACTTGAGCTTTGTTTATCTCCTGTTGAGAGAGAGTGGAGAACATTTTCTTCTGATTAAAAAAAGAAAAGAAAAGACGAACAAGAAATGCCGATCTACACAATTGCACAAGGGGTGCAGATCGGCCCAATGACCCGCGCAGCCCAACCCAATCGGCATTGTTAACAGAGTTTTGTTGGAATTTTTATTTAGGCCCACAAGGTTCGGTTGAATTGTATAAGTGGGATGGATTTACGAATTCCCCACACACTGGCCCGGACCACATGATATCCATACAGTTTCATCTCATTTATTTATTTAAACTCAAAATTGACTTATTGGGCTTTACGAGACAGGTTACTTTCTCATAGAATATCAATTCATTTTTACTCAATATCCAGTTTTACTCGCTCATTCAATTTAAGTTAGTTTATAAAAAAACTCTTTAGAAATTGAAAAAATGGGTTCTTAAATAACTCTTCATAGCGACAAAACTCAAAATAACTAATACTGTCGATGTGAAGGTGTTTTAATCAATTACAAGGAGTTAGTCGAGTGAGAGCATGATGGTAAGTAATCTCTCCAAAAGCTAGTAAGGATTCGTCTAGCTTTACGTTACTTTTAGGAGTACGATACATTATACATGTGAACTGACTCTAATATCCGATTATAAAAAGATCGAAGAGCGAGTCAAAATCACTGTACTAGTATCAATCTTTCACCAAGTATTTATAGTGATTAGATAAGATGAAAACGACTTGGATTTGAGAAATAAAATTAGAAGCATTGAATTGACCATTGAGGTTACAGAAGAAGGAAAAGGGGTAAGGGATGGGGAAAGGAATAAAGTGTTTGATAGTGGGAGAAAGAAGGGGGTGAAAAGATGGGGGAGAGCTTAAAGGAGTCTTAGCTAATCTCACTCCCATCCTAGGATTAGCTAATTTGAGTGGGTAAAAAGATCAAATTGTCCATGAAATATATATATATTTTATTCTCAATGCAATGATTTAATAAGGGCAACTGAGTAATTTCTCATAGTATCCACCCTTATCCGCCCACCCTTATCCAGCATATCAACTACTACTCAAACCAAGTTATGCTATAATCTCTCCTACCTTAACTAATATCTCTTATAACATATCCATCATTTTTCTGGATCTAGGGTGGGTGTTGTGCGGTAGGTGATACGCGCCGTGTTGTGCGGCAAAACGACGGCCATGTTCGGTTAACAGTTTTGGGCCTGTTTTGGTTTGCTTACATCATCATTTCCCACATTTCTCTCTCTATCTCTCTCCATTTATTTCACCTGCTTACATCATCAAAACAAAACAAAACTTGTTAACCGAACAAGACCGACGTAGTTTTGGGCACACATTTGAAGCTTCCAAGGGCATTGTTTGGAGGAAGAAAAAAATCACTACAAAGTGCCAAACCCAAAATGCCTAAACCCTAAACCCAAAGTGCCTAAAGCCAAAGTGCTTAAATCTAAGTGCCTGAAACAACTATGCCCTACCCCAAAGAGCCTAAATCCCCTAAAATTGAACCCAAAATTAACTCTCCAAACAAGGCCTTAGAAGTGTACCAAGAAAATGAGCAAAACTACGTCGTTTTACCGCACAACACGACGCACATCACCTACCGCACAACACCTCCCCCGGATTCCATTTTTCTTATCCACCTAAAACCTAACCGTCCGAAAAAAACGAGCCATTCTAAGCTTCCTCTTTGCTCTTGCTTCTGCCGTCCTTGCATGCCTTGTGATGTCTTTGTCTAAGCTACGTAGAAGTCAGGCTAGGGGTGCAAACGAGCCGGCTGAGCTTTGTGGAGCTCGAGTTCTGCTCTTTTATTAAACGAGCCAAAAATTTAAGCCCAAGCTCGGCTCCGCTCAGTTGTAAAACGAGTCGAGCCATGTTTATTTTGCTAAACAAATCGAGCTTATACAAAGGAGCTGACCCGAGCTGTGGAGTGTTAAGCTTGGGTCATTTACTAAACAAGTCTAAAACTTTAGATCGAGTTCTACTCAATTACTACTAAATGAGCCAAGCCGCTCGAGTCTTAACGAGCCGAGCCTTGAGCTGCTCGGTTCATTTGCATCCCTAAGTCAGGCATAACGCATGCTGATATAAAAGTGCCTTAATCAAGTACAAGGACAAACACGAAAACAAAAAAGAAGTCATCTTGAGGGCAGTTAGAATTTGTCCAATTGTTAATTTCCAAAATTCGAGATGCGTAAACTAACTCTGATGCATGATTTTAATAAAAAAACAGCGTCTCAATCACTAGGCCTTTCATAAAGTCTTTAGAGCGTGACAAGAGATAAGATGAAAATGACTTAGATTTGAGAAATAAGATTTGAATCATTGAATTCAGTGAGGAAAAAGATCCTTTGTTCCTGTAATTCTGCTGCATCATAACTAGAAAAGCAAATAAATATGAGCAAGAATATGCTCAAGCAATATCCGTCCGGTTTGACCAAAATTAGACAACTATTTACACATGTCGCCTCGCCCATTATTCACAGTTTCTAGCTTTAGTTCTCCTCCGTTATTGGTGCTTTCTTCACTCACCGGAACCGCCGCATCCACCAACTTCACATCAACCGTCAAAAAGAAGGAAAAAAGTACATCAAAAATAAATTGAAAAACTCTTCTACACATATGACGTCTTAGTGAGCGCAATGTTCTACAAATCGCTAGACACTGGTCGGGCCGAAAAAGGGTGATTAAAGCCTAGGTGAGAGACTAGGGGCCGACTAGTAAGCTGGCTAATGTAGATGTTGAACCACTGCCTAGTGCCTAGGTGGGCGACTTTTAGAATACTGGGTGAGCGAGGGCAAGTACTTGTCCGTTAAATAACTTCTGCGTTCACTTACCTCAATAATTTTTGGGGAATCATTCCCATCTTCTACTCTACTCAATAAGACTTAGAGTACTCCTGATGAAGTCATATAGAAATTGAAGCCATACGTGTTGACAACACCTGAGAGGCTTTGAGTTATGAGTGAGTAAAATCGTAATTCTCCGGGGCTTAACCATCATGCCAACCAACCTCGTTGATTATTTGAGCGTATTTTCTGCATACATATCTCATGTTCGTCATTTCATGACAAAAAGAAAAAACAGACTTCTTTTTTTAATTTATTGATTTTTTTTATTTTTATTATTGCTCCACAAAAATGAATGAATACTTTTTTGATACCAAAGTTTTATTAAGAGGATAAAATGACTTGACAATCCAAATATAATCTTATTGTAGGGCTAGCTAATACACTATGCAGAAACTGCATTACTACCAATCCAAGTGATTGTCCTGATCGTCTTAGCTTGAGATTAAATTAGATGTTTCTTCCGTCTTTAGATTTGAGATTCAATTCTCTTCGCCAGTAGCTCTTGGATCATCTCACTTTACGCGTAAGCGTGTGAAAGAGCTATGAGAAGGGCTGTTAAAATTAGTTCAAAATTTGTGCAAACTAGCTCGGTACACCCTAAATTATGGGATAAAATGACACTCTATTATTATCATTTAATTAAAAACAAAGAGTGGGGGTTGTCTTTTTGAGATTGCCTTAATAAATAAATAAATAAATAAATAAAGGGGTTTGCATTAAATATGTGAGAGGAATATGCTATGGATACAATCCCAAGATCCTCATTATTGACAACAAAATGGAGTAATATTTGCAACATCGATCGATCAGTGGAGAAAGATCGACCATATGCCACCCATTATTAACAGTACCAATGACCTTTTTCTTTTTTCAAATCTTTTTCTTGTTGATCAACATTAAATGTTTTCACGTATTCATTTTCTTCCACCTAAAGTTATCCATGATGTGTCACATTACAATATAGAACCCTTCTATCATTTTGATGATTGGAAACGGCGTCGTTTTATAAAGGTCTCAAAATAATCCGAATTCATCCTTCTCATCGAATTACTTGAGGAATTAGTGCTTTTGATAATGATGATGATGTGTTTGGGTTCAAAGAAAGTCTATCACACACTCATTTCGAGAAGACAAAATAAAACACAATATGTCCATTATCGTTTATAGTTTTAGCTCCATATCTTGATTTTGGAAAAATTTTATAAAACAGTCAAAAAGAATATAAAAGAAATTCATACTTATAGGATGTCAATAAATGTATAAAAGAAAACAAAACTAAAACTACGAAATGAAAAAGGCCATTTGTGTTCTACTTGAGTTCTTTATTTTGTCTTTTTGCATTTATGGTAGAGTAACAAATCGGTTGTAAGATTAGATATAAAAAATGGATGTGTAATTAGACTTCCCCTTGGGTTATGTGGGAGGATGTTGTGGCAATCTCACTTACCGATTACTATTTTGAAAGGAAGTAATTGTTGCCGATTAAAAAGAAAAGGAAAAAGAATTGTTAGGGATCTTCTTCCACGAAATTCAAGCTTAATTAATTCTCATATATACTCTTTTTTTTCGTTTCGAAATTTCTTTTGTTTTGACATTTAAATGATCCAAAACTAGGCTTACGAACGAAAAGTAAGGTAAATAGACCCTTGTCGTCTCGTTTTGTTTTCAGTGTACGCGTTACGATCTATTGCACGTCTGGAGGGGAAAAAAAAATTACATTTTAAAAGTTTTTTACTCAATTTATATTCGACCAGAATGAGATGGTAATGACATTCTTGTGCTTCAAAGTTTTTTTTTTTTTATCAACTGTTTGTGCTTCAAGACTTCCTGATGTATTTATCTTAGCCTAATGTACTTCAAAGATTTTTTTTTTATCAACTGTTTGTACTTCAAAGACTGTCGGCACACAACTTATCCTCTAATTTTGTTTCTCTTTCCATATGCTTTTTCTGTTTATATTTCGTTATTTACGATTTTTCCATCAAGTGTATTACACAAAAATCAGCGCGCCTTAGGGGTGAAAATTGGTCGGTTCGGTTCGGTTTTCGGGGTGTTTGGGACCGAACCGATCGGTTCGGGGTGATTTTGCTGGGAACCGATCCCGACCGAAAAAAACAATGGACCGATCGGTTCGGGGTGGTTCGGTTTTTTTGATTTTTTTCGGGTTTTTTGGTTTTTTCGGTCCGACTTTAAAATTGAGATGGACGGCTGTAAGTTCCTTATTTGTGATTGGCTAATTCCATGACGTTTCCATGTAATTGAAATCTTATGCATATGGTAGTTAGTTGATTGATTGGTGTGAAGTCAAAGATCAGAAAGCATTATGGGAAGATTGAGAAGATTAAGAAGATGTGAAGATTTTACTCGGAAAGAATTATGAACTTATTGTGTTTGGGAAAAGCAAGAATCTTGGGGGAAAGGAAATTAAGAATAAGGAAACAATGTAATTGGAGATGATCATTTTGTTTAAGGGAACAAAATATTTGGAGATGTGTAATTCGCCCAATCAAGAAGCAACAGGTTCGCTCGAGCGAGTAGTTGAGCGTCAGCAATTGGATTGGTTCTGCTCGAGCGAGTTAGTCGAGCAACAGTGGCGTTTTATTTCCTTTGTCTATAAATACAACCTCATTAGGGTTCGAAAAATTAACCCTTGTAGCCACAACGTGAATAGAGAGAGAAAAGTTCGTGAGAGCAAGAAAAAACACTTGTGGATTATTTCCTTGAGAGATTGGATGAAGTATTGGATCTATACACTCGCATAATCTCTCTCAAGTTGGTTTGTTCATCATCTACATCACTTGGAGTTCTTTGATGGAGTTCAAAGGCGTTTGGAGATTGGTCTAAAGGAGGAGTCCTGCGTAGATCAAGGATTTGAGGAGTCGAATCCGAAGGAGCATCTATTAGAGCGGTTCATGAGGAGTCAGCAAAGAAGTTCTTAGCCAATAATGAAGGAGTTCATAGCGTGGTTGTAAGAAACTTTGTTTCCGCGTTTTACGTATAGTGCTCTCTTCTCTCCCGTGGTTTTTTCCCCGCCTTGGGGTTTTTCCACGTATATCTGTGTGTTATGCTTGCTGTTTATTTCTTGCGTTTATTATCTTGCATAATCACATAGATTAGGGTTTAATTAAATTAATCGATTTAATTAATTTATTCACCGTAATAGTAAATCAAAAGGCGATCCGATTTCGGGTCTTACAACGGCTGTGATTTGTTATTTTTTGCGGGGTCAATTTCAGGAAACCGATATAGGGGTGGTTTTGGTCCAAATAGGAGTGGTTTCGGGGTAATTCGGTCCAAATCGGGGTGGTTTCGGGGTATTTCGGTTCGGTTCGGTCTGACAAAAATTCCAAGAAAACCAAACCGAGATGTATTTCGGTTTTTTCGGTTCGGTTTTGTCAGTTTTTTTTTCAGGCTGGACCGACCGAACACCGAACCGAATTTTCGGTTTTTCGGTCGGTTCGGGTCCCGTCGGTTTTTTTTTCACCCCAAGCGCGCCTAATGTTATTTCTCTCAACTCCCAACTCCCAAGTCAAATTTTGGAGGAATTTTTTTGTAAAAAAAAAAACTAATCCCTTCTAATAAAGAAGAATAAAGAAATTAAAATGGGCGACGAAATAAAGTATTCCTTGCTAGTCTCATTATCAGGTGACCCATCTAGATTCTAGCAGGCGGCTTGACAGTCCAAATTATTTGAGCCACTTTTGCATTAACAAATCATATTACGCGGCGAATGGGACTACCTTCAGTCTTTTTTTAAAGCTAATTTAGCTTTAATCTTTATGGACTAGTTTTAGTACTTTTGTTTTCTTTGGACTAGGCTATAAATAAAACCTGCACTTGGGCCCTATTTGAGTATAATTAAAACAAGGGGACCAATCGTCACAATAATGCAAGCAGAAAAATGCTATTATTATATGTCAAATAAAAAAAAATGTTACTAGGATCGAGGAAAAGTTTTTCTAAAAATGTTCAGGAAAGAGAAATTAATGTTCTAGATTTATGGACATTTTTAGAGAAACTTTTCTTGTACCCTAATGACACAAGAAAACAAAAAATAAAAATGCTACATGTACTACCACTTTGTACAACATAGCTATACAACGTATCTCTCGCCATCCAAAAGTATTTTTTGACGGTCCGGATTTTAAATAGTCTTTGGCCGGTAAGAATTAATTTTACGGAATAATTAGTAATAAATACACAATATTTTATCTATTTGAAGGAAAGGACAATAAACTTTTGCAATTAAACATAAAGACATAATTTGTAATTATAACTACTTATTTCTTCTTTGAACCTAGAACAAGTGTGCGATTCTTTGTTGAATATGGATTTCCCTTGCATGAAAATGGGGACCTTGCAACATATAAGAACAAGTGTGCGAAGAGAAGATAAAATTTGACAGAAAAAGCCGTAAATATTTTCGTTGCCCCATATGTGCATCTGTGTGTTTTGTGTAGGAATAAATTGTGGTTGAAAAGAAATGGGATGTCCGGTTATTGGATGGGTAATCGTCGATTGTGCGTATGTGAAATTAGTGACATTTCACTATTTTATTTTATTTTTTCTGAATTTTACTTTCGAAATTAGAATTTTTAAATATTAGTGACACTTCACTAATTTTTTCAATCACCGAAAGTGGTCGGCCAGAGATGGGGTGGTGGTCGGCCCGAGGTGGGGTGGTGATTTTTTTGAATTTTATGTTTGAAATTTGAATTTTTAAAAATTAGTGACACTTCACTAATTTTTTTGGTCGCCGGAAGTGCTCGGCCAGAGGTGGGGTGGTGGTCGGCCGAAGGTGGGGTGTTGATTTTTTTGAATTTTATGTTCGAAATTTGAATTTTTAAAAATTAGCGACACTTTCACTAATTTTTTTGGCGCCGGAAGTGCTCGGCCAAAGGTGGGGTGGTGGTCGGCCGGAGGTGGAGTGGTGATATTTTTTAATTTATATTCGAAATTTGAATTTTTAAAAATTAGTGACACTTCACTAATTTTTTTTGTCTTTATGTTCGATTGCAAAAGTTCCTTGTCCTTCCTTTTAAAAATGGCAAATGTTTTTTGTTTTTATGTTTGATTGCAAAAATTCCTTATCATTCCCTTTAAAATTGCCAAATGTTTTGGATTTTTGACTAAGTGACCCTAATTTTAACTACCTTTTGACCGGTAAATTGCTACGGTTGAGATTCGCGTTGTACATTTTTTGTGTACAACCTCGTTGTACCTGTAGCATGGTTTTGATTTTCTTGGAACTAAATGGCAACAATGGTTTCTGTTGCCCTTAGACGTGGCATGTTTTAGAGCCATCACGTGTTCTTTGGCATGCATATGTCATGCAACATGAAAAATGAGGGAAAAAAAAAAGAGTTCAAAATCACATTTTAGTCTTATGGAATTCAGAATTATCGTAATTAAAAGAAACATAATTTAAATTTAAAACAGAGACAAACTTGACCTAAAGCTAAACCAACAAACACGTAAAGCGCGAATTAAGGACAAATTAAACAAATAAGAAACAATAACATAGATTTTACGTAATTTTTCAATTGTTTAGACGTTGAGTACATCTACGACTCACATCAATTTTCATTCTTTATCGTATAAATACAACATCGATACATCGGCCGCGTATCGCAAGTATTTACTATATATAACTCTGAATAATAATCAGTGTAGCGTAAATTAAACCAAATCAGGAGAAAACCATATATTTATTTCATTCCACTCACCCATTTACACGCGTCCGAGAAACTCCGAAACCGAAGGATTAAAGTTGAAAAAAGAAAAAATAAAAAAGAAATACTACTCAAAAAGTTACATTGACGAGAACAAAATTGGGTGTTGAAAGTAAAAGACAACTCAAACAAGATCATCATCGCCGGTAGTACTCTGTTTTTTGTCAGTTGAAGAAGAAATGGGTGTGGCAAGAAAGGTGGGCTTGTTATTTCCAGCCATGATGACGAGGATCTTGGGCTGGAGATCGGCCTCGTCGGATATGGGCTTCCCTTCACCGGCGCCGCCGCTCGACGGAGAACTGGAACGAACTGGCTTCCGGCGTGAACATATGAGGAGGATTAATGCAATCGTGATTAGTCCCAGCATCAAGGCTAACCCCCCGAATAGGTACGGGATAGGGGAATTCCATCTCCAAACAGTGGTGGTGGTGGAGTTTGTGCCTATAGCCCTCTCTCTCTCTCTCTCTCTCTCTCTCTCTCTCCTTTTTTTTCTCTCTCTCTTGATTTTTCTGTGTGTCTTTGGACTTGAGTTTTACTACTAATGTGGCAGTGGAATGAAAATGAGGGTTATGGTCCATCCATTTTATAGACAAGGATTGAGCTCAAAAGTGGTGGGTTTTTTTTAAAATTAATTTTGACATGAAAGTACTAAAATGCCACTTGCTTTTTTTTTTTTTTTTGAAAATATTTGTATTTATACCAAGCATATTCGTCTTGGGAATGATTTCACCGTTTGTTTCCTTTTCACTTTTTTACGTGTATTCACATCATGATCACAAGTGTGTTATGAGAATTATAATTACAAAGATACATATAAAGTGATGAAACTGTGAAAGAAAATGTGGGCTAGTTTTCAAGCAGCTCGACAAATTTTTGATTGACAAATCTCACGGCCCACTGTTTAGGGGCCTACTTACAATTTGGATGGCGGGCCACGTTGAGATTGACTGGACATGAGTTTGTAGTAATTATGATGCATAGAATCTACTTCTGAGGGGTAACAAAGTGGTCTTGCCTTGAGATTTAATGGTTTGATATTATCTAAGGTCTCATGTTTCATTTCTCTTACCCGCGAACTCTTGGGCTACAACGGGAGATTTAACAATCCTCCGTTGGAAATGTTTTTGAAAATTAGCAAATTTCTGAAACACTGGTTTAATAGTTAAGCCAAACCGTTGTAGTTAATTGATCTATGCACACAGATCAAGTTGAACCTCCATGTTTTCCGATACGTACGCATATCTCAGTAGGGATTAATTCATCTTCTATATAATAACATGGAACTCATCTATAGAGTCATGACCGAGTATTTTGGAGCTAGTTAATACGGAGTATTTACTCTGGCTTCAAGTAAGGTTCCTCAGAATTAAAATAAAAAAAAATGCATGTAAACTAACGCAGACACATGTTTATCCGAATATAGAGTGACGAAGCCCCATAAGATTGTCAAAGGAAGGAGACACAGTGGGAGGCCAATATCAAATCGTTGTCAATTGGTTTTAGCAGGTGATGGATAATTCTTAGGACTGATGATTTAGCAAAAGACTGGAAAGCAAAAGTAGTGGCCACAAACATTTCACATTTTCTAAATGTCTCCACAACAAAAGTTAAACTGGATACGACTCTTCCCTTTTGGCTACAAAGTATTATGGCATATTTTAAATGGCATGCTTTTTAATAGTACTTTTTGTTAATTTATTAAAAGAGGAAAATACTCCATATTTACGCACCCATGGGTTGTCCCAACTGTTAGGGCGAGTGCGTGACTTTGGGAGTAATCTCCTTAGTCGCGCGTTCAATTTTCGATAAGGTGAGTACCTGTGCTAAGTGGGGGCGTGACTAGTGTGGGTTATGCCAACTCCCTCCGATGTTTGAGTTGAGCAGTGAGTCCGATTAGTGACCTGCTGTAGGGCTATTCCTTCTAAAAAATAATACTCAATAAATAGCCCATATTTTACCTGTGAGTTCATTAGAAAACCTCTTGAAGCTTCTCAGTACTTATCCCAACCCCAACATCTGTTAGTGCCCATATGCCCCATCTGTTTCCCCTTCCCATTTTTCTAAGATTGCTTGCAAATCCCACCAACCCCAACCAACGTTGTTGTAACAAAATTTTCCACAACAAAGGTGGATGAATAATTCCTCGTAGCAATTACGAAGAATTACTTATTTAGCTTATTAATTTATTTGACCAATAAAAGTAATTAAATTATTTTATGCGGTAATTTCACTGTGTTCACTTCACATTTTTTTGAATAAAGCCAAAATAGGTGGATTATTGGCCAATAATCCACCTATTTTGGCTTTATTCAAAAAAATATTTGGTTTGACCATAAATTTATACTTGATAGATTTGTCTCGTCGAGAGGAATCCAGAAATCACAAAATCTTGATGCAAAACTAACGAATGCAAAAAAAAATTGAATAAGGACAAACGAATAATCCAATAATCTGGATTATTGAATTATTACCCAAAGGAGGCCGTAAAACAGGGCTTAAATGAGTTATACAAAAATGAGAAAACATTATTACCACCGCCGGCAGAAACAAATGTTTCCTCTAAATCAATCACAGCGGTCCGTGTGATTGTGTAGTCAATGTGATTGTGTAGTACATATTGATCTATACAAAAATTCACATCAATCACCACTTCCCCCTCTCACTCTCAAGCCACTCATTTACTTTTTGTACTTTTTATGCCAAAAATTTTACGTTTTATTTTGTGTAGGGAGCTAGACTCTAAATTAAAATGCTACATATATAATTTCTTATGTACGTGTTACTCTCAAGTCACTCATAACTTTTTAAAAGTGTTAAAAATTGGTCTTCCTAAAAAGATTGGGTAAAAGTAAAAACTTTTTTATTTTTCGATTTCTCTCGTTGCAAAGAACAAAAACAATCACAAAAGTTTAATGCAAAATTAATAAATGCGAATTTTTTTCGGGTAGTGTTAATGCCAAAACTATTTTTAATTGTGTTAAATCTCTAGTGCATGAAATGCTTGTATTCATGTGTAAAGTACAAGTTCTTTATGTATTGAAGTTTTGGCACAATTAAAAACAGTTTTGGCATTATCACTATTTTTTTTTAATAAAAACAAGTTTTAAATTGACTTTTCGCGGTATGATTTATTTTTACGTATAATATCCCCAAGTTGAACTTTGTCAAATCTATTTTTCCTTATCAACGTTAAAAGTCTTCACACACTCGAACCGCCGCGTCCAGAAACATCTGCTAGAGAAATTTAATGACGATTTTCCGCATCTCTTCTTCTCACTTTACTATCCTCACTTGCTTACACACCCAAACCGCCGCGTCCATAAACATCTAGAGAGAGTATTCAGTGCTTTAGGAACATTTTTCTTTTCTTTCATCACAAAAATGTGTACGATGCATCCACCTCAGCCGTCCAATCCCTTTGATTCCCAAGTGTACTAGTATCACATGGTTACCGTATTAGATCGATTTAATTTTTTTCACATGAGTGACAAAACTAACATAATATATACTTGGTTAAGATTAAATCATTGGGTCCGAGAATAGCCGAATTACATTAACCTTTGTAATTTTGCGTCACACTATTATGCCATTTATATTGCACAAATTCGAAGTCAGATGTGTTTAGAATCATCGATGTGTTTGGTCCACACATTTGTTGTGAGGATTCATGCGTGTCGAGTAGTTCTCGACATATCTGTATCCGGATATATGTATTTTCGTTTGTAACACTCTTCCATATTTGAACAAGAAAAAATGACATCCTATGTAGTGATCGTGCCCAAGTTATGGAAGCGGGGTGCCTATGGTGACCACAGGCGGTGCAGTGGGCTAAAAACGACACCGTTTGGTGCCCACTCCAAGCCTTTGTGAAATGTGATTTTGTGGGGCCCACTTTCGGGTCCCACACAAACGATCCGAACCGTTAAATAATTTTAAAATAATTATTAAGATGATTTCGGAGAAAATCAGGCCGATTGGATAGTTTTACGTTACTCATCTATTCTTTGATTTTCATTCAGAATTCAGGACCCTACCAGTTTGAAAGAATCTTCAGGAAAAATTATAAAATTGTGGGCTTGAAAAATCATTGATCTGAACCATAAGAGTCGTAGAGCTCGTTGAGAAGAGTATCTAGTAAAAAAATTATCTTGTTCTGACATCGATATATAAGTATCAAAACACTAAAAAAATTATCTTGTTCTGACATCGATATATAAGTATCAAAACACTAAAAAAATTATCTTGTTCTGACATCGATAGAGAAAATGAACCCATAACAAAAGATACATTGGTTTCATTTTTATTTTTTAAATTTCATGACTTACTAAACTTTGTTTTTTTGGAATAATCAATACTTTGACTAATAAGTGAACGGAACCAAATGGTTTTGCACTAAATTCAGGTCATGTTTCGAGGAATATGCTAAGAATGACCAAAACCACTGTTAAAAAAAGCTCGAAATCCGGGAAAACTTTTGCAACCCCAATGCAGAATTTGTTGACCTTATTACTCAGCATGACCCTTTTCCCCTTCTTTCCTCCTCTACTTTTCCCGATCAGCATTAAATTACTTACACACTCGAATCGCCGCGTCCACAGACATCTGATGACAAAAAATGACAGGATTCGCATAATCGACGACCTTTGTCCACATCTATTAATTATACTCACACACTCGAACCGCCGCATCCACGAAACATCTTCTAGCACGGAACCGGGGGTATCGTAAAATTCGACAAGCGCAAAAGTCTATTGATTTGATCCGAACCGTACATATTGTTGGGCTCATCAAATGAGTAATTTATACGGAACATCTAGTTGATCGGACATCGGTTAGTTATATGTTGAGTAATAGGATTAGTTATCTTCAAATCAATTACTAATAAAACCGTATACTAGATGTTTAAAATGAACATGCTACGATCATTTTGTTATCGATATCAGGTTTTTCTGATTTTTTACATTAAGTATTAGCTCGATTAGACAAACAGAATAGAAGGCTACGATTAGATCAAGGGGCTCCTGGAGCCCGATTCACGCTCACAACACGCATTATGTGAATTTTTGGCTCACAACATGCTCCCCAAATTGGTTCCTCACATTGAATGATAGTAACTCTTTGAAAAATGGTACTACAAAGTACAAAACCGATGGTGTAGTACAAAAGTAGTAGTAGTAAACTTCGGTATAAAGTTCAAGAAAAGAAAAAGGAAAAAGAAAAAAGTGAACTCCATTATACTTTAAAAAAATTATGGTAAATCAAGGGATATCGACCCCCATGCACCGATGGTGCACCAGCCGGTCTAGGGATCCCACACAAACGATTCAAGCTGTTCATTTATCTTAGAATGATTTTTTTTAGGGGCATAGCATAAATCAGCTCCGTTGGACGTGCGTAAGTGGTTGATCAAAAATCCTATGCGTCGATGGTGCACCGACCAACCTGGGGTCCCACGAACGATCCTAGCCGTTCATTTATTCGTTTTGGATCTACCACTTCCACACGTCCAATAGAGTTGATTTCTCGCGGGCCCTCCAGAAACTCATTCAAAACGAATGAATGAACAGTTCGGATCGTTCGTGTGAGACCTACTTGTGGGTCTCCTAGGCTGGTCGGTGCATCATCGGTGCACCCGATTTGTACCAGTACCAGCGTTGTTAAAATTAGAAGGGTGGACAAATAAAAATATTCATTTTGTTTTTTATATGTTACACTTTTGCTTTTATTTTTTAGGTTAAACTAATAGGAAGACAAAGCCAATATAATATAACATTTAGTATTTTTTAGATTTGAACCCAGAACATCACGGTATTTAGAACTGTTATATAGGGATGGCAATGGGGAGGGTAGGGGGTGGATACCACTACCTCCATCCCCGATCCCCGAACCTATATCAATCCCCATCCCTCCCCGATCCCCATCGGGGATTTTATTTTAACCTCCATCCCCGCCCCGATGCGGGGAACGGGGATCCCCACGGGAAATCGGGGATCCAAAAATGGTTGCTCTTTAATGTGTAGGGTTTTTTTTTTTAATAGTCTTACACTTTAAAGTGAATCAGCTTGCTACTATCCCAAAAGCTCGAGTTGTTTGGACCTTTGCCCAATAATGTACATCCAGCACTTCCATCACGTGCTACTGAAGAGTTAACACTTCCATCATATCACATGCAATCCACTAGAAGAGTTTACCATGTGAGATCACAAATTAATATGAACAAATGGAGTGCACAATCAAATATCAAAACAAACTTTGCTGTAAATATTATATATGTGAACGGGGATGCGGGGAGGGGCGGGGATCAGGGAGGGGATCGGGTAGGGGACTGACAATACCATCCCCTACCCGATCCCCGAATTTTTTTTAAAATAATCCCCATCCCCTACCCGATCCCCGAAAAAATCCCCGAATCCCCTCCCCGAATGGGTACGGGACGGGTTGGATAGAGGCGGGTCGGCCGAGATTGTCATCCCTACTGTTATATAACATGCAATTTGAGTACCACACAACAATAAGTAAGTAATGCGCGGGCATCCGAAACAATAATTGGAAGACAAAGCCATTATGTAAAAGTTCCATTAGATAGAAAGATACAAAATTGGAACTTAAACTAGTCCTATAATTTTTAGCATAATACATTAGGGGACCAAGAAAGGTAATGTGCAGAAATCAAAACAAAAAAAAGGAAACAAAAAAAAGAAAAAGAAAAAGAGAAATACTCGCGACGAACAAAATAGAGGTCGACCGATCGAGAACACGATTAAACAAGATCATGGTTATTTTGTTCTGTTGAAGAAGAAACGGGGGTGGCAATGAACGTTGGTTTGTTATTTCCAGCCATGATGACGAGGATTTTGGGCCTTAGATCGGCCTCGGCGATTCCGGGCTGCTGATGATCAGCGAAAGTTGATGGATTATTGATTGAATTAGATTGCTTTCTGAATGAACAGAATAGCAAGATCATTGCAAGGGAGAGGATTCCTAACAGCAAAGCTAAGCCACCATACAGGTATGTAATTGTGGAATTCCATCCCCAGCTTGTTTCTGTTGGCTTCATCTCTCTCTCTCTCTCTCTCTCTCTCTCTCTCTCTCTCTCTCTCTCTCTCTCTCTCTCTCTCTCTCTCTCTCTTTAGAGGAATGCAGTGGAATGAAATGAAGTTGATGGCACATCAATTTATAGGTGAAGATTGATCTTAAAGCTGGACATGAAAGTACTAAAATGCCATTCGCTTATCGGAATATTTGTACTTTTTCTTAAGAGAGTGCAATGGAAAATATTTATGAACTTTTATTTTCGGCTTTCTACGTGTATTCAAGCGATCGAATGAAATGGAGTTGATGTGGCACATCAATATATAGGTAAAGATTGATTTTAAAAGTGGTAGCTTTTAATTATGACATGGAAGTACTAAAATGCCATTCGCTTATTAGAATATTCTTACGTATTCCTAAGGTAGCGCATTGGAAATTAAATACTTCTGAATTTTTTATTTTCCACTTCCTACATGTATTCAAGCGATGAATGCAATCGAATGAAATGAAGTTGATGTGGCACATCAAGTACTAGGGAAATGCTCGTGCCTAAAGGCATGGCGCGTCAAAGTTGTTTGAACTCAACTTGATGAATTACCGTTTTGCCTCAATGGCTTTTCTTTTTGTTCCTCAATGGCTTCACGTTACTGTTGTGATTTTGTTCTAGAAATTGATTGTGCCTAAAGGCACATTAGGTTGCATTTTAAACACAATATACATGAAGTAGCATACTCCACTTTTCCATCTCTCAAACAAACTACTACTCCAAAATTTTGTGGTCTCCAATTAGTCTATAATCAGGAGCCATCTAACCAATTTCAGAAAATGAATTCAAGAAAAAAGAATAGTTTTAAACAAGTACTCCTGTATATATAGGTTAAAATTGATCTTAAAAGGGTAGCTTTTGCTTCTAACATGGAATATCGGAATATTCTTACTTTTGGGTTAAATTTGATTTTAAAAGTTGTAGCTTTTGATTCTGACTTGGAATATCGGAATATTCTTACTTTTACCTAAGAGAGCCCATTGGAAAATAATTCTGGACTGTACGTTTATTCATGCAAAGAGTGGAGTGGAATGTAATGAAGGTTATGTGATGGGACACATTAATTTATAGGTATTAATTGATCTTATAAATGATACTCCCTCCGTTCCAAATTGCTGGTCACTTTTTGGAATTCAATTTTTTTAAGCAGACATGCAATAACTGCATTTAATAAATGCATTCACGTTAAACAGATTCATTAATTTCTAACTATACCCTTATATTTTCAACTTTTGAATGAAATGATGGTTGTTAGTAAAAGGGTTATGTATTTTGGAAGATTGATAAATTTTATTTTGACTTTTCAAAAAGGACTAACAATTTGGAACACCCCAAAATAGTATAAGGAATAAGCAATTTGAAACGGTGGGGGAGTAGCTTCTAATTAGGACATGGAAGTACTAAAATGTCATTCGCTTATCAGAATATTGTACTAGATATCTTTTGCCGGGAAGAGCTTATTGGGAAATAATTATGAACTTTTTTTTTTCTACATGTATTCAGGCAACAGACATTACGTGAGACTCATATAATTAATTGCTTGAAATCCCAAAATAGGCCCCACAAAGTGAATAGATCGTGCATAGAATTTGTGTGCATAGTCGAATTGACAAATTTTTTTGACTAAATTTAAAGAAAATGTTTTGTACTAAATTATAGGTCATGCTTGCAACCGATTTCCGACATCTAAATAATAAAACAGACCAGTTTTGTACAAATGTCTAGTCATACAAACAAAGTAACATTCACCGCGCGGTATGATTAATTTTTCATGTTAAGTTGTACCTCTCAAATCATTTCTTCCTAAAAGATAAAGAGAATATTCTCCTAATAATCTACCCCTCTTATTCTCTTTTTAAGGAATGTATTCCTATTTAAATGTTACCTTTGCTGATGAAGTAGAAAAACATATCAAAATGGTAATTGACGCTATGTGTATATTACATATGTCGGAGACAACAATCGCGTAGAACGGGTAATTTGTTGAAGTTGAAACTATATTTTGTTTCAGGGCATCCACTAGTTATTATATAGTCTAAATCATTTTGATGATCGAAAACGTTCACCTTAAAGATCATGTTGAAAATAGTAATAATACCAAAATTCATGTTCGTATAATGTCATTAAATAGGCGATCAGAACAAACAAAAAAAAAAAGATTTAGAGCATTAAGTTCCAAACAGAGCATTAGTTTCCTTCTCAAATCCCTTCCTAAATCAAGGGTAATTTACCTTAAACCCCCTTTAACTATGACTGATTTCTGAGTTGCCCCATTAAAGTTTGAACTCAAACACTTAACCCCCTTGAACTATATGTATAACAAAAACAGTTAACACCATTAACAAAAGTCGTTAGTTTACTTTTATGTCCTCCATGAATGTATCTGCCATTAACTCCTTTCCTTTCATGCCAAGCCTGATAAAAAAAATAAAAAATTCTTCCATGCCAATCAACTCCAATTTATCTCTTTAGTTTTCCATGTAACCCAGTCCAATGCCAAACAATTTCGATTGGCGCTGTTTTTTTTTTTTTTTTTTTGAATTGCAAAACATTTTATTAATCTTTGGAAACGGATTATAAGATTAAAGGGATCCAAGCACGAAAGGCATCACAATGCGGAAAGACATCCCAACTAGGTTGGCACCCCAACCCACGACAATCATATGCCGGCAAGGACCCAAAAAGGAGATAACAAGGATTGACAAGAAATCAACCAATATGTAATAAAATCGAACTACAAGCTATTATTCGTCACAAATTGAAACCCCAAAACTCCACTTAATCTCTCTCCCTCAATTTCCCTTGCGATTCAGATTGAAGAAGGTAGGGTAAAATCGAAGGAATTTCTGAATTCAACTAAGATCTGGAACATCACTTAAATTCCTAATCAGCAATTTTGGAACAACAAAGAAGTAGAAGTTGGTGGCCGAGCAAAAAAATAAAGTTGAGCCAAAAGAAAAAAAGAGTAGAAGTTGGTGGTTGTTGTCGGCGGTGGACAAATATGGAGTGGGGAAAAGAAACGCAGACGATGAATGCAGATGATGAATGAATGAGTGAGCTCAATAAATAGAAAAAGAGATAGTGGTGCCGTTTTCCATCCAAAGCCCTAACTAATTGTTGACAGAAGGTTCTAACCGCCATAACTCACATACTTTGAGGGGGTTAGGTGTCTGAGTTCAAGCTTTAAGGGGACAATTCATAAATCAGTCATAGTTAAGGGGGATTAAATGTAATTTAGCCCTAAATCAATCAAATGCTACTACTGGCATCACTTCTTTGTACTTGCTCCCTCTTTGATAAAATAAAATAGTACAAGTTTTTCTTTCTTTTTTTTAGCTCAATCCTGTGCAATGTATCTGGTTTGAAAATTGGGTTGAATTCAAATCATTGTGATGTCTTGTTTTAGCTCTGCCCCCAGCTTTGTACGGGAGCTTATTCGCAGTCTTTTTTAATTGTTTTCTTTTCATTAATGTTAAATATCCATAAAAGTTGCACATAATTTACGAAAACAGTAATGAATGACTAAAATTCACTCCCAAGTGAATCTGAGTCACTCATTACTATTTTCTGGGTAAATTCTGTGCAATTTTTCTGGGTACATAGCATTGCTATTTTCTTTTAGTCTTTATAAGATTTGGGTTAAATGTTTACATTATTATTAGTATTATTTTTTTACTCGAGGAGGAGAATCGAAAAAGTATAATTATAGAGACCAAAATATAACACTCCTAAAAGGTTAGCAAAGACTCAAGCTGTAGGTTATGGCCACAAAAAATTCCACAAATATGAATTGTCACCCACAACAAACAAAAAAAAAATTGACTTGGCTACGATGACAAACCTCTGGAAGCTTCTCAATTCTCACAAGTTAGCCCAACAGTGTTAGTGCCCATATGCCTTATTTTCCCCTTATTTTCCAGCCCAATTTACAAACTACTCACAAATGATTGCGTATCCGAACCGTCGCATCCCACCAACGGCAGTTTTTTTTTCTTTCTTTTAAACGGGCACCAAGAGCCCTCCCGCAATTGGGAAAAACGATGCTAAACTTTTGGGGTTATCTACGTGGAGTGAGTAGGTGCACTCAGGGAATATCACCCAGCACATTTGAATACCCAAAACGGGTATATAAAGTTCTACGCGGTGAACGTCTCCAATCGTCGAAAAAATTTCGGCGCAGCTGCTCCATGGGGTGCACAGCACGCTGCTGTGCAGGGCTGCACAGCAGCAACCCAAGTCCCTCTCGATTCTTTGATTAATCCAAAAGGGTTGGGTTGGCTTTGTGGTCGTGATAATGTTTGCTTTTTCCATTATCTTGCGTTCGAAATTTCCTAATTACTATCAACTCTTGTGGGCCGGTTATTTATAGAGGATTTTTGCTCCGACTTTAATCAAATTTCTGTTAATACTGGATAGTAGAATTAATTCTTAGAAATTAGTCAAGCTACAAAAAAATTAGCTATGTGGTTGTACCTGAATAATCGAAAAAATTACGTCGTGCCACCCTTGTATATATATATATATATATATATTTTTTTTTTTTTGATCAGCAAAGAAGAAAATATATTGATCAAGAGGGAGAAAAAAACAGATACACAATACACCCAAAACGCCTAACAGGAGAGGAAAGGAATCCATAAAGATGAATCCCCAAACCAAGCCAAGAGAAGCGTAGGCCAAAAGAAAAACAGGAGCAGTTGATCAGAGATCAACCCAACAAACCAAAACCAAACTCCTAGATGCACCACACACACCACGTCTTCGACCAAAACCAGCCCTCACAGGGATTCTATAAGAGAAGGGAATCTGAATAAGATATCGTCCGACGAAACCTCCTTAGAACCTTGAAAAGCTTTGAACCAATACCCAATCCTATGCTTAATGATATCACCCATTTCCTCCCACCTTGGTGCAGTTCCTTGAAAAATAAATTCGTTTCTCGCCTTCCATATCGACCACAAAACAGCATAGAAGGATAGCTCCCACAGAACTTTCTTAGCCTTTTTAAACTTCCAACCCAACCACCAATCAAAGCATGCCTTAATTGAACCTGGTACTACCCAACAAAAACGCCACCAGCTAAGGACCTTAGACCATATGGCCCATACCTCCCCACAATGGAGGAACAAATGCTCAACTGTTTCTGAGGCTACACCACAAAAGTGACAAAGGCTATCATTAAAATCAGCTAGAATACCCAAGGAAAACAAGAGATCTGCAGTTTTTACCCTCCCTAAGACTGCCAACCAGCCTAAGAATTGCACCTTAGGGGGCGCATAGTTTTTCCACAGAGGTAGAAGGTCCATTCTCAGACTCCCCACTTCAGCCTCCACGCACCTGTAGAAAGATTTTACAGAGAAAATCAAAGACTGGTCAGCTTCCCATTTTAAAGAATCTGCCTTCTCCCGTTGTAGCACCACCCCCCTCATAAGGTCCATAAAATTGTTCCATTCCTCGCCCTCCCATGAAAAGGTACTTCTTCTGAGTTTCAGACTACTGCTTAGCCCCGCTACACCCCCTTGAAGAGCCTCAGCCACCACTATTGATTTCTGAGTACAGATGCAGAAAATCCTTGGAAATAACGACTTAAGGGAAACTCCATGTAACCATACATCTGTCCAAAACCTTATTTTACATCCGTCACCCATTACAATGTTCACATTATCCATGAAGAGCCTTAGCATATTACCTTCTCTCTGCCCCACCATTAAAATATCTTTCCATATGATAGAAACTCTACCAAGACTTTCAACTGAAGGGAGCCAAGAAAGATCATCGAGTTGGTACTTACAACAAATAACCTGTCTCCACAAAGCCGTCCTTTCAGTTCCAAATCTCCACCACCATTTCATTAGAAGGCAATCATTCATCAATTTCAAGTTCTAGACCCCAACGCCACCCCTCTCTTTACTTCTAGTTACTTTATTCCAGCTTACCAAATGCAGTCTTTTCTTCAAATCTGCACCCCCCCAAAGGAATCGCGACTGAATTTTAACCAGCTCATTCAACACACATACAGGCATCTTGAATAGAGAAAGGTAGTAGATAGGAAGATTACTCAACACAGATTTGATCAACAAAATTCTGCCCCCAAAGGACACTTGCCTTCTTTTCCAAGTAGCCAAATACCTCTGAAACCTATCAATCACATCTCGCCAGGTGGCTTTCTTTCTTGGGTTTGCACCTAGAGGTAGGCCCAGATATTTCATAGGAAGAGCTTGAGTCTTACAACCCAAGCAATTAGCGAAAACAGCCAGCTCCCCCTGAGAGAGCCCTTGCCCGCTCACCACACTTTTGTGAAAGTTAATTTTTAGCCCAGAAACTGCTTCAAAGAAAGAGAGTAGCCTTTTTACATTAAGAAATTCCTCAAGAGAAGCATTACAAAAAACAATAGTATCATCAGCAAATTGTAGATGAGTCAAAGTAGGGCCGTTTGCTGCCACAGAAACCCCTTTAATAGTCCCATGTTCCTGAGCCCTTTTGAAAACTAAGTTTAGTCCTTCCACAGCTAAAACAAATAAGAAAGGGGATAGAGGATCACCCTGTCTTAGCCCTTTCTCCAAAACAAACTCCCCGGTTGGTGATCCATTAACCAGAACTGAAACATAAGCAGAACTCAGACATTCCTTCATCCATTTAATCCATTTTGCAGGGAATCCGAACTTCGATAACATATCCAACAGAAATTTCCAACTAAGATTATCATAGGCTTTTTGAAAATCCAGTTTGAGTAACACTCCTTGTTGTTTTTTCCTCTTCCAAAAATCCACGATTTCGTTTGCAATTAAGACACCATCCTGGATGTTCCTCCCCCCCACGAAAGCAGACTGAACTTCAGAAATCAAGAGAGGTAACACCTTCTTCAACCTTTCTGCTAGAACCTTTGCCAATATCTTATATATACACCCAATCAAACTAATAGGCCTGTAATCAGACAGACCCGTCGGATTGGCTACCTTAGGAATGAGAGTGATGAAAGAAGTGTTCAACCTTTTAGATAACCTTGAGTTAGCGTGAAATTCACTACAGAATTGCAAGATGTCCCTTTTAATCACTTTCCAGCTAGATTTTATGAAAGAAAGATTGAAACCGTCAGGCCCCGGAGCCTTATTTCCATCGCAAGCCTTTACTGCCTGCCAGACCTCCTCTTCTGAGAATGGATTACATAAAAAGTCTCCCTGAACCGAATCAAGCACTGAGAAAGCCACCCCACCAAGTCTGGGCCTGCTCCCCCACTCCTCCTTGTAAGCGTTTTTGAAGTAGTTAAACACCTCAATTCTTATCCTCCCGGGCTCCTCAATGTGGACATCTCCAATGGCTAGAGAATTTAGTAGATTTCTATTTTGTCTACCGTTAGCAATTGAATGAAAAAACTTAGTATTCTTATCTCCTTTCATGGTCCAATCCAATCTTGACTTTTGCAGCCAAATCCATTCCAACCTTCTACTTAAATTCCAAAACTCACCTTTGAGTTTCTTTTTCCTCACAATATCCTCCTCAGACAAAGTTCCAGATTCCGCCAAAAGATCTAAAGTATTAATTTGATTCTCCACCTCGTTTAAACTCTCCTGGACGTTCCCAAAAACTTCTCTATTCCAAACTTTTAGGACGTCTTTGAGGCCTTTAAGTTTGCAAGCCAGCCTATATCCAGCCCAACCTTGCACATCTGACCTGTTCCAAAAATCATTTACGACTACACCAAAATTGGGGTGTAAAGTCCAAGCATTGAAGAACTTAAACGGTTTTGGACCCCAATCCCTAGGATCGACTTTAAGCATTATTGGGCAATGATCTGAGAGCACCCTACTCAATCCCCATTGTTTCCATTTATACACAGAAAGCCACACAGGGTTCACTAGAAATCTATCCAATCTGCTCCACTTATTATCGTTATCCGATTTAGACCAAGTGAATTTCCTTCCCAGTAAAGGTAGATCCATGAGCCCTAACTCCTCAATAAAGTTATTAAAATCTGCCATCCCTCTGTCTCTACAAGAACACCCCAACCTTTCCCCCAGAGATCTTATTTCGTTAAAATCCCCACCCA
Source organism: Vaccinium myrtillus (assembly GCA_016920895.1). Lineage (NCBI taxonomy): Eukaryota > Viridiplantae > Streptophyta > Magnoliopsida > Ericales > Ericaceae > Vaccinium > Vaccinium myrtillus. Next base: position 9,069,341 of record CM029277.1, read on the forward strand.
TACACCATGGGAGAGTAAAAAAATGGGACAGATTTACTATGGATCCCCACACCTTCTTTCTATCAGTGCATGAAGTAGGGCCATACACATTAACAAAAACACACTTAAAGGAGTTACTAAGCACACCTGAGATAAATTGGAAGTTGCGGTTTGAAGCTACCCCTTCCATCGTAAAGCACTCAGCAGCCCAAACACACAGCAATCCACCAGACATACCTTCAGCCTCCACCTCAGCATAATCAAAATTCCTGTGACCCCAAAACGATTTGATGAATTTCTCCGAGACCCCGGCTTTCTTTGTTTCCTGCAGCATCAGAAAATCCACTTGATTGTTGAGAAGAATCTTCTTAAATCTGCTTCTCTTCTCCCTCCTACCCAAACCCCTTGCATTCCAGGACATTACATTAACCATTAAATAAAATTGTTCGCCTACAACTCCACGAGATAAGGAGGATTCAAGAAAAAATCCCCTTATCCCCATCGGTCTTCTTACGTTCACGATCCTCCTCGGCTTCGGCCAGCTTGCTGATAATCTCCTCCTCTGGACCATCAGCTTTACCCTCAACAATATTCCCCATCGCCCAAATAGCTTGGGCTTCATCAAGATAAAGTCGGTTTCGATTCCGGATACCTTCCGAGGAAAAAGATAACGACGCCGCAGCAATTGCCGATCTAAAGATCACCTGTTTCGTCTTCTTCTTCCTCCTTCCGTGGTTTTGCAAAGATTGATTAACTTGATTCGGCCCCAGGATATCCTCCCAAGGCTTAAGTTTGCGCACTGGGTTTCCCCTTTTCTTCACTGTATGACTCGTGCCATCCTTCTTTTTATTCTCAGCCAGCCCATCCGGAGAAACTACAGTATTAGGGATCAGACCCAACTCCAAATAATTGCTAGGTCCAGGCCCAAAATTATCATTCAACTGGGCCGGGACACCGAAATCAATATTAACCGGCCCATCCACCAGCCCCACCTCCACACTGTTAACTTCTATTGCTGGCAATTCCTTCCCAATGGGCTCGAAGACAGGCCCAAAGTCTAGAGCCCCATCACCCACTACACCTTCAAAGACCCCACCACCGATCGTATTCCCAAGCTTGCTCTGCCTCTGACGCGCCCCACTGACCTCTCCACTCCTGACAACTGCTCCAGTCACTGTCACGGAACCTGGCAACTTTATTAGAGTTTCCCCTCCGCGCACACCAAACGCCGAAAGTGACTCGGGAACCACAGAATCTGATTTCTGCATATCAACTCCAACCAAAAATACACGTGGCTCCTCCCATCGTCTGGAATTTGCTTCGTCCACTGACTCAACCCGCCGGGCATTTGATTCCACCTCAATCGGTGAGTTTAGAAACCCATTTGACTCAGTGCTATTGTAGTTGCACATGAAACAATGGCCTTGCACTACAACTTGTTCTGCTACCTCATTGATTCTATCCCAGTACTCAGTTGCTATCATCACCTTACCGGCTGCGAAAGACAACCCTTTGACCGTGGTTTCATCCACATGGATGATTTCCCCCCAACGTTGAGCGATCTTAATAAACGTGGCACAGCTCCAGCCATGGAGGGGTACCCCGTACACAGAAATCCAAACATTGCTTCTCCTCTGAACCATAAGGTCCGGACTCCAACGAGTAGCATCCTCAATCCAAGTATTGAGCCAGCTAAGTTCTCCCCCATTGAATAAAAACTCCATCTGTTCAACTGAAGAGAAGGTCAAGGCGACCCTTAAGCCCCCCATGTCTCTGACGTCGATCCCCGGTACTCCCTTACAATGCAGAGCGTCTTTGATGGACTCCAAAGCGGATAGCGACTAGAGTTTAGCCACCACACTCCTGGACACCCATTCATTCGCACATTCCTTGATAATTATCCGTCTTGGCTCCAACTTCCCCTTAACTGCCTCTGCAAAAGATTTGCCCACCACTCTGTTAGTCTGAACCAGATTAAAGCCCTTATCCGTCTCCTTTACCACCTCCTTATCTTTTCCTGCTCTCGTTAACTGATTGTTCGAACTGGCTATAGAGAACCGATTTGCCCTCTCAACACCACCACGGCCCGAAAAAGACCCATATGTGGCCATTTTGACCAACATTTTCTTTTCACGGATAATAATCCCATTCAAAGAAGTAATGGCTTCCTCAGCTTCCCACTTAAAACTGAATCTAACAAAGCCAAATTTTGATAGATACCTTTTGCTCCTTTTCTTAGGAATGAAAACATCCACAACAGCACCATATTTCGAGAAAATTTGTCCAAGCCACTCTGCATCCATATCCTCAGATAAATTATCAACATACACTGTTACAACGTTGTTGCCTCCTGGTGACCTCGTCTCTGCCCGCCGTAATCTGCCCGATCTCCTCCTAGTAGCCAAAGTCCAGCCCAAGATATATCTCCTTTAAAGCTTTAGGGCGTATGTGTGACAACTGTGGATCCAGATTTTATATTCTAATTTCAGATTCTGTTGCAAATTCGATATTTAAGATTTTAGTAGAAGTATATAAACATATTTATCATAACTATGGAATTACGATTAAGGTGTAGTAAAAGGTAGTATTGTTTACTGTAAAAATTTCAAAAATCATCCGTTATAAAAATTAAAAGGTAAAGTCTGATTCGAAAAGATCTAAAAGAAACCTAATTAACCCATGCAGCTTTCAGCTTTGGGATTTTTTAGATTTTTGTTCCTTTTTAAGTTTCCAAAATCTGTAGAATCTTTTAACTAGAACTTTTGATAAACACTATATAAAAAGCTAGAATCTCAAAATCTGAAAAAAAATAAAAATAATTTCTTCTATACACGCATAGTATTTGCAGGGAAGAAGCGCAGATAGTTTTCAGGTTGGTCCCACCCATATTTATCTGCAATATTTTATTAAGAGAGCTAGGTGAATTTATGGGTAAATTTCCATGAACTTCAATGAGAAATCCAATTGGAAAGCACAAAAAGAGAGAGAAATCCAAGAAGAAAAATGTGCAATTGCATAAAGGTAAATTGACATGGTTATGAATTAAGCTAATGAAAACATGATGTGGAATTAGCCATTCTTTTGTTTCCCACTAATGAAAAGATAATGTGGAATTAATCATTTCTTAAGCTTTTTTTACTTACTCTGTTGTCTGTTTTCTGCTTCTTTTCAAATTTCTCACTTTTTTGAGCCCTCATGACAACATTAATACACATCCGAGTAGCCACGTCCATAGGCCCACAAACCTAATCCATTACCAAATTTTAAATTCATTTTGTCCTCCTCTTTGTCAAAGATAGGTGGATAATAGTTGTTGTTCATTAAAAAAAAAACAACATAAGGAACATGATTTTTAATTAAAAGTCATGGGTTTTTTAGGCAATCAGGAGAAGGTAAAGGGATGAATTGGGTTAAAAGATTTTCCTACTCCATTTTGCGCGTAAGACACTATTTTTATTTTTATTGCATGCAAAGTTGTAAAAACGACCGATTTTGTGTTTCAATCACATGAGCTTGCAAAAGTAAATATGAAAAGGATGACCTTAATTTCTACTTGCGTAATAAGCGGATTCAGAGAAAATTGCGGTAAAGTGCTTGAAATAAACATCTAAAATTTGACCTCATTTTTCAATCCAAATGAACCACTATTTGGCCTCATTTGGCATCATTTTGGGTCTCTGTGTTTTCCCCTTTCCTCTTAATTCCATTTACTCTACTAGTACTCCAAGATCAAAATATAGTTGTAGAAGGTGAAGTCAGCTTATTTTATGTTTAGGCCAGTCTCCTCTTTGTCAAAGCTAGTTGGCTAATTACATGGATAGAAGGTATTAATTAAGTAAATGACCCCAATTGTTGAAAGTAAGTCATGAATCATGAGCTTTATTATTGAAAGTTGAGGTGTTTCTCCAATACCAAGTTAAAAACAACATAAGAAACACAATTTTTTAATTAAAAGTCATCGATTTTTTAGGCAATGAGGAGAAGGTAAAGGGATGAATTGGGTTAAAAGATTTTTCATATATACTCTATTTTGCGCGAAAGACACTATTTTTATTTTTATTGCATGCAAAATTGCAAAAACGACCCATTTTATGTTTCAGGCACAATCACATAAGCTTGCAAAAGTAAACGAACATATGACAAGGATGACCTTAATTTCAATTTGCGTAAAATGCGTATTCAGAGAAACTTGCGGTAAAGTGCTTGAAATAAACATCTTAAATTTGACCTATTTTTCAATCTATTTGACCTCATTTGGCATCATTTTGGGGCTATGTTTTCCCCTTTCCTCTTAATTTCCATTTACTCCACTAGTACTGCAAGACCAAAATATAGTTGTAGAAGGTGAAGTCAGCTTATTTTATGTTTAAGCCAGTCTCCTCTTTGTCAAAGCTAGTTGGCTAATGACATGGATAGAAGGTATTAATTAACTAAATGAAAGTGAAGTCATGACTCATGAGCTTCATTATTGAATGTTGAGAGGTGTTTCTCCAATACCGAGTAATTATTCCATGGTCTTGGGGCACGGTCACGTGGTGCCTCAACACCCTTATCCATCACACATTTCTGTAAAATTCAATGTACTAATATGTGGTGGATAAGGATATTGGGATACCACGTGGCGGTGCACGTGGCAGTGTCTCAGCAACATAGAAAATAATAGGTCATACAATACCTGCTCCAGCTAGCTAGCTTTCCATCCGTACACGATAATTTTAATACTAATCCCTTTTTGTAGTGGCAATTTACTGTGTTTGGAATGTCGATCCCCAATAATTGTTTTTTTTTGACCTTTTTTTTACCTTTAGCTAAATATGCTAAGCTAAAATATTATTCTATTTGAGCATTAAAAAAAATAATTTGTTGGCTTTTTGAGAAAGTTGATGTTAAAGAGCTGAATTACAATGAAAATGGCAGTGATCTTCTTCTAAAAAATAAAACTAGATTTAAGTCGAAGTTGTATGGAAAGTTTAATTGGGTGAATTTTAGCTAACATAGATTAAAAGGACAAGAGAGAAAAGGCGTAACAACAAGAGCAAAGAATTCCAACGAGGTTGACACTCTAAGCACTTAACAATTATACGCCGCTCAAGCCCTAAAAAGCCCTAGAGAGATGGGAGCATTTGATTTGTCAAGAGATTGGCTTGAAGGCTTGGGAGCTTATTTATCCTCGATTTAAGGGATATTTCAAAAGAAAAAATGATGGTAAGTGTTTAAATTATGCGATTGGCGTAACGACTAGCAACGAGAAGGGGCTAAATTTGTCTTCATAAATGTCAAAATAAGGCGCTTAATTTTTTTTTTTTGGGTTCGGTACACTGGAACCTTGTGTTTCTATTCAAAATATAGTGGGGCCTTCCATAACGAGACTTTTTAAAAATAGGTCTGATGTTGTTTACTTTAGCGTTCTTATCTTTAGCTGGTGGCAGGGATGGAGTCAGAGGGGGGCCAGTAGAGGCGGTCGCCCGCAAAAAAAAAAAAAAAAAAAAATCCTAGTTTCTATAGAAAAATCACAAATTTCCTGTGAATTATTTAGGCTTGCCCCTGCAAAGTATTTTGGAAAACACATTCGCCCCTATCTAGTGAAATTCCTGACTCCGTCCCTGTCTCGTGGTACTAAATTTGTTTTCATAAATGTCAAAATAAGGTGCTTCATTTTTTTTATTTGGGTTCGGCAAACTGGAACCTTGTGTTTCTATTCAAATAGTGGGGCCTTCCATAACGAGACTTTTTAAAAATAGGTCTGATGTTGTTTACTTTAGCGTTCTTATCTTTAGCTGGTGGCAGGGATGGAGTCAGAGGGGGGCCAGTAGAGGCGGTCGCCCCTGCAAAAATAAAAATAAAAATCCCTCTAGTTTTCTATAGAAAAATCACAAATTTCTTGGGAATTATATAGGCTTGCCCCTGCAAAGTATTTTGGAAAACACATTCGCCCCTCTAGTGAAATTCCTGGCTCCGTCCCTGTCTCGTGGTACTATATGTTATCGAGTTAATGGACAATTTTTTTTCCCGATCAAAAGAAAAAACCGGCCTTCAATGATGGGCTTTAACCTAATATTGAGTAAAAAAAAAAAAAAAACTATCATTGTGGAAATTTGGCTAGTTAGGAAAGTATTCAATTTTCCATATCAATTCGTATTGCAATGATTATCATAGACAATTGGTGTTCTATCACAAAATATCCAGATTTGCCTAAGTCAAAATCATTATTGATCACTCTTCTTATGATGCCTTTACAAGCTTTGTTGATCGAGAATTGACTAACAACATCATTCTTGGAAACTAGAGAAGTTGACCAAACACGAAGGACATGGAAGAGTAAGAGAAAATGACAGCAAGTAAGAAACTTATTTCAGTTCACTGATTCAATTCATACCGTTAACAAAAAAATCCATAAAAAACCTAGAGGTTTGTTTTGGTTATACCGTTAAGCATAACCAAATGTGGGAATGGAATGGTTATTCCTACCTCATTCCATTCTCATTTTATTCCAATCTCCATTCCATTCCTACCTCCAATCCAATAAACCAAACACAACCTAATAGTGTGTTTACCGCAATTTTTCTTTATGTTTTTAAGCGAAAAAGTAATGTTACTTCTATAAACAAATTTTCTTCTCTAATAAAAAACCGAAATAACTAGTTATAAACTAACTGACATAGATTCGTTTTATGCATATGTTTCTAAAGCAATGCATATATATCAATCCAAATTGTAGAATGAGCATTCCATGGATTTATTTTCACACAATTACATACGGTTTTCTTTTTTGATAAGTCGGTATCAGGGCCAAATTTATTGAACCCACTATTCATAAGCCGGATCCCAGTGTTTACTAGCTGGAGACCTAATTGAAATGAGGCTAAGTGCGTAACGAGCTAATCAACACAAAAAATAATAACACGCTAGTGAAAGTCGAACCTAGACCAAAAACATCAAAAAAAATAAATAAAAATAAAAATTTAAGGTCAATGAATACCAATGCACTAACTCTGAGGTAAGTGGTCTCAGATAGTCTCAAATGGTTGATACTGTTTCTGACCCAATTAAGACGGCTTCTTTTCTAGATGACGTGAGAAAGGGATGTTTGTAAATTCAACATTCGCAGTCTCTTTGTCATGGTAGTACTAATATGAGAAGTCTCCCACTAACAAATGACTCTATTCTTTTCTATTCTACTTGAGTTCGGAGTGACTCCAGGAATTTATTTATACAATGTCACTCTGGCTGTGTTTGGATGATAGTAATTTCAAGGAAGAATGTGAATGTGGATGCCTTCTACCCATGATTCCAACGTTTGAAATAGATAGAAACGTGAATGTGATGCCAGACTTTTCTGATTCCAACGTTTGACAAAGACAGAAATATGAATGTGATTTCTAATGACATATTCAACTAGGAATCACATTCCTAGACTGGGTGGAAATCTGATACTTCCCTTGCCCCATGGGAATATCAGATTTCTGGCTCATTCATTAAGAAAATGAAATATTGACTTTAATAAATTTCCAAAATAAATGTTTCCCGCGTAAGATTGCTGAATTAATCCAAACACCGAAATGTCATTCCTCTAGGTATCAAATTGCTAGGAATTCGATTCCTAGTAATCATATTCCTATTCTTCCCCAAGAAAATTTCTAGGAATTTGATTCCTGGTAATCATATTCCTATTCGTACACAAGATTTCGGTCATCCAAACACAGTCTCCATGTAACCGCTCTAAAAACAGATTTGTGGGTGCGATGTCCAATGCCATAAAAGATTTAATTAAAGCCCTTTCTACTGGCAATTGAATTTAGGAGATGATAGAAAAACAATCCAACATGTTATTTCCATTTTCCTGCGACTTACGCTGTGTTTAAAACTTGAGGAAATTGAGGGGGGAAATTAAATGAGGGGGAAATGAAAGGAAAATGCTAGGAAATTTTTTGTGTTGACATAACTTAAATTTTCTATTTTCTCTCCCAAAACAAACAATACGAGTGAATTTTTTTAAATTTTCTCTTCTTTTCCTTTCTCTTTCACATATTCCACACAAGAAATACTCTCTCTTATGGTTATGTACGTAGTGCGACAAAACGTCAACGTTTTGGAATCCTGCAACTTGAAAGAGTTCGCGTCAAGGTTGCAAGAAACATCTTCGGACGATAGAGAGAGTTTATTTGTTGTAAATCTGCATACTATTCTGTTTGAAGTATAAATGACTCAAAACTCATTGAATAATGGCAAAAACGCACAAAAAAAAAAAATTCTACAAGCAATGAAGTCAAGTGAAAATTTGTTCATTAACTGAAAACATATTAATTCGAAATGAGAGCAACTGAATTTTAATTTCACTCTCAAAATGACAGTACATGGTTTTCCACATAAAACGGATGGTTGAGATCAAAACCAAAGTTCCACTAAAAAAAAAACTTGTTTTGTTTTAACTCAAAAACCATTCTATTCCACTAACAAAAAACTCCCCAAAAAAACCAACTACCCTTTATAATAAATTACAACTAAAAACCAAAAACACTTTAGTGGAACAAGTTGTAAATTTAAACCACAACTAAAGGTCTAAAAAACTAAAAACCAAAAAACATTTTAGTGGAACATGGCCTTAAGTCTAGCGGTCATGTGTGATTGGACACTAAGGTGCTACCGTGCTAGGATATACGAGATCTCAAGTTGACGTTGACGACGAAAAAGAAAAGAAATAAGGACAAAACTATGTCATTAATTGCAAAATTGCACCCTAGAGTACACTATAGGTCCATGAATTTGTTGCTTCTTGTCAATTCTTGTAAGACTGAATGAGCGTAAGGATTACGTCCCTTTCAAAGGTGACTCGGCACATTTTCCAGCTTAAGCGTAAAATATACTGTAATGCAATACCGATAAATTAAAAGAAATTTTGGTTTAACTTCGCCTGCTGTGAGATTAATTTTACTCACATGTGGTAAGATATATTATTGCATCCGTTTCAATGACCAAAATCTTTTATTTTTGTATTAGTTGCTAACGAGAAATTTAGATGAATTGAATATTGGCTATTTTTTTTAATAACTGGATGTCCGGGTCAACTTTCATATACCTCGAATAATTCGAGGCCCTGGAAGCAACAATCAGACATAAATCTCGGTGGCCCCAATGTCTGCTAATTGAACATCGGCTATTACTTGATACAAATTTAAACTTTGCTCTATTTAGTTCTAGACACAATAATTGAATTATTTTTAATGAAGTATTTATCCATATTTCAATGAGCTGAATTTCTACATGGTCTTCTTACAAATCAATTTATATAAAATGAACAGTTTTAATCATTGAACCTGAACCCGCAACATGCCTTCCTAAATGTGAGTAAAATTACTCTCCCCATTCACCAACGTTAAATCATCCATAAATCTCTCTCTCTCTCTCTCTCTCTCTCTCTCTCACACACACACATATCTGTGTGAAATAATCATGAATGGCCCATGATCCAGGTTGTTTGCGGTAACACCCATGTGTACAGGGTTCACCAATTCAAACTGGCCTCACCTTCACAAATCACAAGTACTTCTTGCATAAATGTTGTCCCCAACAGGCAACAGCTACCAAAGTTTGTTTAGACTTCAGTATGATTGTATGAATGAAAAATCATAAGATAAAGAATTTTTCTTTAATTATTTCTCTCTTTTTGAGTTAAAAGCATGGAAAATTAACAAATCGATCAACATAATATTGGACTACACATGAATTTGCTCAACTTTTTGATTCTTTTTACCTCAAGGTCATACAAACCAACTTACGCGCTCACAGACTAATTTTAAGAGGATCAATTCAGGTCACTATCCATTAACGGGAGAGGAAACTGAAACCCAATTAAAGCAGTAACAAAGCTTCATATGATTAGAGATCCGTGATTAAAATCAAAGAAGTAGACGAAGGCATATAAAGGATGAGATTCGCAAGGTAATCAACTAACTTTGGACAGGTAAAATTTGTGGCAAGCCCTGAAAAGAATATATGACATTTAATCTCCTTTTATACTTAACAATTTACATTCCTGGCTAACAAAGACATAGTTTAAGAATCAAAAAGGTTATAGAAAAACTCGTTTGGATGACAGAATTCAAAACAATTTTAGAAATTGTTTGTAAACTGATTTTTGAAGCAGCAGAAGTGTTAGATAAGCCTCAAACTTGTTCACCGTGGCGAGCGGAAGAGACCGGCTTTGCTAGGAACGTCGGGTTCTCATCTCCGGCCATGATCACGACAATCTTCGGCTCCATTTCAGGCTGCAGCACGTGTGAAGGCCGGGTCGGCTTTGCTTCGTCCTCACCGGAAGAGCTTGATGAAGTAGTTTTGTAAGAGCAAGCTAGAACTACCAATGCTAAGGCAATAAGTCCTAGCATTAGAGCTAGGCCGCCAAAGAGGTACGGGACGGGTGAGTTCCACCGGTGAAACCCTACCTCGGAGGCGGTGGTGTTGGTGGAGGTAGTTGGCCTCATCTTTCGCTGCCTATTTTGTTTCTCTCTCTAGAAATTTACAGAGCGATGGATTGAAGTTTTTTTTTTTTTGAACAGCGATGGATTGAAGTTGATAACCATCTATTTTTGCATTTATAGGAGAGAAAGCTACTTGCACTGTGGATTAGGACAAAGGGGTTGATTTATTAAGTTACCGATATGCCCTTGTTAGTTGATTTTAGGAGTAATTATTTAGTAGTCCGAGCATCCTCACGTGGTTCTCTTAACCACTCTAGAACCACACAAATTTATGCGGGATCTATACAATTAGTTGTGAACCCCACGAGAATGTGTGGTTGTGCATGACAACGGAGTTGATTTGTTGAGTTACCAATATGCCCCTATTAGTTGATTCTAGGAGTTACCAATATGCCCCTATTCAGTAGTCCGAGCATCCTCATGTGGTTCTCTTAACCACTCTAGAACTATATACAGTTAGTTGTGAAATCTACGAGAATGTGTGGTTTTGGAGTTGTCCTGAGCGCCATGTTGCGGACTTGGTGCTACCGGGCTATTAAAGTAATTTCACTGAGGGGGTGTTTGGGAGCCTACTTTTTAACTTTTGATTTTTGACTTTTTGGTTTTTTGGTTTTTCTTTTGGTCAGAATGAGTTTTGGATATGGGAGGAGTGTTTGGAAGAAATGTGCAGAATGTGTTTTGGAAGGGAAAATGAGAAGTAGAAATCAAAAAACACCTCCAAACCTATTTTTGATTTCTGGCTTCTAAATGGAAAAATGGAAAAACGATTTTTGGAGAAGTAGTTTCTGGGTGTTGCTCCCAAACACCCAGAATGCAAAAATGAGAAATCAATAAGTTGATAAATAGGGGGCCAAACGGCCTCGAATTCTTGTGCTCGAAGCATTTGCTTACATTGGGAATCTATTCATTCCTTGACCCTCCACTTATATTGCTTTATATTCTTGGCATATATAAATCAAAATTCTTTTCTTACTTCCTACAAAAATACATTATATATACATAATAAATTAGAATGATATGGAAGTGGTATATTTAAATAAAGAACCTTTTCCATCGACTTAACAAAAGCATGGCTTAAGCTGATTAAAACCATCTAGTTCCATAAAAATAGTGATTTTGCCAATTTAAATGAGCTCTCACTAATGGACTGTGAGATTGATTTCTAGAAATTAATGTGCGGTAAGTTGACAATTAAGAACATCCCAAATTAACCAAAAAAGAAAAAGCAATTGGTTATTCTATTATTTTGTTGTCTTTTTTTTCCCCTTCTCTTTTTGTTAATTTTTAACCTAGTGAAACATGGCGGGACAAGATGATGCATTCCTTTTCTGCATGGAACCAAGGATGGAGTGAGGGAGGGCTAGTAAAGGCCGTCACCCCCTGCCACAATTTGAAAAGGCCTACTATTATATTGAAAATATACATATATCATCAAATTATATAATCTCGCCCCTGTTCTAGAGATATAACATGTTTCCCCTACGCAAAAATCCTGGCTCCGTCCCTGGTGGAACATGCAAGCTTTAACAAATGCATTGGAGGATGAGTAACAATATATGTATCGAAATGATGAGAACATAGAAGGGTTATATTAGTCATTCTATTGGCTAGTTATTCTTGAATAGTAACAGGGTATTTTTTTTTTTTTTTTTTTTCTATTTTCAATGTCAAAAGATTCATGTTTATTGAATGAAGCAACCAACACAAAAGGAAGAATGAGTGTGAATATAATCCTCATAATGGGCCTTTGCTTATCCAACTATTAGGGCCCACTAAACGTGTGCTTTTATCTCGAAGTATTCCCTCATTTTCCCATTCTACCCACGAGCGACTCGATAATTTCAATTGTCGAACCCTCTTTTTCGTAGAGAAGCAGCCAAAGTAGGGATGGTCATCTCCTTTCTTAGTAGAGAATTTCCAACTCTGATTCGGAGAGGGATTCCCATACATACAGTACGGATCGGGTCGGGGATGGGGATTATTTTTAAAAATTTCGGGGATCGGGTAGGGATGGTATTGTTAGTCCTCCCGATCCCCGCCCCCCGCATCCCCGTTTATATATATATATAGAGGAACTCTAGTCCGGGACTAGAGAGTCCGAACTCATAGTTCGGATCAAATTTTCCACGATCGAACCGTCAATGTGTTTCTTGAATCTTCAAAAAAAAAAAAACAGGGTATTTTTGATCCACGCAATTTTGTTATCTATTTTTGTCAAAAATTCGTGGATCAAGCCCTTTTTTTTTTTGAAGAACCAATGGGCAAAAGGAAAACACCTTTGAAATAACATTGGGCCTTTGATTTATGCAAAACATTTTGGAAATGCTCCAAAATGCTTCAAGCGGGATTTCCGGGATCCTTGTGATACCGTGTGTATATATATTATAGAGGAACTCTACCGGGACTAGAGAGTCCGAACTCATAGTTCGGATCAAATTTTCACGATCGAAACTCAATGTGTTCAAAAGCTGAAAAGTAGGGAAGGGCTTGATCCACGCAATTTTGTAAATATGCGGTTTTTATAAAATTGCGTGGATCAAGCCCTTCCCGGTATTTTTTTTTGAAGATTTCCCTCGTGGGCCTTGGAAAACACCTTTTGAACACATTGGACGGCTCGGATCATGCAAAAACATTTTGGAAATGCTCCAAAATGTTTCAATCCGGGATTTCCGGGATCCTTGACTGGATACCGTGTGTATATATATATATACATATATATATATACACCAATGATCTAATAAGGGATCCCTTAAATGGGATTCCATGCGGACCTCACCTTTCCGAGCCAAATTTATTATATTATATATATATTTATTATATTATAAGTTTTTTAAATTTATTTTCCACAGCCCCGGCCCCTCTATCCAGTATCCAGAGCCCATTAACCCTTACCCAATTCTCACGGTCACGATCACAACTTAAATTATGAATTTAGGTTAGGGTTACCATTTTATGAAACCATTTTATGCATAAGCATTGGCAGTAGGCACATTCCTGAATTTTTGCCATTTTATGAAACTATTTTATGCATAGACTTGTTAAAACCATTCCTGTGTGTTGCAAATGCATATTACATATTGAATTTAATGCGTAATGGGAACCAAATTGCACGGATGGAATGAAATTTTGGTCGTGGGGGTTGAATTTAATGGGTAATGGCTTGGACTAGTGCATGAATTTTTGGATCCCCGATTCGGGGATCCCCGTTCCCCGCATCGGGGCGGGGATGGAGGTTAAAATAAAATTCCCGGTGGGGATCGGGGAGGGGATGGGGATTGATTTAGGTTCAGGGATCGGGGATGGAGGTAGTGGTATTCACCCCCTACCCGCCCCATGCCCATCCCTAAGCCAAACACTGATTCCATCCCATTCATACAGTACTATTTATAAAAACTTGGGTAAGTTTATACGTGATAATAACAAGTTGGGCGGGCTTACGGGCAATGGAATGACTTGAGCCCTACTATCAGAACGTCCAGTTTACCTTGCGTGCACCATAATTAATTTTTCGGGACTAATTTCAGTGTCGGCTTATTAGTTTTGGAGGCCTGAAACGGATTTATTAGAGGAAGCCCTCCATGTATTTTGCATACTAAAAATTTTCAACACACATCTTCATATAAAACCATTACAGAATAATTATCATTGAACAAATTTAAATATATAGACATCCAAAAATAACCAACCATTACAATATATAAGAGGTTTACATGTTTGGGGGCCCCTATTTTTTATATTTTTGAGGAAGACCGAAGCGGTGGCTTCATTGCTTATGCCATGAGCCGGCCCTGACTAATTTCATCGTTTCGTTGCTGTAGCATAGATATCATCTATTCAATCGCATATCTAAAAGTAATGATCATCCATGTCTAAACAAAATCAACAAATAATCATCTACTAGATTAGAAAACAAGGGGGGAAATTTACCAGGCGTTAACCACCTGAGATATTGATTTTGTGATAATATAAAAACCGAAAAACCACAAAATACGTTTTTGCCTAAAAATAAATGTTGAATTTAAATCAGTAGGGTTGAAAGAAGGAAAATCCCCAATGTATGCAGCAAACACTACGCTTATAATGATTCTGTGTAACAAATCAGCAAAATATAATGTAAAATTTCCACAACAAAGCATGTATAAAGAATTTTTTTTTTTTTTTGAAATGGCATAAATAAGATGAATGTTTGCGACCAAAATATATCTTCACATCATTTGGTATGCATTTACGTGATGAAAAATGCTAATAACAACATACTGAGTTTTCAATAAAGGAGGAAGAGGAAAAAAAAACACAATTTACGATGTGTTAAAGTGCCTTGAAAAGTGTTGAAGGTGCATCGGAAACTATATTTTTTTTATCTTCTTTCTCCGTTATTGACAACCCAATGAGTTGTTATTAATTTTTTTATCTTCTTTCTCCCTTATTGACAACCCAATGAGTTGTTATTAACATGTGCCTAAGCCAGATTACAAGCATCTCGACTAATCTTGGGGCATCAGTTTGATAATATTGCTATTGGTCAGTACAATGGCAATTAAGGGGAACCTAAAGACAAGGACACATATCTAATTTTTCATTCAGCGTTTAATGTTTTCACATGAATCTAATCAAGTTTTATTTTATGCACAGCTCATGTAGATCCCACCGCTTTAATGAACTATAACCATAGAAACTGGTTGAAACCCAATGAGTTTCACATGACTTGCTAAAAAAATATAAATAATTTTTCAAGGTGTCGTAAATAGTGAAAGTGGGCAAAAAATTTGAGACCGTCGGTGACGTAGTTCACATTTGATTGTCAATCAAGTATGTACTAATATGTAATTATAAAAGTAGTGAAAAGCGTAAAGAAAACAAAAAAGACATTCTGCACTGTCATGCATCTTTGATGAAACATATATAGTGGTTTACAGTCATTTCCGGCCTGGTGCAAGTATCCTGAGCACCTTCCATCAAAGTGTGTTACGTATACGTATACATATAGAATCCGGCTTCTCTACAATTGGACCGCAGAGATTCCAGTACAATACAACCTCGGCTATCCATCTCAACAATCAATTAATAATCTAGATTTGTGGAAATATCGTATGCGAGAAACCGGATTTATGTTACATTCAGTAAATTAATATGGTCCATTAAAAAGACTTTTGGACGGCTGTGATCATACAGACCGGCATCTTCAGTCGAAAAGTGGAATACGGATCTAGAAACCGGATTTCAACATCTACATATAGTACGTACGGCTGTGGCGTGTTGGGTCATTTTTATGCTTTGAAGCTGTTTGAGAACGAGGAAACACAGGGGTCCCAAGAATAGATAGCTAACGATTTGTCATAGCTGAGTTGCTTAATCGTCATGGATTCATGATCTGCTTGTGTTGTGTGGTTGCTGGAACTTGTACATCGACAATTAACGATAACTTTAACCTTAATTTTCCTTTTGATTAATTTAGTAGTTTGCTTTCTCTTAAGATCTCAGTTTTGAAACTTCCGAGTTGTTATCAATAGTCGTGGGCTGGTTCGGATACCGGCAAATATGAAAAAAGAATTAGTAATAACATTGCGGTACAACAACATTGGAAATAAATTTTCATTTTTGTTAATTAACATTGGAAATAAGATGTGTTCGTTCTTTTCAAAATCAGTTGTTGTTGACGAAAAGACCTCTATAGCAGTTGGATTCCGTTGTATCAGCCGTCCGTCTATACGGCCGAGAATCATAACATAGTTAAAAATTTTGTATAATAGAGTTAATCGAAAACTATCAAATAAGATTCGTATTAAAATATATAAACAATTTAAAATTAACTCAAATATCGTAAATGGATAAACAAACTGGGATGGAGGGAGTATATATCTAAAACCTTACTAGTGGGAGAGCGGCTTTGCGTCACAAAAGATCAGTACATATTTCGGTGTCACTATGTATATATACATGTAGATATGAACCTTGTACGTGCGTATTGTAGCCTTTCCCATGTATCTAGCTAGGATATTATTCCGATTGCGATTGGTATATGCGTTATAACAATGACGATACTAATGTACCCTAATTAATTGAGGGGATATGGCGAGAGAGTACTGAAGACAGACCTATGGCAATGTAGGCACAAACTAACGTTACTGTTCAATCACTCGCCTCGAGCCCACAGATTATGCAATACAAGGCTTATTTAGCATGTTTAGGTTTTGGCCATCACCAACCTTATTAATTCGCCACCTACTTGGGAGATCAGTAAACAGTCATTTGAGGGGGGAAATTGTTGGCCAAGATCAAAGTTTTCAGATTCTGTCTGTCGGACCGTTTTTCCGACATCTCTCTTAATTAAAATCAATTGGTGTTAAGAATAACTTCGATCAAGTCTGCTATGATATTCGAAATGGCACTCGTCAGTCTATATATTATTAGAGCGGTCGTAGGGAGTGGTATTGTGTAACCAAATCTATGCTGGCATTCCAGGCCCAACGATCCCTCCCTCACAGTGACGCTCCCACGACTCGAATTCATGACCTCCTGACTCTGAATACTACTTGTCGGACCGCTTTTCCACCATTTGGCTCTTTCTGGACCCGCTCATATAATTGGAAGCGTTTTTGTTTCAGAACTCGTCAAAAACATCAGTTATGTCAAGATCATATTTAATTGGTTATTCATTCGATTTGTTTTCGAAACATGTCTATTCGATTTGTCAACTTAATTTATGACTCGACTAATATTTTCGACAGATACCAATTTACATGAAAACACTTTTGATCATCAAAATAGGTCCGAGAAGAGTCCGAAAAATACCCATTGGACGGTCCAGATCCAAAATGAAAGACCAGAGAGGATCTGTATCCATGTGTAAACAACATAGGATATGAGGGTGGAGATCTGAGTCATCTGACTGGGACTTGGATTAGGATGAATGTCAAAATTAAGAAAAGGTTAATTACTGGGGTGGGAAAGAGGAGAATTTATTGGCAAGTGGGAGTGGTTAGAGGGGGTCCTTAAAGATTAGAAAAATGGGGCTAAAAGATTTTGTTACTGCAGAGAGCACCCAATTGTCAACGAACAATTATTATTTATATTATTATATACACCTTTGTATATATATATAATTACGTGACGTAGATGGTGTGATTAGTGGCGGACGCAGGATTGCAATTTTTGCCTAATTTACGGGAACCACTCTTCAGTAATTTTACCAAAAAATTTAAAAATATACTAAAAATATGAAAAAAATTGGAGGGAGTGCAAGGGCCAAGCACCCCCCTTGTCCGCCCCCGGGTGTGATGAAGAAATTTAGAAAGGTGTGTAGAAGGTGGCATCAGATCCATCTCTCTCTTTCCAGGGATCTAAATCTTATCAAATGACATGAATGACAAGATATATACCATTAACCATACAGTAGATTATGGATTTGAAGTACCATTAAGCAATACTAACTTTTTTTAATGATTTGGTGTCAAATCAGCTTACTCACATCTCGATTATTTATAGGAAACCAATCACACTGTTACTATAGACTACAATATAACCTTCCCATTCAGCTAATTAAGTTACAAGAAGGTACATCTCAAAGGATCCGACTTCTCTACGATCCAAACCTAGACCATGGAAAGTGGTCACTCGACCGCCTATGTTGGAAATTTAATGATGTAAATTTGTTAAAGACTCTAACCGGTAAATTTTTTTTTAACAACTTTGAACCATTAAAAACACTTTTAGACAACCGAGAATGAATGGACTGAGGTCTGCAGTTTAAACTCAGACTAAAGGAAGCAAAACTCGTCTAAAAAGGCCCACATTTTACAATTCTTGTATTGAACGTTGTTGGAACTTGTGGCTCATATGGAGAGGTACCAAGGAGTTCTAATGAAAGGCCAGATGTCAGAGCGGAGCGACGACATCTGGCCCATCGCGGGTCCAACTGTTGTCACGAGTGGCCCGTAGGGCCGAATAATTGGTAGGGCTATATATACTCTCTATTGTAAAAACCCTAGCCGATTTTGATCATAATATACAGACTCGCTCATCGCTCCCATGGAGGTACCCGATCTTGGGGAACCACGTAAATTCCTGTGTTGATTTCCTTTACTGTTTTCGTATTCTGTTGTGTGCGTGTGGTGATTATTCTATGACAGTACATCACAGGTTAACTTTCATTCTATGACATTGAAGATATTATGCCATAGAGACAAATAGATAGTACTTCACATTATTATTGTAGACAATACTACAACCTTCCCATTTAGCTAAGTTACAAGTTGTTACATCTGAAAGGACCCGACTTCTCTATAATCTAAACCCAGACAATGGAAAGTAGTCACAACTTAACTGCTCGTCTTGGCAATTTAATGATGTAGTTTTTTTAAAGATTTTAACCGGTGAAATAGACTATTACCCGGAAAAAATCTTTTAACAACTTTGAACCATTAAAAACAGTTCTGAATGGCCGAGATTGAATGGACTAATGTCTTCAGTTTAAACCCAGACCGCAGAGAAGCAAAACTCATCTAAATTAAAAGGCCCACACTTCACATTTCTTGTATTCAACGTGTATCCCTTACGGTATATCACAGGTTAACTTTCATACTATGGCATTGAAGATATTATGCCATAGAGGCAAGTAGAGACTTCACATTGTTTTATTATTTACCATTCTTTTACCTGTGATATACCGTAAGAGAATTTTACCATCAACTAGTAGGACACTAGTTAAAATCGGTATAATATCCAATTAGTCATTCTCTTGTATTTTACGTTTATCCCTATCAGTGCATCACAGGTTGACTTGCATTCTATGGCTTTGCATTCTATCAGTTTGTTTCACTATTTACAATTTAATATACGGCCTGTGGCGTCCAAAATTCAGATGACCATTCTGAGTTGACTTTTTTCCATTGTAGCAGTGAGATCTGTCTCTCTTGGTACCTCTGCACAAGAAGAACCCGCTGTTGGCAGCCAACCTGGCCGGAAGTTAGCCAGGGAAGGCACTCTGACGGTCTAGTAAGAAGACTTAGAGAGATCAGATACCAAATGAAGTAGAGATAATTGATTTGTAATGTGTTGTGTATCTTCTAGGGTTCTCCTCTCTTCCTTTATATAGGCTCTCCTAACTTGGGCTCCAAGCTTAGGTGCAGAGTGGTAATTTGGCTCGGATGACGTCACGCTACGGTAACCGCCTCAAATGACATCATCCATGACGTGTCAGATGAACTGCCTTCCGCATTTCCCGTGAGTCACTTCGGGTTTACCCTGCTCAGGTGACTCGTCCGGATCAATCTTGTCTCGGCGAGTCGCTTCAGGTTTACCCGGCTCGGATGACTCGTCCGGTTCAATCTCGTCTCGGTGAGTCGTTTCGGGTTTACCTGGCTCGGATGAATGGTCCAGATCAAACTCGTCTCGGCCAAGACGCTGGTACATCCTCTTTGCTATTTGATTTGTACGAACTCGGCACGGTTATATTGGGCTCGGTTGACACTGTCTCGGTACGGTCATATTGGCTCGGATGACATTGTCTCAGCACGGTCATATTGGCTCGGCTCGGTTGGCACCGTCTCGGTACGGTCATATTGACTCGGCCCATTTAAGCTTAGGATTAGGTTTCGCCTTGTTCAGGAGGAATGGGCCCGAGCCTTTCATCCGAGCAAAACTTTAGGGCGACCCATCTGATCGTTATATTTCGGCCCACTACACGGCCTAATGGGACTAATTAATTCAGGAGAGAATTTTACCGTCAACTGGCAGGAAACTGTACTAGTTAAAATCGGTATAGTTGTCAATCTGGATTGACCGAACATAAGAACTGATACAAGACGTTTCTTAGATAAAAAAGATACGTGAGAGCCAGAGGTTTAAATGAGAATTCTTGCGGTACTCTGTGTTTGAACTTTGAAGTGAAAATGTTTTATTATATTTTTTTTTTTTTGTAAAGGATGTTATTAATGAGAAATTCAAAAAAAAAAAAGTTTATTTTTTGAATTTCTTATTAATCTTTGTTTTCTTAATCTGGAAACGTCCCACACTCCCATTCCCAATTAGCAACATTGCAATAACAGACGAAGAAACAAAAGCAAGTTAAATTAATCAATACCAAGGTTGAACGACTATACTTTGATAATTGAATATCAAGTTATATTTTTTTAAGTCTATGTAGTACAGATAGAACACTAATCAGTTAAAAAAAAAAAAACTCTACTTACACTACTAAACATATCCATTTTTGGTCCCACACGAATTATCCGAGCCGTTCATTCATCTTAAAATAATTTTCGAGTGGCCCAGCGTGAAATTAGCTCAATCCGAAGTGCGTAAGTGGTCGATCATTCGTGTGGGACCCAAAAGTGGGTCCCCGAGCCCATCTATACCCCATATGTGCATAATCCATCTGTACAACTGCACTTACAGTGAAGTGACATTTTTTTTTCCCTTCCTTTGGGGTATAATCGCACGTAGATAGCACATGTTGTTTTCCCGTCCGAAAAGAGAAGGGCCGTTATCAATTGGACCAAATGAGTTGCAATTGAGAAGTTTAGGGCTGAAATAGGTGGGTTTTTTAGGTTAGGGACGAAGTAGATAAAATGTGGATGATTTAGGAGATAAATGAAAAAAAGACCCTTTGATATTATGACTGAATGCACATGCAAGGGCCAATGAGTGACAGAGTTATGGTCCAAAGAGAATGACGATGAAGCTACTTCATCATATGATCACAAAGACTTGGAAAGATTTGAGTCTG
Source organism: Vaccinium myrtillus (assembly GCA_016920895.1). Classification (NCBI taxonomy): domain Eukaryota; kingdom Viridiplantae; phylum Streptophyta; class Magnoliopsida; order Ericales; family Ericaceae; genus Vaccinium; species Vaccinium myrtillus. The sequence continues at coordinate 9,090,521 of CM029277.1, forward strand.
GTCAAAGTTATCACTTTATTAGAAAAATATCATTCTCAATCTAGAAATCTCTTTCAAATAATTTCTTATTCTTGATGATCAATGTCACCACATCATGTGATGGATATATGGTCAAGGAGAAAGTCTAGTAGCACAATAACATGTCGAAACAGGTTGAATTTTAGGTTACGACTACCAAGGAGACATTGGGACGTACGCATGTTGTGCAAAATGTTGTGCATGTGGTTGTGTTTCGTGACCTCCTCTATGGTCAAGGCATTCTCTCTATTTTGGGTTAGTCATCCACATCTTCGTCAGCTAATGCCAAGATGCAACAAAATTAAGAGAACCCGTCAAGATAAGGCCTCTAATTCAAATATAGTGTGAGGACAAAAAAAAATGAGATTCTTGCCCGGCTTTCTTTCGGCTTTTGTTTATTTTGTTAGAGTGCAACAGTTTGATTGGATTTCAAACCTCTATCTAGTGAATATCTTGTTAATCAGTAGAAGCATACCGAAAAAAGATCTTAATTTCGGTTCGGGGCTAGGTCGGTTCGGTCCACAATCGGTTCGCTCTTTCAGTTCGGTCCCTCGGTTCGGTTCGGTTCGGTTTGGTTTCGTAATTCCCCAAAACCGAGACCGAACCGATAATATATTTCGGTTTTTTCGGTTTTTTTTCAGCATAGACCGCCTGAAAACCGACCCGAAATTTCGGTTTTCGGTTCGGTCCGGTTCGGGTCCCACCGTTTTTTTTTCACCCCTAGCTAGAGTGGTGGATGGATTGCAGCCGGACAGCGCTGCGGATTCAACGATCGTCTCACATGTGAGAGGGGGTGATTGTTGGGATTCTCCCATGTGAGGGAGAGGTGCGCGAAGCACCGGATCACTCCCCCCTATTTATACATATGTATAGAGAGAAAAGAGGGCAGTGTGTGTGTGCATTTTTGTGTGTGAGAGACAGAGAGAGGGTTGAGAGAGCTGTGAGCTCCCTCCTTCGGGAGGGAGGGTGCTCCTCCTCGGAGGGCTGTCGGAGCACACGGTGAGCGGAGTGGTGAGGCTGAGCGCACGGGGTACCGGTTTGTGATCCCCGGGGAGCCGGTAGAGCTCCGGAGGGAGGTTTTTTCATGTTGTATATGTTGTATACATATACACGGAGTTTTTCCACATATCTTTGGTGTGCTTGAGTGCGTTGTGTGGCCTGGGACGATCCCAACGTGTTTGGTAATGGAACAAATGAAATTTCCTGACATTCAAGAAAACAACAAAACTAAAACTAAAATAAGTGATTTTGACATTTGACAAATTGAGTACTATTAGAGACCAAAATCGTGGATAAGTGAAATTAATTTATTCAGATTGACTAAGCCAACTATTGATAGCCACAGAGATTACAATAAGTGAAATTTGAATGCATAAGGGGGATATATTTTTTGTGATTTTGTGGTACCTTTAGCAAACAATGGTGAATTTACAGTTTAGTTATAATAACTAGGGGCTGAGGCACACACAGACAGAGTGTGTGCAAGTGTAAATCTATGGAGAGAGAGGGGAAGTGGGTAGTTTTTTTTTTTTGTATGGGTGGGTAGTTTGGGTGGTTGAGTTCAAGTGATTTTACTATTTAGTCCTTACTGTTAATTAATGCTACAGTGAAAATAGTTTTCTATAAGGACAATATTGAAAATAAAAAATCACGGAATAACGGAAAGAATATGTAAGCACCGATGGATCCATAATTTACACACGGAGGGAACTTGTCGAAAACAATTTCAATGCAACAGTTATTTGTAACGCCTCCTCACATGATGTGGGTTCAAGGCTCAAGCTTCTATTTCAATGCAACGGTTTTTTGTAACGTATTCTTGCATCACATGGGTTCAATTTTTTAATCTTATACATAATTAATTTTTACTCGACAAACATTGATAACAAAAAATTTAAAACAATCAATTTTCTTATTGTTAAAATTTAATATTTTATAATTAGTTAAAAATAATTTTTTCAAAATGACTTGATTAGTCACATAAAAACAGAAAAACCACTTTGGTTAGTGGAACAAGCACTTATTTATATTTGATTCATTTTTTTCCTAATTATTTTTAGAAGTTTTTTTACCTTAAATTACGATAAATGAAAACATGATTTAATCCTTTTACCTTTAGTAAATTCTTTGTTGTTTAATAAAGAAACAAGGCCTTATTTTATAAATTGGTTTTAGGCAGGGATTTCCAAAATATTAGGATCATTCTATATTTCAGACATCTTCTTGAGGTTAATTTGGGCTTTAGCTATTGTTCTTTAACTGAAATCATATAATTTCTGTTTAGAGCTCTGTGAAATAGATATATTTTCTTGATGTTTTTCAAATTTGTTTCTCTGATTTAGAGCATCTCCAATTTGAAAAATTTTTCCACAAATTTCAATAAAAATTTGATTTTAATATGACTCATTCCAATCCTTACTCAAATTGTACGGTGGAGATTTAATCCACACCATTGAATGACAAAAGGGTAAATAAAAGTGCTAAAAAAGAGCCTTGAAAATTTGGTTCAAGATTTGGTGATGAGCAAATTTGGTGAAACATTTGAGTAAAACCAAATTTGTGAATGAAGTGTGATTTTTGGTGTTTTTGAGTCAAATTTGAGACTAAAAATGAAGGGGTGGAGTTCCACTAAAAATAAACAAGTGTTCCACTAAAAAAGTTTTTAAACTGGTTTTTTACGATTTTTATGTGATGTATTGTGAGAGAATGACTTGTCTTGGTTTTTGGAAAAAACTATTTTTTTTTGTTAGTAGAAAGTGATTTCGAAAACTTGATATATTGAGTACTAGAGGCCAAAATAGTAGACAAGTGAAATTAATTTACTCAGATTGACTAAGCCAACTATTGATTATCCATAAACAGAGACTACAATAAAAACAAACCACACCAAATACATAGGGGTTTGGTTTTTTTTTTTTTGTGAATTTGTGGTACCTTTAGCAAATTACGGTGAATCTACAGTTTAGTTGTTATAATAAAAAAGAAAAAAAGAAAAAGTAAAAAAAAGAAGAAGATAAACATAAAAGAATTCAAAATTATCAAGAATCGTGGTATATGGGGGATATTATATTATATAACGGCTCTTTGGTTCAAACCACGGTTTAATTTTGAAACCAAAAAACCAAACCAAAATATCCGGTTCTCATTTTTTAGAAGCAGAACCATTGTTGGATTAAATGAACCAATCTAAATCGGACCGGTTTGTTTAAACCAGGTCCAGCCACGGTTTTTCGGATGTTTTTGGACAAAATAGTAGACAAGTGAAATTAATTTATCAGATTGACTAAGCCAACATTGATTATCCATAAACAGAGACTACAATAAAGTGAAATTTGAATACATAGGGGGAAATCTTTTTGTGAATTTGTCCCTACAGCATGCACCCTGTGTCACACCAGTCTTCTGAAAATCAAGTTTTGTTGCCAGAAAAGGTTGATTCCTTCTTCATAGCTATTTGAAATTATGCAGTGCTCTTGAAGGTCTCACCCTCGATTTTATTTTTGATATATACTAGATAATGTACCATCTAAGAACAAAGAAATACGGTAGCAATAAATTGTTGGAAAATGGGAAGATTTGTTCGAATATTTTGGTGAGCCTAAATATGAACGAAATCCATTTTAATGATGAATGAAAATTGTGTCATTATGGAAATTGGAAAAGCCAACTTTAGTTAAGGGACGCACGCGCGCCATCTCCAAACACCCAGATGAGTCCAAGGCCGGGATTTTGGATTCATGGGCCCTTTGATATGCAGTGCTCTTGAAGGTCTGGTTCACCCTCGATTTTTTTTTGGCACAATTAGAAATGGGCCAGGGCTTTGGCCCATTAGCCTTACATGGTTGGTTGGTCCAGCAGCCAAAGTGTTGTACTGAATTCAAAAATCAGTACGCTTCTGATTAAATGCCCTTGTTAACTGCTGCTTAATGACATTATTAAACTGGTCAGTGTTCCCTATTACTTCTAGATGACTATACTAAAAATGTGATTTCAATTTGCAAAATATTGATTGCCAGATTAATTATCTGGTTAATAACCCTTATGGAATGGATTGGTCCTCTCTATACCTCAGTCTCTGCCATTGTCTTAGTACAGCGGAATGGAAAATCAATCATTCGTATTCGTACAGAGTTCTTCCTTTATTCTTTTTCAAGAGAAAGTACAGACACCAGTTTGTTCGACAGAGCGATCTAGTGTTGTTACTAATTAATCGTTTGAAGCTGTTGTATCCTGGGAGGCAGACGCCAATCAAAACCCCAAACACCCTTAGTGAGGCGACGAATTTGCTTTAAGGAAACCGTATCAAACATGGGCCTCGGTTTGATTATTCTTTTACATTACAATTTTGGTTTCTATAATTTCGTTTTCTTATTATTCTTTTATATTTTTTGTGAAAACTGGATTCAATTTTCCGGTATACTTGTTTTTTGAAGATTTTCGCTGTGAATGGTTGATAAACATCTTCTAAACACATTGAAATGAAACGGATTTTCCAAAAAAATTTGGAACAAAAAAACCCCATTTTTCCTTAAATCCGGGAGTGTGGAAAGAAATTTTACCCAGCTTATATATATATATATATATACAAAAAAAAATTGAAAATGGCCGTCCAATTTTCGAAAAATGCTTGGATCAAGCACGGTATTTGTTTTTGAAGATTTAAGTTTGTTTAGATTTCTGAAAACACCTTGAACACATTGGAAAAGAAAAAAAAAGCTCGGATCAATGAGGCACTGATGGATCCGGATCAACAGAAGTGGATACTTATATATATATTTTATCAAAAATGCCCAAAAGGCTACAAACATCCAAAATCTAGAGCCCTCTGTTGCAAAAATAATCCTTAACTTTTGGGTCACTCACATAGATTGGGTAGGATATCACAAGTGCAAGTAAATGAAACAATTAATAGGGGCAGGGAAGATTCCTTTTACATAAGGAATATAAATCATCTGTTAAACATTTTTATCAGTATTAGCAAATTTCCCGATATTCAAATAAACCTAAAAAACACCTTTTATCTTTAGTAAGTCACTTTTTCAAAAACTCACTGAATCAGGCTCTCTATTCTAACTTTACTGTATTAAACTATTCTTTCTTTCCACTTCTATTTTTCTATTCAAATATGTTTCTAATTTTTTTTTATTTTTACATTTTATTAGTTTCAAACAAAAAAAAAATTTAATACGGGATTGGGGATAAAACGGCAATATTTGATATATTATCCCAACCTCCATATTTCAATCGGCTACATTCTGCTCTGAATATCAACTGTTCTTTGAAACCTCAAGAAATAACGACAGTTGACAGGGGAACAAAAAACAAAAATGCGAGAATTTTTTAGCATAATCGAATAAAACTGAATAGCATGTCAGTAAATAAGCTTTAGGCATCGAGAAATGGTAAATAGCAACCATGAGAGGTCCACATAATGCTATAAATAAGAGACATATAATGGAACATTTAAGTGAAAGAACATACAGTCAAAGCAACCAGAGGAACACTAGGAAACTGAGTCTTTAAGATACCAAGATTCTTGTAGTCTGGACGAAAATCATGGCCCCACTGACTGCAACAATGTGCCTCCTGCAAAGTAAGCACATATTCATCCATGATCAACTGTGCAATTCTATGTTTAAACTCTCACAAATGAGACCACAAAAAAAAAAAAAAAAAGAGATAGAGCATGAAGTTAAGTTCCTTTATTTAGCTACAGAAAAATGGAACAAACGCTACACAATTAAAAAGACAATGGCCCCTACATATGCTTATTGACCCAAAAGCTGATTGGCTCTCTTCTATACAACAACCTATCACATGTGCTCCAAGAACAAAAACTGCATTGGAACTAATCAGAAAGATATGGCAAGTAGACATTGAGTACACAGCCATGTAATTCTAGTGTAGAACATTGTTAGAGAACAAAATTGTTAAGAGTACACACAGCCATGTAATGCATGAACTTTTTTTTTTGAACGGCAACAAATTTTATTAATCATAACTAGGAGGGCGTAGCAAAACATCAAAACTAGGAGGGCGTCCCAAATAGGTTGGCACCCCACTCGAAGATCATATGACACAAAAGAAACAAAATACAATGATTTTGCAGGTAAAGTACCCCACAATCTAATGGCACCAATCACCTTCTTTGACTAGGAAAGAATCACCAAAATCACGTAATGCACGAAACTTGAATTCTTTATTGAACTAAATTGCTATGGAATAACAGATTAAACAAAGGTTAGAGAACATAATACTATACTAAAAGTCAGTGGAGAATTAGAACATTATTTGGACTTTAAAATGCAAAGTGCTCTTTTAAAAGGGCAAATTCACACATGAAGAAACCAGAATTCTTTATTAAACTAAGTAGCTGTGGGATATTATTACACTCAAATAATCCTAACTGGTATTACATGAACCTTGAGAGAGAGTCTAGATTACAAAGTTTATTTAAAAATTACCGATTCCTAAGGTAATCAGATCATTTTAACAAAATACACCATCTAGAACAAACCCATTTATCATTGTAAAAAAAAAGATAAACCAAAACCTTGATTCTTTAACCCAAATTGATTAGAGCCCATATCAAAATTGAGGAAAATAGAGGGAGTAATTAGGGCTTATTGGGATGGATGAAATTAAAGAAGGAAAATATTGGAGGAAGATTGGCTTTGAGAGGTCACGATTAGCAACAAACAACTAATTGATGATAGAGAAATTGAGAAACCCTACGCCTTAAATTTGGGGAAGAAAAGGCGTGAATGGAGAAATCATCATCAAAAATGCCTAGAGCCCTCTGTTGAAAAAATAATCCTTAACTTTTGGGTCACTCACATGGAGTATAGGATATCACCAAGTAGCAAGTACAATGAAACCATGGCATTGATGACAGAGTCGGGTTTTTTGAAGGTTTTACAATGAATATAAGGATGCTCTTAAAAGGAGAGATAAACAAGAACAAATTCAAAAGAAAAATCAAAGCAAAAGTTTAGGTTTCTTAGTTTCCTTTTTGGATAATCAAAGCAAAAGTTTAGGTTTCTTAGTTTCCTTGTTATGCATATTTCTTTTGTTAATTTAGGTTTATTGGTAATCAAGTTTTGTAGCCCATATGAAGACATGTTAGGGTTATGTTTTATAGATATCAATGAAAACAAACTTATTGTTTGTTCACTTTTGTTAACATGATATCGGAACTAGGTATTGGGTTGCTTCACTTCATGTGGTCGAGTCTCCATCGCCCCAGTTAGATTGTCTCGTCTCCTCAATTCGCACATCTACGTGCATCCATACTGCACATTAGGGGGAGTGTTAAACTTTATCGCACATTGCCTACCTAAGTCACCCAAGTTTAATTAATATAAGATCACTCCACCTACTACAAATTGGTTTTAAGTTAGAACCCTCCATGAAATCCAACACGAACAATATCATGGGTATTTGATGGCTATTGTACTACTAAAGATTAATAAAAGGCCCAAGTTGGGGGTGTTCCACTAACTCAGTTTTTTGAAAAAATTGGTTTTTCATGGTTTTTTATGTGATGTGTTGTAAGAGAATGACCTGTCTCGGTGTTGAAAAAACCAGTTTTTTATTAGTGGAACACCCCCTTAAAAAAGGGCTAGGTAATTTAAGATGGCAAAGTGTGAATTTTCATAGGTTAGGAGAAAATTTGAAAGTGTATTGACGGTTTAGGAATGCAAGACGTAATTAAGCCAAAAAAAAAAAAAAAATTCATAGCATTATTGTCCCAACACGGCAACACACAAAGACAAGAGCCCCTCCATGCGATCAGTCCAACGACGGTGACAAACGATGATTCAATTCCGACTCCGGTAAGATGTTGATCTACCCAGAATTCCCATTTGATTTGGTTTGTATTTGTTCTGGAAAAAAAAGGGTTTTTTTACATTGCAATTTGTTTTAATTTTTTTATACTTCCCATATGAATTTGGATTTTGTCGACTCCATTTGATTTTTTTAGTAAAGAATGGGATTTTAATCTTATTTAACCCTACCATTTGCATTCGTTTTCTTTTTCCAGTTTTCAAATGCTCAACTCTGTGTTCTTGGTGGCAGTACATAGAGAAGGCTTTTAACCTACCATTTCTATGGACTTGGGTCCCGCAGTGACTGAAGTCTCTACACTCCTCCTGTCCTCCTGTGGTGACTTCAATTTTGAGTCCTCTAAAATCTTTATTTGAGATTGGAACCGTTCTTTTTTTTTTAGCAATGTTGAGCACATTATGGGAATAAAAAATTATAATCATCGAAGATTAATAGAAATACAATTAAGATAAATTTGTCTTATTTTTTATTCTCTAAATGATATTGGTCATCCATTTTCGTAAAATAAATTGTATCCAACCATATGGCTAGTGACTACCAATATCCAGTTAATTTGATTTTTTACATGAATGTTTTTCTCAACATTCTTGACAAATTGAGTGGTTGCGATCTCAAATACAAATTATAGAGAGCCCACAATTGAGGTCAGACGGGGTGAAGTGACTTGGGTCACTACGGGGACCCAAAATCCCCATTTATATTCATACCATATGCATTCCAAAACCATGCTATGTAGAGTCAAGAAAAAAAAAATGGCACCTGCTTTTATAAGGTAAAAAAGATGCATCTCTTACAAAATTCAGGGGAATTGAAAAGAAAAAAAAATTATGTATAGGTTTGTCCAACTCCACAGTTTGATTCAATTGGGATTTCAGTAGAATTGGAGAAAATGTTTTCTTGAACAATTGTAAATCATTCCCATGTTTGCCAACCACTGTGTCCACTGTTTCACTCCACTGCTAATCTTACTGGAACTTGAGGAAAGAAATGGAAAAGAAGGGAAAATAAATATAAGAAGGAAATGAGGGTGAAAGTTAAAGGAGAAATTGGAGGAGAAGATTGTCCCTTCCCTTTCTTTATGAACCAGAAAAGGGAAGGGAAATTTCTCAAATTCTTCTTCCTCTCCACTTCTTTCCACAAGTTCCATAAGGAGCCTCAGTTTTCTGGCTGTTACTCATCTGCCCCAATTCCCAGCATATTGATCATGAACTCTTTTGTGAACACTTCAGCATTTGTTGATTTCTATACGCTTTGCACCAATTAAAAATACACATACACATTTAAAACAATAAGAGAACCAGGAACTTCTACCGAAAATATAGGAAGACAATTATCATATTTCCCTCTCTGCCAGCTTACAAGCACATTCAAGCTTTATAATTTAGCAGTCTTTATTTTAATTTAGCAGTCTTTATTTGTTGACTATTATTCTGCTAAAGTTTTGCTTCTTTGATGTTAATTTTCAGATTGCGTTTTTGTTGCTATACCTTGCTAACAAACCCCTCGAATCATTGCCTTGTATCTGTTTGATGTGGTCATATATTCAAATTATTAAGGGTATGTTGGAACTTTTTGGTAGGCACCCTTGGAAGCAAAATATTGGCTCCGCCACTGATTGGAATAATTTAACTTGCTGAGGTAAGCCTATTGGAAAATAGGTCAAATAATGTCGCTCCGCCACTGATGTTTTTCTTTTGCATTCATTGGGTACTTGTTTTGATGAAGGATATTGCATGTGATGGACTAAGGTTATAGTTTGCATGCTCATAGATGTTCTAAGCTGCTGGTCTTTTTTATTTTTTTGAGTTGTACGTTAGTATTGCCATCTTGCAAGCATCTGACTTAACAAAGTTTCTTCCATGATTATTTCCAGCAAAGAACATGCATTCCTTAAAATTCGCCTTTAAAACTCCTATAGAATACATTCTTTTTATAGCTCTTGGAGCAAGAGAAAACTGTGGATTAATCCATGTTGCTCTGTTCCCATATCTTTGGTGGTTCTGTCAAGACAAAACAGTATTCAGGGTACCATGGAGTTACCATGGAGTTATTTGGTATCAACTGCGCGTCTATTTGAGAAAATATTGGAACTATGTTACTGCATATGTTACAATCAGTTTAAGTGATCAGTTTATGTGAACGTTCATACCACACTAACTTTTTATAATTGAAGTTCATCACAACTTCAAGTGAGCACCTGAGTGTTTTTACCTCCTCTGAAAGTTCAGTTTTGCTGTAGCATAGGCAAAACCAGTGGCAAAGGCTAGTGGGTAAGCAAAAAGAACTAATGCTTCAACACCTAACAGATGATGATGATAGCCATAATAACTTTGTAAGAAGGCATTGATTGCTTTTTGTTCCCCAAATACTATTATTTCTTTCTCAATATCTCCATATTGTGAAGTAAGAAGGCCTTGTAGAGACCAGGCCGTTGGGCATATCTGGTAAAACCAAACCCACCATTTTGGTACGTTCTGCAAGAAAAATGAATTACATCAGTCAGATTATAGCAATAATATGTTTTGTTTGCTTCAAAGTTCAAGACGATTTTAGTGTCTCGTTTTCGCTTGGGAAAATATATTACATGTATTCAGGTAACAAGTTTTCTTACCACAAGTTAGATAGCCAGAGGGTTTTGCTCTCATCATTTTGGATCACATGTATTTAAGTGATGCAGATTGTGAAAAGTGATGAATGATGAGGATCAAGTGAGTTAGATTGTCTTACCGGTCCAGGTATGAGGAACCCAGCAAATAAACTCATCAATGTGTAGCTGAAGCTAGCCAATATAGACGCAGTTTGGACTTTCGGTGTCAACGCAAAGACCAACATACCAAAGTAAGTGAAGTACATCATGGTACAAAACATGATGTACATACACCAAAGAACCTTGTCTATTGATGAGTAGAAACCTATGGCAGGGTATGTGATTATGACAAATAAAACTACTTGAAGGAACACATATGGAATCTCAATCGTCACCTAAAACGTAAGACAAAAAATATATATATTAGCAATTTTTTTATATTTTGAATTTAAATTACCTATGCTTAGGAAAATATATGGACCTGTGCCAATGAGTATGCCCAAGGGGAGTACATTCCAGAAAATCTTTCTTTGTACACAATTGAGCGCTCTGTTGCTATAAAAGGTATAACAGTTGAACAGTTTCCTATTCCCATGTTTAGTATAGCAACGAATATTGCTCCTGTAATGTTGAACAAATCCTGTTCGCCATTTCTTGAAAACAAATATCATATTAGCAGTTCATATATTGAAGTCAAATAAATTCAACAGTCAATTTGAGTCATCAACTGCTTAAATTAAAGTGGAACCCATATTGAATGATGTGCAGTAATAACTGATATAGTGCAATGGCATTCTGTTTTACTTGTTTTCTTGGTCAAAATGCACTAGATTTATTTGTTCTATATGTGATTGTGAGGCCATTTTTTTCCTCATGGATTACACAATGTGAATGGAAGGTTGGTTTGGTTTTATGATCCATCATAAGACAAATTTGTACTATTTTCTTTCAAGTAAAATTGCAATTGGTTAGCCGAAAAAGATACTGACGTTACTAGTTCTATTCTTATGTTTTATTTTGTAGTTACCCATGAATAGGATTCAATTTATTTGACACTTTAGCACGATACCTATGTGTCGTATGGCTCGAGTTTGATGGTTCTCACTCCAGAATCAAATCTCTCAGGAATTGGGCATTGATGCTAATAGTTAGGACCTTGTGATGTGCGAATGTGATTTTTTGCAGGCTGAGGCAGTAGGCAACCTAGTTCATATTTTTTGAAATGTCAGAAAGACACTTGTATGACTTCAATTTGATGTGGTTGGACTAAGTGTTGCATGTCTAATTTTTTTTGTATGGTTGATATGGACATGCAATCTGAGAAACATATATCTTAATGATGATGCATTTTCTACAATCCTGATGTTTCTAAGCCCGGATTAGGATTTGTAGGTGCTTTGTTTGGCATATTGATGGTGTAGTGGTATGAAACTATGAATACAATAAGCAGTGATCTTTTGAACATGCATTTCTTAAATTGTGATGCACTTCTAGTCCTCAAGAAGAACAAAGCTACAGATATTCCACAAACTACTGAATGTGTAGGCATTACATCCTAGTGATTTTGTGGGTCGCAAACTTCATGTGAGTGTGGAGTCTTTTATTCCAACAAAAAATTTGTACCAGCAAAAATTTGTTCCATGCTCCTAGAGCAATGCTCGAGAGGCATTCCCCACCACACATTGGTTTGTGTTCCATACCAAATGTGTGGACACCGCACTATTGTGGGTGCGAAAAGCCAGCATTCCTCCAAGAGCGTGGAATAATCTCTCCTTTAGAACACTCATCGAGAAAGACAAATTATCTTTGTCAGCAGTTCAATTACTTGGATAAAAGTTGTCTGACGCATTTTGCATGTCAAAACAAGAGAACACATCATATTTTGCCTGAGTTAGTGTTTAAGTTAAGTTCCTTTTAAGCCCTATTCTTAGGTTGCCAGCTGACATAAAATCAAATTCATCTAAGCGCTATACTAGTTTGACTAGGAGACCTGATGCATGACGGTTTTAGAACGCTTGAGTATTGCCACATACAATAGGAATCGTGGTGGGTTTTTGGGAAATAGGAAATAGGAATAGGGGTAAGTGCGCAAAGAAAAAGAGAGAAGAATTAGAAGAAGAGGAGAGAGAAAGAGAGATAGAGGTGCTTCACTCTCGCAAGGCGTAGCCCAAACCCCAATCACAATAGCCTCAGCCTTGCAAACTCAATTCATTAACTCTGTTTCAAAATGAAAGATTTCATCCATATTTAGAGGCTAAACAACGGCCTTTCAAATTCCTAGAAGTCTAAGTGAATGACCTAATTAAATGCATGTGAATGAACCTAACTAAATGCATACATTGAACCTGCTAACAATTAGATGCAATGAACTAGAAATGTGTTTAATGATTATTAATGCAAGTACTAAATTCATGATGACTCTTGACCTTACAACTAACATTGATGACCATTGAATGACGAATCCTTCAACGACCCATGCTGCCCTTTGATTAGGATAGTTGCTGTTAGAATAGTTTATGTGTATTTGTCCCACATTGCTTAGTTATGTTGAGTAATGTGTCTCATGACAATATAAATAAAGCTTTCTCGTGTTAGGGTTAATTAACACCTTAACACTTCTCCTCTCTTTCTCAATCTCGCAATTAACATGGTATCAGAGCATAGTCTTAATCCACCATAGCCGCCACTGTCAACCACCACCAGCCACCACCCACAACCACCGCTGCCGCCTTCCCAAATCAGCCGCTGCCACCAAATGTCCTAATCAAACCCTAAACTCCAATCGACCATCAATCCACCTTGTACGATTGATCGAAACCCAGTGACTTTCGATCTCTGCAATCGCACGACTCCAAACCTGTTCGAAACCCTAACTTGTTCGACTCACAACCTGTTCAAAACCTCAAACCCTGTTTGAAACCCTAATCTACCCCATACGAATCCCATACGAACCCTAATCTACCCCATACGAATCCCATACGAACCCTAATCTACCCCATACGAACCCTAATCTACCCCATACGAACCCCATACGACCCATATGATATCCAAACGAATCCATATGAACCTGTATTTCCCAGATACAAACCAATCGACTTCCAACAAAGAGAAACCCATTGATTCGAATCTACGATGTTCGAGACTCTTGAAACTCACCGATTGTTGGTCGAATGCTTTTCTCTGTCACGATCAGCTTCTTGAGGTTTGAAAAGTTGGTCCGCCGCTTCTCGGTCTTCTCTTGGTAAACTAATGTCATTATTATTCGTAATGTTGGTTTGTTTGTTGGTTGACAAAGGTGATTGGTGATAGTTGATAGTTGATCGGTTGATTGATAATAGTTGCGTGGTGATAGTCTGTGGTGGTTGTTGGCCTCTTCTTTATTTGGCAAAATGCCTCAAGAGATTCTATTTGGGTTTGGGTTATACTTTCTGTTGTTGTTGGTACTACATGCTGGGTTCGATTTCGTTGACTATTGGTAGTTTATTGGGTGGCTCCAGTCTCGTGATTTCCTATTACCTCCACACCATTAAATGGGGGAAATTATGTACCAGCGTGTGGGCTAAACTTTGAGGTATATTATCTAGGTGAGTCCGAGGACTCTTATTTGACTAATGAAGGTGATTCCTCCACATATCGGACTCGAAAGCGGTTGATGCACGTGTTCGCTCCGAGCTATGGAATAGTATGAGTTTGCTAACGCCTCGAAAGAAGTGTGGACAGAGGCCAAAGAATTGTATTTTTAGACAATGGACATATGAGCTTCACGTCTTTCTTTACTATATCTCGGGTGATGGTTCATTTGAGGAGTATTATGCTAAGTTTCGGCGCATTTGTAATGAGTTAACATTTGTGAGCCAATGATATTCGGGTTGTGCGACGCCTTGGGATCGATGCGGGTCACTCGATTTTTATCGGTGCATCATCGACCTTTGGCCCCGTGAGTAATCGATTTTGGGATCTACCGACTTACCTCCTCTCCCGAGGCGCCGTCTCCCGTCATCATCTATTTCTACACCATCTTCGATAGCTCGCTTTCTTTCCGTGGTCGTGGCCGTGATTCTGGGTTTAGTGGTCGGGTCGTGGGTTCGGAGGCCGAGGTTCCGTAGCTATGATTCGGGTAAAATTATGGTCGTAATTCTAGTCGTGGTGGTCATTGCCCATCTTTACTAGTCGCGGTGGTTTGCGTGGTCCGGTACCCGCTTTTGTACTCATTGTAAAAGTACAAGTTACATGGACTATTGTTATAATCTTCATGGTTTTCCCAAGCTCATCAGTTGCCTCCGAGGAAACAGTTTGCTCAATCGCCGATAGTGTGGACCGAGGATTACCAGCGTTTCTTGTCGTTTGCGGGACAGAGTCTTCCAAGCTTCCTTCGCTTGCTCGAGACCGGTTCATCAAGTTGCTGTGTTGCCTCATCCTCATCATCTCCTTGGGTCATTGACTCGGGAACATCATATGACTGGTACACCTACTCTTTTCCTTGGTCAAACACCGGTTGGTAAATCATCACATGTCACCTTAAAAGATGGTTCTACCACTTTGTTATTCTTGGTTTGGGCTTCACTTCCTCTCTTACTTTTTCGTCAAATGTTCCTCGTTTTCCATTTAACCAATGTCGTGAGTCGCCTTACCAAATCTTTAAATTGGTCACATTTCTTCCTCATGGCTGTATTTTTAGGATCTCACGACGGGAGGAAGATTGGTGGGGGCATTGAGCGCGGCGGCCTATATTACCCGAAGTTCCTCACTCTACCCTTCGGACATCGAGTCAGGTACTCAGCATTGTCGCCTTGGCCATCCATCTCTCCGACAGTTTGAAGCATCTTGTTCCCTCGTGTCGTTCCCCATAAGTTGGTGTGTGAAGTTTGTGAGTTTAGTAAACATGTAGTCTCTTTTTATCCTAGGGTTGAGCGTCGTGCATCGCGTCCTTTTCGATTGGTTCATTGACATTTGGGGGCCTATTCATGTGCCCAGTGTTTCTGGTTTTCAGTATTATGTTATTTTTGTGGATGATTTTTCTCGTATCACATATCTTTATCTAATGAAAGAGAGGTCTGAATTGAAATCTGTGTTTAAATCTTTTT
Source organism: Vaccinium myrtillus (assembly GCA_016920895.1). Taxonomy (NCBI): domain Eukaryota; kingdom Viridiplantae; phylum Streptophyta; class Magnoliopsida; order Ericales; family Ericaceae; genus Vaccinium; species Vaccinium myrtillus. Next base: position 9,106,058 of record CM029277.1, read on the forward strand.
ACATGGAAGTTAAGAATCAATTTGATACCTGCATTAAAATATTTCGTTCAGATAATGCACGTGAATATTTTCACAGTCTCCTTTCTCAATTTCTTGATGATCATGGCATTATTCACCAATCATCGTGCGCTCGGTCTCCACAACAAAATGGAGTTCTTGAGCGCAAGATTAGACACTTGCGAGGTTATGTGTGCTTTACTATTTCACATGCAAGTTCCTAAGTCATATTGGAGTGATGTTGTTCTGCTGTTATTTAATCAACCGTATGCCCTCTACGGTCTTAGGTGGTCAGGTTCCCCATAAGGTCTTGTTCCCTAGTCGGCCTCTCCATTCATTACCCCCTCGGGTTTTTGGGTGCACTTGTTATGTCCACGTCCTTGACCCTGATAGGAGTAAACTCGATCCTCGGTCTTTTAAGTGTATCTTTCTGGGATACTCCTACACTCAGAAAGGGTATCGATGTTACTCTCCTACTTTACGTCGTCACTTTGTTTGTGCCGATGTCACGTTCAATGAGTCAATAGATCTGTTACTACCAACGACCTTGTTACACTTGAGTCGTGTTACCTATTGTAACCGGTAAAACATCCAAAAACCTTTGCAGTATATGTAATGTTCGTTTCACCAAGTAAACTTTTGGCCAAAGACCGACACCACTTCAACCTCCCGAACCAGAACCGTCTTTGCCCACAATCCGCCCGCCGTCGATATCCTACTCGTGAGAATTCAGGTAAAATATGGTTTTTCTAATATCTCAGTACTTCTCATCCTATTTCTCGGTTTATCTCTTGTGATCATCTCTCTCCATCTCTTCGTGCTTTCACACTCTTTGTTTCCTCCATATTTGTTCAAGTTCAGGAGGCATTATCCCTCAGTGGAGTGAATGGAAGATGAAATGTCTCGCTCTTCATAATAATGGCACATGGGAGTTGGTTACTCTTCCTATTTGGTAAAACCATTTTTTGGGTTTATACCATCAAGTATCTTTCCCGATGGTACTATTGAGCGTCATAAAGCCCGCTTTGGTTGCCAAAAAAGACTTATGGCGTTGATTTGAAACATTCTCTCCCGAGTTGCCAATGCGGATTCTTCTTTCCCTCGCCGCCAATCTTGGTTGGCCGTTTTTTACCTTGATGTTAAAAATGCTTTTCTCCATGGTGATCTTCAGGAGGAAGTCTACATGGAGCAACCACCTGGGTTTGTTGCTCAGGGGGAGCCTCATAAGGTATGTCGTCTTCTCAAAGCACTTTATGGACTTAAACAATCTCCCAGAGCGTGGTTTGGTAAGTTTAGTGATGCTATTATGAGGTTTGGCATGCGTCGAAGTCAGTCCGATCACTCTGTATTCTCCCTCATGTCGGCTCGAGGGAAAGTGTTACTTATTGTTTATGTTGATGACATTATTATTACTGGAGATGATCAGAGAGGGATTGATGAGTTGAAACAATTCTTACACAGTCAATTCCACACTAAAGATTTGGGTAAGCTACGATATTTCTTGGGTATTGAGGTGGCACGATCCAAGGATGGGATTAGTTTGTCGCAAAGAAAATATGTGTTGGATATTCTAGAAGAGACAGGTCTATTGGGAGCTAAACCTGTGGAGACTCCAATGGATCCTAATGTCAAACTTTGCATTGATCAGGGGGAGGTATTTCCTCATCCAGATCAGTATCGTCGCTTAGTTGGTAAGTTGATTTATCTTACCAATACTCGTCCTGATATCTCATTTGCTGTTAGTATGGTGAGTCAGTTTATGTCTGCTCCTCGTCTTCCACATTGGGAGGCTTGCATTCGCATTGTGAAGTATCTTAAGGCTCACCCTGGACGTGGCTTATTTTATCGTTCTAATGGTCATTTGCGTGTTGAGGCATTTACTGATGCAGATTGGGCAGGGTCACCTTCTGATAGACGTTCAACAACTGGTTATTGTACTTTTATTGGTGGCAACCTAGTTACCTGGAAGAGTAAGAAGCAAACCGTTGTTGCAAGGTCTAGTGCAGAGGCAGAGTACCGTGCTATGGCTCATACTACATGTGAGGTTGTTTGGTTGAGATCCTTTCTTGAGGAGCTTGGATTTCGTTTCGAGTGCAGTTACCCATTCCTATGCATTGTGATAATCAGGCGGCGATACATATTGCCTCAAACCCGGTGTTTCATGAAAGAACCAAACATATTGAGGTAGATTGTCATATCGTTCGAGAGAAGATTGACAGCGGTATTTTGGCTACACCTTTTGTACCCACGGGAGCTCAGATTGCAGATATTTTTACTAAGTCATTGTTTAAACCCCGTTTCGAGTTTTTATGTAACAAGCTGGGATATTGTGATATTTATTCTCCAGCTTGAGGGGGAGTGTTAGAATAGTTTATGTGTATTTGTCCCACATTGCTTAGTTATGTTGAGTAATGTGTCTCATGACAATATAAATAAAGCTTTCTCGTGTTAGGGTTAATTAACACCTTAACACTTCTCCTCTCTTTCTCAATCTCGCAATTAACAGTTGCAATTACCAAAATTCCCTCATTGAGCACTTTACGAGTTGTTGCTGTCCTCATCAAGACCGTTTTATCATTGATGCTAGTTTAGCCACACACAAAAATAGGAATTGAAAAAACTGCCTTTCTAAAGCTTCCTGAGATGCCATAAAGGACACAACTGAATTTTAAAAGAAAATTGCAGACTTACATTTCCCTTCCTTTCTGCCAAATAACTGCTCCCAAAAACAAAGCTACCATGGTAATAAACACCAGGCGCACTAAGTTATACTCTGGACTCCTCCAATGGGTCAGGTGTTGTTTCCATAGACATGCTTTGAATTGTTCCCATCCATTTTGTGGAAAGCTTGTAGAAAAATGTAGATCTGCTGAACCTTCTATTGGTATGCTTAGGTTTCGAACGAGTTCTTTGGTTTCGCTACATACAACAAAGCACTAACCTGAGTTCCATATTTGTAATGTAACCAACCAGATATTATTACCTACGTTGTAGCATTAGATATATCATTGTATTAAATCTGCTGAAATACCACCAATTATGCACTTGTTCTTACCGATATAGAGTAGACTCTTCGTACAGGCAGGCAAAATCCAATCCAAGTTCCGCTTCTGATGACGGACTTGTAACCTCTAACATCCATGTTGCAGGATTGTAATTTTCACGAATTTTGGGGACTCCAGGAATACCCTACCAAGAAGAATGTAGTAATTTGACGATCATATTACTTCGTTTCAGGTTAAATAGCAGTAATAGAACACTCCCACTTTTTTTTTTCAAACTTTCTCCTAATAAACGACTTGGGTTGTAATATTATTTTTCTAAAGGAAAGAATCAGCTTTGGAACAGCTGTGAAGAGTGCTGAAAGAGACCTTCATTGTACTCTTGCTTGGTTTTCCTTACCTCAAAGTACTCAATCAGCTTATTTGAATGCTTTCCCAACTCCCCAGAGTATATTATTTGTCCACCTCTCTTCATTAGCATTATCTGCAATCAAATGAGGTCTAAACAATTGAAGGTCTTACAAATTTCAATCAGCTGGGGATTTCTAATAATCACTAGTCTGATTATATAAAAGAGGCAGTTGATTTGACCGTCATGCCCTTTTCTTTAGTAAATAGGGTGGGCAGTGTGGCACCCGCATTGCTAAACTTACCGTTTGAAATTAAATATTAGTAATGATACGCACACACCATATTCACTACGAGAAAATAGATGATGGAAGCGATTGACAGATAATAGAAGAGATTAAGAAAAATCAGAATATGAGTTCACACTTGTGGGCATCCATCCAAGTATCAAAATATTTAGATGCAGTATGAAAATTTTCGTAAAAGTTAGGATGGAAGCAAAATAGCAAATTTGCTGGTTTATGAGTAAAATGGAATATGACAGATGTGATGAAGGATATTGATGCTGATTGAAGAAATTGACCATAATCATCAATTTAAATATTTATAAATATCTTTAACAAAATCGTATATGCAATATTTGCGTTAAAATTTTAATAGCGTATGGTGATTGGTATTGAGCACATGGTCTACAAGTGCCCGACTCTAGTCGATGAAAAGACTGATCTATTAGATTGATTAGGTGAACTTAGTTTTTTTGATTCCAAGTTTTAGTTAATACAAATGGCATGTAAGCTAGACGGCATTACTCCAATGCTGTTATAGGCATAGTTATCTGGACCATACGATTCACGATTTAGTTCATAGATCATGTAAAAACTATATGAATCTATAGGTGAATCAAGATTGTGATAGAATTGCTGATCAGTTATGCGATTTACGATTCTTTTCACATCCGATATATGATTTGCGATTACGATATATGATTCATTCAATTCTTGAATCCATCACATCCGAAAACTTAAGAATTTTTCGACCTCTTGTTCTTTTTGAAAAAGAAGTCAAGTAACATATCCTAATATTAATATTAATATTTATTGCTAGTATGTACAGTACCCATTCAAAATATATTGATTCTTTGGGTATTCCAGTATTTAATAGGAGATGGACTCAATGTTTTATAGAGCTTCCCTTATGTTTCTTGAACAATAGTTGTACTAGACGTTATAAATCTTGTAAATAAACTTATAACTAATGTTAATACATTTCTTTTTTCGATTCTAAATAATTTTTCTAATTTATAACTAAAGTAAAAATATATTATGGTGTGTAGGATAATAAATCACAACGTTGTACAGAGCCCCGAACCCATATCTAATGGAATATAAGCAAACTTTGTATCTATTGAATTAACTAGTAATCATTCGAAACAAACCTTTTGTTATTTGAAAATAATCTCTTGATGCACCTAACATATTTTAATATTTTAGTGCATGGTTTTTTATTTTATTTTTTTAATTGACTGAATACTATGATTAACTTCTTGATCCAATTCACGATTCTGCAAAGGGTCAATCCGATTTGATTCACAATTAGACAACCTTGCGTAGGAAAGGTTGGAAGTTCAAAACATAACCACTATCCTTTGAATGGTGTTCTTCTCTGGTGGGTACCAAAAAGGAAATATGTTCTTATCATCCAATAAAAAGTAGGTTGCATGTCAAGCATTCTTGAGGTATCGGTGCATTAAAGTGATTGATGTGTTGGAATGCATTAGTATGGTTGTTCTATCAGGATTCACTAAAAATTATATGTATTGAGATTCACAGTTAATTACCTCATCAAATGCCTCGAATATGTCAATACTTGGCTGGTGAATGGTGCACACCACTATCCTTCTCGTATTGACAACATTTTTTACTACCCGTATGATGATAGCAGCTGCTCTGGCATCTAGACCAGTAGTAGGTTCATCCATGAATAATATGGATGGATTTGAGACAAGCTCTAGAGCTATGGTTAACCTCTTCCGCTGCTCATTTGAAATGCCACTTACGCCAGGAAAGCCAACTAAAGCATCTTTAATGCCATCTAGTTCCATCATTTGCAAAAGCTCTTGAACAAAGTCCTGTTTCGAGAAAAAGTATTTGGGAATATAAGAAACATTCTCATACAAGAAAAATAGTTGGTTTCCATTATCATGATACTTTTTTGAAAAAAATTGCATGTATAGTCTAGCAAAGTGAATTTCTTCTAATGTCTCTTTGCAGAAATTGCATAAATTTATCTCAAGGAGAAAGTCATCGTACTGATTTTTTATTTTGATCAATTTCTGGTGGCAAGCGTAACCAAGCTGAGTATGTCAATGACTCCAGTATTGTAATGTGTGGCGAATGTATGTGAGTTTGCTCGCAGTAACCAGATATCCTGGTGTAGGTATCTTGGAGTTTTGGGTAGCCTCCAATTCTAATGTCACCTTCAATAATACCACTAGTTTTCCTTCCAGAAAGGACATCCATAAGTGTAGTTTTACCCGCTCCACTAACTCCCATTAAAGCTGTTAGAACTCCAGGCCTAAATGTTCCAGTGATATCTTTAAGAAGTTGCACGCGATCGCTTTCAAAACCTTGTCCTCCTGTTTTCTGAAAGATGTATGGAGGAATTTGATCAGTTGAATTCATCAAACTGCTCTAGCAATCAACTCTCACTTGAATATTGCAGTTACCTTAGGAGTCTTGATAAAATATTGGACATTTTGGAATGTTATTGTCATCGGCTTAAATGATAAGACCACTCCTGTAGAATTAATCAAATAGTTATTATTTTTGAATTGCAACAGTGATTTGAACTCGTTCTTCACTTGTAGCAAGCAACGGGTGAAGAAAGATTAGTGTGTGGAGCTTAATGGTTGTAAACAATATGGATAGTTACCTGTTTCTTTTACCTTTGCAGGAGCGCTGGAAGAAGCAACATGATGCTGCTCTTCTGAGGATTTATGGAAAATGATTGTCGGAGATTTTCTAGGGGCTGGACAATTTATATTTTCAACACATAGAGGTTAGTATCAAAAGAATGCAATTTATGTTCTTTTATATTCTTCTAGTATATGTGTGGAAGGAGAAACTTACGCTTTGAATAAGTCAACGCTAATGTGAAACCAATGTTAAAGACTAACCAAAATCCAATCAATGCACCTACTGATATCCAATAAAAGAAGTCACTATAGTTCAGGCCATGCTCCACTAGAATTGCCGTCCCTATTGTTGAGTTTGAAGGTGAAACCTGTAATCGAAGCCTGATGATGAGCATAGAAGTCTAATGAAAATGAACTTTCCTTGGTCTATGTTTATTAACATTTTTATCTTAATAGTCTCACCTTTTGCCACCTCGGAGCCAGGAATTCATTAACAGAAGCACCTATTTCAGCATAAGCAAATGGAGAAACCCAAAAGCCCCATTTCAGCCAAGTAGGCAAAGATGCTGCAGTAAGGACACGCTAACCTGGTTAGCACAAGTGTCCATTGATTCCTATGGACAAGTTTAGTTAAAACTCACAAGTGAATGGTCTTACTTTGCGAGATTATGAATCCTCCAAAATAGAACATTAGTACAATGGAAAAGAAAGCGCAAGATACTGCAACATATGGATTCCGGAACATAGCAGCAACCAAGCGAAACCATGATATTGATACTTCAAGTAGAAGGAAAAGAATAAGGAGTTGGCAGAAAAACCTGTTCATTCATATATGGCATTAACTCAATGAAAAGGAACTTCTGCATTTACAGAGCTAAAAAGTTGGCCTAGAAAAGCGCACCTTTGTGGTTCAGGACTAAAACCAATAACATAATAGGTAAGAAACGTCCAAAGAAAAGCATCTACAAGTGAAGAGGGGATTTTAATAGTAGCTGCTGAAATGGAATATGCCCATGCAGGATAAAAGTACATATCTCTTTGCTTATAGAAGACATCGAGTCGGGAACTAGTCATAAACAATTCAGGAATTCCGTTGGACATAAGTCTCATGAGTGCATAAAATAGAGAGCCCATGTAGTAATTTGCTTGCACAACATTGATGTTCATCCGTGGATGTAAAAAAGTTGTCATTGTTATTAGGGCAATGACTACGAGCTGCATCAACGAAACATCCAAATGGTAGCATTGGTTAGTTATCTCATACCATCAGGGGCCCAAACTTTGTGAAACACATGGACAAACTATTGCTTACCTGTACAGATCTGAATATATGAACACTTGAGTTGCGCCTTAGAAGAAGCCACTCTCTAGCCATGCTAGCTTTGAATAGTTCCCATTTCCTCAAAGAATAGATGTTGAATGACAAAGCATTCTTGTAAAAGTCAGATGTACTAAAATCCTGACAGAGTTCTTCATCTAGCTGCTGTCCCACATGAAATTTCTTGAATGTATTTCCAAAATCTTCGACAGAGACGTAATTGTAAATTTGGTTTGTATGATACCAGTACTTTCCTTGATCCTTTCTGGAAACTACCTGCAGACATGTAGAAATTTGTGGTGACATCATAGCACATCAACTACTCTGGATGTATAAATAGATATATACATACTTCTTGGAGGAAATCTGCAATGCCTTTTCTTGGGGGGCACTTGAAACCACAATGCTCAAAGAACTCTATGACATTATCACGAGGACCTTGGTATGCAATCTTTCCTTCTGCCATCAAGATGATGTCATCAAAGAGGTCAAATATCTCAGGCGCTGGTTGAAGAATAGAGAGCAGAGTGGTGGATCCTGCTATCTGTGTCCACTGCCGAAGACAAGTAATGATTTGGAATGTTGTTAAACTGTCTAATCCAGTTGATATCTCATCCATGAGAAGGACTTTTGACGGGCCAATCATCATTTCCACTGGTAGATGCATACTTGTAAGGGTAAATCACAATGAAGAATTGAGAGATTGTATCTTTGCCCTTAATGGAGCACTATTTATAGGATTAATCACTTGTTCTTGACTTGTCCTTCGGCTTCATCTGTAGAACGTTGGCTTTTCCAGTAGGTGGATGATACATGGGTAACTGACTTCTTGTGCCAAAATGCTATTCATCAAAGTTTGGGTTAATTGATTGGAGCGCAACAAATTTTCTTTGAGGATCGTTCTAATGCTTGTCTTAGGCAGGATTTTGAGGCCTCAGTTTTTGGTGTTCTCATTGCAGTTTTGGTATTCTGGCTATATTTTGTTTTCGAGATGGCTAACTTTTGCAAGCAAATGGGATGGTTTTAATGTGTCCTGGTACAAAGATCTGGCCTTGATGCAGGTCTGCAGGTTCAGTTTCTTGAGATGTTTCTAATGATTCGAGGTGCAAAGAGCTAGTCAAGGTGCAATTATATACTTGATGAAGTTTTCTACATATGTTTCACCCAAGGAGTCTTTTGGAGCTGGTTCACTCATTTTGTAATGCTATAATGCTGTTGTTTTTTGCTGCATTAATTGGTTTTGCTTACACTTATTTGTGATAAATGTCTCTGTTTCTGTTGTACTGCAGCTTCTAGTTTACTTAGTTTGGTTTTGTTTTAGCTTTTGGTTCTTTCTTGGCTGACAACTTGCCAACTAGGTTTGAATCCCTCACACCTTGCAATTTTTCTCTGCCTTTCAATTTATTTCTTCTTTGCCAAAAAAAAAAAAAAGAGGTCTGATGACCCTGAATTTCAATAGGTAATGTGACCAGTTTTTTTGCATTGGTTTCTCCTCCCTTTTTGAGGGAATGCGTTTGACTTTTTATTGTTGGTCATTGCAGCTGGGTTTGTAATTTGTAGTTAGAGGCATTACTCGGTTTTGGTTCTAGCCATTCTAGATTTTCCCCTTATTGAACTTCTTGTTCTCCAGGCTCTCTTGTGTATCATTATCTCTCTGTGATCAAGAATATTATTCTAAACTGCTAATTGAAAGAACAAAAAAGTGCCTCATTACTCAACCTGTCGTTAGCCTTCTCTTTTGGCCACCTGAGATTCCTGTTCTCATTGCATCACCCACGATTATATCAGCACAAGTATCCAGCCCGAGGATCTAAATTGCCACAACATTGTAGAAGCATTGTAGATTAAACAAGAATTAAGTGGTTAGTGATTCTTTACTTTTTCTGAAGAGTGTATTACCTTCAAAATATAATCAGTTCGAAGCGTCTTGTGTAATCCTTCGATAGAGCTTGCCTGTTAATGCAATTTGCTTTTAATATATAGCTGGGATGGGGACAAAGCTGGCTCTGCCTTTGCAGTGTAGTAAACAATAGAGATGTGCTGAGCTGGTTCTTATGGTTCTGTACCTTCATATACGTGTCTATGTCTGGTTCTGGGATAATTCCAGCTTTCTTCTCTCTGCTAATGATTTCCATCATAATTTCTTCAACAACAAGACAAATTATCCATTACTAAACTGTCCAAATCATGATCGTGTTTTGCAGAATAAACTTTACCACTTCCTCTTCCAATGCATTGACAACATGCTGAGAAGTCAAGTGTTTCCCTCACAGTCATTTCAGAGATGTGCACGTCATGTTGGCTTACATAAGCAGATGTCTTCTGAGGTATAAATTCATCCAACTTGTAACCGTTGTAGGAGATGTCTCCACTGACCTAGAATAAAAACCGCATGAGGATTGATCAGTAATTTATTTCTTATAGTAAAGAGTTATATATTTCTTAGATAGTTGACTATTTACAATGCATAACATAGGTGCTGCTACTTTAGGTCGATATGGACTATTCTTTATGGAACATTATGTGGCAGTATATTAATTTGACAAGGAAGAAACAAAACCTTGAGTGTTTGGTCTAGTTTGCCTGCAAGTGCCTGTAATAGAGTAGTTTTCCCACATCCTGGTGGTCCAAGCAGTAGTGTCATCCTGCCAAACGAGTAAGTGTGCAGGTATTGTATTACAAGCTATTGCTCTTGTTTCCAAATAATGAGATATGAGAGTTCTATATATGTAAAACAGTAAAAGAACTTCAAAGATAAACCTTGAAGGTTTGATAATTCCATCGACATCTCGAAGAATTTTGCTAATGTTGGCGTGGGAATCGAGTCGAATAACCTGTTGAACATTATACATCTTTGCTTGAGATACAAAAAAAAATATATGGGGCAGTTAGCTTAAAAAGGAAGCTTGGCATCATTGGATTCTATAAATGATAGATATACTATGTTTTTGACTTGTGAGTTTTGAGGAAAAATTATCAAGGAAACAAACACTAACGCTTCGAGGCAAATTATCAAGGAAACAAACACTAACGCTTCCTTTGTTTCTCGCAAAAGTTTTTTTTGGAAAATTTTATGAAAAATGATTTGTTTTTCAGTGTCCAGTTGTGAAAAGGAACATTTTCCATTATTTGGTTTGCATAGAAAACCAATATTATGATAAACTGAATCATTCATGTTAGAATAGTTTATGTTTATTTGTCCCACATTGCTTAGTTATGTTAAGTAGCATGTCTCGTGACAATATAAATAAAGCTCTCTCGTGTTAGGGTTAATTTAACACCCTTACACTTTTCTCTCTCTCTCTCTCTCTCTCTCTCTCTCTCTCTCTCTCTCTCCTAAATAACATGGTATCAGAGCTAGGTTTTCAGAGGCTTTTCCCCTTTGTTTGTGCCATAGTTGCACTTTGTTTCGTTGTGATCCGTATGTTCCGGATCCTTTGTTGACCTCTCCACGTGCGAGTCAGGGGTCGCACGAGTCAGGGGTCGCACGTGCGGGGGAGTGTTGGAATTTATCCCACATCGGTTAATTATAACCTCGAAAGCTAGTATATGAGCCTGGGCGGCCTCTCCACTCATTGCCAATTGGTTTTGAGGTAGCAAGATCCAAGGATGGAATTAACTTGTCCCAACGGAAGTATGCATTGGATATTCTTGAGGAGACCGGTTTGTTGGGAGCAAAACCTGTGGAGACCCCAATGGATCCTAATGTGAAACTTTGTGTTGATCAGGGGGAGATATTTTCTCATCCAGACCGGTATCGTCGCTTAGTTGGTAAACTGAATTACCTTACCAATACACGTCCTAATATCTCTTTTGCTGTCAGTGTGGTGAGTCAATTTATGACAGCTCCCCGACTTCCACACTGGGAAGCTTGTCTTCGTATTGTAAAATATCTTAAGGCTCATCCTAGACGTGGTCTGTTTTATCGGTCTAATGAACATTTGCGTATTGAAGCCTTTACCGACGCTGATTGGGCAGGATCACCATCTGATAGACGGTCCACTACAGGGTACTGTACTTTTGTTGGAGGCAATTTGGTCACATGGAAAAGTAAGAAACAAACAGTGGTCGCAAGGTCCAGTGCAGAAGCGGAGTATCGAGCCATGGCACACACATCTTGTGAGATTGTGTGGTTGAGAGCTTTAATCAAGGAGTTAGGTTTTGATGTGGAGTTAGTGAGTTACCTATTCCTATGTATTGTGATAATCAAGCAGCAATACATATTGCTTCGAATCCAGTATTCCATGAGAGAACGAAACATATAGAAGTTGATTGTCACATTGTTCGTGAGAAGATAGATAGTGGTGTGTTATCTACTCCATTCGTTTCTACAGGAGCTCAGTCGGCTGACATTTTCACCAAACCTTTGTTTAAACCACGATTGGAGTTGCTTTGCGACAAGCTGGACTTATTGATATTTACTCTCCAGCTTGAGGGGGAGTGTTAGAATAGTTTATGTTTATTTGTCCCACATTGCTTAGTTATGTTAAGTAGCATGTCTCGTGACAATATAAATAAAGCTCTCTCGTGTTAGGGTTAATTTAACACCCTTACACTTCTCTCTCTCTCTCTCCCCTAAATAACAATTCATATATAGAATAACGCTTGCATGTTCAAAATGACCAAAGTACCCTATGTTGTCAAATAAAAAGTACCCTTCCATATGCAAGCCTAACCAAAGTTTCTAAACACTAAAACATAACCAAATACGGCTGCAACCAGTACATTATAAAATGCTGAAAATGCCGTTCATATATAAATGACCATAAAAATGATCAAAACTTTTGGTACATGATAAAATGACCAAAATCAGTTACGCATACCAAAAGATCAAAATATCCCTATATCTAAAGATGACCATAATGCCTTTTTATGCACAATATGATCGAAGTACCCTTACATATACAAAGTGACCTATGTAGCATGGACACCAACATAGATACGGACACCGACACGGATATGGACACGGGACACGGAAATTCTAAAAAAGGGACACGGACACGGCGGCGGACACGGCAAAAATAAATAAATAAATATATAATTATATATGCAAATATACCATATATGTATGCAGTAACAGTTTATATATATAGGTAAATACACTTTTCTTTTGATATGTAAGATATCTACATTGTTATATACATGTATATATATTGGTACACATGCATATATGTAAGATATACACCAATAAAGCAATGGAAATATATATACGAGTTCATACATATGTACATATATATACATATACACAATGAGAGAGAGTGTATATATGGGACACGCGTGTCCAAGCCGTGTCTCCTCCAAAAAATAATTTAATTTAAGGAACACGCCACGTGGTCGTGTCCAATACGTGTCCCCGCGTGGGACACGGGTGTCGCCGTGTCCGATACGTGGACACGGCGACCTCTAGAAGTAGTGTCGGTGCTTCATAGAAAGTGACAAATATCCTCACCCATTCCAAGTAACCAAAAGACTCCTATATATACAAAATGACCCAAATAGCCTTACATCGTAAAACTTTTCATATATAAAGTTATCAAAATTGCTACATACATGGAATGACTAGAATACTCCTCTACATCATAAAAGTACCATATTACGCTTTTATATACAAAATGACTAAAATATTCCGACGTCATAAAATAATAAAAAAATATGCCTACATCTACAAAAAGAGCAAAATACTCCTTAAATCATGATTACCAATGACCAAAAATTCTCACACACAAGGTTGTACAAACCGGCACCTACCAATTTTCAGAAAATTGGTAGATGGTATATTGTACAATGGAAACCATCCCACTTAACTTACCACTCTATACCGCAGCATCTCGGGGATACAGTTTTCATCCATTCCGTTGGCTTGTTGGCTGCACCAATAGCTATTTATGAAAATATTTCTTTCTATTTGTTGAGACCACTATTAGTCCTCTGCAGCTCCAGATCTAGACCAAGTGTTACGTCATTATGGAAAATATTTTCCCTTACCCTGTCCCACATTGAAAGTGTACTTGGGTGATCTTGAGGATATAACAAAACAGGTGATTAGTAACTTGGTCTTGAACATTTTGACGTGTTGTTAGGCTCCTTAGGTTCCCGTAACGGTAGTTTACCTGGGCCATTACTCGTGGTATCTAAGCAAACCGTGTAGGATTTGCACTCAGGCCAAGACAAAAGACCCTTGAATACTGTGATGACTCTAGGCTTGGGGATCATGTGGCCACTAGGGAAAAGACCCATGAAATATCATTGCGACTTTGGTTACTGGGAAAAACACTATGGAATATCTTGGTGACTCTAGTGCTCAACCCCTCGCGAAGGCAAGGACCCATGAAGGTGTAGAGATTGTGATATTCCGTTCCACATCGAAATTCTACGTGTGTGATCTTGAGGATATAACAAACCTACTAGTAACTTGGACTTGAGCATTTTCAGCCATGTTGTTAGGCTCCATCACAATTTTGCATGATCACTATTTAGCTTCATCCGTATTACGTGAAAATGTGAAATTGAACACCTGGAACTTATGTTCTGGAAAAGTCTTCCAGAAAATAGAACTGAGTGAAATCATTGCAGGACTACTTTTACATGGAAACTGAGTGAGTGAGAGGTTCCTCAACACAAGTATTCAGATAAATAACTTATCGCAGTGATCATCAAAGGTGAAAAAGTAACACTTACAGAGAGAATACTTTTTAGGGTGCTCCAAAGAGTAGGTGGGGACTCCTCATGAGCTAGATATTCTGCTTCTACACACAAGTTCTTGTATCTCACTTCCACGGTAGGCAATTCTAGACCCACCCTAAAATTGCAAAGGGCCAGTTCCATTATGTCATTGCAGATTATGTATGGAAAGGCCCACCTCTGTTCTACTGAGCATGATAATATTACGTATTAAAGTTCTAGAAAAGTGGGTTACCTGTTCATTCTCTCTCTCACGTTCCATAACAAGCTACGGTTGCCATCTTCGATTTTCTTTAATAGGTTGTCAATGAACAAATGCCGTTCAGCTGCTCCAAGCTCTTTAACATCAACCACGGATATGGCCTTCCCATTGTTTTCGTTTGTGCCATATGAGTTGTCGCGATCAAACAAGGATGTTCTTAGTGTTTTCAACGAGGGTAATTTCTCTATTGCAGGCTTAGCAGCCCATGCTAATTCATATTTCTGGTCATGTTCCTTGAACAACCTTCCATCTGAAGTAGTCGAACTTGTTGTCGTAGTTTGAAAACTTGATGCATGATGATGCTGAAAGGATGAGCTTATGCTGCTGCTGCTTCCTATCTCCCCCACTTCCAATACTGCAAGGGATTCCATTTCTATGTCATCTGTTTCTTTTTCTATTCTGTTGGCTTGGCAGTTGTCTTTATGATTCTGAAACTGTGGTTTTTAAATAGACCACTGGACTTGAAATCCCGTTTGGATTTAGAGTGCGTTTTGTTGTTATTGTTTATTTGTTTATTTCTTGTCGAAATGGTGGCGGATGCACCGAGAGGATTGTTTATAGAGAAAAACTTATTTACGGATGTGTTGCCACCCATTGTGGGTCCACCGTGCGATCATTACAATAATCTGAACCGTTTATCTTCTAGGGCCTACAAAATAATGTCAACGTACAATTGAATCTTGGTTTAAAAAATAGACGGTCATGGACATTTTAACTTAAAAACTATTGATAGAATCCAGACAGTTCGTTTTTTAAACCAAAATTCAACTTTTGACATACCTATTGATGTCCGATCAAGCTGATTTTTTGCGTGAACACATTATTTTGCAGACCTATAAGATTAACGGTTCAAATTATTGCAATGTATGCTCGGTGGGGCCCACAAAAGCGGCGGACAACCTCTTGTTTATATTTACACCATTATCCTTAGCTTTATACTTCTTTATATTATCTCAAGAAATTACATTATTATTCACCTTTAATGTGTTAAGTTAATAATTTTCAAATATTAAACTTGCGTGAGGAGAATGTGTTATTTTCATGTGTTTGGAATAATATTCAAGTTAGGTGGTATTACTGTTTGTGCAAAAAATTTCAAGGATATATGATTGAAAAATGCAACGGCCCTTGCACAATTTTTTGAATCCGTCAATGTGTCAAAAGCTAACACGTACTAGAATATTTAGGCTATATGATTCATCTACCAAGGTGAGGTTTGGCATAAAAAGTCAACTTAACTTATTTTTTTGTCTTTATTTGATTTTTTTTGTGTTTGTTAGTTTTGCATCGATTTTTTGAGTATTATTGGTTAGTCTCGACGAGAGGAATCCAAAAAGGTAAAAGATCAAAACTCTCAATTTTTTGAATAAAATCGGAAAAAAGTATAAAAATCTGATTTTTTTGCTTATTTTTGTCTTTATTAAAAAAAATTATGATTCGATCAAAATTTTTTACTTTTTTTATTCCTCTCGCCGAGACGAACCAATAATACACAAAAAGTTGATGTAAAACTAAAAAAATATGAAAAAAAAAATCAAATAAAGTCAAAAAAAAAATAAGCCAACTAACTTTTTATGTCAAAACACACCTAAATAAGTAAAAAACAATGATTATCAAAACGGTTTGAGCATTCTAGTAGTACATTCTAGCTACATGTTATTGTCGTTGAATGTTGATGATTTTTTTATCTAGTTGACGGTCTTTTAATTTTTGTCATACAATATCTTTGTGGCGAACAAAACATGGATTAATGGGTTTTTGTTGGTTAATCAATCGTTAATCAATCATTTAAGTTGTCTGCAGAATGACGTTAATCGCTCTTATTTAATGAATGACTTTTTCCTTGGTCTTTCATGGGTTTTTTTTCGAATCAAGAATAAAATAAACTAATTTCGTTCAGTCATCTTTAAAAATTTGCAGCAGTTTTAATTTAATAGCTCGAATAAAAAAACTTCGGCATCTCTTTTTTTTAATAATCGGATGCGCAGGCATCTCGACTAATTCTAAGGTAGAGGGTAATAAGATAACAAAAGAGTAGCCAGAGGTTACTGGCAAGGGAAAACGAAAGCAAACCTCTAAGTTCTAGAAATTTTTCAGTGCCGAGTGGGTATTGCCCACGTGGTATCCACTCGGCAATCTCAGCCATCCAAAACTCGATCTGACGGTCCGTAAGAGGAAAGAGAAAAGAAGGAGAGAGAGTGATTGGGTGAGAGAGAGAGAGAGAATCAATCTCGACCGTCCAAAACACTTTGAACGAAATCAAAGCTGTCTTCTTCGGCGTGGTCACGTGGTACCCATTCGGTACCCAAATTTTTGTCCTTAAGTTCCAATGCAACACCATTTGAGGTTGTTCACGACCGATGATTACTGATTAATCAAGTAAAGTGGATATCACGTCATAATCGAAGAGTATCAATCAGACCGTCATTGACCTGGGCAAAATTTGGTCATATTCTTTGAAGAATAAAATTTCCGCTACCGAGACTTTTTTTTGTTGTTGAACATCAAAACAAATTCAATTCATAAACAAGCCTGAAGGCGGTACAATGAGAAGACCGGAGGCGCTTTACAATGATTCCAACGAAAAATATGGAAAGAATCAAAATCACCCAAGATTCGATTTGCGTCACGGAGACTTGAACCCAGAAGATCTCCCGTATCTTATGTACACAACAGATTCTTCCAATTGAAACTTACTCACCTCCGTCCCAATTTTATAGTCCTCTTTTGGAGATTTCAACTTAATAAGAGGACATAATTATTTTACTTTTGAAAACATGTTTTTTCTTGTTTTCTCCTTCAATCATTACAACTTCTTACTTTTTTTAATTACTTTTAACTTCAAAATATAATGGTAAAAGAGGAAATTCATTAACAATTACCTTTTAAGTTTTAAAGTGAGATAATATTTTGGGACGACAATAAGTGTCAACTGAGACTAAAATTGGGATGGAGGGAGTATTAATTCTTCGTATTTACCTTTTCTTCCCTTCTTTAGGCCAGTGAGCGGGGTACATATGTAATTTTACATAAAAGTAATAAAGGGTCCATAACCTCTACTTTTGGCATTTTTTGGGACATCTAAGATCACTTTGATGGTCGGAAATGTTTAATCTTTAGCTTTATTGAGAAAACCAACGATGATACACGTTATGTTGCTTGTATAGTGCACTCTAGACTCTATATAGAGCTGTGTATAAATGTAAAGTATTCCCCATCCCTTTTTATATGAAATGAGACATGTGAGATCACTTTGATGATCGGAAATGTTTAATCTCTAGAGCTTTATATATTGAGAAAATCAACGATGATACACGTTATGTTGCTTGTATAGTACACTCTAGACTCTACATAGAGCTGTGTATAAACGTAAAGTATTACCCATCCCTTTTTATCTGAAATGAGACATGTGAGATCACTTTGATGATCGGAAATGTTTAATCTCTAGAGCTTTATATATTGAGAAAATCAACGATGATACACGTTATGTTGCTTGTATAGTACACTCTAGACTCTACATAGAGCTGTGTATAAACGTAAAGTATTACCCATCCCTTTTTATCTGAAATGAGACATGTGAGATCACTTTGATGATCGGAAATATTTAATCTCTAGAGCTTTATTGAGAAAATCAACGAAGATACACGTTATGTTGCTTGTATACTACACTCTAGACTCTACATAGAGCTGTGTATAAACGTAAAGTATTCCCCATCCCTTTTTATCTGAAATGAGACATGTGAGATCACTTTGATGATCGGAAATGTTTAATCTCTAGAGATTATTGAGAAAATCAACGAAGATACACGTTATGTTGCTTGTCTAGTACACTCTAGACTCTACATAGAGATGTGTATAAACGTAAAGTATTTGCCATCCTTTTTATCTGAAAAGAATTTCTTTTCGTGAAGATCGAGATTCATTGCTGCTGATCAAAAAAAGATCCATTGCCAGAAAAAAAAAATTGACTCCTTTTGTAGGTATTTGAGATTGGGTAATGCTCTTGAGTCTTGAAGTGCTTCCAATTTTATTTTGCGGAAATCATTTGGAGATCCCCTCACCTACCCCTCTATAACGTTCTTTATGATATATGTATTAAGTAACTACAATGTTCACCGGCAAATACCATATTAAAAAACATAACGGAAATCTTAGATTAATCAAAGTTTCTAGGTTTTCGAAACCATGCAACTTCTAAAATTTGAGATTTCAGGTTTGGACTACAACAACAAATGGGTCAATACAAAGTTGCAATCATGAGAGAGAGGAAGAGAAGGGAATGAAATCGGAGAGAGAGAGAGAGGGATGGGAACGGAATTGGGAGGATATTTTACGCTCAGACAAATGGAGCCTTAGTCAATATACAAACTTTGTAAAATAGGCGAAGTTAGGATTTTGTAGAGTTAAGGGGTTTGGTTGATGGCGTTTTTAGATGAGGAGGCTAAAGTGATGAAAGATGATAGAAAGATGAGGAGGCTAAAGTGGTGAAAGATGAGGAGGGATCGATATAGGATCAATAAAATCTATAGGATCAATAAACTTCGATGGCACGGGATATAATTGGAATGTGGAAAGAACTCACAAACCGTTCGCCGCTTGGAACCCATTTCGATGGGATCCTTCGCTGCAAGAATAAATTAGACAGAAAGTCAATAGTGAATTGGGGTATAATATGGAAATTGGTGACCATGTATATTTTTCTATAATTGGAGGTGATGTGGCTTTGTAAAGAGGAGTATTTAGGTCATTTTGACAGTTTTTGCATGTAGTATTTGTTAATAGATCATGACACTTGTGTCTAGGTTTAAAGGCAGAGATTTCCATTGCGCTTCTATGATTTCAGATCCTATAAGTGTGTTTGCATTGGAAATAATGAAATTTCTTGATGTTCAAAAATCAAATTTGAAATTTCTAGTGATTTTGTGGTACCTTTAGCAAACTACGATGAATCTACCAGTTTAGTTGTTACTCCCTCCGTTCCTATTTGTTTGTCCCACACTCTCTCTCTTGCCTTTTTTCAAATCAAAAAATTAAATGCTTCCGTGTATCATTTTTCAAATTTTTTCTCACCGAATTAAAGTACACGACGATGAGTACTTTAATTCGGTATAAAAAAATTTGAAAAATGATACACGAAAACACTTTATTTTTTTATTTGAAAAGTGGCACGACTTTTCGTAGTGGACAAACAAATAGGAATGGAGGGAGTATAAAACAAAAAAAGATAAAACATAGAAGAATTCCAGTCTTCAAAAGCAAGTTTTGTTGCCAGAAAAGGTTGATTCTTTTTTTTATAGCTATTTGAAATTGTGCAGTTCTCTTGAAGGTCTCACCCTCGATTTTATTTTTGATATATACTACATAATGTACCATCTAAGAACAAAGAAATACGGTAGCAATAAATTGTTGGGAAAATGGAAGATTTGTTCAAATATTTCGGTGAGACTAAATATGAACGAAATCTATTTATTTTAATGATGAATGAGAATTGTCTCATTATGAAAATTGGAAAAGTCAACTTTAGTTAAGGGACGCGTGCACGCCATCACCGAACACCCAGACAAGGCTAGGGGCGGAACCAGAACAAAATGTCAGTAGAACATAATAATAGGAAATAAAAACACTAAAATTCGAAATGGAAACGAGTTAAAGTAGATAACTATTAATAACATATGATTTCATTTACAATTGATCTCTCAAAAGATACACTAAAATGCCAAACAAAAAGTAGCTAACTGTATATAAAATCTATAACTGTATCCACAACCGACGACAAAAAGCTTCACTTGAATGCCAACAAAAAGTAAAGCAGATATCCATTTAAAACCTCTAACATCATTTACAAATGACAGTGGCGATTTTTCATATTTTGAAATCGTAGCATAATAGCATCATTTGTGATACTATAAAAAAATCTCCCTCTCAATGTATACAAAAATGATTTGGTGTGTTAAGAAGTGCAAGTAATGGTGAAGAGAGTCAGAGAGTTAGAAGAAAAATGATTTGGTGTGGTAAAGAGGGCAAGTAGTTGGGGCAAAAAAATATCATATGGAAGGGGCAAAAATACAAAATTCTACAAAATATAATACCTGTCCTATTAAAATTTTCTACCTCAGTAGGGTCAGGTGACCCCGCTTGACCACCCCTCCCTCCCCCTCTAGTAATAAGGCCAAGGCCGGGACTTAGGATTGATGGGCCCGTGACCTATGATCCGAGGTCTGTGGTCTGGTTTGGGTTAGTTCGGAATCTAAATGAGCTAGGGCTTTGGCCCGTTAGCCTTACATGGTTGGTTGGTCCAGCAGCTAAAGTGTTGTACATAATTCAAAAATCAGTTACGCTACTGATTAAATGCCCATGTTAACTGTTGCTTAATGGCAAAATTAAACTGGTCAGTTTTCCCTATTGATGGCTGCACATTCAGTTTTGCAAAATATTGATTGCCAGATTAATTTCTGATTAATAACCCTTATTGAATGGATTGGTCCTCTCTGCACCTACATAAAGACAGTCTCTGTCATTGTCTTAGTACACCGGAAAAATCAATCATTCGTACAGAGTTCTTCCTTTGTTCTTTTTCGAGAGAGAGTACAGACACCAATTCGACAGAGCGATTTAGTAGGTGTTACTGATTGATCGTTTGAAGTCATTGTATCCTGGGAGGCAAACGCCGATCAAAACCTCGAACACCCTTAGTGAGGCGGCGAATTTGCTTTAAGGAAACCGTGTCAAACATGGGCCTCGGTTTGATTATTCTTTTACATAACAGTTTTGGTATCTATAATTTCGTATTCTTATTATTTTTCAAAAGTTATAAACTCAATTACTATTTTCCGTACTGTTTTCCTACATAAATTCCTATGATGGTAGATATAAAAATTTGGATTGAAATGAAACATGACTGGATAATGGAAGGTAATTTTGAGTAAAGCTTATGTTCAAACGAGCTTGTAGCTCAACAGCATGGCCCAATGTCTCCTTTAGTGGTGGCTAGGGTTTAAGTCCCATTAGGGATGTTGTGGTGTTGTAAAATTAGGTTAGTTTAGATTTCTTGTTTATACACAAAAGAAAGAAAAAAAAAGTAAAGAATATGTGAGCACCAACGGATCCCTAATTTCAACACGGAGGGCATTTATCATGACCTTGAAAATATTTTTGCACAATCAAGTTCAATTTTGTTTTCAGTGTGTTTCATAAAATTTTAAAGATGCGTTATATTTCAAAAGTTATAACTTGCAAAAATACAAATGATCAATAGATTTAGTACAAAAATCTAGCAACCAAAAGCCCACTCATAAATGACAAAAAATAAAAAATGATTATCCTGTCAATGAGAACACAAAGAGGAAGTGGTGAAGCAAATTGATTTGGGGGCTATTTTTGTTACTTTTGGAGCTTAGTGAGAGTGAATGATTCGTTAATTTTTAAATACCGGGTGCATTAGTACAATTATTATTGGTAATTGATATTCACACCCCCTAAATTGTTATCCACACCCCCTTTTTGTCTTTTAGTGACAATTTTACACATGAAAATTTCACTAAAAGACAAAAAAAGGGGTGTGGATAACAATTTAGGGGGTGTGAAAATCACTCCCCTTATTATTTAGGATATATATATATATATATATATATATATAAAATACCGGAGGAGAAGCTTACCCTATATATATACGAAAAACTTCTAATCCACACCTCCCGGAAATAAGAAAAAAATGGTTTTTTTTGTGTTGCAAATTATTTTTGGAAAATCCGATCCGTCCAATGTGTTCAGAAGGTGTTTTCAAGGGTCCATATGGGAAATCTTCAAAAAAAAAAAATACCGGGAAGGGCTTGATCCAAGCAGTTTTCGCAAAAAATGTAAATATATTTTTTTTTTGCGAAAACTGCTTGGATCAAGCCCTTCCCGGTATTGTTTTTTGAAGATTTCCCGCGGACCCTTGAAAACACCTACTGAACACATTGGACGGATCGGATCGTCAAAAAAATGTTTGGATCATGAGGTCCGGAAATGAAAAGTCCGGATAAGAAGTTTACCCTAATATATATATATATTTCTAATCATCAGGCTACAAACACCAAAAATCTAGAGCCCTCTGTTGCGGAAAACAATCCTTAACTTTTAGGTTACCCACATAGATGGGTAGGATATCACCAAGTACAATGAAGCAATACCCGTAGAGGGCAGGGAAGGTTCCACACAAGGAATAGAAATCTCTATTAAAGGAGATAAACAAGAACAAATTCAAAAGAAAAATCAAAGCAAAAGTTTTGGTTTCTTAGTTTCCTTTTTAATAATCAAAGCAAAAGTTGAGGTTTCTTAGTTTCCTTGGTAATCAAGTTTTGTAGCCCATATGAAGGCATGTTAATTAGGGTTGTGTTTTATATATATATATATCAATGAAAACAAGTTTATTGTTTACTTTTTGTTAACATGATATCAAAACTAGGTCTTGGGTAGCTTCACCTCACGTGGTCGAGTCTCCATCGCCCTAGTTAGATTGTCTCGTCTCCTCACATCGCACATCCACGTGCATCCAGGCTACACATGAGGGGGAATATTAAACTCTATCCCACATCGCCTACCTAAGCCACCCATGTTTTGTTAAGGGCAATTTTATTTGCAACCCTTTCATACAACCCAATTTATCTATAAAACCCACACCTAAAATTCCTCAAACAAATTTACTCCATATAACCCACTAAATATACTTAAACTTTTATAATACCTTTCGCTCTAAAAAACCTAAAAAATCCCTAAAACTTTACTTCCTCACTCACAATCAACTCCCTCCCTCCTTTCCCAGTCCCTATCCCAATCCTCAGTCATCTCGCCATCACCACCACCATCCGACATCAACAACCAGCACCATCCGACATCACCACCACCATCCCATGTCACCACCATTGTCTGACATCACCGCCACCACCATCGCACCACCACAGTTGCACCGCTTCCTCTGTACACCACCTGCAAGAATATGTGATGAACAATTTTCAAAGATTAAATGTCGAAAATCTATATTTCATACGACATTTGAATTTCGAATAATCAACAAAGTATTTTTATCCCTATGACTCATTTTGACGACAATATGTCAAAATTTTAAAATCATTTCATATTATGAATGTCGAAATACATGCCATTTTCGACAACCATATGTTGAATTATGCTAAATGTGAAATTTAAGTATATTAACGACATTAACAACCGGAAAAAGTAAGCATAAATCGACATTCAATTATCGAATGTCAATCGTTTTACACAGTTTTAGTTTTGGCAAATGAATGTCATAAATTTAGTCAATTTTCGGTGTCTAAATATCGAAAAAAATGGTTGATTTTAGTGTTTGAATGTTGAAAATCTGAGCCGATTTTGTTCAAAAAATTATTGTCTCTTCATTATTTTTCGGATCTACCGAAGATACTAATGTCCACCACAACTTCATTCTCAAACACTGTACTGTTGTTCAGCTCATTTGATTCCATATCGATTGTTTCTGCTTCAATTGGAACACTTCATTGATTGAATATGTATTCTTTCGTTCCACATTGAGAGTGATATGAACAAGGAATGAAAAAGGGATACATTGAGAGGTGGGAGGAGGTGGCTTGGTTTTACGTTTACTCAACGTTGAAGAAGAAGAAGAAGAATGCCGATTAAAAAAAAAAAAGTTAGAGAAGAAGAAAGGGAAATGAAGAAGAAGAAGGGTTTGGGGGTATGTAGATTTTACCTTAGGACATTTTAGCCTTTAGCTAGTAGTGTAATTTAGTGGTATTGATATAATGCTCTAGTAGCTCAACGAGTAAGACCTCTAAGTTTTAACCTCTCCAAAATCCAAATACTTATCCTCTCCAAAAAATTTAGTGGTATTGTGTGAAAATTTTAATGGGTCATATAAAGTAAATAAGAGGTTACAAATAGAATTGGCCTTGGTTAATATAATATAAGGTCACTTCACCTATTGCTAATTGGTTTTAGGTTAGAACCCTCTAAGAAATCCAACACGAACAATATCCTGGGCTATTTGATGGCCATTATACTTCTAAAGACTAATATGTTGGGGTGCAGACAACCTTCAGCAGTACCGGGACTATGGGGGTGTGTAATTTCGGCCATAGGCCCGACCTAATTATTTCGCTGTTAGTGTGTAATTATGGTTATCAGTTTTCAGAGAAAAACAGAGAGAGAGGCGAGAGAAAACGCAGATCTCAGAGAGATTGCGAGAAGACTTGTACTCTTGATTTCGATTTCTTAGTAGATTGGTGTGACTCCCGTGGTTTTTCCTCACGTTGAGGTTTTTCACGTATATCTGTGTCTCGTTTCTTTTCTGTTTTTCCATTACGCACGATTACTTGATTTTCTGTTCTGTGATTCATTGTTTCCAAGATCCGAAAGGGTGTTGTGGGGTTGCGAAAATCCTAACATAATAAAAGGCCGAAGTTGAAAAGGTTTAGGTAATTTAAGATGACAAAGTGTGAATTTTCATAGTTTAGGGGAAAATTTGAAAGTGCATGACAGTTTAGGAGCGCAAGACGTAATTAAGCCGAAAAAAAAATGAAATTCACAGCATTATTGTCCCAAAACACAAAGACAAGAGCCCCTCCATGCGATCAGTACAACGACGGTGACAACGATGATTCAATTCCGACTCCGGTAAGATGTTGATCTACCCAGACTTACCATTTGATTTGGTTTGTTTTTGTTCTGGAAAAAAAGGGGGGTTTTGTTTATATTGCAATTTGGTTCAATTTTCTTTTTATACTTCCCATATGGATTTGGATTTTGTCGACTCCATTTGAGTTTTTTGTTAGTAAAGAATGGGATTTTGATCTTATTTAACCCTACCATTTTGCATTTTTTTTTTTCATATGCTCAACTCTGTGTGGTCCTCTAAAATCTTCATTTGGGATTCGAACCATTCATTTTTTTAGGGGTCAAGGGTATGTAAGTGCACAGCACGCGTGCTGTGCGGCCCATTTGGGGACCATCTCGGGTTTCATTTTTTGATCCAAATCATTCATTTTGTTCGTTTCGTCAAGTATGTAGTTCACATAAAATTTATGTTGATCGGAGATTTTTAACTATGTTTTCAGACTGTATTTTTAATGAAACCGGAACACTCAAAGAAACAATTTAGGTGATTTTTTTCTACAAAACAACAAGCTAAATGGTTACCAATCAAGTAGTTACCGATGTCCGATCAATATGAATTTTTACGTGGATCACGTACTCGACGAGCAGAACAAAATGAACGATTCAGATAAAAAAAGGGGACCCGAGGTGGGCCCCAAATGGGCCGCACAGCACGCGTGTTGTGCACTTTGTGCACAACACAGACATTGAACCCTTTTTTAAGAATGTTGAGCACATTATGAGAATAAAAAAATTTAATAATTAAAGATTGATAGACACATTATTGAGACAAATTTGTCTTACAGTTTATTCTCTAAATGATATTGGTCATCCATCTTCGTAAAATAAATTGTATCTGACCATATGGCTAGTGACTACCAATATCCGGTTAATTTGATTTTTTACATGAATGATTTACTCAACATTCCTGACAAATTGAGTGGTTCTGATCCCAAATACAAATAATAGAGGGCCCACAATTGAGGTAAGTACATGGTGTAGTGACTTGGGTCACTGCGGGGACCCAAAATCCCCATTTCTATTAATACCATATGCATTCCAAAACCATGCTATGTAGAGTTAAAAAAAAAAATGGCATCTGCTTTTATAAGGTAAAAAAGATGCATCTCTTACAAACAATTCAGGGGAATTGACAAAAAAAAAAAAAAAAAAAAATTATGTTTAGGTTTGTCCAACCCCACAGTTTGATTCAATTGGGATTTCAGCAGAATTGGAGAAAATGTTTTCTTGAACAATTGTAAATCATTCCCATGTTTGCCACCCACTGTGTCCACTGTTTCACTCCACTGCTAATCTTACTGGAACTCTTTCAAAAAATTGTTCAAAAATCATTCCCATGTTTGCCAGAAAAGAGAAGGGACAGTTTCAAAAATTCTTCTTCCTCTCAAGTTCTTTCCACAAGTTCCATAAGGAGCCTCAGTTTTCTGGCTGTTGCACACTCATCTGCTCCAATTCCCAGCATATTGATCATGAACTCTTTCGTGAACACTTCAGTATTCGTTGATTTCTATATGCTTTGCACCAATTAAAAACACATACAGATATTTAAGACCATTGGGGAACCAGGTGTTGGGTTTTTTGGGTCCACCCCGAGTGGGCCCAGTTTATCCCATTGGGCCGGTAGGGCCCAGATTGTGTGTTTTCCTCTTATTGCTCTAGGTTTACTCATTTTAGTGAGTGTGTGCACATTGTGAGTGAGGAGAGAGAGCAGGAGAGGGAGAGATACACAGGAGGGTGAGAGTTTTTACATCTTTGTATATGTTTGATTTATACATAATGATTTTTCTCTCGAAAAATTCATGTGTCTTTCTCGTGCTTGATTGCTTGTGTGTGAGTGTGTTTGGTGTGTGAATTCTGGGCTTGAAAAACTCAACACCAGGAACTTCTACTGAAAATATAGGAAGACGATTATCACATTTCCCTCTCTGCCATCTTGCAAGCACATTCAAGCTTTATAATTTAGCAGTTTTTTTTTTTTTAAGTGACCTTCAGTAGTTGGAATTACATGGTTATTGACCTCATTATGAGTACGTGTATAGCTGAATATTTTGATTGTCATCGGAGAGAAATCTCTTCATGGGTTTGACACATTATTTTGTGGGCCTGGGGAGGATACTGAAGTAGGAATCTCGCAAAAGCTAACAAGAGTAACTTGTGATTGAGATTACACTTTTACTTTTGTGAATACAAAAAGAAATAAAACATCAAAGTGATTGTGAAACTTAAATATGTGTCACATATGTACTAAAACACACATACACACAAACCGAGAAAATTGATACATCATCCGGCTAAATTGGTATGTTTAAAATAACGATATGCTGTTAGACTTGCTTGACACTAGTAAGGAAAATAACATAAATCCCCAAAAATTGAAATGCGATAAGAAATGGGAAAGGTACACTTTGAATATTTAGATTCAAAGACATAGCGACTTGGAATCAAGCTGATGCTAATTGACGGACAACAACTAACGCGTGAAAATCCACACAAATCAATTACTGAAGAAGTGTGCATACGGCAGAAGAAGGATTGGTCGTCAGGGAGGTGGAAGTAAGGCACTGTTTAGTATGCACACTTCTGCCTTATGGATTCGTGACAACTGAACAGTACACTTCCGTCATATGGATTGTTTATCTCTGTATGCCATTTTATTTGAGGTTTGTATTTTGTCAAATAGTCAAAGTTTTCCAAAAAGATTAGGACAATAAAGCACTAGTGTGGAAGCCTTAGGTCTTCGACCACCCCAGCCCGTGCTGCCTTAGTTGTTTGCTGGTTCAAGGGATTGGATCTGCATCACCCCTGCTCCAGCTGCTACCAGAAGGGAAGCTTCTGGCTCCCCCTTTCAATTTACTATTCTTTCTTTTCGTTCTCCGCTTCTTTTGCTTTGCAGAGATAACCTTGATCAAATGTATATCGTTTGTTTTTTCGAACAAGCTTTATTAGGGATTGGCCCCCTTCTTTCAACCATTATAGCTGGCGTCGACCAGCTTTGCGAAATGGACGGACACGAAGAGAACGCAGGAAATTTCCTGGTGGCCGCCACATAGATTTCGCTCTCTGTCTCTTCCTTAGCCACGTTGCTAATTTTTATGGTGCTTGGATGGTGTGAGTAGCGCAAGATTTTCATACATTCCCTCACTAGTGTCCATTTTTTTTTTTTTTTTAAGCTTTGTTGGCACCATTTGTTGACTTTTATCCTGCAAAAGTTTTGCTTATTTGATGTTCACTCTTAAGATTGCGTTTTTGTTGCTATATCTTGCTAACAAACCCCTTGAATCATTTCCTTGTATTTGTTTGATGTGGTCATATATTCAAGTTAATGATACTTTTTCTTTCTTTGATCACAGAAAGTTGATATTGGCTCTGCCACTGATTGGTATTACATATGCAGAATAATTTAACTTGCTGAGGTAAGCCTATTGGACAATAGGTCAGATAATGTCCCTTCACAATCATAGATCCCTATGTTTTTCTTTTGTGGTTCCATGGTATTGCAAATGAGTGAGATTATTTGGCAATTGGCCAAGCAATCATGGATTACTTTTTTTTTGATGAAGCATATTGTATGTGATGGACTAAGGTCATGCTCATAGATGTTCTAAGCCGCTAGTCTTTTCTATTTTTGTGAGTTGTACGTTAATATTGCCATCTTGCAAGCATCTGACTTAACAAAGTTTCTTGCATGATTATTTCCAGCAAAGACGTGCATTCCTTAAAATTCTCCTTTAAAACTCCTATAGAATACATTTTTTTTTATAGCTCTTGGAGCACGAGAAAACTGTGGATTAATCCATGTTGCTCTGTTCCCATATCTTTGGTGGTTCTTTCAAGACAAAACAGTATTCAGGGTGTACCATATGTTACAATCAGTTTAGGTGATCAGTTTATATAAACGTTTATAATTGACATTCGTCACAACTTCAAGTGAGCACCTGAGTGTTTTTATGTCCTCTGAAAGTTCAGTTTTGCTGTAGCATAGCCAAAACCAGCGGCAAAGGCTAGTGGGAAAGCAAAAAGAACTAATGCTACAACACCTAACAGATGATGATGATACCCATAATAACTTTGTAAGAAGGCATTGATTGCTTTTTGTTCCCCAAATACTATCATTTCTGTCTCAATATCTCCATATTGCGAAGTAAGAAGGCCTTGTAGAGACCAGGCCGTTGGGCATATCCGGTATAACCAAACCCACCATTTTGGTACGCTCTGCAAGAAAAATGAATTGCATCAGTCAGAATTATAGCAATAATCTGTTTTGTTTGCTTCAAAGTTCAAGACGACTTTAGTTTCTCTTTTTCGCTTGGGAAAATATATTACATGTATTCTGGTAACAAGTTTTCTTACCACAAGTTAGATAGCCAGAAGGTTTTGCTGATCACATGTATATAAGTGATGCAGATTGTGAAAAGTGACGATTGACAAATGATGAGGATCAAGTGAGTTAGATTGTCTTACCGAATAAATGATGAGGATCAAGTCCGGATAAGAAGTTTTCAGTTTGGACCTCGGTGTCAAAGCAAAGACCAACATATATAGGGTAAACAGCATTATCCATGATTTTCATTACCAAAGAACCTTGGTGATCCAAACATTTTTTGACAAATAAAACTACTTGAAGGAATACATATGGAATTTCAATTGTCACCTGAAATGTAAGACCATAAAAATAAAAAATAAAAAAGGGCTTCAATCCACTTACTTTGAAATATATTTTTTGGAAAATAAATACCTGTTTTTTGAGTAATTCCAGCAAATCTTTCAAGCCCTTGAGCGCTCTGTTTTTTGAAGAGGTATGACAGTTGAAAACACCTATTCCAACACATTGCAACGGATATTGGATTTTGAAAAATAATTTGCAACACAAAAAAATCATTTTTTCTTATTTCGGGAGGTGTGGATTAGAAGTTTTTCATATATATATATATATATAGAAGGAACCCATATTGAATGATTCAAGTCCGGGATTGACCTCCATGATGGCAACTGTTTTTTTTTTCTTGGTCAAAATGCACTTGATTCAATTTGTTTATAGGGTGATTGTGAGGCCATTCTTCAAATAAAAAAAAAAAATGAGAAGGGCTTGGTTTGGTTTTATGATCCATCATATGACAAATTTGTACTATTTTTTTCAAGTAAAATTGCAATATTTAGATTTTGCGTTAAAAAGATACTCAAGCGTTACTTTTTTATTTTTATTTTTATTTTTTGTAGTTTACTTGAAAGGATTCAATTTAAACACATTGGACGGTTCGGATTTTGCCAAAACAATTTGCAACACAAAAAAATACCCATTTTGTTCACACACAGGATCACTCACTCTCTGGAACTCGTATATATATATATATATATACACAATCCTTATCTCCTAAGGACTCCCTCACGGATCCCTCCGTCCAGACCACCCCTACTTTCGACTTTCCGGACCAATTTCTCAATGTGTTTAAAACTCGTTTTCCAATGCCAACGCCAGGAATCGCCCAAAAAAAACAAAAACTCGGAAGGGCTTCATCTGAGCAGTTTTTCATAATAACCGTACATATACAGTTTATCGAAAACTCTCAGATGAAGCCCTTCCGGGTATTTTTTTTTTTTTTTGTGATTCCTCGCGATGACCCTCAAAAACACGTTTAAAACACATTGAGTGGTTTGGATCGTCGAGATTTGACCCAGATTCACAAGGTCCTCACGGAATTTCCGTGAGGGAGCCCTCATGTGAAAATTCTTGTGTGTGTGTGTGTATATATACATAGACACACACATATATAGAATCATGATCTAATGAGGGCACCCTCACTTTGCTACGGTGAGGGACTTTCATTTTTGGATCGAATTTTGACGATCTACACCATGGATCAAGTGAGGGATCCTTTACTTTCCTTCCATAAGGACCTCATAGCCCTTGGTCGAATTTTGATGATCTAAACCGTTCAATTTGTTTAAAACGTGTTTTTAAGAGTCCACATGAGGAATCACCAAAAAAAAAAAAAAAGGGGAAGAGCTTGATCTAAGCAGTTTTTCTTAATCCTATATATATGCATATTTATGAAAAATTTCTCGTATCAAATCCTTCCTAGTCCATGTGATCCAAATGCACTCTTTGACAGCACTAGGCCCATGTGATCCAAATGCAATATTAAGAGAGTATATTTTTACCTCTAGGTGTAGAAAAGCGGCTTCTAATTATCATTAAGATAAGTCACTCTTTTTAATTACCATTAAGGTAAGCCATTCTTTTTTGGAGTTTAGGATTAGGGTGCACTTTCCTATTATCGGGTCTTAGTGGTTTTCATAGGATACCCTAGGATTTAGGTGGTTTAGGCATTTTCATATAGTATCATAGGGTTTAGGTTTAAACACTTTCATAGGTTACCCAAGGATTTATGCACTTTCATATGGTTTGGGAAGTTGAGGAGAGAGAGAAATTGTGCCCATGTGGAATGGAGAGAGAGAGAGAGCATGTGGGGGTGGGAATGATTGCTTTCGTTAGGAGGCTAGAGTTAGGCCCGTCAATTACTCTTAAGAGAAATGAGTTATGGCCTGAGATCCGTACCCTACAGAAATAAACTTAAAGCCCAGACTATTTAGCCCATTAGAAAACATAGCGACCACTAACGACTGAAAGGGCCCAACATAAAACGAACCGACTGAAAAAGGAGATGTGTCTCTCCCTAATACTCTACCGTCTTTCATCCGACTTCGGTAATCGATTTGCCCTAATTGTTGTACGTCAATTTAGCATCAGTTTGATTTTGATAGCTAATGTGTTTTTATTAGGAGTACTATTTTCTTATATAATACAGGTTTTAGCCGATATCCGAACCAACTTGTGTTCACTCCAATTAATTTCAAGGTACCTAAGCTCGTGGTCCAAGGTTAGGAATGGTTAGCTTTGGATTGGAACAACTGGCCTAAAGATTTTTTATAATTGGATGTCCGGACCAGTTTGCACGCACCTCGATTAATCGGATGTTCGGATAAGTTTTTACGCTCACATTGTCTAATTTCAGAGCCTGAAGGTAACTAATCGAGCGACTCAAGGTTTGAGATGATTGGCCTAGGATTGGAACAACTGGGCAAGCTGGCAGGTAGGTTCGATCGCTATCTGAAAATTCACAGCGTATCTTGATTTTAAAAAACAAAAAAAATAAAGAAAATAATTCACAGCATACGCATAGTAATTTTCTGAATTCGTGTTATTTTTCTTGCTATTGTTTAAGGCAGTTACACAGGGTAATGCTATCTCAATTGTTTATGGCTATTGGTAAAAGATGAGACGCTCGTTTTTTGCTTGTTCAGTCACCTTTTTCCTTTACGATAACTCTGTCGTCCGGTCAATTTATGCGCACCTCGATAAGACCTGCGGTTCAATCCCCTGTTTTTCAATAGAATTTATGTAATTGTTTTCCTGTTTTTCAATAGAATTTCCTGGTTCAGTTATGTCTTACTCGTATGTGTCTACATGTTTTTAATAGTGTTCGGTCCCCTTTCTATCCACACCCTTAAGTTACAGACTCCGTCCATACTTCATAGTTCCGGACCAAATCTCGACGATCCAAACAGTCCAATGTGTTTAAAATGTGTTTTCAAGGGTCTGCGCGAAAAATGAGCAAAAAAAATACCGGGAAGGGCTTGATCCGAGCAGTTTTTCATAAATTTGTACATATATAGTTTTTATGAAAAATTGCTCGGATCAATCAAGCCCTTCCCGGGATTTTTTTTTGCTCATTTCTCGTGGGGATTCTTAAAAACACATTGAACAGTTTGGATCTTGAAAATTTGATCGGGATCTATGAGGTGGGGACGAAGTCCGCACTTTAAGGGTGTGGATTGGAAGTTTAGTGCTCAAGTGTTCATAAAAGAATTCACGATCCAAGTGTTGGGATAGATGGGTGTGCAACTGTCACGAAACTAAGATTATCAATGGGTCAAACAAGTGGACACGGCGCGTTGCAAAGAACGAATTTAGATGATAGATCAGTGATGACAGTATTAAGTGGGTGCACAAAGAACGAATTTAGATGATAGAAAGAAGCTTTTTATTTTCTTCTCTCTTTTTCTTTTTCTTTTTCTTTTTTGATTTGTACGCCAATTTTGCCATCATGCAAGCATCTGACTTGACAAAGTTCCTTGCATTATTTTCCAGCAAAGGTGCACATTTCCTTGACAGTCTCCTTGAGATTACTAAGGGAATACATCTTTTATGGTGCAGCTCTTGGGCAAGAGAAATTTCAGGTTTAATCCATGTTGTTCTATTCCCATCTCTTGACTTTTTAAGGTTCTTCCAAGACAGAGTAGTACTCAGGGTGTACCAGGGGGTTTACTTGGTCTCAATTGTTTGTCTGTTGGAGAAGAACATTTGAAGTATGCCATATTTGTTACAATCAGGAGTTTAAGTGATCAGCTTATAGTTTTACTTCTGCAAACATTATATACCTCTATGCCATATAAACTAGACTTCTCATAAGCAATGTTCATCACAACTTAAATGGTTACTGAGAGTTTTTACCTCCTCTGAAAGTTCAGTTTTGCTATAGCATAGGCAAAACCAGTAGCATAGACAAGCGGGAAAGCAAAAAGAACTAATGCTACAACACCTAACAGATGATGATGATACCCATAATAACTTTGTAAGAAGGCATTGATTGCCTTTTGTTCCCCAAATAAAATTATTTCCTTGTCAATGTCTCCATATTGTGAAGTAAGAAAGCCTTGTAGAGACCAAGCTGTTGGGCATATCCAGTAAAACCAAATCCACCATTTTGGTATATTCTGCAAGAAAAAATTAAATAAAATTACATCAGTTAGACCAGTGCAATAATCTGTTCTTATATGCTTCAAAGTTCAACTGTTCAAGATGACTTTAGTTTCTCACTCTCACCTGAAATGCATAGTTATTTAAATGATGCCTATTGTTAAAAAGTGATGAATACCAATGATCAAGTGAGTCAGATTGTCTTACCGGTCGAGGAATGAGGAACCCCGAGAACAAATCCATCATATTGTAACAAAAGCTGGCCAAGATAGATGCAACTTGGAAATTCGGTGTCAATGCAACAAGCAGCATGCCAAGGTAAGTGAAGTACAACATGGTACAAAACATTATGTACGTGTACCAAAAAACCTTGTTGATTGACCAATAGAAACCTATGGATGGGTATGTGATTATGGCGAATAAAACTGCTTGAAGGAGCACATATGGAATCTCAATCGTCACCTGAAATGTAAGACAAAGTAAAAATCTTAGCGACCTTTGTATTTTGGATTTCTATTATACATATGCATATGTATATTTATGAACCTGTGCAAAAGCATATGCCCAAGAGGAGTACATTCCAGCAAATCTCTCTCTGTACATAATTGAGCGTCCTGTAGCTATAAATGGTATAGCAGATGAACAGTTTCCTATTCCGAATAGTTGTATGAAAAGGTATATTGATCCTGCAATGCTGAACAAATCCTGTTCGCCATTTCTTGAAAAGAAAAAAAAAAGTGTCATATTAGCACTTCACATGTTGAGATAAAATAAAGTCAAAGGTCAATCCAACTCATAAACTACATAAATAGTTTTTTGAAACCGATATTTAATGTTATATATTACTTGCCAATCAAAAAAAATGTTATATATAGAACAAAGTGCAATTAATTAGGTTCTGTTTTTTTTTTCTCTTTGTCAAAATGAAGTAGATTTATTTGTTCTATGTGAGATTGTGAGGTCATCCCCCAACCCACACACACACACACACACAATTACAATCAACTGTTGGTTTGGTTTTATCATCGTCATAAACAATTTTGTACTATTTTCTTTCTAGTAAACTCACAACCAACCAATTAGCACGGGAAAGGTATAGATGTTAGTAGTTCTGTTCATCTAGTTTATTGTGTAGTTTAGGAATCGGGCAATGATGATGATAGTTAGGACCTTGTGGAGTGCAATATGATTTTTTGCATGCTTAGGCAAAAGGCAACCTAGTTCGTATTTTTTGAAATGTTTGCAAGAAATAAACATGACTTAATTTGATGTGGTTGCACTCAACTTTGCATTTATAGTTTTGGTTGAATGGTTGATATAGACGTGCAATCTGTGAAAACAAATATGTTCATGATGATGCATTTTCATCTTATCTTGATGTTTCTACTCCCAAATTTTGATTTGTAGGTTCTTGGTTTGGTGTATATATAATTGGTTTATATGTATGAATACAATGATAAGTGATCTTGTGGACACTCATTTGTTAAATTGCCATGCTCTTTCTAGTCCTCGAGAAGAATAAAACTATAGGCACACCACAAAACACCGAATAAAGTACTCTCCATACTGCATGAAGTTTACGATCCATTAAATTAATAGGATGCAGTGGAGTATCTTTAGCAACAGTGCCTACAGAAAGACCAATTACCTTTTGATCAGCGGTTCAACTACTCCAGTAAAAGTCGTCTGATGCATTTTGCAGGTCATAACCAAGAGAACGTGGGATAGTAGGCCTGAGTTAGTTTTTTTAACTTAAGTTCATTTTAAGGCCAATACTGTGTTGGTCAGATGTAAAACTAGTCTGAGTTAAGTCCTATATTTTGATTTGACGAAGCGACCTTTTAATCTCGTATCATTGTTTAGCCACAGAATAACAATAAAGAACATAAACAAAACAAAAAATTGCGACCTTGGAGCTTCCTGAGATGCCATAATGAACTCAACTGAACTAAAAGAAAAATCATGTCTTACATTTCCTTTCCTTTGCGCCAAAGAAGTGCTGCTAAAAACAATGATGCCACGGTAACAAACGCCAGGCGCACGAAGGTATACTTAGGACTCCTCCAATAGGACAGGTGTTGTTTCCAGAGACATCCTTTGAATTGTTCCCACGCGTTCTGTGGAAACCTCGTAGAAAAATTTAGATCTGTTGAACCTTCTGCTGGGATACTTAGCTTTCTAACAAGTTCTTTGGTTTCTCTACATAGAATGGTGCAGTAAGGTGAGTACCAATTTGTAATGTAACTAACTCGATATTATTGCATATGTTCTCATATCAAATCTGGCAGAAAACCACCAATTATGCACTGGTGCTTACCGATATAGATAAGACTCTTCATAGAGACGAGCAAAGTCTAAACCAAGTTGAGCTTCTGCGGATGGACTTGTAACCTCTAATATCCACGTTGCAGGGTTGCAATTTTCACGAATTTTGGGCACTCCAGGAATACCCTGCCAAAAAGTAATGTAGTTGTTTGACTAGCATAATGCTTTGGTTGTGGTTAAATAGCAGTAATGGAACAGTAACACTTGTTTTTTCCACTTTTTCCTGATAAACAGATTGGGTTGCAAGATTATTTTCCTACGGGCAGAAATCAGGTGTACTGTACTCTGATTGGTTTTGCATACCTCAAAGTACTCGATCAGTTTATTTGAATGCTTTCCCAACTCCCCACAATATATTATTTGTCCACCTCTCTTCATTAACATTATCTGCAAGAAAGCATCAAATGTTTACCGGTAAGAGCAATTTCATGAATGAACTTAGAAAGAAGTCTAAAGAGTTGAAGGGTTTAGTACTTTCAATCAGCTTTGGATATCTGAAAATTAGTAGTCTGCTATGTAAAGAGGCAGCTGATGTTTTATCGTACACATAAAATACCATTGTGCCCTTTTTCCTCATTATATAGTGTGGAGTTTGTGGATGGTGTGGGACCCGCATTGCTAAACTTAAGGTTTAAAAGTAAATTTAGCCTCTCAATATTTGGACCTAGCATATTTAACTAGTATATAACTAGTCAAGCCTTTGGGACCCTCAAAATAAATCTGAATATATGATGTAGAACTTTGTATAACAATGCCTAGGACCCCACAAAATTTAATTTGGCCGTCAAGGTTAAAAAAAAAAATAGATTGAGTAAACGATTGGCATTTTGGTATAATTTGGTGGTCATATGAAAAAATAGATGACGGAAACAACCGACAGACAATGAAAGAGTTTAAAATAAACTAAAATATGAGTCTGGTCTTGTGGGACTCAACATTATGCAATATGAGAAATGTGATAATGTTTTTAACACAAACGTATGCAATATTTGGGCCAAAATTTTGATAGCATATGGTGAGCTACGCTAGTTGATTTAAAAGACCCATCCAATCAGTTGATTAGGTAAACCAGATTTTGTGATCCCACATTTTTAAACATAGTACTTTTCAACTAAGATATGATGAACTTTTTGTGTGTAAGCATCACCCCATTTGTGTGAAACAAAAGTTAGCGGGGAAACATTTTCGCACAATGAGGGCCAAAGGGAAATAGTCTATGTCGCTTTTGTGTTGTTCATTGTAGACCTTAGGTGTAGTAATTTGTTTATGTGAATTGATGCAGTCCATAAAGGGAGCAAGAAATAACAAGATTAAGGACAAATTCACATACTAAAATTGTTTAGTTTCAACTTTCAAGCCAAACTCGCATGAGGCAACTGGGTTAAAGTATATGGATGCATGCCTCTAGTTCAAATAGAGTATGGTTTTTGCTTATTATAGGTTAAGTATGTTACTGGTCAAAGTTACGTTTAGGGGTATTATCGTAATTTTAGAATTTTTAGACATGGGAAGGTTATTAATGGGTTGTCATGTGGGTCAAGTTACTTGTTCGGTACTTTTATTTTGTCAATTGACGTTTAGATTGACTTTAGAGGTTGAAAGTTTAGTAGTTTCCTTATTTAAATTACGAGTTTAGATTGACTTTAAAAGTTAAAAGTTTAGAAGTTCCCTTATTTAAATTAGGAAGTCTCTAACCTATATATAAGGATGTTATGCCTCAATAATAAAGAAGGTGAGTTCACAGAAAATTTATGGAGCTTTGAAGCATTCTTTTGAGTTGTGTGATGGAATTCTAAACCTAGGTGCGATGCCTTTCAGAATCTAGGTGTGATGCCTAATTCTAGGAATGATTCCAAGACGTATCTTCTTCTACTCTTCTATTTAATTCTTGTTTTCTTTTTTACTTTCAGCCCTGTTACTATCACGAATTACTGTTCACAGCTCTGTTTTAGTCCTATTTCTCTTATTTAGCTAAGTCTTAACCCTAATACTTCTCTTTGCTACTAAAATCTTAAGATTTCCATGCTTGTCCTACATTACAAATGGCATGTAGGCCATAGTCCAATACTATCATAGGACAGGTTGGAAGTTCAACACATCCTGTCTGTGATTTTTTTTTTTTTTTTTTGGGTAAGTGTGAATATTGTTCCTCTGTTGTACACACAAAATGGATGTATTTTCTTATTTATTAAAAAGAAGGTTGCATTATAAGCACTCCTGAGGCGTCGGTGCATCAAAGTAATTGTTGTGTTCGAGTGCATTAGTATGGCTATTCTATCAGGATTGAGTAAAAGTTATTGTATTGGGGTATATGTCAATTACCTCATCAAATGCCTCGAATATGTCAATGCTTGGCTGGTGAATGGTGCATACCACTGTCCTCCTTGTATTGACAATGTTTTTTACTACCCTCATGATGATAGCAGCTGCTCTTGCATCTAAACCAGTAGTAGGTTCATCCATGAATAAGATGGATGGATTAGAAACAAGCTCTACAGCTATGGTTAACCTTTTCCGCTGCTCATTTGAAATGCCACTTACACCAGGAAAGCCAACTAAAGCATCTTTAATGCCTTCTAGTTCCATCATTTGCAAAACCTCTGCAACAAATTCCTGTTTCATAGACAAGTATTCCAGTGTATAATAAATATTTTGATACAGCGAAACAGTTGATTCTATTACCATAATGCTTTTTTCGAAAGATATTTCATGCAACTCTGGAAAGTCATCTTACTAATTTGGTAGTGTGATCAATTTTTGGAGGCAAGCGTAACCAAGCTGAGTATGTCAATGACTCTTGTATTGATAATTGTGGTGAATGTATGTCACTTTGCTCGCAATAACCACAAATCCTGGTGTAGGTATCTTGGAATTTTGGGTAACCTCCAATTCTAATGTCACCTACTATAATACCGCCGGTTTTCCTTCCAGATAGGACATCCATGAGTGTTGTTTTACCAGCTCCACTAACACCCATTAAAGCTGTAAAAACACCAGGCCTAAATGTTCCAGTGATATCTTTAAGAAGTTGCAGTTGTTCAGTTTCAAAACCTTGCGCTCTAATTTGCTGGAAGATGAATGGAGGCAGTTGGTCAGTTGAATTGATCAAATTGTAGTAGGAAATTAATTACATACCACTTTGATATTGCAGTTACCTTAGGAGTCTCGATAAAATAGTGCACATTTTGGAATGTCATCGTCAGCGGCTCAAATGGCAATACCACTCCTGTGGAATTAATCAATTCTTTATTATGTTTCACAGGAACAATGATTTGATCAATTCGTTGACGTTACCGGTGAAGAAAAGATCAATGTGATGCTTGATGGTTCTATACAATGTTGATTGTTACCTCTTTCTTTTGCCTTTTCAAGAGTGTTGGAAGAGGCAAAGTGAGGCTGTTCTTTTGAGGGCTTTTTATGAGAAATGATAGTCCGAGATTTTCCTGGGGCTGAACAATTTATATTTTCAACACATGCATGTTAGTATCAATTGAACTGAAGTTCTTTCATATTCATAGAGTACATGTGTGGCAAGGAGAAACTTACATGTTGAATAGCTCAATGCAAATGTGAAACCAATATTAAGGACTAACCAAAATCCAATCAATGCACCTATTGATATCCAATAAAAGAAGTCACTATAGTTCAGGCCATGCTCCGCTAGAACTGCCCGTCCTATTGTACCATTTGAATATGTTACCTGTAAAAGGAGAATCATGATGAGCATCGCAGTCTTATGGAAAGGAACCCTTTTTTTGTTTATTTTTATCAACTTTGTTACATTTTAGTCTCACCTTCTGCCACCTTGGTGCCAGGTATTCATTAACAGAAGCACCTATTTCAGTATAAGCTAATGGAGATACCCAAAATCCCCATTTTAACCAAGTTGGCAAACATGCTGCAATAAGGACACACTAACCAGGTTAGCTCAATTGTCCATTGATTCCTAGAGACAAATTTAGTTAAAATTCATAATTGATTGGTCTTACATTGTGGAATTACGAATCCTGCAAAATAGAACATTACTTCTATGGAGAAGAGAGCACAAGATGCAGCAAGGGGTGGATTCCGAAAGACAGAAGCAACCAAGCGAAACCATGATGTTGATACTTGATGTAGAAGGAAAAGAATAATTAATTGGCGGAAGAACCTGTCCAGTCATATATGACATCAATTCAATGAAGAGGAACAACTGTTGTTTATGCAACTGAAGAGTTGTCCTAGAAAACAGACCTTTCTGGTTGAGGACTGTAACCA
The DNA here is from genome assembly GCA_016920895.1 of Vaccinium myrtillus. NCBI lineage: Eukaryota > Viridiplantae > Streptophyta > Magnoliopsida > Ericales > Ericaceae > Vaccinium > Vaccinium myrtillus. The sequence continues at coordinate 9,146,573 of CM029277.1, forward strand.
ATGATATAATAGGTAAGAGTCGTCCAAAGAAAAGCATCTACAAATGAAAAGGGGATTTTTAGAATGACTGCTGGAATGGAATATGCCCATGCAGGGTAAAAGTACATGTCTCTTTGCTTATAGAAGGCAGCAAGTCTGGAAAATGTCATTGACAATTCTGGAAGTCCATTGGTCGTAAATCTGGTGGCTGTATAAAACAGGAAACTCATGTAGTAATTTGCTTGGACCACATCAATTTTCATCCGTGCATGTGAAAAAATTGTCATTGTAATTAGGGCAAGAACTACAAGCTGCATGAACAAACCAACCATAAGGGAGCATTGTTAGTACTCAAACACGCTATTTGTGAAGAAGGCATTTTTTGACAAGCAAGGAAAGGTGGATAAGAGCTTTATTCCAAAGGAGGGATTTGCTGCTTATGGAAAAACTTCAGTTCTGCATTCTGGGAATGTTGTACCCTCCTTATCGTATTCCCAGGTGGTAAGAGTGTCTAATCCTGTGATTGATAAATCTAGAAACAAATCTTTATCTGTGGCTGAAGTAGATTGTTCTTGGCTTCTTAGAAGTGCTATTGGTAAACTTAAGTCTTTTCAATCTATTAAAGTTGTTCATAAGTTGTTCTCTTATAAGGGTTTTGAAAGCGTACAAATCAGAGCTATGGGTGGTTTCTATTTTGTTATTACTTTTCAGACCAAGGAGTTGTTGGAATCAATGCTTATTGAGGAGAAGCATTTTTTATCTAGTTGGTTTACTACTTTCCGTAAATGGGATGGTCAGTTCGTTCCTCCATCTAGGTATGTTTGGCTTACTTGTTTTGGGCTTCCTCTAAATGTTTGAAGTGCTAATGCATTCATTTCCATTGGAGGCTTATGGGGGATGTCGTGGTTCTTGACAAAAAGAATCAAAAGTGTTTGGCTTTTGATAGAGGAAGGATGTTGGTTGTGACAGAGATTATGGATCGAATTGATGAAGTTGTTGATCTGAATATTAATGGTTCTTTGGTCAAAATCAGAGTTTCCGAAGACGCTCCGTGTTTGTTTATTTCTGATGAGGATTGTTGGTCTTGGATTGAAAAAGAGGATCAGAGTCTTTTTTATCTAAATCTTTTAAAGAAAATGATGATATGGCCAAGTGTGTGGATGTTGGTCAAATTGAGGTCAATGCTTTCAGGGATGCTCTTCTCAATGATCTGCAAAACTCATCTAAGTGTGTGGATCTCGGTCATAATCAAGTCAAGTTTCAATGACAAGGATGACTATTGTGCTTCTTTGGTGGGGGATTCTCGTCTAGAACTAGCCCAAGCTTGTGATGGCTTGGACACATTCAAGTTGGTTGAGGATAAATTGGGTGTGATTCCAGTTGATAATGACCCTCTCAAGGAGCCAAATTCGATTGGGAGCAGAATCGGCGACTCGCTTTCCAACTGTGACTCTTTGGTGGGTGAATCGATAGAGGAAATTGATTCTTTCGAGGATAATGCTGTTGCAAGGCAAGCTGGATTTGATTAGGAGCAAAAGTGATGTCTATCCAATGGTGGACAATACGATGGAGAAAACTAATTGTTTGGGGGTTGTTGGTGTTGGTAAGGTTGAGGGGAGCGAGCATGAGGGGATTCATCTGTGCATTAGTTTGGGCTCAGTGGAGGTGTTGAATAATAATGATGTGGGGCCTTCCGATGATATCCCCATTGATCAACACAAAGTCAACCGTCTCTCTCCAGTCACGGCAGCTATAAAAGGAACCAAAAGGAAAAAAAAAGAGGAAAACGATTGATGATATTCTGGGTTTCTCTAAGGTTTATCCAGGAAATTATAAGGGTGGGAGAATCAAACAAAAATGTGTGGTTTTTAGGTCAGCCGTGGCTGCTGCTTCTCCATCTGCTTCTGTCTCAATGGATACTATTGCAAATAGAAACAAAACTCTATTAAATGAAGCTAAAGCAATTTGGGCAATAAACAAGGCTGCAGGTATCGGTTATGATGGGGATGAGGATGAAGTTATTAGTAAAATAGCTGAGATGAGAGTGCAAGATATAGGATGAGCTTTTTGTCAGCTCTATTTCGTGTGCTGTTGATCATCTTTGTTGCTTTAGGTGGTGTGGTTCTGCTTCTCTGGGGTGTTTTGGTGTTCTTGGGCTTTTGCTCTCTTTGTTTTTGTTTAGAGTTTCAGTGTTGGGGTTTAGGTGTGGGTGTAGGATGTTTTCGTTTGGTTGTTTGGTTGTCTTCTTGTTAACCTTCCAATCTTTTGGGTCTCGAGAGGCATTTGATTTGCAGTCGGGTGGGGTGCCAACCTTGTTGGTATGCCGCTCGTCGCTTTGATGTTTTTCTCTTGCCCCATTTAATCTTGTATCTTTGATATTTGATTAATAAAATTCTTTTTTGCAGTTAAAAAAAAAAAAAAAAAGCCATCAACGACACAAACATTGTGAAACACATGGAATCTATCACTTAATTACCTGAGCAGATTTGGTTACATGAGCAAATGAGTTGCGCCTCATAATGAGCCACTCTCTAGCCATGCATGCTTTGAATACTTCCCATTTCCTCAAAGAATAGATGTTAAATGACAAAGAGTTCTTGTAGGAGTTAGATCTACTAAAATCCAGAGAAAGTTCTTCATCTAGCTTATGTCCAACATGAAATTTCTTGAATGCAGTTCCAAAATCTTCAACTGAGACGTAACTGTAAGCTTGGTTCGTACGATTCCAGTACTGTCCTTGATCCTCTCTGGAAACTACCTGCACAACTGTAGAAATTCAGGATGACATCATAGCACATCAACTACTATGACATATAAACAGATGTATACATACTTCTTGAAGGAAATCTGCAATGCCTTTTTTTGATGGGCAACTGAAACCACAATGCTCAAAGAACTCTACAATATTATCACGAGGTCCTTGATATGCAATCTTTCCATCTGCCATCAATATGATGTCGTCAAAGAGGTCAAATACCTCAGGCGTTGGTTGAAGAAGAGAGAGCAGAGTGGTGGATCCTGTGATGTGTGTCCACTGTTGAAGACAAGTAACAATCTGGAAAGTTGATGAACTATCTAATCCAGTTGATATCTCATCCATGAGGAGTACTTTTGCCGGGCCAATAATCATTTCCCCTGGCAGATGGATACATGTAAGATAAATCAATGCAGCACTGTCTGTGGGAGGAATGAGGAATCTTTGAATCACTAGTTGCATGGCCCTTTGGCTTGGTCATTGTAGGCTTGGCCTTAGCCCTCCAGGCTACCGCCTAGGGCCTCAAAATAGTTTGTATACTAGTACATATTATATAGCTCAGCATTATCTAATCTAATTGGTGGTGGTTTAGCAATAGGAAAGTTTTGAGCTTATTGGATGGTCTCAAGCTCCAATCTCAGTGCCTATTTCTTTTTCCATAAATCTATGCGTACAGATTTCGTACAGATCGGTTGTGCTACATGAACCAATGGAGCATTTACAGATACCCGATTGAGCTGATTTTTTATTGGGTACTAGTAAATATTATTTTGAAAAACATGAACAGCTCCTATCATCTGTGTGGGACCCAAAGTGAGCCCAACATAACCGATCTATATGATAGTACCCTCTATCTTTTCTACGTTTTTAATGCTCAAAAAATCATCCTATGGAAAATTTTAACTTGGATGTTGCTTGGCCAAGAACATGGGTTTAAACAAGTAGAGCTTCTCCACGGTACTGCTCGTGTGCTCAGAAAGCTTGTTGTACTATGTATCTTGTAATTACCAAATGACAAACTCGTTTGGGGTATTTGATCATATCGTAACAAACTATTTTTTAGGACAAGTTTTATGTCCTTGAATTCCAATGGGGTAATTTCTTCTTTTTTGGCATTGATTTATCCTCATTTTTTAAGGAATTTGTTTTGGTATTTTGTTTGTCATTGCAGGGTGCAAGATTTGTCATCTCGTGCATTCTTTCTCTCTGTTGTCAAGATCTCCATTGCTGGTAAAAGTAGAAAAGGAAAAGGAAGTGCCTATTTGTCTAACCTGTTGTTAACCTTCTCTTTTGGCCACCTGAGATTCCTGTTCTCATTGCATCACCCACAATTATATCGGAACAAATATCCAAGCCGAGGATCTGGATTGCCACAACATAGTAGAAGCATAGTCCTTTAAACAAGGATTATAAAGTGGTTAGTGATTCTTTGTTTCTTTCTAAAGAGAATTACCTTCAAAATATATTCAGTTCGAAGCGTCTTTTTTAATCCTTCGATAGCGGTTGCCTGTCAGTACAGTTTGCTTTTTGCCTAGTTAGTAGGGATGAGATCAAAGTTGTGTGCTTTTTCTAGTGTAATACACAAGAGATGTGCTGAGCTGATTATTGATTCTTTACCTTCATATACGTGTCTATATCTGGTTCTGGAATAATTCCAGCTTGTTTCTCTCTTTGAATGATTTCCATCATGATTTCTTAGACAACAAAACAGATTTGTGGTGAGATTACTCAAGAGTGCTAATCATGAGTGAGTTTTGCAGAACATCACCTACCACTTCCACTTCCAATGCCTTGACAACATGCTGAGAAGTCAAGTATTTCCCTCACAGTCATTTCAGGTGTGTGCACATCATATTGGCTTATATAAGCAGATGTCTTCTGAGGTGAGAATTCATTCAACCTATAACCGTTGTAGGAAATGTCTCCAGTAACCTAAAATCAAAATCACATGATGACTGATTACTAATTTATTTGTTAGCTATTTAACTATTAAGAAAACAAAACTTAGTTGTTGTGACTATTTTGGTCAATAAGGACTATATTTTACAAAATATTACATGGATGTGGAAAAGTTATTAATTTGACATGGAAGGAGCAGAAAACCTTGAGGGTTTGGTCTAGTTTGCCTGCAATTGCCTGTAACAAAGTAGTTTTCCCACATCCTGGTGGTCCAAGTAGTAGTGTCATCCTGCCAAACGAGTAAGTGATACGGGTAAGTGAAAAGCTATATTGCTCATGTTTCTAAGTGAGTAATTATATGTAGAAAAAGAGTTCATGGAAAAGAACTTCAAAGATCAACCTTGAAGGCTTGATAATGCCTTGGACATCTTGAAGAATTTTGATATTGTTGGCATGAGAATCGAGTCTAATAACCTGTTCCATGTATACATCTTATTAGGCTTGGGTAAATGCTGGACAGTTAGCTTTGAGAAGAAGATTGGCATCAATAAAATTTATAGATGTTTGATACCCTACGTTTGTGACTATATGAGGCAAAATTTATAAGGAAATGACCGCTAAATGAAAATTTACCATCATTGGTCTTCTTTGCCAAACCACTTTTCTAAACGTGATACTTTGTGTTTTCTTTGATTTTTATCCCCTTTTTTTTTGGCTCGGGGGATGGTGCACTGCACCGTGTGTGCACCATCCAGCCGTCCATTTCGACAATATACGGCTCAGATTTAATCCGAGCAATGAATTGAATCTCACCGTCGGTTGTTTGGATTAAATCCGAGCCATCCATTATCGAAATGGACGGCCAGATGATGCGCACTGCACCGTGTAGTGCATTTTCTGCACTACAGTGACCCCTTGAACCTTTTTTTTTCTCTTGGATAGCTTTTTTTTAAAAGATCAGCCGAAGCTAAAAATGAGGTCCATGACAGTGAACTAAGGTCATAGACTAGTTTGGAATGCATCACAATTGTGCATGTTACTTGAGGTGTTCCACTAAGGTAGTTTTGTTTTAAAATTGCCTTTTTTTTGTGTTCACACCTTTTTATGTGATGTATTGTGAAAAAATGACCTATATTGGTTTTGAAAAAAACTAGTTTTTGGAAAAAACTAGTTAGTGGAACACCCATTTCGCAAGTGGTGGTTCATCCATATTGCGTGAAAGTCTTATTCCCCCTCCCCATCTAAAATTTAGGAATGTCGAATGGAAAAAAAAAAAGAACTTCTTGAGGTTCATAGGCGAAAAACTATGTCCTTTCTTATTTGGGAGACTACTTTCTTAGTTGGGGCCTGCGCAGCATGGTTGCACAGGCACTTGGCAGAAATGAATGTGTATCTTTTGTAAATTAAGGAGAAAGAGTTCGCTCTGTGCTCACCGCGCGGCTTTGGTACCTCTTGGATATGTGTTTGCACTTCAATCTATTTCACTATAGAAGTATAGTGAAACTTATCAAGAACTATTGTAGGACTCATTTTGGTATAAAATGCTACTCAAAAAATGATACCTAGTGTTCAGCTTTATTACCAAATTGAGCTTAATTATCTCCAAGAGTCACACAGTTTTAATTATTCATGTATGAAGGCATCTATTTTACGTGGAAATTAAGTGAGTGTCAGATTCCTGGACAGAAGTAATCACATAAAAATGAATAATCACATTTATCATCAAAGATTAAAAAGACGCACTTACAGAGAAAATGCTCTTTAGGGCGCTCCAAAGAGTAGGTGGGGACTCCTCATGAGCTATATATTCTGCTTGCACACATAAGTTCTTGTACCTCACTTCCACAGTAGGAAATTCTAGACCCACCCTAAAAAATGCAAAAGGCAAATTCCATTATATATGTTGTTGTACATTATATATGAAAAGGCCAACCTCTTATTTATCGAGCATGAAAATAGACTGGATACAGATATGTGTTATAGCTGTTGAATTTTGACCTCTATTACATTATGTATGTAGCACGGATATGGATATGAACACAGAGGGGCATGGACATGGATAAGGGACATGGTAATTCTCGAAAAATGGGGATGCACTACAATTGTGTTTTAAATTATATTTTTAGGTATGCAACCTACATTGCAGCCACTAAAAATATTGAGGTGAAAACTCCTATTGAATGCATTTTTGACCTACGGCGTCTGCCTATTAACATACACGTATGTTTTATATTACACTTTTGGCTCAAATTTTGAACTTAATAAATGTTTTACCCAAGATAAACTTCTAAACTTTTTCAAGATCACCCTGCCATGTCCCCATTTTTGTTCCCAAAATTACCCCATGTCCCGTGCATGTCCCACAAAAATAAATATTAAATTTAATGGGCCGCAACATGGTATGTTTTGTCCGTGTCTAATTACTATCGAATTCTGCCCAAATATTTCTTTTTGACATATCCTTCACTTCTATGTTTTGGAAAATTCAAGATTTGAGTTCAAAAGCACATGTGTGCAATGGCGGATGCAACTAACTTGTTAACAAGTTTAGCTTCTAACAGAACACATGCACTCCATCAAGTTTTAGCTTCTAACTTTTAACATGTTTACGGTTTTTTATGTGATGTATTGAAATAACTTGTTAACTAGTGTCCCCACTTACATTATTTCCTGGCTACGGCACTTATGATTATGTTTTTAACGGCTTCCGCTACAGGATATATAGTTGTTCTCGATATTTCAACAATGATTAGTTTTTGTTATGCATATGCCAATACTAGGATTCTTGTGGGACAAAAAAGAAGTTTGTAACTTTTATTATAACTTCGGGCATATGTCCTACTTCATTTGAATTTTCCATGTAGAATCCCATGCTTTTACCAATTGTTTTGCAGATGAATTTAGCAAAATGTTAGAAGTGTGGGGGAGGTTCAATAACTATCTTTTCATTCATTTGGAGGCACATGATACATGTTTTAAGGTACTTGTCATGTTTTTATTTATTTATTTATTTATTTATTTTATCCGCCTCTTGTTATGGTTAAACACACAAACAAATTTCATTATCAAAACAGAGCAATATTCTGTTGATTTTGCTATCCGGTGAAATGTCTTTAATACAATTTTTCTTCTTAGAGAGAAGAAAGGTACTTCGTGATTTACATTGTTTATTTGTTTAGCAATGTTGTGGAACCAGAGCAAATAAATGTTCGCGATGATCTTGTTTTCAACAATGTGGAATCACTAGGTGATGACGTTATTGACTTAGACATGACTAGAACGGCTATGCGGATCACAGGGGAGCTTGGATGCTATTAGGAGAGTGCAGATTAGCTTTACCATTTTGGAGTTTTTCAGATTTCCATGTGCTTTCATTTTGCTTGTCATTCAACAATTTGTTAGATGATTTTCTATTATCCCTTTGGGATTGTTCATTAGCAGATGATTGCTAGCCGCTAGGATTCATGTGCCAACACTGTTGTCTGTTGGGATGCGCGATTGCGCATGCATGTCTAGCTTACTAGTTACATATGATGCTATATTGTATCCCTCTCGGAACCCGTTATCGAGTGATATACAAATACTTTCTTTTGGCATTGAGGAAAAATAATGGGGCCATCCGATATGGATATGCTAGCAATTCTAATTTATTGGTATTCTGTTGATTCCATTAAGTTTCAAAATGAGGAAAAATAATGGGAAGAAATTAGCAATGGAGAGAAGTGTGCTACCTGTCTCTTCTCTCTCTAATTTTCTGTAACAAGCGCTGGTTGTCATCCTCGATGTTCTTTAATAGGTTGTTGATGAACAAATGCCGTTCTGCAGCTCCAAGCTTTGTGACATCAACCGCTGATATGGTCTTCCCCTTGTTCCCGTTTGTGCCATATAAGCTGTTGCGATCGAGTAAGGATGTTCTTAGTTGTTGAGACAAAGGTAATTTCTCAATAGCAGCCCATGCTAATTCTTCTTCTTCATCAGTTTCCCTTCCATCTGAATTACTCGTCGTAGTTTGGAAACTTGATGCATGATTCTGCTGAAAGGATGAGCTGGTGCTGCTTCTTCCTACCTCCCCCTCTTCCATTCCCAGGGATTCTATTTCTACATTTTCTGTTTCTGTTAACTGTTCCATTATGTTTGCTTCACAGTTGTGTTTACGATTCTGTAACTGTGGTTTATAAATAGACTACTGGAGCTTGAAATCCCTGCATGCTGTGTTGTCATTGCGTATTTGTTTATTTTGTGTCCAAAAAAGGCCACATGCAGTGAGGAGATTTTTTATATTTCACTAGTACCCTTAGGCTTGCTTTCTCGTTTCTAGTCTGATGAATATAGTTGTGAAATCGTCAATCGAATGGAGAATCGAAAAGGCCCTCTAGCAAATTGGGAATCCAATCTGTTAGATTTTATTCCACATCGCCTATCTAAACCTTAATATAATCTAGAGGCTACTCCACTTATTGCACTAGAGAGCATTTTTTGAATTTTTCTTAGTTAGCTAGGCAGGGCACTTTGTAGTACTATTTTAGGAAGTGCATTAGAGATGCCCTTAGCCACACAATCTTGCATGGTTAATATAATCTAGAGGTTACTCCACTTATTGCCCATTGGGTTTTATGTTGGAACCTTCCAAGAAATCTGATATGGTATCATAGCTAGATCTTGGCCTCTTGGGTGGCCTCACCTCACGTGGTCGATTCTCCGTCGCCCAAGTTAAATCGCTTCGTCTCCTCAATTTGTATCTCCACGTGTATCCATGCTGCACATGAGGGGGAGTTTTAGACTTTATCTCATATCGCCTATTTAAGCCACCCAAACTTGATTAATACTATAATTTAGAGGCTACCCCATCTATTACCAATTGATTTTAAGTTGGAACACTTCAAGAAAATCTAACAGAATCGAATCGTGAATCATCTAAAATCGATCAAGATTTCTAAATGAATAAAAAAAAAGCATATTTCAATTCCTAAACAGTAAAATAATATTGTTTCAAAAGATGAATTAATGTTCACGTGATAATATTGCCATTTAATTAGGGGTCTTTTAACTTTGTCCCCTTTCCTTTTTCCCATGTTCACAAAGCCACGAAATCAACACTACTTCAATGCTATTAATAAACTTGAGTAATTCAGACAACCCTATTTGCTTTTTGAGTTTTGTCTTCAATCCAAAATTATGAGTTTACTACGAAGAGGAAGTTTCCAAAAATAAGTCACTTGACTTTTTGAATTTTGTCTTTTTTTTTTCGTGTTTCTTAATTTGTGTTAAAATTCACCACACCACTTGAATTCAAAAATCTGTAAATCCACCATCACAACTATGACCACCAGATAAAGATAGATAATTTTCTCAGTTTAAGAAGGTAAATTTTTTTAGAGTATTCACTTCTTAACATCTTTAAATTGACCATTTGAAAACCACCATGATCGACCACCATCATTGCCGCCATAAAAAATATTTAGAATTTTTACAAAAAGAAATTTAAAAATTATTGAAATTTGTTTAATTTTAAATAATTGTAACTTGATCACCACCACACTAGCTAGCACCACCACAAAGAAAAGAAAACGTGAAGTCCACCAATCAGAGAGATTACTGAAGGAAGTCCAATTCAAAAGTTGGTGTTATTTCCGCTAAGAGTAACATGTATGACTTGCATTGGCATGCACAAAAAGTAGCGAAAATACCAAGAATACTAAAAATACCGCGGGAAAACTCACCCCTAATACTACTTATTTTGGGATGGATCCAAGAGTTGTTGGGAACTTGCCGGGAATTGTCCCTAATCAAAATGGGTTCAACAGAATCATAATATGCATTGGAAGATTTGAAACAAAACAAAGTCAAATCAAATCAAATCAAATTAAAGTATGTAGTAGTACTATAAACAAAACTCTATTCCAGGAAATAATGTTGTAAGTGCTGGAAACTTGGAGCTTTGGGTTAATCTGGACCGTCGAATCAACTCATTAATGCAGTGCCAGTTGTTTAGTACTAAAAGATGTGGCAGATCGAGAAGGATCCGTGATTAGATAAAATACTAGTATCAATCTACCATGTTGTAAGGGCAACCATTTTTTTTTTTTTTTTACTATAAGCCAAGTCAAACGTGCTAGCCGGTGCTACATTTGTTTTGTGAGATTAATGTGTACGGAGGATTTTGTTGTGCTGTGGGAAACAACATGCAAACTGATCATAAGATCCGATCCTATAATTGTGCTTTGTGAATAGTGAATACTCAAACAAACAATATTCATCTCTTCCATGCACGCAATGTAATTTATGTAATTAAATGGCATCTTTGACTCTTAGTAATATATAAATAGCATGTGATTCACGTAATGAGAAAAGAACTAATGAGCTTCAAAATAATTTTGTGTTAATGACTGATAATTGATTTTCAGTTGTAGTACCAAATCAAAAATCGTACATTTTTCACCGGAAGAAATGACTTAAAACCCGACCTTATTTTAATTTCATAAAAATCATGCGCTGCGATATTACAATTACCTTATCATAATCCAAGAAACAATTATTGGGACTATTTATTCCTCAAATCGATATTTTTTTAAAGTCATTTTTCTATACTTGGCCAAATTTTGAGAAGACAGACATATTTTCAAAATCACCTTTGAATCCTTCGAAACTTACGAAATTATGGTTTAACCCTAGATGTCTAAATCATTCTTCGAACCATAAAGTATCAACCAATTATATTACTACCCCATATACTAGGTTTAATAACCAAATTACCCTCAATTGTTTCAAAATTATTAAATTACCCTTGTACTTAGTCTTGTTACCAAAATGCCCCCATACTTAGTAAAATTACAAAAACAACCGTAGACTTACTAAATACTACGTTACCGCTATACTTCACTAAAATTACGCAATTGAACCTATATTTTATAAATTACCCTTTTGATCGTTATAGTTTGTTTATTTACACTTAAAATCTTTCTCCATAAAACTACCTACTAATGACTTATGGATTTATGTGTGAACACCGGATGATCATACAGACTGTTATGCATGAATTATGTGAATGTGTGAGCCCTTAAATTATCATTATCGCTTTCCTTTGTTATTATGTGTTTCAATTATCATGGAAGTGTGGTATTGTTAGAACGGACATTAGGATCATTGAGTTTGGTTTATATGTGTACATAGACATTAATAGATATATAGAAAGAGGAATGGTGCCAAGTGTAAATGAACTGTAGGATCTTTGTTGAAATGATTATTCTTTAAAGGTGTTTGGTGGTTAATGTTCACATGCACTATCATATGTACTGTACAACATCACTATTGTGCTTAAAGTACATGATAATAGTTGTGTTGTACGTGGTACTTAATGTACATAATTGTAATTGCATCTGCACTGTGGTACTCGATATACAAAATTATAGTTGCATTATGGAAGTTGGTGTACAGAATCATAGTTGCATTTCTGTGGACTGGACTATAATACACATGGTGGTTTAGTTTCGTTCCTTTAGGATGACAGTAAAGAAATCTAAATAAGTGGAATTGCGAGGATGGCTTAGTCTAGCAGTTAAGTAGATAGAATGCTATTTATGGATGAGATTCTAGAAAATTATTAAAATGAAGATTGGAAAACGTATTAAGATGCTTGTTCCTTCCTCTAAAATTCCTTACCAAGTATTGAAGAAAAGGACCATGATATTAGGAAGAGGGACTTGTTGTCAACCAGGCACCATAAGAAGACCAAAATCTAAATTCAACCCTTTAGAATGCTCATTTCGGATGACTGTAATTATAACTTTGCTACTAAGTATTTTCTAATGATTTACTTCTTCTGTCCCAAACTGTTGCTCCTATTTCATTTTTTAAATCACTCAAACAATTATCTATATTTTACAATCTACTGTATAGTGTTTTCTATGATTTTGAAATATGTATTTAATAAAATTAAGTAAGATCTATCAAACAAGATCTATATTATCATTATAAATTAGACGATATGAACAATTTTTTAAGAGGTCCCAAATAGTAACTGGGAGCAACAATTTAGGACGGAGGGAGTAATTCAAATTTAGTAATTTGAATGTTGAACTTATTAGTCCCGCTGCAATTAAAGATAATCATTTTAAACTTAGAATCAATGAAGAGTTTATGGCTAGTGTTTCAAACCTAAATTTTTTAGGCAAACAAAGATAAATAAAGGATCAATATAATTTTTATCATTTGCTTATATGGCCGATTGGATGCGGGATGAGATAATAGGGGATATTATCTAATAATGGTGGACCCAAATTGATGTGACATTTATGGAGTGTGAATTAAATAGTACTTGGCTTGGAAGATTTTGGTAATAAGAGGGGATAAAATAATACTTGGTTTATTTTGTAGTTGAGATTGAGGGATACATATAAATTAGAAGGTCTGGGGTGGATTGAGGAGGATGAACGAGGGTATAAATAGGGGGTATTACATTATAACAGGGTCAGACCTGTTATTATTTAACACCCCTCCAGGGTATTAAGGGGAATTAATTCGAAGAGGTATTACTCATCCCCTCACAAAATGTTCCCAAACTAAGTATTAACATATGGGACCAAAAAAAGGGATGAGGTATTACTCATACCCTTTCCTCATCCCAACCAAACAGGCTCATAGGGTACTCCTTTTTCTATAATAAATGAATTAATGTAGTTTATAGGCCTTTTAGGGCACATGTTAAGTCGTGCAACGAGGTACATTTAAAGCCAAATCTTTACAAAGATTTTATGGCATGTGGTGGATCTAGAGGTGGTGGCCAATCAGCATGTAAGGCCCCGATTGGATGGTGCTAAAATATCAGGGGGATAAGTTATAGAGGGGGGATAAGATGAGAGTGGGTATTATTTTTGGAGGGTTGGCCCACATTGATGTGATGTTTATGGAGGGGGATAAAAAAATAGATGGTTTGGAAGAGAGGGATTAAATAGGAGGATAATTTTTTACTTGGTTTGGATGTTTTATAAACAAGAAGGGGTGAATGATGGAAAATGCTGTCAAATGACTTTTTTGCCCTTGTGCACTGTTAAACTTGATTATGTATTAAATTAAGTATATAAATGCAAAACATAATATATTTAATTAATTTTGGCCAATTTTGAGCTATAATAAAATAACTAATTAAGAAATTCAATTTTAAAGTATATTTTTTTAAGAACGTTTTTTTTTAAATGAATCATTGGTATTCATTGATAACTTAAAAAATAGAGTTGGAAAATTAAATTAAATTAAAGAAGTAGGCTAAAGTGAAAAAAAAAAAAACGAGAAGTACACCAAGGTAAAGTTAGTAAACTGTGTGCTAAAACCATTGGTTTTGCCCCTTTCTAGGACACCAGAGTCTAACTCCCTTCCCCAATTCTTCTGTCCTTTTTCTCTTCTCCACCCTTTAATCCAACTTTCTCTCCTTCTGATTGAAGACAAAACCCATATTCTCTCTCTCTGTACACATTCTTCATTGACCCTCGGCCCTCCGACAATACCACATCTCCGCCCAAACACAATTAAACCGGAGTGAAGGGTCAAGATTTTAGAATAATCATCATCACGGTGAGTTTTTTGGAAATTTGTCATCTTCTTTTGGATGAGCAACTAAGTGAAGGCCCAAGATTGAAGGGTGTTGGCTAATGGTTTCTGTGCAATTTTCGGCTATAAATCGGATCCAGATTCCGATGAGCTTGTATTTAGCACCAACCCGTGGAACTCCTTTGGTTTGTGTTCGATGGAGGAGGGGGATAAACCAAAGGAGGGGTGTAATGGTCATAAAACCCACCCTTTACTCCCGGATAATTTTTCATCCAAGGGGTGCCAAAAAATTATAGGGGGGCAAAACTTTTTATTATAAAGGAGTTTTTTTTGTTGCCAAACCAAGGGAAAGGTTGGGACCCAGGGGCCAAATGAAAACTTATGAGGGGAGGCTTTCCCCATCCAAGCGGGGCCTAAGGGGCTAGTTTTTTTACTTTTGATCATGTACAATGATTTTTTGGGTGATCTCTCTCTCATTCCACAAGAGTACATAAAAACAATGGTTGCACAAAAAATTTGGTGATCCGTGAATGCGGTCCTGACCGAACTGATCCATGTGTTTTTTTTTTATTTTAACCGTGGATTAATGGTTCGTATACAGATTCAAAAATTTAAAAACAGTGACTCGTGGTTCGGACACGGATTTTGATTTTGAAACCGTGGATTAACCGTTCCGGACCGTGAGATTTATATATATATATATATAAAAAAAATTAAAAGTACACACACACACAAGTATATAATATGTAAGATAATTAAATTAATCATTTTCACAAATAATTTTAATGTGATTTAGTGTAATGGTGTACCTCTGAATCAAACTCAAGGGGTAAATTCTAACATGATAGGGGATGTTTTGAATCGTGTATTTGTTGAGTACAAAACATGGAACTCAAGAGCTCTGATTTTGTGAACTAGATGAGTAGATGGCTCTTGGCTAAACCTTTGCTGCCCGTTTAATCCTGGGCCGTTTCAATGTTTGTTTTAGTATTTTTTGTGAATTCATTGGATGATGAACTAGATGATCAGTAGATGCATGGCAACCGAATGTATGCTTGTTTTGGACTAGATGATCAGTAGATGACTACATGTTTCCTTGTTTTTTGTTTTAGAGTTGGACATGTTTCCTTGTTTTTTATGAACTCACTGAATGTATTTGTGAAACTCGTTTATGTATTCCATGTAGGTTGTTGAGTTTGAGTTTTTGAATGAGTTGATGAATTTTTTTTAGAATAAGTTGAAAATTAGTAGACAAATCCAGAACCGATCCGTGACTTGTGCATCAGATTGGAACTGAACCGTGAAACTTTTGGATCGGACACAGATTTTATTTTCAAAAAATAGTGACTTACGTATAGGGATGGCAATTTCCCCATATCCAATGGATACCCGCCCCGCCCCGCCCATTTGGAGGCGGGGTTTACCCAAAAAATTCCCCAATAGTAGCGGGTATGGTGGAATTAAAAAAATACCCGCTCGGATATGGAGCGGGTATGGTTTTGTTATCCCCGCCCCCAAATCCCCGTACCCGATTATATATAGTATATAAATTATACATATGCATCTACGTAGAAAAGAATATTGAGTATTATTTACTTATAGAAGTAATTACTTGTAGAGCAAATCATGTCAATTACTACCTATTATAAACTACATAATATATTAAGAATATCATTACAGATTCTAGTTCCTAAAATGATGTTATTGCTATATTTTGCTCTTTATTTTATTTTTTTTTAATTTATTGATCTGTCGCTTAAGGAAACTTAGAAATTGATGTTTGCTTGGATTGGTTTTTTTTTATTGTACTACCATTACTTTTGCCTACATTAGTGGTTATTTGAAGTTTTTTACTTTATATTTTTGTTGGTTTGAATTATCGGGCTTGCACTTTGGTTTCATTATTGATTTCTTATATTTTGGTTTGGATATGGGGATATTTGGGGAAACTCCGATATCCAATGGGATGTGGGTTTGGTGCTTTATCTAATATCCCCAGTGGGGATTGGAGCGGGGATGGTAAAAGACTCCCCAATTGGGGATGGGAGATAGAATAAGGTCCCCCGATCCATACCCTACCCGTTGCCATCCCTACTTACGTATTAGAATTGGATGCATGCCAATCCGAGTATTAAATTATAACAGGGTCAACGCAGTTATTATTTAGCACCCCTCCAAGGATATTGATTCGGAAGGGGTATTACTCATCCCCTCGCAAAAAGTACTTAAACCAAGTATTAAAACATGTGAGACTAGGAGAGGGGAGGGGTATTATTCATACCCCTTTCTCGTCCCAACCAATTGGGCTCATAGGGTACTCCTTTTCCTATTATAAAGGAGTTAATGTAGTTTATTGGCCTTTAGGGCACATGTTAAGTCCTGCAAAGAGGTACATTTAGAGCCAAATCTTTACAACTATGGCAGGTGGTGGATCTATAGGTGTTGGTCAGTGTGTAAGGACCTAGTTTTTGACTTTTGATCATGTACATTGAGTTTATTTCGGTTAATCTTCCACAAAAATTCATAAAAATTAGGCTTTCATCTTTTGTTTCGGTTAATCTTCTCCAAAAAATAAACCTCTTCGTCCTGCTTTGTAAAATTGTTTTAAAGTATCTTTAATTACCAGATACTTCAAAAGTTAGCATTAAAATTGTACTTTGCTATCATCCTTCAAAATTTGAAAGATCATTTTCCGAGGTGCACTCTAACAGATATATTATTTTACTCCCTCCGTCCACAGAAAGTTTGCTAGTTTCACTCTTCACATCTCCCTGAAAATTGTTTATAGTTAGTAATTCTTGATATTTTATGGTTATAAAAAAAATTCTAATAGAATCAAATGATAGCTATCGAATAAAATCCATATCGGATAGGAAATATACTTCAAATTAGAAAGGAAAAAAAATATTATATATATATACAGTCAGGATCCTATCAGGACTCCCTGACATAGTCTTACGTCCACACCTCCCATCTCCCGGCCATTTGGTTGGGATCCGATCCGTTGGATGCGTTTAAAATGTGTTTTTAAGGGCCTGAACGAGGATTTGTCAAAAAAAAATACTCGGAAGGGCTTGATCCGAGCAGTTTTCGATAAAACTGCACATACATACATATATTGCAGTTTTATCAAAAACCGCTCGGATCAAGCCCTCTCGGGTATATTGTTTTTACGAATCCTCGCGTAGACCCTTAAAAACACGTTTTAAACACTTTGGGCTGTTCAGATCATCACAACATGGCCGGGAAAGTGGAGGTGTGGACGTAAGCTATGTCAGGGAGTCCTGACTGGATCCTGACTGGATCCTGACTGATATATATATATATATATATATATATATATATATATCGCGGAGGATCCTATCAAGGATCCCGGAAATCCCGGATTGAAGCATTTTGAAGCCTTTAAAAGATGGTTTTGCATGATCCGAGCCGTCCAATGTGTTCAAAAGGTGTTTTCCAAGGTCCACGTGGGAAATCTTCAAAAAAAAATACCAGGAAGGGCTTGATCCACGCAATTCTTCGCAAAAACTGCATATTTACAAAATTGCGTGGGTCAAGCCCTTCCCGGTATTTTTTTTTGAAGATTTCTCGCGTGGACCTTGGAAAACACCTTTTGAACACATTGGACGGTTCGGATCATGAAAATTTGATCCGGAACTATGAGTTCCGGACCCAAGGGTCCCGGACTAGAGAGTTCCTCATATATATATATATATATAACAAAAACTGATCCGATCAAGCCCTTCCGGGTATTTTTTTTTGAAGATTTTCCGCATGGACTCTTAAAAATGCATTTTAAAAATATTGAGCGGTTCGGATCGTCAAAATTTGGCTCGGAAAGGTGAGGTCCGCACAGAATCCCATTTAAGGGATCTCTTATTAGATCATTGGTGTATACAATTTCCATCCTATCAGGTCGACCGGAATTTAGAAAATCCGGACCAAATGCTCTCTGCCGTTGGATCTAATCCAACGGCTGTGGAAATAAGTGGAAGCTCGCGGGTCAAACGCGGGTTAAAAGGTTCTCGGGTTGATACAAACGGGTCATACTTACATCTGATCCTGACCCATCCCCCTCACTTGTTTGTTTTGAACGCAGAGCTTAGAGAGAAGAGAGAAGGCGATTCGAAGGCGATTCGAAGGCGATCGAACCCAGAGCAATCTCCATCTCCATCTCCATCCTAATCGAACAACTACCTAGGTCTGGAATCCCTCTCTCCCTCGTTCGATCCTCACTCTTTTTCGATTTTTTGAGTTATCTGAAAAAACCGTAGAGGAATCGAGGTGAAACAGTAGAACACCCAAGAAAACCCGTGTTCGAGGAAGAAGAAGAACAGCTCTAGGTACGGATCTGCTTCATCTTCTCCAACTTACTGTCGTCTGTTCGTTTTTGTGAAAAAAACCCTAACTTTTCAGGTCTCTCTTTTTTCAGGTCGTTTGTATCAAGGAAGAAGAAGAACCCACGGTTTCGTGAATCTTTCTCAGGTCTCTCTCTCTCTCTTTGAAGTTTTTGAATTTTTGAAAACCTAGATCTAAGAAATTTTTCAAATTTTCAGAAATTTTTCAAATTTTCATAAATTTTTCATAAACAAAAATCACGGATGTGATTAGTGGGAGGAGAGTGTTGACGAAGCAGGTGAACTTCATTGATAATAAAAAAGGGACTCATTTTTTGTTTAATGGATGATTAGACCCCAATTTTGAGATGATCAATGAAAACTATCTGGCTGCCAACTTTGATTTTTAGGATTTTGTTTTTGTTAACTTTATAGCTTGCTTTGAAACAAGTTGAGGCATGTCTTGCCCAGACACCTTGATTTTTGGGATTTTCCTTATATTGACTCTCTGGTGTCTCTTATATGGGGTTCAAACTGCCTCAAGTGGACTAAATAAATTGTAGGCTCTCTATATCAACTTGTTCCTCCTCTTAACTGCTGTGTTAGTACAAGATAGTCCCAATTGAAACCCATTTGAGTACCTTTCTGAAGCACTTTCTGTTATTTAGCTTTAATGCCATTGTAAAGTAGTCCCTTAATTAGGTTCGTATTTTATAAAACACACCGGTACATCCCTTGGTATATATCATACTGGGAAATTGTTATGCCACATTTTAAGTCAACGTTAATATAGGTTTTCTTCGTGTATTTCCTTCTGACTTTCTCCATTCTCTGTCTTCAATAAATGACGTTTAGATTCCTGGATAACTTGTGTATGTGTTACAATGCAGGGTGTTCATAGATATTTTGTGGCAGTTTATAAACTTGGCAGACCAAAAAACAATCATGTCTACTTCAAGCAACGGATGTACCATTACAAATGACTACCTTAGATTTCGAAATAAGACTTGTTGGTGTGGCCTGAGAGCTGCTGTGAGGATCTCAGAATCAGAACGTAATCCGGGAAGGCTCTACTATGGGTGTCCAAAAGAGATGAAAGACGAAGGAAGATGCAACTATTGGAAGTGGTGCAATCCAATTGGGTATCATCCAGAAAGTGATGAGGGTCTGAATGAGGTGAATCTGAAGAAGATCGAAGAACGTGTTCAAGCCATGGAAGTCGTAGTGGAGAGTTTGAAATATAGAGTCAATGTACTCATTTTGTGTAAAGATTACCTGATGAACAGTAGAAGAAACAGAGTCAAACAAAGTTCCCTGTTTAGATTGCTCTAACTTTTGAAGGACTTTGGCCCTCAACCTTGCAACCTAACAATACATAGCCAAACTTTCTGTTGTTGATCAACGAATATTGAGATTAACAGCCAAAAATAAAACGTGACAAAATTAAGGTAACTAATGATGAATCTCATAGTTTCATAATCATTTGAAGCTTTTAATTCAAAATTTGGCGTCAAATCATTAAATTACTAGATGAATCAGATATTCATGTGTGAAATAATCATCTGGCAAAGATAAAAACTTCCTCCATTTGCTCGACTCCGAATCAAACACCAAGCATATTTTGGACAAGTCATATCTGGCCTATGCCCAAACACCAACCAACTGGTGACAAATGCCATGTTGAGCTTTCAGAAACAACAAAATATTTATCCAACATGGTTTCCTAACAAACACCAATTTCACTACACTGCTGCAATCGTAAATTGAATACCTAAAAAATAAAGAAGCAAGACTTTCAAGGCATTTGGACATAAAATTAACTTCAATGAAACAACATGAGTTTCCAAACTCCCAGAAAACAGAGGGAAGAGGATTTTGGAATTTGAAAAATTTCTGAAAATTTGAAAAATTTCTTAGATCTAGGTTTTCAAAAATTCAAAAACTTCAAAGAGAGAGAGAGAGAGAGAGAGAGAGAGAGAGAGAGAGACTTGAGAAAGATTCACGAAACCGTGGGTTCTTCTTCTTCCTTGATACAAACGACCTGAAAAAAGAGAGACCTGAAAAGTTAGGGTTTTTTTCACAAAAACGAACAGACGACAGTAAGTTGGAGAAGATGAAGCAGATCCGTACCTAGAGCTGTTCTTCTTCTTCGTCGAACACGGGTTTTCTTGGGTGTTCTACTGTTTCACCTCAATTCCTCTACGGTTTTTTCAGATAACTAAAAAAATCGAAAAAGAGTGAGGATCGAACGAGGGAGAGAGGGATTCCAGACCTAGGTAGTTGTTCGATTAGGATGGAGATGGAGATTGCTCTGGGTTCGATCGCCTTCGAATCGCCTTCTCTCTTCTCTCTAAGCTCTGCGTTCAAAACAAACAAGTGAGGGGGATGGGTCAGGATCAGATGTAAGTATGACCCGTTTGTATCAACCCGAGAACCTTTTAACCCGCGTTTGACCCGCGAGCTTCCACTTATTTCCACAGCCGTTGGATTAGATCCAACGGCAAAGAGCATTTGGTCCGGATTTTCTAAATTCCGGTCGACCTGATAGGATGGAAATTGATATACATATATATATATATATAGAGAGAGAGAGAGAGAGTCCCCTTCCTATCCAAACTTCCCGGTCATTTTTTTTGCTGAATCTTTCCGTAGGCCCTTGAAAACACATTTTAAACACATCCAACGGTTCGGATCCCTACCATTTGGCCGGGAAATGGCCGGGAGAGGGGAGGTCCGGATTTTAACAAAGTCAGGGGGTCCTGACTGGATCCTGACCCATATATAAATATATATATATACGACATCTTCCCATCAGGTATACCTGATAGGCTTCCCATCAGGTACTCCTATTTCCCGATCAATTTTTCACCATCCGAACCGTCCAATGTGTTTAAAAGGTGTTTTTAAGGGTCCCCGTGAAAAATCTGTGAAAAAAAATATCGGGAAGGGCTTGATCCAATCATTTTTCGATAAAAACGGTATATATGCGTTTTTATCGAAAAATGATCGGATCAAGCCCTTCCCGATATTTTTTTTCACTGATTTTTCACGGGGACTCTTAAAAACACCTTTTAAACACATTGGACGGTTCTGATCGTGAAAATTTGATCGAGAAATAGGAGAATTGGGGGTCTCCCTGATGGGAAGCCCATTAGGGAGTCTTGATGGGAAGCCCATTAGGGAGTCCTGATGGGAAGCTCACTATATATATATATATATATATATATATATATATATATATATATACAGGATTAACTTCCAATAAGGGACCCTTATATAAGTTAAAATGCGGACCTCACCTTTCCGAGCCAAATTTTGACGATCCAAACCGTTCAATGTTTTTAAAATGCATTTTTAAGGGCCTCCGCGAGGATTCGTCCAAAAAAAATACCCGGAAGGGCTTCATCCGATCAGTTTTAGTTAAAAACGTTATATATGCATTTTAAAAACATTAAACGGTTCGGATCGTCAAAATTTGGTCCGGAAGCACAAAAAAAGGCTAGGTCCGCATTTTATTTGTATATAAGGGTCCCTTATTGGAAGGGGCTTTTTTTGACGATCCGAACCGTCCAATGTGTTCAAAAGGTGTTTTCCAAGGTCCACGCGGAAACTCTTCAAAAAAAAATACCGGGAAGGGCTTGATCCGAACAGTTTTTTGCAAAACTGTAAATGTACAGTTTTTGCAAAAACGCTTGGATCAAGCCCTGAATGTATTTTTTTTTTGAAGATTTCACGCGTGGACCTTGGAAAACAACACATTTACGGTGATTTCCCAAAACAATTTTTAAAAGCATCAAAACACCGAAAAAGGCTTCAATCCGGGAAATCCGGGATCCTTGACTGGATCGGTGGCGTATATATATATATATATATATAAGACATGTGAATGGTGAAAATGAACAATATTTATGTGCTTCTAATATACTTCTAATATCATTGATCCAAATATAAAATGATACGTCTTTCACTTTACAAAAAAAAATTGACAACTCTTCTTTGTTAATTTTTTACTTCATGTTCAATGTTTTTATAATAAAAAAAAGGATTATTCAGATAATCTGTTGTTCTGCAATAATTTTCGAATTTTGTATCTTGAACCAAATTCAAATACTTAAGCCTTTCCTCAAATACTTGAACTTTTTAGTTTCGAGAATTCATGTTCAAATTGATAAAAAAAAAAAAAAAAGGTGAAATAAAGAAAGACCCAAAAAAAAAAAAATGAGATTGTTCATTATTGTGAAACATGTGAAAAATGCATTTATATATATATTGTGCAAAGTCTGGGGCTATATATATATTAAAAGCAACTAAATAAGAACAGTTTGGTATTTGAGGGATAGGGACATTCCCCAATTTTAAATGCTTGTTTGTTCGCATATATAGTTCAAATGCTTTTGTTTTGGTTATAGATTTCCTTTATTTTAGGGCCACTTAGCTAAAAATTGAAACATTTGACATTTTTAAAGAGAAGGACAAAGAATTTTTGCAATCAAACATAAAGACAAAAAAAAAATAGTGAAATGTCACTAATTTTTAAAAATTCTAATTTTGTACATAAAATACAAAAAAAAATCACCACCCCACCTCCAGCCAACCACCACCCCATCTCTAGCCGACCAATTCTAGTGACCAAAAAATTAGTAAAATATCACTAATTTTTAAAAATTCTAATTTCAAACATAAAATTCAAAAAAATCACCAACCCACCTACGGCCGACCTCCACCCCACCTCTAGCCAACCATTCCGGCGACCAAAAAAATTAGTGAAATGTCACTAATTTTTAAAAGTTCTAATTTCGTACATAAAATTCAAAAAAATCACCACCCTACCTCCGGCCGACTACCACCCCACCTCTGGCCGACTAATTCCAGCAACCAAAAAAATTAGTGAAATGTCACTAATTTTTAAAGATTCAAATTTCGAACATAAAATTCAAAAAAATCACTACCCCACCTTCGGCCGACCACCACCCCACCTCTAGCCGACCACTTCCGGCGACCAAAAAATTAGTGAAATGTCACTAATTTTTAAACGATTCTAATTTCGAACATAAAATTCAAAAAAATCACCACCCCACCTCCGGCCGACCTCCACCCCACCTCTAGCCAACCATTTTTGGCGACAAAAAAATTAGTGAAATATCACTAATTTTTAAAAGTTCTAATTTCTTACATAAAATTTAAAAAGATCACCACCCCACCTCTGGCCGACCAATTCCAGTGACAAAAAAAAAATAGTAAAAAGACACTTATTTTAAAATTTTTAATTTCGAACATAAAATTCAAAAAAATCACCACCCCACCTCTAGCCGACCACTTCCGGCGACCAAAAAAATTAGTGAAATGTCACTATTTTTTTAAAATTCTACTTTCGAACATAAAATTCAAAAAAATCACCACCTCACCTCCGGCTGACCACTACCCTACCTCTAGCCGACCACTTCCGACAACCAAAAAAATTTAGTGAAATGTCACTAATTTTTGGAATTTTCCTTCTAAAACATTCATCACTAGGTACATCAATAATAGAGAATTTTCTTGATGTATAAGATTTTATGTAGTTATTTGTTGGCTGAAACTTTTGCAGAGTTGTTGGAGCATCTTGGGCTCATAGGACAAGTTCACAAATTCCCGTTTTTTGTTTTCAATCATACTTACCATTTGTTTAATTGCCAATTGTAGCTTGGGAGTTACCTGCTAACGACAAACTACAAATTACGGAAAGTTTAGCAAGGGAATTATAGTAAAGGGAGAATGGGTGTGTTTTATCCTTATATAATTGTCAGTTGTTCAAATATTGAGTTTTAAGGGTTCGGGTATATGGGTAAGGATTCGGTAGTACTCTTGGTTCGGATTTATCCCCATTATTGTTATTTTCCCACATTGTACAATTAGTGTAACTACACATACAATTACCTAAAGCTTAATAAATTTAAAAATAGTCAGGTACTGACCGTATGATCAACCGATACCGGCAAGTATTTGAGCTGAAATGAAATTGCAGTTCTAGGATATAGAATTTGCTCAAAACGACACGTACCGGCCGAAATGATAGGCAATTAAAAGGCTAGATTAAAGTTGTACATTGCTACTATAATTAAAAATTTTGAAGTGTGAATTTCAATGTGCACTATGTCGTATCCTTCAAATTTTGCTTGTGTTTCCCTTTAATCTTTGTAATTTCCAATTCAAAGATTAATAAAAGTTTTTGCTGTTCCAAAAAAAAAGGTATCATCCTGGTGCAAGTTTAGGTTAAATTAAATTTTGTCACAAGTGACCTAAAAAATGTCTTATAAAAGTGTTTTTTTATGTGGAAGTCAATCAGGCTTCAAGTGCTAGTTAGCTCTGTTCTAGGTGGAAGTTACTTATGTTTACAGTGCAAGTCTCGATTGTGAGTTGCCTAAAGTATTATCATCAAGAATCATCTTTGTGCTAGTTACTAGTTAATAATATTAAGAATCATCTTTGTCAAGTTTGTTAATAGTTTTGGGCAAAATTGATAGGGGACTTTTACAGTCTTATCACTACTACAATATCCCATAAGGATCACACTAGGAATTTTAGAAAGATCACGCTTTTAGAAAAAGTGTGATAAAGAAATAGAAGGGAAAGTTTTAATCTCAGGGGTTACAAAAGTGAGATTGTAACTAGTTTTTTAATCTCGCTTTGTTTGTTTAAGTCTAAAAAACAAATATTCGCCGAAAAAAAAAACCCCAACCATCACTGTGATGGTAATTTCCCAAACCGAGATGGAAATAAGGGGACGCCGGAATACATCACGCTTTGAAGCTGCCATGGAAAAGATTTCATCACACTTTGAAGCTGTGATGGAAAACTTCCCCAAATGGAGAGGGAAACGAGGGCAAGGCCAAAATTTCTAATTTCTATAATTCGTTTTGGGCGCGACCCATTTTCCGCTGTACTCTCCCCATATCCCCTCCACGGCTCCACCATATTCCGCTGTACCAATCTGCAAAAACCCTAGAAGACAATTTCTAAAACTCTTAAAAAACATGCCAAGAGATGGGGCCCAAGTTATCAGATAGTTAAAAGTCAGCACTATAATTGATACATACTTTTTCAGCCTTATTCTAGGCATGTTTGGAATCCAAAGATCTTACAAAGTAATTTTACTTACAGGCTCGCCCACATGGTCATGTCATTGTGTTCTGTCGGCACTATAATTTATACAAACTTTTTCAGCCTTATTCAGCTTTGATTGGAATCCAAAACTCTGAAAAACTATAATTAAGATTTTCTAATGGGTGTTTTTTTTTTTTTGAGATAGATTACGTACAAAGTACTTTATTACGTAATTTAAAAAATAACTCAATTTTTTAAAAAGCATAAGATAGACTTGAAATGTGACCAATCCAATTTCAGAAAAAAGAATACATGCGACCAATCCATTGACCTTTGAATTCACGAATCCCAGAGGATTGGGGAAATGACACATTTTGACCGCACTAGGCCCGTATGATCCAAATCCAAATGCAACATTTAGTGAAATGGGTTACGGCCTCAGATCCGAACCCTACAGAAATAAACTTAAGCCCAGATTATTTAGCCCATTAGAAAGCATAGTGACTGAAGGGGCCCAACATTAAACGAACTGACTGAAAAAGGAGGCGTCTCTCTCTCCTCTCTACCGTCTTTCCTCCGACTTCGGTAATATTTGCACTAATTGTTGTACGTCAACTTAGCATCAGTTTGATTTTGATAGCTAATGTGTTTTTATTACTCCATTTTCTTGTATAATGCAGGTTTTAGGCACCAAGACTGATTTCGGCCAACTTACGCGCACCCGACTGATTTCGGCCAACTTTTGGGCACCAAGACTGATTTCAGGCCGTGAATGTAACTCATAATCCAGTGGCCAAGGTTTCGGATGGTTGGCCTCCTCGGATTAAAACAAGCATACAACCAACTGGGACGCTGGCAGGCCGTGAAAGTAACTCACCAGTTACTCTTCTTGGCTTTGCAAGATTCACAGTTCTCGGTCTTCCTCAGGCCAATAAATTACATGTTTCACACCCATGAGGGGTTTTTTTTGGTCGATTGCCAGGAGAAATTTGCGTCAATCTACATGAACAGAATGAGGTAAATAACCACGTAATCCCCATTGTTGCTAATTGTAGTTTATAGAATACAATTACATAAAGCTTGAAAATGCTTGCAAGATGGCAGAGAGGGAAGCTTTATAATTGTGGTCCTGTATTTTCAGTAGAATTTCCTGGTTCGGTAATTGTCTTACTCGTATGTGTCTATGTGTTTTTAATTGGTGAATATGGTACCAAAAATCCATGAATATACTGAAGTGTTCATAAAAGAATTCGATCCATGTGGTGGGATACGGGGTCAGACAAGTGGACACGGCAAGTTGCAAAGATGGGTACTGGGTAGTATTGACTAATGGGCACAATCATGTCCAAGAAAAGATTGGTGACGACAATATTGAGTGGGCGCGCAACGAATTTAGATGATAGAAAGAAGTAAAAAATCGCAAGGTCTAAGTGAATTCATGGAGTTCATATTGAGTTGAAATGGCAGAGCATATTCTTTGTGGGTAGCCCATGGTAACTGTAAGAGAACACTATAAGTTGACTAAAGTTAGTAGGCTAGTAAGTCGTAGCAGTGACTTCATTCTGAATATAAGGGGCTAGGGTTATTTTCATGTATATGTTCAGTGGATAGTCCTCCAAGTATTTTGAGATCAAACTGAGTATTCCGAAGATGACAATCCTATTCAAGTCTCCAACCGAGTGAATTGGTGAACAGGAAGAACTAATGCCAATCAAATGAAATGAGCCTTGCTTGCTGCCTCTTGCAGCTGAATAGGACAATTCAAATCAAATTAAAAGCCTCATATAGCAGGCACATAAAATGAAGAGCTACCACAACTATAGTCACACACACCCTCTGCATTACAATCTTAATGCAGTTTGTTTCAAACTTTCGTAACTTTTGCTAGTGGAAACCTGATTCTCATTTGAATGCGAATCAAACTTACAGTTGGTTAGTAATAAAATTATATATGTAAAGGAGTAGGATGACGGGTTTGGTATTGGGATGCATAATAAAATTGTCTATGTATATGGCTGATTAGTTATTCAAAGGTGTTAGCAGATATATATTATGCGGTGACTGAGGGTATCTTAGCCTTAGAGAGGGCCTTGAGGTAAGATTGTATGGGTACACTCTTTACTTGCAGATAAAATGATAAAATCGGATAAAATGGGAGATACTATCAAAATCATTCCTCAAATGCTAAAAGCTAGGAACTGATTTTATCAATACTAAATTTTATCAAAACTAGATTTTATTGAGAAAAGGCATTGGGTAGAGATTTTATCGAACTAGATTTTATCATTTGGGAACACAATGTGATTTTATCACCCCTCCATAAAACTCAACTAAAATGGGAATTCTCATTTTATCATTTGGAGAACTTGCCTATGAATCTGTAATTTCATAATCAAGCAGCAATTCACATTGCATCTAATTAACACCCTAAGGACTCCCCCCCCCCTCATACAACAAATGTATTGCCTTCAAGTATGTTGCCTTCGATGGACTAAACTTGGTTTGCATGCTCATAGATCTTCTAAGATGCTTATGGATGACTTGGGGGAAATGTCAGAAGACTTGTTGGAGTAATGAGACTTACTCTAAGGGTGTTTTTTTTTTTTTTTTTGAGTTGTACGTCAATGCTGCCATCATGCAAACATCTTACACAACAAAGTTCCTTGCATGATTTTCCAGCAAAGAAGCGAATTCTTTAACAGTTTCCTTTAGACTGCTACCAAGTACGTCTCTTATGGTGCAGCTCTTGGGCAAGAGAAAATTCAGGATTAATCCATGTTGCTCTGTTCCCATTTCTTACTTTTTGGTTTTCTTCCAAGAGAGAGTAGTACTCAGGATGTCCCATGGGGTTTATTTGGTCTCAACTGTTTGTCCGTTGCAGAAAAACATTTGAAGTATGCCATATTTGTTACAATCAGTTTAAGTGATCAGCTTATAGTTTTACTTCTGCATACATAATATACCTGTATGCCATACAAACTAGACTTCTCATAAGCAACATTCATCACAACTTAAATGGGTACTGAGAGTTTTTACCTTCTCTGAAAGTTCAGTTTTGCTATAGCATAGGCAAAACCAGTGGCAAAGACAACTGGGAAAGCAAAAAGAACTAATGCTACAACAACTAACAGATGACCATGAAACCCGTAATAACTTTGTAAGAAGACATTGATTGCCTTTTGTTCCCCAAATACAATTATTTCCTTCTCAATGTCTCCATATTGTGAAGTTAGAAAGCCTTGTAGAGACCAGGCGGCTGGGCATATCCAGTAAAACCAAATCCACCACTTTGGTATATTCTGCAAGAAAAAGGAAATAAAATTACATCAGTTAGACCAGTGCAATAATCTGTTCTTATTTGCTTCAACTGTTCAAGATGACCTTGGTTTCTCGCTCTCACCTGAAATACATAATCATTTAAATGATGCAGATTTTTTAGAAGCGATGAATGCCAACTATGATGAGGATCAAATGATCAAGTGCGTCAGATGTCTTACAGGTTGAGGTATGAGGAACCCAGAGAACAAACTCATCATATTGTAACAGAAGCTAGCCAATATAGATGCAACTTGGACATTCGGTGTCAATGCAACAATCAACATGCCAAGGTAAGTGAAGTACAGCATCGTACAAAACATTGTGTACGTATACCAAAACATCTTGTTGATTGACCAGTAGAAACCTATGGCTGGGTATGTGATTATGGTGAATAAAACTGCTTGAAGGAACACGTATGGAATCTCAATCGTCACCTGAAATGTAAGACAGTGAAAATCATAGCGAACTTTGTATTTTGATCTTGTGTTTTGATCATACATATGCCTATGAATATTTATGAACCTGTGCAAAGGAATATGCCCAAGAGGAGTACATTCCAGCAAATCTCTCTCTGTACACAACTGATCGTTCTGTAGCTATAAATGGTATAACGGATGAACAATTTCCTATTCCGAATATTTGTATGAGAAGGTATATTGATCCAGTAATGCAGAACAAATCCTGTTCACCATTTCTTGAGAACAAAGTATCATGTTAGCACTTCACATAGTGAGATAAAATAAATTCAAAGGTTAATCGAATTCATAAACTACGTACATAGTTTTGTGAAACCAATATTGAATGCTATATATTATTAGCTAAAAAAATTGCTATATCACCACCTAACAAAGTGCAATTAGGTTTTATTCTATTTGTTTTCTTGGTTAAAATGCAATAGGTTTATTTGTTGTGTGAGATTGTGAGGTCATTTTTCCCCCTTGTATCACACAATGGCAATGAGTGGTTGCTTTGGTTTTATCATCCAACTTAAACAATTTTGTACTATTTTATTTCAAGTAAACTCACAACCAACCAATTAGCACGGGAAAGGTATAGATGTTACTAGTTTTGGTCATTTGAAGTTGGAATTAATTTATTTCACACTTTAGCACGATACCTTTGTATTGCTTGAG
Organism: Vaccinium myrtillus; assembly: GCA_016920895.1. Taxonomy (NCBI): domain Eukaryota; kingdom Viridiplantae; phylum Streptophyta; class Magnoliopsida; order Ericales; family Ericaceae; genus Vaccinium; species Vaccinium myrtillus. The sequence continues at coordinate 9,176,623 of CM029277.1, forward strand.
GTTAGGCCATTCAAACTCCATAATCCAATTGCTCAGGAATCGGGCATTTATGGTAATAGTTAGGACATTGTGGTGTGCAATATGATTTTTTGCATGCTTAGGCAGTAGGTAACTAGTTGGTATTGTTTGAAATGTCAGCAAGAAATAAACATGACTTTAATTTGATGTGGTTGTACTAAGCTTTGAATGTATAGTTTTGGTTGAATGGTTGACATAGGATGTGCAATCTGTGAAGCAGATATTTTCATGGTGGTGCATGTTCATGTTATCTTGATGTTTCTACTCCCAGATTTTGATTTGGAGGTTCTTGGTTTGGTGTGTAGATTGTTTATCTATAATACAATGATTAGTGATCTTTTGGATGCTCATTTGTTAAATTGTAATGCTCTTTCTAGTCCTCGAGAAGCATAAAACTATAGGCACCCCACAAAATACCAAACAAAGTATTCCACACTCGCATGAAGTTTGTTGCCTACAAACTCACTCTAGGATGTAGAATCCACTCTTGCATGTTTGCGACCCACATAAAGTACTAGGATATAGAGTCTACACTATGAAGTACTTTACTTTACTCTCCGTATGTCGTGGAGTATCTTTAGCAATACTGCCTCGAGAAAGACCAATTACGTTTGATCAGCGGTTCAACTACTCAAGTAAAAGTTGTCTAATGCATTTTGCATGTCGCAAACAAGAAAGCGCGTGATATTTTGCCTGAGTTAGTTTTTTTAACTTAAGTTCCTTTTAAGACCTATTCTTTTGTGGTCAGCTGATGTAAAACTAGTCCGAGTTAAGCCCTACACTTCAGCTTGACGAAGCAACCTCTATCATTGTATCATAGTTAGCCACACAAACAAATTAAAAACAAGAACATAAGCAAAACCAAAAGCTTTCTTGGAGCTTCCTGAGATGCCATAATGAACTCAACGAAGTTAAATGAAAAATGATGTCTTACATTTCCTTTCCTTTGCGCCAAAGAAGTGCTCCCAAAAACAAAGATGCCATGGTAACAAATGCCAGGCGCACAAAGTTGTACTTAGGACTCCTCCAATAGGACAGGTGTTGTTTCCAGAGACATGCTTTGAATTGTTCCCATGTGTTCTGTGGAAAGCTTGTAGTGAAATATAGATCTGTTGAACCTTGTGCTGGTATACTAAGCTTTCTAATGAGTTCTTTGGTTTCCCTACATAGAATGAAGCAGTAACCTGAGTAATATTTTGTAATGTAACTAACTGGATATTATTGCATCAGAAAAGCACCAGTGCAATGCATACCGATATAGATTAGACTCTTCGTAGAGACGGGCAAAGTCTAAACCAAGTTGAGCTTCTGCGGATGGGCTTGTAACCTCTAACATCCACGTTGCAGGGTTGTAATTTTCATGAATTTTGGGCACTCCAGAAATACCCTGCCAAGAAGAAATGTAGTTGTTTGACTAGCATAATGCTTCGGTTGTGGTTAAATAGCAGTAATGGAACACTAACACTTGTTTTTTCCTCTTTTTTCCTGATAAACGAATTTGTGTTGCACTATTATTTTGCATACCTCAAAGTACTCGATCAATTTATTTGAATGCTTTCCCAACTCCCCACTATATATTATTTGTCCACCTCTCTTCATTAGCATTATCTGCAAGAAACATCAAATGTTTACCCGTACCAGCAATTTCATGAATATACTTAGAAAGAGGGCTAAAGAATTGAAGGGTTTAGTACTTTCAATCAGCTTTGGATTTCTGAAAATTAGTAGTCTACTATGTACTAAAAGAGGTAGTCAATGTTTCTCCTACTCATAAAAGACCATTATGCCCTTTTTCCTCATTAAATACTGTAAAGTTTGTGGACGGTGTGGCCGTGTGGGACCCGCATTGCCAAACTTGCAGGTAATAGTAAATTTTGCATCACAATATTTGGACCCACCACATTTTTACTCAAGCCTTTGGCGCCCTCAAAATTAATCTGAAGGTATGATATTGAAGTTTGTATAACAATGTTAGGACCCACGAAATTTAATTTGGTGGTCAAGGTGACAAAATAGATGGAGGAAATGATTGACATTTTAGTATAGTAGTATTGGGCATAGTTGTCAAATTGTGAATCGGAATAACCCTTTTCTGAATCGTGAATCGAATCGAATTGTGAATCGTAATGATTCGGTTTAAGTTTCAAAAATGCTTGAAAAATGTGTCTATGCACTTGCATAGTAAAGATACATTGTAAAATTGACAAATTTAAGCTTAAATCAATATTGAAGTTTTTTCCTAACATAAACCGATGATTACATGGTCTAATAGGAAAGAGTAGATATTTGTACATGAAACTAAATACTATAATAAAATGGATACATGCATATAGATATAAATATTCATTATAAAAATGAAAGCTTAGCCTTACAACAAATAATAGTAAAAAAGTGTAGGTACAAAACTAGTTTATATGGCAAAATTAAGGTAAAACAGCTAAAGTGATTTCACATTAGTCGAATGTAATAATTGTGAAAAGCCTTAATTCACATGTAGATTTGTATCATTTTTACATGAATCGTGAATCGAATCGCGAATCGAGCCGTGAATCGTATGATTCACTACCGATTCTAGATAAACCTTGATTCACCTATAGATTCGTATCGTTTTTACTTGAATCGTGAATCGCATCGTGAATCGAATCGTGAATCGTGCGGTTCTGACAACTATGGTATTGGGACCTCCGATATTTAATTGGATGGCCATATGGAAAAATAGATGATGAAAACAACCGACATAGACAGTTGATTAGTTTAAAAGAAATTCAAATATGGGTCCGGTCTTGTGGGACTCAACGTTATGCAATACGAGAAATGTGATAATTTTTTTTAGCACAAACATATACAAATTTGAGCCAAAATTTTTATAGTATATGTATGGTGACCACCTGACCGGTATTTAGCCACGCTAGTTGATGTAAAAGACCCATCTAATCAAATTGATTAGGTGAACCAGATTTTGTGATCCCATGTTTTTAAAACATAGTACTTTTCAATTTGGATACGAGGAACTTTTGCATGTAAGCATCACCCCTTTTGTGTGTAACAAAAGTTAGCGAGGAAACGTTTTCCCACATTGACAGCCAAAAGAAATTTGGTTTTGATGGGGTAAGCTATGTCACTTTTGTGTTGTTCATTGTAGACCTTTGCTGAAGTAATTTGTCCGTGCGAAATGCGAATTGATGCAGTCCATAAAGGGAGCAAGAAAGAACAAGATTAAGGAAGCATTCACATATGGAAATTGTTTAGTTTCAACTTTCAAGCCAAACTCGCATGAGGCAGTTGGATTAATGTGTACGGATGCCTCTGTTGAGAAAGGTCTAATTTGTTATGTTTCTCTAGGAAGGAGGTTATTTTTGTAATCTGCTGTAATCTGAACCTTTGAGTATAAATACAAAGGGTGATGGGAGTAAACCTATTCTCTTCTCCCTCTTACGTTACTTCTCCTCCTCTTCTCATCTCTCTCTTTTCAGTCTATTCAACTTGGTATCAGAGCATCTCTCGATCTTGTTTATTGAAAGAGAAGATCATCTCATGTAAATACTCCTATATATACAAAAAAATAAATAAATAAATAAAAAATCAGCTCTCCATGATCGACTAGGAGAGCTTGTTCTTGCTATTTCTTCATCTTTGTGATTATAGTTTATTTGGTGGAGTCTTTCTACCTTCCTCTGTTTGTCGGCAAAATGGAAGACCATTTCCAGATCTGATTTCTGCAGCTGTTTCAGAGTTTGGGTTTGTTTTTTTCGCTATTGTGGGGTGCGAAAATCAATATAGAGGCATGGTACAAGGTTTATGAAGACCATCTACATGTTTTTGGTGGATCTGAAGCACTCTGGCAGTTTGTTCTAGGGTTCTTCAGCAATTTCTGTTTGCCAGGTCTGCTATTACTCTTTTGCATCTGGTGTTTTTTTGCTGTTGTCAAGCCCTTTATCTCGCTTGATACTAAATCATGTCGAGGATAGTGCTAACCCCCTACAAAGTCACTCGTCAAGTTACATCCGGGTCGAAGAACCCCACTACAAAGAGTTACAACGGTGAAGCTTAATGGGAAGAATTACTTGCCATGGTCTCGTCTTTTAAATTGTTTGTGAAGGGTGAAGGCCTAATGGGTTATCTGTTGGGAACAACAAAGGAACCAAAGGTTGGAGATACCCTTCACCCACAATGGGAGTTAGAGAACTCCACTGTCATGTCTTGGCTTCTCAACTCTATGGAACTTGAACTCAGTAATGGGTATTTGTTTATGGACACCGCTAAGGAGATTTGGGATGCAGTTTCACAGACCTACTCACATAAGGGGAACATGGCACAAATATATGAGTTGAAATGCCGGATTCACAATTCTAAGCAGAGGGAATCTTCTGTTGCAGCTTACTTTCATTCTCTGCGAAGCATGTGGCAAGAGTTAGACTTCTATCAGGCAATTGATATGGACAGTCCTGCAGACGCCCTGAAGTTGAAGAAACTAATTGAACAAGAAAGAATTATAGAGTTTCTTGCCGGGTTGAATGGTGAATATGATCCAATCATAGTTCAAATCTTAGGTAAAGAACCTCTTCCCTCTTTACATGAGGTTTATGCCTACATTCAACACGAGGAGAGTAGGCGGGAGGTCATGCACCATTCACCATCTCAGGAGAGTTCAGCCCTAGTGACTACTATTCCACGAGATTCTAGGTTTGGGGGGGAAAAAACTCGACAAGAATCGATCTGGAGACAACCATGATGATAAGGATAGGTTATTCTGTGACTTTTGTAACAAGTACAGACATGATAGGGAGCATTGCTGGAAACTCCATGGTCGTCCTGTGCCAGGAGGGAAAGGAGGTCGATTTGGTGGTAGGGGTGGATTTCGGGCTAATCACACTACTGCTCATCAGTCTCCTGCTGAGCCAATCTCACCAGTCACTCAATCAGGCCCTTCATCATCTGAGTTTGTGATGCTTACTAAGGATGAAGTGGAGAATTTTCGTCGCCTCATGTCACAAATGAGTACATCTACCGCTGCATCTTCTGCTTTTGCACATTCAGGTAATAATCCTACTGCTCTAAGTGCATCCTGTCACACTTTCTCCCATCCTTGGATCATTGATTCGGGGGCCTCTGATCACATGACTGGATTATCCAACTTGTTTTCCTCATATATTACCTGTTCAGGCAGACAACAAGTAAAAATAGCAGATGGGTCTCTTACTTCCGTGTCTGGAAAAGGTTCCATTCCTGTCACACCATCTATGTCTCTTTCTTCTGTTTTACATGTTCCAAACCTTTCTACCAATCTTCTCTCTGTTAGCAGCCTTACCAAACATCTAAATTGCAGCGTAACATTCTTTCCTGATCACTGTGTTTTCCAGGACCTTGTCACGAAGAAGATGATTGGCAGTGGTAGGGAGAGAGCCGGACTTTACCTTTTGGACTCTCAATGGACCTCTACAAGGCATGTTGAACAAGCACACAAGTCTGAAACATGTGATTCTACTGAGGGGAAGATTTGGTTATTACATCGCAGGTTGGGACATGTCCCATTTCCTATGTTGAAGAAAATTTTCCCTTCTTTTTGTCATTTGGATGTTTCCAAGTTTTGTTGTGAACCTTGTGAATTTGCTAAACACCATCGAGTGTCATTTCCTATTAGTAATACTAAGAGTGTTACTCCTTTTGTTATTATTCATACCGATGTTTGGGGTCCTAGTCGTGTTGTGGGTCTCTTTGGTTTTCGATGGTTTGTTACTTTCATTGATGATTGTTCTCGAGTTACTTGGGTTTATTTGATGAAAGACAAAAGTGATGTCTTTTCTTGCTTTCAAACCTTCCACAAAATGGTACTTAATCAATTTGATGCTCGAGTGAAAATTGTTCGTTCAGATAATGGTGGTGAATATTTTTTTGGTGGTCTTAAGTCGTATTTCACTGATCATGGCATTATTCATCAACATACTTGTAGTGATACACCACAACAAAATGGTGTTGCTGAGCGAAAAAATCGTCATCTCTTAGAAGTTGCTCGAGCTTTACGTTTTTCTATGAATGTTCCTAAGCTATACTGGCCAGAGGCTGTGCTCACGGCTGCATATCTCATTAATCGAATGCCATCGAGAGTCCTTGACTTCAAGTCTCCTATTGAAGTATTGTTTCCATCTTCTCCTGCATTACGCCGCCGTCGTTTTCAAGTCATTTTTGATTCCTCCTCGTGTGTTTTTTGTGTTTGCTTTGTCCATATCCCCCGCGTCTTCGTAGTAAACATGATCCGCGGGCCCTCAAGTGTATTTTTCTTGGTTATTCACCAACTCAAAAGGGCTACAAGTGTTACCATCCTTCTTCTGGTCGGAAGTTTGTCTCCATGGATGTTACCTTTCATGAGAATCTAGCCTTTTTCCCCTCTGAGACTTCTCTTCAGGGGGAGCGAGTGGATGAAGACAAGTCTCTTGGACCTCCATCTTTGTCATTACCAATTATCCCCAACATTCAAGAGCGGGGAAATGGATAAGGATCTCGAACCTCAACAAGAAATTTGTGTGGAGGAATCTTCAAGGCCATTGAAGGTCTATTCGAGAAGGCAAAAGGATGTCTTTGGAACTCCCCTACTTCCATAATCCGATTCTTCATACTGTAATCCTAGCTCTACTTCTATTCTTGAGCCTTGATGTTATCCATGTTCCTTACGATTTAGATCTCCTATTTGATCTCCTATTGCTCTTCGGAAAGGTGCTAGGTCTTGTGCTCGGTATCCCATATCTAACTTTGTAAATTTTCATAGTCTCTCACCTTCTTATCGTGCCTTTGTATCCCAGTTATCCTCTGTGTCTATTCCTCAAAATGTTCAGGATGCACTTAAGGATCCCAAGTGGAAAAAGGCCATGTGTGAAGAGATGAATGCCCCTAAAAAAAAAAAATGATACTTGGGAATTGGTGGAGTTACCGATGAAAAAAACCGTTGGATGCAAGTGGGTGTTCACGGTCAAACATAAAGCGATGGCTGTGGAAAGATATAAGGCAGATTGGTGGCAAAAGGCTTCACTCAAACGTATGGGATCGATTATCAGGACACGTTTGCTCCTGTAGCAAAGATGAATTCCATTCGTGTTCTTCTTTCCTTGGCAGCTAATATGGATTGGCCTCTTCAACAGTTAGATGTCAAGAATGCCTTCCTCCATGGCGATCTAGAGGAAGAGGTTTACATGGACATTCCCCAGATTTCCACTCAAGCATGATAATGGGAAGGTTTGTAGGTTGAGGAAGTCGTTGTACGGGTTGAAACAGTCTCCAAGGGCTTGGTTTGGAAGATTTTCCAAAGCCATGCTCAAGGTTGGCTACCACCAGAGTCAAACTGATCACACCTTATTTATTAAACATTCAACTCAAGGGAAGGTAACTGCATTGATTGTGTATGTTGATGATATTATCCTAACGGGGAATGATGTGGAGGAGATGATGAATTTGAAAACATACTTGGCCAAAGAATTTGAAATAAAGGACTTGGGAGAATTGAAATATTTTTTGGGCATTGAAGTTGCGAGATCTAGAAATGGTATATTCATATCCCAACGTAAATATGTTCTTGATCTTTTGAAGGAAACTGGAATGTTGGGATGTAAACCCATTGATACTCCTATTGACCAGAATCATAGGTTAGGAGTTAGTGATGACGATGCCTTAGTTGAGAAGGGTCGTTACCAAAGATTGGTGGGTCGTCTTATTTATCTTTCTCACACTAGACCAGATTTGGCATATGCTGTTGGTGTGGTTAGTCAGTTCATGCACTCACCTCGGGAGAGTCATATGGAGGCTGTGTATCGTATATTGCGGTACTTGAAGTCGGCTCCCGGTAGAGGAATTCTGTTTTCCAAACATGACCATTTGCAGGTAGAAGCATATACTGATGCTGATTGGGCAGGATCTGTTACAGACAGGAGGTCTACTTCAGGTTATTGCACTTTCGTTGGAGGAAATTTAGTTACATGGCGCAGCAAGAAACAGTCGGTGGTTGCTAGGTCGAGTGCCGAAGCAGAATTTAGAGCTATGGCTCATGGTGTTTGTGAATTATTGTGGCTGAAGTCTCTATTGAAGGAGCTCGGTTTTGACAACAAGGAGCCTATGAAGTTGTATTGTGACAATAAAGCTGCCATCAACATTGCTCACAATCCCGTTCAACACGATAGAACCAAGCATGTCGAAGTTGACAGACATTTTATCAAGGAGAAGCTAGATGCTGGTGTGATTTGTACTCCTTTTGTGAAAACTGGAAATCAACTAGCAGACATTCTAACTAAGGGTGTGCCAAATGGGGTACTTCACTCCTTCCTTACCAAGTTGGGCATTCGAAATATCTTTGCACCAACTTGAGGGGGAGTGTTGAGAAAGGTCTAATTTGTTATGTTTCTCTAGGAAGGAGGTTATTTTTGTAATCTGCTGTAATCTGAACCTTTGAGTATAAATACAAAGGGTGATGGGAGTAAACCTATTCTCTTCTCCCTCTTACGTTACTTCTCCTCCTCTTCTCATCTCTCTCTTTTCAGTCTATTCAACTGCCTCTAGTTCTATTAGAGTCTTGTTTATGCTTATTATAGGTTAAGTATGCTGCTGGTCATATATATAGTTCAGGGGTACTGTCGTAATTACATATTTATAGTTATTTTTTTCGTACTTTTCATTATGTCTGATCTTGGTTTAGATTGACTTTACAAGTTAAAAGTTTAGTAGTTTCTTTATTGAAATTAGGAAGTCTCTAGTCTATATATATAAGGATGTTATGCCTCAATAGGGAGTTGAGTTTACATAAAATTTTATTTCCAGTTGAGTGATACAATTCTAACCCTAGGGGCAATGCCTATGGGAATCTAGGCGTGAAACCTAATTCTAGGAGTGATTCCTTGACCTATCTTCTTGTACACTTCTCTTTTATTTTTGTTTTCTTTTTTAATTTCAGCCCTGTTACAGTCGGATTAACCCGAATCCTTTTGTTAGCTACTAAAACCCTAAGATTCTGACGCTTGTCCTACATCACAAATGGCGTGTAGGCCAAATGGCGTTAGCGCATATCATAGGAAAGGCTGGAAGTTCAAAACTTAGCCCCTCTATAAACATTCCTCCTCTTGTACCCTCCAAATGGAAATATGTTCTTATATAATAAAAATGTAGGTGGCATGTTAAGAATTCTTGAAGTGTCGGTGCATTAAAGTGATTGTTGTGTTCGAGTGCATTGGTATGGTTGCTCTATTTGGATTGAGTAAAAGTTATTGTGTAGGTCAGTAGGTGTATACTGTTAAGTACCTCATCGAATGCCTCAAATGTGTCAATGCTTGGCTGGTGAATGGTGCATACCACTGTCCTTCTTGTATTGACAATGTTTTTTACTACCCTCATGATGATAGCAGTTGCTCTGGCATCTAGACCAGTAGTAGGTTCATCCATGAATAATATGGATGGATTAGAAACAAGCTCTACAGCTATGGTTAACCTCTTCCGCTGCTCATTTGAAATGCCACTTACTCCAGGAAAGCCAACTAAAGCATCTTTACTGTCTTCTAGTTCCATCATTTGCAAAACCTCTGCAACAAATTCCTGTTTCATAGACAAGTATTCCGGTGTACAATAAATATTTTGATACAGCGAAACAGTTGGTTCTATTACCATGGTGCCTTTTTCAAAAGATTTTAGTTGCAACTCTAGAAAGTCATCTTACTGATTTGGTAGTGTGATCAATTTCTGGAGGCAAGCGTAACCAAACTGAGTATGTCAATGACTCCTCTATAGATAATTGTGGCGAATGTATGTCACTTTGCTCGCAGTAACCAAGTATCCTGGCGTAGGTATCTTGGAATTTTGGGTAACCTCCAACTCTAATGTCACCTTCTATAATACCACCAGTTTTCCTTCCAGAAAGGACATCCATGAGTGTTGTTTTACCAGCTCCACTAACTCCCATTAAAGCTGTAAGAACTCCAGCCCTAAATGTTCCAGTGATATCTTTAAGGAGTTGTAGTTTTTCTGTTTCAGAACCTTGCACTCTAATTTTCTGGAAGATGATTGGAGGGAGTTGGTCAGTTGAATTCATCAAATTGCTGTAGAAATTAATTACCACTTGGATATTGCAGTTACCTTAGGAGCATCAATAAAATAGTTCACATTTTTGAATGTCATTGTCATCGGCTCAAATGGCAATACCACTCCTGAGGAATTAATCAATTTTTATTATGTTTCAGCACAGCAATGATTAGAACTCATTGACTATAGTGGTACACCCTTTAATTTCAGCAAGCAGCAGGTGAGGAAAAGATTAGTGTGTGCAGCTTGATGGTTCTATTGTTACCTCTTTCTTTTGCCTTTTCAGAAGTGTCGGAAGAATCAAAATGAGGCTGCTCTTCTGAGGGCTTTTTGTGAGAAATGATAGTCCGAGATCTTCCTGGGGCTGAACAATTTAAATTTTCAACACATGCAGGTTAGTATCAAAAGAATTGATTTATCTTCTTTCATATTCTTGTAGTATATGTGTGGCAAGGAGAAACTTACCCGTTGAATAGCTCAATGCAAATGTGAAACCAATATTAAAGACTAACCAAAATCCAATCAATGAACCTACTGATATCCAATAAAAGAAGTCACTGTAGTTCAGGCCATGCTCTGCTAGAACTACCTGTCCTATTGTAGCGTTTGAAGGTGATTCCTGTTATAAAGGAGAATGATGATGAGCATCGCAGTCTTGTGGAAAGGAACTTTTTGGGGTTTATTTTTACCAACTTAGTTACATTTTAGTCTCACCTCTTGCCACCTTGGTGCCAAGAATTCATTCACAGAAGCACCTATTTCAGCATAAGCTAATGGACAGACCCAAAATCCCCATTTCAACCAAGTAGGCAAAGATGCTGTAATAAGGACGTGCTAACCAAGTTAGTTCAAGTGTCCATTGATTCCTAGAGACAAATTTAGTTAAAGGCATAATTGAATGTTCTTACATTGTGGAATTATGAATCCTGCAAGATAGAACATTACTTCTAAGGAGAAGAGAGCACAAGATGCAGCAAGAGATGGATTCCGGAAGACAGAAGCAACCAAGCGGAACCATGATATTGATACTTGATGTAGAAGGAAAAGAATTATCAGTTGGCGAAAGAACCTGTGCAGTCATATATGACATCAATTCAATGAAGAGGAAATGCTATAGTTTACATAGCTTCAGAGTTGTCCTAGAAAAGTGCACCTTTCTGGTTCAGGACTGTAACCAATGACATAATAGGTAAGAGTCGTCCAAAGAAAAGCATCTACAAGTGAAAAGGGGATTTTTAGAATGGCTGCCGGAATGGAATATGCCCATGCAGGATAAAAGTATATATCTCTTTGCTTATAGAAGACAGGAAGTCTGGAAACCGTCATTGACAATTCTGGAAGTCCATTGGTCGTAAATCTGATCACTGTATAAAACAGGGGACCCAAAAGGAAATTTCCTTGGACCACATCGATTTTCATCCTTGTATTTGAGAAAACTGTCATTGTTACTAGGGCTATGACTACAATCTGCGTGAACAAACCATTCAGATTGGAGCATTGTTTAGTACTCAAGCCATCAATGGCACATTCTTTGTGAAACATGGACAAACTTTCCCTTACCTGCGTAGATTTGGCTACATGCACAAATGAGTTGCGCCTCATAAGAAGCCACTCTCTTGCCATGCATCCTTTGAATAGTTCCCATTTCCTCAAAGAATATATGTTGAATAACAAAGAGTTCTTGGAGAAGTCAGATCTACTAAATTCCAGAGAGAGTTCTTTATCTAGCTTCTGTGCAACATGAAATTTCTTGAATGTAGTTCCAAAATCTTCAGCAGAGACGTAATTGTAATCTTGGTTCGTATGATACCAATACTGTCCCTGATCCTTTCTGGAAACTACCTGCACAGATGTAGAAATTCGTGGTGACATCATAGCACATCTACTACTATGACGTATAAACAAATAGGTATATACGTACTTCTTGAAGGAAATCTGCTATGCCTTTTCTTGGTGGGCACCTGAAACCACAATGCTCAAAGAACTCTACAATATTATCACGAGGTCCTTGGTATACAATCTTTCCTTCTGCCATCAATATGATGTCATCAAAGAGGTCAAATATCTCAGGCGCTGGTTGAAGAAGAGAGAGCAGAGTGGTGGATCCTGTGATGTGTGTCCACTGCTGAAGACAAGTAACAACCTGGCGAGTTGATGAACTGTCTAATCCAGTTGATATCTCATCCATGAGGAGTACTTTTGCTGGGCCAATAATCATTTCCCCTGGAAGATGGATATTTGTAAGTTAAATCACTGTTATGAAATAGGAGATCGTATCTTTGTATCATTGGAGTTTGGAGCACTATCTGTAGGAGGAATGAGGAATCTTTTCAATCACTTGTTGCGTTGCCCTTTGGCTTCGTCATTACAGGGCCAGCCTAGGCATAGGCCAGCTAGGCCACCGCCTTGGACCCCCAAATAGTTTGTGTACTAGATATTGTACATCTCCGCAGATGTAATCTAGTCGTCGGTGGTTTAGCGGTAGGAAAGTGTTGAACTATTGCTTGGTTTTTCTTCTATCCTTTCTTAGATTTTCCCCTTAGTGAACTTCTTGTTTTTTTTCGGTTCTCTCGTGCATTCTCTCTCTGTTGTCAGAATTATTTTCCCCGTTGCTGGTAAAAGAAAAAAAAAGTAAAGAAAAGGAAGTGCCTTTTACCCAACCTGTTGTTAACCTTCTCTTTTGGCCACCTGAGATTCCTGTTCTCATTGCATCACCCACAATTACATCAGCACAAATATCCAAGCCGAGGATCTAAATTACCACCACATAGTAGAAGTATTAAACAAGGATTATTAAGCGGTTAGTGATTCTTCATTTATTTATGAAGAGAATTACCTTCAAAATATAGTCGGTTCGAAGCGTCTTTTGTAATCCTTCGATAGCGGTTGCCTGTCAGTACAATTGGGATGAGGCCACAGTTGCCTTTGCTTTTTTTTAGTGTAATAGACAAGAGATGTGCTGAGCTGGTTATCAGGGATTCTTTACCTTCATATACATGTCTATATCTGGTTCTGGGATAATTCCAGCTTCCTTTTCTCTTCTAATGATTTCCATTACGATTTCTTGACAACAAAACAGATTTGTTGTGAGATTACTTATCAGTGGTAATCATGATTGAGTTTTGCAGAACATCGCCTACCACTTCTACTTCCAATGCCTTGACAATATGCTGAGAAGTCAAGTATTTCCCTCACAGTCATTTCAGCGATGTGCACGTCATGTTGGCTTATATAAGCAGATATCTTCTGAGGTAAAAATTCATTCAACTTGTAACCGTTGTAGGAGATGTCTCCAGTGACCTAGAATCAAAATCACATGATTGATCAGTAACTTATTTCTTGGCTATTTAACTATAAAGAAAGTATAACTTAGCTGCTGTGACTATTTTTGGTCGATAAGGACTACTTTTTATGCAACATTATATGGACGCGAACAATTTATTAATTTGACAGGGAAGGAGCGAAAAAACCTTGAGGGTTTGGTCTAGTTTGCCTGCAATTGCCTGTAACAGAGTAGTTTTCCCACATCCTGGTGGTCCAATTAATAGTGTCATCCTGCCAAATGAGTAAGTGATGCGGCTAATTATTTAAGTGAAAACCTCTATTGCTCATGTTTCCAAGTGACTAACTATACGTAGAGGAAGAGTTCTTGGAAAATAACTTCAAAGATCAACCTTGAAGGCTTGATAATGCCTTGTACATCTTGAAGAATTTTGATAGTGTTGGCATGAGAATCGAGTCCAATGACCTGTTCAATATATACATCTTATTAGGCTTCAGTAAATGCTGGACAGCTATCTTAGAGAAGAAGCTTGGCATCAATAAAATTTATGGATGTTAGATACTCTACGTTTGTGACTTGTGAGGCAAAATTATTGAGGAAATGACCACTAAATGGAAATTTACCGTCATTGGTCTTCTTTGCCGAACCACTTTTCTAAAAGTAAGGGACACTTTTTGTTTTCTTTGATTTTTTTCCCCTTTTTTTATTGGATGGCTTTCTCTTTAAAAACAAGGTCACAGGATACAAAACTAGGTTCTAGACTAGTTTGGCATGCAATGCAATTTTGCATGTTACTGATTCTGTTGAGGGTCATCCATATTACATGGAAGTGAACACATGAAAACTCATGTCCTGGAGAAGTTCTTCCAACAGCCAAAACTACTTTCTTAGTTGGGGCCCCAAGCAGCATGGTTGCACAGGCACTTGGCACAAATGGATTCAATGAATCTTTTATAAAAGGAGAGAGAATAGTTCACCTGCAGCTTTGGAACCTCTTGGATATGTGTTGGCATTTCAATTTATTTCACCGTAGAATTCCGTTCCAAAACTACATGGACAATATCTGCAAGTCCCTGATTTCCCCTTGGTCGGTGGAAAGAGCGGAAGCTAGGTCCCTAACCTTACCCGTTCGATTCATTGTTCTACTAAAGTCGAAGTGCCAAACGAAAAACAACTTTTTAAAGTGTACCAGCACAGTGAAAGTTATCAAGAACCTTTGTGGGACTAACTTTACGTGGAAATTGAGTATGAGACTTCTGGACAAAAGTAATCAGATCAAATGAGTAATCGCATTCATCATCAAAGATTAAAAAGAAGCACTTACAGAGAAAATGCTCTTTAGGGCGCTCGAAAGAGTAGGTGGGGACTTCTCATGAGCTAGATATTCTGCTTGTACACATAAGTTCTTGTACCTTACTTCCACAATAGGCAATTCTAGACCCACCCTAAAAATGCAAAAGGCCAATTCCATTATGTCATAGCAGATTATATACAAAAAATCCAACCTCAGATTTTACTGAGCATGAAAATAAACATGGAAACGGATACGTTTTTAAAGTTGATGTCGTTGTTAATCTCTATTACATGATGTATGTAGCACGGATACGGATTCGAACATGGAAGGGGACCCCGACACGGACACAGATATGGATAGGGGACATTAATTCTAAAAAACGAGAACACTCAATTTAATTTGTTTTAAATGATAATTTTAGTTATGCAAGCCTACATTGTTACCACTACAAATATGGGAAAAGCAAGGGCAGGTCCAGTTTTTTGGGCTGTGCACGCCAAGCTCCATTAGTTTTCCAAAAATACACCAGAAACTCCACTCATCTCTCTCTCCCCCCCCTCTTATTTTACATTTTAAATTTTGAACCCTCAAATCGTATGAAAGTGCCTAAATCCTAGAGTACCCTATGAAAGTGCCTAAACCTAGGGTACCCTATGAAAATGCCTAAACCACTGAAACCCTATAATAGGAAAGTGTACCCTAAACCTAAACCCTAGGGTATCCTATCAAAATGCCTAAATCCTAGGGTACCCTATAAAAGTGCCTAAACCTAAACCCTAGGGTACCCTATGAAAGTGCTAAATTCTAAATTTTAAATGTACGGTCTAAATTCTAAAATGTGCATTCTAAATGTACGGTCTAAATTCTAAATGTACGGTCTAAATTCTAAATGTACAGTGTAAATTTAGGATACCCTAAACTTTAGGGTATCCTAAGAAAGTGCCTAAAATCCTAGGGTACCCTATGAAAGTGCCTAAACCACTGTAAAACACTATAACAGGAAAATGTACCATAAAATAAACCCAAAAAAAGAGAGTGATTGACCTTAATGGTAATAAATATTTGTTTTATGATCTTAATGGTAATAAACTCTAAAAATATTTAGGTAAAAACTCCTATTGAATTCAGTATCGATAGATTGCATCTGCCTATACACCTACACCTACAAGTATATTTTATATTGCACTTTTGGACCAACTTTTGAAGTTATAAATACTTTACCCCGGATAAACTTCTAATTTTTTTTAATAATTACCCTTCAGTATCCTCATGTGTGTCCCGGTGTTTCCCCCGTGCCCCTGGCATGTCCTTTCACCAAAATAAATACAAACATTTAATAGATCCGCCACGTGGTGTGTCCGTGTCCCCAGTGTCGTATCTCCAACGTGTTTGACATGGATAGGTGTAGGAGCTAAAATTCGACGGTGGATTTCTATTAGGTAATGTATTCTAAGCTAGTACAACTCGCGATGTAGCCTCTTGTGAAATTGTCATTCTTTTGCAAATGGTGGTGTCTAATTACTATTGAATACTGCCCAATTATTTTGGAGCATAGCTCTCGCTTTTATGTTTGGTAGATTCAAGCTTTGAGTTCATAAGTACACCTGTGATTATGTTCCTAAAAGCTTCTTCTACGGGATTGTTTATTTTGGATATTTGAACTATGATTAGTTTTTGCTTTACATATGCCAATAATTAGATTCTTAGGACAAAAACTAGGTTGTTAAACCATTTTTTTTAATCACTTCGGGCATGTGTGCTACTTCGATTGAATTTTCCTGTATAAAATTATACGCTCTTTGCAATTGTTTTACGGATGAACAATTGCAAAGAGCGTATAATTTTATACGGAGGAAGAGAGAGAGAGAGAGAGAGAGAGAGAGAGAGAGAGAGAGAGAGAGAGAGAGAGAGAGAGAGAGAGAGAGAGAGAGAGAGAGAGAGAGGGATGAACGCTGTATTGCATAAGAGTTTATTATGTTAAACTGAGTAAACCCTAATTAGCACTATGACTAAACTACCCTTAAGAACAATATAAAAAAACAGAAACGCAACTAATAGCAACTACTAAATATAGATTCAAAGAATTTAGCAAAATGTTAGAAGTGCGGAGTTAGGTTCAATAACTATCTTCTCATTCAGTTGGAGGCGCATGAGATATGCTTAAAGACACTTACGCTCAAAGGAATGGCCAGAAGGATAAGTTTCCTTAATGACTTGTTGTGGTTAAACACAAACAATTTCATTGTCAAAAGACAATGAAGTCCTCCTGTAAAAGTACTGGTTTCCATTACTTCCATACTATTTCTGTTGATTTTATCATTCGAATTAAAATGGGTAAACTATTTACACAATGGTGAAATATGTCTTTAAATGTACTTTTTCTTCTTAGAGAGAAGAAAGGTACTGCAAGATTTACGCTGTCTAGATAGATAAGCTGTATGATTGTATGCCTTTATGTACTGCTTTTGCCATTACGGAGGGGTGCGATGTTGAAGAAGCTTCACTATATTTGGCTACACTTCAACAAAGACTCAGAGGCTTTAGTATTGATGCTGCCAGGGATGACTGCTTATATCCAAAATGGAAGTCAAGTAAATTGTATGGCAGGCCATCCAGAACAGAGTTGCTTCAAGATCACTATTGGTAAGAAGGGGCATTATTGCTGCTGACCAAGAACTCTGTCCTTTCTGTCATTTGCACCCAGAGACACTACAACACCTGCTTTTGCGCTGCAAATTCTCATGAGTATCTGGACTGGTGGCACTTGCAATGGGTGTGTTCTTTGACAATAATCGAGCTGCTTCAGGGATGGTTGGCTAACAAAAGCAGAAACTTGGAAAAATACTGCTGAGACCCTGTTTCTGTCTATTCTTGTGGTCAATATGGAAAGCTCGCAATGATCTTGTTTTCATCAATGTAGAACCAGTAGGTCATGAAGTTATTGAATTAGTAGACACTAGAGTGGCTAGCTTTACCATTTTGGGGTTTTTCAGATTTCCAGGTGCTTTTTTTTTTGCTCGTCTTTCAACAATTTGTTGGATGATTTTTCTTTTTGCTTTTTGATTGTTCATTTAGTAGATGATTGCTAGGATTCATGTGCCAACATTGTTGGGATGTGCACACGTCTCGCTATGATGCTATATTGTATCCCTCGCGGTACCCGTTATCGATATAAATACTTTCTTTTGGCAATGAGGAAAAATAATGGGAAGAAAAGAATGAAGAAAAGTGGGCTACCTCTCTCTTCTCTCTCTAAGTTTCTGTAACAAGCGCCGGTTGTCATCCTCAATTTTCTTTAACAGGTTGTTGATGAACAAACGCCGTTCTTCAGCTCCTAGCTTTGTGACATCCACCACTGATATGGTCTTCCCCTTGTTTCTGTTCGTGCAATATAAGTTGTTGCGATCCAGTAAGGATGTTCTTAGTTGTTGAAACAAAGGCAATTTCTCAATAGCAGCCCATGCTAATTCTTCTTCTTCATCAGGTTCCCTTCCATCTGAAGTAGTCGTCGTAGTTTGGAAACTTGATGCATGATTCTGCTGAAAGGATGAGCTGATGCTGCTTCTTCCTATCTCCCCCACTTCCATTCCTAGGGATTCTATTTCTACATTTTCTGTTTCCGTTAACTGTTCCATTATGTTTGCTTCGCAGTTTTGTTTATGATTGTGTGACTGTGTTTTATAAATAGACCACTGGACTTGAAATCCCTGCATGCTTTGTTGTCATTGCGTATTTGTTTATTTTGTGTCCGAAAAAGGCACAAGCAGTGAGGAGATTTTCTATATTTCACTGTTACCCTTAGGCTTGGTTTCTCGTTTTTAGTCAAGGACCGTAGTTGTCAAATTGTGAATCGAATCGAGAATCAAAAAGACCCCGTAGCGAATCATGAATCGAATAGAATCGTGATTCGTTCTGATTCGGTCAAGATTTCTAAAATGAATAAAAAAAGCATATTTCAAGTCCTAATCAATAAAAAATAGGAGTATTATTTCAAAAGATAAATTAATGTCCCCGTGATATTGTAGGGACACACCACTTCACCACACCACCCACCACACAAACTACGTGGCACTGCGTGATTGGTGGTTGCAAAGTAGTTTCAAAGTGTTTGTTTTCCCATTGCGTGATTGGTGGTTGCAAAGTAGTTTCAAAGTGCTTGTTTTCCCATTACCAATCATACAGTGTTACGTAGGCTTGTGTGGTTAGTGATGTAGTGGAGTAGTGTTCTAGCATTTTCAAAGCTAAAAGGCAACCACTAGCCTCATATAATAATCAGAAATTGAAATATATCATAATATACCGTGCGTCAGTGCAAAAGGGAAAAATTGTAAGATAGATATACTCTTGTTCTTCGCAATCAAAGAACAGATTATTAAACTATATTACTATGCCGTGAGTGGATCTCCGATCGATTCGAGAATGATGGAGAATCGATCGGAGATGCTTTGGTGCTCCTACTCAAGAAATCAAAGGCTCGTGGACTAGTGGTGAGTTTGTGTGACTCCATTTTTGGGTTCTTTGAAGATAGGTTTCAAACCCGCTATGAAAAACCCCTAAACCAAGTCTTGTTTCGAGTTAAAACCACAATCTAGACTTTCTAAAAGGGTTTTTGATGCTTCGTCTTTCAAACATTTTGAGAAAGAAACCCCAAATTTCTACTATTTTTCGGTTTCAGGTGTGAAAAATTGAATAGACCCACCTGAAACCCAAGTTTTCATACCTAGATTGAATCGTATGATTCGCATTTCGATTCTGCGATTTTGACATGATTCAACCCTATTTGCTTTTTGAGTTTTGTCTTCAATCCAAAATTTTGAGTTTACTACAAAAGGTAGTTTCCCAAAATGCATGCTTTTTGAGTTGTCTTCGATCCAATTTTTTTTCGCGTCTATTAATTTTGCATTAAATTTTTGTGGATTTTTACAAGCTATATCACCTAGACACACCCGAACAGTTTGAGCAACAGTGGTCTGTCGTGGTTGACAAGAGTTTGAGGCTATGTTATGTGTCAACTTACATTTGTACTAATTAGTACTCCCTCTGTTCTTTTTTAATTGTTTGAGTATTTCATTTTAGGTTATCCCTTAATAAGTACTAGCATGAACCCGTGTTATGCACGGCTATTGAAAGGAAAAAATTAAATAAAAAATATTTTAAGAGCGTATTTTGTCACTACAATATTTGTAATTTGAGATAATAGATTAGGTTGATCCTTAAATAATGGGTTTTTTAAAAAACAATTCTAAGTTATCTTATATCAATTAGATTTTACAAACATTTAAAACATAAACGTATTTTGAAATTTAGCACCCAGGAGCTTATCACGAAAACGCCTTGGAATAGTATAATAAATGTAGAATATAACCCGTGCTATATATGCTGCTATGCACAAAAGAAAATGTGAGTAAAATATGAAATTTGAAACTCTTTGATTACCCACTTACAAATCTTGTTATCCTAAAAAGTCAAATTCACTTTTTTTGAACAATTGAATCTTTTCTTTGGATTTAAATTGACAGGTAGAGGTGTATGGTGAATCTTTGAAATTTCAAAGTCCAAATAACAAGATTCAAAAGGATAAAATTTATGATTTAAATATGTCTTGGTCAATTACATATTTTAAAAGGAAAAAAAATCAAAGAATTAGCAAGGCAACATGAAGTAATTAACTTTGTTCTTACCATAAAGTCATACATGATGTTCTCATGATGCCAACATTTGATTTTTTTGCGTTCATAAATTATTCTCTCTTTAAAATCAATATTATATATTGATCCCATGTTCCATCTTGCAAAATTGAGATAGCTTCCTTTAAAAACAACAAATTAAAATTAGTTAATGCATCCAAAACTCCATGAACTGAACATGAAAACCACATTAACAAAAGAGATAATGGAAAATAATAATGCTACCAAATTTCTATCTTAAGATAGATAGATATATAGTAAAAAAACTTTGGTGTGAAATAACAAAAGTAAAGAGACACAAAATACCTAAGCCCTTAGCATATCGACATTTCCTTATGCTAAAATCTACTCTAACCAAATAAATAAAAGCTCAATCAACCAATTACCTAACATGAGAATATGGGAGGCATAGTAATGAATTGCCTTGGAATTATATTATTGCATAAACGAACCAATAACTTGGCCAAAAAAAAAACACGTTTATAACCTATTCAGCATCATAAAACCATTAAATAAATCTTTTGATATTATTCGCTCACAATTTCATTTTTTTTCTCCCAATTTTCTACAAAAGAACCAAATGATAGGAAACCAGATCGGGAAGGATTGAAAATAGGACATCCTAAGCCAAGTCGTGTAGTAACTCTTGTTGATCACATTCATATGTCAGAACAAATTTGTAAAATGATTCATGTAGTTTCACCACCCCAAGAAAAAGAAGAGATCGTACGACTAATTAATTCTTACTTTGTAAATGAAGATTGATACCAAAGATTTGCATAGGTAGTCGTTCTTGAATCTTGATTAACTTTGAAACCTGGGAGGAAAAAAAAATAAATGTAAGAGATCATAACAACGCAATCAAGAAAATGAAAATATCGTATAGTAAATTTATCCTAGGCTTTGAGAGTTGGATGAACCTTATCTATTATCTCAAATTACATATATTGCAGTGACAAAATACGCTCTTAAAATATTTTTTATTTAATTTTTTCCTTTCAATAGCCGTGCATAGCACGGGTTCATGCTAGTCATTAAGTACTACACAACAATGGCGAAAAATAGAAAATACTAGTGTTTTTCCTACTTTGTTTTGTCTTCTTTAAAATTTTGTAGTTTTCTCAAAATTTGGATGAATATGCACAAAAGAAATCATACAACAGTTTTAGCATTTCACCCAAATGTTGGGTTCATTTGCACCTGGAGACAAGAAATTATACAACAGTTTTAGTATTTCACCCAAATAGTAATCAAAAGTGTGTTGTTTCCACTATATAAGAATACCATGCATAGTTTTTTGTAATGTATGTGAGGAAAATGACTTGCGTTAGAATACATAAAAAGTAGTGAAAATACCAAAAATACCGCAGGAGAAATACTACTTATTTTGGAATGGATCTGGAAGTCGTTGGGAACCGACCGGGAATTGTCCCTAATCAAAATGGGTTCAACAGAATCATAATCTCATCAAATCAAATCAAATTAAAGTATAAACAAAATTCTATTTCAGGAAATAATGTATATTAAGTGGCGAAAACTTGGAGATTTGGGTTAATTAATCTGGACCGTCGAATCAACACTTTTTTTTTTTTTTTTTTGAACGGCAAAAAAGAGATTTATTAATCTTTGGAAACAAGTTACAAAGATTAAAGGGAACCGAGGGAGCGGCATCACAACGCCAAGAGACATCCCAACTAGGTTGGCACCCCTCCAAGCGACAATCATATGCCATCTCGGACCAAAAGGGAGATAACACTAAGTTAACCAGAGGTCAACCAAAAAAGTTCAGCTTATACATCCTCAATACATGAGTAGGGTACAAAGGAAATCAGAACAACACTTCAGCGAATAATCACTTCAATAGAAAACACCCACATGATAAGAAGCCGCTCGGTCAGAATATGAGAAAGTTGCATCATCCAATAATTTCAGCACAGCAAAATAGAGCAGGGCAGAATCAAGCTTCAGAAATAGAATCCAAAGGCTTAGCAAATGAAAGCCAATAACAAAGGCCAGTTGTTGAGTAAAAGATGTGGCAGATCGTAGAAGAATCGGTGATTGGATAAAAGACTATGTTGTGAGGGCAACCATTTTTTCTAGCATAAGCCAAGTCAAATGTGATAGCTGGTGCTACATTTGTTTTGTGGGATTAATGTGTTTGGACGATTTTGTTGTGCTGTGGGTGACTGGATTAAGATCCGATCCTAATTGTGCTTGTGAATAATCAAACAAACAATATTCATCTCTTCCACGCAATGCAATTTATACAGGGAATTGATAATTGCACTCCAAAAATTGATGGAGGGGCTCCAAGCTACAGTGGTTTTCCAAAACTACCCTTTTGCAAGTTCTATAATTTACTTTAGTCACTCCAAAAAAAAATTACTCTTCTCCTTTTCCTCCTCTGTTAACGAGGAGTTTTTCATTGCCGAGCGGGCACCATCCTACGTGGTGCCCTAGCGCACATCTCGGCTGTCCAAAACACTTTTTGGACTGCCTGGATTAAGAGAGAGAAAGGACAGAGAAGAGAGAGAGAGAGAGAGAGAGTGGGATAGATCTGGGCCGTATTTTACATTGTTGGCTTGTTGAGCAACTTTGCAATATCTTTTGGATAAAAAAATAAAGTATTTTCGCGCAAAAAAATTTGTTTTATTTTTCACCAAATTAAACTACTAATAGAGATCTTTAATTCGGTGCGAAAAAATTTGAAAAAATGTATACGAAAGTATTTTACATTGTTGGCTTGCTGAGTTGGCTTTGCAATATCTTTCGGATAAAAAAATAAAGTCATTGCGCGCATAATTTTTTTTTTTTTCATTGCTAAAAAAATTGAAAATTTTTGTACGAAATAATTTATATTTTCGTATAAATTTTTTTGAATTGAATTAAAAATCTCTTTGGTAGTTTATTTTGGTGCAAAAGAAAATAAAAAATTATGCGCGGATTTACTTTATTTTTTGATCCGAAGGATAGTACAAAGCCAACTCAATAAACCAACAATGTAAAATACTTTCGTATATAATTTTGTAAATTTTTGCGCATCAAAAGAAAGATCTCTACTAGAATTTTAATTTGGTGCAAACAAAAATAAAAAATTATACGTGGAAATACTTTTTTTTTTATCCAAAGGATATTGCAAAACCAAAAAAAAAAAAAGTAACAATTGCCTTGAGTTAACAATGCCATTAACAGAGTTGGTGGGTTTAATGGAGGGGAAATATGGGCAACATGGCAGCACTAAGGGCGTGGGACAGAGGTGTCAGACATGGTGATTCATTGGACAGAGGATCCGCTGCCAACGGAGAGAGGTTTTGGTTCATAATTTCCGTTAGGAGTGCTTCAAGTAAATGATGAGATAATTTTGGAGTGGAGTGCCTCCAGTAACTTTTATATTTTGAGAAGGGTAGTTTTGTAACTTCATTAAATTTTGGAGTGCTTGCATCAAAAAAGGGAGCCCCAAAATCAGCTCCCTACATAATATGCTCTTTTCTCTTTTTCGGATATATATGTAGTAGTACTTATGCTACTTTTTGGATTTACTAAAGGTAGAATTACTATTTATAGCCCTCAAGGATTTAACTCATTATGACACCTAATTTGTCCAAGTGTCAAGCTAGCATGAGGTGTCATGGTATTTAAGGATGGTGTTGGCATGGCAAAGCTATAAGCTTTACATGGCCAAGCTATAAACATTATGTGGTAACCTATGGGCATAGCTTGGCTGATTTATTTGCATCTGATAGCCACGTTCCTCTTTCTTGTTTTTACTCTAGAATTTGGTAGAAGTCTAGGCATTTTAGTACGCGTACGCCGAAAAAATGTTCCGATTTTTACCTCCGAAAATGAACTAGAAAAAATGTTTATATAAATTTTAACACGCTAGTCTAAACCTTGTTATCAACGATGACCTCAAATATTGCCCAGAAAGGAGTCAACTTCAAGACTTTTTTGTGGCTCTCCCTCAAGTTCAATTCTTTCATTACCGTCATTATTCCTCCTAAGCTTGATCGGTATGCGGTCTCGCACACATCTCCCTCATTAACCTCTGCCTTACGACCCTTTTTAATCTTACCCCATTCTCCTCCGTCCGTGGTCGATCTCTTTCTTTTACTTGCTTGCCCGCCAGTATTTTCATTCTTCGTCTCGGCAGTCTCACTCCTACCTTTACTTCTTGAAGTAGCTACATCAAAAATCAGAAAATAAACCATGAGTAAACAATTTATTCCGATTAACTCAAAACAAACACATTTACAAACGTGGGTGTTTGAAAGAAACTTTGAAGGTGAGTTATTTAGGTGATCATGATTTTGGATTGTCGAGTATATGATGTAATATTTACCTAAAACAGCTTTGGAGAGCTTATTCGTGGTAGGCGTATCGTCATCTACTGCTTCTTTTCCTGGCAGCCTAGTTCGCCTTTTCACCGTTGGCGAAGTACCACCTGTCACATTCCAATCTTCAACATATAAAACAGGGCAAGGAAAGACATAATATACCATATACTTCAACAAGTAGCCCATAAAAACTATAAAGAAGCAACGACTATCAATGCATCTGAGTTAGTATCATGCCGGAGCCCGATTAAACTAATATATTACCTTTACAGGTTTTCATTTTTCCCTTTGGTGCAGGGGCTACATCAGATCTTGGCTTCTCGGCTACTTTCAGTTGTGCGCCAGTTATTTCCCCGGTGTTTTTAGTATCTGTCGTAATGTATAAAAGTCCATCAAATGTTTGTTAAATTGGAAAACACCGTCATTGTTAACCCAATTCTAACTTGGTATAAAATAAAATAAAAAACACATTATACATTCATGCCTTAGAAATTGTAGAATTTGTGGTTGTATGTTTTACCATGTTATACTGGTATATAGTAGTCAAACTAGTCAAATATCCATGCAAACTTTTCCAAATCAGACCACCTCAAATATCAATGCAAACTTTCCCTTAAAAAATATAACCTTTAGATTGTTGAAGCATGGTTCAATAAATGTCCTTTTTTTTCAAATAACTCTACCAACCATTATGTTGTATCATGAAAAAGGTAAATCAATCAACCGTGTCCACTGTTCTACAAAATCAATGGACATGGTTCAATAATACACTATATTTAAGCATTCATTAACCATTAAAATGGTAAATCAGTGTTCCAAGATTTTACATCCTCTTATAACATTTCATTTTAAGAATCAACAGCTAACCTCTGTACATTAGTAAACCATAAAGAATATTACACGGAAAACAGGGAACAAAACCCAACTGTGTCCCACACAGTCCACATTGTACATTTGGATGGGACAACATGCATTTGGACCGATATATAAAAAAGGTTAGTCAAGTGATTCTGGAGCTAGTCACTAGCTAGCATGTTCATACTTTAGAGCACCTGCATCTAAACTAGGTGAGATCATCAAATTCAAAAATGTGCCCTTAAGTTTCACAAAGCATGGTTCATTGAATGACCTTTTCATACATTAACTCTATAAACCATTATGTGGTATCACTGAAAAGATAAATCATTGAACAATGTCATCTATTCGATACAACCATTCTACAAAATCAGTTGACATGGTTCAATGGTATACCATAATTAAGCATTCGAACATTAAAATGGTAACTCAGTAGTATTCCAATATTTCATATCCTCTTGTAGCATACCATTTTAAAAATCAACAGTTAACCTAGGTACATTCATTTATAACCAAGAACGAATATTACATGAAAAAACAGTGAACAAAACCCAACTATGTGGGACAGCAATCACAGCATGCATTTGGACCGATAGTGTTTCCATGGTACAACGATACACCATAACTGAACTTTCAATGACCATAAAGATGCATGGTAGAATAGTATTCCATTTTCTCACATCATCAAAACATTCCATCTTAAAAACTAACAGCTCAACTTGGTACATTACTAAACCAGAATCAATTCAAGGGAAAATTGCTAGAAAGTTCAATGTTAACACACTAACTTTTTACAGCCCAAACAACTAATATTTTTGTGTTGAGCCAACAAACAAACAAAAAAAATTGAAAAATTAAGAGGAAAATCTTCAATGGAACAAGAATAAGATGAACAGAGTAAACTGTAACCTCAGGTTGCAATTAATTGTCTCTTAATTTGGTATGTTATTAAACCATTAAAAATTCCCAAAACTCCCAAAATTTACCTGCAAAACACTACAAAATTCACCTGCAAAACACTACAAAATTCTACGAAATCTACTTCCAAAACACTATAAAAATATTGACATTGTGATTCGAATGACGCTTACAAACATTGGACGATTGTGGAATAGCAACACCAAAAGTTGGAAACGTCTCACATGGTACAATGGTACACCATAACTGAACTTCAATGACCATAAAAATAGTAAAACAGTGTTCCATTTTTTCTCACATCATCAAACACAAACCATCTTAAAAACTAACAGATAACCTTGGTACATTCAAAAACCATAATCAAATCAAGCAGAAATTGATTGAAAGTTCAAAGGTAACACACCAAAAAATGAAGACAAAAATCTTCGATGGATCAAAACAAAGATGAACAAGGAAACCCATAAACTCAGTACAAAATTAATTGTGCCTAACTTTGCGACATTAATAAACCATCATAAAAATTCCCAAAACCCCCCAAATTTACTTCCCAAAAACCCCAAACACTATATCAATCATATCAATCTTAAGATTCCATCGATTTCAAATGGGATTGGCATTCATATGAAGCTAAGAAACATTGGACAATTGTAGAGTGGGGAAAAGAACTTACGAGCCATTGGTCGGAACGGAAAAGTATTAGACTGGTTAGGTTTTCACTCCGGTGAACAAATCGGCAGCCATAGCCACCCCGTAGCCAACCGGTTTCGACTCTTCTTCGTCGCACGTTGCTTGAGTAACGGGATGGTGGTGTCTCCGGTAATATCGGGTGGTGGGATGGGGCGATGTGGGTAGTGGCTAGGGTTCCACTGATTAGTTAGGGACTGGGGATTTTGGGAGGGGACGATTTTGGTAACGGATAGGGATTCACTGGAAAGTTAGGGATTTTGGTTGTGGGGTTTTGTCTCACCGGAAGAGTAGGGATTGGGGTTGGGATTTTTGGGATGGTTTTCAGCGAAAGAGTAGTGGGGATGGTTGGGACGATTTGGGATGGTGTTTGGGATGGAAAACATTCCATAACCGTCTAACACACAATAAGGGGAAAAGTCATCCAAACTGCCAGAATTTAGTCCTTTGTGAGACAATTAGATTTTTCAACGGTTTTGTGGGAGGATTTCTGGGACTATTAATTTTTTTCAAAACTATTAATAAAGTATAGGAAATTCAAAAGGACAAAACATTACATAAGGGCTTTCTGGGTATTTTTTAAATTTCGAGATGGGATCATAACTATTCAAAACCATTGGGATGGAATCATAACGTTTTTTTTTGTATGGGACCTCTAATTAACTCCCCCAAATAAGAATAGTTTGGTATTTGAGGGATGAGAGGCATTCCCCAATTTTAAAAAGAGAGAATGAAAATTTGAAAGGTGACTTCAAACTATTTGGTGTTTAAGAGATCTGCTGGAACTCATATTTCATGCATGATCCTTCAAATTTTATGAAATTTTATGTTCGAGGAATCTGTTGAGATGCTCTTAGTAATTGGCTTTATTGCGTTATAATTTTACTGTAAATCTTATAATTGACCATTTTGTTACTAGTAAAAATGGGATTTGAATGTTAGTGCTCTATTCAATTAAAAAATTGAAATCACAGTACTTCAATTTTTTAAAATTCTTTTTGGTATTAGTTCTTCATATATTTTTTCTATTTATAACGAGTATATATTTGCACCAAACAGGAAAATACAAAATGTAATATTAAAGATATTCGTCCACACAAAATACTATCCAATACATGTTGCGCCCTTCTTTTCCTGTATAATGTCTACATCACACACTCATTCGACCTTTTTCTTGCTCTCTCTCCTCCCTCACCGACTCATTTTTATCAGTTATATTTTTCGAGCAAGTCAGTCAGGTTGTAAGTTATATTTATGTCCAGGTCTTTAGGTTAACGGTGCAAGTCTAAGCTTGCTCCAGGGTAGTGAAATTCCTAGCTCCGTCCTGGGTGGACCGAAGAAGTGAGGCAAAGTTGAGTTCTTTTTATTGATAAAGTTCTTCCATGTAGTACAAGCCAATTAGGATTAGAGTCAGAAGCAGGGGTGAGCCCAACAAGTCACTAAGCTTGGCCAACCCCCAGGCTGGGGCAACCAAAAAAAAATTAAGTGGATTAGATATGATTTTAATTAAAAAAGAGTTAATTTATTTAGTATGACGACTCTATTGAAGAATTTGCTTTAAAAAATGCAATGAGAAGTTTTCTTTAAATTGAATCGTGCTTAAAGCACATAATTGGAGCTACATTTTATTGTGAATTTTTTTTATGTTGTTCAAGCTAAAAGTACAATGTAACTTTTTTCCCGACTTGTATGTCATTTTATTTGTTTTGATTGAGATTGGGCTTGGGTAACCCAAATGTCAAGGCCGGCCCTAAGTTCTAAAATTGTGCTATAATTAAGTATCATCTTGGTGCAAGTCAATTAGGTTAAAACTCTAGTTCAAAAAAAAAAAAAAAGGGTTAAAACTTAAAAGTGGTTTTCAATTATGTTTAAGATGCAAGTTACTTTTGAAAGTCCAATTAAATTTTGTTACAAGTGACCTAAAAAATGTCTTATAAAAGTGTTTTTTTTTTAAATTTGGAAGTCAATCAGGCTTCAAGTCTCGATTGTGAGTTGCCTAAAGTATTATCATCAAGAATCGTCTTCGACAGCACTAGGCCCATATGATCCAAATGCAACATTAAGAGAAATGGGTTACGGCCTCAGATCCGAACCCTACAGAAATAAACTTAAGCCCAGATTATTTAGCCCATTAGAAAGCATAGATACTGAAAGGGTCCAACATAAAATGAACCGACTGAAAAAGATGGCGTTTCTCTCTCTACTCTCTACCGTCTTTCCTCCGACTTCGGTAATTGATTTGCACTAATTGTTGTACGTCAACTTAGCATCAGTTTGATTCTGATAGCTAAATGTGTTTTTATTACTCCATTTTCTTGTATAATGCAGGTTTTAGGCACCATGTTCCGCGCACCCGACTGATTTCGGCCAACTTACGCGCACCCGACTGATTTCGGCCAACTTACGCGCACCCGACTGATTTCAGGCCGTGAATGTACTAACTCATAATCCATTGGCCCAAGGTTTGGGCCTCCTCGGGATTAGAACAAGCATACAACCAACTGGGGCCGCAGGCAGGTAGGTTCGACCGCTGTCTGAAAATTGACAGCGTACTTTTTCCAGTTCTTACTCGCATTACAATTTTCTGAATTCATGTTCTTTTTCTTGCTATAGTTTAAGGCAGTTGAGTCACTCATTTTTGCTTTTTGAGTCATTTTTTTCTTCCATTATCTGGGTTAGCTTACGCACACCTCCATCAAATCGATCAAACCTTAAGCTCAATCCGACCACCCATTCCAGGAAACAAGAAGTAAAAGAAGGCTCTATGGATACCACGTGGTTAATGATTGATGATTGTTATTGCTGCTATTTTATGTAAATCAGATTTATTGTAATATAATTGTGGTGCTCTTAATTTTTAATTCTATTTGTATTGGCGGCGCCAATAGTTGTGGGCCACAGAATTGTAGTATAATGCAACTGGTTAATATGTATTTTTGTTGCACATTAGATCAGCTCTGAATATGTTTTGTAAATTTAATGATTCGCCTTTTAACTTCTTAAATTCGACTATTTTAGAAAAGTTCTAAGAATGTGGTTTTTATAGAGGCCTGGGGTGATTAGAATCACTGGCCGAACTTACTGGAAGCCCATTTAAAGTCCAAACAAAGCTCCCCACGCACCGGTCGAATTGACAGCAACTGTGAGGTTTCAAAACATATGAGAACAGGGAGCAAACCCCTAGCCATAAGTCCCAGGTCTTGGTCCACCAGGCCAACCCCTTGATGTATTGTTCCTTTTTGTTAGTCCAGAGAAGTGAGAAGTGTAATCTCCCTCACCAGTTACTCTTCTTGGCTTTGCAAGATTCACAGTTCTCGGTCTTCCCCAGGCCAATAAATTACATGTTTCACACCCATGAGGGGGGGTTTTTCATCGATTGCCTCATTGCCAGGAGAAATTTGCGTCAATCTACATAGACAGAATCAGGTAAATAACCACGTAATCCCCATTGTTGCTAATTGTAGTTTTTATAGAATACAATTACATAAAGCTTGAATATGCTTGCAAGATGGCAGAGAGAGAAACTTACAATTGTGGTCTGTATTTTCAGTAGAATTTCCTGGTTTTCAGTAGAATTTCCTGATTGTCTTACTCGTATCGTATGTGTCTACGTGTTTTTAATTGGTGCATATGGTACCAAAAATCCATGAATACTGAAGTGTTCATAAAAGAATTCACGATCCATGAGTTGGGAAAGATGGGTGTGCAACTGTCAGGAAACTAAGATTATCAATGGGGTCAAACAAGTGGACACGGCGAGTTGCAAAGATGGGTAGTATTGACTAATGGGCACAATCATGTCCAGAAAAAGATCAGTGACGACAGTATTGAGTGTGCGCGCAACGAATTTGGATGATAGAAAGAAGTAAAAAATCGCAAGGTCTAAGTGAATTCATGGAGTTCATATTGAGTTGAAATGGCAGAGCATGTTTTTTGTGGGTAGCCCATGGTAACTGTAAGGGAACACTATAAGTTGACTAAAGTTAGTAGGCTAGTAAGTGGTAGCAGTGACTTCATCCTGAATATAAGGGGTTAGGGTTATTTTCATGTATATGTTCGGTGGATAGCCATCTAAGTATTTTGAGATCAAACTGAGTATTCCGAAGCTGACAATCCTATTCAAGTCTTGAACTGAGTGAATTGGTGAACAAGGAAGAACTAATGCCAATCAAATGAAATGACCCTTGCTTGCTGCCTGTTGAAGCTGAATAGGACAATTCAAATCAACTTAAAAACCTCATATAGCAGCCACATAAAATGAAGAGCTACCACAACCATAGTCACACACACCCTTTGCATTACAATCTTACCTGGTCCTTTTCTGTGGCTGTATGTGCATATCAAATAGAAAAGGTGACATGTATTTTTTTCTAAATGATGACTGATGACCTTACCTGAGTACCTCCATGAACTTTAGCTTCTCTTTCCCTGGTATCCAAAGGCCAAATTCTTCTGTTTGGAAATCAAGCACTGACAGAAGAATGTCGCTTTCACTCTCTGCAGTCCACTGGTTGTTTCAACCAGTTTTGATGGTGGAATGAAATCGATAACAGAAAAGTAAGATCTTTGTCTCCGTGCTTACTAAGTGGAGAAAAGGAATTGATGCTTGGCAATGGCTGTTAAAATACTAAAAGGCCTAGATTCAGGAAGGAAACTCAAAGGAAAAAAGCTCAGCCGGGCTGAGATGATGTCTACGGCGAACACTTATGTACTTCCTCCATGTTTACAGGGATTTCCACATTTTCTTACCCTTTTCTCTTTTTCTAAATGAACTTTGCATCCACAAAAACATGCAATTGTTATAGGTAAGCTAGAATTTTATAGCCCACACAAAAACATGCAATTTTCCGTACATATCCCAATCTTAGGACAAGAGGATATCAAGTTTGTTGGATGAAGCTCGTATTACAAGGACTTTGGGATTTGCTGCTGAGATTGGGATATGTACGGAAAATTGCATGTTTTTGTGGCACGGGCAATCTAACATCATAGTATGTATCAATTTATACTAATAAATGTATCAATTTGGTCACTCTAACATCATAGTATGTAACTAGGGATTGCCCGTGCCTAAAGGCACGAAGCAACGCATTTTGAACACAATTTAAATGAATTACCACTTTCTATTGTTGACCACCCCACCAATCAAGCTGACTTCTCCTAAAAGTAGTGTTTTCAAATAAGTTTTTAAACAGATTTCATCTAATCAACTATATTAAATCTCAGATTAAAAAAAACTACATTAAATCTTTATGGCACACATCAATTCAATGCACCAAAAAAGTATGTCGAAAAATAGCATATTTGTTGTATACTTTAGAAATACCTAAAGCATAAATAAATCTCACATGAAAATATTAACAGCTAAAAAAACAAAAAATGAATACCGAAAAGGAAGTGTAAAGAGAATATCTTCCTCATAAACTTTTGCGTTGTGATGCTCTTTCATCAAACTCTATTCTGTAAAACTTTTACAATTAATAAACTTCTTCAGATATGTTCTTCCCGGTCTTTTTATTTGTCACTTTTGACCATGAATGTTTGAATTTTCTCATCATCAATTTTCGAAATGTCTTCAATTGTGTTCATCACTCTTGAACACCTACTTCGTCCAAAGAGAAAAATTAAGAATATGAACAGCAATATAAAACATATAAAAATAATTAAATGAGAAAGAATTTCCTCTTGCAAAATAAAATGGTCACGAAATAAGTTACCTTAACCATAGAAAATATTAACAGCTAAAATACGAGCTTCATCCAACAAACTTGATATCCTGCTTTGTGTCTTTAGGCACGGGCAAACCCTAGGATTTTAGGCACTTTCATAGGGTACCCTAGTCGTAGGGTACCCTAGAGTTTAGGTTTAGGGTGCACTTTCCTATTATAGGGTTTAGTGGTTTAGGCACTTTCATAGGGTACCCGAGGATTTTAGGCACTTTCATAGATTTAGGCATTTTTATACGGGTTGGGGAGTTGATGAGAATTTTTCAGAGTTGGGCTTGACCTGATGGTAATTATGGGATCCAAGGGTGACCTGATGGTAAATGTCTCTTCTTTTTTTTTCGCCGTCATCTTGTACTCAAACTCCTCAACAGAATTGAATCGCCAAACACAAGTTGCGACTTGTGTTAGAGATCACCTATGCTTTTTTAGAGTGATGCTATTCTTCTTACAGGGTGTCTTGTCAATCATAGACCTTCTAGTTATATACTTCTATGGTTATAGGCTATTATATTTTGCATAGTGTCTTGTTCCCTGGTCGTCCACGATATTCTCTACCTCCTCAGGTGTTTGTGCAATGTTCATGTTTTTTATCCTTGTCAAGATAAACTTGATCCCCAGTCCAATTGGTGCACATCATACTGAGGAAATATAGTATTGATGGTTTATGTAAATGACATTGTCATTACAGGTGAAGATCATAAAGCTATAGATGTTGAAAGGCTTTCTACAGCTTCAGTTTCATACCAAGGACTTTGGAAAAATTGTGATACTTTTTGGGTATCTGTCTGTTAGATACTCTAGAGGAACATGGTTTTTATGTGATTAGGCATGTTGAAACTCTCATGGATCCCAATGTCAAACTTTGTGTCAATCGGGGGAGTTCTTCTCTAATCCTGATTAGTATCGTTGCTTGGTTGGTAAGTTGAACTATCTTGCCATTACACTATCTTGTTTTTAGTCAGTTTGGTGAGTCAATTTATGTCTACTTCTCATCTTCCATATTGGGAAGTTGTTCGTAGTATGTTAAGTACCTCAAAGACTCATTCAGAACGTGGTCTATTTTGTCAAGCTAGTGGAAATTTGCATGTTAAGGCTTTTCAATTGGGCAGGAGGACCAAGTGACAGGAGATCCACTAGAGGATATGTGGCTTGCTTGGTAGAAATCTTGCTAATTGGAAAAGTAAGAATCAGACAGTGGTTGCATGGTCCAATGCAGAAGCAGAGTATAGAGTCATGGCTCACACTTAATGTAAGATCGTATGGGTACACTATTTTCTTGCGGAGATCGATTTTGCAGTTGCCTATGAATCTGTAATGTCATAATCAAGCAGCAATTCACATTGTATTTAATCCAGTATTTCATGAGAGAACTAAGCATAGTGAAGTTGACTATCATCTTGTGTGGGAAAAGTTAGTAGGTGGTGTGATTGCTACTCCCTCTGTGTCTATAGGCGCCCAGTTGCCGGACATGTTTACTAAGTTGTTATTCAAACCATGGTTGGAGTTACTATGTAAGAAGCTGAGCTTAGTGATCTTTATTCTCCAGCTTGAGGGGAGCGTTAGCAGAATATATGCTTTAAGTATAGAGAGTGTGGGTATTTTAGACCTTTGCACCTATATACAAATCAATGACGTGTTAGGGTTAATTAACACCCTAAGCACTTTCTCTCAAACAACGAAGTATATTGCCTTCAAGTATGTTGCCTTCAATGGAATAAGCTTAGTTTGCATGCTCATAGATCTTCTAAGATGCTTATGGATGACTCGGGAGAAATTCCAAAAGACTTTTTGGAGTAATGAGAGTTCCTCTGAGGGTGTTTTTATTGTCTTCTCTCTCTCTCTCTCTCTCTCTCTCTCTCTCTCTCTTCTCTCGAATTGTACGTCGATATTGCTGTCATGCAAGCATCTGACATGACAAAGTTCCTTGCATTATTTTCCAGCAAAGACGCACATTCCTTGATAGTCTCCTTGAGACTACTACCGGAATACATCTTTTATGGTGCAGCTCTTGGGCAAAAGAAAATTCAGGATTATCTTGACATAATATACCTGTATGCCATACGAACTAGACTTCCCACGAGCAATGTTCATCACAACTTCAATGGGTACCGACTACTGAGTGTTTTACCTCCTCTGAAAGTTCAGTTTTGCTATAGCATAGGCAAAACCAGTAACAAAGATGAGTGGGCAAGCAACAAGACTACTACCGGAATACATCTCTTATGGTGCAGCTCTTGGGCAAAAGAAAATTCAGGATTATCTTGACATAATATACCTGTATGCCATACAAACTAGACTTCCCACGAGCAATGTTCATCACAACTTCAATGGGTACCGACTACTGAGTGTTTTACCTCCTCTGAAAGTTCAGTTTTGCTATAGCATAGGCAAAACCAGTAGCAAAGACGAGTGGGCAAGCAACAAGAACTGATGCTACAACACCTAACAGATGATGATGATACCCATAATAACTTTTTAAGAAGGCATTGATTGCCTTTTGTTCCCCAAATACAATTATTTCCTTCTCAATGTCTCCATATTGTGAAGTAACAAAGCCTTGTAGAGACCAGGCTGCTGGGCATATCCAGTAAAACCAAATCCACCACTTTGGTATATTCTGCAAGACAAAGGAAATAAAATTACATCAGTTAGACCAGTGCAATAATCTGTTCCTATTTGCTTCAAAGTTAAACTGTTCAAGATGACCTTACTTTCTCACTCTCACCTGAAATGCATAATCATTTAAATGATGCAGATTGTTTAAAAGCGATGAATGCCAACTATGATGAGGATCAAATGATCAAGTGAGTCAGATGTCTTACCGGTTGAGGTATGAGGAACCCAGAGAACAAATTCATAATATTGTAACAGAAGCTGGCCAATATAGATGCAACTTGGATATTCGGTGTCAATGCAACAAGCAACATGCCAAGGTAAGTGAAGTACAGCATCGTACAAAACATTGTGTACGTATACCAAAACACCTTGTTGATTGACCAGTAGAAACCTATGGCTGGGTATGTGATTATGGTGAATATAACTGCTTGAAGGAACACATATGGAATCTCAATCGTCACCTGAAATGTAAGACAGAAAAAATTATAGTGACCTTTGTATTTTGTATTTTGATCTTGTGTTTTGATCATACATATGCCTATGAATATTTTTGAACCTGTGCAAAAGCATATGCCCAAGAGGAGTACATTCCAGCAAATCTCTCCCTGTACACAACTGATCGTTCTGTAGCTATAAATGGTATAACAGATGAACAATTTCCTATTCCGAATATTTGTATGAGAAGGTATATTGATCCTGTAATGCTGAACAAATCCTGTTCACCATTTCTTGAGAAAAAAAGTATCATGTTAGCACTAAACATAGTGAGATAAAATAAATTCAACGGTTAATCCAATTCATAAACTACTTAAATAGTTTTGTGAAACCAATATTGAATGCTATATATTATTAGCGCGTAAAAAAAAATTGCTATATATCACTACCTATTTGTTTTCTTGGTCAAAATGCAATAGATTTATTTGTTGTGTGAGATTGTGAGGTCATTTTTCCCCCTTGGATCACACAATGACAATCAGTGGCTGGTTTGGTTTTATCATCCAACATAAACAATTTTGTACTATTTTATTTCAAGTAAAGTCACAACCAACCGATCAGCACGGTAAAGGTATAGATGTTACTAGTTTTGGTCATTTGAAGTTGGATTTAGTTTATTTCGCACTTTAGCACAATACCTTTGTATTGCTTGAGGATAGGCCATTCAAACTCTATAATCCAATTGCTCAGGAATTGAGCATTGATGGTAATCTATGTAGCACGGACACTTCCAGAGGTCGCCGTGTTCCCTTATGGGACACGGGGACACTCGGGAGACACTTGGGGACACGTATTGGACATGCCACGTGGCGTGTCCCTTAAATTAAATTATTTTTTGGAGGGGGACACTCGAGGGACACGGCATGGACACGCATGTACCATATCTACACTCTCTCTCTCTCTCTCTGGCTCGCACGATCCCATATCTACACTCTTGGACTCACACGATCTCATTCACTCTATCTCGATGTATAGATGATGCAGTAGCTATGGAAGAAGACTATCTTAGGCATTTTAAGCCTAGGGTGGCAAAATTGTAACTATGCAACTGTGGAATTTTGCGTCGGGCCCACTTGCGTCCAACCCGAAACGACCCAACGATCAAGACCCATCGCCTTCGCCATGGTGTACATTGTTTTTCGGGCTTTTGTCACTGTTTAGGGCTGCAAATGGCCAAATTTGCCGTTTGAGGAAAGATTTGAATTGTCAATTACTTGGGCAAGGAAAATCCAAATTAAGCTGCGATTTTGGGAAACATCTTAGAATTTTCTCTAGTTTCTATTTTACTATTATTTTCAAATTTTCCGTTTTTGGTAATTTTTCGTTAATTATTGATTCGGCTTCCTTCCAAAAAAAATCGGGCCGAACTTCTAACAGCCCGCCCGCTTCCATAGAACCTAATTAGTGAATCTCTGAGAGATATTTATAGAATTAATATATTTTTCTTCTATTTCTCTTTCCCATCTAGTTATTTTCTTTAGCTATTCACTGGAGCAATTAGGATTTGGAAGTCGATCCGGGGCAAATCAATTAGGGTTTCAGTTTTCCCTATTTAATAGGTTGTAAGCCTTGAGGACACGGCAGTGATTGTTTATTAGTGAATGAAAAAAGAGTCTAGAGAGTGTTTTCTCTAAACTATCCAGTTTGTGTTCGATTGTTGCACATCTTTTTTGTAGTTCATAAGGCGCCCTGCAATGTATATATCTCTGTAGTTGTGCGTGTATATCTTGCATGTATATATGTGCGTATATACCACCACATAACAATGTAAATATCTTCAAAATCAAAAGAAAAGTGTACATATTTTTTTTGAAGTGTTACTCCATACATATATAATATATTTATATGTATAATTATTTATTTATTTTTTCCGTGTCCCCTACAGTGTCCGTGTCCATTTTTTTAGAATTCCCGTGTCGGTGTCCGTGCTACATAGATGGTAACCTAGTTAGGACATTGTGGTGTGCAATATGATTTTTTGCATGCGTAGGCAGTAGGTAACCTAGTTGGTATTGTTGAAATGTCAGCAAGAAATAAACATGACTTTAATTTGATGTGGTTGTACTAAGCTTTTCATGTATAGTTTTGGTTGACATAGACATGCAAAACCAAAAATTGCTTTCGCGGAGCTTCCTGAGATGCCGTAATGAACTCAACTAAGTTAAATGAAAAATCATGTCTTACATTTCCTTTCCTTTGCGCCAAAGAAGTGCTCCCAAAAACAAAGATGCCATGGTAACAAACGCCAAGCGCACAAAGTTGTACTTAGGACTCCTCCAATATGACAGGTGTTGTTTCCAGAGACATGCTTTGAATTGTTCCCATGCGTTCTGTGGAAAGCTTGTAGAAAAATATAGATCTGTTGAACCTTCTGCTGGTACACTAAACTTTCTAACGAGTTCTTTGGTTTCCCTACATAGAATGAAGCAGTAACCTGAGTACTATTTTGTAATTTAACTAACTGGATATTATTGCATCAGAAAAGCACCAGTGCAATGCATACCGATATAGATTAGACTCTTCGTAGAGACGGGCAAAGTCTAAACCAAGTTGAGCTTCTACGGATGGGCTTGTAACCTCTAACATCCACGTTGCAGGGTTGTAATTTTCATGAATTTTGGGCACTCCAGAAATACCCTGCCAAGAAGCAATGTAGTTGTTTGACTAGCATAATGCTTCGGTTGTGGTTAAATAGCAGTAATGGAACACTAACACCTGTTTTTTCCCACTATTATTTTTCTTAAGGAAGAAATCAGGGATACTGCACTCTTGCTTGGTTTTGCATACCTCAAAATACTCAATCAATTTATTTGAATGCTTTCCCAACTCCCCACAGTATATTATTTGTCCACCTCTTTTCATTAGCATTATCTGCAAGAAACATCAAATGTTTACCTGTACCAGCAATTTCATGAATATACTTAGAAAGAGGTCTAAAGAATTGAAGGGTTTAGTACTTTCAATCAGCTTAGGATTTCTGAAAATTAGTAGTCTACTATGTACTAAAAGAGGTAGTCAATGTTTCTCCTACGCATAAAAGACCGTTATGCCCTTTTTTCTCATTAAATACTGTAAAGTCTGTGGACGGTGTGGCCGTGTGGGATCCGCATTGCCAAACTTACAGCTAATAGTAAATTTAGCATCACAATATTCGGACCCACCATATTTTTAGTCAAGCCTTTGGCACCCTCAAAATTAATCTTAAGGTATGATATTGAAGTTTGTATAACAATGCTAGGACCCACAAAATTTAATTTGGTGGTCAAGGTGAAAAAATAGATGGAGGAAGCAATTGACATTTTAGTATAGTAGTATTGGCCTATTGGGACCTCCGATATTTAATTCGATGGCCATATGGAAAAATAGATGATGGAAATGACCGACATAGACAATTGATTAGTTTAAAAGAAATTAAAATGTGTCCGGTCTTGTGGGACTCAACGTTATGCAATACGAGAAATGTGATAAAAACAATTTAGCACAAACATATAAAAATTTGAGCCAAAATTTTTATAGTATGTGGTAACCACCTGATCGGTATTAAGCCACGCTAGTTGATGTAAAAGACCCATCTAATCAAATTGATCAGGTGAACCAGAATTTGTGATCCCATGTTTTTAAAAAATAGTACTTTTCAATTTCGATACGAGGAAATTTTGCATTTAAGCATCACCCGGTTTTTGTGAAACAAAAGTTAGCGAAGAAACGTTTTCCCACATTGACGGCCCAAAGATATTTGGTTTTGATGGGATAAGTTATGTTACTTTTGTGTTGTTCATTGTAGACCTTAGCTAAAGTAATTTGTTCGTGCGAATTGATGCAGTCCATAAAGGGAGCAAGAACGAACAAGATTGAGGAAGCATTCACAAATGGAAATTATTTAGTTTCAACTTTTATGCCAAACTCGCCTGAGGCAATTGGATTAATTTGTACGGATGCCTCTAGTTCTATTAGAGTCTTGTTTATGCTTATTATAGGTTAAGTATGCTGCCGGTCATATTTATAGTTCAGGGGTATTGTCGTAATTTCATAATTTCTGGACATGGGCCGTAGAGGTTGTCCATGGGTCATCTTGTGGGTCAAGTTATTTGTTTCGTACTTTCATTATGTCTGATCTAGGTTTAGATTGACTTTACAAGTTAAAAGTTTAGTAGTTTCCACATTAAAATTAGGAAGTCTCTAGTCTATATATATAAGGATGTTATGCCTCAATAATAATGGAGTTGAGTTTTCAGAAAATTTTCTTTTGAGTTGTGTGATACAATTCTAACCCTAGGGGCAATGCCTTTGGGAATCTAGGCGTGATGCCTAATTCTAGGAGTGATTCCTGGACCTATCTTCTTGTACACTTCTCTTTTATTTTTGTTTTCTTTTTTACTTTCAGCCCTGTTACAATCGAATTACAGTTTACAGGCCAGAACAGCCTTGTTTTAGTCATATTTCTCTTATTTAGCAAAGCCCTAACCCTAAAATCCTTCTAGTAGCTACTAAGACCCTAAGATTCCGATGCTTGTCCTGCATCACAAATGGCGTGTAGGCCAAATGGCATTAGCGCATATCATAGGAAAGGCTGGAAGTTCAAAACTTAGTCCCTCTATGAACATTGCTCTTCTCTTGTACCCTCCAAATGGAAATATGTTCGTATATGATAAAAATGTAGGTGGCATGTTAAGAACTCTTGAGGTGTCGATGCATTAAAGTGATTGTTGTGTTCGAGTGCATTAGTATGGTTGCTCTATTAGGATTGAGTAAAAGTTATTGTGTTGGTGTATACTGTTAAGTACCTCATCAAATGCCTCAAATATGTCAATGCTTGGCTGGTGAATGGTGCATACCACTGTCCTCCTTGTATCGACAATGTTTTTTACTACCCTCATGATGATAGCAGTTGCTCTGGCATCTAGACCAGTAGTAGGTTCATCCATGAATAATATGGATGGATTAGAAACAAGCTCTACAGCTATGGTTAACCTCTTCCGCTGCTCATTTGAAATGCCACTTACTCCAGGAAAGCCAACTAAAGCATCTTTAATGCCTTCTAGTTCCATCATTTGCAAAACCTCTGCAACAAATTCCTGTTTCATAGACAAGTATTCCAGTGTATAATAAATATTTTGATACAGCGAAACAGTTGGTTCTATTACCATGATGCTTTTTTCAAAAGATTTTAGTTGCAACTCTGGAAAGTCATCTTACTGATTTGGTAGTGTGATCAATTTCTGGGGGCAAGCGTAACCAAGCTGAGTATGTCAATGACTCCTGTATAGATAATTGTGGCGAATGTATGTCACTTTGCTCGCAGTAACCAAGTATCCTGGCATAGGTATCTTGGAATTTTGGGTAACCTCCAATTCTAATGTCACCTTCTATAATACCACCAGTTTTCCTTCCAGAAAGGACATCCATGAGTGTTGTTTTACCAGCTCCACTAACTCCCATTAAAGCTGTAAGAACTCCAGCCCTAAATGTTCCAGTGATATCTTTAAGGAGTTGTAGCTGTTCAGTTTCAGAACCTTGCGCTCTAATTTTCTAGAAGATGATTGGAGGCAGTTGGTCAGTTGAATTCATCACATTGCTGTAGAAATTAAGTATGACTTGGATATTGCAGTTACCTTAGGAGCATCGACAAAATAGTTCACATTTTTGAATGTCATTGTCATCGGCTCAAATGGCAATACCACTCCTGAGGAATTGATCAATTCTTTATTATGTTTCAGCGCAGCAATGATTAGAACTCGTTGACTATAGTGGTACACCCTTCACTTTCAGCAAGCAGCAGGTGAGGAAAAGATTAGTGTGTGCAGCTTGATGGGTCTATTGTTACCTCTTTCTTTTGCTTTTTCAGGAGTGTTGGAAGAATCAAAATGAGGCTGCCCTTTTGAGGGCTTTTTGTGAGAAATGATAGTCCGAGATTTTCCTGGGGCTGAACAATTAAAATTCTCAACACATGCAGGTTAGTATCAAAAGAATTGAATTTATCTTCTTTCATATTCTTGTAGTATATGTGTGGCAAGGAGAAACTTACCCGTTGAATAGCTCAATGCAAATGTGAAACCAATATTAAAGACTAACCAAAATCCAATCAATGAACCTACTGATATCCAATAAAAGAAGTCACTATAGTTCAGGCCATGCTCTGCTAGAACTACCTGTCCTATTGTAGCATTTGAAGGTGATTCCTGTTAAAAAGGAGAATGATGATGAGCATCGCAGTCTCATGGAAAGGAACTTTTTTGGGGTTTATTTTTACCAACTTAGTTATATTTTAGTCTCACCTTTTGCCACCTTGGTGCCAAGAATTCATTTACAGAAGCACCTATTTCAGCATAAGCTAATGGACAGACCCAAAATCCCCATTTCAACCAAGTAGGCAAAGATGCTGCAATAAGGACGTGCTAACCAAGTTAGCTCAAGTGTCCATTGATTCCTAGAGACAAATTTAGTTAAAGGCGTAATTGAATGGGCTTACATTGTGGAATTATGAATCCTGCAAGATAAAACATTACTTCTAAGGAGAAGAGAGCACAAGATGCAGCAAGAGATGGATTCCGGAAGACAGAAGCAACCAAGCGGAACCATGATATTGATACTTGATGTAGAAGGAAAAGAATTATCAGTTGGCGGAAGAACCTGTGCAGTCATATATGACATCAATTCAATGAAGAGGAAATACTAATATACTATAGTTTACGCAGCTTCAGAGTTGTCCTAGAAAAGCGCACCTTTCTGGTTCAGGACTGTAACCAATGACATAATAGGTAAGAGTCGTCCAAAGAAAAGCATCCACAAGTGAAAAGGGGATTTTTAGAATGGCTGCTGGAATGGAATATGCCCATGCAGGATAAAAGTATACATCTCTTTGCTTATAGAAGACAGCAAGTCTGGAAATCGTCATCGTCAATTCTGGAAGTCCATTGGTCGTAAATCTGATGACTGTATAAAACAGGGAACCCAAAAGGAAATTTGCTTGGACCCCATCGATTTTCATCCTTGTATTTGAAAAAACTGACATTGCTACTAGGGCTATGACTACAAGCTGCATGAACAACACATTCAGATCGGAGCATTGTTTAGTACTCAGTCATCAACAGCACAAACTTTGTGAAACATGGACAAACTTTCCCTTACCTGCAAAGATTTGGCTACATGCACAAATGAGTTGCGCCTCATAAGAAGCCACTCTCTTGCCATGCATGCTTTGAATAGTTCCCATTTCCTCAAAGAATATATGTTGAATGACAAAGAGTTCTTGGAGAAGTCAGATCTACTAAATTCCAGAGAGAGTTCTTTATCTAGCTTCTGTGCAACATGAAATTTCTTGAATGTAGTTCCAAAATCTTCAACAGAGACGTAATTGTAAGCTTGGTTCGTATGATACCAATACTGTCCTTGATCCTTTCTGGAAACTACCTGCACAGATGTAGAAATTCGTGGTGACATCATAGCACATCAACTACTATGACATATAAATAGGTATATACATACTTCTTGAAGGAAATCTGCTATGCCTTTTCTCGATGGGCACCTGAAACCACAATGCTCAAAGAACTCTACAATATTATCACGAGGTCCTTGGTATACAATCTTTCCTTCTGCCATCAATATGATGTCATCAAAGAGGTCAAATATCTCAGGCGCTGGTTGAAGAAGAGAGAGCATAGTGGTGGATCCCGTGATGTGCGTCCACTGCTGAAGACAAGTAACAACCTGACGAGTTGATGAACTGTCTAATCCAGTTGATATCTCATCCATGAGGAGTACTTTTGCCGGGCCAATAATCATTTCTCCTGGCAGATGGATACATGTAAGTTAAATCACTGTTATGAAATAGGAGATCGGATCTTTGTATCATTGGAGTTTGGAGCACTATCTGTAGGAGGAATGAGGAATCTTTTCAATCACTTGTTGCATTGCCCTTTGGCTTTGTCACTACAGGACCAGCCTAGGCATAGACCCGCTAGGGCTCTGCCTAGGACCCCCAAATAGTTTGTGTACTACATATTGTACATCTCCGCAGATGTAATCTAGTCGTTGGTGGTTTAGCGGTAGGAAGTGTTGGACTATTGCTCGGTTTTCCTTCTACCCTTTCTTAGATATTCCCTTAGTGAACTTCTTGTTTCCTTTGGTTCTCTCGTGCATTATCTCTCTCTGTTGTCAGAATTATTTTCCCCGTTGCTGGTAAAATAAGAAAAAAAGAAAAGAAAAGGAAGTGCCTTTACCCAACCTGTTGTTAACCTTCTCTTTTGTCCACCTGATATTCCTGTTCTCATTGCATCACCCACAATTATATCAGCACAAATATCCAAGCCGAGGATCTGAATTACCACCATATAGTAGAAGCATTAAACAAGGATTATAAAGTGGTTAGTAATTCTTCATTTCTTTATGAAGAGAATTACCTTCGAAATATAGTCAGTTCGAAGAGTCTTTTGTAATCCTTCGATAGCAGTTGCCTATCAGTACAATTTTCTTTTAATATAGTTAGCAAGGATGAGGTCAAAGTTGCCTTTGCTTTTTTTTTTTTTTTAGTGAAATAGACAAGAGC
Organism: Vaccinium myrtillus; assembly: GCA_016920895.1. Taxonomy (NCBI): domain Eukaryota; kingdom Viridiplantae; phylum Streptophyta; class Magnoliopsida; order Ericales; family Ericaceae; genus Vaccinium; species Vaccinium myrtillus. Next base: position 9,221,128 of record CM029277.1, read on the forward strand.
TGTGCTGAGCTGGTTATCGGGAATTCTTTACCTTCATATACATGTCTATATCTGGTTCTGGGATAATTCCAGCTTCCTTCTCTCTTCTAATGATTTCCATTATGATTTCTTCGACAACAAAACAGATTTGTTGTGAGATTACTAATGAGTGGTATTCATGATTGAGTTTTACAGAACATCACCTACCACTTCCACTTCCAGTGCCTTGACAATATGCTGAGAAGTCAAGTATTTCCCTCACAGTCATTTCAGCGATGTGCACGTCATATTGGCTTATATAAGCAGATGTCTTCTGAGGTAAAAATTCATTCAACTTGTAACCATTGTAGGAGATGTCTCCAGTGACCTAGAATCAAAATCACATGATGATTGATCAGTATCTTATTTCTTGGCTATTTAACTATTAAGAAAGCATAACTTTGCTGCTGTGACTATTTTTGGTCAATAAGGACTACTTTTATTCAACATTATATGGACGTGAACAATTTATTAATTTGACAGGGAAGGAGCGAAAAAACCTTGAGGGTTTGGTCTAGTTTGCCTGCAATTGCCTGTAACAGAGTAGTTTTCCCACATCCTGGTGGTCCAAGTAGTAGTGTCATCCTGCCAAATGAGTGAGTGATGCGGCTAGCTTATTTAAGTAAAAACCTCTATTGCTCGTGTTTCCAAATGACTAACTATACATAGAGGAAGAGTTCTTGGAAAAAGAACTTCAAAGATCAACCTTGAAGGCTTGATAATGCCTTGTACATCTTGAAGAATTTTGATAGTGTTGGCATGAGAATCGAGTCCAATGACCTGTTCAATATATACATCTTATTAGGCTTCAGTAAATGCTGGACAGCTAGCTTAGAGAAGAAGCTTGGCATCAATAAAATTTATAGATGTTAGATACTCTACGTTTGTGACTTGTGAGGCAAAATTATTGAGCAAATGACCACTAAATGGAAATTTACCGTCATTGGTCTTCTTTGCCGAACCACTTTTCTAAAAGTAATGGACACTTTTTGTTTTCTTTGATTTTTTCCCCTTTTTTTATTGGATGGCTTTCTGTTTAAAGATCAGCTGAAGCTAAAAACAAGGTTGACACAAAAGTAGGTTCTAGACTAGTTTGGCATGCATTGCAATTTTGCATGTTACTGATTCTGTTAAAGTTCATCCATATTACGTTGAAGTGAACACATGAACTTATGTCCTGGAGAAGTTCTTTCAACAGCCAAAACTACTTTCTTAGTTGGGGCCCCAAGCAGCATGGTTGCACATGCACTTGGCACAAATGGATTCAATGGATCTTTTGTAAAAGGAGAAAGAATAGTTCACCCACGGCTCTGGAGCCTCTTGGATATGTGTTGGCATTTCAATTTATTTCACCGTAGAAGTATAGTGAAAGTTATCAAGAACCTTTGTGGGACTAATTTTACGTGGAAATTAAGTGAGTGTGAGATTCCTGGACAGAAGTAATCAGATAAAATGAGTAATCGCATTCATCATCAAAGATTAAAAAGCACTTACAGAGAAAATGCTCTTTAGGGCGCTCGAAAGAGTAGGTGGGGACTCCTCATGAGCTAGATATTCTGCTTGTACACATAAGTTCTTGTACCTTACTTCCACAGTAGGCAATTCTAGACCCACCCTAAAAATTCAAAAAGGCCAATTCCATTATGTCATAGCAGATTACACACAAAAAAATCCAAGCTCGATTTAACTGAGCATGAAAATAAACATGGAAACGGATACATCTTAAAGTTGTTGGTGTTGTTAATCTCTGTTACATGATGTATGTAGCACGGATACGGATACGGATTCGAACACAAAGGGGGACCTGGACACGGACACAGATATGGATAGGGGACATATTAATTCTAAAACAACGGGGACACTCCAATTTAATTTTTTTTAAATGATAATTTTAGTTATGCAAGCCTACATTATAACCACTAAAAATATTTAGGTAAATACTCCTATTGAATTCAGGGGGTGTTCCACTAACAAAAAATAGTTTTTTTCCAAAAACCCAGACATACACATACAGGTATGTTTTATATTGCACTTTTGGACCAACTTTTGAAGTTATAAATACTTACCCTGCATAAACTTCTAAATTTTTTAAAAATTACCCTTCATTATCCTCATGTGTGTCCCGGTGTTTCCCCCGTGCCCCTGGCATGTCCTTTCACCAAAATAAATACTAACATTTAGTAGATCCGCCACGTGGTGTGTCCGTGTCCCCAGGAGTGTCCGACACGGATAGGTCTAGGAGCTAAAATTCGACAGTGGATTTCTATTAGGTAATGTATTCTAAGCTAGTACAACTCGCGACGTAGCCTCTTGTGAAATTGTCATTCTTTTGCAAATGGTGGTGTCTAATTACTATCGAATACTGCCCAATTATTTTGGAGCATAGCCCTCGCTTTTGTGGTTGGTAGATTCAAACTTTGAGTTCAGAAGTACACCTGTGATTATTCCTAAAAGCTTCTTCTACGGGATTGTTTATTTTGGATATTTGAACTATGATTAGTTTTTGCTATTCGTATGCCAATAATTAGATTCTTAGGACAAAACCTAGGTGGTTAAACCATTTTTTTTTTCACTTTGGGCATGTGCGCTACTTCGTTTGAATTTTCCTGTATAAAATTATACACTCTTTGCAACTGTTTTACAGATGAATTTGTTGAAGTAACCAACTCTCCCAAAAGCTTTAGCTGTTAGGAAATGGGTCCAACAATGTAGATCAAGTTATCTGACACCCTCCCTCATGTGTAACTCCGTTTTGCACGTGAAGATGCAAATTTTCATTGATAGGACAAAACAGAATACGAAGGGGAGAAGCAGAATGCAAACAGAGAGACTTGAACCCAAAACATCTTGCAACCTGAGCTCTGATACCATTATACTCTTGCAAGGGAGAGAGAGAGAGAGAGAGAGAGAGAGAAAGAAAGAAAAAAGAACGTTCTATTGCATAAGAGTTTATTATGTTACACGGAGTAAAAACTAGGTTATATATATATATATATATAGGCAAATTTTCTAATAAGGACCTCCCGGATTTAAGAAAAAATGTAATTTTTTCACTTTAAAAATTGTTTTTGGGAAATCCAAACCGTCCAATGTGTTTAAAAGGTGTTTTCAAGGGTCCACACGGGAAATCTTCAAAAAAAAATACCGGGAAGGGCTTGATCCAAGTAGTTTTTCGCAAAAACTGTATATTTACAATTTTGCAAAAAACTGCTTGGATCAAGCCCTTCCCGGTATTTTTTTTTTAAGATTTCCTGCATGGACCCTTGAAAACACCTTTTGAACACATTGGACGGTTCGGATCGTCAAAAAAATGCTCAGATCATAGGGGTCCACAAGTCCGGAGTCCGGACTAGAAGCGGCCCCTATATGTATACAAGAAGTTTCCAATGAGGGCTCCCTCACAAACAGGGGCGACGGCACAGTGTGTTGAGTGGGGTCAGCCGACCCCACGGAGGAAAAAAAAAATTTACTAGTATTATATATAATTTTAAAAAAAATTAATTAATGAACCCCTTCCAAAATTTGTGTTGAACCCACCAATACACCCCCTCCAAAACAAGCTTACACCGAAGAAAATGAAAATCTCATAGAAATGTAGAAGAACTTGATTACATAACTCAAATGTAAAATATGAAATTGGGAGAGAGAAGTTCTCAGTTTCTTCTTCTTGTTTTCTGGATGATGCTTAACAGAATAGCAAGCTCCCAACCAACCTCAACAAGATGAGCTGTCAACTAACTAGTTTACTGGAAAAAATACAAATTACAATACACACCTTCTATTTTGACTAATTACAAAGTAAGACTAATGAGTTTTCTTAACAAACACCACAGGTGAGAAAAAAAAAAAGAGGCGATTCAAGTGAAGAGTTGGGAAACGGTCAATCATGTGGCAGTGTTCATTGGTGACCGGCGTTGATACTACTACTTTATCACTCAAGGCAGGAGTTGAATTTTTGCTTTCTAGACATAGGTTGAGTTTATCAAGTGAACGTGGGTAAGGATATGGTGGAGGGAGAATGAGAGGTGAATTAAATGGGCTTAAAACTTTGATTTTACGGGAGAATGAGTCAGCTTTTATGTTCATTGCTTTGCTCATCAACTACAATTAACTCTTATAGCTGTTGCTAAAAATCCACATTCATGTGGCTAATTTTGTAAGTGTCCAAACAACGATTGCAAACGGTGAGGGATGATGGATGGAATTATCTACTAGCTGAAGTAGATTTATTTTGTGGCAAACACGATATTCCTATGCCAAACATGGAGGATGTATATGTTGTTCTAGGGAGACCACAAAATAAAGCTACTTCAGCTAGCAGAGAATATCGTGTTTTTTCGGGCCCTAAGCCCCCCACTGTTGGATCTGTTTTTAGTGCAATATTTTCCTTTGATTTATTGTTGATAAAAGTATTTGATGTTTACGAATGACCCCACGCTTTCCGAACTTCTGAAGTCGCCACTGCTCACAAAAAAAGGTGCGGGAAAACAGTTGTGAGCCGTTTACGGCCCGGAATTTTTTGTTCGGGATCGAATTTCGATGATCCGATCCGTTAGATGTGTTTAAAACATGTTTTTAAGTTCCAACGCGAGGGTTTGTAAAAAAAATATATACCGGAAGGGCTTGATCCGAGCCGTTTTCGATCAAATGTGTTTATGTACATTTTTGTCAAAAACAGCTCAGATCAAGCCCTTCCAGATATTTTTTTTCGACGAATCCTCGCGTTGGACCTTAAAAACACATTTTAAACACATCTAACGGTTTGGATATAAAAGGTTAGTAAACCCTTATTAGCTTTATGACTAAACTACCCTTAAAAACATTATAAAATAACAGAAACGCAACTAATAGCAACTAATAAATAGAGATTCAAAGAATTTAGCAAATTGTTAGAAGTGCGGAGTTAGGTTCAATAACTATCTTCTCGTTCAGTCGGAGGCACGAGATATGCTTAAAGACACGCTCGAAGGAATGCCCAGAAGGATAAGTTTCCGTCTTTTAGGAGGTGTAAACTTTTTCTAGAGAGAGAAAGTGCTTGTGTTTCACCGGTCCTATGCAAGCCCTTTCATCGGTAACGGTTACTTTACCAATCGGAATAACAGAGGAGAACATCACCATGGAGGAAGAAGATCATCTTATTCGGAGTACAAAGAAAGTAAAAAACGATCACGACTTTTCGTCGGAGATGGTGCAAGACCCCCTAGGTTCAGTGGCTTCTCCACCCATCCAAGATACCGTCATGAGCGGTGAGGATGTTAATTCCCAAGATTTACAGTCGCCTGGCACTGTGCCTCTAGAAGAGCCTATTCCTAAGGTTCTTTCTTTCAAGCAAGCACTGATTTCAAACAGAGAAAAGGAGATCCCCTTCTCAGCGGATGTGGAAAACCCCATTTTGGGGGAGGATATCCCTGAGGAAAATGAGACAGAAATTGAGGATGAGGAACAAGATGGCATCCCAGTGATTCACCTCCCAAAAAGTCTTCTCGTCCACGCGAGGGAACCGTGGAAAAATGACCTTATTGTCAAGCCTATTGGGTACCCAATTGGATATAAATCTCTCTGTGCCAAAGCGAGACCGCTATGGGACCTCCAAGGGGATTTTAGTGCCCTTGACATCGGTATGGGTTTTGTAGTGTTCAAATTCGACATGAGTTCTGATCATTCAAATGTGCTCACAAACGGCCCTTGGATTATCAATGACCAATACATTACAGTGAGAGCCTGGGAACCGCGTTTCAAACCCGATGAGGCTGAAGAGATTAAAACAGCAGTGTGGATTCGATTCCCAAATTTCCCACTAGAATATTACTATGAGAAGGACATGTTTCGCATAGCCAAAAGATTGGGTCGTCCGATTAAAGCTGATTCTACCACGGTGGAAACCGAAAGGGGGCGGTATGCAAAGGTCTGCGTTGAGGTGGATCTTAGTAAACCCCTGAAATCAAGAGTCCTGATTGAAGGTAAAATTTACAGGGTGGAGTATGAACATATACCTGTTATGTGCTTTGGTTGTGGCCGTGTTGGACACCGGCGTGATCAATGCTCCTGGGCGCCTAAAATCACACCACCGAGCACCTCTGATATTCCAAGCCAACCGGTAACGACTAGTGATCAGAAATCCGGGGACAAAACTATTGCTCCAACGGTCCAAATGTCGGAGTATGGCCAATGGATTCTGGTCCAAAAAAGAACGAGAAGGCCCAATGGGGGGAGAAGATTTGCTGATAGAAATCAAGTGGCCCAAACTCCCAAAGGCAAGATCCCAGGAGTAATAGATATACACTTTTAAACTGGTTTGAGTCCAGTCCGTCAAATTCTAAAAAGACCAACCCTATGGCTAAGCCCAATGGTGAGCCAAAATCGAGTCAGCCTGTTTGGGCTAAAGTGAGATCTAATGTAGGAGTTATATCACATAATGATGTTTCTTCGGGCCCAACTCACGTGAATATTGCTAGCCCAGCTATAACCCCCTCCAAACCCGATACCACTACTCTCCAACCTAAACCTAATATATCACAAGCCTCCCACCTCTCTGAGAACATTTCATCCTCTCCCACCACAGCAGCTACATCAGTTCGCAGCATCCCTCCCCCTCCCCCCTGTCTTCCTTACCGACATCTAGTTCTGATGGCTCATTTGACAATTGACACCTCCCACCTCCATTAGAGTCCAATTTGCACCCTAATCAAACCAGGTGTAGAGGAAGAAGCAGTGGTAACGGTAGAGTGGTCAACCAGGACAGTGAACATGAAAGTGACGGCACCAGGGTTCAACGCAGCAAGAGTCCCGTTCTTCGTGGCAGACCTGGAGAGTCAGAATGGGTCGGTGAGGGACCAGATGGGGTAAAGAAGTTAGTGGGATGGAATGAGCTCCTTCCACTTCCTTATCTACATAAACATTTTTCCATGATCTGTTTAATTTGGAATTGCAGAGGTGCGGGAAATAGTGTGTTTAGGAGAACAATGGCGGACCTCTTAAGGAATCATAACCCAGACTTCCTTGTTCTTGTTGAAACAAAAGTCCCTTTTGCGACTCTGAATGAGTTTTTCAAGAGCAAGGGCTTTACGGCTAGCTCCTACTCTGGTCCCGTGGGTTGATCGGGTGGTATCTGGGTTTTATGGGATCCTTCAAGAATTAATGTTTCAGCAGTTGAAGTGACAAATCAGGTCATTCACGCGACTATATCTAGGACGGATTTTGAGGACTGGGTCTTCTCAGCTGTTTATGGGAGCACCAACCCGGTGGCCAGAGACTTGATGTGGTATGATCTCCAGCAACGAGCAGCTAATGATAATAAGGAATGGCTGGTAGCTGGGGACTTCAACGACCACGCTGAAAGCTCGTAGAAACGTTGTTTCCAAAGAGGTAACTCGTATCATAGATGCAATAAATTTAGTAGTTTCTTGAACTCCTGCAATTTTATTGATTTGGGGTGTATTGGACCTAAACTCACCTGGTCCAACAATAGGGCTGGGCTTGCTAAAACTATGGTTCGTCTGGATAGAGCGATATGCAACAGTAGTTGGCATTTGGCTTTCCCTAACGTGGTTGTTAGGAATCTGCGTCATGTCTACTCTGACCACTGTCCCTTCATTGTGTATACTGAGGGGCTCCCCACCCCTCCCCCTTTAGCTCGTCCTTTTCATTTCAAGGATATGTGGGCTAGCCACCCTGAGTTTACTAAGGTTATAACTGATTCTTGGAATAACCCCGAGCTGCCTTTCATGGAAAATCTTCACATTTTAACTGATAATATCAAAACTTGGAATAGAGACACTTTTGGGAATATTTTCAAGAATAAGAGAAGGATTCTTGCTAGACTTGAAGGGATAGAACGTACCCAATGCATCTCTTTTTCCCAAAACCTTTTTCTTTTAGAGAAAGTTTTAATTCGGGATTTCCAGAATATTTTAAAACAGGGAGAGGTTCTATGGTACCAAAAATCTAGAGCTAAATGGATTTTGGAGGGAGATCGCAACACTAAATTTTTTCACTTTTCCACTATTATTAGAAGTAGGCGTAATAGAATTCTATCTCTTAAAGATTCTGGTGGCAATTGGATTAATGATGTCCAAGAAATCAAGCTTCTCATTAATAATCATTTCATGAGCATTTTTTGCATTAGTGTTAATAATACTTCCATGAACTGGAGTAATTGGGTCCATGACTGCATTTGTGGACTGCATTTGTGAGGAGGAAAACGTTGGTCTGTCTCTCATCCCTCCTAAAGAGGAAATTTTTCTTGCTATTAAGAGCATAGGCGCTTATAAAGCTCCTGGACCTGATGGCTACCAGGCTGTTTTCTACCATAGGTTTTGGGATATTATGGGGTCTTCCTTCTGTGCTTTGATTTAGAGTTGTTTTCGTAACAAAGCTATACCCCCTTTGATGAATAAGACTAATATTGTGCTCATTCCCAAAACTGATAATCCTGAGACCATCAACCAATTTCGCCCCATAGGCCTGTGTAATGTGTCTTATAAAGTGGTCTCTAAAATCATTGTTTATCGCATTAGACCTTTACTAGACAACATTATCAGCCCTTTCCAATCTAGTTTCATACATGGGAGACAAACCTCTGATATCATTTGTCAAGAAATCATCCACACGCTTAAGAATAGCAAGTCTAAGACTGAAGGCATGATTTGGAAGATTGATTTTGATAAAGCCTATGATAGGATCTCGTGGGATTTTTTATTGGACACTCTCAGGTACTTCAATTTCAATGAGGAGCTTATTGCCCTCATTATGAGCTGTGTCACCACTGTGGAAGCCTCTATCCTTTGGAATGGTGAACCCTTGAACCCTTTTAGACCTCTAAGAGGTCTGAGACAGGGAGACCCCCTGTCCCCTTATCTGTTTGTCCTATGTATGGAAAGGTTATCTGCTAAAATCAACCAACGTGTGTCCCTCAACCAGTGGGTGGGTATTAAGGCCTCGAAGGAAGGCCCTTGTTTATCTCATTTATTCTTTGCTGATTACATCTTGTTTTTTGGGGTTGCCACTTTGAGCCAGTGTGACATCATGAAAGATACTCTTGACTGTTTTTGTGAGGAGTCTGGTCAACTTGTTAGTGCGCATAAATCTAAAATTTTTGTGTCCCCTAATACTCCTCCTAGCCTTGGGAGAAATCTGAGCAGTATATGTGGGTTTTCTCTTACTAAAGATTTGGGGATGTACCTCGGGGTCCCTTTGATTCATTCGAAAGTGTCTAAAAGAAATTATCAGTACATTATTGAACGCCTTTCGAAAAAGCTTGTTGGGTGGAAAGCTGACTCTCTTAATCTCATGGGTCGTGCGACTCTTGTCAAATATGTGACTTCTACTATCCCTTATTATACTATGCTGACCACTGCTCTCCCCACTTCCATCACTAATCAAATTGATAAAATCAACAGAAATTTTCTTTGGGGTGATAAGGCTAATAGGAGAAAGGTCCATCTTGTTAATTGGAGTAACGTGTGTAAGCATAAGAAATGTGGAGGACTGGGTATTAGAAAGGTTGGGCTCTCTAATGTGGCTCTTTTATCCAAGTTAGGCTGGAGGATTTCTTCTGAAAACAAACCTCTTTGGATTCAAGTTCTTAAAAAGAAGTATCTTAAGAATCATAATCTTAGAAACTGGCCTACTAATAAGAAGGCTTCCCATACTTGGAGGAGCATCATTAAAGTTCGTGACTTTACGGTGAGTAACATTAAATGGATTGTTGGGGATGGCAATGCTATTTCCTTCTGGCATGACTGGTGGTGTGGCGACACTAGTCTTGCCGAAAATGGATATGTGGCTCCTTTGGGGGAGCAAGTGAGAGTGAAAGAGTATATTAATGAGGATAACACTTGGAACACTCAGTTGATTTCCCAAGCCTTGGGAGATAGCAATGTGAGTTTGGTCACTAACACCCTCCTTCCTAGGAGGGCTGAGGTGAAAGATGTGCCATGTTGGGTTCCCAACAGCAAAGGCACTTTCTCTGTTAAGTCTGCTTATGAGAAGTTGGCTGGCGTTTCTTACACTGATACTGGCTGGGGGTGGATTTGGAAGATTAAGGTGCCGGCTAAATTACAGGGTTTTCTTTGGACTTGTATGCATGGAAAACTCTTGACTAATCAACACCGTAAGCTTAGGGGCTTGTCTGATAATGACCTTTGCCCTCTTTGTGGTTCAGTAACTGAAGACCTTGTTCACCTTTTCTTTGATTGCCCTTCGAGCGCTAACATTTGGTCTAGATTGCCTCACATCCAGGTGTTAGCTTCTGGGGATATTGAAGATTGGAGGAGGTGGCTTAAGAGCAACATCAACCAACCAGGAGGAATCCCAGGGGGTCTTCTGAACCCTGTCCTTAATTTAGTTACCCTATGGAATATCTAAAAAATGAGGAATCAAAAAGTGTTTGATGACATTAATCCTAATCCCATGGGTGTTTATTTGGATAGCATTAAGTTTGCTTCTTAAATTGTTAATCTATTTCATTCTGGCCATGTTTCTAAAACCAAACAGCTGAAATTGATTTCATGGAAATTTCCAGGTGTGGAAAGCTTAAGTTGAATACGGATGGAAGCAGCCGTGGGAATCCTGGAGTAGCAGGCTTCGGTGGAGTGATCAGGGATGACAGGGGCTATTGGATTCTGGGGTTTTATGGACGATTGGAGGACTACTCCAGCTTAGAGGCAGAACTTTGGGGCATTTTTAGAGGACTAGAGCTCATCCAGAGCCAAGGAATAAGGCTTGAGATAGATTCAGACTCCACGGCAGCCATCTCTCTCATCAACGAAGAGGTCTCTACCCACTCCCCTCATGTGATTCTGATCCAGGAATGCAAGGCGCTGATGGCTATTACTGGGTGCCCTCTCAAGCATATATTCCGTGAGGGAAATCAAGTTGCGGACAAGCTTGCTAATCTAGGCGTTGATCAAGAACATAAATGGGTCTCCCATATCTCACCACCCGAGGATATCATCCCCCTCCTCGAAGCAGACATGAGGGGTGTGGCTTTTGAGAGAATGTAATCTGTTTTATTTTCCTATGTATCAAAAAAAAAAAAAAAAAAAAAAAGGATAAGTTTCCTTAATGACTTGTTATGGTTAAACAAAAAACAATTTCATTGTTAAAAGACAATGAAGTACTCCTGAAAGGGTGTGTTTGATAACCCTCTTAAAGGGTGGGATTGGATTAGTAAGGTGGTGGCCTTTAAAAGAACATGTTTGGTTTGATTGTTGTGGGGTGTATTAGCAATCCCATGGGATTCTCAATCCCCCAATTCAATGGGATTAGCAACCCATGGGGCCATGGGGGAGATGTTACTAATAATCCCATCCCATGGGATTAAAGCTAGAAAGACATTTATACCCTCCCTTCTTTCATCTATTGACCCAATTGTCCTCTCACTATGTAACCCCTCTTCATTTTCCAAAAATTTCCTTAGTATGGTCTTTTTCATTAGCGAAAAGATATTAGAAAATGCATGAAAGGGAAAAACTATCAAAAAAATTTGGTGGTCAAAAAGTCTTAGAAATTGCCAAAAAAAAAATTACTTTCCTGTATGACCCCTTAAGCATTGTAACCTAGCTTTTAAGAAAATTATTTTCCTGTACAACCCCTTAAATAAATTACAAACAAAAAGTTTTTGAAAAAAAAAAACTGTTTTTTTAAAAATGTCTTTTAAAAAAATTAAAAAAGAAGTATTGAAAAAACAAAAAGGTTTTGAAAAAAAAGTTTTTGAAAACACCAAAAAAAAATAGTTTTGAAGAAACAGTTTTTTAAAAAATACAATTTTTGGAAAAAAGTTTAAAAAGAAAAGGAAAAGGAAAGCAATCCAATATTTTTAACAATTTTTTTTAAAAAGGAAAAGGAATAGGAAACAGCTTTTCCTTTTGAAAAATGGAAATGGAGCATTTAATATTTTTAATATTATGCATAAGGGTAAAAATGGAAAAGGTGATTTCAATCCAATCTTATCCTATGTAAAACAAACATGTTAGATAACAATCCTAACTTCTAATCCGGTGCAAAACAAATATGCAAATTACCAATCCAACCTTATTTCCAATCCCAATCCTAATCCCACCCCATTACTTCCATACTATTTCTATTGATTTTATCATTCGAATTAAAATGGGTGAACTATTTATGCGGTGGTGAAATATGTCTTTAAATATACTTTTTCTTCTTCGAGAGAAGAAAGGTACTGCAAGATTTACGCTGTCTAGATAGATAAGTTGTATGATTGTATGCCTTTAGGGCCCGATTGGCTGCAACATTAGAGGGGGTATTAAGTTATACCCCCACCCCTTATCCCGGTCCCACCGGTTAATCCTTGGTTTGGGAAAAAAATGGAACCCGGATTAAGTAATACCTCCACCCTTTTAAACCCCTTTGTACCCCTTTCCACTCACTAATTAATAACACCCCCACCCCCTACTACTAATTTATACCCCCTCATACCCCCTACGAAATTACCCATGTACCCTCCCTTATACCCCTCCCCTTACCCCCAGTTTGTTTACTACTGTGATAAAGAAAACCGAATTGCATTTTAAATGTTTTACGAACTCTTGCGATTTCCTTCGGATAAAAAAATAATGTACTTTTGTGCATAATTTTTTAATTTTTTTTGCACCAAATTAAACTACTAATTGAGATCTTTAATTTGATACAAAAAAGTTTGAAAAAATTTATACTTTAGAATCTGACATTGTTGGCTTGCTTTGCAATATCCTTCGGATAAAAAAATAAAGTATTTTCACATTAATTTTTTGAACTTTTTTTTGCACCAAATTAAACTACAAATTGAGATCTTTAATTTGATACAAAAAAATTTAAATTTTTTTATACTTTAGAATTTGACATTGTTGGGGGATAACATAAAAATTACTAATTAGTCGATTATTAAAAACGTACAATTAGAAAGAAAAAAAAAGAAAAAAATTAAACTTCAAAATATTATTAAAATGAATAATAAAAAATAATAACTAAATATTTTAATTTTAGATATAACTAATAAAAGGAATTATTTATTGAAAAGTATAATTAATTTAATTAGTATTGTTTTTATGTATTTATTTTATCATAAAATCTAATATGACTGTACAAGGGCAAATAAGTCATTTATCAAGTTTTTACATTATCCACCCAACTTTATCCCCCTTTATCACAAATTCATCTAAACCACATATTATTTAATCCCCTTCCTAAATGTCACATCACTGTGGGTCCACCCTTACTAAATAATACCTATTACTATCTTATCCCGTACTATTTAATCCTACCAAAACGTATCCCGCATCCAATCGGGGCCTTATGTACTGCTTTTGCCATTACAGAAGGGTACGATGCTGAAGAAGCTTCACTATATTTGGCTACATTTCAACAAAGACTCAGAGGCTTTAGTATTGATGCTGCCAGGGATGACTGCTTATATTGGATATGATGGAAGTCAAGTAAATTGTTCGAAGTAAATTCAGCATATCAGGAATGGGAAAAAACAAACACTTGAAGAAGCTCAGAGTCTTAGATCTGATTTGGAAGAACTTAAGCCCAACTAAAGCGCAAATCTCTGTATGGCAGGCCATCCAGAACAGAATTGCTTCAAGATCACTATTTATAATAAGGGGCATTATTGCTGCTGACCAAGAACTCTGTCCTTTCTCTGTCACTGCTGTTTTGGACTGGTGGCACTTGCAATGGGTGTGTCCTTTGACAATAATCGAGCTGCTTCAGGGATGGTTGGCTAAGAAAAGCAGAAACTTGGAAAAGTGCTGCTGAGACCCTGTTTTTGTGTATTCTTGTGGTCAATATGGAAAGCTAGCAATGATCTTGTTTTCAACAATGTGGAACCAGTAGGCCATCATGTTATTGAATTAGTAGACACTAGAATGGCTATGTCAATCAAGGGGAGGTACAATGTCAAAGATTACGCAATTGAAGACATTTGAGGAGCTTGGATGGTACTAGGAGAGTGTAGATTTTTTTTTTTTTTTATTATTATTTTGATAACCGAGAAACAGTCCTACAATAGGTCACTAATTGGACCCAATGCACGACCCAAACCTCGGAGGGAGCTGGCACAACCCACACCAGTCACGGCCCCCCGCTTAGTACAGGTACTCACCATGTGGGGAATCGAACACTTGACCAAAGAGACTACCCCTAAAGTCAGGCACTCGCCCTAACCACTGGGGCAACCCCTGAGTGTGTGAGTGCAGATTTAGCTTTGCCATTTTGGGGATTTTCAGATTTCCAGGTGCTCTTTTTTGCTTGTCTTTCAACAATTTGTTGGATGATTTTTCTTTTTGCTTTTTGATTGTTCATTTAGTATATGATTGCTAGGATTCATTTGCCAACATTCATGTCTAGCTATGATGCTATATTGTATCCCTCCCGGTACCCGTTATCGATACAAATACTTTCTTTTGGCAATGAGGAAAAATAATGGGAAGAAAACAATGGAGAAAAGTGGGCTACCTCTCTCTTCTCTCTCTAAGTTTCTGTAACAAGCGCCGGTTGTCATCCTCGATTTTCTTTAACAGGTTGTTGATGAACAACCGCCGTTCTTCAGCTCCAAGCTTTGTGACATCAACCACTGACATGGCTTTCCCCTTGTTCCCGTCTGTGCCATACAAGTTGTTGCGGTCGAGTAACGATGTTCTTAGTTGTTGAAACAAAGGTAATTTCTCGATAGCAGCCCATGCCAATTCTACTTCTACATCAGTTTCCCTTCCATCTGAATTCGCCGTCGTAGTTCGGAAACTTGATGCATGATTCTGCTGCAAGGATGAGCTGATGCTGTTTCTTCCTATCTCCCCCACTTCTATTCCGAGGGATTCTATTTCTACATTTTCTGTTTCCGTTAACTGTTCCATTATTTTTTGCTTCGCAGTTTTGTTAATGATTGTGTAACTCTGGTGTATAAATAGACTGCTGGACTTGAAGTCCCATTGTTTGGATCGATGCGGGCATGCTTTAATTTCTTGTCATTTTGTATCCGTTCATTTGTTATCTGAAAAGTGTATGCAATAAAGATGACATTTTTATATTTTCACTACTACCTTTTTTCTGTACTCCACTTCGTGCTTATTTCTTCTATAATTTTATAAGGATACACTTAATCAGTAGAATAGTTTGATTTTCGTGCTCGTGTTTGCAGGGACGGAGTCAGAATTTCAATTCAGATGCGGCACTCAAAATCAATATTTCTCCTCCCTTCATCCCACAAAGATAGTCTACTATAAAAATAGACTTGTGATTTTTGGATAATAATTTCAATTAGTTCTTTAATTTGGTATCAAGAAAAATAAGAAATTATGAACGAAAGTGGTTTATTTCTTTATCCAAGAGGTGCTTTATTTATTTATCCAAAAATTAAACATTTTTTGGTAGCGGACTATTTTACGGTCTGAGAGAATAATTCGTACAAATAAAAAAGTACAAGTGTTCTAAGGTTAGTTAATTATAACACCAGAAAAGATACACATTCTTATGTCTACGTTAATCATCCTTCAATTACACATTTAATCCAAAAAAATTCTACATTTTCATCTATTAATCACTCACCAACAGTACTAAAAATAATTTACGCACTTTGAGGATAACTCTATTTTTGCAATAACAAAATACAACAATTTTGGACCAGGGGTCGCACGTGCCACCCCGCCCCCCTTCTTAGCTCCGTCCCTGCGTGTTTGAATCATAAGGTATTTAAGGTTTTTGTATGATTTGTTTTGTGCTCTACCCATGTGGAAAAAATCTAAGAATATGATTGCAAATTGTTTGAAGCAAGCATATAATATAATGATATTCGTGACCCTTTTGCAAAAAAGTTCCATAATTTTCAGATCAAAGAATCAACTACTTGCACACATAATTCTCGAAAAAAGTTTGCACCAATGTAGAAATGTATAACTGAGAGCTTTAATTTGATGCAAACAAACTAATACAGTATATTGTACATTTCTTAGAAAATTTACAGGATTTTTCATACTAGACTTTGGGTTGTTTTGGCTAAATAAACCAAGTGGTTTTTTTTTTTGTCCTTATTTAATTTTTTTTGTATTTATTAGTTTTGCGTCAATTTTTTGGGGTTTATTAGTTTGTCTTGACGAGCTAGAGACATCGAAAAGGTAAAAAATTATTAACCAAACTTAAATTTTTATGAATAAAGACAAAAATAATCCAATAAACCACAAAATTTAGGATTATTTTTGTCTTTAGTGAACTTTTTTTAAATTTTGATTATAATTTTATAGGCCTTGTTCGTTTCTCTGTTTAGTTTAGTTTTAGTTTTAGTTTTAGTTTTAGTTTTAGTTTTGATGACATCATCATTTCCCTCATATCTCTCTCTATCTCTCTCCACTCATTACACCTACTGACATCATCAAAACTAAATTAAACTATCTAACCAAACACAGCCATAGTAATTTTAGATTCCTATCGTGTTTTTGTCTTTAGTGAACTTTTTAAAAAAATTGATCATAATTTTATAGTACTTTTTAGATTCCTATCGTCGAGACAAATCATAAACTACAAAAAATCAACGCAAAACTGACAAATGCATAATTTTTTTAATAAAGATGAAAAATAAACCAAAAATGGTTTATTAAGCCAAAGTAATTCTTTAAAAAGGCAACAGACAGCTAATGAGTACGGTTGTGCTGACTGGTCCTACTTGGAATTAATGCTTATTTTTGAAAATTCTGTAATCCGGACCAGTTTACGCATACTTCAATTAATTCATAAAAATCCAATTCCCGCCCACTATCAAGGAGTCTGATTAAAGCCGGGACAAAATTTCGTATGAAAATCGTCCAAAAAAATTAATAGCACATATGAGATTTCCAACCGGACAATTTTTTAAAAAAAAAAAACCTTAAGCCCTAAACCTTGACCGTCAATCCCTTTGAGAGTATCGTCTCCTAACAGGAGCTCGCATGAGGAGACAAAGTGGACCCACCAAAAAAGAAGAAATGAACCACCAACGCAGCGGATAGGGGTTGGAGAGAGAAAGTGCAAAATGAAAGATTTCTAGCGAAAATGTGATGAATCAAAAAATAAAGAAGTAATGTTATGATTTCTAGTAAAAATGTTACGAATTATATTATTGAAAAATTACGAGCTATTAGTATAAAAGTTATGAGACGCACTAAAATGTTACTATAAATTTTCGTGAGTTGATACAATTTGAGCCATAGGCGGCACATTGTAGACTTTTCCTACTTTTATATGGCCTTCGAAAATTCAACCTCCTTGTTTGACTTCTAATATAAATGGTCTAGTGGGTTACATAACGAGAAAAGAACTAAATGAGCTAAAAAAAAATAATATTAAAAGTAATAATTATATGTTAGAAAGGATTAATCGTTTGGCAAAATAAACAAACCAGTTAATTTATGGGCCACTTAGCCAAAAATCCAAAACATTTGGCATTTTTAAAGGGAAGGACAAAGAACTTTTGTAATCGAACATAAAAACAAAGAACATTTGCCATTTTTAAAAGGAAGGACAATGAACTTTTGCAATCGAACATAAAACCGTGCCTAAACCTAAACACTAGGGTACCCAATGAAAGTACCTAAAACCCTAGGGTACCCTATGAAAGTGCCTAAACCTAAACCCAAGGGTAACCCTATGAAAGTGCATAAACCACTAAAACCCTATAATTAGAAAGTGCACCCTAAGTGCCTAAACACAAAATGCCTAAACCCACTATACCCTACCCCAAAAAGTCTAAACCTTCTAAAATTGAACTCCAAAATTGAACCCCCTCCCAAAATTAAAGAGAGAGAAAGTGGGTCACCGACCCATGGTCACATAGTCGGGAAAGTGACGTGTGAATGGGAAAAGTGACAGACACCTTCTTCATTTGTCTACTGAAGTCCCATCCTTCGCATTAACCCTGTCCTTGTAATCAGATCCAAATAGCGCGTGTCCTTGGCTTAAAACAGAAAAAAAATACTGCATTTTTGACTAATTTTCTCTTAATTTATGATTGCAAAGTGTCTGAAGCTAATATAATATAATGATATTCGCGTCCCGTTTGCAAGAAAATTTATTTTATGCTCTTTCATCTTATAAAAGTGTGTGGACCCCAATACTTATATGAAAGCGAAACATTACTCTTGAAGCATAGAATAATCTCTTTGTTTGTTGGTACACGCAATTTGTCATTAATTATCTTTTGACTGGTTGAGAGTATCTTTTAAATTTTTGTCACTCAATACTTGGATAAGGTTTTGGCAAACAAAAAATGAATTTTGATGTAGGATATTTTGGTGATCTTCTGATTATTGTTTTATCAAAAAAATTTGCAACTATTAATAAAAAAAACCCAAAAAATAGAGACCGAAATTTAAAAAGTCTATATAAGATGAATGACAAGACAGTAATGATAGTCTATTTTGAACTGTTTTCGATATCTCTCTCGTCGAGGAGAATGATTGTTAAGAATTTGAGGAAAACTTGTCACAAAATTCAATAAAAACAAAAGTTCGTCAAAATGATTCGTCAAATTTGATGATCATTTGGGGATGAGGTGGAGTCTTTATGCGGTAGGTGTTATATCTTAGTGTTGTCAAGAAAACTACGCGAAGTTTTGCTTGATTTTTTCTGCACAACTCCAAAGCTTCCTAAAATTGTTTGGCATTGTTTGGAAGAAAAACCACTACAAAGCCTAAACCCTAAACACGAAGACTTAAACTTGAAGAAGTGCCTAAACCTACTATACCCTACTCCAAAGAGCCTAAATCCCTAAAATCAACCCTAAAATTAACTCTCAAAAATGCCTTGGATGCAGAAGAAAATGAAAGAAAACGATTTAATGCGTAGTTTTCAGACAAAGACACACGCAAGCGTCACCCCTGCATTCCAGATTCTCCAGGATCCCATTTGTCAAACAATAGCTTTACTCTATCGGGTTTTTTTTTTTCAAGTGTCCACTACAAAAAGTTCTACTATAATTTTCTGATCAAATCAACTACTTGCACACATAATTTTCAAAAAAAGTTTGCACCAATGTAAAAAAGCAACTGAGAGCTTTAATTTGATGCAAACATACTAATATAATACAGTATATTGTCTATTTCTTGGAAAATTTACAGGGTTTTAAATTTTTCAAAGAAGACTTCAAAAAGTCGACAGAGAGTTAATGAGTATGGTTGTGCTAACTGGTCCTACTTGGAATTAATCTGGTCCTACTTGGAATTAATGCATATGCTTTTTGAAAATTCTGTAATCCGGATCAGTTTACGCATATCTCATAATTCATAGAAATTCAATTCCCGTACACTATCTGGGAGTCCAATTAAAGTCGGGACACAGTTTCGTGTTAAAATCCCCCCAAAAAATTAATAGCACGTATGAGATTTTTAACCGGACAATTTTTTTAAAAAAAATAATAATAAAAAACCCTGTAGTTCTAAACCTTGGCGGTCAATCCCTTGGACTATTGTTTGTGTTTTTCTATTGGAAAGTCAAAAGTGTGGTCTCCCACAGGAGTCGCGTGAGGAGATGAGGTGGACCCACCAAAAAAGAAGAAATGGACCACCAAAAAACAAAAATGAACCCTGTAGTTCTAAACCTTGGGTGGGTGACAAGGGGATTAGAAAGAGAAAGTGTAAAATGAAAGACTCTTAGCGAAAATATTATGAATAAATTTAATTAGGCATCCTCTTTCAATATTATCCTTAGGATGCCACCCTATGACATTTGAATCTTTATGATTCCATCTTGTAATTTGAATTTGGACCATTGTGCCCCTATTAATTGTTTCATTATCAATATATGTATATAGAATAATTCCTATTTTAATGGGATTTGCCGATTTGGTTTATACTTCAATTGGATTCCTATTACTTACACTACCAGTCGGTTACAATTCCTATATTAGTGGGATTTGGTTTATACTTCAATTGGATTCCTTAATTATTAGATCAACAATTCCTATTTTAAAGGATTCGGTTTCTTATTGGATTGAAATAGTAGCCTCTCTCCCTCTCTCTCTCCCTCTCTCTCTCTCTCTCTCTCTCTCTCTCTCTCTCTCTCCCTCTCCACCATCGCGGCTTGCAAATTCTCAGGCCGTCATGAAACCCACGCAAGCATGGCAAAATGTTCCCTCTTGGTTTGGCGTTACATAGCACAAATACCGTGCTCCATCCAAAACAACCCAGTAGTAGAAGATGGCTCTCGAAGAAACGACGACTCTCGTAAACACTCTGTTTTTCCAATGAAATACACTCTGTTTTTACCATTTTTTCGTGTCTACCGATCAGTGATGTCGGTGCCGGCTGGAAGTGTATTGGAGGTATTCTCACGGGGTGCTTTTAAAATCTCAATTATTAACAATATTGTATGAAGTTGTAGAAGTTTTTAAGTAGTAAAGATTTAGATGAGTTATAACTATTCTTAAACGCAGATTTGCTTTTGCGTTTTCGACCTCCATTTTAATTTATTCAAACTTGTGAAGAAACCCTTGTACGTATTGATCTGGGTATATACCGTTTGTTTGGAAACCTAAATTTTGAACTTGGAATATGGGTTTTACTTTTTGCAGGTGTGCAATTGTGGAGGAATTGGCTCGATCAGTGTTGGTGATAGATACATATTCTTGGAATGAAAATGGAACTGCATGTCTTTGGAGATTGGGAAGACGAGGAGGTTTGGGGTTATTAAAAAAATTTACTATGGTACAATAATATATCATGTATTCTCATGGTATATTTGTACATGTTGACTGACGGAATGTCATGTAGATGTGGGGAAATATTCCACGAAATAAAATTCATGGAATTTTTTTAAGAATCTAGTGTTTTGTTAGTATTTTAACATGGTTTTTTTCATATAATAATCATGGTTTTTTAATTTACCATATTTGGGAATTTGATAGAGTAAAAAAAGTATAATTAATAAATCTTGTTCCATACAGTGAATATGATTTATTGATTCACCATCTTCAGATGATTTATTAAAAGATAGTTATTTCATACAGTGAATATGGTTTATTGATTTACCATTTTGTTGATTTGATACAGAAAAAGTGGTAAATCAATAAACCACTTTGGAACTTTGGTGGTTCGGCATAATAAACATAATCAATCAACACACGATTCAGCCATGTTTTTTTTATGGTTTTGGGTTAGGTTGTGGTTTTACGGTGCATTAATCTGCCATATGTTTCATAGTGGATTACTACAAAAATGCAAGAAATCAATATCTCACGACTCGTGTTTTTTGGACAAATTATATCATGATTATTTATTTTCAATTTTTTTTGAGACTTTAGGTGTAAAGATTAGGAGAGAGAATTATAAAATTAGGGAATAGAGATTTTTAAGGATAAGAGAGAGAGAGAGATTGGGATAAATTAGAAAAGATTAGGATAGAGAAATGATAGGAAATTAGGAGAGAGAATTATTAGGAAAATCAGGAGAGAGATAGAAAAATTAGGAGAGAGAAAGGGTATTTTGGGGTTTATTTGAATTTCAGGATGAAATCATAAGTATTCAAATCTCATAGGATGGAATCATAACGATCTTTTTTGTACAGGACCCTAATTAACTTCCCCATAAAAAAAATTTACGAAAAGTAATGTCATGATTTTTGGTAAAATGTTACGAATCATATTATTGAAAAGTTACGAGTTTTTAGTATAAAAGTTATGAGACGTAATAAAATATTATAATTCTTCGTAAGTTGATATAATTTGAACCACATTTAAGTACATTGTAGACTTTCCCTGATTTTATATGGCATTCAAAAATTCAATAACCTTGTTTGACTTCTATTATAAATGGTCGAGTGGGTTATATAACGAGAAACGAACTAAATGAACTTAAAAAATAATAATATATAATAACTAGTATATGTTAGAAACGATTAATCGTTTGGCAAAATAAACAAACCAGTTATGTTTTTTGGTCTTTATTTAATTTTTTTGCATTTGTTAGTTTTGCGTTGAGTTTTTGTGGATTATTGATTCGTCTCGACGAGAGAAATATAAAAAGTAAAAAATATTAACCAAACTAAAAGTTTTGTGAATAAATACAAAAATAATGCAATAATCCACAAAAAAAAATTATTTTTGTCATTAGTGATCTTTTTTAAAATTTTGATCACAATTTTTTACTTTCTAGGTTTCTCTCGTCGAGACGACCAATTCTCCATAAAAATTGACGCAAAACTAACAAATACGACAAAAAATTGAATAAAAAAAAAAATAATTTGGGTTAGATAATTTTGCCAAAGCACCATAGCCCTTCCTCCCTTCTTAAAGAAAAAATATTACTTGATCCTGGCGCACCGCTACGTGGTCTCCAAGGGCCCATATTCACTTTGAACTGTATGGACCACACGTAAATGTGATGGAAAAGACCATTGAAACACAAAATAATCACTCATTTTTAGGAGTCCAATTTTGTGAATCAAATTTTTACGAAGACATCATAATTACACTGTGAAAATTTTTAACTTTTCATATATAATCACTCTTTATAGAGATATTTTCGCGCAATTGCCCCTACAAGAAGGTTAACCGGTCGAAATTTGCCATAACTTCTCACGCAAATAAAAAAGATAATGATTTTAGCACTTCAAATTTTGCAAACACCACTACAAATATTTGTCTTTTTTGTGATCATGTTATGCCTATTTTGAATGCCCAAACCTTGTGAAAGCCTAGTAACGATATTCTAAAATTCCAAAACACAATCCCTAATTCCTAATTTTATACGTTAGAATACGATGTTATCCAAAATCAACAAATCCATATTCTAAAAATGCAAAAACACAATTCTCAATTCTTTAGAAGAATCAAAATTCAGAATTTACGGTAGTAGAAATTAAATTTTAAAAAAATGTATGACCGTTATCTATTATAGTATTGCAGGATGGGTTTTCGTGAGGAGCGCCGTGAGCGCGACAAGTGGAATGAATTAATTGGGTTGTGATGAAAATTGTAAAGGAAGCATGTAGCATTATCAAAGTAAATATAACACATGCCATAAATCTTTTTTGAAATTTCAAACCATGAATCTTAGTGTATATCCATAAATATTCTAATTACCCTTTCCATAATCGACTATTTTTTTTTTGAAACCTATAGTACACAATCTATATTATAGAATACACCCCTTCCTATATGGAAATTGAGTACTATACACAAATTCCAAATTTTTTACATGTTCTATAGTTACCCATTTGTCTTATTACCTTTTATCATTTCTTTTCTTCTTGCTTTGCATCTTATATAGTATTGCAAGATGGATTTTCATGAGGAGTGTCGTGAGAGCGACAAGTGACACTTATAACTTTTTAATGGGAAAATAAAAAATTTAATGTGTAAATATTAAACTAGAAAATTCAAAAGAAAAGGTGAAAAGGAAACCTAAATGGCTATTTGATAATCAACATCTACAAATCAGTCCATATACCTAATGTTGTACGTATCTAAGGAATTGATTGGAAATTTGAAATTTGAATTCTTAATTTAAAAGCTATTTTTACTAAATTTTGAATATGACACCTTTTTTTGAACTTGAATTCCTATACCTAATATAATCCCTTCCTCCTATTACCTAATTAATCAAAGATATCACCTAATTAATTAAAGATATCAGTTGACACCCGAGTAATCCAAGTACTAACTAAATCCCTTGATTTGTGGGATTGTTTATTTTCCCAAAACAATTCTCCCTCCCACCTTTTATATCTCAAAAGCCCAAAAAATATTGTACTCATTAGAACGCCATTTATCCATCAGGATCCAGGCCAACTAACTTTACACATCAAAGACATCGGTAAGTTTTTTATTCCAACACTATCCTTGACTCAATTACTTCTTTAACTTACGTATTTTCGGTTTTTCAGTGCAATCCCAAAGATTCAATATTGGAACAAGAAAGGTATGTTTTTATTTGGACTTGGAGTTTGATTCAAACATCGACCAAGTAACATAATCAATATGTGGATTTGTAAGAATGTGTTTATATACACCACTGATGTAATTATATATAAATGGAGTTCTTAATTTAATTCATAATTTGGTTTCTATCTTTTGCAAAAAATTGGGAGAAAAAAACATGAAAGTGTGAGAGAATAGTCTTAAAAGATTTAGTATTTAATGGCTTAATGTAATTCCAGTGCAATTCATTACTGAGACTGTCATTTCTCATGTTGGGTAATTGCTTGATAGAACTTTTATTCTTTCTTCGTTCTTACCTTTTTGTAAAGTCATCTCAATGTTTTATTTTTTATTTTTTGGTTAGAATTGATTTTGGCATTATAAAATGTTGATGTGCTATGTGTTTATGTATTTTGTGTCCATTTACTTTTGTTATTTCACACCAAAGTTTTTTACTACATATTGCGATTTCTATTGTATGGTAATTTTTAGTGACATTGACAATAGTTAGTTAATACGCTCTCATTGATAGGAAAATTTTGACTGCACACTATTTTGTATAGTTGTAATTAAATGTCAATCAAGTGCTATGTATTTTCATTGTGCTATAAACCATTCTCTCTTTGCCATAAAGTTGATAAAATTTGATGTTGTTGGTTGAGGGAGGTGGAAGTTAGGGTTAAATCTAAAGAAATTAAGAGAGGACTAATATGCTACTATAAAAAAGAGAGAAAATATATTTTCAAGCCATTTTCCAACATTCATTATAGGAAATCTATAGTCTACAGTAATGCAAGGTGACTTTGCATAATGAGAGATTTGAAAATGACACTATTGGAAATTTTCTAATTGTTTAGACATTTAAAAAAAATGCTACTATTGAAAAAATATTGAAAAATTGGTCATAATAAAAAAAGTGAATTCATTTATTCCAAAATAAAAACTCTAATGCCTATACAACCCGCAGAATAATATCCGATTTGAAAAGAAAATGTGTAAAACATCTATTATCTCTACCATTAAAAAAAAGCCATAGATATCTCCTAAACAAGTGCTGCAAAAGAAAAAAAAAATTCTCGTATCATATGTTTTCTTTTAGAATTTGCAAGTGAATTAGATTTTGTTTCTTTCCATCCGAACTGCATTTAATTGAATTTAACTATTTAAAACCAATACGTCCTATAAATTGTTGCAATCTAATTTTATTTTTTTGGGTAGGTTACGATGCAATCAACGAGGCTCCTATTCACTCGACTTACTATGCAACCAGAGATCCTTCATGTTCTCTAAAAGATGAAAGTATATAATATTTTACGAATCTGTTTACTCGAGGGCAAAGTCAAACGAAAAAGTGCAAAGGCATCCATTATAATGGAACCCAATCTACTAGTAGGCCATTCTTCCTTTAAATTGTTGGCATCAATATTACTCCATCTATCGTATTGTTGGATAACTCTTTACTTTTTAACGCGTCAAAGTTGTTTATATCTCATAATCTATGATTTTTTTTTGTCATTACAACAACTTTGTTTAATAAAACTAATTGAGATCTATCAAACAAAGATCCATATCAATACAAAAACTTACAATAAATTAAAACTTATAAAATTCTTTAACGAAAGACTAAATGAAAAATGAAAAGAGGCCCAATAATATGGGACGGAGGGAATAATTGAAAGTAGTGTTCCAATTATCTAAATGGAACTGTTTGATGTTGATTGCGTGATATGACTCTAAAACTACCCATTTATTGGATGAAGACTTGGGAAGTTAAACCTCTTTATCGATTATTGTACTAATTAGGGTGAGATAACCATCTTTGTTAACCGGTTGGAGTTATTGTAATCAATAAAATTTCTACAATTAGTGAGGTTTATACTGATTGAGATCAAAAAGGTGACGGCTAAAAAGATCGGATGTGTGGTCAAAAGTATATTCTTTCATAGGAGTTATTTTGAAAAATAGTACGCAAACAGAATAGCACGGGTTTCTAGTAATCACATAAGCAAAAAGGCCATAGACAAATCAAGGGTGACGGCTCGATGTGTGGTCTCTATTCGAAAAAGAGAAGTCATCGCTGCTGGTTCGTCAACTGCGGATGGCGGGATTGATGACTTTGAAAATTGACAAAGGAGTAACGTGAACATATGGGTGACGACTCGTCCGGATGGGACAAAGGGGTGTGATGGATGCATTTGCAGACAAAGGCAAGTAACGTGAACATGAGGGCGAAGACTCGATGGGACAAAGGGGCTTTCCTTAAAAGGAATCTGGACAGCCTTCAGTATTTTGATCATATCTTTTATCCTGAGTGTCCGATTGAGGCAAGGTTTGCGGCACCGGAAAGGAAATTCAATTTCCTACAACTTTCTTGTTTATGAGTTTTCCAAATTCCAACGTCTTGAAGGTCGAAATTGGGCTGAAAGCCGGCTGCAGAAGACAAAAACGGGATTATTGAGAAGTTTGGTCGAGATTGGACTTCCTAAACTTCTTCTTTTACTTGGACTCCAAGAGGTTTATGAGCACTATAAAAAGATAATCCTAGTTCATTATTGGGGGTTCTGAAGTTGAAGAGAGGCTCCATGTCCGGCTAAACCCCTCATCTAGAGAGAAGATGAAGTTCCGCTCCAAGTAACGTTAATTTATGTATAGGATTTAGGTTTCTTATTCGGATCAATTGTTTAACTAAGAACTCTTTTCATTACATATGAATGTAATTGCTTTACTTCTTCCATTATGTTGAGTATTTGTGAGCGCAACACAAAGCGCAACGCAAAACCCAGTTAATTGATTTTCTTGGGACAGGCCATGATTGTCTTGGGGAGAGAGATGGGTTATCTCCTTCATCTTTCCTCCAAGTTCTTTCTCCTCCCACCTTTCTTTTTTTCGAAAATTTTGTAGTTTGTTGATGGTGGCGATGGAGACGGAGTTTATCGGTGAAGATGATGGCGGTGCGAGACGGGTCCTTTGTTGATGGGACAGGCCATGCATGTTGGCAACACAATAATCTCCTTGACAAAACCATGATTCGAGTAGAAACCCTAGCCTATGCATATGCGATCGGGGTGGATTTGAAACCCCAGATCTTTCTCTCCATCTCCAATTTAATTCTGTTTTTCTTAGTTTAATCGTTCGCAAAATTAAAATCAATCAATTAATCTTTTCGAATTAAATTAAAGCCAAGCCAATCGAATCTATTGTAACCCTAGGGTGCTGGGCCAATGCCCTGAGGCGATCGATGGTCCAATATTTTGGACTCCCTTCCCTATTCTCCCGAGTAGTAGTTAATTCTTAGTTGTTATAAATATATTTTTGACTCGCCTATGCGACACAGTCAATTATCAAAATCAATTACCAATAAGAAAATGTTGTTGCGCACTTAATGATACTTTTCGAATATTGCCAACGTCTAGACTCAATTGTAGATCTACATACACATACATGGAAAACACACCTGCAATTTCGAATTTGAAAATCAATGGCCCAAATTCACTGTTATAAAATCAAGTGTTTTTGCGGGCGTCAATTCAAAATCAATTACCAATAAGAAAACGTTCGAGGTCAATTAGGGGTAACATTTCCGGGTCTATAGCATTATTGGTCTAGACTAGAGGATCACGGTGGAATCCACATCTACTTGGCACCTCCAGAACCGTTTAATTAGCACTCCACCCTTTTTAAATAAAATAAAAAAAACTAACAAAAAGGCCAATTAATGCATAAAATAAAATAAAAAAATTGCCACGGGATTCCCACTGTTGCCTGAAATGATAATAAAATTGGACAACGACGTGGGAGGTGAATCTTTTTTTTTTTTTTTTTTGCAGTATATGAGGTATCTCCACAGCCGAATGATCTTGGGCCAATAAGCAGAAAGAAGCAGATAGGATGGGGAAGCACTGGACGCGCCGATGAGGCTCACATGGACTCTTAACTTCCCAACTGATTAGCGTACTCTCGAAAATCGAACTCATACCTTTAGTTGGAATTTGGAAACAAACCCAGGACCAGCGGAGACACCCCTCATTGATGGAGTTGGAATTTCACTAGGTAAAGGCGAATTTTTTTTGCAAAATACTTTGCAGGAGCGAGTCTATAGAAATCATAAGAAATTTTATTTTTCCTATATAAAACTAGATGGGTTTTTTTTTTTTTTTTTTTTCCAGGGACGACTGCTTCTACTGGTCTTCCTCTGGCTCCATCTCTAGTGGGAAGTGACTTGGCTTTGCACAATTACGATGGCACTGCAAATAGCATGCATGATGCATGCATTATGCCTTCCCACTTTTTGCGCTCTCTCCTTTTCATATTAAAAATGTAATTGATTCAACTTGAATAGTTAAAAAAACTAGTGCTACAGTGTATTATGTTTAATTTTTCCAAACTAATTGAGATCTTTAGTCAGATGCAAAGGAATTTTAAAAATCATGTACGAAAGTACTTTAATTTTTTGTTCAAAAATTATGCGTGCTTTCATAATAGACTAAGAGCATCCACCATGGAGACGCTAAAATTTTACATGTTAAATTGTTCATATAGACAAAGCTAGCTAGGGTTCACAACTCTTAGTTAAAGTTTAAGTTTGTTTCCACACTCATAGTGAGTTACCGAAAAGCTAAAATGTATATTAGCTAGCTAGGGTAAAGATCTTCTCTAGTTCAAGTCTCGGTTTGGACGGAACAATCCAAATCTGTTGTCTAGTGCAACCCAAATGACACATCCACCTCCCCCTCTATCTCTCTTCCGTCCCTTCCTCTCTCGCTCTCTCTTCTTTCTCTCAAATGGGTCCCATATAGCCCACTCTACCGTTCGAGCTACAGGTAAAAATGGTTTGAGTCTGACACAAAAAAGGAGGAGAATAATTGGACCTAAAGCTATCAAATGGAGCACAAAAAATATGCATTTCTTGTTAATCAGATAAAGCCTTACACCAAAAATGCCTAAGTCACTCAAATGAGGATGCTCTTACCTTGGTGGTAATTGCCAGCATTTGGGAACTAACAGAGCTCTTGATCCCTTGTGGCTTCATAGCAAATACATATATAGTCTTTTGTTTTGTTCATTTCTTTGTTTGAAGACTACGTAAGTGGTGTGAGGTTGATGATATGAGAGGAGATTTGAAATTGTAGATGGAGGGAAGAACGTGGAAGAAGAGAACGTGCAATTTGTTCACCCTCTTTAAAAGAGAGTGAACATTATCCCCCTCCTATTTTTTGAAATGGTGTAGGTCATACCTCTGCACTACACTTGTCTGATAACGATAACATCTTTTTTTTAATGGGATGACATCACTATTTCATGGGACCTACCTTTGCAATACATTTTTTTTTTGTAAGGATGACATCATTTTTTAATGGGATGACATTACTATTTGATGGTACCTACACTATTTCAACCAATAGGATGGAGGGTAATGTTCACCCTCTTTTAGGGTGGGTTTGGCAAAAGAAGTTAAGCCAACTTTTGGCTTTTTGCTTATTTGAGGAAAAAAGCCACAAACAATTAGTAAACTAGTTTGGCATAAAAAAGCTACTTCTAACTTTTTGCTTATTTCAGTCAATTTTTTGGCCTAAAAAGTCCCCAAAAGTTTACTAGTTTGGCATAAAAAAGGTTGTTCTTTATCTGGATTTTTAAGCCAAAAGTGTTTACTTGTTCCGGCTTTTTGAAGAACCAAAAAGCCAAAAGTTGGCTTAACTTATTTTGCCAAACCCACCCTTAAGGAGGGTGAACAAAAATGAACTTGGGAGTTAGTCACTTTTTTTTTTGTTCTAAATTTTAGCTGTTGGGTGTGTAGGAGAGGAATAGGAAGTGGGGTGCAGATTGTACTGTTGTAACAAAGTTGTTCCACGTGTATTTTTTAACAAAAATGAAAAATATTTAGAAATTCTAGGAAATTAGGGATTGAGTTTCAGAGGCTTAAGAATGAGTATATATAGATATGTATGAGCAAATGTAAGCATTTGTCTTTTTGTGATTGACCAACAGAGATGTATAATATATAACAAGGGATGGCAACGGGGCGGATCAGGGACAGATTTGACCATCTCTGCCTTTAATTCCCAAACCCCATATCTGACTTCGTCCCTACCCTGATCCGAAAGTTACCATACCAATAAAAAATAAATAAAAATCTAGAAAAATACCCCTAGACTTTACCAACATATTTGATATCTAGACCACCAAATAATAAAAAAAAAAATGGCAATAATTTGCAATTTTTCACAAAAATTCTAACCAACCAAATAAAATTACATAATTAGCAAGGATTCCAACCCTGAAGTCTTGAATTACCAACTAAATTATAGTCACTCGTTCCATCCTAACCGGATAAAAAATCGATTATATCTTTCAATCGGTAATACATTTTATATGCAATATGGATTTTGTTTGATAGATCTTAATTTAATCTAATAAACAAAGTTTTCAAAATCACCTAAAACATTGTAGATTATAAGATATAACACTTTGAAAAGTGGCACGAACTCCCAAAAAGGACTATAAAATTGGGACGGAGGGAGTACTATGTAAACTAATTTATATACTGCGAAAAACCTAACAATTAACAATAATTCAAGGTGTCTAAATGTGAATAATATATTAGATGTGTAATAAAAATCGGGTCGGGGATACGGAGAATCGCCTCCAACCCGATCCACGATTTTTTTTTCCCTCTCGACCCGATCTGATCTCTAAAAAATTCCTAAAACTCCAACCCAGACGGAGCGGGGGACGGATCAGATTGGATAGGGTCGACTGGAATTGTCTCCCTATATGTAAGAAAAAGATAATCCAATTGAGAATTGACTCAAGTGGGAAGAGAGAGAGAGAGAGAGAGAGAGAGAGAGAGAGAGATAAATGTAAAGTATATGGGTGTTTACCATGTTGCTGTCTGTTAGAGATCAGTCCCTCGGCTTGCAAGGATAAGGGTGCGGACATCACCCCTGTGGTGCAGTTGGTATGCCTTTTTTGATTGAAAAAGTTTTATGTAAAAAACATTTTACCTACTTTATAAGCAGCCAAATAGGGTGGGGGTGTCTTTCTTCGAGGATGACATAGTATAGGAATCAATCATGCAAATAGGACACAAACTAATTCCTTAATGCCAACAAACCACCCCCACGTTCCAAAAATGCCCCAGCTAGTCCATGAAAATGCTTAAACCCCCAAAATCCTATGAAAGTGACTAAACCTCCAAAACCCTATGTGTGGACGGTTGGATCCACGCGGCTCACAGATGCCTTTTGGAGTTTTGGAAAAAGTGAAAGGAAAAAATATGAGTCGCCACCCGGGATTTATTTGGAAAATGATTTTGGTACCCAAGAAACCGTTTTTGGAAAATAAAAAATGACTCTTGTACCGTTTTTGGAAAAGGATTTGATCTGCGAAAAGGTTCTTGGACTCGGAAGCCAGGTTACGAACGGGGAAGGTTTTGTTGAAAAGCACCCCGCTCGCCCAGGAAATTCCCGGTCTCTACTAAATTTCTGTGGGATTTCTAGAAAGTATTTTATTGAAAACTTTGACAAATAAACAAGTGAATAAAGAAATTAAATAGAACTATAACGGAAATAAAATTAAACAAAAAGAACTAAATAATAATAACAGAAAAATAAAGGGCGGGGGGGAGGTGTAATTAGTAAGAAAATTGCAGAGAAACAGGGTACGAACAAAGGGGAAAACAGGGGAATATTTTGTGATACCAAGAATAGCCGTACGGCTTACTAATATTGACCGTACGGTTCACTTTCGGAAAAATTTCCAAAATTTTATTTTTCGAATAGTAGCTTGTTTTGCTTATAAAACTTGATTTTTGTGAAAAATTTGATCACCCAAGCCTAGAAATGACTATTAGAGTCACTCTCGACCTGGGAGAATCCCCTCAAAGGCCAAGGTTTAGAACCCGGCTAAGGAAACACGATTAGTACCTTTACTGGAAATTTTCGAACAGTTGAGAACTTCAGAAAACTTGGGCTTGGACTCCTTAGGAATGGATTTAACGCGTACAGATGGGTTACTGGGGGGTTTTGAACGAAGGAAATGGAGTGGACTCGAAATTTCTCGGGAAGTTTGGACAGAATTTCGAACGGAAAACGACCGGGAAATTTATCAGCGTGTCGCCGGAGTGGGGGAGGTTACTGTGTGTTTTTGAGAATGGGAGAGGAGGAGTGTTTATATAGCCGAAGAAGGAATAAAAATGAGTACGAATATCTGCCAAACAATGATGAGATGCTTCTGTAGTTAGGAAACGAATATTTCTTGAGGCATACCGTGCGGCTTGACTGATTAACCGTACGGCTAGACCAAGTACACCGTACGGCTAAAGTTCAAGAGGATGAACCGTACGGCTAGCACAGTAAGCCGTACGGTTGGGATTATTTTCGTCCAAGAATTTCTGAAGTCCACAATGGCTGTTCATGGCACTGTTGAGTATCTCTTTCATCATTGGGGATACATAGGGATTAAAATTGGGGTGTCTACACTATGAAAGTGTCTAAGCTTCTAAAACCCTATGAAACCATACGATACCCAAAGTGCGTAAACCCACTATACCCTACTCCAAATAGTTTAAACCCCCAAAAATTAAACCCACCCTCAAAATTGAAAAGAGAGAAATTAATTTTGTCTCACGCCATCAATTACTACCCACGCATGAGATATATATATATATATATATATATATATATGTTCCACTTCTTATCCGGACTTTTGATTTCCGGACTTTTGATCCAAAATTTTTTTTGACGATCCGATCCGTCCAATGTGTTCAGAAGGTGTTTTCAAGGGTCCTCGCGAAAAATCTTCAAAAAAAAATACCGGGAAGGGCTTGATCCAAGCAGTTTTCGCAAAAATATATAAATACGCTTTTGCGAAACCGCTTGGATCAAGCCCCCTTCCCGGTAATTTTTTTGAAGATTTTCGCGTGGACCCTTGAAAACACCTTCAACACATTGACGGATCGATTTTCAAAAAAATTTGCAACACAAAAAAACCAATTTTTTCTTATTTCCGGGAGGTGTGGATGTGAAGTTTTCCGTATATATATATATATATGTAAACTTCTACTCCACACCTCCCAAAAATAAGAAAAAATTGATTTTTTTTGTGTTGCAAATTATTTTTGGAAAATCCGAGCCGTCCAATGTGTTCAGAAGGTGTTTTATATTTACATTTTTTGCGAAAACTGCTTGAATTAAGCCCTTCCCGGTAATTTTTTTTTTTGAAGATTTCCCCCGTAGACCCTTGAAAACACCTTCTGAACACATTGGACGGCTCAGATCGTCAAAAAAATATTTGGACCATGGAGGTCCGAAAACGGGAATCCCGGATTAGAAGGACTCCTATATATATATATATATATAGAGAGAGAGAGAGAGAGAGAAGTCTGACCTATCCCATCAATTACTCACCATGAGAGAGAGAGAGAGAGAGAGAGAGAAGCTGACCTATCCCATCAATTACTCACCATGCCATCCGTTTCTCTCTCATCAAGCCAATTCCCAGTTTCCTACCGACAATTTTACAATGTCGGGCCCAGCTTTCTTTTTGTTGGCATAGTGTATAATGGCGCGCGCGGAAAGGGTTCATTAAAGGTATTTTTGTCTAGTATTATCTTTAAGCCCCCAAAAACTTTCAATCTATGTAGTAGATGCCTTAAAATAAGTTAGGCTGGACAAAAACCCATTAAAGACCCCAAACTTGGCTTTTTGGCCAACTGTCCGATACGGTGAAAACTACGAAAATGTTTTCAGTTTGAAACAACCGCTCCGCCTGAATTCGAGAATCCCAGGGGATGGGGAAGTGGGTACTTTTTGACAGCACTAGGCCCATATGATCCAAATATATACAAGATTAAGAGAAATGGACCATGGCCCAAGATCCGAACCATGCAGAAATAACTTAAAGCCCAAATCACTTAGTTGCGTTTGGGAGCTCTTTTTTTTTTTTAATTATGGCCAGAATGTATTATAAACTTTTAGAGTATTATGGAGATATGTACAAAATGTATTGTATTTTGCAATAGGAACAATTTTTGAGATATATCTACAGAATTCATTATGTAAGTCTTTTTGTTAACCAAAATGCGAAAATTAACAGATGACAAGTCAAAAACAGCTCGGATCGAGGGGCATGTGCCTTGTAGTGAGCAATCACGACCGTCCATTCGGCTTCTTTTCTTTAAATAGTAAAAAAATCAAAAACTATTTTCTCGTAACTCATTGTTAGTCGTCCTTCTACCAAAAATCTAAAAATTTAAAAGGGAAACTCATTTTTCCATAATTCATTATTATTACTTCCACCAAAACACTTAAAATTCAAAAAGGTAAAAATAAAAGGAAATTTTAATTAGACATCCAATTACAACATTATCCTTAGGATGTCACCCTATGAGATTTGAATCTTTATGATTCCATCCTGTAAATGTAATTTGGACCATTGTGCCCCTATTACAATAATTATATTTCCTTAATCATACTCATAGGCGGTTATATCTCTTCCTATTTCAGTGGGATTATTTTATTTAATTACCGAATCAATCCATTCCTATTTCAATGGGATTTATTTGTGCAAAACCAATCACTTCCATCTTCCTATTTTAATGGGATTTGTTTGTGCAAAACCATCTTTGGCAAATCATGGGTGAAATTCATCAACTGCAAATCAAGTTCATCAACCATCTTTGGCAAATCACAGATGATATTCATCAACTGCAAATCAAGTTCATCAACTTCGTCGGATCCGACAACACCTAAGGGATGAAACTGCAAATTTTTTTGGCGGTGGCTAGACAAAGTCGAAACCATCATATTCCAAGCAAGCTGTTTTGGAAGCAAATATTGGACTTCCACGACTCCACATCATGAATTATAGCCTTTTTATTTTTCGCATCAAAATTACAGCCTATTTCTCCATTTTTACTGTTCTTGTTTTTCATTGTTGAGGTATGATTAATTGGATAGAAAAATTTTATGTCGTATTTTTAATGAGATTTTGAATCTAGGTTTTGTACATGTAATTTTTTCCCAACCCATCACTCAAGATTTTGTGTTCCTTCTGTTTAACCCTAAGAAATTTGTTTTCAATGCTCCAGATCTTGTTAATGGCGGTGTTTTTTCTTCCCGATTCAATGGTTTTTTTTTCCTGATTCAATACTGGTAGTGTACTTTTTCGATTTAATAAACCAATGTTACATGTCATTTAAAAAAGGTTATTTCATACAAGGGAAAATTATCCAAATGGTCCCTGTAGTTTCACCCGAGTCTCGATTTAGTCCCTCTAGTTTCAATTGCACTCCAACGAACCCTGTAGTTTCAATTTACGAATTGAGTCCCCGACGTTAACTTCCGTTAGCAAACTTAACGGAAATCCCAATTTGAGATTTTTTGAGGGTCAAACTCGTCTTTTCACCTACCCTTCTTCTTCCCAATTTATAATCCTAACCCTAACCCTAAATCTTCTTTTTTACACCCACAGATCTACTAATATTTCGTTACACAATTAACATATGGGATCCGGAATTGGATTGGATTGATGATATTACCAAATTTTACACCCACAGATATCAAGAAACAACAATCAATCCGCATAATTCCGATACAGATCTAATCAACCACACTGACCGCAAAAAATTACACAAAACAAGAAACCCAATAGAGAAAAACCAAATCTGAAATCAGGCGTCAAACGATTCGACTCATTTCCCTCGATTATTGAAGTTCATCTTCTCATAGTACCAAATCGACAATAGCGACAGCGAAAGGTGCATCTCATCTTTCCCCACCGCTTTCCCCCCCTCCGTCGCCGCCGATTTTGCGGAACTAAAGGTGGTTAATCGGAAGACAAGGCCACGTCGATGACGACGCGGAAGCGTGATGAGGAAGATGGTTTGGATAATGGCCGGAGGTACAACGAGTGGAGGTGTGAAACCCGCCTAGGCGAGAACAACCGATCGGAGTTGGTGGGTCCCTTTGAGTGCTTGTGTACGAGATCGGAGGATACGGCGGAAGAGTTTTCGTTGGGTTCTTGATTTGGATCTTGTAAGTCTGGTTTGGGCTTCTTGTTGGTCTTGGTGTCATCGTCGATTGAGGCCAGATTGGAGGATGATTCTTCCACCGGTCGCTTCATCGCCGGTGGATTGAAAAGGGTTTTAGTGAGAGATGATTTTGTTTCGATCTGAGAGGAAATGATGGAAGGGTTGGGTTGGAAGAGGGATAGATATCCAATGGGGATTGGATTTGCAAAGGAAAGAAAAAAAAAATTGGATTTGATTTAGGGTTAGGGTTAGGGTTAGGGTTAGGGTTACATATTGGGGAAGAAGAAGGATGGGTGAAAAGACGAGTTTGACCCTCAAAAAACCCCCAAATTGGGATTTCCGTTAAGTTTGGTAACGGAAGTTAACGTCGGGGACTCAATTCGACCAAAATTGAAACTACAGGGTTCGTTGGAGTGCAATTGAAACTAGAGGGACTAAATCGAGACTCGGGTGAAACTACAGGGACCATTTGGATAATTTTCCCTTCATACAATGATTATGGTTTATTGATTTACCATATTGGGTAATTTAATTCAGTAAAAGTGGTAAATTAAGAAATCATGTTTGCATGTCCTATAAAAAATGTTATTTTTACACAGTGAATATGGCTTATTGTTTAATAAATAATTCATGTTCCATGCATGAACTTTCGGTTGTTGTAAACATGGTTAATCAATAAACCATGTTCCCTGTGTAAACTCACCATTTTGCCATGATGTCTTATACTTAAATGGAAAAATGGGTACATGGTTAATGAATAATCCATGTTCATGGTGAACATTACAGCAGTAAACATGGTTAATCAATAAATCATCATGTTCCTAGTGTAAACTCATCATGAACATGGTTAATCAGTAAATCATGAATATTATTGTCATCATTAGTTTATCATTTTTTTGCATAGTCTATGAAAATCAATTAATTTATCATGTTTTCTTTGTTTGTTGTCATAAGAAATTTTTCATTTTTTTTTTAAAGATTTTAGGTGTGAGAAGATTAGGAGAGAGAATTGTAAGATTAGGAAAGAGAGATTTTTCAAGATATGAGAGAGAGAGAGAGAGAGAGAGAGAGAGAGAGATTGAGAGAAATTAGGAAAGATTATGAGAGATAAATGTTAGGAGATCAGGAGAGAGAATTATTAGGAAAATCAGGAGAGAAATACTGTATTAGAAAAATTAGGAGAGAGAAATTGTGTTTTAGGATTTATTTGAATTTCATGATGGAATCATGAATATTCAAATCTCATAGGATGGAATCATAATGATCTTTTTTTTTACATGATGCCTAATTAACTCTCCCAAAATAAAAAAATAAAAAAATAGACGTCCAAAGTCCAAACACCGTCTCAGCCCATTAAAGAATGGAAATAGCCCAACCTAAAAGGAACGGACAAATTCTCAGTTGCAGTTTCACTGCTTTCACCTTTACTTCAGCGGGCAATAGGTATTTTTCTCTCTACGGATCTTTCTTCCGACTCATATGCACAATTCTTCGGTGATTGATTTGCGTTTGTTTTTCTCTTTTTGCACTAGTTGTTTGTACGTTAATTGGCATCAGTTTGATTCTGAGTGGTTTTGAATTGGTGCGAATCGTATTAGAAATCGATGAGTACTGAAGTGTTCATTAAAGAATTGATGATTCATGTGTTGGGAATACTTGGGATACATGGGTGTGCAACCGTACGAAAACTAAGATTATCAATTGGGTAAAGCAAGTGGACACTGCGGTTAAGATGGGTAGTATTGAGTCTATTGACTACTCCCTCCGTTCCAAAATAATAGTCCATTACGAAAAGTCGTGTCATTTTTCAAATCATGAAATTAAGTACTTCCGTGTATCATTTTTTGAATTTTTTGGCACCAAATTGAATTACTCGAAAAATGATACACGTTTGATTTGAAAAATGGCAAGAGAGATAAAGTGAGACTATTATTTTGGAACGGAGGGAATATTTTTTGAAAACTCAGGTGTACTAGCCAGCTTACGTGCAACATGACTACTTCAGGGGGGGCCAATCTCACCGCCCACCTGGGGGAGCCCAATTAAAGCCTGAGCAAAGCTCCTTAGTGACTATTGAGCACAATCATGTCCAAAAAAGGCCAGTGATGATGGCATTGGGTGGGTGGACAAAGAATGAATTTCATGCTAGAAAGAAGTTAAAATCCACTACATTGGCGTAAGTGAATTCATGGATTTTGTTGTGCTGAAACGGCAGAGCATGTTTAGTGTGGCAGGTCCAGCGTGTGTTTGTTCGCTGTGAGTTGACTAATGTTACTAGCCTAGCAAGTTGTACCGAACTTGATAAATTCACTTGTGAAATCCTACTCAAGTCTCCGTTCGAGTGAATTTGTGAAGAAGGAAGACCTAATGCCTATCAGTCAAGAAAATGACGCTTGCTTGCTGCCTGGTGCAGCTGAATAGGCCAGTTCAAATCTAAGAACTTAAAAACCTCATATAGTAGGCATATAAATTTAATAGCTGCATACCGCAATAATAGTTACGCACACCTTTGCATTAGAATCTTAGCTGGTCCTTTTGTGTTGTAGCTTTCATTCAGATTGTGCTTATCGGATTGATAAAGTGCCATGCACTTTTGTTTTTTAAAGATTACTGATAACCTTACCTTCCACTCGAGTACCTCTATGTACTTTACCTTATCTTTTCCTAGCATCGAAAGGCCAAATTCTTCTATTTGGAATCAAGCTCTTACTGGAAGAATATCCCTTTCACTATATGCAGTCCACTTGTTATTTCAACCTTTTCGGCGGTGGAATGAAATCTATAACAGAAACGTAAGAATCTTAGTCTCAGTGCTTACAAAGGAGAGAAAAAGAACTGATGCTAGGCAAATGGCTGTTGAGTAATGGATACTAAAAGGTCCCTAGAGTCTGGAAGGACCTCAAGGCGAAAAGCTCAGCCAGGCCGAGATGATGTCTACAGAAAAAACTAGATAGCAAGCATTAGTGCCATCGTGTACTTCTTCCATGAAAATTGAGTATAACCTTTACCGGAAATTTTTATTTTCTTCTCTCTTTCTCTTCTTTCTAAACGAACGCTGCATCCACAAAAGCATGCAATTCTATTAGGTAATCTAGAATTGATAGACACACAAAAACATGCAATCTTCTGTACATATTTCACTATTAGGATTATGAGGACTTTGTGGTGTGATGCTGAGATCTTATGGCAGTCCTGTGAAAGGGATTTGTTAGAACTATTTGCTTGGACAGATTCTAACTAGACTATTAGATGGGACAACTTGGTTTGTCTTTCAATGTATGCGTGAGGGGGGAATCAAATACCTTGGACTAAAGCCATTTTCTGGATGTGACCATCAAGTTTTTGGTAGCACAAGTTTTTGGATGTGACCATCAATATTAAATTGTTATCACTAAAGACCTTAAATATTAAATGCAGTTTAGGGTGAACTTTGTGAAACAGTCACTATTTTCTATCTTCTTGAAGCCTGATTCTCATTTCGAACCCAATCATTATCAGACTTGTGCCATGAAATCATAAGGTAGAAGTAATTTAAATGAGTAGGATGAACTCCGTGCAGTGTTTCAACTTTCAAACAAAGACCATAAAATGTTAACCACTAACCAAGCA
This sequence comes from Vaccinium myrtillus, assembly GCA_016920895.1. NCBI lineage: Eukaryota > Viridiplantae > Streptophyta > Magnoliopsida > Ericales > Ericaceae > Vaccinium > Vaccinium myrtillus. The sequence continues at coordinate 9,260,664 of CM029277.1, forward strand.
CTTCCTGGCCAGTATATTTAGGCGCCAATTTCCATTATGAAACGGATGAAATAGCTATTGGGCTATAATAAGAAGTATATTTATAGTACTTTGAAGAAGAAGCTTTCTCTTATTACGTTTTCTGTTAAATCACATTTCATAACATTCTATGCAAGATTCTTATTAATTCAAGGGAGAACATATCTGCTATAAAGCCCCCCTGCCTTCCATGTAAAGGACCTTCCAAACATGCTCAATAGTAAGTGAAAGTCAATTAAATTATTGCAGTATGAATACCCTTGGATTTATGTAAAGGTCAAGGATACCCATGTTTAGTTAAAAGCATAATATTAGCTAGAGGGATATGATTTTTAATTAAATCCACCAAGCCATTAAGTTGGATTTCAGTTTTTCATTTTCCCTATAATGTGGGAGTGGTCTAGTAGGGATGCATAAATAAGGTTTTATATGTATAAAGAGTAAACTTATGTGATCGACTTGGGATCAAACAAATAATGCAGCACCAAGAGAACAAAAACTTATTAGGCCAAATACAGATTGAGATATCAGGTAGACTTTACATGCTTTCCTTTGTGGATATTATGATATCTTATTAGGCCAAATACAGAAATTATCTAGAATACTGTCAGCAAAGATTTAAATATCCATTGCTTCCTCTCTACGCATACTTGGATTGGTTTTGCTTATGTTTGGTATGGAATCGATGATAGTAAAACAAGAATTTCGTGCTGAATTTTTAGTGGAAAAAATAAGCACCAGGACTAGCAAATTGGCACTAATGAATATTTGAATTGACTAGTTCGTTTGAGAAGAGCAAGTTTCAAGTAGGAAGGACCATTGCATAAAGCAGAAAGCTAATCTACGCTCTAATAACATATAGAGGAGTTGGAGAGCTGTCTAGTGATGCGATTGTTCTTCCATTGGGGCTCCTTTCTGACTGGACTGCAGAAATTTTTGCTCTATCCTCCGTAAAGGTATCATCTCCTCCCCAGTTTTGGTTGACACTATTTATCTTTCTGGTTCCTATCCTTTTTTTGTTCTTTTGGGTCTCAAACTTTAAGTGTAAAGAACTTTAAAAGGGTTATTGACTTATTGTGAATTTGTGATTGTATGGAAATAACGAAAAAAATTCTCGGATGTTGTGTGGAATGTGATGTAGAGAATTTATGTAATAGAAGTTCTTGCATGGTCTTTCTGTGAACGAGACTTGGACTAAAGCCATTGTGTGGTGTATGACCCTCTAAACCTGTGTAAACGTAAAGTAAATGAGATCTCTGTTTTCTAAAAGCGGGATTGTGGAACTTGTTATCAAATATCAAATCTGGATGTCGGAGTCTTAATGCAGTTTAAGGTGACCTTTGTAACTGTCACTGGCGAAATCTTGTGGCCTGATTAATTTGCAACCCCAATCAAACTTGCAGTTGTATAGTGATAAATTTATAGGTGTAAACTAATGAGTAGGATGAACTCAGTGCATTTTTTGCAATCCCTGACTGGACAATGATAGAGAACATTTCCATTACAATTGTTCCTGATTTTCTCTTATGGTAGGGGATCTGGTTTCGGAATGCATAAATAAGCTGTTTATGTACATGGTTGATTAATTATTCAGAGGGTAGTATTAGGTGATCTACTTGAGTTGAGATCAGACAAATAATGCAGCACATTATCTTGTGGATAGCAGAAACCTTGGATAAAACCAATAAAAGCTCAAGTTCTTCAGTAGACATTTCTGTACCCTTACGGAGGTTTCAAGTGAGAATTACATGCTTTGCTTCCTGGATATATGATTCCATGATGCTTTTTTTGCCTGGCAAATGAAATGACACATTTGTGATCGAATACTTTAAGCGAATAATGTATTGTCAATAATACCTTTCCTGTCAAACTTTGTTTCTTTTGCTTATATTTGCTGAAGGAACATTCATTATTTTGAAATCCTTTTCGAATGATTATTTTGTGGAAGTAAGGATCTCATTGGAAAAAGCACTTGGACTAGCCAGTTGGAGAATCTGAAGTGGCTGTTTCATTTGATAAGTGCAACGTCCAAGTAAGAAGGACCTCGGTATGAAGCATAAAACTAATCTAACTCTACTACCATTTCCAACAGACTGAGTTGAAGAGCTTTCCGGTGATGCGAGGTTTTTTTTTCTTCTATTGGAGCTACTTTATTCGTTCCAACGTGGCTGGACTTTGTTCTTTATCCTCCAAAAAGGTATCATATCCTTTTCTATTAAAACAATCTTTACTGAGAGCAGACTCTTCATTTTCCTTTTTTGCTTTGTCGCCTCTTAGCATAAAATAGCGCAAAAGTGCAAAAGCGTTGTAGGAATTGCATGGAACTAATCAAAGAAATTTATGGAATACAGGCATTTATGAGGAATGAGAAACAAGAAGAGAATTTACAAAATTAGTAAGCATATTTTCCATTACTGGCAAAACAAATTAGATCAAGGAAGATACAGTAACAACGTAGCTTTCGTATTAATAGTTGGTGAAAACTCTCCAGAGAATTCCCCCAACACTTCCACCGTGTGTGATGCCCTTGTTTCCAGATTTAAAATGATGGAACGATGCCATATCCACCATCTGCCATTAGTGTTGTGGAAAACATCTGGTCAACCTCAACATCTACATCCGTTCTCTTTGCAAATCGGCCTTTAATCCGAGGTCTTGTTTCCGCGTATGCCTTCCTTGAGGCATACCTGATTGTCTTCTCAAACTTCCGCGTCTTCTTCTTCTCCCTGTATCTTAGGACTCTAGCTTCCCTGTCCATAGGGGTTAGTTGGGTAGCCATGTGAATAGGAGGGCTCGAGAAAAGTTCAATTGTCCCTTTGGGAGGTCTCGGGTTTGAAATTGAGACATCGCTCATGGTGGATTCTGGAACAACACCAACATCCATTGATGACATGGAGACCTGATTGTTCAATCACGAAATTCACCATTTGTTAGAACAGACCGAAAATTTTAGGCTTCGTAAATGGTTGAAGGAAGATAGAAGAAAAGAGGGATATTTGAGACATTCGGCATTCCCCCAATTTCTTGTTCGCAGTTTAGTCAATCTAATTAACTCATGAGACGGGACTAGCTTGACTTATCTTTTACATCCTACACAGATCTTAAAACCCTTTTTGGGGTTATTCAAAATCACAGTCTCAAGACCTTCTTTATGGGTTGTTCGAAATATTAACTCAATAAAGTAGAGAAGAAAAGACCTGGTAATAGTAATGAACAAGCTCTCAGGCAAACATAAACATACAACATTAGGTTGCTCAATAGACAATTCAAAGATAAGAACTTCCAGAGAATTGAATCAAAATGGGACAAAAGGGAAAGTAGGGAAATGGTTTTTCTTTTGTTTTTTGGATCGAGGACTGGATATGAACGAAAAGAAAAGCTATGCCAATAGATTCCTCCCTGCTAAGCAGAAGGATGGCAAAAAGAGGGAAAAGAGCGCATAAAGGGGAGAATAAACTGAAAAGATAAAACGCTTTTGTTCTTTAGAACAGAACTTTAGAACGAAAGGGCAACATACTCAAAAAGCTATATTTAATGAAAATGAGGTGCTTCAAATTTTGGAGCCAACAATACTTGTGCTAAGTTCTTGAGCTCAACCAAATAACCCAGGTAGAAAACATTGCCTGAATCCCTAGAATGATAGAATTTGGGTTTGGAATTAGTTAAAAAGATTACAAACTGTTCATAATATGCAGGAAATGTTCTATAATGAAAGCCAGCAACTAAGAAACCATATTGGAGGCAATATAAATCATGAATCTTCGAAATTAACCATTGAGCAAGTATTGAAGCTAGAACTGTTAAAATGTTACCACTTGTATGTTATTATGTGTTTATGAATTGCTAGAAAGAATAAGAGAAATTTTGTGATTTTAAGGAAAACTTACACTGTTTCTCATTGAAGCAGGGTAACCATACCCAGTTTTGGGGGTCTCATATTCCGCCATGTCCATCTGATAACTGAGATATTGCTGCTGCTGAATCTGACCCTTTGTATCTACACTCTGAACTGGCACAACACTATCACCTCCATAGCTCTTGTGAGGAACAACAACATTACCATACTCCAGCTGCTGCTGTTGTTTATTGTACTCATCTGTGCACTGATGATTCTCTTGACCCGGATTGTACTCGTCAAGGTCCAGGTACTCATCCACCACTTCTCCCCCAAACAAAAACCCAGTACCAGTCTGGTTATTAGTGTTGTTATTCTTGACTGGATTGAGCAACAACCATGAAGATGCCTCATCTTGATCGTCCTCGTCGTCGATCCCGTCGTGGGTCAAGAGCCCATCATCGGCATCTGGCCCATGGCTCGGATCGACGGCTGGGGACCCGTATAGGCATCCGGGTACAGGCATAATTGGTACTCGGTGGTGTCGGCGGGCGAGTGGGTTGGCAGAGTGGATCTCAGCGTCGCAAGCGACGCAGAGCGACGCGGCGTCGGCTTTGCAGACAAAGGCCGCCGGGGCACTCTCGCACGCCTCGCACACCCACGAGCGATCGTGCGAGCGGGCCCACTTCTTGCTGTTGTTGCTTCCCAATTCTAGGACACTAGTGGTGGTACTCTCCTCCTTCAACATTTTTCCTCTCTAGTTTTTCCTTAGGGTGGGCTACTGGTGAATGAAGAGGAGTTGTGGGAGGGAGGTAACTGTAGGCAAATTTACTAGTGGGAGGGAGGGAATCAGGAGACGACACGTGGAGTGAAACTAGTGGTGAGGAAGGTTGTCTGCGTTATCTCTTATCGTTGGCTGTGCTGGTAGTGGGCCCCCAGGGGTAGGGTGTTCTTTTTGGGGCCCAGATGGTCTTGGCTGCTTTTTAAGAGGAATCCCTTAATGTGGGTGTACCTAATATTGTTTGTACTCTCCAGAGTACACTAGATTTTGGGTACTCGCTCTGTAGAGCCGGATCTTTGCGAAAGCTTACCATTTCTGCTGAGTCATATAATATACAACTATACAAGGCATACTAATCAGATATACTTATGACAGGTGTAAGTCCGGTTACAAGTTGGCTGGTTTGGCTGTTTCTTTTTTCCTTCTCAGAATTGGATCCTCTCCGGACCAAGTTTTGGATTGAAGGAGACAATCCAAATATAGACCGTCGATTGCTATAATCAATGGTTCGGATTTGTTAAGAGATTCTTCTGGGTAAGAGTACATGACAGGTGTCAGTCTTGGGTTACAAGTTGGCTGGTTTTGTTGGGTTTTTTTCCCCCATAATTGGATCCTCTCCGGGACTGGAGGAAACAGTCCAAATCTGGACCATTGATTGCAACAATGTATGGTCCAGATTTGGTTTGCTTCTTCTGATCCAAAACTTGGATTAGAAAGGATCCGATCTCTTTTTTCTCTTGATCAGCTGGTTTAGCTATGTTTGGCAGCTCGCAGCCACATAGCCAATAATGCAAGTACTTAAATTGAATTCTAAAAGTTGTAAGCTTTAAAGTATATGTTCAAAGTTTTTAGCTTTTTATGAGGCTAGTCGCACGTCAAACGGAGTTTTAATCGAACTAATCTCAAGTTGCTTTAACTTTTTATTCATCTTAAGTTGAACAAGCCAAGTATAGTTTGTGGCTGATTTGAAAACTTTACGAGCTTCAACAAAATATTCAAGTTTGATTTATTTATGTAATAAACTGATCTTGAACGAACTTTTAAAGAGAAGACACCGACCTCAAATAGCTTTGTTCGTTTATCACTCTTACAACCAACCCTAATCAACACTCGGGGCTCATGTGCCCCTTAGATTTTGGATACTCGCACTCGCATACCTACTACCTATGACATTATGGTGCATCTCGTATTTGTCGTCCCCTATAGAATAGCAGTAGTAAATTAACTACTCTATGAAATTATGGTGCATACCATATTTGTCGTCCCCTATAGAATAGCATTACTAAAGTCTACTCTATGAAATTGTGGTGCATCCCATATTTATCGTCCCCTATAGAATAGCAGCAGTAAATTAACTACTCTGGTAAGCTTTAAAAAGTAAGAAAGCAAACCTTCTTCTTTGTTAGATGTTTGTTTTGTTTGTTCAAAGCGCAGAGTTATGTCACGTCGCACATTTTGTTAAGCGATTTTCTCCATTTGTTACCCTTTACATTACAATCGAAGAAAACGGGATTCCGTTGTTTCATAGCATGTATTACCAGTTGTGTCTGCTACAATTACAGGTATCATGTACAACCATATTAACCACCTGCATTTGATTTCCATATAAAAAGAACTTCCTGGATTCACATGAAACATGATATGAAAATGACCTTTTTCAAAGCTTCATTAGCTCTCTTTTGTTCTTTTTGGTTTTTGGGATAAACCTTTTATTTTCAGGATTAGTAATCACGTGCAAGCCATGTGTCCTCCATTGCAATAATACTGCCGACAAATAGGTTCATGCCAGATGTGAATTGGGTTGTTTTACTCCTTTGATGGAGATCTCTGTTCCTGCGTGAAACTTTATATACCCTTTCTGGGTATTTTTGTGAGTCGGGTGATATCTCTGGCATTTACCTACCCACCCTACATAGATAACCCGAAAGTTGACGATCGATTTTCCCAACCGAGGGCCCTGGACGGTGGTCTGTAGCCCTCGGGGACGTTTTCCATGTTTAAAAAAAAAAAAAGATGTGAATTGGGGGAGACTTGGATCTATCTCCACCACAAGTTAAGTGACACTGTCTGGAGCTTGACCCTGACCCAGCTGGGCCATGTCACGTGGGCTTCTGGACCCAACCTGGAAAGTTATGCTGATGTGCCTTCAGAAATAATTCACTTTGATTTGTCGTCTTCATCCATCATGACTTGAATGAAATGGTGATTGGAATGAACTGAAAATTTGAAATGCACAATTAGGTCAAATGGACCTTTGGCCTTCTCCAATGGTTATACAAAAACAGTTCCACTATTGGCACCGACCTCTCCTGCGATATTGCACAGATCGCTATGCAGGGTTCATTTTCGGGTGACCACTCTGGGTCCATTTGCGGGTCTCACACAATTAGTTGGTGCATAGAACGGTGTGTAGGCTCATTTTCGGGAGCCCTTCTACCTGACGGGAATGCACCGACCACGTATCGACGGCGTCGCCGCCACGTCACTGTGTGTCTTGATCGATCGTCCGGCGTCATCCGCCTCAAAATCGAATTGTAGAACTGCAGCGGGGAATCAATCGCAATCGGATGCTTTATGATCTCGAAATGGGGTGGTTTTGGATCGAGATCATAAAGCCGTCCGATTGTCTTGATTCCCGCGTGCGCCCACTCGGAATTCGATTTTGAGAAGGATGAACGGCTCGGATCGATCGGTTGGGACCCACAACGGCGTCGGCGACGCCATCGATACGTAGTCGGTGCATTCTCGTCGGTGCAGAAGGAATTATCGCATTTTCGGGTCTCACAATGACAGTTGATTTAGGACTATACATATTGGAAATGTCCTTTGTCAGCATTACTGTAAAATAGTACACAAGTTGAGACACAAATGGAAAACGTTATTTTCACCCACTTATATTTCATCGTCTTTCTTAAATTCTATCTATGTCCCTATGTAAGAGCATGCTTAAATCCTACCAATTGTTTTTCACCTCCGTGTTTTTTTTTTTTTGTCTATGAGATATACTTATCGCAAAATTTCTTTTTGTTTTTTTTTTTTTTTGTTGATAATCAAAGAACTTTATTAATCTCTGAAAAAATACAAAGATTAAAAAGGAAGATGGGAAGTTACGTCCAGAACAAATGGAGGAGGAATTTCTTTTTGTGTTTAAGAATTAGCACACCTTAATTTTAGGATTTTGTTGTATGTTTGCATTCGGAGAATCGGGTTTTGCAAGCTTATAGAAAAATAGAATTTAGCGTAACCGTAAAGGCCTAACCAAGATTAAAAGGTTGGTCTTGTGCGCCGTGTTGTGCGGCAAAATTACGTCATTTTGCTTGATTTTTGTGCACACTTCCAAAGCTTCAAATGGCCTTGTTTGGAGGAAGAAAAAACCATTACATAGTGCCTAAACCCAAAGTGCCTAAAATCCCAAGTGTCTAAACCCACTATACCCTACCCCAAAGAGCCTAAATCCCCTAAAGTTGAACCCCACGCTTAACTCTCCAAACAGTGCCCTTGGATATACTAAGAAAATGAGCAAAACGACGTAGTTTTGCCGCATAACATGGCGCACAACACCTATCACACAACGCCTCCGCCGGATTCTAACGGTGTTTGCTCAAGAAAATGCTAACATAGAAATAACCAAACTTAGCAATATCTTTGCCACTAACCAAATTTTGGTCATTGGATAACCAAAACTAGTAATCTTTTGTTAATAACTAAATTTAGTGGACTACTCTAACTCTCCTTAATTAAGTACATCCATCATTACACAAAAATCTTTGTTCTGCTCCTCTCGAAGAACTCTCTCTCTCTCAACAATGTTTTCAAAAATTATTTCCAAATTTTTTTTAATTCAAAAACTGTTTTTTTTCAAAAAAAAAGTTTTCAATAATTTATTTCATAGAACAATTTCAAAAACTGTTTTCAGTTTTAAAAAAACAGCTTTTCTTCAAAAATGAAAACTGTTTTTTTCCCATCGATTTTTTTTTTTAAAGTGCTTTTAGAAAAATTATTTTCTATTTCTAATAAACAATTTTTGTTAGTTTAAAAGTGGTTTTATATGTTACCAGTTTTAGTTTTTTGTAGCTTGAAAATGTAATGTGTCAAGTTTTTGGTTATCTAATGTGGACCTATATATTGTTAAACTTAACAATCGCTTAAATGAATAATCAAAAGTTGGAGTGACAATTTTTTGTTTAGGCCATTTTAAATGCTCTGCAAAAGTTGTACCAAAGATTTAAGATCGTGTGTTTTGGCTTTGAGATATATAGAAGGTGAAGAGTTTTGCAGTGTCGACATGAAAATTGGCTTTAGTATTAAATTCGTACTCAACGTTGACCAAAGCAAAGACGTTATAATACCATCCCCGATATGTTAATACTTAATACGGATAAGGGTAAAGACCGTGTTACCCTGCAAACTGTTTTTGTACTCTCAAAGCAATGATTTAACAAGGAACCCGAGTGCTCTCCTCAGCGTTCCGCTCAGCAGACTCCCATATCTGAAAAGAGTTAAAATACTCAAAACACTTTTCGGTACCTCTCAAATCTGGGTCATCCAAAACATATTTGGACGGTTGAGATTTGCTAGGCAGGGCCTGCCGAGCGGAGCGCTCAGCAGAGTCCCTCAATTCTTTAACAAGGATACCAAGTAATTTCTCATATTATCCACTCTTATCCACTTATATGAACTACCACTCAAATCAAGTATGAGTTAATCTCCTCTCTGTATACTTATTCCCGGCCAAACTAATCGTAGGTGTTCGATTCTTGCCTCATTTCAGGGAGGTGGGTTTCTTGTTGTGCACTAGGTGCATGGCACCGTGCCATTCACCCATCCAGCAGTCCGTTGCTAAAATGCACGACTTGGATCAATTTCAACTCCATGTGACAACCATTGTTTGGATTTAATCCGAAACGTGCATTTTTTGCAACGGACTGCTGGATGGGTGAATGGCACGGTGCCATGCAAAATGGATCCGGAGATCCTGTAATGCGGTATCCGAACCGTTGATCTCGGTAATCAACAGCTCGGATTTTATCATCCCCCTCTTCCAAATGGATCCGAAGATCCTGTAATGCGGTATCCGAACCGTTGATCTCGGTAATCAATAGCTCGGATTTTATCTCGGCAATGGAGCTCGGATTGTGCAAGTACCGAGACGAAAGCCAAGCCATTAGTTGCGCGACCAATGACTTGGATGCCGCACTACAACCCTGATGTACCCAAACCAAGGATAAAGAGTGGGCCCAGGATTAGTCATCCCGGTCCAAAAATAATAGTATACCCCTTCTCATCTTTCATCCAAACGAGGTAGGATCGATATACTTCAGGAATTGACTCAGCATCCCCTTATAGCACGTCGCTAGGGGTTGCTCTGCCACTAGCTTTTGCGGCCACTACTTTGTTGAGTTTGGGGCTGTAAATGCTTTGGCATGTTATTGTCAAAGATTGTGAGAAACATGAGACAACAAAGCTTTACTGTTCCAGCCACAACCAGTGCTGCGTTACAAAAGTGCACCATCAACTAGCCAAATAGTACATAGTGTACATGTTTGTGAAAGGTGCTACATCTACACCATTTCGAATACATCTTTTAAACGTATCGGCCAATAACGTAGAGTCTGACAATCCATTTTGACAATTCAAGATGTTCATTTTATAGCTACTGAAATATAAAGGATTCACGCAAAAAGTGAGATTGATTAAATATGATTCATGCAATAGATGGGCTGTAAGAAAAAAATTTCAAATTTCTACTAAAGCCCGATTAAACTAATTTTACGTGATTTAGGATCTATACAAAATGAACGATTCAAATCGTTGTAACAGGTTGCAAAACTCACACAATTAGCATTAGGTGATAGTAGTTTTTGCATTGTTCAAAGAAGAGATCAAAAAGGAAAACGTGTTACAAAAAGGATTCGTATATAGAATTATAATGCAACAATAGCAAGGATTGATAAAACAGTCGAGTAGTAGATTGCTCAAGTTTAAATTAAAAATTAAAATGCTTCAAAACTATGTTCAAGTTTGAATTGTTTATTAAGCGAATGAGTTCGAATGAGCTTTAATCGAGTCTATCTCGAGTAGCGTAAATTTCTTAATCATTTATAAGCTAAACTAGTAACTTGTTCAAGTTTGATTGAATATTTAACGAATTTCAAGAAAAATTCAAGCTTGATTTGTAAATATAGCCAATCGATCTTAAACAAGCTTTTAACGAGCAATCACAATCTCAAATTTTGACGATTGACTCATTTATCGATCCTAGCAGTTGCATTTTTTTAGAGGATATGGCATGGCAAGGTGAAAGCTAACCATAAAATCTTTAGAATTAAAATAAAGCGGAAATTTTATAGATAACTGGTGAAAATTTATTTTCATTTTTCTTGAAAATTCGAAATTGTACCATTAGACTAAGCAGATACTCCCACTATCCAAAATTATTTGTTTGGTCCGTAAAACGAGAATTTGAAAATAATACCAAATTTTGAAGAAATTTTTTATATTTTTTTAACAATTAACTTGAAACCCACGAGTAATTTTAATTTACGAAAAAAGGTTTGAAATTTTTCTTTAAAAAGACTTATTATTTTTCAGTCCTCGCTTTGCGAACTGGACAAACATTTTGAGATGGAGGGAGTATATCGTATCCTATAAAAACATATGTTTTTTCCAGTATAAATATAAATATATATATACAGTCACTATCTAATCCGGGAGTCCCGGATCCGGGACTCCACCTTCCCGATATTTTTTTGACGATCCGAACCGTCCAATGTGTTAAAAAATGTACAGTTTTTGCGGAAAAATGCTTGGATCAAGCCCTTCCCTGGTATTTTTTTTTGAAGATTTCCCGCGTGGACCTTGGAAAACACCTTTTGAACACATAGGACGGCTCGGATTTCCCAAAAACAAATTTTAAAAGCATCAAAACACCAAAAAACCTCCCATCCGGGATCCTTGATTGGATAATTTGTGTATATATATATATGGCAAATTTTCTAGTCCAAACCTCCCGAGAATAAGGAAAAATTGATTTTTTTTGTGTTGCAAATTATTTATGGAAAATCCAAGCCGTCCAATGTGTTCAGAAGGTGTTTTCAAGGGTCCATGCGGAAAATTTTCAAAAAAAAATACCGGGAAGGGCTTGATCCAAGCAGTTTTTCGCAAAAACTGTATTTATATATTTTTGCGAAAACTGTTTGGATCAAGCCCTTTCCGGTATTTTTTTTTGAAAATTTTCCGCTAAGGACCCTTGAAAACACCTTCTGAACACATTGGACGGCTCGGATCGTCAAAAAAATTTTTGGATCATGGAGGTCCGGAAACGGGAAGACCGGACTAGAAGCCCTCCCATATATATATATATATATTTGGATTAAGCCCTTTCGATATTTTTTTTTGATGATTTCTCGTGGTGACCCTTAAAAACACGTTTTAAACACATTGGACGGTTCGGGTCATAAAAAAAATATCGGGAAGGTGGATCCCGGACTCCAGGATTCCCGGAGTAGATAGTTCCTATATATATATACAATCCCGTTCTACTAAGGACTCCCTCAAACTCCCAATTTGCGGACCTTATGGATCGGGGTCGAATCTCGACGATCCGAACCGCTCAATGTGTTTAAAACGTGTTTTTAAGGGTCACCGCGAGGATTCGTCTAAAAAAAATATTCGGAAGGGCTTCATTCGAGCATTTTTCGATAAATTATATATGTACGGTTATTATGAAAAACCGCTTGGATGAAGCCCTTTCGGGTATTTTTTTTTGGTGATTCCTCGCGTTGGCCATGGAAAACATGTTTTAAACACATTGAGCGGTTCAGATCGTCGAAATTTGGTCCGAAAAATCAAAAAAGGGGTGGTCCTCACGGAGGAGATTTTGAGGGAGTACAAGATTAACGGTTCGGAACATCACAGTGGAGCCCGGAAGAGTGAGGTGCTTTTTTATATGTGTTTTTAAGTGTGAGGGGAACCGCCCCATATATATATATATATATACACCAACTTTCCAGTCAAGGATCCCGGATTGAACAAAAATGGGTGTTTTCAATGGTTTAAAAAGTGTTGTTGCATAATCTGAACCGTCCAATGTGTTTAAAACGTGTTTTTAATGGGCCCCACGTGAAATCATAAAAAAAATGACCAAGAAGGGCTTGATCCGAGCAATTTTTCACAAAAACTAAACATATACAGTTTTATAAAAAACTGCTTGGATCAAGCCCTTCCCAGTAATTTTTTTTTATGATATCTCGCGGGGACCCTTAAAAATACGTTTTAAACACATTGGACAGTACGGATCATAAAAATTGGATCCAGAACTATGAGTCCTGGCAAGGGCGGAGGGAGGAAGAGACAAAGGGAGTCAGTTGACCCCCCTGAGGTCCAAATTGTTGTAGGGATAATTATAGTTTTGCCCAGGTTTTTGCTATTTTGACCCACTTTACACCTCCTTTTTTGCCCAAACCTATTAAGAGTTCAAATTTTGACCCCCTTGCCCAGGTTTTTGCTATTTTGATCCCACTTCACACCTCCTTTTTTGCTCAAACCTATTAAAAGTTCAAATTTTTGCCCAAATCTATTAAGAGTTCAAATTTTGACCCCCCTTGTCAAATATCCTGACTCCGTCCCTGAGTCCCGAACTTAGGGATCCCGGACTAGAAAGCTCATATATATATATATATATATAGGATGGTGATCTATTGAGGACTCCCTCAAACAAAAATTCCGTGCCGACCTCACCATTTTTTGACTTTCCGGATCAAATTTTGACGATCCGAACCGCTCAATGTTTTTAAAATGCATTTTTAAGGGTCAACGCGGAAAATCTTCAAAAAAAAAATACCCGGAAGGGCTTGATCGGATCAGTTTTTGTTAAAAACGCTATATATATATATATATATATATATATATATATATATATATATATATATATATTAGTTCTTAGATTTGATGCTTCAATTGGAAACTATACATATAAGAAAACCTAAAAATTCAACTACCATGGGAATATGTGAACTTTCAGGGTCATGTATGAATTCTAGCACCGTCCTTGTATCTATTGCAAATTGACCGATGCAATAATTAAGAGCAAGATGACATGATTGAGGGTAATTGTAAGGAGATGAGTAAACGAAAATTAACATTAGATGCGTTAGTGTGAAAGGATCTTGGTTTTTTGAGTGGGTGTCATGAAACAACGCGTGGGAGGAAAAAACGAAATCATGTAGTCGATTATTGATTGATTGATTGATTGGAACTTACAACTCTGTATTAATTTTATGGATGAGTTTGCCAAATGAACTCTGATTGATTGGTACTTTGGTTGTATCTTTTGGTGGTTGGATTTCACATTAATTAATCTCTTCTTAACAGTTCTCATTCCTCAACTTAACAAAACATAGTCATAACCACAAAGCGTACCTCCAACCAAACAATTAATTTCACTATCAAATTCGTTTCCAATTCCAACTCCAATCACAATTCTATCATTCCTACTACTATAATTATTGGCAGACTTAGGAATTCTCTTTAGTGGGACACATAATCATGGATCCGGGGGCCTTCTGCGCCTTGGGGTTGACAAGTCCTACCAACTCCCTTCAAGCTGTCCGTTTCGCACATCAACAGCTCGGATCGCAATGAACGGTGTGGATACAATTAGGCAAGATGAGATCTGAGCTATTGATGCACCAAACGGACGGCCAGATGAGGTCGGCCAATTCCATAATTATTCTCTTAGGAAAGGACTCGACCTCAAATGCTTATTTCTCTTTATTTTTTCTCAGGGCACTCAAAGATCCGAAATGTTTGTATGATAGGGTTTGTCGAATAGTATGTCCATGCGAAATTCGATGTTGATCAGACACTCTCAACCATTTAATCGAAATACTTTTATTCAAAAAATAAAAACATAGGTGTAAAAAAATTTGCAAAAAGAAAATGTTCTTACAAGCTGTTAGAAGTTTTCTGATCAATTAGAATTTTTGTGTGGACAAATTATTTGGTGATTTCTACATCATCAAGAAGGCATCCAGATGTACATGAATTACGCTTTGTAATTCTAAATCCAACGAGAGAGAAGATTAGGAAAAAAAAAAATATTCAAGGAATCGAGTGGGAGCATGTGAGGTCACGTGCCCCACAGTAAGAGCCCGTTTGGCAGCCTTCATTGTGAATTCTATATTTTGCATTTTTGGATTGTACGTGGGTGTTTGGCACAAAGTTCTCAAAACCACATAATGGAGGCACAATTTCATAATCAGTCTTGGAGGTATTTTTGCATTCTCATTTTGTATTTTGGGAAAAAAAGCTAATTCATAATATATTTTGATGACTACTCCCAACTACTCTCTCCGTCCCTTTTTAAATATGTTACTTCGTAAATCCAACTTATTAAAAAACATCATTATTACACCTTTCACATTAATTTTTTCCTCCACTTTACATTTTTCACATCAACTTTTACCTCTACTTTCCAAAATTATCCTCCACTTTTACCCACTAATTTTTCAAAAGGGCAAAATGATAATTGTACAAACTTTTACCCCATTAACTTTTCAAACCACACACTTATTTAGGAACAGTCCAAAATAGAAAGTTAAACACTTAAAAAGGGACGGAGGGAGTACTATTATGTTACAAAATTTATTCTGCACACATCTCCCAAGCACTTTACAAGTTAATAATTTATTTTGAACATATTTAAAAAATATACAGTACAATTCACAACGCAAAATGCAAAAAATAATAAGCTTCCAGACGGCCTCTACCCTAACAATTCATTTCAACCTATGACATATTAACATTAAATCAACAGATTTTTGTGTGTTTGATTAGAAAGAGAATGAAGAAAAATGCAAGAAATTAAAGACTTATGTACAACTCTTTAAGGGATATATTAAAGAAGTCAAACGTTGTCATTTTTCCTTTACAAAAAACACAGGAAATTTAAACTTTCTTGTGAACACTAATAACCTTTAAATAGAATTTCAAATTTCTCATTCCTTTTCATTTACTTAAAAATTAAGGAAGACGTTATATTGCAGACATGCAATATCAATTTAGGTACTTTCATTGTAACTAACCAGTGTGACGGAAAAATCGTAAAATTTTTCTACAAAAAGTTTCATCGTAAGTTCATAACCAAACACGCGATTATTATTTTTTTCTTTCCTTCACCTTAACTTTTATCATTCACACTTTATTATACTTCTCTTCCTAATCGAACGGGCCTCTACTGGTAAAAAATCTGCAGATATGTGAAGAAACTGGCATTGAAATATAGGGTTTTGATTCCCATATCAATCATGGCATCACGTATGCAACTTCGCTAATACAATTATTATAATGAACGAATGATGGAGTCAAGTAGAACCAACCCACATCCTTTACAACTATGTAATGATAGTTTTCTTCTTTTTCATCGAAATAAAGTGAACGCGAGGTATATAAAGCCAACTCAGCTACTAAAATCGAGTCATTTGATTTGATCTAACGGTTATATAGCTGCATTATATCTTAGGTTATATTTTGGGTTTTGCTTGCTAAAAAATCCTCACGCCCCCGTTTGGGCTGAATTAATGTTTTTTATATTTTTGTTTGTCTTTCTGAATTTTTATCAATTTCACGTTAAATTTTTATATCTAATCATTCGCGTTAGATAAAAAGAAAAAAGAAAAAAAAAAATCGCTAACGACAAAATAAAGCTCAACAACAGACCCAATACTCCAGCTCAACCCATACACTACCAGTAGCCCATATATCCAACTCACTAGGCCCATTTACCCAAAGCACTAGAACCATTTCTCCAAGCCTTATCCAACTCACTAGGCCCATAATATACCCAAAGCCCAGCATCAGTTCATCTTCTCTACATTCAACTACAGCGACACCATCCCCTTCCATTAACGACCACACCACCACCGGCAGTTCTTCGCCGAGCCTCCCGCCTCCTCTATTGAACGAACGAATATAACGAGGTGATCTCTCTCTCTCTCTCTCTCTCTCTCTCTCTCTCTCTCTCTGTGCATACTTATGTATATATGTATAAGTATAGTTGTGTGTAAATACGCAGGGGCGGAGGGAAGTGGAGACCACAGTGGTCACTTGACCACTCTCAACCTCAAATTAGTATAGGGATATTACTAATACACATCCAAAAATTGCTAGTTGACCACTCTTTCTGTCCTTTGGTTACTTTCGAGCAATTGGCAGCAATTAGCAAACCCAACTTTACACTCCAAGTCTCCACCAAACTCTACTTTCTTCTTTACCGAAAAAATATAAAACTTTACTTTCTCTGATCTTCTCTGGAGAAAACGAAGAAAAAAAAGAAGAAACAAAGAAAGAAGAAGAAAAGAAAGACGAAGAAGAAACCAAATCTGCTGGGTCGGGTCCTTCCTCCTTCGCGAGGGTTCCGCTTTCTCCTCCATATCTGATGAACTTGGTTGAAAATCTTATATCTTCTTTGTGAATTCCAAACCCTAGGTAAGTTTCCCCAAATTTCTAGTATATTTAATTCTAAATGCGGACCTGTTTGCTGTCCATTGTTGCGTTTTTTTTTTTGAACTGTGTCCATTGTTGCGTTGGATCAAGAAATATCGTTCTATGTAACTATGTTGACTGTTGCTTACTAGCTTTAGTGCTTAGTAAGTTTTGTGGGCTTATAGCTTATTCTGGCAAATAGGAAAAGTAACTCGCACATAGTTTAAATTTTGACCCCTCTTCTCTAAAATCCTGGCTCCGCCCCTGTAAATACGTATACATGTGTGTGTGTGTGTACCAATACAAAAACCATTGTTCATTTTTTTGGTTTGATGTTGGATTGGGAACTTGGTTCCTATAAGAATACAGACTGCATCTTTAGATGGTTAATTATGGCTTTTTAACTATATGTTCTAAATTTGGACTTTTTGTTTCTTCTTTGTTGAATAAATTAGGTTCCTTTGAGGTATCTTATTTGCATGGGGAAATTAGGACTTTTCGTTGTTTTTGTACACTAAAATTAGGGGTTGGTTAATAGTTTGCTTGATGATGAACTTTTAAGTCCAGTATTATATGAGCAGGAGGTTTTCGGAGTACGTAGGAAATAGTAAGCTATTTGGATATGCTTGTGCCTTGTAGTGCATTCTCCTAGCTTTATTCCTGCATTAATTTGCACTGATTTTTCCGGTCATTCGAATGGATTTGCTGACTTTGTGGGTTTGATCCTATGCCTTTGTAGTTTTGTCTAGTTTAATTTGATATGGGTGGCTTAGTATGTTGGTTTCTCTGGGATTCTTTCTATGGTTTTGATGGAAATTGAACCACATACCGTGCCTTGATGTTGCTGGGCTGATTAACGAACCAAACGAGCTAATTAATTGATTGTTCAAGCTTGGTCTAATTGCTTAACAAGCTTTAAAGATATCTTAAAGCTTGGTTTGATTATGAGACGAACTGATCTCAAACGAGATTTATTTGGGCCGATCACGAAGGATCTGGAGCATCTTGTATTTTTTGAGCATCATAAGTCGAACGCACTGAGCAGTAGTTTGTTCGAGTTTGGTTCGAAAACTCAATGAGTTTCAAAAGATGTTCAACCTTGGTTTGCTTATGTGTTTATGTAACAAACCTATCTCAAATGAGCTTTTTAACGAGTGAACACGAGCTCAAACTCAAGAGGTTTGGTTCATTTTTTATTCCTACCTGGATTGCTTTCACAGCCTGTGTGTTCGTTTTGCCTTAAAACTAGGAAACTGACGTCATTATGGCTTCTTGACTTCTTCTAGTATAGTTCTTACTTTTCCTCAAGTATTCAAATTTCAGTATACCCATCAATTTCAACGAACTAACAGTTCCCCTTCTCATTCCCTATTGGTTCTTTGCAGTTGACTCCATCCATTGAAGTTCACTCAAAAGCATGGGTAAAAATTTTCATTTGGTGTTCTTGGTATCTATTTGAACTTTTTTTTTTTCCTTTCATTATCTTCTCCTTCTGATTAGATGACAAGCCGGGAGAAAAAATTCGGCGAGATCGTCGTAAAGAAGCTCGGGTACTTAAGAAGAAAAAAAAGTTTGATTCTTGGAGTGAACATCAAGTACGAAAATTTTGTTTGTTGTTTCGTTTTAGTTTTCCTTCTTTGAAATGCTATTGCAAATTTACATTTATAAATATTGTTGTTTATTATTGAGCATCAAGGTCTTTTAATGTCCACAGATGCATCGCAAACTGAAAAAATGCTCAAGGGATGCAAATCCAATACATGTGAAGAAATCTAAACATTCATCTAGTAAGGGTCTTGAAGAAAGAGAACTTTTGCCGACAGATCTCGACTCCGAAAGTGATCATAGCTCAGAGCAACCTCCTATGTCAAAAAGAACTGAAATTAGATTGGATTCTTCAAGATATTCCAATTCAGCCTTATCAAAGGCCATAGAAGGAGAAAAGGGCCCAAAGAAATCAAAAAGTAAGTTCGAAGACTATCTTAAAATGGAAATGCAACACATTGTCATTCCTGCTGAGGATGATTTTGAAATGGAAAGGAAACTTGCAAAGAAACTCAAGGTGAAGGATGGGAAATTAGGGGGATTGGATGACGAGATGAATATGTTATTTGAAGGAATTCCGTCTGTTCTTGATTTTTTTGAGGAAGAACGAAATCCAGTATCTGAAGAAATTGTAAAAAAGAGATCTCAGAACAATTCCTCATCTAAGAAAAGGGTGAAGAGAGGGTCAATTGGGAAACAACTAGAGGGTGGCAGTGACATGACAGAGGAGCCAATGGTTGGAGTATCTAAGCCAGTTGAAAGTGGCTATGACGTAGATCAAAGCTTACAACAAGCTTCCAAGACAAAGGAATTCGAGACTAAACTAGATTGTCCGAAGAATTCTGATTATGCTGCTGTAAAGACGGTGAAAAGAAAGAAGATAAAAATGTCAAAGCGAGAGCCAGCAGCTGAGTTGGCAGGCAACACAGCTGTTGTAGTGTCTGACCCAGTGGAAACTTTTCGTGCTGAGGTAGCACCTGAAAAAGTTCCTGCCAAGACACCTGAGTTGGATGCAAATGTGAAATATGTAGCTCCTCATTTGAGATCTCGTACACGCACTGAGCCCGAAGAGCACTCTCAAATTCGTAGACGGTAAGAGGTATGGAAATTGTATTTTTTTTTGTTGAACTTTGGTGTTGAACTTTGGCATACTATTTTGCCTTTGATCTGAGATGAGATATCTTATTTAACTTGCTCCAGGACTTCTTAATCGGTTATCTGAATCGAATGTGGAATCAACGACTGGTGAAATGTCCACTATCTTTCGTGTAAGTTTATATCCTTTGCACAAACTAATAGATTAAGTCATACTATATGCAAATAAACTTCTCAAGTTATAGAAGAAATATTAAAGAAATGAGGTCACCATGATATGTCTTTCGGATGTTGTAGTGACTTACAACTACCGCAACTATTACTGTAAAAGCTATGTGTTTGGATACTGGTTTTTGTTTGGTCCAAGCATTACAGTTAAGGTTGTTTTCCATCAGTTATTCTAATTGCTTTTGACATCTGAGATCTGTCTAGATGAAGCTTGCTGCTCTACTCTTTGCAGCTTATTTATCTTCTAACTTGAATTCATTTGCTCAAGTAGTTGTACTTGAAAAATGGTGGGCTTGTAGTTGAAGAATTGCTTTTGTCCCTGTCAAATATTTGTTGTGGTAGTTAACAGGAAACAGGATTGTGCTGATTCTTTGTAACCTAGTACCTCTACAGGTCGATCTATATCATTAGTCCTATATTGCAGTTTCATGCTTCTAATTTCCCATTTGCAGTCTGTTGCTCGCAGTGTTGGGTCTCAGATTATAACTGAAGAGGTCTTGGCATCATGTTCTGGAGGTCCTCGTGGCAATGAACAGTTAAGATTTAGTTCTATTTTTATAACTTAAGTATCGTTCTTTTTTTGTCCTCTCTCAATAAACTTCACCCGTAGTTATTGAAAAGTAAGATAGAAGAACTTTCCAGAGGGGAATTAGATTTAGAAATTAATCACTATTATTTATCCCTATCTTTACGTTCTAATTCATACCCACTTATGCACTACTAGCTTTATTTATTTTTGCTTTGGCAAGGAATTTTTTGTGCAGCATAAGAACAGCTGCAGTTTAGGTTGGATATTTTTATTTTATTTTAGCTGATCACCAAAAAAAGAAATAGCTTAGATCTAGGAAAGTCTTTTGAACTAGTTTTAATTTCATTGCATTCTTTGAAATTTTCACATATCTAAGGGTTTGATGGTCTCAGACTCAGTAGAAACTGTTGGAGAAGGAACTTCTATGCGAACTCTTATTTGGTTATCTATCTTGTGAGATTGCCATAAACTTCTGTTATTTTCCCCTGTTAATATGGCATTCACTTTTTGGTCAGTAATTTCAATGTGAACCCATATGGCCAAAATTTCAATGTGAACCCATATGGCCAAACTGTGCTAGCCAGCAACTTTGTGAGGAAACCAGGAGTTGTTTGTGTTTCTGCTGGTGTAGATTTTATTTTAAGCATCTGGTTTTTTCGTCAAATATTCTATTTTTAGATGTTAATGAATCTCCCACTCTACATTTTGCAAAAGTAACAGCAATTCTTTGTATTTATTGTGTTAATTTACAGTCGCAATCTTTTGCGCAAGAGTGTAACAAAACTAATGAAATGCGACAAAACGTAAACAAGTATAAGTAGATTATAAAGCTCTTTTCATTTGCGTTTACATGTGTGCATAATAAAGACCAAAACATAAATTTGAATATTTTCAAAATGATCTGCGTAACTCGCTGGGTTATTACTGTTACTGTTCGTCGCGCTTAAAAGAGTCCCTCATTCTAGGTTCGTTCCTCATACCGGAATGATCTGTGTTCCTGGTAACTAAAATTGGAATCCGGATATTGGAGTAACAAGTTAGGACGGAGCAATTAATGAACAAAATAGATCCTAACAAGAAATAAGTTTAGCCGTGAACAACAAACAAGCTAAGACCTAAATAGTAAATACTTTGACAAATATGGTTCTCATGTTATCCTTCTAGAACCCCATCAACAGCTTTCCCTTCAACCGTTTCGAAAGCATGAACAGGTTTTGTAGTTATCTCTACCTCAGGATGTAAAGAAACTTCATTTTGTGCATGACAGAGCAGCATTTAGATCTGATGGTGCTTCATGCCATTTGTGTGTGTTCCTTTTTGTTGCACTAATTCATTTAAGCGATGTCTTTTTCCTTTATGGTTTATCTGTTAATCTCTCTCCTATTGTTGTTGGCATTGATGATTGATTGTATTTATGTGTGAAGGTATGCTGCTGTTTTCGCAGCTTTTGTTGCGGGCATGGCTTCTTTGGTTGGGATTGACTTCGGTGCAAAACTTTTGGCTTCCCTCGCTAAATGTTTTGAGGTGCTTCAATTAATTATGAAAATTGTTTTGTTTCTGATTACAAGTATTCAATTCACCAACAAATATACAACAAGGTTTACTGAATTTGCTAACCACTAGACTCGCATACCAGAATAGCCTTTTGTATTGAACTACAAACTGTCTCTTCCTTTCTGTTTTTGGAACTTTCAGAAAAATGTAAGAATGACATTTGTTTATTTCTTCAGGATGAGTACCTAGAAGAAGACAATCTATCCTTGCGGAATCTGACGCTTCTATTATCTTATTTGTACGTTTTTGGAGTTTGCTCGAGGTGAGTAACTTTTATATTGTGGCATCCAATGTTTTAAAAGAGTTCAATTTTGTTCACTCTCATTTACCCTCATTTCTATTGGTTGAAAGGGTGTGGATCCCATCAAAAAAGTAATCTCATCCTTACCAAAAAGCGTATTGCAGATTTGCAGGGGAGAAACCTACACCATTTCAACCAATAATAGTGAGGGTATTCACCCTCTTTTAACGAGGGTGAACAAAATCACACTCGTTTTAAAAGGCTTTTGGTGCACCAAGGTGCCATAGTTCCCTGGAGCCGAGGCGTGGGCTTCATATAAGCGAGGCGAGTGTTATAAATAAGTAGAATTTTATGATAGGCAAAATTTTCAATATGAAAAATCTTCTAAAATTTTATCATTTCAAATGTTTAGAAAACTAAATACTAATAAAACATAACATCCACAGTAGTTTAAGGTATTAACATTTAGCTTTGGTAACATAAAAGAATTTGTAACTACAATCCAAATATTGAATCATGCACACCTATCAATCATCCTCATTACCAATTACTTAATCTTCGTCATCATCATTTGTATCTGCATATGCAAGACACAAGAAGGACGAGCATAAAACAGAGAAAGAGCATGCGTGAACTAAGAGGCCTCCAGAGTTAACGATATGTGTTCGTTTGATGCAACTACGGTTAATGATCAAAACCCTTGTAGTTTGGACAATTTAAAAAGTCAGATCAATGGATGAGATGGCATCTATAAGACTAACAGATCTGGAAAAAGTCAGTATGAGGCGTGCACCTCATACGCCTCAAGTGTGCTTCAAGAATTGCGCCTTGCCTAAAGGTATTTGAGGCTATGGCTGCGGCGTGTGTTTCCTCGACGCCTTGTAAAACACTGGTGGCGTTCTGACTCTGCCTGAACAAGAAGACTGTCCTTGTATGCTGCATGCTACTCTGCTCATTCAATTGAAAAATGTATTTGAAGCATGACTCAGCTGAACCTGGACTATGCTTTTAGTTTATCATGCTAGCAATTGGCATATACTGATTGCCGACAATGTGGCCAAGTGCCAACGCAGTGTCACCAAACTGCTGCAAATGAAAACCTTTACATGCTTGTAATTTGCATTGGTGGTTGCAGCAGATGATTATTCTTAATTCTTGGGAGAAATGACCTGGGCATTTCCCATGGTCAGGCATTATTGTAGTTAGCCAGGACTAGATGATCACTTACTATCTTGCTTGCCCCACTTATTTTTTATATTAATTTCTTTACCATTACCCACGTTACCTGTAATTGATATTTTGAGATACCATTATTTGGGTTCATGGCGTTTATCAATCCCATTTTAGAAGTCGTTCCTTTGTGATGTTTTCAGTGATTTGATATACGACTTCATGATTATGCTGAGCAAGAGGTTGACGGAGGTAGATGTTTCTACTATCTTGACAATTCTACAGTGTAAGCCACTTTGAATAATTGGTACTTCTGGCTTCTAGGATTCTATCTGTTTTCTTCTGTTGACAGGAAAAAAAAAAAAAGCAGTTTGTGTTTTCTAAAATATGCCATTGCTGGAGTCCTAGAGCTGAAACTTATGTCTGACTTAGCAGGCTGCGGGATGAATCTACGAGGCGAGGACCATGCTGCCATGAAGAATTTTGTGCTGAGTGTGCAGAATAGGGCAAATGAATTGAAGACCTCTTCCGGAAGTGGACTTCCAAATAGCAGTAGCAAAAGAGTATGCCTCCAGGAGTATGCTAGAATAGATAACTTCTCCTGTTGTTCATGTTTCCTGTCTGAAACTAACCAGATAATCCTCACAGATGGAATTCATGCTGGAAACCATAGCTGATATCAAGAACAACAAGAAGAGGACAAAAGACGATACTCCGCAGCATACACGGATGAAAAAATGGCTACAACAGGTCTTTCAAATTGATGTTTTTGTAAGATAAATTGTACACATACTAATATAAGCAGTGGAAACGAGATCGTACTAAACTCTAGCCATTGTTCAAGTTGAGCCCAAAACACACACTTTCTAGATTCAGGTGTCTTCTAACCTATGCATGACTTGAGTACCTTGATTGATGGATACAATAGGCTTATATACATGCTAGGTTAGGGACCCTTAACCTACCTAAGAGACCTTATAGTTTCCCTCCATTGTGGAAACTTACTTAAAAATAATGGAGATAGTTGGTAAACCAAGAGCTTCTTAGCCATCACTAATCTCATAATGGAAGTGGGCAATTTAACTCGTATTATTTGTCAAACATGCAACTAAGTGGGTCATCTAACACTCTAGTAGAAAATATCCCCCTCTTTTTCTTTTTTCTTTTTTCTTTTTTGTTTACTGCATTGTTTCATCCGTGAGCCGGAGGCCATTCAATTGTACACTAGCCTAATAATGGGATTAAGAGATGCCATGCGCACACTCCATACGATTCCTACAGCACCTCTAATTATTTGCTTAAGGGGCGCATATCACAGGATTTATATTCTGTAGAAAACTGAACATACTGTCCCCAGCATTGCTTACCAGCTATGGAGTTTGAGAATTTCATCACACAGAGACTGGCACCTCCTATCTTAGAGATGCTGTCTTAACTGTGATGTTTGAAAAGAAGATATGTTAAAGACATAGGGGAACCAATTTATATACCGAGAAGGATATGCATTACTAAAAATGAAGTCTCCTTTTTTTTAATGGAAAAACTGGGTATAGGTGGTTTGGAGATACAATGACACTCATTTGGCATTCCCCTTAATTATCGATCTCTCTTCGGTAGGATTTTTTAGTATAAAAAAAAAAATTGTGGTCCCACTTCAAGTCTTATCAAACTCATCTTGAATGCAAATCTTAACCAATTAGGGTGCAATTCCTTTCTTGTTCCTTCATATCTTGAAGAAACCTGATGAGTTGAGGAAATCAGCACCATCTAAAATCTTTTTCCATACTTCAGTTTTTTTTTTTCTTGTTTTTTGTGTGTGTGTGTGTGTGTGTGTGTGTTTATGTCTTTGCTGCTACTTCCCTCTGTAATAGAGACAGACTGCATCGAAAGACCCACATATTTATGAATTATTCTTTATGACAAATTCAAAAGTATCAGTAGTTGGTGGCTAGGGGAAAAAGCCGAAAGAAAGAATTGCAGCCTATTAAGAACAGATACTTCTAGAAGGGAGTCTTATGACTCTTATTCACATCCTACCTACTCCTCGGATAATCATGGTCCATCGGATATATATCCTAACCTTGGATACTCGTGGTCCATCGTAATTATTTTTAGGTATCAGATGTTGAAGATTATGTATCCAAACTTTGATGAAATAGACATAATGGCGTTACCTACATAACATTACATGCAAGTATGCAACTCTTTGGGATAACTACATGGATAGAGGGACGTGCTTTAGACTTCAAGAGAGGCAGCATTTTACCTAGGGAAGAAAAATGTTGTTTGTTTCAAACCACCCCCTGTTCTGAAATTGATCTCAGTTCTTCTTCAAGTTGAGAGTGTATAGAACCAAAATCCATATAATTCCACACTATTGAACCAGATTCAGCTTCTTTTTTCACTGCTGACACATAACGTGGTTGTTTCCAAATGGCCCGTATCTTGAACCAGATCCATTGGATGTTTGCCATTGCTTACCTTAGATGCTCTCTCTCTCTCTCTCTCTCTCTCTCTCTCTCTCTCTCTCTCTCTCTCTCTCTGTGGGATTGCTAATTATAAAAACTTGTATTTACAAATACATACCTTTAGGCGGATTAACTAGATTTGTTTTTGATATGTAAGTTTTACGTTGTAGTGCCCTTGGTATGTCAGTTTGTCCAATTCTTCTTCAGACTCTGTTAGGGCAGCCTTGATAAATGGACTATATCCACTCTCGCAGTTGCTGTTGGTGCGAAAGGGGATATATTGTTATTAAAAGGGCAAGAGGTTTATGATAGTTTCTCTCTTCTTGTCTCTTCCTTTCCTCTGCTATTTCTATCAGCTTATTCCAGACAATGTCCAAAGTCTAATTTCTCTGTGAAATTCAAATGGTTTAAATGGTTTAAAACTTGTTTGTGGAAACATCTAATTTCTCAGTGAAATTCTAATTGTTTAAACTTGTTTGTGATGGCCATAACAACATAAAGTGGGTGTTTTTTTACCCTCAGACACATTGAAGTTATTGAACCCATGTTCCAGAGGTCTAATTAGCATTTGATTCTTTTTTTCAGTTGCTGGTTTGGTTGTGCATGTGTATTCTAGAATTCTTATCTGTGTTAAATAACTTGTTTGTTCGCAGCTAAGAGTTGAAGATATTTTAATTAGAGGGTTGAAATGGAGCAAGCTTATAGATCCTAACAAGAAAGGCCAATGGTGGTTGTCTGGGGATATGGCCCCCCTAATTAGTTATGTTGAAGAGGTTGCCAGCACAATTGAGAAGGAGTCACTTGAAGCCCAGAAACTGCTGCAGCTTGCTAGTGCACAAAGGATGAACACAGATGTTAGAAGAGCAATCTTTTGTGTGATAATGAGCGGGGAGGACTACATTGATGCTTTTGAAAAACTTCTAAGGCTGAATTTGCAAGGGAAGCAGGTAAGCATCTTTTTTTTTGTCCCTTCTTTATCTTTAAGTCGATAGTTCTTTATTTGTAGTTTTTGTTTTTTTGTCCATGTTTATTACTTTTCCCTCCATTTTTTCGTCTACAGGATAGAGAGATCATGCGAGTTCTTGTGGAGTGCTGCTTACAGGAGCAAGTATATAACAAGTACTATGCTGTGCTTGCGACCAGGTTATGTAGCCATGACAATAACCACAAAGCTACTTTAAAGGTACCATTTGGGTTTATTTTTTCTTATTGGTTCTATTTACCGGGATGTATTCAGCGGTTGCATTTGTGTCGTGTGGTATCAAAGCCAGCCACCACCGCAACTATGTGACCATGGGATTGTAGGTTTGGGGCTTTGCAGTCCAAGACTGAGGAAAGAAAGAGATGGGGGAGCGTTGACCTATGGCCAATTCAAACAAGTACTAAGCTGTGTCTTGTATTGGACATTTGGTTTTCCCTCTTTGTTCTTCGAATTATTTTTCTGTGGTCTTTCCAAACTCCAATATGGGGATGCTGGCAATGGTTTTATTGCTATTCATACAAAATCCTTTGGATGGCTCTTTTTGCATTTTCCATCTTTCTTGTATGAGGAAGAAGTTCACAGTTTATCTAACCTAATGGGGAGGGGGATGGAGAGGGGGGCTGATGGGGATCAAAGCCCCATTGTGAGGTGGGGAATCCCTAGGCCCAACATCCAGAATAGCATGCGGGGGTGTGTCCAACTGCCAGACCATACGAAATTTGTGTTGTAGGATATTGGTACGTGTCCAAAAGTACTTTGGGTTTTGCCACTGGGTACAGGTCCTAAGAGCCTATTTTCAATGCAATTTGCTTAAATCATCTTTTTCAAACTATTTAGAAGAAATTTCTATTGTCACCGGATACATAGTCTTCTCGATGGCTCTTATGCCTTCAATAAAGAACGACTCAGGAGTGAAATTTTTAGAAGGCGCCGTAAGCTGGAGAAATCTTAATATAACATTTGTGGTGAAAGGATGTCCCACGTATGCTAAAAATATTGCTGCAAACAAGCTTTCGAATAGAATTTACTATGCTTAGTTGATCCTACGAGGAGAGTTGAGGAACACAATAGGGTTCAAAGAAATGAACTAAGCTATTAGGAGACCTTTTTCACTCACAAATTGCCCGAGTGATATGCTTATCAAGTAGCGTATATCAACGCGTCCATTTTCTCCTTCAAACTTACCTGTGGGGAGTTGACTACCTAGTTTTTTTGTTTTCATGTGAATGTAATGCTTTGGATGTTGAGGAGACGTCTTTCACACTTTCTGCTGATGGGGTCCTAAGGCTGTCATTTTTCCTCTCAATTGTGCTGGATTACGTTTGAGTGTCAAAATTTAGACAGTGGGAAGTCAACTGCACACATTTGGTGTCTATATGAAACTAATGGTGGTTGGATCTTAAGAATATTTCTTTCAGCCTTGGGGAGAAAACACTGTTTCATCTTGTTTTACATCCTTGTTATTGGTTTGAAGTGTGCTCAGGCTTTGAACTACGATAAGCAAGTGCTATAGCCTACAAGACATTGTAGGCATTATTTGTGTATCCTGTCGATGTAAGAGAAACAGTACTACTTCATTGGGCATTTGTAACTGTAAAATTCACCCCCTTGTGCTTTCTAAAAGTTTTTACCTCCGTTATCTTGCTTATATGGTGTTTCCTCCTGATATTACTTTTCAGTACTGTCTCTGGGACCACTACAAGGAACTGGAGTCGATGGAGCTGAAGAGATCAATGCGCCTTTCAAAATTTGCCGCAGACATGTTTACCTCGTTCACTCTCTCTCTTGCAGTATTGAAGGTTGTTGATTTCACTGACACCACACAGATGATTCCTAAGAGAATAAAGCACTTCCAGATGCTATTCGAGGCCATCTTTGAGCATCCTGATAGCCTTGTTTGGAATGTATTCACGCGTGTCGCTGCTAATCCTGAGTGTGAATCCCTTCGACAGGGTATCGAGTTTTTCATCAATAAGTATGTTGTGAGTAGCCGAAATTCCCTTGCCAACAAAGCCAAGATTGTAAAGAAAGCACTTGCGAGTTTTGAAGGAGCCTTCATGGGTGTCTGATGATAAGTTCTAAATTATGCAAGTTTTGTAGCTTAAGGTTACGTAAGAGTCGAGTTTTGGGATTTGTAGCCTACATAACATGCGGCTCTTGACTATTTTTAGGAATTCAATTTTGGGATGCGCTGATTTGTTACCTTCTTGTGTGATTTACTATATGTTTTTGCATGTGGTTTTTGTTTTGTTCATACCTAGTTGATTGTAATGCATATAAAGGCCCTTTTTTTCTTGGAAAAGTAAATAAATTCTTTAATAAGAAGGAGATTACACAATTTGTAATTTTCCTACTTAGTTTGTGGAATCAATTTTTAGAACCCTTTTGTTATTGGAGTGTAAAACCATTTTGATATCTCACCTGTCCCTTGATGGCCAAATTTGTAGGCTAAATCGTAGACTCCCCGTTCATCAACCGACTTGTGTCACTAACATCCTCTCAACTTTAAAAGTAGACAATGACAAACAAATGTACATCCCTTCCGTCAAGGAACAGTCAGAATTGTGGTGCTTCCTGATATTAATGGAATTCCATTTATGACTGCATTAATGGAAATCCCGGTTGTCAGATCTCTTGGCCGTTTGTGAGAACCGAAATGGCGGTTTCTAGGCAGTCGTTTCTGTAGTCCGGGCGCTCGCTAGTGGACGGTGGTACGACAGTGGTGTTTTGGAGTCCTGGTCATGTCTTTTCTTCTCCTCCCTCGGGCTTCGTCTTTTGGGCTTCGTGTGGCACCTCTGCTTACAGCCAATTTCACTTTTGAGGGAAACCGGTTTCTGGCTTAACAGCTAGGTCGGCTCACTTGTGTCTTTGGGTCTCCTCCTTTTCTCTGTTTGATAGCTTTGGTTCACTGCTAATCTTCATTGATGGATGTGGCCGGTTCTGTGCCTAACGGCAAGGGTGGCGGAGGTTGTGCATGGTAGTCAGGTGGTGACTGGTGCTGGTGTTTGTGTGGTGGAGGTTGTTGGAATGGATGGCTAGGGCTTCATGTGTTTAGGGTTTGGGCCTCTTTATTTTTGGGCTTCAATGTTATACTATTTGGTATGGTCTGTTTGGGATTAAGCCTGTAGGTGTCTTAAGCTTGGCCCTTTGGGTGTTTTTGGTTTATCCTAGCGGGTGTTTTAATTTTTCCAACCCTTGGTTGGAATCCCCTCCCTTCTCCCCCATCGATATACCATTTGTCAAGATTTCACTAACAAACTTTTTGCTTCAAATATCAACAATGGCCCCAGGTATGAAATTACTACTAAAATCTATGCTGCTGTTGCTACTTTAGTTCCTTTTTTTCTTTTTTTCCTTCTGTTTAAACTCTATATTTCCCCATTTGTTTATTTCTATTCGTTAGACATGATTTTAGGCTCTATAATAGTGTATTAGAGTGTGTGAGTCTGTGCATGGTTCTAGCATTATTGGAGAAAAGAAAGAGCTATGGTTTCTCACTAAATCTCACCAAAAAGTGATGAGATTTGATGAGACACAAAATGGACTAATGAGGATAGATTTTTTGTCTGCTTGTTTACATCCTTTCTCACCTTTCTTTATCATTTTAACAATTGAGAGAGTTGTCTTCCATTTTTCTCATCCTTTCTAACCATCCAAAAGGGACAGGGATACAAAGGTCGTAGCTTATATGTGGGCATAGTTTTTTGCGAGTGAAAGATTGGGCTCATTGGGGTGTTCTTTCAGAGTAACCCCTACCCAAATAAGGGTAGTTATCACCACAGCCCCACCAAGATACAAGCTAGACATATGGTGCCCAATACACGGCATCTGGTTCACAAGGACTACTACCCACAAGCGGGATTCAAAGTCGCAACCATGTGCTTGAGGGAGTTTCACCCTTACACCACTTGCCAGCTTGGCTTCCGTGGTGCCTATATAGGGGTATTGGTGGTGCCAAAGAATCACTTCTTGCACTAGATTAGGATTCTGAATGCAAAGGTGATATCTTGGGGGATCTGTTACTTGTAGTAACTTGTATTGTAAGGGTATCATTTCCCTTCCAAGACACCTGTTTAAACTCATCAGAAAGAAGGAAAAGAAGCCGACTTGAAACTCAATAGATTCATTTGATCAAGAGAAACAAAACCCAACAGATAATTACTGGTCCAGTTAACTCAATAATAATCACCCCAAAATTTTGTGTCTTCACTTATGTCTTACCCCAGAATTTCTATCCTTCTCTCCTACCACAAAATGGGTTCCAACTTCCAAGACCGGTTGAAAATGACTTGATGAAAAATTATATCAACTCCCAAGACATCTCAACTTTGGAAAGTCTTCAATGGAATGTCGAGTAGCCCACAACATCTTTACGGCCTACAACCGTGGATGTAAATGCAATTTTCAGTCCATAATCGAGGTCATGAGTCATGACCCTAGTTATATTTAGCAAAATGAAAAGAAAAGAAATAGAGGACAAAAAAAAACTTTGTACAGATTATTTACCTTAATATCTCGGGAATAAATAGATGTCAAATAGCAGAGGACCCTATCCAGGTCTGAATAGCTATTGATGGCAGGTAGCTTATGTATCCCAGAAGCGGCAACCAAAATTGACACCTGAAATAGCAAAAAACAAAAAGGCATAACAGAGAAAAATAACTCAAAGAATGATTTATAGCCGAGATAAAAACAAATTCAGAAAAACAAAAGAACAATGATAAACCAAAACCAAAAAAAAAAAAAACTTTGGCGTCAAAAAGAACTGTCAAATATCATTGCCTAAGCATGCCACTCTCATTCCGGAGAATTTGTTAGTTACTAAAAAGAAAAGCCAAAAAACAATAAATGCAGCGTATGAAAAATCAGTTTCCCAACATTCTTGAGGTTATTTTCAACCATGTAACAAACACAAAAACTATGGCATGGTTTCCAAAACAGAAAGGGGGGAAAATGAAAAGCTGCAGGGGCGAAATAGTAACACTGAGATATGCAAAAGAACAATAAATCAACATCTTAAACCAATGCAGTTCAAAAAAAACATCTTAAACCAATGTAAGAAATAACTTACAACAAGGAATGTGTTCTGAGTGGCAAGTTCCTTGTCCCCGGAATCATTAGCACAGACGAAGGGATTCACTTTCTTCCGCAACTCACTGTATGCTTCATCGAAACATTTCTCCCAGCCGGCTCCTATATACTTCCCTGTTTTTTCTACCTAAAAGAAGAGGTGCAGCAGAGTACAAAATATTCATGTTTCCACAACAGATATCTAGACAACATTTTCAAGATATCATTTTCTCGTCCTTCACCAACTATCTCAGGCCATCCCTCACAAGTCAGTAGTCACTTTCGCAAGAGCATAGAATCTTCTTTGTTTTTCATTTTTTTTATTTGCGCTAAGGAAGGAATAATGACGTGCCAAGTGAGCATAGAATCTGAAATAGGCAAGATGAATCAAATGGAATTTATTCACAAGTTTGGTTTTTTATGAAACCTTGTACTGACCCATAAACTCCAAGTTACACCATAGTGAAACAGTTACTGCTTTGTCATAACAATTGCAGTAGGAATTAAGCAAAGACGTAGAAAGAAAGAAAGAGCAGGTATCAAAT
Organism: Vaccinium myrtillus; assembly: GCA_016920895.1. Lineage (NCBI taxonomy): Eukaryota > Viridiplantae > Streptophyta > Magnoliopsida > Ericales > Ericaceae > Vaccinium > Vaccinium myrtillus. The sequence goes on from CM029277.1 coordinate 9,293,208, forward strand.
TCTTGACGAAATTAAAAATCATAAGCTTGCTCCTACAACACCATGCCTTGAACCTTCTATAAGGGATGCTAACAAAAAGAAAAACGCTCTAGTAGAATGTCAGAGCTATTGAGAGCATCCCAAAACCCAATCTTTAACGGTTCTTTCAACAAGTGGCTTTAGAGAATATAATTACTCATACCAGCTCCAACCATAATTCCCCGATTATATTATCACTTATCAGAAAAGCACTCATTTTCTTTTCAAAAACTCAAATCAAATTGCCTCTCTAGCTGCTAAAGTTTCCACGTAAAGAAGGATTTCCCAGCCTTAGATGTGTTTTGAGTCTTTTGACAAGGCTGCAACAAAGTAACCCAGTTCATCCCGAATAACAACCCGACTCCTAGCAACTATCCTAACTTCCCAAACAAAGCACCATCAAAATTTACCTTAAACATACCAGCCTTGTCCATTTGGAAAGATAGGAAGGTTAAAAGCATACTGATTAACCCGAAAAATAACAAATTTTACTTACACGTGAGTATGCAGCGAAACAAGACCCCGGATAACGGTAAATGCAGGAGACAATATCTGCAGACAAAGGAGAGATATTTACAAATCGTTCCCAATTCCTTTTTCTGGGGAAAATGACTTTTCAATAAAAACAAACAGAATAAAGAGGAAGAAGAACAACAACAAACTTGATAACAGTGAGTGTAAGCCCCGCTTGGTACGTGATTGAGTAACAATCTCGCCTAGATCTCGCTCGATTTTCTCAGTATCACCATCTAAAGCAACCTAAGGTTTCATATAAACAATGAAGTAATCAAGCAAAAAGGATGTCGATAAATCTGAGACAAGAGACTTGAATCATCAATATGAACCGTGGAAATAGCATACTATACTTTTCAAATTAATTTCTGCAGTGACGTACATAACATTCCAAAGGCGAGCTATAGAACAATCAATAAAAATTTTGCTTCAGTGATACTGAGTAGCATTTTGAACAGTTTTGAGCTAGCCACCTAGGGTTTACCGCTCAACATATAGACTCAAACAAGTAAAAATAGGACCGATAAACGAACCGAACAAGCCAAACAGTTGATTCTTCAATTTTGGTTTCATAACTTAATTAGTTCTAAAATTTGTTTGAGTTTGACTTGTTTGTGAGCTTTTAATAGCGCTGATTACAAACCGATCTCGAGTTAATTGAATCTTTAAAGTATTAGTATAACTTTACAAGTCAAAATAGCCGAACAGTAGTTTCTTCGAGCTTGGTTCAAAGCCTAACTACTACCTTTGTAAAGATGTTTTTGTTCATGTAATAAATCTATCTCACGCAAGCTCAAGCTCGAGCGATTTTGTTTGTTTATCACCCTAAGTAAGAAGGGAGGATATATACATCTACAGTCTACACAAACATATATATATGCACACACACACACACAATCAAAAATTATACAAGTAGAAATAGAATGTTAATCATGAGAACCTGAACCAGGAGCACAGAATCCTGCTCTATCAGCTTTGACACGGCATACGTCACCAGCACCGAAACGCAAATCGATAAAACCACGTTTAGCACCCCGTATCCTGATTTCTCATTACCCGACGATGAACCCTGTTCCTCGTTACCCGACGAACAAGAACCCACTTTACAAGCGCACGTCGTCGATGAATCCAATTGAGGGTTTCCCGCCGAAGAATCCGATTTCTGGTGACCCGTCTGAGAATCCGGTTTCTGGTGAGCCGAAGATGAAACCGGGTTTTGAATACCCGACGAAGGATTCGGTTTCTGGTTAGACGACTGAAAATCGGATTTCTGGTGATGGGAATTGGGAGAATCAGATGATTTTTTGTCACAACAACATTCATGGTGGATTTCTTTGGTATGGATTTTTTGGGTACGGATTTCTTTGGTTTTGGGCTTTTCGGGGGGTGTTTGTCGGTGGACCCGAGGAGGAGTGTAGGACTCGTCGCAGTCGCCGTCGGCGTACCCACCGATCTCGCCCCACCGGGACGCCGATTCCACTAGGCAGAACACCGTCGCGAACAGCATCACGAACATCATCGCCTTGATCGCCATTTTTCTGGTGATGAATTCCTTCCCTGTGGTGATTGAAACAAAACCCCTAAAAAGTAACTAGTGGACTAGTGAAGTGGAGAAGGAGGCTTTTAAAAACCGTTTCCCGCGTCTTTCTTATTCCCCAAGAAAGCAAAAGCCCCAGGACAAATTTGTTGGCGCTGCCTGCGCTGGGACCACTGCAGTGGTCCCAGTCACTCACTGTCATCTATTTGTCAATCATCTTAACGTTATTTTCACGTAAAAATAAGTATTTACTTATAGAATAATTTGAATCGTTGATTGACAAACAGACAATTATGATTGGGGGACTACAACCCTGTAGTACTTTGGGAACCTACAAGTAACCCGAATTTGCCCGCATTGATCTTGTTCACTCACTGTCATCTATTTGTCAAAAGATATTACTTTTAATTTATCGTTTTGTGAATAGGACTATCATTTCGGGACGAGGAAGTGATAATAAGGATAGTTTTGAAAAGTAGATTTTTTTTTTTTTTTTTTTACATGTAATCATTGATCTTGTTGGGTTTGGGTTTGAGTTTTAGGTTTTGGGTTTTGAGTGAAGAGAGAAATGGGGGTAATGATTGAAGAGAGAGAGAAATGATTGAAAATATGGTTAATGATTAGAAATAGAGATAATGATTGGAGGAAAATATGAATAAAAAATTTAAATTTGGGTGTTGAGACCCAAACCAAACAAGGACATTATGTCTTAGTAAAAAGTTGAATATGAAGTAAGTTTTTTTTTATTTTTGTAAAAAATAAAAATTATCTTTAGTGAACTTTTTATTGAATTTTTCTTATTATCCGTTTGAATTTGTTGGAACTATTTGTTATGCCTAGAAGCTCGCATATGTGTACAAACACATGTAGATTTTGACCTGGTGTCAAGGTTTGAGTCTTAAAGATTTGCTTCCTACTAAGATTTCAGGTTCAAAATATGTTAGGTGTTATGAATTAGATAGGGATGACAACGGGTAGGGTATGGATCGGAGGACCCTATTCTACCCCCGATCCCCAATTGTGAAGTTCTTCCCCATCCCCACCTCCATACCCGCCTCCTATTGGGGATCGGGTATATTCGGGTAAATTCATATCCAAACTAGTTGGGAAAAAAAAAAGGAGAGATGATAAAATCTAATTTATGTGTCATATACTAACAAAAACAACAATTTAAAACAAAATAGAATAGAAAGTTGCGAAGAAATAATAGTCTACCAAGATTATATATAATTTTAAAAACTACAATCATTAAACTTTTGTTGACACTTAAACCATATATAGTTTTAATTCAGAACACTATACATAAATTATACCAATATGCATACTTATATATACAATAAACTTCTAATAAGGGACCCTTATTTAAGTTTCCATGCGGACCTAGGGTATTTTCGACTTTCCGGACCAAATTTCGACAATCCGAACCGCTCAATGTTTTTAAAACGTGTTTTTAAGGGCCCCCGCGAGGAATCATCAAAAAAAGTAACCGGGAAGGGCTTTATCCAAACAGTTTTTGATAAAAGTTATATATATGTAATGTTTATCGAAAACTGTTTGGATCAAGCCCTTCCCGGTTATTTTTTTTTATGATTCCTCGCGGGGGCCCTTAAAAACACATTTTAAAAACATTGAGCGGTTCGGATCGTTGAAATTTGGTCCGGAAAGTCGAAAATACCCCTAGGTCCGCATGGAAACTTAAATAAGGGTCCCTTATTAGAAGGGGGTCCCTTATATATATACACACATACATATACATTTATATACTACTATATGCCCACATATACATTCATAAAAATATGTATACAATTTGAAACGGGGGCGGGTACGGGTATTCGGAGACGGGTATCACAAAACCATACCCGCTCCATTTTCAACCGGGGATTCTTTAAGTTCTACCATACCCGCTCCTATTGGACGAAAAATCGAATAATATCCGCCTCCAAATAGCCGGAGGTGGGGCGGGTATCCTTTGGGTTTGGGGAAATTGTCATCCCTAACTCTAATGGGTCAGTCCATACATAAATTTATCCTAGATTTAATTTAGAATCTCCGCTAATAGACCGTAGAATTTAATTCTCAAAGATTAATTGAAGTGCAAATAAGTTGGCTCGAACATCCTGAGTTAGCATAAAAACAGAAAGGTCATAAAAGAGGGGGAGAGAGAGAGAGAGAGAGAGAGGAGGGCAGAAATTGGTATTCTCAGAAATTGGTCATCCAACTGTGGAGGGGATTGTTGTAAACTCCAAATCTAAAGGGTGAAACATGAAACTATTTAAACATGAGAATAAATATCTACTAAGGGGGTGTTTCACTAATTTGGTTTTTTTTGGACGTTTTAGTTTTGCAAAAAAACTAACTTGTTCCACTAACTAGTTTTTTGGTTTTTAGTTTTGCAAAAAAACTAACTTGTTCCATTAAATAGTTTATTGTATGTTTAGTTTTGCAAAAAACTAACTTGTTCTACTAACTAGTTTTTTTGGTTTTTTTGGTTTTGCAAAAAAACTAAGTAGTTTTTTGTTAGTGGAATGAGTTAGTTTTTTAGTTAAAACAAAACTGTTTTTTTTTAGCGGAATAGGGCCTAAATCCAAATAATAGGGATGTTAGCGTAATTTTAATTCCTATCGAAACAAAACCTATATAAACTGGGAGGAATGGGGGAAACAAAAACCCTAGAATAAGCAATTGAAACGATTGGAAGGAGAAGAAGGTTCTGGTTCTCTGGTTCTTGGTCGGTAAATTTGTGACGATGGCGAACAAGATTCTGATGGCTGTGGCGCTTTTGGCGATGGTGATTCTCTGTTGCCAAATCGAAACAGCGTCGGGTGGCGAGATGGGAGGCCATGCCGTCCGTAAAGGAAACAGCTATTCTTCAAGTTCGTCGAGACATAGAAGACGCTTTCGCTATCATCACTCTCGCCAACCTAGAATAACACCAAAACCTTCAAATTCTTCAGATGCTTCGGTTCAACTCTGGCGTGATGAAGATTTCGGGCCGTTTTTGTTGTATTGTCTTTTTTTCTCGGTCGTAATTCTGTTTGACATTCTCCCGAGACTCTTTGGGAAAGACTCCGTGATCGTGGTTCAGGTTTGACAAAACACACCCAAAAAAATGTTGCGTATTTGTGTATATATTTCTTACGCTATTCTCATTATCAAATTAAACCCTAGGTTGCTTTCAAAGGTGCCACTGGCCAAATTGGCCGAGATCTCGACTTGATTTCAGATACCATGGACTCACCCGTACCAGAGTCGAGGACTCCCCATGGCTTACAATTGTTATTATCAGGTTAACAGTTTTTTTTTTTTTTTTTGAAAATTCTGGTTTTCGGGGCATGTAATTGTCATCTTTTATATATTTCTGATTTTTTCTACACCTTATTAATTTGTATCTTGATCGTTTGAATGCAGAAACTGTTACTTGCTTATGCCGTTATGGTGGGGAATCTTGTTTCTCTGCCTACTCAAATGTAAGTGATATGCCTTTCTTTCTTTGTTTCTGCATCTTTATGCATTCTTATGTGTAGAAAGTTACTTTTAGTTTTGTCTAATTTGGAGATTCTCATGAATAGAACGTCGAGTCATCTTCCCCCCGGTAACTTTTGCGTTCTTTTGTGATGTCTTGAACCACTTCACTAGTCCTTTACCTCTCTTGTGTTTTTTGAACACTCGCAACTTGTATTTTGCTAATAGTTTTTGTAACTGCTCTTAGAATAGTTAGGTGAATTCTGTTGAAAAGTAATTAAGCTTGAGTTTTGTATTTCCCACATGGGAATATCCAAGTCAAAGATCGGATATTCATTGGAAGATTTTGTGAAGACTTTGGAAGAGGAAGAGTTCAATTTGAAATTGGTGACGGCCACCAGTGTTCACACCCATTTTGTATGCCTATATAAAGATGTACTTGTGAGTGTTGAAAGGTATGAGTGATAGAGAGAAAAGAACACTAAAGTGTTCTTGAGAGATTGAGAGAACCCTAGTGGGGTTTCTCCCCACACACAGTGGGAGAGAACAAATCAAAGTGATTTGAGATTGAGGTTGAGTAGAACTCCCTCCATTGTATTTGTATCTACCTCATATAGTGAAATACTCTCCTCCCGTGGACGTACCTGATTTTGGGGAACCACGTAAAAATTCTTGTGCATGTGTGTGTGTTTGTGACGCTTCCGCTATTATCAGTGCCTCTCTACCATTCCAACAGATTCTCATGGTATATATTAGGAAAGGTTCCTAGTTATTTCATTCGGTTTTGTTATTTTGGGTTCATTAATCTCCAAGTAGCAGCTAATTATCTGAACTATCTTAGTAGAGCACATATAATAAGCATAAGTATGTCAAGTTAAGCATTATCCAAGTTGTCCCTATCTATTCGTTAATCAAGTTTATCTATTAAAAATCTAACTTAACGGTCCAAATACAGTTTTGTCCCGAGTATGCTCCTTGTATGATTTGGTCATCGACTTATTTTGTGTCAGTTTAATTCCCAATGTGTAGAATTCAAATGTTCTAATGGTCCTTTGATCGTTTCAGTTTGAGTTTGCTAATTGGAGTGGGGGTTTATTTGGCACATGGTACAAAAACGTTTAGCGCAAATCTGGAAAAAACAAAAGATATATTTGCTCGTCATATTATTGACTTCGTAAGCTCCATTAATTTAAAATCAGGACATGAGATCTCCTCATTGCTCTTTAAAGTTGGGGTAGTCTTGTCACAAACGGTACAAAAGGCGAAAGGTATCTGGGTAACAAACCTATGTTTATGATTATAACAGCCTATGTTTAGGAGTGGTTTTTGGTCCTTTCTTATGTCCAGCCAATACATTGAATGCTTCCTAAAGTTCTTATCCAAAATGAAAGCCGCATCAATCAAAGATGGACCAGAAATTCTGAATGAAATTTAGTACCCCAGCATCTCATCCTGACATTGTCCAAACCAGTTGAGTAATCCTATTTGGGTAGAGAATTTAAGGCTTGGTTTTTGCTAATGGTCGTGTTATGGGTTTATGACGATGGCAGGTGTAAGAATGGTGGAATTTTTTTTATTTTTTATTTTCAGAGGGAGGGAGGGAGGGAGGGAGAATGGTTCTCCAAAGCTTGTGGCATCTTCATTGTGAAATCTTCAATGCTATTGGCTTTTAGGTCATGTAATTAGTCAAACACTACATTCTCTTTGGTATGACCAACTTCTTATATAGCCTTGATCAGTTGATCTCTCTTCCTTTTAGGTTTTCTGTATTCCACATTCAAAGCATATGAATATGATCAAATTGAATTGGTTGACTATGTTAATGTGCTCTACAAGCTACAATCTAACTAAGATGTTTTGAAGGATTTAAATTTCTTTTCTTCTATTTTCTCCCTTTTGCTTTGCTAAGAAGGTAAACTGGTAGCAAGAAAAATCTATAGATATATTGCCAAGAAGTGCTGGGTTTTCATGTGTGTGTGTGCGCGCGGTAACAATCAGCGTGTAATTTCATCACCAGCTTTGTGGGAAGCGCTTCACCGGAATGATCTCTTTTAGCTGTTTGGTGTGGTACGGAGGGAAGGGTAGGGTGACTGAACCTCACTGGAACCCCAAGAGCACGCCTGAGAAGAAGACTAAGATCCTAAGAGCACACCAGCGGGAGAGACCTGCACAGAGGAGCAACCACGTTAGTGCTTAACCCAGACGGTGGTGGTCCGGGAAGACACTTCGATGGTAAAGTCAACGACTGAGGGAGAAGTATAGTGGAGAACTAAGAGAGAGAAAGTGGAGTTAAGAGGGTATTGAATGTGGAGAGAGGAATCCAGAGTGAGGTAGGTGAGGGCCCCTTTTATAGGCAAGGAGGAGCGTGCCTTACCATCGCATTAAATGCATGGATTGACGTCCGTCCCTCAGGCGGCGCCTCGGCCGCTGTCCTCCCAGAGGAGTCACCTGTCATGGGGATATTCCCCTATCAATCAAGTACTCCTGCAGACGTAGCCTGCAGGGTAGGTGGATGTCACCATTAATGCATTGCATGCGGGGCGGTTGAGCCCATTAATGAGCCGTTCAGACTGTTAGGCGTGCCTCGATCGAGCCCCCCTGACACCTGAAGCGACCCACCTATACCGAGGTCAATCAACTCGGCTAGGATGGTGCTCGGAGGCATGACCTCCTAATCTGCCAAGGTCTCATCCGACTTCTTCATCCGAGGACTGATACTCAAGGGAAAAGCTCTATCCGGGCTTGCACTCTTTCCGTAGAACCGGAGCTCCATCAAATTGGTCATGCGGACCCTTCCTTAGGGACTTTCAGGGGTCCGGCCTCCTTGAGACGCTTCCATGGAGGAGGCCCCCGACCTCTTCGGGGAGCATTAGGGTCTAGCGCCGCCACAAGCTTCTTTTTCTTTGTGCCTTGTGTTTTGTGGAACTGAAAATTGGGTTATTGATTTTTTGGGGGTACTTTCATTAACTAGCTAATGTGTCATCTTTTTTTACTTGGGATTGCTGGTATGTTGATGTTCTTTTTTGCTTGTACTTGAAAATGGTACATATCTATGTTTCTATAATGCAACTTGTTAAATTTGATCTCTCTTTCTAGGTAAACAAGAAGTGGCGGTTGGCGGGAGGTTGGAAGAAAAGTTATGATCGTACGTGTGACGTGGAGCGTAAGAAACATGATGCCCATTTCTATGAAAGTGATTGTGGGCATGAAACTAGATGCAAGAGTACGTGTCCAAATCACAAATATGCCATTGTGAGTATTTACTGATATTGTCCTTGACATATAAACATGGATATATATTAACGTTTATTTGTTCATATTACAGTAATATATATATGTACATGTATATATAGCTCTTCGTTATATTCATGCTGATTTTTATCATAGGTGACAATTCTGGTTGCTGCTAAATGCAAGTTTGAGCTGCCTGCCATCAACTGTTATTCAGACCTTGAGAGCGCCTTGCGCTCTTTGACATCTATCGAAGATGCACAAATTGAGGTAATAGTCATATGTTGAAACTCGAAAGAAATTTCCTCTGAATTCATGATCTTTTGGTACAATAAGAATCTGTCATCGTCTGACCAATTTTTTTTTTTTTTTTTTTTATTTATGTATTTAGGCCGTTAAGGTGTTGTGGACTTCTCGAGATGACATTGAAGACTTCACATCTCTGATACGTATATAGATGAATTTGTTCGTCTCATGAATTGCACATATTCGTCAATACAAGGGGATGCCATCTTTTTCTCGGAAACCAAGTATAGGAGTTGAGGGCACAATTGGTTGTGTTTGGTTAGATAGTTTAGTTTAGTTTTGATGATGTCAGCAAGTGTAATGAGTGGAGAGAGATAGAGAGAGAAATGAGGGAAATGATGATGTCATCAAAACTAGAACTAAAACTAAACAGGGAAACGAACAAGGCCTTTATATTTTTGTATTTTTTTTTTCCCAAATAGTGTAGGGGTTGAGATTCTGTTGCACTTATCTTTTTCCGGTTGTGATAAAAAAATTATAAAAAAAAAAAGAGCTTACGTGAATATATTAGGGATTCTTATTTCTGTGGCCATGAGTTTTGTAGTTTTAATCAATGCACAGAGAGTTGAAATCCACAGACTGGATAGCTACTATGGAGCTATGGGTTCATTTTATCACCCAGTAGTGATCCAAAGTTGCAGATTTTTTTTTTTTTTTTTTGAGAAACACAAAATTATAGTAACAAAGACCAACAACCAAAAAAGAACAAAGAGAAAAGCAGCTCGGCTCCGGTCAAACGTGGAGGTGGGTGAGTGAAACAGACGTGGAGGTGGGTGAGTGAAACACCACTGGAGTATAGGAACACACTCCCACCGCATACTACACTACCATATTTGCCTTCTGAAGTCGTCGTTGTTGGAGGGCTCAATAACCTGCTACGCTAGTCAACCCGATTCAAAAGTCAATACCCAAACCTAGAATTTCATATTTGGATCTCCGAAGCCCAAGCATGATGGGGAGCGTGGGAGATTTGCCTTCCCTCAACCATCTCACAACCATGGAGAGAGAAGAGGAGAGGAGAGAGGAGGAGAGGAAACGAGAGGAGAGGAGAGGAAACGAGAGGGGAGCGTGGGAGATTTGCCTTCCCTCAACCATCTCACAACCATTGTGCCATTGTCCACTTTTTTGGGGATGTAATTCGTTTAGTAGTTTTAGTTTAGTTTAGTTTTGGAGATAAAGATAATGAGTGGAGAGAAATAGAGAGAGAAATGAGAGTAATAGTTACAAAACTAAACTAAAACTAAACTAAACTTTTTTTGAAAGACAAGGCCAATGATGTGATAGAAACACATTTATCGTGAAAAATTGGATCTAATTAGTGCCAATTATCAGACTTGTTTCAAGATAAATGTGTTGGTATTCAAAGAACTTACCTTTTTTCCACTTTTTGGGGATGTAATTCGTTTGCACCCATTTTATCAGTGTGTTTGCACCCATAAAGCCGTTGCTGGATCGGATGGAGTAATAATTTCATCTTACTAAACCATGCAACAAAACGGTTCGGATGCAAATTTTGAGGTGAAATTGGGCCGCCCACCCAAGCAATGCTCGGATTTCAAGATAAATGTGTTGGCACCACCCCGTGTCCTTTTTTTCCATGCTTGAAGTGCTCAACGATCTCTACAAGATGAACATTTCCTATTTATTGTTGTGGGTCCAAGATGGCCCCACAAAACTCCAAAACGTGACAACACTAGATGGAAGAGAGCTCCCAAACATTGTTCAAATTACTGTTTCCACAGGCACCACCACCCGTTGTGGGTCTCACTGTGCAGTTTTTTGTCATAATCTGAACTGTTCATCTTGTAGAGCCTGCAGAGTAATATATCAACGCAAAAAATCAGTTTGATTAGACGTCGATATGTCTAAAAATAATGGACGGTTAAACTTCGAAATCCAAGATGGTCCATTTTATAAACTAAACTTCAATTTTTGATATGCTTACCAATTTCACTAATTTTTAAAAGTTAGTGACATTTCACTAATTTTTTTTGTCTTTATGTTTGATTGTAAAAGTTCTTTATCCTCCCCTTTAAAAGTGTCAAATATTTTTGTCTTTATGTTCAATTAAAAAAACTCCTTTTCCTTCCTTTTAAAAATGTCAAATATTTTGAATTTTTGCCTAAGTCTCCCTGTAAACATTTGAATCTCTTTTAAATTCTTTTTGTACTTAGAGAATTTTGTTATTTTTTTATCATAATGTTTTACTTAGAATCCTCATTTTCCAAAAATATTTGTTGCCAAATTAACAAGGATTGTTTTTTAGTAAAGACAAGAATTTTATCACAATAATCATTTAGGCAAAAAAAAACACCTTATAAGGGTATGGGTGTTATGACTTACGAGTATATGAGAGTATCACCGATCAATTACTTTAATCCCAATTATCCAGACCGTTGATCGCTGATCGGACGGTCGAGGGAGCTCACTACGCGCATGTAGTGAGCCCCTCGCTACAGGCCCAATTTTGAGAGAAAATTTGGGTTTGAAGCTTTTATATGGGTAAATGCTGTCTAATGATAACAATTCCGTCAAAATGAATGGAAAACTAAGGGGGTGTTCCACTAACAAAAATAGTTTTTTTCAAACACCGAGACAGGTCATTCTCTCACAACACATCACATAAAAAACCGTGAAAAATCAGTTTTTTGAAAAAATTGGGTTAGTGGAACACCCCCTAAGAAAATGGAGGTCGGACTACACGACAATAATTTTTTAATTTTTGGGGGTCTCGTTTATATTTTCTTATTTATAAATTTAACATTTCTTTTGTTCTTGGAAATAGTTTTTTTCTAAATGCCAAAATGGGACAAGGAAAATATGTTTTTTCAAGCAAAAAGTTTTTTTTAAGAATGAAAGCGTGTTTGCCAAACACACTTTTAAGGCTGATTAGAATTAACTGGATTTTTCTGGTTAATCAGTTTTAACCAATGCCCAAAGCGTGTTTAGCAAACACGATTTCCGAAAAACGTGGTTGCTAACCCCTTTTTCTCCTTTTTTCAGGAATAAAGTTGAAAATTTTGCGTTTTAATTAATAAAGTTAAAAAAAAAAAAACACTCAAAAGCGGTTAATCGGCCGGAAAATTTTGGCCTGGTTTGATGGAAGAGAGAGAGAGAAGTGATTTAGGGTTGTTGATTTTCCCTCAAAAGGGTGACTCATCTTCTTTTTAGCAAGTTAACGTCTAAAGAAGACCAACCCAGCGATTTTGGTTCGACAATTGACGGAATTAGACAGTGGGGTAAATTAAGTAACGGAATAATAGTTTGGAGGTGCAATTGAATTTTGTTGAAATTTATGGGATTTTTCGGATATTGAGGTCAAAGTTTTTATTTGAATTTTTCCCTATATAATATATTCCGCTCTGATTAATCGCGTGGGAAGAGAGAAATTCAGAATAGATTCTTGAGATTTGAGATGTGGCACATTATTTTGCAAAATTTTCTCAAGGTAGCCGTAGTAGTCCTGTGGCTCAACTCTCAGTTCTCCGGCGGACAATTGAGCGGAAAAAGAGTCTGATATTCTCAAGAGACGTTCTTAAACGCCATGGCGCACTTAATCGGAAAGGACGCCTCAATTGGTTGCAGAGGTGTACGGTTGCTCAAGATCTCATTTGTTAGACTCATTGCCGTCATACTATTGTAAACATTTTTGTCTAATTGTTCTTCTTTCTTTGGAATTGTGTTTATAGGTTTGATTCTAAATTCAATTAATCTTTCTTGAATTATGTACTATATATTTCTGATTTATGCTGTCGCTTATTAATTTGTATCTTGATCGTTTGAAAGAAGGAGAGACTTGCTTATGCCGTTATGGTGGGGAATCTTGATCTCATGATTCTTGAGATTTGAGATCTTTTATTTTAAATCTAGTGCTTTTTGGTTATTTGTTATTTCTTTGCTTTTCATTTTTTCATAGTCTGGGAATGCTGGTTGTTCTCCATGGGAAATGTTTCGTAAAATGACTTTTTGCTTTTACTTTTCTTTCAGGTATGTTAGGCTGGAGTTTGGAAAAGTCTTTGGATGAACTATATCATGACTCATGAGGAAAACAAGAAAAACTTGTTAAACCTCATTCAATTTTCATAAAGCAAGCTTTCTTAATTTTCCTTGTTGCATACTTCTTATATGATTAAACTTTTATATCTCAAAAATGGTTGCGTGTCTATGTTAATAGAAGTTTAGATTTTGCATTTTTAATGTGGATCTACTTGAGTTTTGGAAGTTTTTGCGTTACCCGTTTGACTATCATCTATCAAACATGCCTAAAGATCAATAATATTGAACTATCAAAAATATGTTGTTGTCTACACTAAATCTATGGTTGGAAAGTGCATAAGTAACATATTATTAGCTCTTTTGTGTATGTTTGTGAATATCAATAATTTATCACGTGAATCCTTCAAATTTTGTGACGTATGACAATCTACACATAAGTGCGTGAAACGTTTGCTTGGCTTGCCTGACAAATATGCATCGGTAGTCTATTTCATAGGTAAAACCATCTCTTGTAGATTGTACTTGGTAGTATTTCGTAAGCATCATTGTAAGACGGGGCCATCAATATTCTGTTCCAAATGATTTTCTAATGCATTGGATATTTGGATGTATGTTCCAATGGTCCTTTGACCATTTCAGTTCAAGTTTGCTCACTAGAGTCGGGGTATATTTGGTACAAGGTATAAAAGACCAAAACTGGAAAAGAAAAGATCTATTTGCACTTGCCATACTTGTAAGGCCTATAAACATAAAATCAGAACATAAGATCCCCTCATTGCTCTTTAACTTTGGGATAGAGTCTTGTCACGGACAATACATTAAGACTTTTATTATTGCAACAGCCTATGTCTAGCAACTAGCAGTGATTTTTGGCCCTTTTATATGTCCAACCAATATACTCGATGCTTCCTAATTTTATTTTATTTTATCCACATTGAAAGCCAAAGGAATCGACATGAACCCGATATCCTAAAGAAATTGAAATTAGTTCCCAACATCTCATCCTAACATGGTCCAAACGAGTAGAATAATCAAGTTTAGGTTGAGAAATTGAAGCATGGATTTCTGCTAATGGTGCGGCCTGAGTTTTGGTGGCTACTGCAATTGCTTTAAGGTGGTGGCATATGGTAAGAAAGGTGGTTTCTTTTTTGTTTGAGAGGAGAGGGAGGATGCGGAAGAGGGAGAGGGAGAGAATGGTTCTCCAAGGCTTGTAGCATCTTCGAGGTGAACTCTTCAATGGTATTGGCTTAGGTTGGTCCATTTGTTTCACATATTGGTCATAAAATGGCCAACTTATGCTAGCATTGCTTAAATATGATTTTCTCCTTATCTTCTCTCTGTCTCACTCAAAATTTTCTTTGGTTGTTCATTTAGCGCAATTGTTATTATGCAGAAAATTGCTTGTTTACGATGTAATTGAATTGTTTAAGGCTTGTGGTAAAGACAATAATTCGCAAATTTTATTGAGCTGCATAACCCCTGTACCCTTTTATGCTTTCAGATGACGTTAATTGTTGTAAGCATCAAGTAAAAACTGTTTCTGTTGTCGCCCTTTATTTAGCTTATACCTGCCCATTTCAGTCTTTAAAAGTGGTGTTGTGCTGCTTTGTTAATTAATTAGTGGTCACACTTGTCAGTAGCTTGATGTGAATAATTTTGTTTTACAAAATCTTGGAAACTGTATACGTTGCATTAAACTAGAGCATGTCTAACTGAATGTTTTGTAACATGGCATACATTGCTTCATTCTCGACGGTAGGAAAATGAAGTCTTCTCTCTTTCTGTTGCTCGAGATGGCTGGTTTGTGCGTCAAAACTTCTTTCATTTTTTTAGCTTGCTTTGGAACATTACTTTCTGCCCTGGTTTCTGTGATTTGACGCTTTACTTTGTACTCTCCTTTTAGGTAAAGAATAAGTGGTGGTTAACGGCAGAATGGAAAAGAAGTTTTGAACATGGAGCAAAAGAAAAGTAAGTAACCTTGTTTGTAGATTTTGGGTGGTGCTAACTTCCACGATTTGTTGTTTTAACGGCACAAACTTCACAACGTTTTGACATTTCTACCCCTCTACGAGTCAACCTCTCCCTCAAATAGTTATCCATTTTCCTCTTTCACTCCCCTCTACACATCGACATTCCTTCAATTTCCTCTGCTCTCTCTCTTATCCTATTCAAGCCCTCTTTCATAGGACAGTGGAGACCTGAACCCAATCAGTGATGGATTGGCAATTGGCTGCACCACAGAAAACGTGGGTTCTTTTCTTCTTTTGGTCAAAGTAGAGAGGAAAGAATGAACAACAAGCCTGGAAGAAACTAAAGAGGATATGATGGTTACTGTGCAGAGAAATGTCGTGGCTCTAAAACAATGTTATTGTGGCAGTAACACTGCCCTTTATTTTTTTCCTTATTTTTGATTTGCAATAGTGATACATATAGTTGAACCTCCCATGTGTCTGAGAAGCACATATGTACACTCGTCTGTATAGCATTTGGGCATGTGCATATGGACGCGTGTGTTCTTGTGGAGTTAGTCTTGCGTATTTCTCAAATGCAATGTTGCTTTGTGTGTTTATGTCATTCCTTGACATGAAATTCTGTCACGATCTTGTGTTTAAACTTTTTTGCATTAGGCCCCGACGGCTTTATGGATGGAAGACATCCCAACCTTGACGCGTGCCACACTTGTGTAGATGAATTGAAAACATGTCATGATGAATTTTGCTTACTATTGCCTGCAGGAAAAACTTAGAGGAGTTGAGGAAACTGTACATTGCCTTGGTAGTTTTGTTAGATTGTCCATTCTATGGATTTAGTTGTCTGTTTTTCCTTACTTTTCTTTTTCTGTTGATATCTTTTGCACATCAAAAGTCTTCAGGTTTTTTTTCCCCCCTGGTTAATAGTTGGCCGGAATTGAGTCAGTTTTTTCTGATGATTCCACTCCCAGGGAACAGCACAATATATTTTTCTTTGGATGTACTTCACAATATATTTTTCTTTCGTCCGTATATGAAAAAACATATCGTAGCAAAGTTTTAGAGCTTGTCCAACCCAGTTTTTGATCAAAATGTTGAGTTTTATTCAAGTTTCGTTGACTGTCACAATATATTTTTCTTTCGTGCGTAGTTTTTGTGACAATGTAGAGTTACTTGATTTTTTTAATAGATTAAAACTAAAATTATTCGTATTATAAGATAGTTTTAAAGTACTTATTTTATTGGTAAAGCTCAAAAGTATCGTATAAATAACCTACTTAAACTTTGGTGGCTTCAGACAACTGCATTGTAGTTCCAACGCTGCTTCAAAATGAGGCAAGATAAGAGAGCTTGATATTTTGAATAATGATTTTGGAGATTTGAAGCATTTCCAATCAAGTAGTACTATTTATGTTGAAGCCCAAATATTCATGAAAAACTCCAATCACCATTCTTAGGCCTTGTTCGGATGGTTGCGTGAGCCAAAAAATTTCGGCAAAAGTAAAAAATGGGGTCCACCTCACCCCTTGATTTTTCAAATGCACAGTGGGAGTAATTGTTGTGTTGTACGTAATTTTTCCATTACACGTTGGTTTTTGGGAGGGAGAGAGGACAATTGCATTACACGTTGGGTTTTGGGAGTGAGAGAGAGGCATAGAGGACAATTGCCGGTCAACAAGTGGAGTACGGAAAGGTAACAACTTTCTAGTCAGACGTACAGTGGAGTACAATTGCCTGTCAATAATTTCAAATTTTGAAAAAAGTTTTGGAAAACTATTTTTAACTCAGCCATCCGAACAAAGCCTTCATTTCAAACATAAACTTTCACAGTATCATTTATTTTTTAAAGTTTGTTTTAACTAACCCAGTTTTTTTGAAAAAACTGGTTTTCACGGTTTTTTATGTGATGTGTTGTGAGAGAATGACCTGTCTCGATGTTTGAAAAAAACAGTTTTTTTGTTAGTGGAACACCCCCTAAATATAACCAACTGGTCTTGAGCAGTTAGTTACTCTTGTACATTTCCATGAGGAAGGAAGGTTAGAACAATTCTATTCTATTTGCTGAAAGAATTAGTCCCAAAAGAAATTAAACATTAAAATCTACACGTCTTCATAATGAATGTTGTAAAATTAACATATTGCATAAAAACCCATATCAACCATGCAACTAAGGGCCTGTTTGGGCGCTGCTTTTTTGCATTTTCCCATTCTCGGTTTTCTCTTTTGGCTGTTTGGGCGCCAGGTTCTGAGAAGCCATTCTACAAAACTCATTTACCATTTTGAACGTTAGAAGCAAAAACCGAAAAACAGCTCTGAGGTTCCTTTTCGCATTCTCGTTTTGGATTCTCCTTTTTCAATTTTTCCCCTCATCAATCTCTCCCAAATCTACCCCTTGTTTACGTTATATATCTCCTTTATCCTCTTCCACACAAACACAAACCAGAGAGAGACAGAGAAAAATACTACCAGATTAAACAACGGAAGAGAAAAATACCAGATTGAGAGAGACAGAGAAACTACAAATCGATTGCGTGGCGGACCTGACTGACAACGATGAACAATGGACCGTGGCGGTAGCGATGACCGTCGTCGTCGATTGCGCGGTGTAGTGATGACCGTCGTCGTCGATTGAGAAGAGTTTTTCAATCATAAACCAGAGAGAGAGAGAGAGAGTTCTCTTCTCTGAAACAGACGAGAAAGAGAGAGAAGTTGAACAGAAGAATCCAAAGAATAAGGGAGAAATGATTCCATGTACCTACATCCCACACCATCAATGTTCCAAATGATATATCAACGGCTCCCTCCACTTTTAGAATTAAGTTTTTACAATTAAAAAAATAAAGTTTGTAAAAAACAAGGGCAAATTGGTGTGTTGGCAATTTTTAAATTAAGTTTCCCAATTGTGTGACAATTTCAATTTTTTTTTACAAAAAGTTACTGTGTTGGGATGCTTTTAATAAACAAGGGTAAATTGGTAAAAAAACAATCTATAACTCATTTTCATCATTCTTCTCCCAAACACTACTACTTTTACAAAAAAATTAAACATTAACATTTCTCCCAAACACTTCATATTCAAAACTAAAATTAAGCCATAATTCAAAAAGCTAAAAACCCTGAAAATATCAAACACCCTCTAAGTGTCAATAATTGATGTATTGTTATGAATATCCACTACAAAAATAATTCGCGCGCGAGTGATACTTTCAACAAGTGCTACCAAATGGACGACTATATCATCACAACAAGCTTGTGCTGATATCGAAATTGGTCTAGAAAAAATAAATTCTAGAAATAATTCGCACGAGTGATACTTTTAACTAGTGCTACCACATGGACGACTAATCATATCATCACAACAAGCTCGTGCTGATATCGAAATTGGTCTAGAAAATCAATTCAAAACAACGCTAAGATCCTTGTAGCCAAAGTGCCATTGGCCTAACCTCTTTATTTGGATTGTGGAGGTTCCGGCTTTAAAGCTTGAGAAAGTGTTTGATACCATAAATAAAACCTATAAAATGCACTAAAAAATGAATTTCACCCGTCAAATACATTTTGGATGAATTTCACCCATATAATGCATTTTCTGGAGTTTCTTTTTGGTATTGTACCAGGCCTCTTGAAGCATGAATGGGGTAGGTTGGGGTATTCTCTATTCCTTGTGACCTTTAAAGAACGGTTGTTAGGTAATGGTTAGAACGAGATCTTACAAGTATTAATTGGCGTGATATAAAGTAATTGTATCGAATGATAATCCATACCAATAACAAAACTAACAAATATCAAATATGTGTCCACTCTCTTTTTTGTTAAGAAAATTTCAATAACGTTTTCGATTGGCAAAATTTCAATAATGTTTCCGAGCACGTATCTCAGCCTTACAATAATGTTTTCGATTGGCAAGATTTCTCCCTCCCTCTCCCCTTTCTTTCTCTCTAAAATCTGAACCATCCAAAATACTTTGGGCGGCCGAGATGATCACTAAGTATGCCACGTGGTACCCATCCGACACCAAATTTTTCTCGGTGAGACTATGTGGGGGTGTTCCACTAACTCAGTTTTTAAAAAAACAATAAGTCTACAATCACATAAAAACACTCACATAACTCTCACATACACGCTGACGTGGCACAGGGGCCCCACGCCCATTTAAAAAAAAAAAAAAGGAACCAAATTTTCAAAATCTGTTCACGTCTATACCTTTTCTCATTTACGCGGGTGTTGGTCTGGGAAGAGTTTTAGGGGGAGGCAAACCAAGATCATATTTCCTCTGATCAATACGTGAAAAAAACGAAGATCGGATTGATACTCTCAACCTCTTCTTCCTCCTTCAAGCTCAGGTATTACCTTGATCTCCAAATTCCATTCAATTTCAAGCGGGAGGAATTCTACCAAAACATCAATCCCAATTGCTGAGTGCTTCAAATGTAGAATACCAAATTCCATTCAATTTCAAGCGGGAGGAATTCTACCAAAACATCAATCCCAATTGCCGAGTGAACCTGCAAATGGAACCAATAAGAAAATGCAACAATGGGAAGTGTAATATACATATGCACGTCTATTTCATTAAGATCAATACAGTCCAGTTCCTGGTTTTTGAACTGCTGAAACAAAAAAATCTGGAAACAAGGTCTGTATGGAAGGAATTACACGTACATGAGCAGAAGGTAAAGTAATATGCAAATGTTGATATTGTAGACTTACTGGCCTCAGAGCAGGTTAGAGGAATAGACAAATTGACTTGGTTCAATGACTAAAACACTAGAGGACCAAAATCAACCTTTCGTTCTGCAACAATTAAGCCAAAAAAAACTGATGGAGCTGCATTACTCTCATGGAAAGAAATCAGCCATTCCCTTGTGCCTTGGCCAGAATTATCAATTTCAAAAAAATTAGGAAAAGGAACATGGTAAAAATTGGGGTTTTTTTTAACCCAGCAACTCAGTTTAGGATTTCTCAAATTGAAACCCTAGTTTTGTGCAAAAAATCACAAAGAGAGAGAGAGAGAGAGAGAGAGAGAGAGAGAGAGAGAGAGAGAGAGAGAGAGAGAGAGAGACCATTGTTGTGTATGGTTCGAAGCTCTTTGGCGGGATTCGAAGCAGGTTCGCGCGATTCGAAGCTGGTCATCTCTCACCGGAGTTAGAGGCGTCCTCGTCGGGGCGGGGGTGGGGGGTGGGGGGCGGCGGCGGTAGTGGATTTCCTTCGTCGATCTTCTCCTCTCTTCCTCTCCGTAGCAGTCGTCTGGAAAAAGGAAGAAAGGGAATGGGGATTTCAGCGTTGGATGAATTTGGTTCCTTTTTGTTTTTTTTTTCTTTTCAAATGGGCGTGGGGCCCCGGTGCCACGTCAGCGTGTATGTGAGAGTTATGTGTGTGTTTTTATGTGATAGTAGACTTATTGTTAAAAAAAACTGATTTTTCACGGTTTTTTATGTGATGTGTTATGAGAGAATGACATGTCTCGGTGCTTGGAAAAAATAATTTTTTGTTAGTGAAACACCCACTATGTCTACTAGTACGGGGTGTTCCACTAACCCAGTTTTTTGAAAAAATTAGTTTTTCATGGTTTTTTTATGTAATGTGTTGTGATAAAATGACCTGTCTCGGTGTTTGGAAAAAACTGTTTTTTTGTTGATCGAATACTCCCTGAACGAATACTAGTATACTACTGTCAGTGGGATCACGATTCACGACGGCCCAAAACCCAAATCATCCGCCTATTTTAGGCGGGAAAATCCAAAATTAACCAAAACCCATTTGGCGCCACAGAAAATTCTTCCGAAATTCCAGATTCCCGGTAGAAATTCAATTCTCACCCCCTTCTCCATTCATAAACTTCACATCCACTTGGGAGAAGGAAAAAAAACAGTTTCCAACAATGGCGATTGCTTCAAGCGCTGCTTCCAAACGGAACTCTTTACCTGCTCAGAAGGGCAAGATTAGAAGCGGTGTCAAGACCAAGGAAGAGAAATCTCGGAAGCAATCCGACGACGTTTGTGATTTGCCGGCGAAAAAACGCTCAAACTGTCAAGGGGTTCGTGTCATCCATGGTCGAATCTACGATTCTGAAAATGGGAAGACTTGTCATCAGGTATCCGATGAAACCCTCGCGCAGAAATTAATATTTCGTTATTTTTCTCTTCGTTTGATGGGAAACTCTAAAAATAGGGCAAACTTTAGGATACTGTTCAATGTTCACACACACAAGCACACATTGACACGTACAATATAGTGATACACGTTTAATGGAATAGTGCTCGGAACAAACTCACAACCAGTAGGGGTGGACGAGTAGGGGGCCACCCCTACTCATTTTGAGTGCGCACGCACGTATTTGTGTAATATGCGTGTATCTTTTGCATTTTTGATGCTTATGTGGGCACTGTGGTGGCTTCATATTTTAAATTTTGCATCATCTAGGGGCTCACTTGGTTCAGTTTATTATCTTGTTTCTCAAAACAAGTAAAGAAGCAAAATGTGGAATAAGCTATGCTTGTTTCATTACCTTTGGTTATAAAAGTGTGGTGGTCATGGGAAATAATGAAATGAGCAACAGTGTGAGCCAAACAATCTATTTGATAAATGTCTAAATTAAGAAAATAAGCAAATAAGATGGCAAACTGAACTAGTCTTAAGCCTTAAGATCTGAATTTGGGTTTCTATTTTACGTTTTTTGCAGAAAATGTAACATTCAGTATATTGATGGCAAACTGAACTAGTCTTAAGCCTTGACATCTCAATAAATTTTTTATGCCAAATATATGGACCAAACACTAAGATAAGTAGTAGAATACAATATTAGAAAGAGAGAGTCCTAAATCTCTTTTTACTTTTTCTTCTTCCTTGCATATATTTGGAGAGATAAGTGAGAATTTCATCCTTAAGATTAGCGTAGAAGCTCTCATCCTACTTAGGAGCAGGTTCTCGTCTGGATGGGAGCAAACCTATATTTTAAAGGATCCTGCAACTAAGTTCCAAAGCCTAAGATCCTATGAAATACCATGATTAGAAAGTACACAAAAAGGGGCGGATCCATGTAGGGGCGGGGTGGCCCCGGCCCCCCCGAATTTCATGTTTTGGAGTATATTTTACATAATTTTTTTTAGTTATTCTTAAAAAAATTATATAATTTCAAAAATAATTTCATTTCGAGAACACTAAATTATGGTGAATGATACCGTGCGATAATGATAATGAGTTCGTCGAGTGATATGATAAAAAAATCCTCGAGATTAATGTTTTAATTTCTCAAAATCATCCCGTTAAAACTTGATTTAGTGTTAACAAAAATCACCATACGAAAATTTCTTTCATAATCCGGCCCCCTCCGACTTCTATTTCTGGCTCCGCCACTGTACACAAATGATCTGAAATGCTGAACATTTATGGAGGTTTTCTAACACTACCATGTTCAAAAAGTGCATCAAATCCTCTTTGTCCTTGGTATATGGCTTTATTTTCTGGATATGCTTTGAGCATCAGTTGACAAGGTGTTTGTTAGTATTAAACCACAGCATCAACATGTGTATGAACTTGTATTTCATTATGTAAAGAAAAACATTCAAAGGACCATTTTAGGGAAGGATATTTTTTCATACTAATCAATCGAAATGCTTAGTCAGATGCTCAGGGACTTTTTTACAACCTGCTCTTTGCAATGGAGTATATTCATGCAATCAAGATCAATTTAAAGTGAGACAACACTTGTCTTTGATCCAATACACAGACAAATCAAACTCAGGATAATAAAACATGACAATGGAAGGCAGTTCATCTGGAGTCAAATGACTCAAATGTGATGTTTTTCTATTTAGAAGAAGAGGTTTCACATCAACAAAGCCGTATATTTTACAGAGCTTATTTTGTTGGAAGTTATGGTTTTCTTCACAGTTGTACTTGAAACTTGATTGCAATGATCCTCAACTTTTCAGAGGAATAACATTAACATGCACTATAAATCAATAATTGCATTAGATTCATCCCTATTGTTTTACAAACTTAGGATCTCATCTGCTTTTCTAATTGCTTGAAGTAAATAACTTTTGCAGTGCCGTCAAAAAACAAGGGATTTTGTGGCTTCCTGCAAGAATCAGAAAAATGGCAAACCATGTACTATGAACTTTTGTCACAAGTGCCTCTTGAACAGGTTGGAATAAGTTGGATGTGTTTATATCCTCATACCATTACTATCTTCGTCATTTACTTGGCGGGAGGAGGGGTGTTTGCATTGTATTTCATGCAATTGGTTTTATTGGATTCAAATCAGATATGGAGAGAAGGCAGAAGAAGTGTCAGTTTTGGAGGACTGGAGCTGTCCAAAGTGCAGAAGCATCTGCAATTGCAGTTTCTGCATGTAAGTGGTTGTTAACTCACTATTTTGCCTTTATTTTTTTTAAGAGTTATTAAAATTTCATGGTAGAAAATAAGGAAAAACTTTAGTAGCACCATGGGCGTAAGCCCTTGAACTGCATCAAGCCCACGTAAATGGAAGAAAATAATGGGCCGTTTCAAATTCTTTCTTGTGCTCATATGTGTGTTGTTTTGAATTGTTTTTGTTTTGTTTTGCAGTTTGCTAGTATTTCAAGCGTTGTTGAAACTAATGTATTTTTTCAGGAAGAAACGAGGGCACCAACCCACCGGAATGCTTGTGCACACAGCCAAGGCAACTGGATTTTCCTCTGTTTCAGAGCTGCTCGATGTTCAAGTTTCTGAAAATCTTGGAGTTGGCAAGAATGTAAAAGCTGTGAGTATTATGCCCAAAATGCTGCTACTTAAAACAATCTGTCATATACTTCTATCAAGGGCATAGCATTTTAGACAACTATTTATCCTTATCCTTATATCTATATATACATAAGCACAAAAATGTGCAGGGACTTTTATCCTCTCTTAGGGTTCTGGAGCTGCACTCCCCTCCCCCTCCTCCTCTTGTCACCCCAATCCACCTCTCCCACTTCTCTCCTCTATAACTACCCTTGTGGATTTGGGTTGAGACTCTCTCCAATCCCTTGCATTTTTGGATTAACCACCACAGATTTGTGGTGGATCGGATCCCATTGTACGGGTTCTGATTTTTTTGGCTATGGTGGAGGCGGTGACGGCAGTTTCCATGCTGGGTTTTTCCAACACCACTTTCATGAGGGAGGATGGTTTCTAACACGGAGCTTCTTTTTCAGTGCTTTTATTTATTTTTGTTTGTCTTTGTGTACATCTAAATTTCATTTTTGTTTTCGTTTTCTTGGTATAAGTTATTTAGATTTATTTAATGAAGTTCATGCTCTTTCTCGAAAAATCATGAAGGAAACAGCTATTAGCATGGCCGCAAACATGGAACACATGGCAATTAGCACTTTAATTGGAGTCAACCCATTATAATAGCTGTTCGAAGAATAAAAAATCCAAAGTATAGATTAAGGCAACAACAAAAAACTTCACAAAATAAATTTAGAAAGTTGAAGAAACAAATTAGTAAATAATCGGCACAACTAAAAAGATTGAGAAGATGAGGATTGGCATTAGAAAGTACCCTATCAAGGAGAGATGAAGGAAACAGCTATGGAAGAGTTAATCGAAGTTAAAACTGAATAAGTTTGTAAATATTTTTCCCCAAGTGCCAAAAGAGGATAAGTGAAGGGTTTAGCATGTGCTAAATAACCTTTCTATTGCATTGAACATTTGAACTTCTTAAGGAAATCGACAAGTGGCGAAAAACAACGCTGCAAAATTAGTTTGGAAATCTCCTGAATTGTTATTTAAGCGTAAATATATCAAAATAAAAAGAAGCAAACTGCAATGAAGAGACTTGGAGAAATATAAATACTGGTCGTAAGGTAACTCAATGAATGAGGATGAATACGAACGAAAAAATAGTGGCATCAATAAATAAATCTACCAACATGTAAGATGTGTCTAGAATAAAGGCAACTAACAAATAATTTGAGGTGATAATTAGTTATTGAGCAAGGATGAAGGCGAACGACAATAAAAATGACACTGTGAGTGAAGGACAAGTAATATACAATAACTGCCAACAGGTATCTTAACTTTCTACCCCATGTACTTTTGAGTTTTGTGCCAATGAAAGCATAAAGCAATGATAAAGGTGAATGATGGTTATAAAGTAATGACATTATAGTATAAATTTAGCGAAATTAAAAGAACAGAAATAAGATCAAGAAGCGATCCAAAAAGAACAATTCAAAGTCATAACCGAATTCATCAAATGAGGATGTAGCTGAACAATAATTGCAAGTGGCATTAGTGAGTACCCTAGCAAAGTAGTTACTGTGATCAACACAAATTACTTGAGTTGACACAGAATAATCAAGTGAAATCAGAGGACTAGTCATTGCGATAGTTTGGTCAAGTTATATCATATTGGTACTGGAATTGGCACACAAAACAAATTGTTTTATATGAACTGGACAACGTATATCTTTTCACTGAAATTAACCATGTGCTCTTTAAAACCAGTTTGTCAAAGTCTATGTTACATGGATCCTACTAAATGTAGAAAATACCGTGTCAGAAACTCAACAAGTGAAGAAATGGACACCTAAATACATATCCACGCCTGATACCCATAATACTCAACAAGTGAAGAAATGGACACCTAAATACATATCCACGCCTGATACCCATAATCAAGTCCTTGTAACATAGGTTAAAGTCAACTCACATTTAATGTTGGCATCCGCGTGGGTGCCGTTTGCTGTAGCTGGCTGATCTCTCCAGATACGCATTGATTTGGAAAATCTACTCAGGGATTTCATTCATTATTGTACATATTTAGCGCTATGTATAGGATGCAATGTAACTTAAATCATTTAGGAAATACACAACCATTCCTCCGTTGCTGTATCTATGTTGCAACACAAATTTTACCAGTATGAGGAATGGAAATGTGATACGCCACATGCCTAAATTGTAGTAAGCTAGGGATACTCTTGTATGGATAACAAAATTAGAACTTATTTTTCCAGGTGATAATCATCTAGTACAACTAAGTACTATTTCTCAAATTATTCATACGTAATACATTTTTAGGAACATAGATACCGAAACTTCATTCTCTCTTGATTTTTACCTTAAACTAATTTTAGGCACGTGCTTTGACTTCAGTGGAAGAAACATTTGCAACACACTTAATGAGGTAATACTTTTTACTTGCTAACCACTATACTTGCTAACCACTATAGCTACTCAAGTAAGAGCAATTGCACACTACCAATTTTCTTATTTTAACGTTATTTATAACCATTGTTTGCATCCATCCTTGCTTGATAAATTAATTATGACTGTCCCAAATATGTAACCTACCGCATTGGAAGCATCTGAAACTTGCAACTAACAAATGTGAGCTGACTCACATAAGTTACGACACGGTTGGGAATTAAAAATTGACAAGGGTAATTTTAGTCTAGGGTCCCATTCTTTTGCACCACGGGAGGAAAAAAACGGGTTGCCTTATTGTGGGCCATGTGTCAGCCGGAAATCTAACCAATAAGAAATCTTGTACAAAGGAAGATAGGAGGCAGTGTGTGTGCTTTCGACAAGAAGATAGGAGGGAAGCAACGATGTGCTACTTCGCCATGACGTTTTTATAAATGGTAGGATAAGTTGATATTTTGGAAAATCTTTGGGAATCGCTTCGAATCGCTGAACTTACCATTTTGGAATGGAAGTGTACAAAAATTTGCTAGGGTTTTAGCCTCCCTGGTAACATATCTTTGCATCCATTTTGTTTTCAATTTACCATTTCATTCAGTTTTTATCAGCAGGCATAAGTTTATGTCCATGTTTCTAACGATTTTTATCACTGTTATTGTTGCCTTGTTGGCAATCGGCATAAATTTATGTCCATGTTTCTAACGATTTTCCTGCACAGGAGCCTACAAAACGGGGTAAGGAAAATTCTTTTAGCGGAAATTGTAATTCAAATTCACATTCTATAGCTTTGCCATCAATTCCAAACAAGAGAAAACTCCAGACAATGGAACGAACAGGTTTAAAGGAAATGGAAGATGGCAATGGAGGTGATGGGATTTCGTTGAATGTGACAAGTGTTAAGCCTCAGATCTCTAATGAGAGGTTGAAGAAGACACGTCATGGCAAACGAAGTGATGGAGTTTTAGCTAAGGGAGGGTTAAAGGATAAAAGAGAAGATAACCAGCATGATGAGATTTTGCTAAAGGAAACTATTACTAGAAACCCTCCAGTTTCAAAACAAGAATCAATGAGGATATGGGATAGCATGGGCCATAATGCGGTGATTATGGAAGACGTGAAATTTACTGGAGATTTTATTGTTCCAGAAGATGAAAAGGATATGAAGGTTAGTGTTTCCGCGGGAGCTTCATCCACTCTGCTTGGATGCAGAAAGAGTAAAGAGCAAAAGGATAGCAGACCTTATAAAGTTGAAGCAGATGCCATCAAGCTCCTGAACAATGATATTGATGTTGACATCCCATTGCCTCAAGGTGTAGAGATAGCTACTGTAGCTGGGGTTGACCTTCCAGCAGAAGATGTTGGCTTTGCCTTGCAATTCTTGGAATTCTGCACAGCTTTTAAGGAGGTAAGCAATCTAAACTTACTTCTACAATGCGAGAAGAAATGTACCTTAGCATGTGTGATGTCTCTGTTCATAGATAAGCTTATAGACAGTGTTGAGAAGATGATGAGATTTCACCACATTTCACCAAAGTTGGTGAGATTTCCTGAGAAACCATTATTATTTAGGTTTATAGATAGTGTTGAGAAGATGGTGACTTGGTGAGATTTTACCACATTTCACCAAAATTGCCGAGATTTCCTTAGAAACCATTATTATTTCTTTTCTCGTCCAATCCCTTCATCCAAACGTATTATGCTTCCTATTTTCCTGTATTCATTGAAGCTATATTGATTGTGTTCTAACAAAAATTTTCTATAATCATTCAAAATTTGCTTCTGGTTGGATGCGTATTTCATTTGTTGTGCCTTACTCTCTCACTGAATACTGATAGTAAATTTTGGTCTGGTGAGAAACCCAATATTTTAGTAGCATATCAAACTTTTCTCACGTTCCCATTCTTCTTTGGCAGATTCTTGATTTGAAGGAAGGGGAGCCTTCATATGTACTAAAAGAATTAATGCATGGACAACGTGGCCGCCGAGGAAAATATTCTCCAGCCATCCAGTTTCATATCCAGTTGCTGTCACTGATACTAAAGGACTTGGGGGAAGAGTATGAGCCTCACCACTAGACTTATGTACCTAATCAAACCCGTTACTATCTAATTTTCTGTCATGTTTTATGTTAGCTCTGAAGAAATTACTCAGAAAAATGGCAAAAATTCGTGGCTGCATGCTCTACACAAGTGTGCCTCCAGATCGCAGTGTGTACTGAAGAAACTGAAGTTGGATTTTTTTGGTCGGGAAGCTTATGATTATGATAGTTTAGACTCCTCACAAAAGCTTCGACTCTTAGTGTTTTTGTGCGATGAAGTTCTTGGTACTGCGTAAGTGATAATCGTTTGCACTTTTTTACCCCGTAAAGCTGTCTTTTTCTTTCTCATATCTTACAGAAAACCATTAGCAATTTATTGAATTTTCTTGCAGACATATAAGGAGTTGGATAGATGATCAGAACTTAAAAGTTGTTCAAAATGTCAAAGAAGCAAAAGAGAAAGTTCTTGCCGCAAAACAAAAGGTAGCAAAAAACTCATGAACTACTGTTGTGTTTAGGGCTTAGTATGATGCAATTAAGTGTTTTTTTTTAAAAAATTCTGTCATTAATTGATAATTTGTACAGGAGAAACAATTGAAGCAGAAGATGCTGGATGAGGTGGCCAAAGCTATCATTGCGAAAAACGGTGCTCCTCTTTCAATTTCAGAGCATGAAGCCATTGTTTTGCAAATTAAAACTGAAGTGGCTCATGCTCATGCAGAGATAATAGAATCGCAAGATATGGGACCAAATGGTATGTTCTGTACTTCCGAAAATTTAGAACTTTTAGGCTGCAAATATGTAGAGTTGAAGGGTTCTTGGGCAATTAAAATTTAAAGTTTGGGCTTCTTGACTTTGGGCTGTGGAGGTTGAGCTTAACTGAGTTTAACAAACCTAAAAGAGCTTGTTTGCTGTTGGTTGATGCTTGCGCTTCTAATTGAGCTTTTAAATAACTTAGGTTAAGGTATTTTCAGGTTAGAACTTATTCATCCTAAGAAATTGGAATATTTTAACTAGGATTTTGTGACAGATCTACAAACCAACTCAGCATTTTGGTACAGCTCACTAATTACATATATTGTACGTTCGCCATTAACTTTTACTCATCTATTTAACGAACTGAAACAGTAACACTAATACCTTAAACAGCGGATCATAAATCTGCGTCAATTTCATATTCTTTATGTTTGCATTATGTATCATACAAGATACATTAGATAGACGTTTGCATTTGAATACAAAGTTGCTTCACTTCAGTCCAAAGCTATTCAGTGCAGCTTGGTTTGTTACCCACAATCATGAGGTGGTTTGTTCAATTTTGACACTCCATTTATCAGAGGAAGTGTGATATTATACGGAGATGTCCCAAGTCCATATTCCCAAACCATATCATCATTGTATACTTCAGTAGGCTTGACAATATTATCAGAGTTTCTATGTCACCAATTTCTGCAGGTATCAAAGGATCTGCTGCTGTTAGAACCGAACCTATTCTTTTGGACAATAATGGACGCACTTATTGGAAATTAAATGGATATTCTGACAACTCTAATATCCAGCTTCAAGGTTAGGTTTTGATAATGCATTGTTTTAAAATATATCCAAGGATTCATTTTACTATTGAAATTCAAGCCCAATCCTTTTTTCTTCAATTTACAGATGTGGGAACCTCTGATGCTGTTGAGTCGGGTGAGAAATGGTTCACCTTTGATGTTGAACAGGAAAAAAAGATTGAAGAATACATTTCTTCTCAAAGGTGAAAATCATAAAATGCACTGTAGGAGCATTTAGTAAACTTTAATACTTTATATGTGAGGGTATGCGTTTCTTGATACTTATCTATGGGACTTCTAAGGGTGGCTTAATCAAGTACGGTAAACACAGGAGCGTTGGAATTCTTCTTTTTTAGTTTCATTTCTATGTTTTTCTGAAATTGGCCCACAATCTAATTTCACATTAAACGAAAAGTCTGAAAATAAAAAAGATTGGATAAATTTTAGAAGCAGTAGAGGACTCTTTAGATAACATGTTAATTTTGTTTGTAATCATTCATGTCAACAAGCTTGTTAATGGATTTTTTTTTTTTTGACAATTTAGGAATTTTAGGTACTGACTCGGTCCAGTGTCCACATATGGCATGTATTCGATAGCTTCTTTTACCCATGTTTTACTTCCCAAGCTCGATCATTGGGTCAAAATTTCTTTGTTCTGCTTGGTGAGGATGTGAACAAGGAACATGCGACAAGATAAAAATTTTCCTCCATAAAAGTACTCAACAATAGAAACCCAAAACAATGTCAAGTAAAAAATGATGTTCAAGTGTTCTAGCTAACAAAGAGTTTTTAAATAGAATCTTATAAAACTGACATTTTGGAGAAGGGCAACTTCACTGTTAATATTCTCAAGTTCAGCATAGAAGGACTAGATGTGCTCTGATTCATTTCGGCTTCATTGACGGAAATCTTTATGTGCTCTGATTCATTTCGGCTTCATTGACGGAAATCTTTATGTGCTCTGATTCATTTTGGCTTCATTGACGGAAATCTTCACTTCATTTATGTTAATAAATGTTATAATTGGTTGGTAGTTAACTCTCTAAGCAACTTTTACAGGAAAAGAAGGCAATGGACTCGAAAGCTTACTGGTGGACTATCAATAAAAAATTAACAAAAGCAGACCTGGTTTTGTAACTTTTTCATCCATTTAGTCAGCGTGCAATCAAGGTACCTCAAGATCATCTACTTGACTCTTTCTTTCCAATTATGTTTATATCATGCAATCATGTATGTGTTATTATTGGCCTACTGGGTGTGGAAGTGGTATTGGCTAAACCAAAGTATGATATGGCATGTTTCTTGTTTTTCTTTTTGCTCGGCAAAAGTCAATATTTTTAGTTGTAGTTAACCAAGTATCTAATGTTTAGATTCAGGAGATAAGCAAAACAAAACTACTCGTGCCTAATCGTTTTACCAGACCAGAAAACCAGCCCTAACAATGCCTATACTGCAATGTTTTATCCTCATTTTCCCAGCCTGACTAATCTTGCTTAAATTCTCTAAGTTCATTTTGATTTCCTTTAATTTATCCTCAACTCTAAGAACTGAATGATTAGCACGCCAATGTTAACGAAGAAGAGCTGTTAAGTAGACTTATCTATCGGATTTAGAAGGATTTGGGTCTGCAAATCAAAGTTAGGCAAGTTTTCTTCTTAGAGATATTTTTCCTGGGTAAAACTAATTCTGTCTTCTGTTCTTATATAACAGGTGCTGAGAAAGCAACTCTTTAGAAGGGCTTCCATGGGATTTTTGTTGATTCAATTTCAGAGTTACTCAGCAACTTTCTGAATTGAATGGTTAAAATGTTTGTGACTTTACTAGTACTAGAATACCCAGTTAGAGTATGCTGCTGATTATGTAACAACCCAGGGGAAGTAATCCTATTTTCCTGTGCTGCTTGTTTTTGGACAAGAATTTCAATACAGCCAGAGTGATTTCGGAAAGCAAACTAAATTTCTATTATTGAATTCACTCCATCCTGTGATACCAGTACTACTACTACACTTCTTCTCATTGAAGCCAAACTTCTACCAAAGATTTGCATTTACATCTGGATTTGTCATTCATGAGTCGGGCCCAAGTAACGGGTTGTTTAACTTTGGTTTGAAACCTTAGTGAAGCTTCAAAAGCGTGCTTGATTTGTTTGTCAATTTTGCACAAGTTTTAATTGGCCTGACGGCAAGCACAGTTATTTTCCGTTGTTCAATCGATAGAAGGGTACATTCATATATGTTCTTAGAATTACATCGAAAGAACATTAGATCACTTATGTAAGAGTTAAAGTAACCAATCAAGCTGTGAGGTGGTAGCTTGGTAGTCAGTGGGTTACTCTCACAGGATTTGGGTCCTGAGAGCTTGCAGGTTTAAGTCGTGATAACAATGCCCCTCAACTTTGGAACCAGCTTGCCATGCACCCATCTGGTCGTCCGTTGCTAAAATGCACGACTCGGATCAAATCCAATCCCATGTGAGAGACATTGCTTGGATTTGATCCGAGCCGTGCATTTTCGTAACGGACGGCTGGATGGAGTGCATGACACGGTTTCATGCACCTAGTGCACAGTAGGCACCCCTTGTCACCTCAACTCTGTCCTTCGGTTCGTGCCTATTGGCTACTTGCCTTGGGTCGGATAGTTGCTATGGGTCTTCGAAGTTTGCTGGAATACAGAATATAGGTAAGGGCCGGCTTCAAAATGTTCAAACTTAGTTTGTTTATTTAACAAGCTCATATTCAATGACATTTCAGAAACTGATCATTAGTTCAACTTGACCGTTTGGTTAAGTTTGGAGCTCAAAAAGAAGGCTAGATAATGTGCCTAAAACTACGAGTCTTCATAGTGCCTACAAGCATATTCTAAGAACAACGATCTAAAATAAATCAAAGGCAGCATAAAAATTCAACATTATGTGCATTTTAGCTACTGTCGAGGAATAAGAAGATTGGAATGACAAAGTAAACATTTACAGGAACAAAATGTTTGTTTTTTGCACATCATATTATGGAACAACTCTCCCCCGAATTGGTTTCAGTACCATTCGGCTTTTTTCTTTTCCCTATTCTGTTTTTCTTTCATATAAAGGATTACATTTCCTATCCTGCATGGATACTGCTAACATGTGTGGCTTGACAAGATATCAGATTTTGATCAACTTTAATATGACCTTACTCCGAAATTGATATTAGTCGGACTTCATATATATCATTTTCTCCCATCCCTGCACCCACAAAATCAAAAGCTGAGTCATAAATGCTTGCTGTATAACTCATATCCGATCTTGCCCTACTCCAAAAGTATTACTATAAATCATGAAGCTAGAGGAGGTCAAGCTCACCAATTTCAGCTTTGATCCCTGGACCAAAGAATGAAGTAAATTTTGCCTACAAAAACCCAAAGTAGTTTGATATGTCAGCATCTGGTTGGGCGTATCGTCCACTAATAACAAATAGAAACGGAACAAAATACATTCGGGAAGTTGCGGGAATTGTTGTTGAAGTGAAATACTTCAGCCATGAAGTTGCATTAACTATGTTAAGAAACAGACTTGCAAGGAGAATGCAGCAATTAAGGAAGTAGATTGCTGCTAAGAAGGAAACCAAGCACTAAAAAAGGTGTTTTATGCACATTCACTGGATACTTACCTGTCTTTTCTCAAAATCTGACAACTCCAGGGCTTTTGCTTCGAACACCAAAACCAAGCAGTATCTACCATCTTCAGTAACCTAAGGCATGGATGTTAACACCATAAGACGCCAGTGAAAAACAGAGGTCTGTGAACAAGAAGCGAGGTAAATAACCCATGGGGCACTAGAATTTGAAGAACAAGCTATTTCTGTTTCCCTCTCTCTATGAGCTAACATCAAAACATACAAGTGGCACAATGAAGTCAACAAACAATATGGCTGGAGCCAACCTCCCTTCTGGATTAGAAGAATAGAAAAAAGGAAGGATGGGCCATAGTTTTCAACTCCAGCACCATTAAGTCCTTAAAAGTTTACAAGGCAATGATGCAGGACTTATACATACTTCTTCACGTATCATTTGCAAAAGAGGAGCACTCCTTCGTGGTATTCCTCCACCCTAGATAGAAGTAGAAAAACTGATGTCAAAGGAATTGCAAAATTACGACATTAAAAAAAATTTAAAAAGCAACCCAAAATAAGCAGGAGAAAGATAATGAAGGCGGCTTGGATGGTGACACGTACGTGTTGGATTTGGTTTATGTGAGGGGGAGTGGAATTAGAATACCTGTGCCTTTGTAGAGATGGCAGTACATAAGCTAAAAGTGTAACTACTTCATTCCTTTTTTTTCAGTTTACAAAGGAGTTTTGTTCTTATTTTTCTTTGTAGATTTTTAAAATGTAGTTGAAAGGGTTATAATTTTGCTTACTATACATCATGTAAAGAGGTTGCGGCTTTGCTGGAAATCTTTTTACCTATCAGAGAAGTAAACGTAACCACCCGATGTCTCTAAAGAACTTGTACAAACCATGAGCTTTGATGTAAAAGAAAATAAAGAACTTGTACAAATCATGAGCTTTGATGTCTCTAATCCGGAGCATGAAAAATAAACTAAAAAAGAAGCCAAGATGAGCTTTGATATTCTCCCAAAAGAATGACTGGGTCACATGTACATCGACATTCCTTCATCATCCAACATTCAGACACCACATTGAAAATTTTTCTTGTACGCGGCATTGAGTAACAGTTCCAATTTAAAATTTCTCTCAACAATAATATCTACCAGTGATTAGCATAAAAGTGCTTTTCATTTATCAATCTTTTGTGCCCCACGAGTAAGTAGGTCCGATAGACAGTTGTTTCCCAGATTTTCCTCAGCATCCACAAAGTGAGAATATACCTGACCATATTGGAAAATCCGTTTCAAAGCCTCTTCCAAATGTTGCTCATCCCCATAACGATATCTAGTGACATCATTCCTCACCTAATTCAAGGAACAGATATGTCATTCTTCATGAATGCATTAGTCTGTCAATTTTAGTCTACTTTTTAAGTGCTTTATTTTTGCTCAGCAAGCATTTCTCAGTGCTATTACCTGCCATGGGATCATTGGGATGATTTACAATGTGTAGAGTTTTCTTTTCCCCTACATGACAAACTGATCCTTGGGGCAGTACTACGATAAAACGATAACATAAGTACCTGTTTAAGAATTGGAGTGGCATATTTCTCCCTCAACATCTGAGCATCTGAGTAAGTTAAGCATGGTACAGGTTTTAGCTCTGCATACTGAGAAAACAGAATGTGTTAAATATATAGCAGACTAGGAATATTATGTGACTGCTATCAGGAACAAGTTCAAGAACTCCAGTATATCTCTATTCTTGCACAAGTCGTGGTCCAAGCAAAGCAGACCAAGTAGAACACCAAAGTCTATTGTATTACAAACTAATAAAGTAAAAACATGCTTAAAGTACCATACGACCCAGTTCTTCAGAACGTATCTTGCAAAAACTCCACCCCTCTCAAGAGTCAAGATTTTAGTTTCTTACATTTGAGATTTTTCCATCTTTAAGAACCAAAGAAGGAACTAGGAACAATATTGGGGACTACTTTGGATAACTACATCAACTGTTTTGAAACTGAACCATACCATATTTCAAAACACACGTTTCGAACATAACTGCTGTGATATAAGTTTTTTTCATAATGCGGGTTTAACCTATAGCTCCCACCACATAGCTCTATGATGCATTTTGTTTTATCTTCCACTTACATACATTATTTTAGTTCCATATCAAAAGCTAGACAATTGAAAGTTGAAATTGAGGGCTCTGTCCAGCAACTTGTTGGCTGTGCAACAAAACAAGCAGAATTTGAATTCCAGACGCAGATTCTGGAATGTATTACTTGTGAGAGAGTCTGCAATGAGTCAGTGACAGAATTCCATTAAAATCAAAAGTAAATTTCACCTTCAGAGCCATGCCAATTATGGCAAGAGGAAAGCCATATGTCAGCATTAATGCAGACCATTCAGATCCGGGAAGGATGTTGAAGTATGCCCCAAAACCGTAACTGCAATTGCAGATGCATCAATCTTAACAATCAAGATGCTGTTTGGAATATAAGGCATGATGGTGGGACAAGTACTCACGAGAGAAGTGATACTCCAAGACTTAGTCCAATAACACCAAACGATACCTGCATAAGCAAGGTAACTCATCATTCCATTAAACAAACTGGGTTGATCCGAAAACAAAACCAACATAAGATAGTCTCTTAGAGTTAGGATCATCGACGCGTGATCTGTTGTTTTCGTTCTCTTTGATTTTTTGTTATTTATATAAAAAAAGGAAGAAGAGAGGCACAGGGGTAGGTTTAGTTTATGCGAGTTAAAGCAATAGAAGGTCCTTTGTACCTTTCGAAGCTCTCTCAATGCTTTTCATTCCCAATTGTACTGCTTTCATGTTTTACCTTTATGCTAACGGAATTTTCTTTTGCCAATAAAAAAAAGGGGTTGGGATAATCTCCTAGATAATCTGAATGGCCAATTGGCCATGAACACTGCTTGGCACTCATATCGTGCACGTGACATCATATCATATCCAAGCATGTGTTCATACTTGCAATGAAATAAGCAGCGATAAAGACTTTGCCTGCTTAGGATATACCATTCCATTACTCTGCTATTCAGGGGTGGCTGCCCATTAATTCAGCACTGAAGAAAAATTTATCGGTAACGAAAGGATATAGCCCGACAAAATCAAAATAACCCCATCCCAATAACTTTTGCATGGAGATTGATTGTTCGTTCATTAAAAAAAGACTTATTTCATCAAGCTAAAGTTAATTTCTTGTATAGAGCTTTATAATCATTTAAATTCTCTGTACCTGCTGAACTAAATTCTTGGAGCCGTCCTCCTGCTATTCCAGGCGTACGAAACTATTCAAGTTGAAACCGAAAGATTGAGCTACACACGATACAACTCCCCCGTTCACTTTTCAAAATAGAAAATTTGGACACAATTTCCCCCAATCTCGATCGCCAATTCATGCCCAGTTATTAATGGAACGATTAAAGTTACAAAACATAAGGATTGGTCTTTGGAAAAGGCCTGGAAATAACCCTTTTAAGATGCTACGTTCAAAACCTCCCTAAATCCTATCAACTCTTTTGGAGTCAGTCTATACCATACGTTCTTTGGCTCGCCTTTAATTAAGCCCCGCTAGTAAACGGTGGATTGGTTCTGGCCCGCTAGTAGAATCAACGCTGGCGGTCCAAACACGTTTGCTAGTAAATGTTTGCAGCATAAGTAAAAGCAATCATCATTGAAGTACCTTGGCAAGAGTAAACTCGTCGTCGGGAACGGTTGGCTTGTCGACGGCGGGTGGGGCGGAAGTGGGCTGAGTTGAATCGGCGGCTCTGGAGACGAACACTTGCCGTTTGTGGAAAGGTTTGGAAACAAGGGGGTCGACTGCATAGTTGAAAGAGATGCGAGTATTTGGAGAGGGAAATTGGAGGCGGTTGAAGGAGCGATGGGAGGAGAGGATTGTAGCGGAAAATGATGGCGCGGCAGTTATTCTTGCGGCTTTTGTCGGCATTGCTTGCGTCTCTGTGTGTGCGTCTATTGGGGGTTTGTGTGTTTTCTCTCTCTAGACATCCATGGGAGGTTGAACGAGAGGCTGCAGTTTGTGCAGGAAAGGAAAGAAAAGAAGACTACTCCACTCTCAACCGCCAAAGCCCCATGACGTGTCACTCTGTTTTCTACTCCTATTCTGTAGCAATTTAGAACCCTTCTAGCTGCACCGATCAACATGCACCGACCACGTACTGACGGCGTTGAATGAAATGAGGGTGATTTTGGATCGAGTTCATACAGTTGTCCGATTGCCTCGATTCCCGCGCAGCCCATTCGGAATTCAATTCTGAGAACGATGAATGGCTCGGATCGATCGGATGAGACCCACAACGGCGTCCCCGTCGCCGTCGGTGCAGCACGGTCGGTGCACATTGTTTTACCGACCAAGCAATTTATCCGATTCTTTTGTTCCCACCAGAGGTACCGGTAGGAATTGTACCGATGGGGTACAGACAGCTGCGGGGCCCATTTACGGATACGCACAAATGATTTAAACTGGTTAAAAAATTTAAAATTTGAGTGGCCTCGCGGAAAATTGATGTACACTTTTGAGCTGATTGTATAAGGGTCCACTCGAAAAATATTTTAAATATTTTAAATAGTTTGAATAATTTGTGCGAGACTCGTAAGGTGGCCCTGCGGCCAATCTGTCCCCGTTGGCACAATTCCTATAAGATTCCCTTAGAATTTCCGTTCAAATAGACGGTTAGCACGGCCCCGCTAAGGAGCCGAGTGACATTGTTACGTGATGATCCCCGCAAATTGCAGCAAACGGTGTATGCTCTAGTGTGGGGTGCTTAATTGCTTCGTAGATTTCTTTTGTTATTCCAGATGAATACTTTTTTATCTAGGGCATTACGATAATTCATGGATAACATAGGAGTTACACAGTTACCCTCACGTTCATGGTAAAATCCGATCAACGAAATACACTTGCTAGGTGTATGTTCACCTAAATATGTCGGACACAAATCTCATCTCACACCTTTATCCGATTGTTCATGTAACGTATACTTTAACAAACTTGTTTTTACGCATGTCCTTGACACGTGCTTAATTTCAGTGCAATGATATACGTTGCCCTATGCATAATAAAACAACTTGTTTATGTGCAAGTTAAAGTACCTGTAACGACCCGGTTTTTCGTAAATAAAAATTTCGTCTAATAATTTAATTATTTATTTTAATTTTCGGTTTGTCGGATTATTTTTCTATTAAAATATTATTTTATCCTTTTAAATCGAATAACGGAAATTCTAGCCATGTCTACGCGAGTACGAGACCGAGTAACACATCCGTTACACTAAAGTAGCACCCGGGGACCGAGCCTAATACCCGAAACCCACCCAGCTACCACCATTACTTCACTCCATCTACCAAAGTGCGTCATTGTCTAGTCTTTCTTCCACACCTTGGAACTTGGTATATTGACCAAGTTAGAGAGAGGGAGAGATGCCGAGAGAGAGAGAGAGAGATCGGTAGAGAGAGAGTGAGAGTAGTGTGTGTGTGTGCATGAAATGGTACACATGCACATGCATGAGTTATTGTCTTGTACAATTGTGCAAGCAATGGAAGGTTAAGGTTGTCACCTAAGCCTAAGGTTTTGCACACAACACTAGTTAGAATAAGCCTTGCTATTTTTGGAGTAACCTACTCATACCCACACAATACATGCATTTGTGCACAAACTACCCAACCTAAGCCTAACCAAACTAGGCCTTGGCTCCCAAGTATCTAGGGGACAAACTTCCCTAAATTAAGGAAGGAATATTCCCACCTATTCCTAGCTATTTAGGGCTACCCTTAGCCTATTAATGCATTCACATGCATATCGGGTGATTTTGGTTCCTAAAAACACCCCGTAACAAAGGTGACCACGCGAAAACCTACACAGCGGAACGCGTTATTTTTCCCCCACCGTGGCTACATTGTATTTACCCATTTAGTACACCTAGCCAAGCATCTAGACCTATAGGACCTAGATTCCTAGTCTAGATTCCTACCTAAACTAGGTTTGCCACCTTGGTACTTGCCATGTGCAATTTTATCATCCCATTAACTCCCATTCCCTTGAAATTTTCGGTAGAGAGAGGGTGAGAAAACCGAAAGTTTTGGGAAGAAAGAGAGAGGTCACTCTTGCCTATAAATAGCCCATGTTTTGTTCTTTTGGCCCACCTTAAACTTACCTTCTTTGTTTGTCTCCTAAATTCCCAACCAACTACTATTCTACCACCTTTCTAGCCACCCTAAATTAGTTCTAATTAGCCACTTACTTGGCTAATTAGTGTGTAATCTAGTTGGTTTAGGAGTTTTCTTCACCAAGGATAAGCTTTTCGGCTTCCGGTTTACACCCGGAAATTAAGGTAGTTTACTAAACTACTCATCTAATTAGTAAATTCTAGCTATAATAAGTTGTTCTTGTTAGTTTTCTAAGCATGATTTTAGAGTTGATTAAATTAATTTGATGCATGTGTTAATTACTAAGCATGTTTTCTTAGTAATTTAGAAAGTGGTTTTTCTTGTGCAAAGATGAACAAGAATGTTTATGAGGTTCTAATTAATTTAGTTCTTCATGAAATTGGAAGTGGATTAGTGAAATTAAAGGTGATTAGAGGTTAATTGGAAGTTGTATTTTCTTAGACAAGTTCTAGTATGATTATTTCTTGAGAAAATTAGTTAATCTTGGTTGATTAACTCATTAATTGATTGTTGTAGTGTTGTTCTTAAATTAGTGGAGTAATTTATTTTATGAAATTGTTTTTGTTGAGAGAAAGGCTATTGGTTATTTTTGGTGAGAAAGAATGGTGT
Source organism: Vaccinium myrtillus (assembly GCA_016920895.1). NCBI lineage: Eukaryota > Viridiplantae > Streptophyta > Magnoliopsida > Ericales > Ericaceae > Vaccinium > Vaccinium myrtillus. The sequence goes on from CM029277.1 coordinate 9,333,415, forward strand.
TTTTATTTCGGAAATATAAAGAGAGGATTTTCCTTGGTTGATTTCTAGAAAGATTTTACCAAAATGTTTGAGAGTTTATTTGATTAAATTTTCTAGAAAGAAAATATTGATTTTCCTAGATAGAGGAAAATATGTTTTATTTGGAGTTTATTAAAAGAGAGAGTTTTTCTAGAAATATAAAGAGTATATTTTTAGAAAGATTAAATGTTTTTAGAGAGTTCATAAATTAGTAGAGTTAATTTATGACAAGGGTTTTTTTCTAGAAAAAGAGTTGTGTTTTGATTATTCTTTTTAGAAAGAGCAAGTTGTTTAGTTTTATTTCTTTGAGAGAAATAAAATGGTTTTGAAAGAGGACAAGAAAGAAGTGGGATTTTTGGTTGAGAAATATAATTTTATTTGGGTGAATTGGAAAATAGTATTTTTGGGAAAAGTTGGTACTTTGAGGTGTATGATTTTATGTGGGAAAAGTTTCAAGAGGAAACAATTTATTTTAGAGAGGCGAAATATTTAATTGCATGATTTTATGTGAGAAATGTGTATTTGATGAGATATGATTTTTGGAGAAAATCATGGATTATTGCATGAGCATTATTTTGAGCATGTGACACCGAGCACGTACGCGATACGTTTTGTCACCGGACGCGAAATCGAATATCGGTTATTGAGAAAATAGAGTTGAGAATGAAAATGAGTTTTGAAATGAGAAATGAAATTTTTGTGAAATGAAATGAGATTTTCGGGAAATGAAATGAAATGAAATGAGATGAGATGTTTGGTTGCCACCTCAAATTCGCGGAGAGAATTTGGAGGAATGGTATTGATTGCGGTAGTGCAGCGAAAGCGCCACCTCCAGTTCGCTGAGAGAACTAGGACGTTGGGCTAAGCTTGTACAACACACGGTGAACAGACCTCATAAACAGACTGGTTAAGTTCAGTGATATGAGACGGCCGGGACTATGTCGTGTGAGTCGCGGGGTGGTCGGACCGTGCAAACAGGCTGTTAAGTTCGGTGATGCACGATAACCGAAACCTCGAGCGGAAAGATTGGTATCCGTCAGCTGAAAGGAGGCGTAAACGGACCAATAACTTTCGGAGTGATGGGAGTTTTGGCAGATATTGAGATTTGTTTAAATTGCCGCGAGAGGCACCGATTTGAGATTTATGATTGATTATGAGAAAATGGTTGATTTTTGAGAAAACGGATTTATAGAGTTAAGTTTGAGAAACCGAACGAGAAATTGTTTTGACGAATTGACACGTGACACAGTTCGAGACACTGTTACGAGATATTGTTATCTGCGCATGTTTACTCTGATCCGCATTGACACGCACGATTTATTGCATGATTTACTGTTCATAAGTTGTTATTGCTGTTTATGAGCTTATTGTTCTAGAATTGCTACTTAGACGTGTAGCGTAGTGAACTACTGGGCTTTGCTCACGGTGTTGCATTTCATGTAACCCTGGCATAATACCATGATGTTGCTTGTGCGACTCGGACGTATTATGTCAGACTATCTAAATGGACAGGAACAGTACTGTGGAGCCCAGTCCTATGGAACATGAGGTGCTGCCGGAGTGGGGAATGACCCGGTGCAGGGATAGACGAAGACCTAGAACCACCCCGGTTATTATTTATATAGTGTGTTGGCAGACATTATTATTTGTATTAAAGTTTGGGATTAAACTTTATTTTGGTCTGTAATAACATTTAACGTGCCCGAATTTTGGGGGCGTTACAGTACCAATTGTATATGAAACCATTACTCGTCCTCTGAACCCTACGGTCTTGTGTAACAATTGGTGCTCGATAATTTCATTATCAACTCTAGTAATTTGGTTTATCAAAACAATCTTCTTTTCTGCTGAGGTTATTGTAGTGGGCTGAAATATAACGGTCATATGGGTCAAAATTGGTTCGGACCAAAGGCCTAAGTATCAAACGGAGCAAAGCCCATTTCAGAGCTTGGATGGGCTGAGTCGGAATCCGAGCCCAATAGAACCGTTCCGAGATGGAATGAATCAGCACGGACTGGCATATTGGCCGAGACGACACTGATCCGAACGAGTCACCGAGTCGGGTAAACCCGAAGTGACTCGCGAGGAATGCGAAAGGCAGCTCGTATCCTACGTCATGGATGATGTCATCCGAGATGGTTACTACTCGTGATGAGCCATGTGCACATAACAACTCTCCCTCTATGTCATCATGACAAAGGCCGAGCGGTTATAATGCATGTCACGCCATAACTCCTAACATGCACATGTAATGATAACAGATTTGGCTCGTGACGTGGAGTGACATCATCCGAGCCAAATGACTGATCTGCCCTTAGACTTGGGGCCCAAGTCAGGAGAGCTTATATAAAGAAAGAAAAGAGAACCCTAGAAGGTATACAACACAATTCTACTCCACTTATATATTGCTCTTTGGTACTCCTCTCTCGAAGTATCCTTATTTGACCGTCGGAGTGCCTTCCCGAACCAAATTTCGGCCAGTTTGGGCGCTAACGACGAGTGGTACTTGTGCAGGAGTACATGTAGAGCTTGGACCATCACCCACGGAGGAAAAGAGTCAACTAAAAGGATTCATCTAAATCCCGGACACCATAGTTACTCACTAATGTCACTTACAGTTATTGTTCAGCTCCATCCTCATGATTTGATCAGTTCAGTTATGACTTTGAATTGTATTTTTCCGATCGCTTTAATCTTATTTCTGTTCCTTTTATTTTCCTAAATTTATCCGAGAATGCCATAATTAGGATATTACCATCATTCACCTTTATTATAATAGCTTGATGATTTCTTTAGCACACAATTTACTTAAAATTAAGTGCACAGAGGAAAAAGTTTAATGTGTGGGGGAAGAGGTGTGGAAAGATCAAGCACTCTTCAAACCATCCTGCTTCCCAAAAGTTGCGGGAGCTGGAATTATTTAGCTCAGGCCGGGATCACGCGAGTCTGAGGTTTCTGGCCTGGTGCTATTGAACTTTCGAGGTGTACATAAGCGAAACCGGGTTGAAGCAGAAGTAGAAGCGGAGGCAAAGATGGAGGTTTGCGGACTGCATTTCAAATGCAACTAGACAATGTTTGCTTTGAGGGTGATGCACAAATTAATTGGTTTGATAAAAGAGTTCAATGGCCTATTTGAGAAATCCAGTTCAATGGCCTATTTTGGGCAGCGTTTGTCGGACTACCCTTGGTCCGTTTAATCTCTATCTACTTTTCAAAGAATAATGAATTTCTTTTGCTGAAAAAAAAAAATGGTGCTATTGTGCATGATTTTGAGGCGTGCTTCCGTTTTTCTTTTACTTAATTTTAACTTGGTTTTGCAATTTAGCAAATGAAGATTTAGATTATTGATTTTACAAATCCAATTATCATTGTCTAAAAAAACTTATTCCTCTATGGCTAGGGATGGCCCTTGTCACCAATATGTTAGTAGATGAGATCCATTTGTTATGTAGTAAAACAAATTCTACCAATTGAAATGGTAACACATATGCATCTCATCTTATGAGACGCAAAATGTGGTGACTGTCACCACTGCAATGCTCTTGAAAAAAAAGGTTGCATTTGTGTAGTTTTTAGATGAACTCTACCATAAGCAAGTGTCATACGTGGGCTAGGATTGAACCCACTTAATTTAATAACCACACCCTTGTAATTATCATAATGTTTGAGCAGTTATACAATAGAAAAACATGATTTGGTCACTAAGGGAGTTGTTTAAATAAATTGACTTTTCACGATTTTTTATGTGATGGATGTATTGCGAGAAAATGACCTGTCTTGGTTTTTGGAAAAAACTGTTTTTGTAAGTGAAACACCCTCTAAGTTATTAATATCTGATCGACTTGATTTTTTGCTAGTTTGTTCTATACGTCGTGCTCTACATGGTAAATAATTCACATATATGACATTTTCAGACTTGGGATGATACTCGATTTTTGGGCTTCCAATAAAAGCAAACTACAAGTGGTGGGACATGCGATGATCGATTTTTGCTTCCAATAATCGAGACTCATTTCCCTCCTCACGTAATAGATTATTAGGCCTCATTTGGGTGAATTGAAAAAGCTGGTTTTTGGTTTTTTTTGGTTTTTGGTTTTGTCCTTATTCAAATTTTTTTGCATTTGTTAGTTCTCGGTCGATTTGTTGTGGTTTCTTGGCTCCTCTCTACGAGAGAAATCTAAAAAGTATAAAATTATTAGTCAAACTTAAAGTTTTGTGAATAAAGACGAAAAATAAACCAAAATGGTTTTTTTAGCCAAAGAACCCCTAAAAATGTCGAATGACAACAACAAAAGCAAACTAGTATTGGTTTATTGTTATTGAAAGTTGCTTAGGGAGAAAAGTAAAACCCTGCCACCAATTCAAAGGCCCACCACTACTACCTTAATAAAGCAAAAGTTTTTTGACATTAAAAAAAACAAAACATGCAAAATGTGAATTTTATTGCCCATCATCATCAACTCCCCTACCACTCTGATCCAAGTCATGATCATTACCACGTCTTCAGTTAGTAAAGTTGGCAACAGTTGCCCCCACCTCACAGGCCTTAGCCGCCGGCGACGGCACCACCTCAGGAGACGGAGGAACCGGCGTGCCCAGCAACTCAGCCGGCAGGTCCGGTATCCCCTTCAAGTAGAAAGTGTAGAACAGCTTGAAAGGGAAAATGATCTGTTGCAGCTTGATCTGACCGTACACACCCTCGAAGATCCCTGACCCACCGGTCACGGCGAGGTACGTGTCCTCGTAGGTCAGGTACGGCCCCTGCACCGCTATGTGACCGTAGTCGCCGAAGTAGAAGCTGTATATCGCCTCGTACCGGTCGCCATTCTTCTCCGGCTCGTTCTTGATCAAGACGCATATACCGGCTGTTATCCCCACCCGCTTCTTCAGGTCACCGGTATACACCTGTAAAAAAAAATTTAAAAGATTCTCAAAAAAAGTTATAGAGACAGGATTTGATATCGTATAAAAAGTTGAACAAAAGATAAGTAAATTAAAAAATCTCCCCCCCAATAGAACACATTCGGTCTCCAAAATATAAAAAGATTAAGTAAATTACAAATTTTGCTCCAAAATATAAAGGAAAAGTGTATGGAACATGAAAACTTTCCCATAAAGTACACTGGATGAATCACACTCACACATTTCATTTTCGGGGGAGATTTATGGGAAAGTTTTTATGTTTTGTATCAAACCTCGAATATAAAAGATAAGTAAATTACAAATTCTGGGCAGAGTTTTAGAGCTTTATAGGAGATGCTGTAAGAGCATCCTCATCAGGATTGCTATTTTGTCAAAATGGTTATTTTGTGGGTAATTGACGGGCCACTCCATTTTTTAAAGACTATTTACCGACAACTCAGGAAAATTTTGAAAAAGCACGGAAAACTCACCCACATGGATACGGAAAGAAAGCCATGCAACAGACCCTTCGTTTTCAGTGGGCTATTCCGTCTCTCTCTCTACCCACCCCACCTAAATCCCAGGATACCTTATTAAATGCCTAAACCAAAACCCTAGGGTACCCTATGAAAGTGCCTAAAATCCTAGGGTACCATATGAAAGTGCCTAAACACACTAAATACCATATAATAGGAAAGTGCACCCTAAACCTAAATCTTAGGGTACCCTATTAAAGTGCCTAAACCTAAACTCTAGGGTACCCTATAAAAGTGCATAAAATACTAGGGTATCCTGTGAAAGTGCCTAAACCACTAAAAACCATATAATAGGAAAGTGCACCCTAAGTGCCTAAGTCCCAAAAAAGAGTAATTGACCTTAATGGAGTTAGTGGTAATTAAAAAGAATGATTGGAGTTAGTGGTAATAAATATTTGTTTTTTGTACCGGCCCGTAATAAAACCTTATATTGTTGAGTCCAAGTGGAAAAAACACCCCAAAATCAGCATCAACAAATGTTTGGCTAATTTGCAAAAATTGCAACTGCGCTACAGTAACTCGGTATTGGGGTAATGACACTGTTCACGGGTTAGCATCCGGATGCGTCAGAAAGTGGGTCTGCGTCAGAGAAGAGAGGGGGGCGGGGGGAACACGTGGCTTCTTGTTTGTTGGGGAAGAACATTGAAATGAAGGGGGGGGGGTCCACTACAGTGTTTGTGGCAGGAGAGAGTGGGAAAGTGGGTCTTTTTTTTTTATATATATAGATTTGAGGGGAATAGTTTAATAAAGTAAAGTTTGGATAGAGAGTCTGATTTTTTGAGTTTTTGATAAAGTGACTTGCTAAATTGTAAAATGTGTTTTTGTGGTTAAATTTGGTCTAAAATTTGTTGAGGCTGATGAGGATGCTCTAATGTAGTTGCCCCCCACACTTTACATCTTTGGCGAATTTAAAAGTGAATTATAGTAAAATAAAAGTCTAGCTTTTTGACTATTGGCATCAAAAGAAATTGGGAATTTTCTTCCTTCCAGAAGCTAAAAGGAAAAATTCTGGCTTTAGTTTATTTAGAAGATATTCTGTCAAATTTGGGGGGACCTTATATGGATCAACATAATTTTCAGTGTAATTAATGATATGAAGAGATCTTAACAAATAAATGGCCCGATGATCAAAGTCCGATGTTTGGGCAGACAAGACCGGCCACCGGCCTAAAGAAAGTTTTATCTTTTGCAATTATTGCAATAATATGAACTGTTCATATTTACACAAAAAAAATCAACTTATCGGACATCGATAAGTATGTCAAAAGCTGAATTTTGATTTTAAAAAAACAAACAATTGTGGACATTTTAACTTAAAAATTATTGACACAATTCAGACCATCTATTTTTTAAACCAAAATTTAATTTTTAACATACTTATCGATATCTCATCAAACTAATTGTAAATACATTATTTTACAGGACTTACAAAGTGAATGGTTCAAATTATTACAATGTATTGAAATGTATGTTTGATGGGGCCTACAAAGCCGGTGGCACAAACCCCACCGCGAACATTTCTCTTTCTCACTATAGAGATAGAGTGGAAGGGAATGAGACGGCTGAGATGCTCACTACATGCCCACGTTCCGTGAAGAACTTCATCGCTTAAGTAAGAGACATGATAAAAATTTGAAAAGTTCAAAAATTCCCAAATTATTGATCTTGCTGATGTCTTTTTTACTCTATATTTGTTTTCCGGGAGGAATTTTCTCGAGAAAATGAAAAAGTGTGGGAAAAAAACTTTGGTGAAAAGAGGAGGAACCCACAAAACAGAGATGGAGAACTTTACTTTGTTACTAAAAGGGGCGAGGTCGCCGAGAGAATGGACAGTTTTCTGGCTCAATCGGAGATAAGCAGGGCTCCCACGGTCTCGTTCATTGATCTCATACACGCACATCTCTTGAACCTTAGCTGATCAAACCCACGAAATGAAATTACAAATTAGCCAAATTTTTACTACGAAAAAGTTGAATTCTGGAGGAAAATTGAATTAAATTAAGTTAAATAGATACTGGGTGCTGAAGCATCTGATCGGCAATTGATCCGGCTCTTGCAAATGAGTGATCTTGTAGCAGCACCGGCGGCGGCGAGGCGGAGGTTTAGGGAGAGAAGGGGGTTTGCTTGGTGGAAGAAGAGTTGTTTTGGGGGAGGTGAACTGGTGGTGGTTTTTGGTGGTAGATTAAAGGAGGAAGAAATGGTTCTGAGTGAAGCAGAGGTTGAAAAAGTTGCCATTGTTTGTGAGGATTTGGAGGAGAGAGAAAGTGTGGAGAGTTTGGTGAGAGATGAATGTGAGAATGGGAGAAAGGTTAAGTATTTGTATACAAACAGATTATGTAAGTATTTAATGTGAGTGGGAAAATGGGGTATTTGTGGTACATGTGGGGGAATGTGTTTTCTGATGCACCGCCGTGGACGGTGGTGGACGGTTTGTTGGTGGTGGAAAAGGGTCAAAAGAGGCTTTCAACATGTCCATACTGAAAAGTTCAATAAATTTCCAAAAGAATTCAATTTTTCACGTGTTCTTGAATTTTTTACTGGTTTTTTTGCTAATGTGGGAGAATTGAAATGTGACCCAACAAGGGGGTGCTTGCCAGGTGTGTTTTTTCATTTTCTACTTCTCGGTTCTTGATTATTGTTTCGGACCCACTCTCTAAGGCCCTGTTCCGCTAAAATAAAAAAGAGTTTAATTTTAACTCAAAAACTCTCTCATTCCATTAACAACAAACCACTTAGTTTTTTTGCAAAACCAAAAAAGCCAAAAAAGCCAAAAACTAGTTAGTAGAACAAGTTAGTTTTTTTGCAAAACTAAACATACAAAAAACTAGTTTAATGGAACAAGTTAGTTTTTTTGTAAAACTAAAAACCAAAAAACTACTTAGTTAGTGGAACAACTTAGTTTTTTTGCAAAACTAAAACATTCAAAAAAACCAAAAAAACAAAAAACCAAAAAAACCAAAGTTAGTGGAACACCCCCTAAAACAGTATAATAGGACTTTTAGGAGGGGGGTTTTCAATTTGTGACACTAGAAGTGAAAAGTCGTTATAGAGTACCTTTTCAACTTTTCCTTCTTCTTTCAAAACGTTATTCGTTTTTTAAAATGTACTCTGCATATTTTTCCTAAAAATTCCTATTAGATTCCGAACACATTCTAACCACAATCTAAAAAGTTGAAAATAAAAGGCTAAAAATGAAGCTCTCAAAGTAACTTTTGCAGCGGCGGAGTCAGAAATTTGGATTAAGACATAGTGTTTGTTTGAAGTCACAGACATAGTTCAGATTTTAGTTTAATGGTGTAAAAAATAAACTAAAAACTCCAAAAGAAAAAAGGGTGACTAGTTTGTTTCTTTTTAATCGTGTATGCTAAAGCGTTAATTTTTAGCGGAGTGTGGTTGATTCGTTACCCTCCCTTCTAAAAGATAGGTCCACAATTCGAGTCCTCATAAACGAGGTGCTCGACTAAGTAATCCATACCATCGTACCCTTTAGAAGGTTCAAAAATTATCCAGTGCAGTGTCGCTATCAATTTAAATTGGGTCATTTAAAAATTTCGAAAAAAATAGAATATAGTAATAGTAAAAAAAATCCCGTGGGGTCGCCGGACCCCACTCCTTGCTATGTGGCGTCGTCCCTGGTTGCATTTTACATTGCATAAAGACAATATTATAAAAAAATTATCATAAGTCAATGAAACAAGCTAGTTTAAGTCATTTAACCTTAAGTCCGATGTTGTAAAACACTATTAATTGATATCACATAAGAAAGGGATTTGGAGAGCAGGCTCTCTTATGCCACTCAAAATTGGCTTCAGTGTGAGTTCAAAAAATAAATTTTATCATTGTTTTGAAGAAAGTAAAACATTTCAGCAAAAAATAGGGGATTGATATTGGCACTCCTATTTTTTTTCTCCATTAGGTGAAGTTACCAAACCACCCTTGTAATTATAAATTACAAGGGTTGTTTAGTAACTTCACCTAATAAAGACAGAAAAAAAGAATGTCAATATCAAAATATGGAGTGCCAATATCAATTCCAAAAAATTAAGCCAAATGTATCTTTAAATCATATTCTGTTCTTTTTCTTTTTTTTTTAAGAACCGTGCACTTTGTTCATTAAGTTGGTCATGCTCGATCAACTTCATTTTAATACAAAAAAGAAGAAGAAAATCTATTTGTTGAGCTCTACATATTGAACGGTTCGGATTAAACATGTAGACTTGGAACCAAGGCTGTTATGCAATAACAAAAGTCTGTTGTAACCGGCAGTATTATAACTTTGGATCGCTAAGGGAGTGTTCCACTAACCAAAAATAATTTTTTCCAAAAATTAAGACATGTCAGTCTCTCACAATACATCACAAAAAAAAAACCCATGAAAAACCAGTTTATTCTAAAACTACTCTTAACGGAACACCCCTAAATATAACCTGTAGTATTATCACTTTGGATCACTACTAGTCTACTACAATAAATATAAACGGTAGTATTTATCATTTTGGACCACTGCTACAATAAATATAAATGGTTGAAAAATCTTCACAGATAGATACTCATTAAATGATACAACGAAAAAATCTTATCCATTGATATTCATTAACTGATTAAAAAAGTCAAGATGGGTACTCATTAACTGTTAAAATTAAGGCAATTGTTGCATATAGAGTAGAGAGTGGGCTTCAAACGAACTAAGCTGCTCGCGACCAGCTTGTGACTTGGCTCGTTGAGGCTCAAGCTCGAGTTTTAGACTTGTTTACTAAACTAGTCTAGTTTTAGAGCTTGACTCGACTTAACTGTTTTCACACGCTCAACTCATTTAAAGAGGCTCGTTAAGTACATTAATCCGCTTTGGCTCGTTAAGATACTCTGCTTGTTAGAAAAACAAGCGAAGATTGAGCTCGAGTGTTAGCTCGTTTAGTAAACGAGGCGCTCGAATGCTACGAAGATCAGCTCAACTTGTTTGCACAGTTGCACCCCTAATCCTAGGATTCTCAACAAGTGAATCGATAGCATCAATTTAACGGAGAATTCTATGGTACACCCCCCTACAAATTACTCCATATGAGATTTTGTGGCTAGAGGTATGAAAGGGTGTATGGTATACATCCTCATACGGGTAGTCACAAAATCTCATATAAGTCCACAAATCTCATATTGGAACCGTGCGGACCTTGTGGACTTGGTGCGGACCTCATACGGATAGTCACAAAATCTCATATTCGAACACCAAATCTCATATCTAGTCCCACAACCTCTAACATCAGTAATCACAACAATAAATATTGGATCCGTTACAAAATCTCATATTGGAGCACCAAATCTCGTATTTAGTCCACAAACTCTCATATCGGAATCACAACAATAAATATTGGAGTCCACAAACTCTCATATCGATATACACACTCTCATATGGTCAATGGTCAAAGGTTGCACAAAATCTCACACGACATATGTGCACAATCTCGGCCGTCCATCCGTATAGGGTGCATACCGTACGTCCTTTCATATCTCTAGCCACAAAATCTCATACTTTGTGCCACAAAATTTCATATTTGGAACCATAAAATCTCATATGGAGTAATTTGAAGGGGGTGTGTACCGTTTTAACATATCTACCTTGTTACAAAAATATGACAGAAGAGGGTAAACCCGAAGGTCCCGACCTGGAATTTAGTAGTTTACTTATTTTTAGTTCTCTGGTTTGAAATTTCAATTTTAATTTTTATGGGGTTAATTCATACAAGGCTTGTTGTAGCTTTAATTGTTTCCCGCTAGTCGATGGTGAAATTAGTTTTCTAAGAATTAATCAAGGTGTTGTTAAGCCAACCCAAACATCTTAGGTTATAAAAATACCATGCATACCAAATAAGAAAGGCATTTATTTTTTTATTTAACCCTTTTCTTCTCTTTGTTTTTTTTTTTTTTTTTAACTTCTCTCTTGCAATTTTTTATGCAAAAAAACATGCAATTTTTATTATGTATAATTTCGTCATCCTTTGAGTTGGACCTAGTAGACATGCCCTTTAATTTTTTTTAATTTTTTTGTGTGGTCATGCCCATTAAATCCAAATACAATCTTCAACAAATTGGGCTGTTGTCTAGAATTTCGTCATTCTTTGTGTTGGGCCAACTAGTCATTTCCTATCCTAAACGCCCACACTGGAACTTGACTGGGCCTATATAATTGGGCCCACCAGAAAAATATAAAATTGGGCCAATATCTGGTGGGCCATAATTTTTTTTTGATCGGCTGGTGGGCCATTAATAATTTGAAAAGTACAACTCAAAACACCTTGCGGCCTCAATACACTCTGTTTGGAACTTAGGGAGAGGGGTGGAGGAAGAGAAAATTTTTAAAAAGAGAAAGGAAAATATTCAAATTCCTATTTAACTATCCTCCTATTTTCTCTTCAATTTTCCTTCTAATATCCTTCTTAATTATTTTCTCTTATTTTCCCTAAGCTCCAAACAGATTAGACCTGATGGAAATCATGCCACATAAATCAAATTTGAACTTCCTTTGAGTAGGGGTGAAAAATAACCAAGGAAATCGAACCGATCAAAAAGGAAAAAACACCAAAAAATTTAGGGCTCGGTGGGTCTAAGTTTGGTCCTTGTCGATTTTGATTTTCGAAGATTAAAAATTTTCAATTCGGTCTTGGGTACTTAGGAATACTCTCGAACCGAAATATACATATAGGACCGATTAAACCGATGGAGGGGGAGAGAGAAAGAGCATCAGAGGTTTCAGATCTGGGAGGGGGTTGAGGCCGCCGCCTTTCCCTCTGGCCCCTCCCTCCTTCAGCCAACCTCCCCCCTTCCTCCTCTCCCCCCCTTTTCGAACCTCATCTCTCTGCTCACCCTCCACCTTTTCCATCTCTGCTCGCTCACCCTCAACCCCTCCTTTTGAGTGATATTATGCCTTTCTTTGGGTCCGATCTGTGACGGTTCGGAGTTTTGGGGTCCGGTTTTGGCCTCTCCGGTGAATAAGTCGTCGGTTCCGACGCGGCGTTTTCGGCGGCATACATCTTCCACTGGAGCTTTTGATATTTTTTTTTCTTCTTTTTTTTTTTTTTTTTGGGTTTTGTCTTTACCCCTTGTTAGGTGGTTTGATTAGCCCCTTTACGGGTGCTTTGCTCTCTGCGTGGAGTGTTTTTGTTCTAGATTTCATCCGTATTTCATGCTTAATGGTTTGAGCTGGGTGTCCCTTAGGATTCTCTACTACTAAATCGAGGACGGACGGACTGACATGTCTTCTTTGCACTGTACAACCGTGTCTTCCTTGGCTATCACACAGTAAGAGTGTCTGCTTTGAGCAAAGGAAACTGTGTGCTTTTCGTTAGCTCAGTTTTAAATTTTGGTAGTTTTGGTTCATTCCTGTATTCAGTGATGTAATCTTTGCCGGATGACTGTTATTGATATGACTGGTTCAAAAAAAAAAAAACCGATGGAGGTGGTTTTCATATTTTAGTACTTTTTAGAGGTTTTTGATATTTTAGTTATGTTGGATAGGGGGTTTTGATATTTTAGTAATCTTAGATAGGGGTTTTGATATTCTCAACCCGAAAAATCTGAAATAAACCAACCAAATTGAACCACCCCGAACTAATTTGGGTGCACTAACATTTTGACCGGAATCAATTTCCATCATTAATTTCTACACCAAACTTATCGGTTCAATTATTGGTTAGATAGTTTAGTTTAGTTTTGATGATGTCATCAGGTGTAATGGGTGAATAATGAGAGAGAGAGAGAGAGAGAGAGAAATGAGAGAAATGATGATGTTATCAAAACTAAAACTAAAACTAAACTGGGAAACGAACATGACCATTATCACTTATCTTCTTGACTATAATCCAGAAAACTCAACATCATAACCTAAAGTCGTGATAGTTAGATATTATCAATCAAATATATCTCCAACCTTTCTTTTCCCTTCCCTCTCCATAATCCATATGGCTCATATCACATGAATAACAACGCTACAACGTGACAAAAAAATGTGAAAGATAATAGAGATGCACTGGTAACAAATTACAAAATATAAATTGACAAATAGTTGGTATAAACAAATATCTAACCAAACACTTTTTTTTATATATATATCTCCATAGTTAGGTATGATAGAAATAATTCATAAAAGGGTATTACTTTTTCTAACGAAAAGAAATCCAAGTTGCTTAATAGTAAATTGAAGGCAAAGATCATGTCTGTCACGAGATTATCACGTGCTGACATGTCTTCTTTGCACTGTACAACCGTGTCTTCTACTGGCTATCACACAGTAAGAGAATAGTAAAAAACAGCTTTGAGACACCAAAGACCAAACGTGGTCCAGTCTTCTGTCGTTGATGTCGTTTATTAACACTAAGTTAAGACTAAATGTAGTAGAGTCCCCCTACAACGGGTTTAATCCTCGGATCCGGGGTCCTACCGTGCAGCTCTAGAAAGTGATTTGAAGAAATTGATTTCGATAATCAATTTTCGGATCGCGTCAAAATCTTGAGATGAAATCTGAAGTGATTCGACATTTCAACGACTCGGATGCCGCACTACAGGGTCCCCAATTCCTTAATCCCCAAAACTTCATAGATGTGTGCGTAAGTTCTTTAGCTTTTGATACACAACATGCGCGCAAACATTTTAACCGTAACTATACTCACACAATTTATATCAGATTCGCCTTAATTGAATTATAATCCTTTTTGTAATTCGTTTTCTCATATGAAAGGTAATTTCGGTATTGTTAGATTAAGGTTGTTAAATCAGTTAATATATAAGAGGAAAACGACTTTGATTTGGTAATTTGTAGTTTAAAAATACCGAAAATACGTGAGTGAAAACTCAGCCTAAGGAGGAGGGAAGCTTCGCAGCGGGACACCAAGTACATAAAACATTGTGCAGGGTGGGAGGGAGATTAGTTATATAATTCGTGTTAAACAATCTTAAAATCAGTATTATAAAGTAATTTAATCTTAAAATTCGATATTTGGTTGGAATAAGGTGAACATTCGAATCCTTTTTGCAATGTTTTTAGGGGGGGTTTGAACACTGTTTTGTCTTCATCTGCTTCCTTCTGAGCCTGAGGAGTATTAGACAGAGAGCGTACAATTTAAATGAACAAACACTGCAATATTATTAAGTAGGAGTAATAAAATTGTATAAACGTGGCCTGCAGTACTCATATTGTTGACTGTGAAAAACAGCTGCATTCATGCCACAAGACAAATCTTTTGACCACCATTTAAAATTAGGGTTCGTATCTTTGGAGTGCAGTCAGAAGGATACTCCGTGTCGGTTGGTGAGTTTGTTCTTCCAAGAAAATAATTAATTTTTTTGCGAGTCCCTCAGTTTTGAAGTGGATGATCATCTTTTAATCGAACCGAAAAAGAGATTAATAAAAATATGTGTAAACTAGCTCGGACACTGCCGACCGTGAGATCCGGAGAGAGAGAGAACAGCCGATGAGTTAAAACATTACTATCTTCAATATTGCAATTTGCAACGACCAGATCATGTAGGAATCTTAATTATGGCAGTGCCCCTTGTCTATGTGAGGGGTTACTGACTTACTGCAGTGCCCCTTCTAGTTTACGCCAGGGGTTATGACTGGTTATTGTGTTCCTAGATTTAGTACTAATAGCCAAGCTTTATGCATAATAATTGAAACGAAATTTGTACTTTTTTTCAGTCTTTACGCCATTACGGCCATTATCATTTATGGCATGGACCGGCTCCGCTATTTTATTCAGGGGGTTTTAAGCGAACCCCTGTATTAAAAAAATACAGTAAAATTTTATATTTTTTATACATATTTTTTGATTCGTCTTTAGTATCGTCAACACTCAATAATTCATCCGTAGTCAAAGTAAATGAAAATTCACTTAATTTTGTAAATAAATAGATAAAAGGGACCAACAAATTTTCAACCGAAATAATTGAAATGGTGGTCAAAAGATTCACTAATAGCCAAGCTTTATGCATAATAATTGAAACGAAATTTGTACTTTTTTTCGGTCTTTATGCCATTACGGCCATTATCATTTATGACATGGACCGGCTCCGCTATTTATTCAGGGGTTTTTAATTAAGCGAACCCATTGTATTAAAATCCCGAAGCCGCTCTTGTCCCCTCCGACGATCGTTACACACGGTTGCACGTGAGGTGAGGTGACACAAAGATATGTTGGCATGTGTACAAGATTGTACTAGTATTCTTAAATTGAGTTTCTGGTAGGAGTATTATTCTACTGGGTGCATGATCAAACAAACATGAGGAAACATCCTAATGTTTAGTGTAAAAAAGAAAACTGGCCGGATTTGTGTTTTGTACATCTTTGTTATGGCCGACCAATAGTGGATGATACCCACATGATTTATGGATAACACAGGACACGAGGCAACCCATCAGAGTACAATACGTGTCTGTGTGTGTAGAGAGAGAGAGAGAGAGAGAGAGAGAGAGAGAGAGAGAGAGAGAGATTCCAAAAGGGCATCAGTAGGGGTAGGGGACCCCTTCATCACTCTTCTCCCCTACCCTATAAAAAGGCCGACCGATGATCCTATTTGAAACCACTTAACTGCAGATCAGTGCAAACTCTCTCTCTCTCTCTCTCTCTCTCTCTTGCAAGTTATTACAATATGGAAGGTTCAAAGAAAAGGGTATGGAGCAGCAGAAGATCATCAGGAGGATCATCACTGGGAAGGTGTCTAAAGCAACAAAGAGCAAGGCTTTACATTATGAGGAGATGTGTTGTCATGCTCCTCTGCTGGCATGACTAACCCCTTTCCCGATCCGGTTAAAGTAGGTTGTTCACGCCGGGATTAAGAGATTCACAAGCGAAACTCTCACGGTCTGGTCTCGTTGCCAATTTGGGATTTGGGGTGCCTGCTGTGCACCCATCCGAGCCGTCCGTTGCTCGGATGGACGGCCTAGATTTCATTTTGCATGCGCGGAAATGAACGGTTCGGATGCAAATGTGCTGAGGTGAAATTTGGGCCGTCTATCCGAGAAACAGACGGTTCGGATGGGTGCACAACACCTTGCTGCACAGCAGCCACCCCGTGTCCGTGCTACCCTTGGGGTTGTAAATAGCAATTTATGAAAAATGTTACGTAGTTAAGAGTTTTACTACTGTATTATTTATATAGCAGCAGCTATTTAATTTGTAGTCCATGTGTTTCTTCCACCATAGTTTAATTTTGATAATGGGATAAAATATTTCCATTGTTTAGTACTTTAATTCCTTGGTATCACTTTTTTATTTTTTTTATTTTTTCAGAACAGTTGGATATTAGTGACTGGGTACGTAAATGGTACTAGTTCGACAAATTATGCAAACTTATATAATTATGTGTATAGTCACCGTTGCTCTTGCCAGATTCGCGAATTTATGTTTACCGTCACTGTAGAATCAATTATCGTTGTACAATTTAAAACACATTGTGATACCGATATCGAAAAGTTTAAGCATCTAATTCCTAACCAACTTAGTAATGTTTTTTTTATAAAAAAAGAAAAAACATTAGGTTTAATGTTAGAAAGCTTAAGCTCGTAATAACAGCTTAAGCACCAAAAGCTCGTAAATATTCGACAGTCCCCTTTGAAAAGCATATGATCACGTGATTGCTCAAATGAAATGTCATTTCTAATATTGCGGAATTCATAACTTTTTATAATAATATGTTGTGAGACAATATATATGGTAATATGAAATTATAAACGAAGAAAAACCTCAAGGATTGGCCACAAGGCACCTACAAGGTTTGCTCTCTTTCAGATTAGGCTCGAAACTCATGTCTTATTAATTTTTGTGGTGAGTTTGACTATCCAGTGCACCTTTTATATTTTTTAATGCATTTATTTTTATACAATTTTCATACTATATTTCAACACACTTTTTAAACATTAACATAAGCCAGTAGGACCTATTTTAGCATTTTCTATAAAATAAATGTTAGAAGGGACCCAATAGCCCGGAGGCAAATCTAGTAAGAGCTGATAAATAGGGATGGGCATGGGGAGGGTAGGGGGTAGATACCACTACCTCCATCTCCGATCCCTGAACCTATATCAATCCTCATCCCCTCCCCGATCCTCATCGGGGATTTTATTTTAACCTCGATCACCACCCCAATGCGGGGAACGGGGATCCCCACGGGGAATCGGGGCTCCAAAAATTCATGCACTTGTCATATACTCATATGTATGAAAGAGGTACTTATTTTTTTTAACTAAAACATATTCGTAACATTGACTTAAAAAAATAAAAACCACATTTCTAAGAACATTGCAAACACTTACCTTCAACATTTCTTAAATCAATTTTGTTATCAATTTGGAGCCCAAATCAGAGAGAGGAGGGAGTAAGGAAAGTAGTTAGCTTGACAATGGTTGAGTGAGGGAGTGATCAATAAACTCATTTGGAAAGTACAAAAAACAATTTCGAAGATGAAATAATGAAAGCTTGGCAAGAGTTGAGTGACTTTACCCTTGAAATCCTTGTTAATGGTTTCACTTTGGTAACCCTTGCACCCAACCCAGGAATAATAGTAGTTAGCTTCAACATTTCTAAGACAATGTCGAGAGATAAAACGAAGCCTGACCATAGATATTATACCTATAAATATACATGCATGAATGGGGATGTGGGGAGGGGAGGGGAACGGGTAGGGGCGGGGATCGGGTAGGGGACTGACAATACCATCCCCTACTCGATCCCCAAATTTTTTTAAAAATAATCCTCATCCTCTACCCGATTCTCGAAAAATTCCCCGAATCCCCTACCCATTCGAGGAAGGGACGGGTTGGATCGAGGCGGGTCGGCCGAGATGGCCATCCCTACTGATAAAGGGAAAATTATTTTGTCCTCAAGAGCAAATAGCTACTCCACTCTGACAAATAGGGTGTTGGCTCACTTCCAAATACGTGGACGCTTCACATTTTTGTAAGTAGGAGAACCAAATAATTATTACAGTACAGTTTTGGATCCAAATTGTTTGGGTATAGAATAAAAGATCACTTAATAACATTTCATATTTCTCCACTCACTGTCAATTAATTTTGAATTGGGTATAAAGTTTTCAAATGGTATTAGATGGAACTCATTCCATCTCAAACTTTATAACATAAATTAAATCAAGCCCGCACAGTCCACGATTACAGACACAGAAAAAGAATGCACAATGATATACTCCTTCCGTTCCATTTTGTTAGTCCAGTTCGGTCTCCAATGCAATTTTTAAATTGTTAATATCTTTCAATCTGCAATATTTTCAAAGATTTTAAATTTTTTGTATAATAGAACTGATTGAGATCTATCATAGGAGATTCATATTACACATAAAATTCATTATAGATTGAAAGATATTAACAATTTAAAAATTGCATTGAAGACCGAATTGGACTATCAAAATGAGACGGAGGGAGTAATTCAAAAAGTGGCTAGACGTAACATAACTAATATGCATGATTACACGTGCTTTTTGGTTGGATATAAAGTTTCCATCATAATTACTCACCAAAGAATTTGGGGGGTCTGTTGTCCCTAACGGTTGGGGGGCCCTGCCAACCCCCATTCGAGCTATCCAAACGTGTTTTGAACGGTTCAAATTTGAGGATAAGTACCAAAGAGTGTTTAACATGATAATCTAGCCACCATCCAATCTAAGCTGTTTAAAACACTTTTAGATGTCTCTAATGCCTTCTGGCTCTGAGACAGGCCCCCGGGTCCCTTACAAAAAGCTTACACTGGCAATCTGACCTTTTATGAACGTGCACGTTGTGCCGTACTGATCAAAGATTAGTCACAATCAACTTCCCTCCTGTTTACTTTGGTCCCAAAGGGAACAGAATAGATGCGAAAACTTTAACTTGCTCTTTTTTTCTTTTTTTTTTTCGTTTTGGGAAAATTTAAAATGTACCGACAATCTAGTTTTTCAAAAATAATCTAGCACTTTAAAAAAAAAAAAAAAGAAGAAGAAGTCGTGGGTTGCTTTAAGTGAGGGCCAGGGAGAAGCCGATGCCTGGGTGCTCGGACACATTGCACAACTCCAAATATTCTTACGTATTATATTAGCTTTTCAGATTAATTTGAAAAATCTTTATGTGGATTGCCCCCTATAGTCGTTTAGATGAAAAAAAATTCAAAAAGTTTCTATGTGATGAGCTGGCTTTGGACACCCTCGATCACCAAAACTGGAAGTAAGAACTGGACACTTGGGCGGTGTCAACCGACATCAATCCCTCCAATGTCTAAGCCGATCAATTTATGGTAGAGAGAAGTAGAATGTAATCGAGTAACTTGATAACAAGAGTAGCGTATGAGCCCATTTTGATGGGAAGTGCTCACGTAGGCATTAGAGATAGAATCTCATTAGTATTCATATAACACGACGCTAAAGACACTAAAATACTACTTAATTATCATCTTTTTTGAAAGTTTGGTCTATATTTTTAGACTTTTTTTATTCTTCACATTAAAGACTTTAATCCAAACAATTTTGACCCGAATTTAATAAAAGATATTGAAAAACAATCTCAAAAAGGACAAAAAAAATTTAGCCCAACTTGCATATCGGACAACCTTTACATAGTAATCCTAGTAATTTGGAGCCCCACATTTTACCCTCACAGCCTCAGGCCACCACACAACGTGCCTCTGATTCTTTTCCAATCACATCAAATGCACCACCGCACCAGCCACCATGTGCTGCCTTCAATTCTCTATAAATGGATGATTCCCCTTCCCCATTACTGGTGGAATTAGCACTGTTTGTTCTTTGACCCGATCAATGCCTTGCCACCTTCACGTGGTGCTTCGGCTCATTTTTTGGAACATATCTAGTGTGTATTTCGAGACAAGTACGTAGATTAATTCCACCACAATATGATTTAAAAAAAAAAGGAGACTGCGTGATGGTGCCCGTTGAGCACTCAGTAATCTCTACTTTTTTGGGTATATAAGAGCGCAAAGTTCCACCTTATGTCAAATCCCATGCTAAGGTAAAATTTGGCATAAATGATAATGACATAATTCTCCTCCACCCTAGTGCCAAACTCACTGCAAAATTTTAGCAATTTCATTCTTGGTGTCAATTTTGGCATCCAAATTGGCAATTTTCAAACTTGCCAATATCATCCTAGCCATTTAATTTGCGTTGAAAAATGAGATTGATTTAGTTCAACACTCTTGATTTGAAATTGTGCCAAAATGGCACCAAAGCGATGTAAAAAAATAACTTTGACAATGTCATTTTGACACCAATGAGTGAATAATTGAATGAATTAGCAAATTGGAAACTTATATAAAATGTGTAAGTATAAAATGAATATCCTACTACATTTACTATTATTAAGAGATAGCTAGTTTACTAAATTAGGATGCACTACAACAAAATTCATGTATCGCGACGAATCATTTGAAGCTCTAAAAATCAAATTTTCGCCAAATGAACCAAGAAAAAACCCCTAGGTTTTTCCTCGACTAATCGTCGTAGAAAGAATATTAGCGAGGAAAAACATATTTTCTCGCCTATTTTGCCAATTGGAAATTTCCTCGCCTATTCTGACCAATTGGTGACGAAATGTTGTTTTCCTCACCTAAAACCCTAAAACTAAAAAAACATTTACACATTACCCAACTCCTCCGCTTCCGTGGGAATCGAAAGATCCTCCCTATAAAGCACTAAGACCCTTCCACCACACCAACTTCCTTTCCAATGCAAAATTCTACAACTTTTAATATATAAACCTTTTCTACTTGTTTTCACCTCTCTAATTTTTTTTTTTTATAAATCTTTCTGTCTAATTTTAGTCCCTTTGTAGTGTTTCTTTAAACTTGTTCTTAAATCTTTAATTGTTATTTGCTTTTACACAACCCTTCCAGCACACCAACTTTCTTTTCAATGCAAAGTTCTACAACTTTTAATGTATAAACTTTTGTTTACTTCTTTTCACCTCTCTAATTTTTTTTTTCAAATCTTTCTGTCTAATTTTAGTCCCTTTGTAGTGTTTCTTTAAACTTGTTTCTTAAATCTTTTATTGTTATTTGCTTTTACGCAACCCTTCCACCACACCAACTTTTTTTTCAATGCAAAGTTTTACAACTTTTAATGTATAAACTTTTTTTGACTTCTTTTCACCTCTATTTTTTTAAAATCTTCCTGTCTAATTTTAGTTAGACAGTTCATTTGTAGTGTTTGTTTAAACTTGTTTCTTAAATCTTTTATTTATTTGCTTTTACTGAAGTTTTTACTTTCTAGCCCGAGCTCGAACCTGCGACCTTGCCTTTGCAAGTCCCAACACCTATCCATCACGCCACTCTCCGATTCAAGCATCAATGTCAAATTTTTTCTATTATTTTGGTGGAATAGCATGATCCATTATTTCCCGGGTGGTAGAGGTGAGATTGATTTACATGCTCTCTTAGCCTCTATTTGTTGGTTTATTTGGAAGGGAAGGAACAAGACTCATTTTGACCAGCAAGTCTGGACTAGTATTGCGATTATTGAGAAGGCTACTTGTTTGTGCGAAGAATACAGGGCTGCTATGGAGTCGGATCGCCAGCACAACATTGGTACTCCTCCTCACCCGTCTTAAGCTTCCTCCTCCACCCGATGTTATTAAGTTGAATGTTGATGGTGCAGTTAACAAAACGGATGGGTGCTCTGGTGTGGGGGTCGTTGTTAGTAATTATCTTGGTGATGTCTTGGGGTCTGCCTCTATTCCGTTTACCGGGCTTATGTCTCCACGTTCCATTGAAGCTTTAGCCTTCCGCGAAACTCTTGTTATTGCAGCCAATCATGGAGTCTCGAACATCATTGTCGAAGGTGACTCGCTACAAGTGGTTCAAGCATTAACCCAAGATGGGAAATCCTTCTCGGATTGCCGTTCTATTCTTGCTGATTGCTTGGTACTTGTACCCTTATTTTCATCTTGCTCTATTATTCATGTTAAGCGTTCTTGTAATAGGGTTTCTCATTCTTTGGCTAAGAAAGCCCTATTAGGTGCTAGATTGGAGTGTTGGGGGGATCATGTCCCTCAATATCTCGCTAGCCTCGCCCATGCTGATGTTCGCTCTTTGGACCGCTCTCATTCGTAATAATATTCTTTATATTTCCGGGAAAAAAAAACTCTCCGATTCCAAAATGCAAATCTTTCAACTGCAAACTCGGGATCCATGCCCGGTCCTTTCTTTTCATTTCATATTGTTGTTACAATTTCTTTAAAGTATTTTAATTTATTCAGATAATAACCTTTATGAAAATATTAATTTCTTCAAGAATTCTTTGATTTTGTAAAATTCGTTCACTATAAAAGAAAATTGAAAATAACTTGTGAACTTAAAAAGTACATCGTTGAGGAGAACTAGAGAGAAAAATAATTTCATTTTTATCATTACTAGAAAATGTGAAAAATTATTTTGCTAATAATGTCTTATAATATTAGTGAGCTACTAGAGTTGTTAATTATATCTCACCATTGAGATAATACAACACATCTATATCAAAATCTCAATAGTCCCAGAAAAAAGGTGAGGAAATATTTCGCCACCTAATATTAACATTTGGCGACGAAACAAAATTTCCTTGCCTATTCTAAACAATTGGCGAGGAAACTAGCATTTCCTCACCAAATCTTAGTTTTTTTACGAGAAAATATAATTTCGTCGTCAATCTTAGCTTTTTGGCGAGGAAAGATAGTTTCGTCGCCAAATCTTAGCTTTTTGGCGAGGAAATGAACATTTCCTCGCCAAATCTTAGTTTTTGGGCGAGGAAAGATAATTTCGTCGACATAGTGTACTCTTTGCCGACGAAATCGATTTCATCGCCATAAAGACCCATTTGGTGAGGAAATTCAAATTTCCTCGCCAGCTTTCGTCGCCATAGTTACTTTTTCTTGAAGTAATGACAAAAATAGGTAGAATTATTATTTGAAGCTTGAATGAATTTCAAAGCTACCAAGAAACCCCTAGGCTTCACAAATTTCACTTAAACCCTAAAAAATCTGTTTTAAGTACACTTTAGACCCCTGATATAATTACATCATAAGCGCTAATATACATTAGACCCATAACGTTACAAGATTAAACCTAAGA
This sequence comes from Vaccinium myrtillus, assembly GCA_016920895.1. NCBI lineage: Eukaryota > Viridiplantae > Streptophyta > Magnoliopsida > Ericales > Ericaceae > Vaccinium > Vaccinium myrtillus. Next base: position 9,356,966 of record CM029277.1, read on the forward strand.
TTTATGGAAAAAAAAATCTTTCATTCATAAAAAATTAGTGTAAATTGTTGAATGAACCTATATGCTAAATCGGGAAAAACCTAAAAGTCACAATCAGATGCATTGGGGCCTAAGGAACCTAACCACAGATAGAAACCGCTCTACAGGACCAAACTTCTCAAACTGAAACCTTACAAGAGCATCAGATGCATCAAGGCCTAAGGAACCTAACCACATATATAATGTAATTTGTAAGCAGTGCATCTCTATTATCTTTCATATTTTTCTGTCTCATTGTCACACTATTTTTCGTTTTTTTTTTTTTTAAACCTAAAAGTCACAATGATAAATCCAAACAACATATGGGTACTTCATTCAGTGTCCAACGACAAATCCAAACACTGTATGTGTACTTCAATTACTTCATGAACTATTAATATTGTGCTATGATGCAATTAATTTCATGTGAAACATGTGGAGATTGTTTGAAATATTAGAATCAACTTAGGTTCACTGGGATTGGTGTATGTACGTAGAAGATCACATAGACGATTCTAAGTTAATGTAAATTGGAAAAAAGATAGAAAATGTTGTAATGTCTCTGGGATGGTGACTTAGCAGAGTCTCGGTGTTGTGGTGATCAGCTGAACTAGGTAATGGTTAATTGGAAAATTTTTGAATTTTTTTTTCCCTATATAATACTAGAGGTCATTTTTTTTTTCCAGGGGCTACCACTCCTACTGGCACACCCCGGATCCATCCATGTTCAGAAGTATAAAATATTTACTTGAAATACTTGCATACAGTTTACAAGCATTTCGACTAATCTTTGGGCTCAATTCCAAACTGGAGCTAAGCTCCGAATGATAACACCTAAGAGCTTTCAAACCAGAAGCTTTACGAGGAAACAAACTTCTAACTCCTCAAGACCTACCCCTTGGGGATTAGGTAACCAAATGTTACTTAAAATTGAGGAAGATCAATGCCAAGTATATATGCTCCAGACCACATATTTTTAAGGGACAAACAAACTACCAGTATTCACTAAAAAAACAAACAAACAAACACAGTAGAACTTAAAACTTCTGCTGGGAATGGACACATTGTTATTCGTCGTGCATAACTGCATGTTGACTTCTGCCCCAAAACAATTGATTAAACAGTTTATTTTGGAAATTGATTTTGGCACTCCGAAAGGGGAGTGTCGGGATCAAATTGGAAAGTGCCAAAATCAATTTGAAGAGTGTCAAAATCACTTCTCTGTTATGAAATCAATATGGATGACACACTTCAGTTATTATGAAAGACTACTTCCGAAAGGGGAGTGTCGGGATCAAATTGAAAAGTGCCAAAATCAATTTGAAGAGTGCCAAAATCACTTCTCTGTTATGAAATCAATATGGATGATCCACTTCAGTTATTAGTTATTATGAAAGACTTTGAAGGCAAAAATGTAGTTGGCATAGTATTTGTAGTTATGGCTTTGTAAACCAGTTTGTCTATAAATGCTGAATGAAATTGATCAGCTTTGTACGATTGAAAGCAGAAAGAAATACGAGAAAAGAAAGAAAAGAATCAGACAGAAAGGTAATGAGAATAAGATTGATCCGGAAGATCAATCTCAATAGTTCTTGAAGAACTATTTCATATAAAATATATTTTGTGTTCAATATTTGTCTTACTTTTATGCAAAGTTCTTTTATTATTTGCTTAGTTTTATAACATTCTCTTTATTTAATTTTCTCATTTCTGATTATAAAACTCCTTATGTTTTGATTGCATTGCTGGGTTATTTTTGTTGTAGTATTGTTTATGTGTGCGTATTTATTCAAAAGGAAAGGGGGAAGAAAGAAAGAACAAAGAAACAGAAAACGAACAAATTAAGTTGTTACTTTACAGTCTATTATATGAGCTGTATATTTTGTATTTTCGCGGGATATGTATAATGGTTTTTTTTTATTTTTACAAATTGTATCGGAATATGTATCACTTATCGTGAAATTATTGGTGATGGGATATAGTTTCAGTTCTAGCTAGTATTTTCACATCGGGATATGTATAATGTTTTTTTATTTTTACAAATTGTATCGGAATATGTATCACTTATCGTGAAATTATTGGTGATGGGATATAGTTTTAGTTCTAGTATTTCCACATCGGGATATGTATAATGTTTTTTTATTTTTACAAATTGTATCGGAATATGTATCACTTATCGTAAGATACGTTAACCACAATTGATATACAATTAAAAGTTTCAAGTTCCCCACCTGGGTCTATCACGTTGAGGCTTTCAACTCCCATAATTAAGGAACAATCTCAAATAGACCAAGATCAAATTTCAGGTCATTTCTTGGTGAACATGATATGCCATAAACTCTTCGATCCCTTCATTTATGTACAAAAATACAGAGAGACTTGTTGGTATGAAAATGATATAGAAAGAAAATAAGAGTCCTTATATGGTTCATGCGTAACACAATTGAATGGTTCTTTCTTTTTATTTAAGTCCTACACTGATGTTGGATTTCTTTCAAATGGTTTGAATTTTGTCATAATTAGATCAAACGACTTTGATTAATGTATGTGTGGGTTCCATTTTTTAAAATAAGATTCCAATTTTTTGCAATAAGTAGTCAAATGATATGTACTGAATCGGAATACACATATATCTAGGATACGCAACAGTATCGTAAGATTTCTATACAAAAAATATACGAGATGAGATACGTATCATTTATTTATCCTGTAACATCGGCTTTTATCAACTAAGACCGTTTCTTATAGCAGCTCCAAAAATGATGTCAAAGATGAAATCCTCTTTAGTCCCACATCAGTTTGCCTATGAAAATGTTTAATAGTTTATAAGATAATGCTCACTAGCTATGATTAATAATTTTTGAGTCATGTGGTTAGACCAAGACTTTATCAACTAAGGTATTTTCACTGCTATTTGCTATTTTTCACTATTTCAACAAAAGTCATTCTCCTCACATACGTCACAAAAATACCGTGGATGGTATTCACTGCGAAAACTACACCCACTTTTGACTGCAACATAATACCGGAAATACCAAAAATATCGTAGTGGAAACTCACCCTAAATCAGCTAGCACAAGTCGTTACAAGGATGCCAATTTATTTGAAAGCTCATGTGGTAATACATCTTCAAATTTGACATCAACAAACTTCCATCTTTCAAATTCCGAGTACTTAAATACTACAAAACACTTACTTTTTGAATCGTGAATGGCCAAAAGTAAAATTGGCACGAGGAATCAAATCTGAAGCAAAATGGTGTGCAATAAAATTCCGCGTTGAATTTGACACTCCATTTGGCATTAAAGTTGGATCAAATGAGGATGTCAAAAGTTACTGTTTCTACTACTCGCACGCGTTGAAGCTATGGGTCGAATTGGAGGATTTGCGAAATTTGAAAATTTTCTTCTGGTTCTGGTTCTCTCTCGTCATTGCATTTCGTTTGGTCGAATAAGCAAGCCCTAAAGAGAAGAGAAACAAAAGAAAAAGAATGACTTCGTGGTTTAGATCTGCAGTGAGCAAAGCCATGGAGGTAGGGAACAAGAACAACCTCACTTGCACGGTCAAGAACTGCACCGACTCCGTCGTCCAACACACTGATCAAGTTTGGATAATTATTTTGGCAAAAATAATCCAAATGGATTATTATTTTGCTTTATTCAAAAAAAAAAAAAAATTATTTGTTAGCTTTGAGTTAATTTTTTCGTCTCGATGAGAGGAATCTAAAGAGGAAAAAATTATTAACCAAACTAAAAATTTTGTGAATAAAGACAAATAATCCAAAATCTACAATTAAAAATTTTGATAATAATTTTTTACTTTTTAAATACAATTTTTATTTTGAATAAGGAAAAAAAAAATACAAATAATCCAAAAAACACTCCTTAGTAATAGGTCTTACTATTTGCTAACCTTCGCCTGGGGCAGGGGATAAGATATGTGTAATGACAAACAAGTTCAGATATAAATATATATGTAATAACAAACAAGTTCGGATGTCAATGTGTATTTTATAGGGTATATTAATATTTTCACGAGTACTAATATACTTTTCTCGAATATCGATACATTTTTTTACTTATAGGCATTTTTCATTAGCAACAATTTATCTTAAAACTGTAATACTCCGTGCGAGTTTCTTCCAAAAAATACTTTAAAATGGTTTCAATAATCCTCAAAGAAATTTGGCTGCTCAGCCCTCGGGTGCAATTAGTTCTTCATTTCTTCACTCTCCCCCTCCATCCTAATTTTTACATGGAAGAGTTTTTTTAAATTTGAACTATTGATTACCGAATCGAACAGTTGTCGTTCCTCATTACACCATGTAGTAAGTGCGGCTTACTACAGGCCCCTGACTACGAAATTAAATCCCTCTCTCACATCCCAAAACAAATCCAAATAATCTAATCTTAATCTAATCCCAAAAATAAGGAAGTGGGGGCCCTGTAGTATAACTCACTGCAAATTTGCAGTGAGCTCTATTCTGCCATCTATTTTCGACCATCTATTTAGATACCGACGGTTTGATTTCTAAACTTCAAATGATCCAAGCGATTCATTATGGGATTAAAATCAACATTTATTATCGAAATGGACAATCGAATGAAAGCTCATTCAATTATGTAGTGAGCTCCTCGCCTAACCTCACTACATGGACCCACCCCAAAAAAAAAAATAAAGGTTTGTTTGGTTTGGGTTTTGGTTTTGGTTTTGTAATGAAAAATAAACCTAGATTCCCCCTCCCATCCCTCCATTATTTCTTCCCTTCCCAAATCGGCAAATCCCCCCAAACTTTACACCCTGAAAAATTGGCTAATTTCCCTTCCAACCAAACATACTCTTTCCCCATGAATCACCCCTCAAAACCCTAACCACCAAAACTCACCACACCACCACCTCACTCACTAACCCCCGCCTCCGCCAATGGACCACCGCCGTTCCTCCCGCACGGTAGTCGACCCAAAAGTCCGCCACGTGGGCTTCTTCGCCCCACAAGGCCGGCCCCATCCCACCAGCCCACTTGGCCCCTCCTCCTCCCCGCCTCCGGTCACCGGCCTCTCCCCCTCCGGCAATTCCCTCTCTCCGGTCATGATCCCGCCTCCCCGTCCGGTTCAATTCCTTTCGTTTCTTCGACCCTCCGCCGTGGGCGAGTCTATCCCCGTCGGCAGCTACAATCCGTCGGAGTTCGCCTCGCCCACGGCGTCGTTTGGGGAGTTTTCGGAGGATGGAGTTTCCTCGCCGGGCCGGGCGCACCGGAGTAATAGCGGGAAATTCGCTTCTTCTCTCCCTAGTGGTGGAATTAAGTATGCGGCGGGAAAGCAGGGCAGTTTTCCGGCGAGTAGTTTGACTACGGTGTCAGTGGTGAATGTGCCTCCTGGTGTTTCTGGTGAGAAACTGCTTCTCACTTACATTTTATCTTTGCATATTTGTCTGTTCTTATTGTGATGAGTAGTTTTAGGCTAAGTCACATAATTGCATGCGTGAGCGAGCAAGCGTCTCTAAAAAAATTCTGAATTACTGACATTCGCGAGATTGAGGATTGAGACTACGAGTGCAGAGCGAGGATTGAACCAAAGAGGAGGACACTACTGAAGTATTACGTGACTCAGGTTATAAGTAAGTGTGCATGCCGAGGGAAAGACAGTGTCTACTGTCTAATCAAAAGAACAAAATAATGAAATTGGGTCACCAATAAGATCTACTAGGAAAAGGGATTTCATAGTAAATTCTTTTAGACCAAAAATAAAAACTAGCAAAATGTTCTATTTTTAGTTTAAAAGAGCTGAATCAGACTCCTAAAGAATGTGCCACTTAGGATATAAAAAGGGACTATATGCCAAGGCAGCTTCTTTGTCTTCCACTTGCATCCATGACCTCGGGTTTCTAACTATTGGCTAACAGAAGCAAGGTTGAACCAAATTACCCCGAACATGTTCAAGACTCATACCAAAGTTCTCGAGCCACCTCACGTGGAAGGAGCAAGTGTTCCCCAGTCTCTTCCTTGAAGCAGCGTACAATATCTGTTTGCCATTCTAAATCCTTTGTTCATTGAGTATTTGAAGTCCAAATTGGATCAAAATTTCAGTCCAAATAGAAAAAAGCCACATTCACCCCCGACTTCTAAATGATCCAGGAAGAGCTTTTGATCACCGACCCTCATGCAATTATAGATTGACGTGTTGGAACCATTTGTATTGGCATTGATGCCTCGTATGCTGATGGTGTTTGGGTGTATGTTTTGTTGTGTATATTCTGGATATCAATTGTAGAATTATGGTTGTAATTGGTATGAAGGAAATGGCTAATACTGGAAAGGGGATGGAACCTTTTTAATTTTGGACTTGTTGAAGGAGATGATTCTTCCGATGGAATGTAGATACTGTAGCATGGATTTAACCTCTGATCCTCCTACTAGGTTTACGAAGAATAATATTAATGATCCAGATTAACTATGCTGCCTTTTTCCCCTTCTTCTTCACCTCCAAACTCAGCGTGCGTGGTTTTTTTTTTTTTTTTTTTTTTTTTGCGGAAAGAAAGAAGCTAAAAGGAAGAGTCTCTAGTCTCCTGATTATGCCATCTGTAAAATAGAACTGTGGCAGCTCCTCATCTGATTATGAGGAAATGAATTGTCATTTTAAATGCTTTGATTCCTTTGAGATTTGAGGAGTTTGTTAGAATGGATTCAATGGAAGATGTGAGGCATAAAGCAATGATAATAGAACATCACTGTGTTGCTTTTTGTGGACTTAGGAAGACATAATCATGAAAGAAAAAAAATTAGGGGTACTGTTATGAACGAACGAACAATGTGAGAAGTTGACTAGTCATCACATTGAATCTCCAATCACAAAAACAAATCCCTTGATATCCAATAACCAAATTTAATTGTTACCTACTCTTTGGATTTGGGACAACGATATGTTGATAACACATGACATTAGACTCGTCAGGTGGGAGGAAAAGGATCAGCGGTTGGCCTGAAACCGGTGGCAGAAAGAGTTGAATTGATTTGTAGGTACAACCGTACAAGTAACCGAAGTCGGAGGAGATTCTTGCTTGCTAAGTGAGGTTGCTTTGATTGAAATAGATGCTGGCTAAGGGCTTAAAGACTATTCACATAGTGTTCCTTGAAAAGAGAAACCACTAATGCTGAAACTTGCACTCAAATGTTTACTTGGTTGGTTTAGTTTGAGATGATGGGATAAAAGGAGTAAAGGTAGAAATTAGAAACCACTACATAGTTTTGGACCTTATCCTGGGTTGTTTATAAGTTGCTCATATTTGTTGTCTGTTAAAATTGCTGTAGTTGGACTGGTCACAAGATATTCTTGCAGGGCCTTTGCACAAATTATTTATTGATTTATTTTTTTTTGCGGCTTTTGCCCCAGCAAAAAAGAAGAAGAAGAGAGATATGAGAAGATGGTGGGTAGTCTTTGCAGTTGAAAAAATGGCCCCTATTCTCCAAAACTAATTGGTGGTTGAACGAGGTTCGAAGCACAGTGAGGGCAAAAAGGGCATGTTATAAACCTTGGCAGTTGGCATAGTTATAATGTACAGGGATGATGTCATAGAAAGTCTTAGATTGTCAGTGTTTTGTGTTTTACTGAAAGCACCACAAGCATTGCGAAACTGAATTAAGTTTTTAGTATGAAATTATAACAGTTTTAGATATTCTGAGAACCTGATGAAAAGGATGATCATGGTTATGTTGGTCTTTGCTACAAGAGGACCTCATAGTCAACCCCAATTAGCCAAGTTGATGGAATTATAGGATTGTTTGAGTTGAGTTTAGTGGGTAATACTTCTATTGACTGGACAGAAGCAATCTCAGGATAGGTAACAGTTTAGACTTTAGAGTTTCCTTCGATTCTCATGTTTCAGATTCTAGTTGATATATTTCTCAAAGCAGAGAAGGGATAGTGAAAACCTTAAAGAAGTAAAACGCCTATGTACAATAGCACGTAGTCATACTCAACTTGGTTCTTTTGCTGGGAGTAGCTTGATTAGATATTTTCCGATTGAATGCAGCTTTCCTTGACAAAAAAGATTCGAAAGCTTCATTTGCAGAAAAAGATGGAGGACCATCACTTGAAATGCAAAATGAAGGATCTGCTACTTCAAAGCCTCTGAAAGAAAAACCCTCCAAGGCTGAACGACGTGCCCTTCAAGAGGCTCAGCGGGCTGCAAAAGGTGCTGCAAAAGGTGCCTTTCTTTTCTTTTGTTCTATATAATTATTATGAATGTCAATGCTTAGCCTTCATTTGAATATTGAGATTTCTTAGAAGCTCCTCTACTCAAACAATTTATATTTGTGGTCCGACCTACCACAGGGTCCCAAAAGGGGAATTAGCAGAAACCAGAACCCCCTCCTTCCCATTATGATCCCCTTACTACTGGGGCCAGAATGAGGAAGTAGCAGAAAATTTTAATTCCCGAGATGTTATCAGTGGGATGACAAATAAGCTTTTGGTTTCTTATCTTCTTAAGTTCTAAATGCATTTTCAGAAGTGCTTCAATTCGGATGGACCACGTTTTCTTAGCACTTAGGGTACAACTGTCATCAGCCGTCTCCACTTGATAACGGGTTGATAAATTGTGTTAACACTTTGTCGTGTTCGGTTTGGAAAAATATGTTTGTGCAGGTGAAGGAAGTAAGGCACCTGTGGTAGCTTCTGGGGCAGTGGCCACTGTAAATGTAAAACCAGCTAAAGCTGCAAAAGCTCCACAAAAGAGCGACGTTTCCTCTGTTGCAGGTCCTGAGAAAAAAGGGGGTGACCGTCCACAGGACAAAGACAGGAAGAAAGATGTTCCCCAGCCACGCATGCAATTTGATGATAAGAGCCGCGTGGAGAAAGCCAAAAAGCGGGCAGTTGTCAGACAAACTGAAGTTAGAAACAGAGTTGAACTGTTTAGGCATTTACCTCAATATGAACACGGGACAAGGCTCCCTGAGCTTGAATCAAAGTTCTTTCAGCTTGACCCTGTTCATCCTGCTATTTACAAGGTATTCCATAGCAACATATTATTTAGGGAAATTTATTGAAATGGTCCCTCTAGTTTAACCCCAGTCTTGATTTCGTCCCTCACCTTTCAATTTCACTCTAACGACCCCTGTAGTTTCAAGTTTGGTCAAATTGAGTCCAAAAGTTAACTTCCGTTAGGAAACTTAACGGAAATCCTAATTTGGGGATTTTTTGAGGGGTAGAAAAGACATTTTGCCCTCCCTCTTGCCCAATAACAAATCCTAACTCCTCCTACCCCTTTTTTACCCTTTGCAATCTAAAAAAAAAAAAAAAAGTTCCACCAAAAATATAAAATTGGGTTGGGGGGGGGGCAAAAAAACTTAATCTCATCTCACATCAAATTAAACCCAAAGGAAAATAGGCAAAATCACAAAATCATCAAATCAAAAAAACTTAATCTTGCATCAAAATCATAACCGAAAAAGCCCCAATATGCATCACTCCCACTGAAAGAAACCCCGCAATTGGCAATCACGATGATGAAGATGTCCTCCTTCATGCTAAACGGACCCGAGTTCAAGCTGAAGGGACCACCAGGGCAACTTCCTCAACTGGGCACCTGTCGTGGTCCGCCATATGCCCATTGGGTTTCTCGGCGTCGGGTTTGGACGCCATTTTGGGGCGCCGGTGAGGGTGGTGGTGGTTCAATTTCCTCTCAATTTTATGAATTTTTTTTTTTAGATTTGCAGAGGGTAAAAAGGGGTAGGAGGAGTTAGGGTTTGTTATTGGGAAAAAGGGAGGGCAAAATGTCTGTTCTACCCCTCAAAAAAACCCCAAATTGGGATTTCCGTTAAGTTTCCTAACGGAAGTTAACTTTTGGACTCAATTCGACCAAACTTGAAACTACAGGGGTTGTTAGAGTGAAATTGAAAGATGGGGGACGAAATCGAGACTAGGGTTAAACTAGAGGGACCATTTCGATAAATTTCCCTATTATTTAACATTGCATATATGCACTGAACTATTATTGTGACTGAATACTTAAATCACAACCATTTATTGCTCAAATTGTGCATTGTTTGGCTTCCAAAATCTCATTGACGAGTGTATTGCATCTTGAACCAGATTGGGGACTGAGGATTCTTCGTCAATTACCAAACGTGTACAAAGCTATAGTTAGTTAGGAGTTAGGACCTTAGATCTAGCTTAGGAATTGCGAATAAAAAATGTTGTATTTTTACATGCTTCATTCTGACTATTGCTGTTTATCTGTTATCAGGTTGGTTTAAGGTTTTTAGCTGGAGACATATCTGGGGGCAATGCTCGTTGTATTGCAATGCTTCAAGCATTTCAAGAGTCGATTAAAGATTACTCAACACCTCCCGAAAAGGCTATTGTTAGAGACTTAACTGCAAAACTTAACTGTTACATTTCATATCTTATTGAATGCAGACCCCTTTCAATCAGCATGGGAAATGCGATTAGGTTTCTTAAGACTAGAATTGCCAAGTTACCTTTGAGTCTTTCTGAATCCGAAGCAAAAGCAACTCTCGTGTCAGATATTGATCGTTTTATAAGTGAGAAAATAATACTGGCAGATAGGGTGATAGTTAGACATGCAGTAACGAAAATCAGGGATGGGGACGTTCTTCTCACCTATGGCTCATCCTCAGCTGTTGAAATGATACTATTGCATGCCCACGAGCTTGGTAAACAGTTCCGCATTGTGATTGTTGATTCGCGTCCAAAGCTTGAAGGGAGGCTATTGCTTCGTAGGTTGATAGCAAAGGGCCTTAGCTGCACATATACTCATATAAATGCTGTTTCTTTTATGATGCATGAAGTCACTCGAGTTTTTTTGGGAGCTTCGTCAATATTGTCCAATGGAACAGTCTATTCAAGGGTTGGAACTGCATGTGTTGCTATGGTTGCTCATGAATTCCATGTTCCTGTCTTGGTATGTTGCGAAGCATATAAATTTCATGAGAGGGTGCAGCTCGATTCAATTTGCTCCAATGAACTTGGTATGAATTCTTTCATTAGTTGACGATGGAGATTTTCCTAATTTTTACTACCCATGCGTTGTTTCCCCACCCTTTAATGATTCTGGTTTATTTGTTGCAGGAGATCCAGATACCATTTCAAAGGTTCTAGGTAGAAAGGAAATAAACTATTTGGATGATTGGGCTAATAGTGAAAATCTGCAGCTTCTTAATCTGATGTAAGCAGTATATTACGATTAATCTACAAAATATGAACCAACGAATAAGGCAGTCTCACATTTTGTTTTCATCATGACAGTTATGATGCAACTCCTTCAGATTATGTCTCAATGATTATCACTGATTATGGCATGGTAAGTGTGACTCTTGTTTTAGATGTGACTCGTGGCTTAATATTCTGTGTTGTCAGTTTTATTATATCAGATTTGACCAACAAGAATGCATGACAGCATTGAATTTCTATGGTGTGGCTTGTCACGCCTAGCCTAGAACCTTGCAACTTTAGCTTGTGTGCCTGCTAAAGATTCTCATTGGGACATTGATACAAGGGGACTACGAATGGAGATTTGTCGTAGCTTAGATGATGTTGGTTCCTTGATGTGGAATCGAGGGGGAGTATCAATTTGGGTGTGTTTGCCCTTGGATCTCCCCCAATCCTAAATCTTTAGGATATATGGATGTGTATCCAAAATTGTAGCAAGGAATGTTAAAATCAACTTATTTGCTAAAATCAAGGTTGATTTTATCATTTGGGAAACACACCACATCTTAATTTGATGTACATTTAGAATGTATGAAGGGGTTTTGGGGGGACAAACGGATTTCTACATTCTTTCCACGTGGGAGGCTAGAAATTCATCTTTGGTGTTTAACATTACCTTCTTCTTCATTATATACCACAACAGTTACAAGCACAGGGGTTCAACACATCGAATACCATTATTCTTACCATATCTAGTTGGCGCGAGTACACAGGGGGATGAATAAAAGACTCCATCTAACACTTCTTGAATATGCGGTGCTTTTATATAGGAGGACAATTCTTTTCCTATGTTGTTGTCTTTCCAACTTACTTGGGAAAGGGGAGGGACCGGTCATGTTTGGATTATTATCCTGTGTTCCGTCCCCCTCTCCTGTCTCTTCTCATGGACCAACTCTTTAGGTCCAAAATGCCCTCCTTGGGATAAGTTGTTCTGGGATTACTATCCTGGTTGAAATTTCCCTACCTGATGGTACCATGAGTCAAATTTGGCCGTTATGCATTCACTCATCATCTTAATATGTTTTTCTGTTTGTGGTTCCTTCAGGTTCCGCCAACTAGTGTTCCCGTCATTGTTCGAGAGTACCGGAGGGAACACTTGTGGATATAGAGTTCTGTTAGCAGTCATGGATGTTCCTTAAATTTTGTGTCTGCTTAAACCGAATCCTTATCAGGAGATGAGCATGGTATGATGAAGTACTTATGGCAAGCGCACGCTTTTCCTTCTTTGGGGGATCTGGAATAATGCTATTTGCCTCAGCCGATTATTCATTGGAGTATTTAGGATTTTTGTTGTTTACCTGACTCAGTGTAGAGCGCGATTTTCACGCCTCTCCGGGTGGGATGCATTTCCAGTGTTGTGATGAGCCTGTTTTCCCTTGTGGGTGTGAGACAACGGATTTATTGAACTTATGTGACAATTTTGTCGGTGTCCATGATTTCTTAGTTTGGATATCATTGAGTTTTCTTAGTTTGAATATCGTAGAGTGATTGGGATCTTTAGCTATCTTTTTTTTTTTTTTTTTTCCTTCTTTTTTCAACGGCAGCAGCTGCATCTTTTGGCTATCTTGCAACACCATTTTTTGAGCTGACAAACACATACCTGATGTCGGTTTGGTTTTGGGTTTTGGATGTGAAATGCAGTGGCGTAGCTAGGAATCTGTATTAGCTAGGCACAATCCATAATCCATGCACACCTCTTTGTTGTGGGAAAAGAATATCTATGGAGCGAACACGCCTTGATTTTCTTTTAAACTTTTCTTCGACATATATTCCTATTTGAAAATTCTTTTAACTATTACAGTATATAAAATAGCTATGGAGAAGAATAAAAATAATTTTATGTTTTGGACAATTTCTTGTTTTTCATAAGTAAAATAATTCGACTTTTAATTCTCAACGAATTATCTTCACTTATTGATAGATTTACGAAGAGAAATATGTGAGACCCATTCATTGAGTCTTGATTCGCACATAAATATATAGAGAGAAAGGGTATTGTGACATCACATAATGCGCCCCAAGAACATTAAATACGTGTAGACACCCCAATTTGCGCTACTCGAAAACGCGGACCATGGCCCGCCGACCTTCCCGATGATGAGGATAAACCCGTAATTACCATAAAGTTGATCTTGAAATGCACTTGAATAGCCTAGACCACCAAAGTAAACCCAAAATCCACCCAAATTCCTATTCAACTAATCCACCCAAATTCCTATCCAATTAGGGCACCCCAATTCCCATCAAACTAGGGCGCCCAATTCCCCTAAAATGATAACCATGCAGAAGTATCCGCAGGGAATCACATTATGGTGTTTTCTGCATGAGATTTTCAGCGAAAAACCAGGGAAAATGTTCCATCTTACCCTTTTGAAACCCCTTGAACCTTTTTACCCATTTTCAAGTCTATATAAAGCCATTCCATGCACAAAAACGTGAGGGACTTCCCCCTTGCTATTCTCCCATTTCTGCTCCCTGCTGCTGCTGCTACTATCATCCTCCTTCACCACCTTTCTAATTTCCCCTAAAATAAAATCAAAAACCTTCTAAAAATCCAAAAGTATTCCCAACACATTACTACCTTATTCGTCTGCCATTTTTCTTCTTCCTCCTTCCTGTTACTAATACTCTCCTCAGCCTCCCTCCTAAACTCCATCAAAGCTCCATCACAAAATCCTCCAAAATCCATTACAATCTTGAAAATTTTCCCTAAAACCCAGAGTCACTGTGAAACCAAGTCTGTCCTACACTTTTGCTGAACTCTAAACCCAGTAAGAATTCACAACCTTTCCATCATTTGCAAGCAAAAGATCAAAAGGGTGCATTTCAAGAAAAAATTCAAGGTAAGAATTAAATTGAAATCCTTAGGGAAAATTCCTCAATCTTACATCCCAGTAATATATACTAGAAATGTAATAAAAGAGGAATAAAATCTATTTTATCAAAAAAAATTACGAAATTTTCTAAAATTTAAACAACTAGGGCGCCCTAGTTCCCAAATTTTGGGGGCGCCCTAGTTCTGCCCAAATTGGGGCACTCCAGTTCATAATTTTTATCATTTTATTTATTTTAAATAGTTAAATTATGTTTCAAAACAAAACAAGATCAAAATTATTATTTCTTGTTGTTTAAATAATTTCATAATTACTCTAATTTATTTTCCCCAATTTAAAATATTTTCTTTAAATACTTTTCCTTTATGAAGAAATAATAATCTCTCTTTTCAAATCATGATTTTTCTAAAATTAAAAACCATTTTAAAATTGCTAAAAATGATTTTTCAAAAGATAACACCAGAATCAAAATAAAGGGAAAAATAAATTTTAGTAATTATTTTGAACTAGGGCGCCCTAGTTCCCTCTTATTTGGGGCGCTCTAGTTCTCTATAAATTAGAATTAATTTAGTTAATTTGATTTTAGATTATTTTTTTGCATTTTATTATCATCATTTTATGTATTTTATTTGCTTGATTATTGAATAAAATTTCATGATAAAATATTTTACAAAAATCCCATGAATATTAAAGTAGAGACCGATCTTGTGTTAGGCGAGCGGGATGCCGAAAAATCCTTCCCCTCTCATAACCTGGCTCCGAATCCAAATATTTCTCTAAAATGACTAGTCGCAAACTTCTTTTTCGAAATAATGGCACGGAAGTCATGTTTTTGTCAAAAATGGTTTCTCGGGTTATTTTCCGCAAACTCGGGTGGCGACTCCAAAAATCAAATCGAATTTTCAAATCGGCGAAGTCGAGGGTCCCGTGGCTGCGTCCACAATAAGTTCTTTTTTTTAATTTTTAAAGATGATATTATGATTGAACTTGTAATATGTTTATTTTTACAAATGCAAAAAAAAAAAATAAAAAAAAAACATATATATATATATATATGGTGTGTGCACACACCTGGCCACACATGCCTCCGCCACTAGTGAAATGCCTAGAAGTCTATAACTGAGCAAGAACACAAAAGTTTACACAAGTTAGCCCGGACACCTGATCATAAAAAATAAAAATAAAAACACAAAGGTTTACACAGTGAATGGATCTAAGATTTGTGGAGGGACATGCAAAGGGAAATGAAAACATGGGAGAGAAAAGGAAAAACCTATGAGAAAACCATTTTTGGAAAAAATTTGTGGGAACACCATTTTGGTGAAAGAAATAATCGGAGGAAAAGCGCAATATTCTATGGGTAAAAAAAAAAAACCTTTTTTAAGTGTAAGGCCTCGATTCTACCTTTGTGGAACCCATTTTGGGTCCCGCACAAATAATCGGAGCCGCTCAATATTCTTAAAACGCTTTTTTAAGTGCCTCTGTAAAAAAAAAAACTGATTTTAACATCGGTAAGGCCTCGATCGATTCTGCGCCCAATTTCTTGTCAGTAAATTGGGCACATAATCGATTGAGGCCTTACCGATTTTAAAATCAGTTGATTTTTTTCAGAGACCCTAAAAAAAATGTTTTAAGAATATTTAACGGCTCCGATTATTCGTGTGGGACCCGAAATGGGTTCCACAATGGTGGTGTACAATTGATGTACACAAAAATGGTGTACATCTAGCCGGACTCGAGAGAAAAAGATAGCTTTATAAGTGCCTTTCAATTTTCCCCCCATCGAGATCCTTCTACAAATCTGAGATCCAATGACAAGTTGCTTTGTAAAAAGGGCAATTGGAATGTGATGATGAGATGGCCGTTCGGAAAATGTGTAAATTTTGGGAAGGTAACAAAGTCACTCTTGAACATCATATCGATAGTGATACCGTTTTTCTATTGGTTTGGTATGTACTGGTACTGGTATAGTACCGGGTATCGTTTTAGATTTTGCCCTTTGAATATTATGGGTTTGCTGTATGGGATACAGCACGTGTCTGTGGTGCAGCCTGGCTCCGGCCTCGTTCCGACGATCGGAGAAGTTATCGTTTTAGATTTACCAAAAATCAACTCTTTGAACACAAATAATTAAATGAAATGGAACACAAATGGATACAAACACGGGTCAAAAAAAAAATTAACCAACACGGAAGTATATTCGGGTTGAAAAACATTAACCAACACGGAAGTATATATTCCTAATTTTGGGTGAACGCCTCGGATACTTAAATATTGGTCCTTTCGAATATTATGTATGAATATTTACGGGTTGAAAAAACATTAACCAACACGGAAGTATATTCCTAAAATTTTTTTGGGTACTTAAATATTGGTCCTTTTATAATAGGCGTTGTAAGTTTTTATACTGATCATTTTGAACGGTTATGTTTTCATTCATTTTTTATTGTGACGTACCATATGTGTACCCTTTTTTAACGAGACATATTCATATATTTAAATATAGTTTCCTAATTAAGAGAAATTTAATTAGGATTTATATAAATGTAGTTTCCTAATTGAGGAGAATTTCATTGACTATTTCAAATTGAAAATAGGAAAAAATTCAAAATCGTGGATATACCATGTTTAACATGAATCACATTCATAATCCTTAGCATGTTTATTTGAAAGATCTACCATGTAAGATCTAATTTTTACCATGTATAATGTTTTGTACTTATTTTTACTACTCCTATGTAAGAATCAATTTTGATGAAATACATTTATACATAATATAAACATGGTAACACTGAAAAATATTGACGAACATGATAAATTTTAAGACATACGACGTTAAACAAGATAAGTACTACGTCGATCTTCCATGTCATCACAAATTCAATAATGGGAACAATGACGAGTGCGGAAATGTAGTTGAAGACCATGGTTGCAAAAATACCAACTCAATATTTTGCGAATCTCAAGACGCCGGTTTGGTTGGTTTATTGCAAATCTCAATTTTTAATGATGGTTCGATTTGGTTGATTTATTTCAGATTTTTCACGGTTGAGAATATCAAAACCCTTATCCAGGATTACTAAAATATCAAAACCCTCTAAAAAGTACTAAAATATGAAAACAACCTCTATCGGCTTAATCGGTAATGTATGTATATTTCGGTTCGGGAGTATTCTTGAGTACCAAGACCGAATCGGAAATTTTTAATCTTCGAAAATCAAAATCGAAAGGGACCAAACTTAGACCGACCGAACCCTGAATTTTCGATGTTTTTTTTCATCTTTGCGATTTCCTCGCTTATATTTTCACCCTTACTAAAGGTAGTTGAGTAAAGAAAAAAGAAATGAAGGAAACCGGATGTAAAATTATTTCATAATTTCCCAAATGGGTGAGTTGAGTTGGGTTTGAGTGGGTTGACATGGGTAATGAGCGAGTTCATATGAGTGGAGAGTACGTGGATTAAATTTGGATGGGTCGAGAACCAAACGCAATTCAAAAGAAAACAAAACAAAATAAAAACGCGAGGAATGATCAAAACAAAGCGAGATCCATGTAACTGTTGCTATGAAATAAGGTTCCAGAAATGAAATCCCAACTAATCAATAACGTCCAACTAGAAAGTAGAAAGTAAAGGGGACACCAATAGAGTGGTGGTGGTGGTGGCGGCGGCGTTTCTCCTCCTCCTCCTCGTTATCAGAGTTGTTATCTCCTGCCAAATTCGATAAATAAATTACCATAAACATGAGCTGATCATCAGATGTAATCAAGAGCTATACTATTGATACCCAATCAAGCAAAGTGCATTTTGGCTAGATTATACAAAAAATTCGAATTATATGCTATATACTTTTTAATAAGTCAATATAGCTATAATTATTAAATATACAAAAAAAATTCAATGAAATTTGGCTAGATTATACAAAAAAAATTGACGAAACTCGGAGATGTGCTGGTACGGGCACGGCACGACACAACACGATTATATAAAAAATTATATAAAATATTTTGCGAATCTCAATACTCATCTAGATTGTATAATTTTTTTTGAATTATATGCTATATACATTAATAATGGCAATTCAAAATCTAGTTCCAACGAAAATCACATTTAAAACTCGACATGCGTGGTTGGTTCATTACTTTCCCTTCAAAGGGATAGGTTCGGAGTTCAAGTCCTTATGAAGGAGCTACTCGACTAAGTACTAACCCATACCATCCTATCCTTTAGAAGGTTAGAAAATTATCCGGTGTAGTGTTGCCATTAATACAGATGGAGTTATTTATATATTTCGGTAAAATTTAAGTGTAATAATAATATTTTTTTTTGTCCCTTGGCGTCGCCTGACCCCACTCCCTTGGCTGTGGCGTCGCCACTGATCAAAATCCCGTAAAAAGTGACCCAACACAGGAACTTGTAGACGACATTTGATTCTCAAATGACTACCACAATGTCAATTATTAGGTGTGAGATCCTCTGTTCCAAAATTCCCTGTGCCTCTGTTGCAAGGGATTTTGGACCGTTGGATCACACAAATTTTGTTTTTATGTTTTAAAAATTTGTGTGATTCAATGGCCAATAATCTCTTGCAACAGAGGCATAGAGAAATTTGGGAACAGAGGATCTGGTTCCCAATTATTATGGTTAGAGATCAATATTAGGAAACCATGATTGAATGCTTTATTATTATCATTACCAATTCATGATAAACGATTTTTCTTGAGTACCTTGAGGTACCAAATGGCATTGCCTAGGTTATTTTTATAGTTAAATAAATGACAACAACAACTCGCTCAACTTAGAAAGGTGAGTCATACACATTACTTTATTTGTTATATCATAAGTATGAAAATGCCCCATGATACTTGAAATAGCTACTATAATTGATGTGCTTGTATGAGTACCTTTTGGTTAGAACATCGCAAGAAGAAAGGCAACCAAATTGATCTCTCCCCTCCCACATATCGTATTTTTTTATTTTTTTATTTTACCAAACAATAGGATGTTAGTATTAGTTAAGTTAGATTACATCGACTTGTATTGATCCTGTTCTATTACCTCAAACTACAAACCTCCCAACACATAAGTTTTGGCAAAAGCGGAACTATTAAGGGGGGTCCGTGCCATGAGCCAACTCCGGGTCCCAACCTCCCACCAACACATGTATTTTTTGGGCTATTATGCATGATTAATTTTCGAACACGTGTGCTTCTTGAGTAGTAAATGCTCATCCATGCCAAAAAAATTATCCAGTCCGCAAAACAAGAACTAAAATAAATACATTTTGGTTAAAAGAATTTCTTACTTTCCTTCTGTAACATACCAAATATCAATGAGTTCTTTTGATTTCAAAAACACGTCCTTTATATTTTCTCGGTTTGACAAATTGAATATTTTTTACGACAACGATAGTACATTGATCATTTTGAGTGTCACATCCAAGTTCAAATCATGATTCTACCACCGAATACTGATACACGATCAACTGAGCAAGAAACATAAGACTTATTTACTATTTATTTCTCTTGTCCAACACAAAAGAGAGAGGTGGTGATACATTTCACTCCCACAATGATGGGGTGCCAAGCTAACCAAAAGCACATGGGACAAAGAAACACAAAAAGAAAGAGATGCTTATCTTCTTCACAATCCAACTCATGCCCTTCAATTTCCCATGTCACAAGTTACAATCCATTACCCTTTTACAACGGGAAAAACCTGGGGGTACAACCCTTGGTATATTCTCTTACCACTCCATTTACCAAAACACCCCTGCTCCCTACCACTTCCCAGGAGCCTCTACTCCTGTGTCTCCCACCACCCTGGGGCAATTCCGTCATTGTAAAAGTACACTCCTGAAAGCCCCACGTTCAGTTCAAAAGGCGGCCGCGTGTTGAATTCCCATTTCACCCCTTTGAACGGCCAGAATATGGGTAAAAAGAGAAAAAGGTCAGGGTAGAAAGGTAAAAGAGTACGAAGGAATTGCTGTCCGGCCACTAAAATAAATTGGAGGAACGTGAGTGATCTACGCATAGACCGAAAGGTGGCTCTGAAAAAGCGAAGTGAGAGAAACTAGAGAGAGAAAAAGAGAGAGAGAGACGTTTAACGGATTTCACCGCTGCAATTGGCCGGAATTTAGGAATTCTGTTCACGTCCGGCCATGATTCTCGTTTCTTCTCAACTACTCGCCTGACGATTTAGGGTTTCTTCTTCCTCTATTAGGGTGTTTGAATTGTGCCCTAGAGTTTGAATTGTTAGATTTGCCACGTGTGGATCTGCGATCTGTAAACTTAGGGTTTTTTGAATTTGCGCCATGTTTACGCCGCAGAGGAAGGTGTGGTCCGGCTGGCCGCTCACTCCGAGAACCGAGCCGGCCAAGAAGAACGGGTCGGATACCGGTTCAGACCCTAATTCGAACCCTAAGGGTAAAAGTGTGGCCTTTCTTGACTCTACGCCGACGCCTCCTCCTCCGGTGGGGTTTCTGGGCGAAAATGGCGAAGACGCGGCCTCAGTGGTTGACAAGATTTCAAAGCTTGAAAACGAGGTGTGTTAATAATTAATATCGTACGTTGTATGGTTTTTTTTAGTTGTTCGTTATTTTAAGTGTCTTTGCTTTGTTAATTATCTGGCTTTTTAGGGCTCCTATTTATTTTTAGGGTTGGTAGAAAACTGGGTTTATTCCTGTTATTGAAACTTTGTAAGTACTTCTTGGGTCCTAAAAAATTGATGAGATTCTTTGTATTTAGTTGAGAAGCTTTTGCCAGAGTACAGATGGTCAGTGTCTCTTGTTAGTCACATAACCCTTCAATAGGGCCCTCCGCTTCCGCTCTCAGTCCTTGCTCTGCGCTTGCGTTCTTAATCCTTGTTCTCGCCAATTTTAGTACTTTGGGTTCTTAATTCTTGCTATCACGAATTTTAGTACTTTGGGTTACGTATAATTATAAAAGACGCTTTCACCGTCGCGCTACTGCTCATGCACGTGCACACGTATTATGTGACTTAGGTGGGAAGGGGTTGTGTCGCGGGGAAGGTGGTTGAGTTGCTGTTGGATTTCGAGTAAAATTGACATCTTTTGGGTCTGGGTACCTTTAAGACTCTGCAATTGAAATTGTATTATTGATGTAGCTCGAGTATTCGATAGAGGAGTGGAGAAAAATCATAGTAGCATTCAGTTCCGGAAATCTACAAGGTGAGAATTTTAAAATTTTGGTGATTTGGTAATGCTTTCAAGAGCCATTATGCATTAAGTGTGCATTTCTTGTAGGTGCTTTGCGAGGGAAACAACAAGCCTTCTTTATCCTCTACCCATTCTCAGTTCCCCATTCTAGAGTGTGACGAAAGTGACACATTCCTTGGGCCCCCAATATTGTCTTGCTTGTATAAGAAACATATCACACTGCCACCTCCTAATAATGTTGGAAATGGTACATCTCTTGCCACATGCTACCTCCAAATGCAACCTTAGATGGAGCCTTTGACAAAATATCTTCAAAGTAAAAGAAGGATCTGTCGGATGAACTGAAGTTTCCTAAATGTTTTTACATCGAATCTGCTAGAATGTGATCTCAGCTACGCTAATTTTCTTCCCCCTCTCATATCAACAGTTTAAAAACCAAGAAGATTTACCCTGTCCACCACTCCCAGTCGTTCAGACTTTGCTGGGAAGGCATACCACAAAGGCACAAAATAAAAACTTAAATGCTTTTTTTTCCCCTGCCCAAGTCTCTTAACTTCAGCAGTTCATCTCCTTTTGTTACAATACTAGCAAGAGTTGAGGAGTTCATTTCTAACTTCTCTTGGAAACACCAAGGATGAGTCCAAAACTGGACACGGTGCGGTTATCTTAGAGATTTTCCTTGAGGCATGTCTGCTCAAAGTTAGAAGCTTTAGCTTGCACTTCTATATTTTACTTTTAATTTGCCAATGATCAAACTCATTTGCCCTTATTTTTATATTTGATTTTGTGACTACACATATGAACCTGTAGAAAATTTAATACTAATACGTAATTTGTTGCAAATTTTATATGGTTGATCGTAAATTTGTAATAGACATCTAAATCAGGAAAGATATCCATTGGTAAGACTCAGAGTTCTGCTCGAAGTGACGAGAATTTGTGGCGTCTTGACTTCCGTGTGAGTATAGGGTGTCATAGGGCATGACCTAGAAAAGTTACCTACTTGTTTTGAATTTGATGAGAAGTTCTTGACAATGAAAACCTCTACCTCTGTCGGTTTTTGAGGTTATGCTCAAATATCGGTGGTTCTCCATTATCCAGGTTTTTTGGTCAGTTTGAATGGTTTTTATTGCAGAATGTGATGTGACCCTAAGATTCAATGCTGTTCATTTTTACTGCTTTGGCTTGTTACATGTATCTTCCTCACATTAAGCTTTAGGTCATTCTTTCATTATATGATATTGCAAAAGCCCTGGTGCCTGTCGCATCTTTAGTTTTGGATCTTTTGTAACTATTTTGATGTTTCACGTATTTGGACTTCATTTTGGGTAATCTGGTTTGGGGTGCAAGTGAATAGAAGGCTGTGGGATTCTTATATGTTTTGAATGATTTTGTGAGCAGCTTTTTGACTATCAATACAATATGGGCATCCTTCTGATTGAGAAAAAAGAATGGACTACAAAGTATGAAGAGCTGAAGGAAGCTCTACAAGATGCAACGGATACACTTAAACGAGAACAAGCTGCACATTTGATTGCAGTAACTGAGATTGAGAAGCGAGAAGAGAGTTTGAGGAAGGCTTTGGGTGTAGAGAAGCAATGTGCCCTCGATGTATGATCTCGACTTTCCTTTCTTGAATTTCTTTCCCTTTGAATTTGGAAGTACTTTTGATTATCGGATGTGGTCTAATCCTGATTGTATGAGTATGATGCATGTCTTAAAGAATCAAGTGCAATGACTTGTGGATGAGTAATTGTCCCTTAATATAGTCTGTTCAAGATATGTAGCATTGTGTGTTTGGTTGTTTTGAATAGGGATTACCATACACAAATTAGCTATTTGATTGAAAACAAGGTTTAAAATGAATGTTTGGGTGTATGTAAACCATATCAATATGGAACAGAGACATTGCGAAGTTGAACGCAACAATTGAATCGGCATTGAAGTTGGTCAAAGAAAAACTTCTGGAGGAGGCGTTTGATGTTCGAAAAAGTGTATGTTTTTATTCACTGATGACAGTTGACCAAAAGACGCCCATACTATCCCACGACCTCATGTAGCTAAACGATTTAGTAACTGAAAGACGAGTATTATTGTTGTTGCTATTACTATTATTGGTTTGGTTTGTTTGTCCTCATGGTACTCTCTTGAAAAAGAACAGATTAAGCTGATGACTACGGATCCATTTGGGCAAGAGGTCTATATTTTGGCCAAACGATTAGGGAAAGACTCGGCAAATTAATGGCCTAGCTCACCTAGGTTATAGGCTTATTCTATTATCATCGATGGTTGATTCCTATTTCCCAAAGAAGGAAGGTGTGTCCTAGGATTTTGTATCCTAATGATAAGCAAACTATTTACTTAAATGGGTTTTCCTCTTTACCACTAATTTGTGCTAACCTGATAAAGAGAGACTGGGCTTCCCATTTTTTACAGAACTAAAGATGAGTCTTGCTCTTTCGATCTTGAAGAGCGTAAACACACTTAGATTGTAGTTCTAACTGTTGAGGGCGCACGTGAAATACGAGGTTCAGAGTTTTTGATAGAAAAACACCTGATACTAGATTTTACACTGTGACAGTTTGTTTATGCAGACTGTTAAGACCATGAAAAAGACCCTAAATGTCGACATGCAATAACTTAAGGGCTTATGCCTTCCTGATTTTGAGCCAGATTATAGGTAGTTATTATGGTTCATGTGTCTGTTGTGTTACCGGATTTGTATGACCCTCTACATTTTCTATTTGTTTTCTAAATGGTTTACACCCATTAATGGTATGATATGTGGATATGAAATTGATGGTACTTTGTCATACATGTGTTAGGTTGGGACGAGGGGGGACGAGTATATAACTAAGCATCTTGTCCTTGCATAAGACTTCTTTTTATTGGCCCTGGGTGTGCTCGGGAATGAATCTATTTTTATGTAGTCAATGGTTATTTTTAATGCCCTTGTGATTGCTGCAGCTAGAGAAGTCTTTGAGGGCAATGCACTCAGAATATGCAGAAATAAAGTTTACAGCTGATTCAAAGTTGGCTGAAGCTAATGCACTCATGGCTTCAATTGAAGAGAAATCTTTAGAGGTAGAAGCCAAAGTGCATGCTGCTGATGCCAAGCTAGCTGAGGTGAGCAGAAAGAGTTCAGAGCTTGAAAGAAAATCACATGAGGTGGAGGCTCGAGAAAATGCAATTCGAAGGGAACGTTTATCTTTTAATGCAGAGTATGCTTTAGGCGCATGACCTTTATCTTCATTTCACTGAATCTTGCATTTGCTGAGTTAAGGATAATTAGATCTTGTCAGGAAATATTTCTGTTGTTTTTAAATGGTAAAGTTATTGTTTCTCAGACGCGAGGCACGTGAAAGTTCTTTATCTAAACAGAGAGAAGACTTGCGTGATTGGGAAAAGAAATTAAAAGAGGGAGAAGAGAGGCTTGATGAAGTTCGAAGGCTGCTCAACCAAAGGGAGGAGAGGGCAAATGAAACGGACATGATCTTTAAGCAGAAACAGAATGACTTTGAACAGGCACAGAAGAGTATTGACGTAGCTAATTCCGCTTTGAAAATTAAAGAAGAGGAAATAAGCAAGAGGCTAGATAGCCTAGCTGTTAAAGAGAAGGCGAGTTTCTTTTTTTGATGTTTTATTGGTGACTTATCCTGAACTTTGTCAAATATATGATGGAAATTTCCATGTTGATTTTGTATATTTTCAAGCAGGAAGCTGATGCCATGCGGAATGGTTTAGATGTAAAAGAGAAGGAATTAGTGGCGTTAGAGGAAAAGCTTGATGCAAGGGAAAGAGTAAGTTTTTTACAACTGATCCGATGTATGAACATGTACTTCTTGATGACATTAAAGTGGCTTGTGATGATATGTTTACTGGTTACATCTATGTGCTCATGTCTTATGCCCGCACTACTCAATCCACTGTGAGTCTAAGAACCTGGTTGAGTTCATACTCTCTGCAATTTCATCATTCCTTAATCTATTTGTTTACTAAGTTGGTGGTCTAGGAGAGAATTTTAACCTTTTAGTACTGCCCGAACACGCACAAGAAAAAAGAACAAAGAAAGAAATAAACAATGGGTCCTCTGCTATTTATTTCTCCTTCCTTATATTCTTTAGTTCTTTTCTCCCTATCAAACATCTAATCATGATGTTGACACTTGTCTTGTCTTGGGGATTCCCACAGGTTGAGATTCAGAAACTTCTTGATGAACACAAGTCTGTCCTTGATTTAAAGAAACATGAATTTGAGATGGAAATGGAACAAAAGAGGACAGCTTTTGATGAGGAATTGAAAAACAAGGCAGTTGAAGTGGATAAGAAAGAAGCCGAAGTTAATCACCTAGAAGAGAAGGTTGCAAAACGTGAACAGGCATATGAAAAGAGACTGGATAAATTCAAGGAGAAAGAAAAGGATTTTGAATCAAGGTCAAAAGCTCTGAAAGAAAGGGAGAAGACCATCAAAATCGATGAGAAAAAGTTGGAAAATGAAAGGAAAGAGATACTTACCGATAGGGAGAACATGCTTAATCTCAAGGCAGAGCTTGAGAAGATAAGGGCTGAGATTGAAGAACAACAATTGAAGCTCAAGGAAGAGAGGGAACGCCTTCAAGTAACTGAAGAAGAGAGGTCAGAATATTTGCACCTTCAGTCGGAGCTAAAGCTGGAGATAGACAAGTGTAGACAGCAAAGGGAGCTGCTTTTGAAGGAAGGCGAGGAGTTGAAGCAGGAAAGGGAGAAGTTTGAGAAGGAGTGGGAAGAGCTGGATGAAAAAAGAGCTGGGATTAATAAGGAGCTAGAGGAGGTGATTGAACAAAAGGAAAAGATAGAAAAGATGAGAAGATTAGAAGAGGAAAAGTTAGAGAATGAGAAGCGGACTACGCAGGACTACATTCAGAGGGAATTGGAAGCTCTCAAACTGGCTAAAGACTCATTTGCGGCTAGCATGGAGCACGAGAAAGCAGTGATGGATGAGAAAATTCAAAGTGAGAAAACCCAAATGCTTAATGATTTTGAGCTGCGAAAAACAGAACTCGAGACTGAAATGCGGAAGAGGCAAGAGGAGCTGGAGAACAGTCTGGGTGAAAGGGAGAAGGCATTTGTGGAGGAAAGAGAGAGGGAACTGAGCAATATTACTTACTTGAGGGAAGTGGCCCGAAGGGAGATGGAAGAAATGAAAGTAGAGAGACTAAGGATAGAAAAGGAGAAAGAGGAAACTTCTGCAAACCAGAAGCACCTTGAAGGGCAGCAGCTTGAAATGCGAAAAGACATTGATGACCTTGTTGGTCTTAGCAGGAAGTTGAAGCAGCAGAGGGAACAATTCTTCCATGAAAGAGAACGCTTCATTGAATTTGTTGAGAGACACAAGGATTGCCAAACCTGTGGAGAGATTACTCGTGAGTTTGTAGCTTCTGATCTTCATCAATCTTTACCTATAATAGACAATGTGGAGCCAGTTTCTTTGCCTAGACTAAGTGATGATTATTTGAAGGAGGGTATTACATTTGCTTCTCATCAGAGACTAAACAATGAGATGTCCCCTGGTTCTGGTTCTGGTTCTGGAACCATTTCCTGGCTCCGGAAATGCACCACAAAGATATTTAGTTTCTCACCAGGCAAAAATAATGAACTCAATGGTTCTCCAAATCTGATGGAATCACTTACTTCAAAAGAACAGCCAAAACAAATATTGAGCAATGAAAATGAACCAGAATCCTTTGGGATTGCAACCGACTCTTTGGATGGTCAGAGGGTTCAATCTGGTGATGATCAGAGCAACATTAACAGTAAGAGGGTTCAATCTGGTGATGATCAGAGCAACATTAACAGTAATGCTCTAGAAGTTGAGGAAAATTCACTGTGCTCTGATCTCAAAGAGGCAAAGCGTAAACCTGGTAGAAGAGTTAGGCCTAGGGTGAATAAAAATCACCCAGTGAAGGAGGTTGTTGAAGAAGCCAAGTCAATTCTTGGGGATGCCTTTGAACAGAATGGTAGTGCTGAGAATTCTGCATTTTTGAACGAGGAAGGAAAACCTGGAAATAGGCGGAAGCGGAATCGTGCTCATAGCTCTCAAAACACGGCGAGCGAGCAGGATGGTGGTTACAGTGAAGGACATTCTGGTAGTGTCACTGCAGGCGGTGGTCGCAAGAGGAGACAAAAGGTTGCTCCAGTTGTACGAAATCCTGGTGAAGTACGATACAACCTCCGGCGGCCCAGAATGTAAGTGCACAAAAAAACTGTATTTGACAGGAAATGATTCCAGTAAAACTGGAACTGAAGGACCTAACCGTACTCTCCATTTTCTGCTTTGACTCGATTGATGTTCATTTGAAATTGTGGACCTGATATTGCTCTTTAGTGCTAGCAACCAGATTATTGACTTTTAGTGGCTTGTAAATTAATATTAGTGTTACCGGGGTAGTTAGCCAACGCCCAACGGTTATGTAGCTACCCTTAGTGGAGTGAGTTTGTGGCTTCAAATCCTATGGAGAGGAGGTTGCTACCTTTATTATGGGTTGGGTGGTATCATGTAGAATCTTCTTACATGCGACAAGAAAGAGTTAGGTTGTGGTGTAAAATGCTCTGTTGAGTAAGTAGCGAACATACGAGTGACTGATTAATGTACAAAAGTTATCCAAAGTAATGAACATACGTTGTTGGAATTCCTAATACTTGTATGTTGTGGCACAGTCCGGTGGCAGTAGCAACCAATGGAGCATTATCTGACCTGAGCAAAAGAAAGGAAAGAGATGGTGAAGAAGGCGGAGTTGCAGGGGATGAAATTTCCAATTCAAAAGCTGTGGCTGCAACTTCGACAGATGTTGCTAGTGTAAATGGTGGAAGCTCACACTTCTTGCAGGTAAGGATGTTTATGTTTATAAGAAGTATGCACACAAGCATTGATTGTGTGCATATTGGAAGCTCACACACACACACACACACACACTCTCTCTCTCTCTCTCTCTCTCTCTCTCTCTCTCTCTCTCTCTCTCTCTCTCTCTCTCTCATGCACACGTGAACCTGGTGCACACTTGGCAATAAATGTTCTTTTCAAGCAGAATTTTATATTATCTATATGGGAAAAAATTACCTTCACCGCACAGTTTGTATAGAATATAGTGATACATTTGTCGACATGCTCAAAGTTTTTCCAATTGCAATGAAAGAGCAAAAGCCCAGATATAAGAGAAAATCGTTTATTTTCGTCAACATTGGAACCCAAGTTCTGCCAATGCCAAAGATACAGCAAAGGTCGCTTGTCTGCTGTAAAGAAACCAAAAGCACAACAGAAGAATATGTTCTATATACCATTTTTTTCCCTCTTTGAGCATAATAGAAGAAATATCAAATGTATTAGTATCAATAGAAACCCGGGGAAAAAAATATGGATAGAAAGTTGAGTCGTCAGTATGTTCATTAGAATGACCAGAATCAGTAAACCCTGCCGACCCAGCTAAAGCTATAGAAGATGTAAAAAAATTTCTAGAAAGGAAAAATTATTGCCAATTTGCCATCTGTGTACATACTTCACTTGCACACATGTTCCCGTATCCAAACTACTATACAAGATTACTTGAACTTGTGTGCACACACACACACACTGAGGGATTTTCGAACTACAGTAACATGTTCTTGGAATCACAGCTGACATGATATGTTTATTGTGCCCTCGTCAGTTTGAAATCACAGCTGGTGCTGAAGATGGCAATCATGACACTTCTAGCAAGCTAGTAGCTGATGATATGGTACTGAGTGAAGAAGAGGTGAATGGGACTCCGGTACGGACACCGGCAGAATCCGACGACGAAGACGAAGACAATGAAGAGTTTGAGCATCCTGGCGAAGTCTCGATTGGAAAGAAGTTATTGAAATTTCTCATGACATGATAATTGCATAAACCTCATCGCTCCTTGGCCCTGAGCGGCATTTTATTTTAGAAATACCGTTAGGGATCCTTGATTTGTAGTAGTGTGTATTAATCAGAAAACGTAGTTATTATAACCACGGTGATCCAATTCAAGGGAATTGGTTCTTGTGCCGCTTTCTTTTTTGTTGGATTTATTTTTCGTTAGGGTATTGTGGCTGTTCATTGTTTTACAACAGTCCTAGAGAATTCAGATTGGTTTTTCTGTCTGTCAACTTGTTGTATCAAATGGTTGTACTTGTTTCATGTCAGGATGATTGTTCGAACTCCTTTAAACTCAAATTTGCACGAGGGTTGTAATTTGTGCACTAGGTTTCAACTTGTTCTGGTAATATTCTCATAGCAAGGGAACTCGTACCCTTGTGCAGTTTCGCTCGCTCTTACAACGTATGCTTTCCTTTTCACCAGAACTGTTCAACCAACGAAAAACCTATGGGTACCGACCCACTTTTGGGTCCCCGAGCATGCTGTATGTTTTCAGTGCATTTGGTTATGTACATGTAGCAAGGTCCATTCAATCAATGTGTACAAGTGACTAGAAAGTAGAGATAAAGATATGTATGTTCAACTTAGTGTGATATTTTCTTCTTTTTCTTTTTCTTTTTTCTGCCAGAGGATAGCGTTAGTTGAATTTAAGTTTGATCACGCTCGTCCATAAATTCGTATTTCCCAAACAAAACCAGGTTAACTCGGGGTTAACATCAATGTTCCCCTTTTTTTTTTTTTTCTGAGAAAGGTGAAACATCAACATATACCGGACCAAATTAAAATGGGAAGTGAGATTTCAGAATTCGTCGATTCACTCTAGGTCTTGAGAACTAATAGCATAGCAAAACCAATTTTCCAGGCTCGACAGAATGAACAAATACAGGCAATGTATGCAAAAAATGGCTAAACACAAGCAACAGAAGACCAAAAACCAACAGTTCCTCCACTGAGACACCGAAATTCAACCTTTCCAGAACAAAAGTCTCTTACAAAAAAACCAAAAAAGCACCATCATTTAGCTACGATCTGACCACAGGCGGGATGCAAAATCCGGAGGTGCAACGTATTTATGCTCAATAACCTGCTCAAACTTTTCAACCAGTCTAACAACTACCTGTGGAAAGTAACTCTAGATAGTAACATTTCCAATTGCGTTCCATCGGTATATCATGCTTACGAAGAAGAGAGAGAGAGCAAATCAGCCAAGAAAACAATAATTGTGGAAGTTCCCTAGGATACAAACATGGATGCTGCAACCATCAACTATGTAACACAAAGTAGGACAAAACAACTCTTAATGGGCTGTGAAAAACAATCAACCTTAGAACTGGAGGGGCTTAGAAGGGGCTGACTTTACGAGCCAACTGCAATAAAAGTCCTGGAGGTGCCACAGCATCCTTTGCAAGAGCTTCGTTATGTCCAGCAATGAATGAAAGCAACCACATATATAGTCAAAGAGCTCGTCTTAACCAACCTTCGAACTGGAAGGGATTAAAAGGGGCTGACTTTACGAGCCAACTGCAATAGAAGTTCAGGAAGAAGGCGTGGTCTTGGAGGTGCAACAGCATCCTTTGCAAGAGCTTCTTTATCACCAGCATGAATGAAAGCAACCACATAGTCAAAGAGATCGTCTTTACCGCCTCTCAGAGGATCCTGCACATGAATTCCAAAAAGAAAGGGAGTAAGTAGATGAATGGAATTTCATTGCCTCATAATAGTTTGCACATGGATTCACAAACGTGTTTTTATAAGAGGTAGGAAACATAGATTGTCCCTAAATGAATCATCATTCACTGATTAGTTCTGGACTCGAGGCTCAAACTACTCAAGTTGCAGGTTCGGTGGTTGACTCTGCGTTGGTTGACAAAACTGAGCAGTATCTCATGTTGCTAACCCTAGCTGCTCATTGTACTTCTTCCTCATTCAAAACGTAGTGAAATCTGGTCTGAGATGTGCATGTAGGCATTCTGCGGAACCACATAAATATTTGACGCGGTTTCCTTGTGTGCTTGCTTGATTCTTCTTAATATTGTTTCCCAACAATCATAACACCAAACTAGGATCAGCACATGTAGGTCTATCCCACGTGATGTTTTGAAAGAAATAGTTGCAGTACGGCTTCATATAATACAGTTTTAACCAAAAATAGGGCGTACGCAGTAGAAGAAAAAACATGAATTACAAAAAAAAAAGAGAGCTTATTAATGCATTTCATAAATGAGCAATTGATTATTTGATCCAATAAGGCATTAATAATCTATTGCTCATTATAGTTCCAATCAGCAAACGAAGCCTGAAAATTAGGATAAATTCATCACTCACGTGAAGAAATAAATCTGTATGAGTTTTTCCAGAATACAAAATGAGTTCTGCTTTTGCTCCAACTCGCTGGAGAGCATCTGCGAAAGCTATACTGCAAATATCAACAAGATAGAATTAGAAATTCAAAAGTCTAGTTTTTCATTACACGTGCAGTGAAAAAAGTCAAGTACTACACCAGGAAAAAGAGAACAAACTGGCCCCTCTACAATGGGCAAAAAGAAGAAACCATTGTATTTCAATGGGTTCTTAACATGGTTAACTAATGTATGTTTACACAAGGCGAACCATAACTCAAGGTATGCATGCAGCCATTGATAGTAGACTCAATTAAGTTTAGTTCAGGAGAGATCTTCAACTCCAGTACACGATTTTGCAGGCTCTAAAATTCATCTGAAGAGATCAAATCACTTGAAATTCTATTTGAAAATGAAACATACCACCTGATGATGCAAACTTTTAAGTTGTTTGAGAACTGCAAGGTGGTACTTAGAATCGTCAGCACGAATTTTCTGACTGGGATCTCCCTCCCTGACCAGGGACAGGGCAATCCCTCGTCTTACCTATTGTAAGCTGTGCCTGGGCAGATGGAGTCCGAGAATAAGAAAACACAGTGCCGGGAACACTGATATGCTTTAACTCAGATCCCCCAATGCACATTGTAAATTTCAAACAAGCTAACAAGAAAACTTCATATGCACTCTGGTTATATAAATGTTTCATTAACATCAATACATCAGGGAAATTTCAAAAGTTTCCAGTTTATCTTCGAAAGAATGGGCGCAACAAATGACAAATCCTCATGGTAGAACTGCATATCTGATTTACTTAGTTTATTCCTTAAAAGATACAAAAAAGTGTCCTTCCGGGGTATCTATGACTTCCCATTTTCACCTCAAAGGTAGATCATAAGTACTAGGACCATAGACATTGAGAAATCACAAGACAGAGACCATAAAGTAGATTACATTTAACTTGAGCATAAAGTCATGCATAGAAATGGCTTTAGCAAAGTGGCAACACACAGCACTCTAATTGCTATCGGGATTGCAAAATCAGATCTTAAAAAAGGCTGTAAAATGACAGATTGTCATCAAACAACGCCCACTGTGTCATGCATGAAACTGGAGAAGGCTACCCACCATTACCACAAAAGGAGGTATAATAACCTGCACAATATGAAAAAAATTAAATCTCATCATGCTGAAAAAATATTCAAACCTTGCATCTGATGGGATGGAATTATCTGAGGTTCCATGGAAAAGGATGATCTTGGGTAGCAGAGCAACAGCATTGCAGATGCTTGGGTCCTTTATCCTAATTTCAGGAGAAAAATGTTGCAACGATTTTTCCCCTTCCATTATGCTGCAATGATAGCACGTTCGTTCCATGAGGGCAATAAGTGGAAACAGGTTAAATTATGTCCAAAAATATTGTAGCTAGAAGTTTAACAGCATTATAATGAAATATTAACAATTGGAACCTTAGAAAGATGGAGCGATAAAGGCCTCGACGATGGAAATGTTCAACCAAGCTGGGTATGTTGTACCTGTTTATGGCAGTTGAAGGAAACAATGAATACAACATCCAATAACCGGTAATGAATTGCCAGAGGTGCTGATGTAATATTGCAACAAAAATGCTCATTGCTCAACAAAACCCACAAAACAGAAAAAAGAAAAAGAAAGGAGAAGGATAATCCGAGAAAAAAACTTGCATATGCATGTTAAATTACAAATACACAATTTTGGGTTTGAATATAAGACATCTGGTAGAGCTTAACAATTCTGTCATCTGAAGAATGTTGCTATAGATGAAATGAAAACCATATCTATGGAAAAAGGCATAAACTTTAAAAGTCATCTTAGAAGTACTTTTGTTGGATGCATGCTGTGCCACAGTCAATTTTACAGCACCAAAATGGGTAGCAGTATCACATCACAACAAAGAAATAGCTACTCGAATAGCTTAAGTTAACAGATAATGGATGAAATTTTTCCTCCGTAAATGAAGAGCACTTGAAAGTGAGCGCTCTGAGATGAAACTTGAACAAGAGGTTAACTGGAAGTGTTTTGTTCTTGAATTGAATTTCAACACCCTATCAAAGAAATAAAAGAACAGGAAAAAAAAAAAAAACCTCCAATCTGTTGACTCCAATATTTTGACTCTATTGGCGACAACTTTCAGGAATGACTTAGAATACTCCAGTAAATCTCTAACTTACAAAAACTTACAGGTACTATTTGAACCTTTACTGTGTTCCTTAAAGTGATCTTCCTTACGCATTAATATCATACGATTAAGGAATCCGAAGTCCACTCTATAATCAAACAGAAAGTGAATGCTAGTAACTTCTACAGAAGAGAATACAGGATCATGTTGTCCTGAAGTCTAAAAGTATGTGCGGAGGATGTACAAATATTTTTGACATTCTGCACATCTTCTTCCCATGATACTCTCTTTTCAAAGATGTTTTGAGATTAGCTAAGTCCCCTGGGTAGGCCTACAGGTTTTGGAGGTTACAGGGTTAAATCAAAGGTAACAATGCTTCATTTTGAAGTTAATGCATCGAACAGGCAATCGAATCAAGTCATTATGGAAGGCAATTGCAAGAATGTCATCGAATCAAAAGGGTTGCTAAGCGGTCCTTTTCAGCCCATTGAACTCTCTTCATTTGTACACAAAGGTGATCTATCTTCTCCCACATCCGCGTCCCTGCCTTGGACAAGTAGAAAATGCAATTTGGAGGTACCTTCTTTATCCTCAATCCCACATCAGCCCTTAAGCTTCTCTACAATAGCAACTGGCATCAATAAATCATACGTACCCTCCAGATAATCCAAAATAAGCTTTTATCTGGGAGACACTCCAAGAGATGCTCCCTCCTTCAGATTCTATGACTGCCTGCTCCAAGAGAGCACAAGAAGAAATGTGTGCACCAGCTGATTGCCCCATTAGATAAATCCTGCATGAACATGCAATGCAAAGATCATGACATAGTGAAAGATAGATAAGGAATGAAAGCTAGCGTCTTACCTGTCAGGATCACCTCCATATTCAACAACATTGTTGCACAAAAATGAGATCCCTTGAGAAACATCTTCAACCATATCAGTGATGGTCCCCTGAGGAAAATTTCTGCATTCACATGTCACTGGTAAGATGGAATGATGCGGATGAACACCCATACTGATCTTCGAAATAGGAAGTCTGAATAGTCCAGTTGTAACTTTTATCCAATGGCCATACTGCTAATTTTATTAAAGGCCTGACAGTTCAGCCAACAATACCTACCAAATGTATATTGCAAGAATCTACTTTTCGTGATATTCAATGCCAAATTCCACATGATTTAGTCCATATGAATGATCGCTTAGGATGAACGAATCAACAAGATAGTGACCAAGGAAGAGGCCATTTTTATGGATCTTGATGAACAAGGGATCAAAGAACTTTGGCACACTTACTGATGGACTGATGTTAACACTGTTTGTTGGTAATGGGCAAACCACAAAATGGGAATCATAGAGCTTTTACAATATCTCGGTTTGCATTTACTCTTAATGAAAAACCAAACTCTTCAACGGGCAACCATCTCTCCTTTAAGCACATCCATATGTCTGGCAGTAGCTTCCCAACTTTGACAGGAAAGAGCATAAACCTATACATGGAACATGAAATTGCTCGCACTCAATCTACTAACCTGTAATCGAAGCACGCTACAATGATATCTCTTTCTGCTAACTGCTTTCCTAGAAGACTACCCCATGCTTTGTACCTGCAGACAAAAACTACTTATATCGATGGGCACAAAAGGAAATCGTTTCCTATGGTGCAGGCATGATTTTGGTTATCAGCTGTAATACCAAGCCAAAAGTCGTCACTTTTGACAGCACAACATGAAGAAAACCAACCCTCAAGTAAGAAAAAACTGTACACTGAAATTACTCCACAATCCAGTTTTCGAAAGGTGCATGTTTCACCAGTGTAGTTTCTCTTTTTGTGTGTAGGTCAATAACATTTAAACTATGTAAATTGTAGAGTTCGGTAAGTGATTAAGAAGAGGTTAGCTCTCTTGCTCACCCAATAATCCAGGCTCCACCAGTTACAAATGCCAAGACTGGCTTTGGGCCATCACTGTTTTTTGGTAAATATAGATCAAACCTGCTCAAAAAAGCAAACACAATCAATGCCCAGAATCCACTAATGTAGATATCAGCTATTTTTTTACAAATCAAGATGGAGCATATAGCCAGAAGCTCAGATTGCTTGCCTATTTCTAGGCTGATCTCCATAAACAATACTCCGGCGGACTTGGCTTGAGAAGAAATAGTAATATGCAACTGTCAAAAGATTGAAAGTCAACCATTAGTCTGGATACAGGATGCTATATCCTATGGCAGAACTGTAAGGTACTAAGGTGTACAAAATCTCAACTAGAAAGTTATTTATGAAGCGGACTATGCATGACAGGATTTGTTCTGGGCAATTAAATACTGCAGATAAACTCTTAGCTGTTCAAGAACAGA
Source organism: Vaccinium myrtillus (assembly GCA_016920895.1). Classification (NCBI taxonomy): domain Eukaryota; kingdom Viridiplantae; phylum Streptophyta; class Magnoliopsida; order Ericales; family Ericaceae; genus Vaccinium; species Vaccinium myrtillus. The sequence goes on from CM029277.1 coordinate 9,392,986, forward strand.
CTGGGCCCAATCCAGGTATCATTTTTGATAGAGTAGCAGCTAATAGCTGTAACAATTGGTATCTCATTTTTCTCTCACGTTAAAAGTTTCATCCAAAAGATTTAAATGATATAGCAAATGGAAACAGAAAAAGAAAAAAAAAAAACGTGTAATCCATAATTTCATTTCTCCGAAAATTCTTTACCATTGAAATGACAAGTTCTCTAAGAAACGTAAGTGGTGTTCAATCAGCATTAAATAGGATTCACAACCTGTTTAATCACCATCTAGTATTCATTGAAGCATTTGCAATAGGTAAATTGCAAGAACTTCAAAGATGCATTTTGTTGATATAAGGTGTTTTTAAATCCCAAATAAACTTTGCATCTACTTCCTTTATAATAGATGAAGGAACATAGTAAATTGCCAACAAGCAGCCTCTATTTTTTTGTTTGATTGCAGAATGAAATAAAATGAAAACCGATAAAGAAGAAATAAGGTGATAAGAAAATTAACAGAACTACTAGTAATCAATCAAATCACAAGAAACGTACCTTGGAGGAAGCCTGGCATAAGTAACATGGCATAAAAACAAAGGGAAAGAACTCTCCAGATCCACCGGTAGCCTACCCTGAATAAAAACTAATGATTAGGGCCATTATGCAGATCTTAGATAAAGTAAATATTCTACGTTGATATATGTCTAGTGAAAATGTTTGAGGAGTAAAAAAAGAAACTAAATGATGAACTTTAACCAAACCACACATGTTCTAGGCCTCACCATGTTCATGAAAAATTCTGCGTAAGACAAAGCAGAAATAGGAGAAGCAAAAAAGTAGCGAGAGATTGTCAATAGCCTAAAACTCTAATGTCGTATTTCAGAGAGTACAACTCATTTTGAATAATTCAATAGTCAACTATCCAAATAAAGGCAACCTTCGACATGCAGGCTTCCAAGTGATTTAGCTAACACAAATCCATAACCTATGTATGCCCAGGTCCTAAAATCTGAGTAGTCTAGGAAGAAGAAAAAACTCCCGAAGGATCACCCCTCATAACCAACTTATTAGTTGGAAACCATGACATTGGATTCCCAATTGAAGAACCTCTTAGTTCTGCATGTTCTGACAGAAAGTAAGAGAAATGAAGTTGTATTGGAGAACATGGGATTGCTAACAAATTAGAAAGGCAGCCATAGGCCCAAGCAGTTACTTTGTAGATCCAATCGAAAACATCAACAGAACTGCTGAACCAGTCAACTAACAAGCACCCAAATCCCACAGTCAGTGTCGAATCTTGCAAGAAACTAAGCATAAAACAGTTAGATCTTTCCCACATTGGTTCAACATTCAAATCCTTTGTTTCCATTGTGCGACTTTGTATATCTACAAATCCTTTGTTTTCGTTTCCAGAATGAATCCTATCTATTGTGATATCTTCCCTAAGCCATTGAAAATCACATTGCATCTCACTTTTTCAACTATACACTCTTTAATTTAGGTGGCTTATTGGTAGTCCTCGCACTTCATTCAACATAATCTCAGATCACTAATCTTACTCATGCATCAACTAGGCATAATTGAAGATGGTGGAAAAAGATAGAAAACTTTCTGCCATCTTATCGATTACGAATGCCATTCAACTCAAATCATTATAAGTCTTTATTTCCTCCTCCTCCTACTCCATCTCAAAATCCTCAATTTGCACAGCAACTACTGCATACATCTCATAATGCTTCCACCAATCTATTTACTTTCCCACTCCAAGAATCTCTCTTGCTACTCTTACATAAGAATTGCCATACTATTCCGTTTAATTGTTCTTCCATAATCCAGGTCAGAATTTATAACTTGTCTTTACGTGTTACCAGTCCGTGGTTCAAATTTTCACTATCTTCTAACCCCAACTACTGGATAATTCGATTGCATGCCTCAACCCTGTCTCAGCAGCCGAAAGCTCAGAGTTTCTCCCCTATCGTCCACCAAAAGTTCCAGCATGGAACTTGCAATTTTGTGCTTCAGTCCTCTCTCAACCAATCCTACTCAAATTCCACGTGCTATAATGATTTAGCTGGGCATAAGAACCTGAATTACTAACCTAAGCGTCAACTTGGCTGTTGAAAAGCACAGCCAGAGGAGGGGCAAGAAAACTGTTCAAGGAGCCCGAAGGAAGTCATTTCATATTCTGTCAACTGGCCGAGAAATAAGCCATAGGAAACAACAATAAACCTATCCATTTAAGTCTTTCCCATAGTCCACTCAATGATAACCATGTCATAATCGAAAACAATCCATTTGCATTTCCACATCGCTAAAACTTCAAATTCCTCAAACAAGTAGATCGAGACCTTAGTCACATAATTCTCCTTTAGTATGATCCTCCGCTCGTCCTCTCAATCTTGGCCCTGTGCTCGCGTTCTCAATCTCAATCCTTGCTCTTACGAAGTTTAGTACTCCCACCATCCCAAAATGATGTCCGGTCCACAAAATGAGGACTAAAAAATAATACAAGTTCCAGAAAAAAATTCAAACTTTTTTCATAAAGTAAAACAACTCATTGATATCTAGTAAATTGTTGGAATATCGTATTATTTAAAGTTATTGTTTCACTGCCCGGACAAGCATTTTGGGATGTTTTTGAAAGATGTTTTCCTGCTCGAGCAAGCGAGCACATCATGCGACTTAGATCAGGCAGCGCTGTCACTACAAGCCAAAGCACTCGAATAGTTCGATCCAATAATCCCTATAAAATACTCCAAGTACCAGAGGGTATTTACAATTTGGAAAACTCTATCCAATCAAAACTCTAACAACCGCAATCATATAATTTCACAGCAAAATCACAAAAAGCGCACAGTAAAAGTGAAGAACGGAATCGTACCCCAAGAATGCGAGGAGCTTGAAGGTAAGTCCAGTGACTAAATAAGTCTCAGAGGCGGCGTGGCCGATGTTGCGGGTAAAAGACCGCTGGCGGACGGGAAGAGACCGCGGAGAAGACAGTTTGACGTCGGCTCTGCGCCTCCTTTGGTGGTGGTTTGCGGTCACGGGGTAACTTGAAGCCCTAGAAATTAAGGGCTGAGTGTCGTTTTTGTTGTAGTCGTCCACCTCAAAGGACTGAAATCGGTTGGTCGGAATCACCGGCAAAGACGTCGTCATTGTCGGCCGTATGATTGGATATAGAAGCAGGGAAAACTCAAAGATGATATATATATATAATAGAGAGAGAGAGAGAGAGAGAGTGGGGTTAGAAGTAAATGCGGTTCCCGCTTTCGTTCGTTTCGCACAGCTGTAAAATGATTGGAAGCTGTAACGGTTAAACGCTACGACGAAGCTGTGTTGGAGGACCGGTTTGAAACTGCACCGGTTAATGATTAATCGAATATATATATACTGGCTCCTGCCTTACGTAAAATTGGTCTATCGTATGGAATTACGTGTAATTTTTAAGTTTAAAAATAGTGTATTTATTGAAATAATTTTTTTATGCAATATTGATCTTTGTTTGATAGTTTTCGATGAATTTTTTTTAGCAGATTTTTCGATGAGATTTCTGATCTATGTATTTATATTTATACATAGGTCACGCGGTTGTGATAGGTTTGAAACTGAAAACTATGAAAAAGTTGATTCTTTTAAATTTTAAGTCATGACCAAATCATGCAAAACTAATGAAAAAATTGATTTGTTCTTCTAAATTTTAAGTCATGACCAAATTATGCGGAACTATGAAAAAGTTTTCATTCGGTCTTTTAAATTTTAAGTCATGACCAAATCATGCAACTAAAATATTAAACCAAGCTGCTCATTTTGAATTGATTCGGACTAAGGTTTCCTTTGGCAAAAAAAAAAAAACTAAAAATTGATTTTTTGATTTATTCGTTTTGTTTTTATTCGATAAATAAATAAAAAGTCAGTCTTTGGAAATATTGAAACTAAAATGGCAAGGTTAGCTCTGGCCAACAATATACCAAGGGTGGCAAAAACGCGTTTGGGCACAAATTACAATATTTACATGCCATTTGGCATCAAATTAGCTCCACATGAATTAAAACACTAGAAAAAGCCAATTTGAGGTGGAAGCCGTAATAGAGATGAGCCGTAAAGGGTAAATTCAGACATTTTGAGCTCAAAACTTGATAACCAAGTCGCGATAATTTTTCTTTTGAATTTTTTACTTTGTACATGGATGGTAATGATCAGACCATGAAAGAAATTTAATTGACGTACGCACAAAGCAGATCACTCGGACAATCCTAACCGCCAAACCCCCCAAAAAGGACAAAACTAGTAGAAAAACCTAACTCCCATGCCGTGACGTGGGATGTTTAACGGAAAAGCTGGTAGGGTTAGCTGGGCAGGTTTTTATGATTAATCAAATGTTTGTTATTTCACAAGGCCTGTCGCTATACGAGTTAAAATACGGGTCAACTTTGTCCGTGATTTGCACCCAGCCGCAACACGCGTTTTGTGAGCGTCTTATCCGACCGACCATGCATGGACCCGTTTTATTTATGAATTGAATCGTTCATTTTTTTCATCACGTTAAAGTTTGTATGTGGCTTGTGCAAAATTTCAAGATATCGGTAATTATATAATCGAAGCACATACAATAAATTTCAGAGATGACTATATCCAATTTTTATACTCCCTTGTCAAGACGGACACGGGGGTGGGTGCTGTGCATTTGGGGATAGCATGGATGCTGGCTGATCACAGCCGTCCGTGGTCGATCATGCACCGCTTCACATCTTGTTCAAATAAATCTAAATCGTCGTTCGACGAAATCAGATCTAAGAGGTGTCCCTGGGTGACCACGGACGGCCGTGATCGACCCAGCATCCATACTTGTCCCTGATGGGACAGCACCATCCCCGTTCTTGTCAAGACAAATGTGTTCTTACCAAGCTACTTTTATCGGTTCAACCGAAATAACTAAACACGTGATGTGTACGATAAGACTCACGACACGTGTGGTGTGCACTCATCTCTATTAAATATTTTAGAGTTTTTTGTTAGATGATAAGATGTTAATATAGGAGTAGTATTTGCTAGATTATTCGAAGGTCCAATTAATCTCTGTCGACATGAGTCGAACACAAGACCTCGTGGTTCAAAGAAGCGCTACACAAATATCGTGCCAAACCCCGAGGTAAATATTTGAGAGTTGATTCTATATAGACGCATACTATATATCTTTTACGTAATAAACTTTTTTAAACTAATGTGTGCAACAGTTGAAGTTGTTAAAGTTGTAACTAATTCGAGGTGCTTGTTTTTGTTTTGAGAAATCCAGCTCTCTTGGGAACAATGACAATGACGGGTCGAATAAAATACTAGGAGATCGAGTGATCAAAAAATGGGCTCCACCAATGTGTAATGGAGAGCCACTAGTGAAAAAATCCCGCGATTAAAAATTTGAAGAGGTTGACTAATTTGTAAAAGTGCCAACACAACTAATAATTAGAAAATTAACTAACTTGTCCCGTGGGATGGATCTAGTAATAAGTAGTAGTATATATCTATCTATCTAGTAAGTTCTTGATAATGTTGGGTTGGGTCGGTGGCACTGTCACACTCTTCGATGTAGATTTGGGACCGACCCAAGCTGTGACGGATACAAGATTTGTCCATAGTTGGAGTTTAGCTACGTATGTGTATTTTTATAATTATAGAAAAAGCTATATTCTACACTAATATATTGCTACTGTCACACTCCGAGATTTTTGAAGTTCTAGTATTTTTTATTGTTCATTGCCTTCTTCGATGTAGACTGGGGACGGACCGGACCCTAAGGATAGAGATAAGTGAACGTTACAAATTTATGTGTGGTATAAATTCATGCTCAACTTTACTCAAGGGCATTGAATAACTCCTTCCAACCCAAGGATATGGTTTTGGGTTGCGAAAAGCCAAAACAATTTTGCTCATATGTTACAACATTGTATATTTATAAGCATGCTTAGAGCAATTAGTGGTAGGAAAATTGGCATGAGCCATTCCCATTTTTTTTGGGCAAAAAGTCTAAAAAGCCCTAACGTAATGACCACCCATTTGCCCGGCCATAAATGGGTGCACCCATTTGTCCACCCATTTTCACCAAAAAATTTCAGAGATGACTATACCCAATTTTTATACTCCCTTGTCAAGACGGACACGGGGTGGGTGCTGTGCATTTGGGGATAGCATGGATGTTGACTGATCACAGCCGTCCGTGGTCGATCATGCACCGCTTCACATCTTGTTCAAATAAATCTAAATCGTTTTTTAGAATAAATAAGATGTTATTAATATCCCCTATTTGTAGATTACGGACGACCGTTATCGACCCAGCATCCATACTTGTCCCTGATGGGACATCACCATCCCCGAGGTAAATATTTGAGAGTTGATTCTATATAGACGCATACTATATATCTTTTACGTAATAAACTTTTTAAACCCCGAGGTAAAGTACTCCTCGTGTACTTTAATTTGGTGTAAAAAAATCGAAAAATAATACACGGAACTATTTCATTTTTTGATTTGAAATATCATAATTTTAGCACCTGGGTACTACTCCTAAAATCTTTTGGAAAACTTTAGTACTAATTCGACGTGCTTGTTTTTGTTTTGAGAAATCCAGCTCTCTTGGGAACAATGACAATGACGGGTCGAATAAAATACTTGGAGATCGAGTGACCAAAAAATGGGCTCCACCAATGTGTAATGGAGAGCCACTAGTGAAAAAATGCCGCGATTAAAAATTTGAAGAGGTTGACTAATTTGTCAAAGTGCCAACACAACTAGTAATTACTAGTAAGTTAACTTGTCCCGTGGGGTGGTATCTAGTAAAGTCGTATATATCTATCTATCTAGGAAGTTCTTGATAACGTTGGGTTAGGTTGGGTTGGTGGCACTGTCACACTCTCCGATGTAGATTTGGGACCGACCCAAGTTGTGACGGATACAAGATTTGTCTATAACTGAAATTTAGCTACGCACATGCATTTTATAATTAGAAAAAGTTATATTCTGCACTAATACTATTGCTAATTTGCTACTGTCACACTCTTCGAGATTTTTGAAGTTCTAGTATTTTTTTATTGTTCATTGCCTTCTTCGATGTAGACTGGGGACGGATCCTAAGGATAGAGATGAGTGAACGTTACAAATTTATGTATGGTATAAATTCATGCTCAACTTTACTCAAGGGCATTGAATAACTCCTCCCAACCCAAGGATATGGTTTTTGGGTTGCCAAAAGCCTAAACAATATTGCTCATATGGTACAACATTGTATATTTATAAGCATGCTCAGAGCAATTAGTGGTAGGAAAATGGCATGAGCCATTCCCAATTTTTTTTGGCAAAAAGTCTAAAAAGCCCTAACGTAATGACCACCCATTTGCCCGGCCATAAATGGGTGCACCCATTTGTCCACCCATTTTCACCAAAAAATGGGGGCCATTTTTGCGTCATCACCATAGCAATCACCAAATCCTCCTTCCATCTTACATGTGGCTGGTTTAAGATACACGGAGAATTATTGAAAAAATGACAACGAACCAACATTGTCATTTTTTGGGAACGACTTTTGCCCAATTGACACGACTATTGGATTCTAGATTGGAACCTCCGAGATGAACCAAAGCTAGATCTCGGATGATCACCTCACGTGCGTGGTTGAGTCTTCGACGTTGGACTCAATCGTCTTACCTCATCAATCCACACACGTTTCTCTCCAGTTATCGTGATAATGCCACGTGACCAACAAAGACGAGAAGGAACGGAGATAGAGATAGTGGAGCCTGATCAATTATTATTCTGATACGTATGGCCAAACTGATTCTGCCCATAAAAAGAGTTTCTGGAAACCGCGGGAAGAGGAAAACAGCCCCTTTCTAGTATCTTCATTTTTGATGGTCCGTTTGCCAACTTCTTCATTACTCCGATTGAGTTTTGTTTCTTTTTCTTTCCTTAAAGCAATGAAACGCCGAGACAACTCTAGTCGAGTATTTTCAAACAAAGCATCTAAGCAGCAAACACATCCTTTGAATATTTTAAAAAGTTAGTTGGCTTATTTTTTCGTCTTTATTTGATTTTTTTTCATGCTTTTTAGTTTTGCATCAACTTTTTGTGTATTATTGATTCGTCTCGGCGAGAGGAATAAAAAAAGTAAAGATAAAAAAACAGTTTTTTACACTTTTTTCGATCTTATTAAAAAAAATTAAGAATTCTAGTCATAATCTCTTACCTTTTTGGATTTCTCTCGCCGAGACGAACCAATAATACTCAAAAAATCGATGCAAAACTAACAAACGCAAAAAAAAATAAAATCAAATAATAACAAAAAAGTAAGTTAAGTTGGCTTTTTAGGCCAAACTTCACTTTTGTATTCATTTTCCAGCAAAATCTAAGAGTTGATTTGATCCGCTTTCACTTTACTTTCGGCTTTTATTGAACAAGTAAAAAATAAAAAAAAAAAAAAAAATTTAACAGTTTCCAAAATGTACGAAACTCAATTTACTTTGAAAAATGTTGATAAAACCGAATAACTAAAAAACAATGCAAAACCAGGTAAACGCCCCGTTTTTTATTTGCTAAAAGTCCTAAAAGTGCTAAAATGCATTCATTTCATAGATTTCGAGACATGTCACTCCCCTTAGTATCGGGATCGTCCAAAACAGACTGAACAGTTGCAATTACCCATTACATGCCTGTAGTGAGTATTCACTACAGGCCCCCGGATCCCCTCACCTCATCAACTTTTCTCACTTTTTTGGAAAACAAATAAAAGTCACTTTTAGCAAATATGGCTAATAAAAATGAGAAACCACCCAAAATGCTGGGATCCAAACCAACTACAGAAGTTCTCTTTTTGAATCAGAAGTTCAAGATTCTGGTATATGTGGAAATGTATTGGATAATCAACCCCTAATTAGACTCTGTAATTCTCTTTTTATTATCTTTCATGAAGTTCTTCATTTTTCAGAAAAAAGAAAGATAGTAAGCCCCAGCACCACCACCATTATTGAAGATGAGGACTCCTGAAGCAAAGGACCGGTTACACAACACACCACAAACAAAAAAACCGGGGTACTTGAAAGTTAAACCAAAAAAAGATCAAACAAACCAATGCCCTTAATCTGTTCATCACTAAAAAAGACCACACGACGGCCAAAACATTTTACTCGCTTCTATGTCCTAAGCCGATTCAATGTCAAAGTACATTAAGTGGGAAAGACATCCTTAGAACAAGCGATTGTGTAAACAGTGTTTTCCTCCGTAAAAAATCATGTTATCGGATACTACTCACTCATCCCGATGAATCATCTTCTCGGGTATTTTACCTAAGCCACCATCTCTGAACGGCTGAAATTGGTTTGCTCAAGAATGGTGCATAACGGTGAACCAATGGAAGAACTGTCCGTCCAATCTTAGACCACACGCTCTGATGGTAACCAGCAGTCACAGGGACGTTATACATGAGCTTTAATAGCTGCAGAAAGGAATCACAGAAAAGAAAATTAGGTTAAATAAGATAAGCTGAGATTCCATTGGACAATTGTTCATTTATAGAGTTGCTTTTTCAACAAGATAAAACTTTGAAACAACAATTGGTATTAGTATTCAAATCTTCTTTTCTTGTTCGGTATGTTCACATAAAACAGTTCAACTATACTCGTATTAGGTAGGTCGATGATCAAGCAGGTTAGTAGTCCTGTCAAACTCCCACAAGCAAGGGCTTTGATAGTTAGTCGAACACCAATCTTAGATGAACACCAAAATCGGAATAAAAGTGAAACAAGAGCAATATAGTTTGGCACGAGGAATATCACCGATTCCATTACACTGCATTCAAGTAGACTAGATAACTCTAATATGCCTCAAACGTGGGCCATTGTGATAATGGAGTGGTAGCCCATCAGTAGGCACCATGTACTCTCATGCATTTGATTGGGGTTCAATTTTCAAACCTCACTAACTGCAATTAAGAATACTTGACTTTTGCCAAGCCAACCAAAAAAAAAAAAAGTGGGCCGTTGCAAAACTAAGTCTATAACATACGTGGCAACCCTGGGAAAAAAAATATCTGTAGCCTTTTCTGGTAAAAATATCGATGCCTTATTTTGGTAAAAATATAAACATTTCACAAGCAGCACATAAAAATTGCCTTCTATAAACATGGCAACAAGGCAGTTTCTGGAGACTGGAGAAAGCCAACCAACTCCTAAGACTCAAATCCCAAACCTGAGACCAAGAATTGGACCAGAGTACCCAAAAATGTTCCAACATAGGTTGGCCTATGACAGTTGACAGATGGAACAACTTAGTTCACCTAAGACATACACGTGCACGCACACAGACCTCTTGGACGTCATAACTGGTCACTTCTCTCGAGAGTTCTTTCATGAATGAACCACAAAATTGTGAACAAAATCAAAATTTGTAAATTATATACTACGAGAGAAGAAGAACAAACCTGCCAGTACATGAAGGTTTGTATTATGTTGCGTTGCCACCTGCATGTCCGAAGGATGATGTGAATGAATATATAATGGAGAAGAAAAGGTGACAAGAAATAAAAGGAAGGGAAAGAAAAATGAGCTGAATTACTAACGAGAATAGAGAAAAAATAAGAAGAAATCCAAGTCCAATCTCAGCATGTGAAGAAAAAATGTTGAGCGTAGTTGTGTTTGATTCTACCCATACACATGGCTCTTCCAAGTACTTCCTGTCAACAACCGAATAAGGCCATAGTAGTTAAAGAACAACAACAATGTAGGATAATAACCACCAACCACCAATTAAGAAAAACCACATCTTTCTTTTTTGAAGTCCGATCCATAAAGGGAACAAGCACAAAAAATTCAAGTACAGCAAAAATTGTTGGGACTAGGATTTGCTTTGCTAAATTTCACCAATCAAACCGTCGTAATCTCTTAAAATCGAGTTCTTAGCAAAAAAAAAAATTGGGCTAGAGACTAGACGTTCATGAGGTTTTGAGGGTTTCTTTCTCAAAATGAGAAAAAATCTGCAAACATTTTTTGTTGTCACCCTTTTGACTCAAGGCTAATGCTTCACTATAACCAAATTGCAAAAGAACATAAGGACCCTTTAACACCTACATCATACGCCAGCGACATAAGAAATCATTCTAAGATAAGTTCCATATAGAGGTAGTAAACTATTAACAGTTCTAGTAAGTGAACAAACCAAAAGGTGCAAGCAAAAAACAATCAATTCATATCAGCAAGAAATCAGAAAATTTCAACCTATACAAGGAAGAATGGCTGAAATTACGTCTAAGGAACTTGGCAACATGCTCCAGAGCTCCGGACAAAATGGGAATTAAAGCAACTGCAACAAATTTGAGCATCAGTATACGAGGGAGGAAAAAGAAACCAACTAACTTGAATATTACAGCATTAAAGAAAAATCCAAGGGGCCAAGTGTCACTGACATCGGAGGTAAAGATTGGAAGTGACAAAACTAAGGCAGTAAATGAAGTATATAAACTCCTTGGTTGCAATAATGGACTGGAACCACCCTTGCACAGCCTGTAAATTCCATGCTCTAGGTTTCTGCAAACGATGACATGTTAATCGAAATCGACATGGAATGCCACTGTAACTAAAAAATGAAATAAAGACGCAGCAATGACACAGAATGGAACCAAAAGGTTACCCCATGTAGAGAGTACAACGAGTATAGCGAAGAACACGCAGAGCCCATAAAAGAAAGCCGGTATGCTCTATTTGAAAGATTTGTAGGTATCAGAGGAATTATCGCGAGCACAGCAACCAGGAGTACCTGAAGGAGAAAGCATATATGGTAAAAAGGAACCAGGAAAGGTGAAAAGCAAGATGAAGTGATTGGATCAATATACTAGGACTTGCAAGATATGTCAATGGTTAATCCACCATTATCCAATTGAATCATACTCGTAACGTACGTGCAGCTTTTATTCAAAAAAAAAAAATGTATTCAAGTACGGCAGTCCAGTATATGGAATGAATTAATGAGAGGATCATGAACACGGCTAACGATAGCACTTGCATATCCAATGATTGTTTGGGATCTTTCAATGGCATTCAACACTCATGCATCTTATCTTGTCAAAAATCAATTTATAAAAAAAAAAAAGTACAAAACGTGGCGGAAATAGAGAGACAAAAGTAGAGTATTCTGGAGTCATACTGATCAACACACAATGATAAGGTCATGAATTTAGACGATATTAAGCATAAATCAAGATTAGAGAAGTTGTTTTGGGTAAATAAGAATAGAGAAGTTACGAGAAGTTTTAAGGCTTAGAAATGTCACGATGGAAAGCAAAATATCATAGCTTTGAGCAGATAATCGAAAAGGCAAGCCACACGTGAACACGTGGTAAGGTATAAAGAGGTTAAAAATAACAGAAGGGAATACATCCAACTGGACCATAGAATATCCTTTAAAAACCACCAAAACTGCACAAGGGAGAAAGTTCGCTAAGATGAGCAAAGATGACCAACATCAAATTATGGAAGAAGCAAGTTAATTTGAAAATCAAAGTACCATCATCCGATCTACAAGATGTAGATGAAGGTAAAACAAGTCTTGATGCAAATAGATATAGCTAACAAGGCTATAGATCAAGACCAACTGAACCAAACCAAATACTGAAGTGTTTAACACTTAGATTCAAAATATAAGGCAACAATAGTTCACCAAAAGGTGTTACAAACTGAGAAGAAGGTTCTAGGGCTAAGAGACATTGAAAATCTAGTGGAGTTTCATCAGATAGAAGAAGCTTTTGCACACCAAAGGTGACTAAATCTGGTCAGTACCTGAATCTGGAAAATACTCAGCTCTGACAGGATGTAACAGCAGCTTTAGCTAGCCTCCTCGCGCATGCAGCAGCGGCAGAGGGACTGGTAGGCGCCACGGGGTCGAATCCTCAAGACCCAAGCCTCCAAATCTTCAAAACCCTAGCTGGTTTGGAGCTCAGAGCTCTACGTAAGTTTTCTCAGCACCAAAAGTCCCAAATTCTGTAGACTATCCTCCCTTTTATAATAAGTCAAGAGGCTTCTCTAAGAAGCCAAGCAAAACTACACTTAACCCCTCCAAGAGACAGGATATTCCTCTTACAACCCCATAATATTAAATTCTTTTCAAAAACACCCCCGAACTCCAAAAACTCAACAAATGCCCAGGTAGGCCAAAAAGGGGAATATCAACCATGGAAATGACGTAAACGCCCCTCACTAAATTACCTTAACAGCTACCTTGCTATATACATATGTACATGGATTGCATCATCCTCCCCCAGTTAGAAAGAACTCGCCTCTGTGCGAGTTGTCATTTTTGCTTCATGACACATCTCTGGATCAATCTGCAAAAACTCAGGTTCTGATATCCACGAGTTCTCAAAATCAGGTTTTCCAGCCCACTTAACAAGAAATCGGAAGTAGTCGCCAGCCCTTGTCTTCATCTCTCGAACTTGAATCACTTTTTCAATCTTGTCCTTCTCTTTAGTAGAGGTTGGACCAGGTTTTCCACTAGCAGCACTTTCAGTTTCTGCCTTCAAATCCCCGTGAAAAGTGTATAGGTCTGCCACATTAAAGATGGGAGATATATCGAGGCCAGGAGGAAGCTCAACTTCATAAGCATTCTCACCAAACTTGCGCAAAACCTGACATGGGCCAACCTTTTTGCTCTTCAACTTGTGATAAGTACCAGTGGGGAACCTTTCTTTTCGGAGGAAAACCATAACCCAATCTCCTACTTGGTATTCTTTGAACCTTCGCTTGCGATCAGCTGCATTTTTGTAGTGTTGATTCATTTCTTCCAACTTTTTTCGAACCTCTTCTTGAACTTCCTTTAGATTTTCTGCATATGCAATAGCATCGTCACTTGCACGGGGCAGATTTGAAATGTCCACAAGGTCAAGAACATGATTTGGATTCCGACCATACACGGTATGAAAAGGGCTCTTTCCGGTAGATCTGTTGACTGTATTGTTATAAGCAAATTTAGCTTGTGGCAAAGCCAAATCCCATTGCCGAATGTTGTCTTTCGCAAGGCATCGAAGCAAATTTCCCAAGCTTCGATTTACTACCTCAGTCTGACCATCTGTTTGAGGATGATAAGCACTGCTGTATTGTAACTTAGTTGCCAACAATTTCCACAAAGTTCTCCAAAAATGACTAAGAAACTTCGTATCTCGATCGGAGGTGATGGTCTTGGGCACACCATGCAGTCTAACCACTTCCCGAAAGAAAAGAGTTGCCATGTAAGTTGCATCCAAAGTCTTCTTACATGCAATGAAATGAGCCATTTTGGAGAAACGATCAACAACAACAAAAATGGAGTCGAAACCCCTTGCCGTTCGAGGCAAACCCAGAACAAAATCCATGCTCACTTCGATCCATGGACTAGTAGGAACTTGTAGAGGAGTGTAGAGGCCAATATTTTGCTGATGCCCTTTTGAAACTTGACAAATATGACACCTTTCAACATGCCGATACACATCCCGTCTCATAGTTGGCCAAAAATATCTTTCTGACGTCAAATTCAGCGTTTTATCCCTGCCAAAATGACCTCCAAGGCCACCTCCATGCAGCTCAGCAATCAAAGTCTCCCTCAAAGAACCCTCAGGTATGCATAACTTATCTCCTTTGAACAAAAAGCCATCATTTACAATAAATTCTGCCCTTACCTTGCTGTCTTGGGCTGCACGTTTCTCCAGCAACTCCCTAAAATAAGGGTCCTCATTGTATTGCGCCTTCATCACCTCTAACCCACAACAGTGATAGACATTGCATTTAACAAATAAACCCGCCTACTTAAAGCATCAACCACTTTATTTTGCAATCCAGCTTTATGCCGCAAGGAAAAGGTATATTGCTGTAGGAATGCCACCCATTTTGCGTGCCTATGGCTCAACTTTTTTTGTGAATTAAGATACCTTAGGGCTTCATGATCAGAATTCAATATAAACTCCCTTTGGATCAAGTAATGGCGCCAAAACTTCAAGGCCTGAACTATAGCATAGAATTCAAGGTCATAAGTGGAGTAATTCTGGCGAGCTCCATTGAGCTTTTCGCTAAAATAGGCAACTGGACGTCCATCTTGACTTAAAACAGCCCCAATTCCAACCTTCGATGCATCACAATCCACTTCAAAGAGCTTATCAAAATTTGGTAAAGCCAATATTGGTGCTTGAGTCATCATCTTCTTTATCGCTTGGAAACTCTCCTCAGCCCCCAAACTCCATGTAAACTTTCCACCCTTGAGGCACTCGGTGATCGGAGCCATAATGGTGCTAAAATTCTTGATAAATCTCCGATAAAACGTGGCTAACCCATGAAAGCTTCTGATTTCTGTCAGCGTCTTTGGACTAGGCCAGCTTGTGATAGCTTGGATTTTCACCGGATCGACCTCCACTCCTTTGGCTGACACAACAAACCCCAAGAAATCCAATCTGTCCACTGCAAATCTACATTTTTTGGCATTGGCATACAACTGATTCTGTTTCAGAAGTTGTAGAACAGCCCGTAGATGCCCCACATGCGTTTCTTCATCTTTGCTATACACTAAGATATCATCGAAATAGACAACAACAAACTTCCCCGTGAATGGTTTCAGCACTTGATTCATGAACCTCATAAACGTACTAGGTGCATTAGACAGCCCAAAAGGCATAACCAGCCACTCAAACAACCCATCCTTGGTCTTGAATGCCGTTTTCCATTCATCTCCATCTCGAATTCTTATTTGATGATAGCCACTCTTCAAATCAATTTTAGAAAACACTCGCGCACCTGAGAGCATATCCAACATATCATCCAGCCTTGGTATTGGAAACCTGTACTTTATAGTTATCTTATTTATCGCCCTGCTATCCACGCACATCCGCCAAGTTCCATCCTTCTTCGGAGTGAGTAAAGCTGGGACAGCACATGGACTTAGAGACTCTCTGATCAGCCCTTTCTTGAGAAGTTCTAGAACCTGTTTTTGAAGCTCTTCATGTTCCATTGGACTCATCCGGTAGTGTGGTAGGTTAGGTAGAGTAGCTCCAGGTACCAAATCAATGCGGTGTTGTACTTCTCTCATAGGGGGTAACCCATAAGGTAAGTCATCAGGCATCAAATCTTTGAATTCATCTAAGAGTTTCCTCACAGCCTTTGGTACCAGTGGTGGCTGCACTTCCTCTCTCCCAAGAAGAACATATACAATGCCGGTCTCCTTACTTTGCTCCATAAAATCATGTGAATTCAGAAGTGTAGACGAACTTCCCTTCCTTGCAACCGCAATATCATCATCTTTCATGGGATTTAGCACTAGCTTCTTCTTTGTACCACCACTTTCAACAAAGAAGGAATATGTATTCAAAGTGCCGTCATGAATTGTATGTCGGTCATATTGCCAAGGACGCTCAAGCAAAATGTGACATGCATCCATAGGTACAACATCACAATACACAGCATCTTTAAAGCAGCCAATTGAGAAATTAACTAGGCACCTTGAAGAAACATTTACCTCATTCCCCTTATTGAACCAAAGAATACGATAAGGTTGCGGATGCCTCTCAGTTTTAAGCTTCAGCTTGTCCACCATCTCTTGAGCAACCTGATTCTCACTACTTCCGCTGTCAATAATCAAGTTGCAATTTTCCACCTGCCCAGACAAAAGGCGTGTTCGAAAGATATTCTTTCGAGCCGGTCAAACCCTCTTGCTGCAATGTGGTGCGAGCATTGAACGCGTCGAATCACAAGTGTTTCACCAATCAGATCACCATCAATCCCTTCTTCCTCAACCTCATCTAACTCATTTTCTCCTAGGTGTTGATTTCCATCACCACAACCAGCAAAACCTTCTTCAAGAGCTTCTTCATCCTCAACAAGATTAACACGAGCATTAGTTCTTTTCGGACACTCGTTTGACTTGTGCCCAATTTCCAAGCATCGGTAGCACTTGATACTGGTTTGACCTTGCATAACTGTTGTGTTTGAATTCCTTTCCCATTTCCAGTGTTTGTTGGCTGATTTTGGCGCAATGGAGCAAGTTTGTTCGTCCACCCCGAGTGGAGTTATTTGACTGACTGCTGGATGGACCATGGCGGTAATCATTTCCTGGCTTCTTTGATGCACTACGTGCTAATTGTGTTTCAACTTTCAGCGCGAGCTGGTATGCATCACTCACTTTGTAAGGTCGTTGCAAACTGACTTGGTCTTGGATCTCCGTTCGAAGACCATTCAGATATCGACTAACCCTCTGGCTCTCTGATTCGACCAAATTGCTTCTTAACGACAACCTGTGATACTCTTGAGTATACTCTTTCACAGTCTTTCCACGCTGCCTCAAGTTTTGCACACTCTGATACAATGTTTGCTCATAGTCTCGAGGCAAGAATTGAGCTTTCAACTTCTCTTTCATCTTATCCCATCTTTTAATTTTTCCTTTTCCCCGTACTTCTCGATCATTCTGATAGTGCTTCCACCATGTAGAAGCTGGACCCCTTAGTTTTGCTCCAACCAACTTCACTTTCCTTTCACCAGGCACCTCTTTCCAATCAAAATAACTTTCAATGCTGTCTACCCAATCCAGGAATGCTTCTGGCTCCATCTCACCATCAAACTCTGAGATGTTAACCTGCACACCATACTCCTTGGAATTCTGTAGAGCACGTACAATGCGCTCTTCCCATCTTGGAGGTCTTCCGTTGTTTTGCAAAGGCTCCTCTCCATCTGACCTTCCCACATTAGTCGAGCCATCACTTTCTTCCCCAGATTGTTGATTCAACTCATTCTCAAGGTCCCGACCACGATCTGATCCTTGGTCACTGTCATTTCTACGGTTTCGACCATTATTTGCTTGCATAACAACCTGAGTAAGGTTCTGAATTTGTTCCTGCAGTGCTTCAAACATTTCAACTGTTGCATATCGCCCTCTGCGACCACGATTTCCTCTTCCGCCTCTTGCAGCCATGTTTACTCCACTCAAGATACCCAAAATACAACTAATGAGCAGCCCCCCGAGGAAGGAACTTGCTCTGATACCAATTTGATGCAAATAGATATAGCTAACAAGGCTATAGATCAAGACCAACTGAACCAAACCAAATACTGAAGTGTTTAACACTTAGATTCAGAATATAAGGCAACAATAGTTCACCAAAAGGTGTTACAAACTGAGAAGAAGGTTCTAGGGCTAAGAGACATTGAAAATCTAGTGGAGTTTCATCAGATAGAAGAAGCTTTTGCACACCAAAGGTGACTAAATCTGGTCAGTACCTGAATCTGGAAAATACTCAGCTCTGACAGGATGTAACAGCAGCTTTAGCTAGCCTCCTCGCGCGTGCAGCAGCGGCAGAGGGACTGGTAGGCGCCACGGGGTCGAATCCTCAAGACCCAAGCCTCCAAATCTTCAAAACCCTAGCTGGTTTGGAGCTCAGAGCTCTACGTAAGTTTTCTCAGCACCAAAAGTCCCAAATTCTGTAGACTATCCTCCCTTTTATAATAAGTCAAGAGGCTTCTCTAAGAAGCCAAGCAAAACTACACTTAACCCCTCCAAGAGACAGGATATTCCTTTTACAACCCCATAATATTAAATTCTTTTCAAAAACACCCCCGAACTCCAAAAACTCAACAAATGCCCAGGTAGGCCAAAAAGGGGAATATCAACCATGGAAATGACGTAAACGCCCCTCACTAAATTACCTTAACAGCTACCTTGCTATATACATATGTACATGGATTGCATCAAGTCTGAAGGCAACCATTATACGCAGCATATAGTTTAGACTTTTACACCAAACGCCACCAACTACATCCTCACATAAATCAATGTCTGCGACAAAAAGATGAATATCCACCACCACTGCAAATATATAGGTTTCCAACACAGCAAAAGGCAGACATTAAATGAAGCAGATGCAATGATAAAAGAGCTAGAACAATGCAGTATAATCGAACCTTGTAAAAATAATCTTACAGCTTCTTCTAATGTAATTGTTCAAAGGGAAGCTAGTTTTCACAAAAGAGGCAACCGATTGCTATTCGCCAAGTAGTTTCACAACAGGGCAAGATAAAGTTTGTCAACAATTCCTTTCTAGCAGTAGCGTGTATTATTAACCACGCCGGAGTCTCATTTGTCTTTCTGATAAATATGTAATCATATAGGAAACGTACCCAAGCATTGGCAACAAATTGAACCTTTTGTCGACCAAAGACCAGAGAGCTGGGATTTGGAGCAGCAGTTGTTGACCCTGATGATCTAGCAGTTGATCCTACAGCGTAGAGTTTGGTTCAGTTACAATTAATTCGGCAGATCTCGCTTCTGACTTTAAAAAGTGACGTGTTTCTCACATTACGTTTCTTGAATATTTGAGAAGAAGGTGGAATATTCTACCTGAATTACGAGGTCCGGCTTGGCCATCTGGAATCGAAGATGATGATGCTGTTGGCCTTCTTGATTGGGAGGAACTACTTGAAACCATTGGCTCAACAACATAATCAGGATCCTGCTCACCCAAGAACTTATCTCAATAAATACAATAAAAATAAAGAACCAAAAACCGCAGCCCTACATAAATACTTATAAAACCCAGACATAGAACAACATGGACGAAAGAAATTGCCACCACATATATCAACTATGCACTAATATAGGACTGTTAAAAAAGACTTATAACACCTAGACATAGAACAACATGGACGAAAGAAATTGCCACCACATATATCAACTATGCACTAATATAGGACTGTTAAAAGGATGAAGATGAGGATACAACTGAAACCCAAAGTGATTCATGAGGTACTAAACCCACACAAATCCCATGTAAATAAGTAAATAAATAAATACATAAATATGTGTGAAAACCAGTGTTCTAAAAGTTGGCTGCCTAGGCCCTAGGCGGTGGTCCAACGCCTAGATTAGGCAACCGATTAGTCAGCCGCCTTGCGCCTAGACGGCCGACTAGTCGGTGCCTAGGTGCTCCTCTTCCGCCCCACTAGAGCTTAGCGATTTTCAGAATATTGGTCAAAACATACAAAACAAAACTGTAGAATCTAAAGGATATCAAATAACAAATGAACATAAAACAGAGTCCATCCATTGAAGCCATAAAATCAAGGAAGAACAATATTGAACGACAATATAATCCCGAGAATACATGCATGAACTCAATAATTTTTGAATGCAAAAGACAGATAATCCATGGTTTTAAAACAATATTCAAAACCCATTTTACCATGTACAGTAAGCAACAAAATCCAGCACATGACAAATAAGTTCTCCTGCCAAATATTATTATAGCGAAAACAAAAAAAAGACCTCAACCAGCAACAGAACTAATTTAAGCAGAAAAAAGTGACCAATTTTCTAATAATGCTCCAATTAACTAACCACAATGACCAACAAGGCTGGTCAGTTGACTAGAGTCCTTATACCACAGTGCTTACACCTCGGTAGGAGATCCGGGTCGATTCTTTCTTTCTGCGTGAAGGCTTTGTCTCTTGATCTAGAATTGTATTTATAATGGTAATAGACTTTGTACAGTGCTTGTCAAATATGTTGTTGGATTTTCTCGTCATTTAAGATGTCCACATTGATACAATTGTCATGAAACCGGTAACAATAAAAGAACACTAATACGGACGACAAAGATTCAGGAACAAAAACAAATAACAACGAATCGCATATGAGATTTGCATTCAATTTCAAGAGCACTGATGCAGGCGACAGACTACAGTGAATGCAAAGTAATCGTTAATAGTAAGTTGTAGATATAGGGTTAGTTACAGACGATGTAACGGTGGTAGAATTTGCGCTTGAAGTGGTCGACGACGTCGGATCGAGATGCCATGTGAGGAGGGATGAGTATGTTGGACCAGTATCCAGCCCATCTAGGGTCGTTCTCGTAGTCGTACGCCGCCGCCCCTATCCTCTTCAGCCTCTGTGGATCGTCTTCTTCCCCCATTCCTACTCTCTCTCTCTCTCTCTGCGAATACAGGACAGCAGTGGGCGGATGCACAACTTCGGTGACTCGAAACTTCACTTCACCCTTTGCTATTGACTTCACCCTTTGCTATAGTCAATCATTATCACTATTTTTCTCTAATCATTATCTTTATTTTTCATTTTTATCTCTATTTTTAGTCAATCATTATCTCTATTTTTCTCTAATCATTATCTCTATTTTTCATTTTTATTCTCATTTCTCTCTCCATCTCTCTTTAATTATTACTCTAATTTTCAATTTTTAGTTTCATTTCTCTCTCTACTTAAAATCCAAAACCTAAACCGAACAAAGTGGTAGTATATCAATTTCCTTTTTCAGTTAAAGAAAAAAATCAATTCCCATTTTTTTCTTCAAAAAATCAAATGATGGTTGATAGCTATTTATGTTATGTCTAGTTAAGATTATTTTTGGATAGTGTAATGTTATTGCAAGAGTGAGTGTCTGTTTAGTTGTAGAAAGGAAAAGAAAACATTTAAGAGAAATAAGATAGAGAAAGTTGAAGAAAAATATATTAATATCTCTCCTCTAATTTTTCTTGGTTTCCACTTGCAACCAAATAAAAGGAGAAACCACAACTTTTATATACCTGCTATTATTACTGTCACGTTACTATTTTACGCTAAATCACTAGTTTAATAACAAAATTTCGTAAAGAATGAGAGAGACCCAAAATTTCAAATATAACCACCACTTTTGCAAATACATTGACTTTTATATTGCATAGTAGTATATTTGATGATGTAGACATGAAGTTTATTATATATGTTCAAATAAAGACATGAAGTTTTGTATTTGTTAGGGAAACCGTGTGGCGATGATTATATGTTATTACCATTATAATAAGAATATGCAAGGAAAGAGACCCTTCAAGCTCTTCCCAAATTTATTCGTCTTTTTGAATATATTGAAGCACAACAACGCGCTTTCGTTGATGATCGACGAATAACAGGTTACAGTTTCCCTTTACCCAGCTTGAAGCAAACGTATATTTAAAAACAAAATGCCTAGTTTTTGTAAAGTAAAATTGAATATCGTCAATAATATGGTGAAATGACTTTATATTGATAGCAAGTTGTATAGTTTGAGGGGTGGGGACAGTGAAACTTTTCCAAGAATATTCGCTCCTTCCACCTTTATGATTACCACACAGTTTTTAGCTTTTGGCACAAGTGTGTGCGTCATTATCATCTGGGAATCTACTGGGTAAACATGTATGAGATCACATGACTGGCTATGATTTATAGAAATGGTAAGAGTGATTATTCAGTAATCGCGTAGCGCAGTCATGTGGTGTTCCGATCACACATGTGTGTGGTTTAGTCATGGGGCTGGGTACGGATTCAGAAATCTAATTCGAGGACACCTTATTAATCATCAGCATGAAATTTTTTTTTCTAGTCAACAATCTTGATAAATAAAACATTCATTATTGACTATAAAATTTATAATACATTCTTATTATAAAAAAAATTAAGATTAAAAATTGAGCACCCAATCTTAGTCTAAACTTTTAGAGTATGGTATATTGATATTGACAAGTCTTTAGAATGACCGAGATAATTTTATTGATGATTTTTTTAAAAATATTTGTCTCTGACACTTAAAAATAAAGAAAATCAAGAAATAAATTTTCAAATAAACAAAAAGTTTATAAATCAATATTTACAAATGACCTAGTCAAACAAATTGAAGCACAAAATTAATTCTACATTTTTTTTGAGAGATACTCCATATAGGTGTGTAGGCTAAATATAGCATCATATTACATAATTATGTTAAATATATAATACAAATAATTTTTTTTTGAGCGGAGACTCGTGTCCCGGCTTGAATCCGTTCCTACATGGGTCCCATGAAATTTGTGGTTGTAGAGTGGTTCGAAGTACCACTTTGCTGTGCTCCAAAATCACTGAATAATTTCACGTGTATGGTATTAATTGTAATTAGGGGCACTTAAATAATCATCCTTTTACTCCCTTGATATTAGAAAATCATCCTGAGCATTTTTAGGAGTTATGTTTTCATCCCGAGATTCAAATAAACCCTAAAATGCCCTTTATCTATATATAAATATATAATTTATAATGAATTAGGGGATTGAGGACTAAATTAAAAGTTGCATATATGGGGCAATAGAAAGTGGACTAACTTCAAAGTTTGGGGGTCCTCCACTACAATTATGAGATTTGGGGATAAAGCCCAATCCCCCAATTCACGTTACCATTCATCATCTCCCTTTAAAACCCAAACTATAAAGGAATTAATCCTGGAATGCCAACCCATTATTCCTTCTTCGGCAATAATTCAATCCCTAGCCCATTTTTCCTTCTTCGGGTTTATCGCCATCGTCCTCACCCACAACTCATTCAAGCATGTTCCAGATCGTCATCCCCGTCCCCGTCCCCGTCCGCCGTCGTTCATTTCTACACATAACCCCAAATGGATGAGAGGAAGACGATTCAACATGGCTGGCCCAAATTCGTAAGTGAATCTAACTATCAAAATTAGTTTTTTCTTGTTTATTTGGTATCTAAATTATTCTTTTGTTGCATGCAGAGTTATTTTGCCCAGATTCTTTAATTTTTCCAAATTGGTTGGATTTCTGGTGCGATTGGAGGTTTGGCGGGGTTGCGGTTTCGACTAGATGGAAGTTTTCGACTCGGTTTGAATAGGTTGTATAGGATATCATGGTTAGGGTTTCATGATGAGGTTTTTTTTTTTTTTTTTTTTTTTTGTTTTCATGGTTTTGATTGGGTTGGGAATTTTTCGACCGGCTTTGAATCGGGTTGTGGAGACTAATGTTGAGACACAAATAGTTTACCATGTTTACTGATTATGGCAGAATTTTGATATTTCAATAGTTTGTATTTACCATATTTTCCTAAACACAAAGAGTTTACCATGTTTACTGATTATGGCAGAATTTCGATATTTTCAATAGTTTGTATTTACCATATTTTCCTAAACAAACCCCTCGCAGTGCAAATTTACCATATGTTTTTGGTTATTTTTGTAATAATCATTGAAAAAAGTTGTGAACAAGATTTTACCATGATTCAATCTAACAAGTATTAATTTACCATGTTACTATTCTGTGCGCATTTTATACCATGATAATTGGTAGAGGTTGGGCATATGATTTTACCATGATCGGAGTTGTTAAACAAAGCTAGCGAATTATATAAATTAACCATAAATAGTGAGATGTTTTGAAGATACATTTTACCATGATTCAATTTTGCAAGTTGTTTAATTTTACCATGTTCACTGTAATTAATGGTTCATTTTTTTCTCGTACTAACTGAAATATGATGTTCACTTTTTTTTTCTTTCCAAAAACCAATTAAATTTTGGTACTTAGGACTAATATTTGGAAATAATATCATCTCACTCAATTTTGAATCTTCACCATTTCAAAAATTCCATAATTTTAGGCAACACAATCCTTCACCATTTCAAAAATTTTGTTTGAAATAGTCAAATCAATCCCCCTTTAATAGGAAACAACATATACATATATATTAATCAAATCCCTCTAAATTAGGAAACTATATTTTGATGTATTATTTTGTATCACTAAAATCAATCCTCTTTTGAATTTCAAAAATTATTTCCATTTTGTATTTGTCATCCTCTAATATTTTCATCCTCTAATATATAGGAAGGGTAATAATGGTAAATCACATTACAAGAGGATGAAAACATATTTCCATAAATAATGAGGGATGGAAATCTAATTTGCACCCAAAAATCGGATGGATATTTAATTACCTCTTGTAATTAATAAGAACTCGCATGCACAAACTTTAACACTGTATCTTTAAAATATAAAACGTCAACTGGATCGATAAATATTAAATACTTATAAAGTTATAAAGTTATCTTTATGATAAATATTAAATACTTATAAAGTTACCAGTGGTATCTAGTTTTAGAGAGAGAGAGAGAGAGAGAGAGAGAGAGAGAGAGAGAGAGAGGAATGGTATCTAGTTTGAAATTAAAAGATCATAAAACATTCACATAAAAAGATCACAAGCTTTAAGTCTATACATAGTTGCACGAAACATTTTTCCAACTTATTTAAAGACTAACGAAATTTTTTAGCACAAGTCCAATTTTTTAAAAAAATAATACACAAACTGAATCCAAACTCTCCATCCCAAAATGGATGAAAATTTAGCATCTGTGCCTCTCAATAATTTCTCTATTTTTATAGTTAATGATATTTTACGATTTTAAACAACTCTCTACTAAAAATAATTGAAATATATCGAATAAGAATCATGTCACATACAAAGTTACTGTGTTTGGTTCACGTTTCCAAAATTTTTCCAAAAAGATTCATTCCCCATCTCCCATCTCTCCAATCATTAATCACTTTTCTCTCTCTACTCATATCCTTCCATCCAATCATTATTTTCATTTTTCTCTCTATCTCTCTCCAATCATTACACATCTCTCTAATTATTACCTTTTTCCAAAAACTCATCCAAACACTATCTCAAAAAAATTCTCAAAACATTTCTTCTCAAAACTCTAAACCAAACACAGTGAATTATGAATAAAAAAACTATAAATAACTTTTTGAGATATCCAAAAGTATAAAATTGCCATTCATTCATTGGGATGGAGGGAGTAGTTGATAAGAAAACAACGAGCGTATGAGTCCCTCAAAAAAGTGAACCAAAACAGAACAATACTATCAAAACATAACTAAACCTGGTGAAAAGATCCAAAATGAACCGTTCACATAATTTTTCAAAATGCCTCGCACTTGCGCTCTCAATCATCGCTCTTGCGAATTTTAGTACTAGTTTGAGATGTGATTCAAAGACGCTTTTACGCTCGTGCTCACGCACGAATTATGAGACCGACTTAGCTCAAACAATAGAATCACAACAGTTGCAAAAATCAAGTGAAAAATATCCAACAGGAACCAACTCCTGTCCAAAGATTATAATCAACAATTCCTCCACTGACTGCAAATTTCTTACCCCACTCAACAGACCTTCCTTTTATGGGGGAAGCAGTCTCATGTCTCAGTAAAAAAACACAGGGACATTTACTATCAGGTCACTCTTGGATCCCATAATTACCATCAGGTCAAGCCCTACTCCGAAAAATTCTCATCAACTCCCCAACCCGTATAAAAATGCCTAAATCATAGGGTACCCTATGAAAGTGCCTAAAATCCTCGGGTACCCTATGAAAGTGCCTAAACCACTAAACCCTATAATATGAAAGTGCACCCTAAACCTAAAATCCTAGGGTACCCTACGACTAGGGTACCCAATGAAAGTGCCTAAAATCCTAGGGTACCCTACGACTAGGGACACCCTACGACTAGGGTACCCTATAAAAATGCCTAAAATCCTAGGGTACCCTACGACTAGGGTACCCCATGAAAGTGCCTAAAATCCTTGGGTACTCTATGAAAATGCCTAAATCACTAAAACCCTATAATAGGAAAGTGCACCCTAAACCTAAACTCTAGGGTACCCTTATGACTAGGGTACCCTACGACTAGGGTACCCTATGAAAGTGCCTAAAATCCTAGGGTACTCTATGAAAGTGCCTAAACCACTAAAACCCTATAATTGGAAAGTGCACCCTAAACCTAAACTCCAAAAAAGAGTGACTTACCTTAGTGGTAATTAAAAACAATGATTTACCTTATTGGTAATTAGACATTTCTTTTCTAGACCTAGAGGTAATAATCCCAAAAACGTATGTGAATTTCCAATCGAGTTTCAGCAGAAATCTAATGTCGCCATGTTCATGTATAAGCAGAATGTTCAAGACTGTTTTTATCCTTGACAATGTCATTCCAGTCATATTGGTACTTCATTTTGGAAGAAAAATTAATTAGACACTAAAAGGAAATGATAGCATTTTAAAAGGAGGGCAGTTTTGGAAATATATATGTTGCGAACAAAAGTAAATGTGTCCCCTTAAAAAATAAAATTCCTAAAGAGGGACCAAAAATTTATGGACGGAGAGAGTATTGCTTTGTTAAAGTTATCAAAAAATTTGGATGGAGAGATTTTTTATTTTATTTTTTGAATTAAGTTCTGCTGTGAATCAAATTCTGCCGCCAATATTTTTGAAAGAATCTGGAGTAATTTAGCCTCTAAAATGCCAAAATACAATGGATATTGGGTACCATTGGCGGCATATTTTTTGGGAAGGATCTGGAGTATTTGCAAATTGCAGCACTAAAATGCCAAAATATACTCTTTTTTTTTATTCCACTTAAATTCAAACTCATGAGCCATTAATTGAGGGAAAATATTGAAATATTAATATTTTTAGGGTGTAATGATGTTGTCTAAAAAGAAGTTGAAATTCCCGTAGTTCACATTTATTTAGGAACGGATGGGAGTAGTAGATTTTAAGCTACCAACAATGTTTTATGGTTAAAATTTTGTTTGTAATTGGCTAATTTGAAAAAACTGGTTTTTTGGTTTTTTTCGTTTTGTCTTTATTCAAAAGTTTTTTGCATTTGTTAGTTTTGCATTAAGATTTTGTGGTTTCTGGATTTATCTCGTCGAGACGAATCCAAAGAGTATAAAATTATGGTCAAAAGTAATAGTTTTTTTGAATAAAGCCGAAAATAAACCAGTTTTTTGGATTATTTTTCGTCTTTATTCACAAAACTTTAAGTTTGGCTAATAATTTTATACTTTTTAGATTCCTCTCGTCGAGACAAGCCAAGAAACCACAAAAAATAGACCGAAAACTAACAAATGCAAAAAAAAATTGAATAAGGACAAAACGAAAAAAACCAAAAAATCAGTTTTTTCAAATTAGCCAAATCACGTGGGCCGCTAGCAGCTAACTGATCATAAGGTATTTTGTAGGTTCAACATACTGTGTGATTGTATTTCCTTTTAATAACTCAGGTGTTCGAATTAGGTTACGTACATTTTAACTGATCATAAGTGATCAATCTCACAATGACCATCTCGCATATTCCACCAATAGAAAAGTGCACTTGGCCATCTTATCTATAAAATAAAATTTGAAGGGTGTACGTGTTTGGTAGGGAACACTGTGTGTCATGTAAAATGGGCTTACTAGATAATCTCTCGTAAACCTCTATAATCGATCTCCTAACCAGTTGAAAACCCAAATTAATGTCTATTCAATATGACTGTTAGAACAGCTCAAATGTTAAATGTGGCGTATTATATCACTAAATTATTTTTGAAACTGACACTCTAAATTGAAACTCTAGCATTAGATCTTCCTAAGGGCAAAAAAAGATTTACCTTTGGATAAATTAAAAGTTTTTACCATTCTCTAAATTCTTCAAATGAAGTTCAATAACTCCAAAGGCTCAAAAATGGTGATCCTATTCATATTAACCTTGGCCCTTCTTGCCATAATCCCTATATATGTGCATAAAGCTTGGCCTTCTCTATCGCAGGCTCCGGTTATCGATACCAAAGTTTTAATGCCTCTTCAACGAGATACCGAAAAATCTTCGATTCCGTTACATTCTGCCACGAAAAACTCCAATAAGTCGATGAGAACAAACTTAGTGAAAAAATGCAACTTGTTTGAGGGAAATTGGGTGCCTAATTTGGACATGCCATATTACACAAATGAGACCAAATGTGTGATTGACAATAGACAAAATTGCATGAAGTTTGGAAGGCCAGATAGTGATTACATGAAGTGGAGGTGGAAACCAGATGGGTGTGAGCTACCTCTATTTGATGCAGCTAAGTTCTTGGAGCTTGTTAGAGGGAAGTCTATGGCCTTTGTTGGGGATTCAGTTGCAAGGAACCAAATGCAGTCACTGATTTGCCTATTGACTAATGTAAGTGCTCTCAAACAACTCATTTTTTCTTTTTTAGGAACGAGTCTTTAGTGCCGAGCGGGTACCACGTGGTACCCGTGTGTGGCACATCCGACCATCCATTTCGGTTTTGGACGGTTCGGATTATGGGGGAGAGAGAGAGAGAGAGAGAGAGAGAGAGAGAGAGAGAGAGAGAGAGAGAGAGAGAGAGAGAGAGTCTCGATCTGGGCCGTTCAAATTGGATGGCCCGGATGCAGCTTTCGGGCACCTCGTTGACTCGGCCACGTGGTACCCGCCCGGTATACAAAAATTTTAAGCTTTTAGACTGGACAGTGCAGCTGAGTCCGGGGACCACCCTCGACATTCGTTGGGTTGACCTAATTCGGTCAATTTGTAGGTTTTTTAAAAGATTGCACGGATAAACCGATGGAATATTTTTCGATCTTCCGTGTGGGACCCGGACTAGATCCAAATCAATTGATCAGTATAATTTCAGTTCCCGGAAATCTGTACCTGTATGTTTATCTTTATCGCATTTAGAATGAATTCTTGATTTTCCACCACAAGTATGACTTAACTTGCTAATAGCCAATTAAACCAATTAATATCTCTTAGGTGACTCGGCCCCTGGACGTATCATACATGATGGAAACATCTGAACACTATTTCTACTCCGATTACAATTTCACATTAGCCCTTTTATGGTCCACTCATTTGGTTAGAGCCATTTTAGCACCCGATCCTTTCAACAAGAGCCCAGCAAACCTCACATTGGACCAATCCGATTCGTCCTGGGCGTCCGAAATTGAATCTTGTGATTTCGTCATCATCTCGTCCGGACACTGGTTTCTAAAGCCATTAAGGTACTACCAAAAAGGAAAGTTCGCCGGTTGTCACATGTGCAGAAAAGAACACGCCACAGACCTAAACTTGTACTACGCTTATAGGATGGCCTTTCGCATTACGTTCAGGACACTTTTGACCCTGCCTAAATTTAAGGGCTTGGTTTTTATGAGGACGGTCACGGGATCCCACGTTGATCACGGAGGGGGTAATTGGACCGAGGACGGAGATTGTGCGTGGACGAGGCCGTATAGGAGGGAGGAAGTGAAGACGGATGAGGTTATTTCGGAGATGTACTCGATCCAAGTGGAGGAGTTTCGGGCTGCGGAGAGGGGAGGGAGGAAAAAAGGGCTTAAGTTTAGGCTATTGGATATCAGTGAGCCGATGTCGTTGAGGCCCGATGGGCACCCGAACCGGTATGGGCATTGGCCACATGAGAAGACCCGGAGGCCTGATTGTCTCCACTGGTGCTTGCCTGGGCCTGTTGATATGTGGAATGAAATGTTGCTTCAGATGATGCTCAAGTCATGAAGGAAAGACCTTAGACCAAAGATCAGTCTGTGGGAGTCTCAATGAAAAATGATCGAAGGGCTGAAATTAAAATCAAAGAAAACATAGAGGGGGTGGGACCCACCCTTTATTGTAGAGTGTGTCCGAGGACATGTTTTGGCTTGGCATCGTTTTCCAAAATATTTTAACAATACAGTTGCTAAAATCACCATGATTTTAACAAATTGTGTGTATTGTCATAGCCGGGATCCGGTATTTGTCGTAGCTTACCAAATATCAACCGCCCAAAACCGGAGGCTTATTTGAAATTTCAGTCCGCAATATTGCAAGGGTGAGTGGCCAATTTGGTCTACTCTCTCTCTATCCCCAATTCTTGGTCCCAAGCCCAAGCTCTTTTTCTGTGTTAAAATTTTGATCCCAGTTCAAAACTAAAGTGGGCATTAGTTTCTGAAATTCCTTTGTTATCCTTTCATTTTTTCATTAGTACAAACAATAGTTGAAAAAAAAGGTTTTGGACTTTGTTATGCTACAGCTAGGGTATGTCCTAGTGTAGTGAGTTCTGTTCTCCTCAGGGTTTCCCCTTGAGTCTTGGGCTTTGTCCCTTTTGTTATATAAAATCTGGTTCCAAAAAATAGTTGAAAAAAAAGACATTTTAATCCTACTTTTGTAAACGAGCACTGCCATAACGGGATTGTTTTTTTGATCGGAAAAAGAGAAGATATAAAAGAAACTCGATAAGGGTACATCGAGAAAAGGGGGAAGAGACATCCAACCGAGGTTGAATGAAAGAAAAAAGAAGTGGAAAGAAGAAAACACCAAAAGGCGCCATAACGAGATTGTTAGAAGAACAGCACCAGTTGTTTTCTTTTCTACTGAAACTGTGATGGATACGTCTAGTGATGATCAAGGGTCTGTCTTGACCAAGTCAACTGTGCCAAGCTAAATGCAATTGAGTTTGATTTGTGTTTTCATTTTGTATTTGTTTCTCATGTAATTTTGGTTTAGTTAAGTTTGTTTTACAGTCTTGGAGGGCAATTTAGTTAGGATGCCAGCTCAGCTATCCTTGTGTTAATGAGATAGCCGATCAGATGTAGAGGTTTCAGGAGGTATAAAAAGTAGGGCTGAAACCAGTTTGGTTCGGTACGGTTCAAGGGGAGTTTTGAGTGAACCGAGTAAAATCGGTTCAGAGAGACCAAAGAACCGAAACCGATTTTCTATAGCTCGGTTTGCGTGAATTAAATAGCTCAACCACCAGCGTTGCTTTTGTATAAGAGCATTCTCATTTGACTAGAGCCAAACCCCAAAAACCCACCAAAATCAGCCTCCCTACTTTCCCTCACCAAATTATTTTTACAGCAGTACCGCACCAAATTTGGTGCGGCACTGTTCACGTACCTTTTGTTTTTTTGTTTTTTTTTTTTTCCGATTACTTTTGTCCCGGGTGGGTACGCGTCAGAGGAGAGAGAGAGGGAGGGGAATAGTAGACGGTGTCATAACACGTGGAGAATTGTGTGTTGGGGGAGAAATTTTAATGGCAGGGTCCACTCCTTTTTTGTACCGAAACATCTCCCTAGGTGGGGAGATTACCTTTTAGGGAGATTTTTTTTTAAATTTTTATATATATAGAGATTTGAGGGGAATAGTATAATATAATAAAATTAAAATAGAGAGTCTAATTTTGTTAGTTTTTGATAAAGTGACTTGCTAATTTATAAAAAGTGTTTTTAAAGTAAAATTTGGTGAAAATTTTGGTATAATAGATAAATAACTAAATAAGGTCCTCCAAACAGTCCCTCAGATAGAAAAATACATTTGCAATTAGATATCCTGATCATCCTAGATTTACCCAAAACGTATATTGTCTTACGATACGTCCCTTTGGCCAAACTTTTTTGGGACTTTTTGGTTGGCATGATTTTATATGGGTACGAATTCTTATGGCCGCCTTTTTTTTTTTTTTTTTGGCACTTCCGGTTTCTTTAATTTTTTTTTTTTTTTTTTGATCACGTTTCTTTAATTCATTCATTTTGTTTTAGTGTTGGCGATAGCAACTTGACAGTAACTTAGTCGGTCGACGGCGACTTTAGAAGTTTTAGTTGATGGGGTCATCGTTAAAAAACATAAACACACGGATCCTAAATACAGACATGTGAACACGTAACGATTTTATAAATTGACAAACTACACATAAATAACACCCGTAAGTAACGTACACCAACTTACGAAGAAGACCCGTTTTTAGCGCCTATTGCTAAAAGTCAAATTTTTTCAAAGTGAAAACAATTCTTCAAAGTACATTTGTACTAAGTTGGTATGCATCCATGGTATCAACTCACACCATCACATCTAATTATTCAGTGCTCTTAGAGCACCGTCACATGGTGATCCGGATCACTCGAACACTACACGTTCTTGTGGGACCTACAAATAACGATTACCGGAAATCATCACAATATGCTACACCGTCATTCAACAAGTATCATATGATCAAACAATGATTCAGCCATATTTTAGTTCAAATCAACAAAGTATTTCAATCATGCTAAATTAGGTTAGATTACCTGCAATCACGCCTGATTTTGTCATTCCCCATAGTTGTTCAAATCTCCAACATAATATTGAATGCAAAACTCGGTTAAAAAGATGAAGACAAAGTATCAAATTTATCGCCAACTCAACAGAAAAGTAGCGGATCAATTCTATGATAAACAACCCCAACAACGAAAAGGAAGGAATTACCTTCAAGCACAGGACAATGTAAAACAATGCATCAAAGAACATGAAAAAACAAAACACTGAATAAATCGTGTACATTGCCGGGAACCACCACATCATCGCTGACCGGATATCCATTGAGAACCCATGGGGCAAGAAAACAGATCTGCAAATATGCTTACACTACCTCACTAATCGAGATCTCCAAAGCCCAAGAAAAGTTTCCTACCGAATGAGCTTACTAAATCAAATTGCTAATCGACATCTCCATAAATTTTGGACTCCCATCAAGCAGAGATGGTACAAAACTCCATCGTCTAGAAAATCCGAAAAAATGAGGCATGCATATCACTATAGGGACTAAGAATTTGGTCATTCAAAGGCCCTATTTAGTCGCCAAAGCTCTTTCGTGGCCAAAAGTAATTTGGTCACCTAACCTTGGTCACCAAAAGGTATTGGTGACCAATTAATAGCTTTGGTGACCAATTAATAGCAATATATATCTGTAAATATCTTAGAGAGAGAGAGAGAGAGAGAGAGAGAGAGAGAGAGAGAGAGAGAGAGAGAGAGAGAGGAATGGGGAGACGAAACGACACCACTGCCTTGATGAGTCCGAGGTGATCGGAATCGTCGCCAGAGAAGAGATAAGCTGATCGTGAAGAAAGCAAATGGTTAAGACAGGATCGACACTTAGGTGATAATTTCTTTCTCTCTTCTCATTTTCATCCAATAGAGACTGAGGTTTTTGATCTAGTATTTTGGGTATTCTCGTACTGCGGTTTTCTGGGTTTTTGATTTGTGATTATTGGGCGATTCAAGCTGTGATTTTTGGGGATCTTAGTCTGTGATTTTTGGGGATCTTAGTCTGTGATTTTTGGGGATTTTGAGGGTTGCTTTCACCAGCAACGATGAGAGAGAGAATGCTTGAAAGGGGCAATTTCAGCCATGAAAACAACTGGGGATCTCGATCCCCTTGGTCACCCTCTTCCTTTGGTAATCCCTATACTTTGTTCTTAGATAACCTCCCAAACAGTGCTGAAATACCATGGTTTAGAAAAGTCTTCTCTAACTTTGGTAGGGTTTGAAGCTGTAATCCCATATAAGAGAAGCTTGCGAACGGGCAACAAGTTTGGCTTTATCAGATTCAACAACAGCAGATCTACCATTAACGTGATCGCTCAGACTGCAGGGTTATGGATTGGAGGGAGGAATCTCATAGTGAAACCGGCCAGCTATGGTAGAAAATTCTCAAACAAGGAGGCAATTCAGTCACTCTATGGAAATAACAGGTTTGCTAATTCAAGTGTTGAGGGTAGTGGAAGACATCCAATCAGAGTGGCGAACCAGAACTCTAATGGCAACAATAGGTTTTCCCCTCCTCAATATATTCAGAAACCGACTGTTGCGTATAGAGACACCCCAAATAGTTGTGGGGGTTTTACCCAATTAAAAGATATGGAGAAGAGGATTACTATCAATTTACAACCCTCACCTTCTGAATGGCTAACGAGGAGTGCAATTGCAGAGCTTAAGTCCATCTCTACCCCATAAGTCATCACAAAAGCTTTCTCTAAGATGAGTTTTAATGATGTCAAGGTCAGATCTATGGGAGGTAAATTCATGATTATTACTTTCCCGAATATAAAAACCAGGAATGAAGCTTTAGTAAATCAGCAGATCAAGGGATGGTTTCTCTCTTTCAAGCATTGGAATGGTGATGGTGCTAGTCTCTCGAGAATTGTTTGGTTAAAAATTAGGGGTACGCCTTTGAATGCATGGGAGACTAAATCCTTTAAAAGAGTTGCAGAAAACTGGGGTGAGTTCCTAACATTAGATCAGGAGACCCTGTATGAGGAAGCCATTGATGTTGGAAGATTACTCATGGTTACTAGTTGCGGTTATAAAATAGATGAATGGATAAACATTATTGTTAAAGGCCGAAATTATCGTGTATGAGTTTGGGAAGAGGAGTATAATGATCCTTTCGACATCAAGGGGCTGAAAAACATGGAGCACTCCAATACCATGGTTGTAAATAAGGTTACTAGGGAACCCAACAGCTCGGAGAAAAGGTTTGAAGATGCTATTGATCAGAGAAGTAAGTCAGAAAAGAAGAATGAAGTGGGAGAAGTGGGTGCACATGGCAAAGAGCAGGTGGTTGATAATAATGACTTGGCAGGAAAACCATATGAGAAGGTAGTGACTGAGGCATCAATTAATGAGACAGAAGCTACTTCAGTGGTTTTGGCCCATAATCATAAGACAACTGAGTCTTTTTTGGAGATGCATGTTGAGGTAGTCCAAGAGACTTCAGCTCAAGTTTTGAAGGAAAATCAAGTGAACAATAAAGATGTTGAATCAATGGACAAGGGACTAGACCAAGAAGTTAGTAGGATTGCTGATTCATTTGAAAGGGATCTTGCTGAGAAGAATAATGAGGCAAATGATGATGTTTTTGATGAGCCTCTGTCAAACTAGTATGAAGCTAATGATGGTGGATTAGACCAATACGAAACTAACCAAACTTTTCCAGTCAATGCTGCTATTAAAAGGATAAAATGGAAGAAAAATAGGAAAACAATTGATGATATTGTAGACACCCCAATTTTGATGATTTGTGCATCCCCGATGATGAAAAGAACGCGCAAAATGTACCTCGGAACAGCTCCTTGAGTCGGATGGATCAAAAGAGCCAAAAACCCAATCCCACTTGAACCGTACGGCCTGAAACCCTAAACCATACGGCTTGAAATTCCACTTGCACCGTGCAGTGTCACCATGTGCGCCGTACGGCATACCCTTGACGCCGTACGGTATTCCTTGTCCCATCAACATGATTCCCGTGTCTGCTTCAGAGCAATGATGCCATGCTGTAATGATGTGATTCTTGGCATACGGGAATCACCCTAATCATGAGAACGTCCGTTGCTTCATCTATAAAAGCCGTGAGAAGGGAAGGCCAGAGGACGGATTCACGATTTCTCGGAAAAATTACTCTCAGAAAAGCAAAACTACTCCCCCTTTTGTTACGCTGTCAAAACCTTCCTCAAATTCAAATCACATAACCTTATAACCATCATTCCGAGCCTAAAAACCGATCCTATTCGGATACTTTGATCAGAGCCGAGCAAATCCAAGGTACAACATCCGTGTTCAAAATCGTAGTGACTTTCTGAGGGGAGTCTCTGCCGGGCTCGAGGAGAAGCTCTATAGCTCTTCCTCGAGTCCAAACGGAGATATCTCAACAAAATTCAAACCTCTTGAGTGAGTTTCGCGTGACATCGTCCATTGTCACGGGATATCGTCCTGAAAATGAGGTACATTCTTTCATCAAAACCATTTTCCAAACCCACTTTTATCAATAAAAAACTTGGTTTTTATACAAAAACAGTAGCTAGTTTCAATCGGATAAAAAATGAGAGTTTTCAAAAAATACACTACATGGAGGCACCGTACGGCACCTCCATAGCACCGTGCAGTGTAATTTTGGACACCGTACGGCGTCTCTGGAAAAATATTTGTTTTCCTCTGTTTTCTGAATCCGATGCTCTGTTTTCTCGAAAAACCAGTGGGTAAAATTATAGTTTACCCCCCCTTTACTTTTCATTGTTGCACTTATCTCCCCTCTTAGTTAATCTTCTTGTATTTATGTGTGTTATTTGATTTATCATCATTGTTTGTCTGTTTTAAGCTCGTTATTTCATGATATATCGTTTACGTGAAATACAGTTTTCAATAAAATGTTTTCAGAAAAATCCCACAAAGATTTAGTAAAGACCGGAAAGTTCCGGGCACGTGGGGTGCATTTTTCGAACAAAACCTTCCCCGCGGGTAACCTGGCTCCCGAACCAAATCTCTAATTTTCGCAGATCAAACCCTTTTTCAGCGGCATAAGAGTCATCATTTTTCTAAACGGTTTCTCGGGTACCTAACATTTTTCAGAAATTAAACCTCGGGTGGCGACTCTAAATTTTTTCCTTTTTTTTTTTTCGGATCGTCCTTTTTCACAACCAAAACGTGTGGATACCAATCGCGCCCACGCGAAAACGGGGCGCCCACAGATATCTTAGGATTCTCAAAGGTTATTCCACAAAAACATAAGGGAGGAAGAAACAAGCAAAAATGTGTGCTTTTCAGATCAGCTGTTGCTGTATCAGCTCTTTCTGCCTCTGTCTCTTCAGATGGTATTTCCAATAGAAACAAGATTCTTCTAAATGATGTTCAGGCTATTTGGGCAATTAACAAGGAGATGGGTCTTAGCTATGATGGGGACGAAAATGAAGTAATAAGTAAAATAGCTGAGATGGAAGCTCAAGGACAATGATAGAGCTACTACCAAGCAAACAGGCGTTGAGAATTAGGAAGTGAGTTCCAACAGCCAACGCACATTTATTGGTTGAGGTAATGATGCTCATTAAACTTGATTTTGGTTGGGGAATTTGATAGAGTATGTGTCATACTTTGGTGTAGACCTTGATCAGTTTTGGGGGTTCTTAGTTGTTGAATCTAATTATTTTGTCTTGCGTTTGTCTACCTGTTTGGTCTGGTTTTTTACGGTGGCATTTGCAGTGAGTGAAGGTTTATTCCTAGTTTTTTGGATTTGGGATTGCAGTGTGTGTAAAGTTCTGTGTCTGAATTTGTGTCTTTGTGCTCCGTGATATCTTTGGGTAATGGGTTGGTATCTTTTACCGTAATGTTGTTGCCACTATGCTATCATAACACCCAAGGAAGCTACATACTTGCTGTTGCTATAAGATGCAAAGATTACATATTCATAGGCTGCTGGTGGTTGTTTGTTGTCTGTGAGGGCTACTGGTGGTTGTTTGTTGTTTGGCATCTGATTTTGGAGTTTCATCTTGGTTCTAATATATCGGGTTGGTGCTGGTTTAGTATAGTTGCGAGTGTTATCGATTTGATAGCTTATGTTTAGGGAAGGCTCACAAGTCAATTTGTGGATTGCTTATGGTGTTTGAAGTTGAGTTGGATGCTGTTCTGCATACTTTAGGAATGCATGGAGATCATTTTGTGGGGCTGTTTGCTGTGGTGGAAAATTGATCCAACAATGAGATTTGTTTTGATCATTTTTTATACCCCATTGGATTGATGGCCAATTTACAGAGATACGGTTCTACTGCTATTCCTAGTTGTTGTTGAAGCTCCCATATCTTACTGAAGTTACGGCATTTGATGCTCTTTTGGTGATCTCTTGAACTTTATGCTATGGAGCTATTGTCTTTTTTATTGAATCCCTCAGCGTATTTGGTTCCAATCGGTTGACAACTGGTTAACCTTTGTTATTTCCCTTTTCGGGTCCTTGGTGGCAGATGATTGTCGCGGTAAGGGGTGCCAACCTAGTTGGGATGCCTCTATCTCATTGTGATGCTTTTTTTCCAGGATCCATTTAATCTTTGTAATCCGTTTTCAGAGATTAATAAAATCTTTTTTTGCCGTGCAAAAAAATAAAAAATAATATCAATATATAGGTGACCAACCTTTTAGTCACAAAATATTTTAATTTCTTTAAAAAAAATGGCGAATTTGATTCAACATGCATTGTTTTTATGATATCAAAATCAATCATTCAATATCCAAATTAAAAAAAAAATGACAATTCAAGCTTACGATAGTTTTCATAACCTTTTAAATAATGATCTAACACATTCCCATTACACCAATAGTAGCAATAAATAATATGTTAAAACTTATAAGCACGGGTGCCCAATCACAAGCCCCAACTTGCTGTTCAATTAGTAGAGGATCAATTCGTCTACGCAAGGTAAAGGATCGGTCCCCTTCAATTCATTCTTGTACTAAGTCTTGTCATCCCATAGGATTAACCTGGCATCGATGAGGCATTCACTTCCCTAGATGTTAACATTGGAGTCAAATACATAATCTGCTTGTACAAAAGGAATGTGCAATACATCTATTAAGTGCTTAATTGTACAAATATGTCTGCATGAGCCCTCCTATCATACAACAACAATTCAGCTTTAGCGCCAATCAAGGCAACAAAGTAATGCAAGTTGCAGCTCATAAAAGATTGACATGGTGTCAATGTAGAATGGGAATATTGCATAGAATGTTATCAGTTTCTACATATCTCACATAAATCACAAAGTATCAACAAGGAGATAACTATTCTTTAACACCCTATTATAGTGTTCAATGCATGTTCTGCCATGAGATTCTTGGAGAGCAGTCATTTCACCCTATATTAGGGTGTTCTATAATAACATTTATTGCATTCTATGGTATGACATAAAAATTTTAAACATTTTTTGGATACAATACCACATCTTCTAGTTACCACTAAAAAAACAAGCTATATCAGACAAAGAACCGACTGAGCGCTTGAGAACGACTAATCATACTCAAACAACACTTCATCTATTAAACATGCATTGCTATTTAGAAAAAGAAAGAAAATGGAGAAGTGTGAATAGTTACATAAACGGATCATGTGTATACAAGCATAAGCAATGAGAACATATAGAAACTTAGAAAGAGATGAGGAATTCCCGAGTGGTGTAGAGGACAAATAAAAAGAGATCAAAATTAACTTTGGGATAATAGTATGAAGGACCCTATTACTTTCTGCAAGGAAAATAGAAAAGAGATCAGAATTTACCTCCACGTGCACATATTCAACATTTACCTGCTACTAGCCTGAGGAGGAGAAGAACGATCATTCAAATCAGGTAACGGCTTGTTTGGCTGGGGCATTAGAGCCCTCATATAACAAGCGGGGTGATATGTAGTCCTAGTCCCACGGTTAATCCACTCTTTGGCTGCTATCCTTCTCCCCCCGACTAAATTACTGTTCATCATCCATCTCCAGGCGCGCCTGGATTTGCAAAGCACTCCTTGACCCCGTCGTTGGCTAATCCGGGTGGTTATGCTATGAAATTGCCCCACCAAATCCACCCTCTCTCTTCTCATCGATATACACTAGATCGATTCATTTTGGGCTAGTGTTCGTACAGAGGAAAAGAAGGAAGGCAGGAGGAAATCGCGGGGCTTTCTGAGACTCCATATTTCGTCTCACTCTTTCGATTTGTGATCCATTTGAAAGGTATTCATTCATCCTTATACACGATTTGACCATCTGATTTTGCCCTATAATTTCTGGGTTTCATAGATCTCGGTTTTCCCTGATTTTCTGGGTATCATAGATCTCGTTTTGCCCTATAATGCCGTAATTTCTGGGTTTGATAGATTTTGATTATACCCTAACAAGTACTGGGTTTAATAGCATGTTGTTTTATTCTGGTTTTGCCCTAGTTAATGGGTTTGATATACCTCGTTTTCCCCTGATTTTCTGGGTTTCATACCATCTGTTAATATGCCCCAATTTCTGGGTTTCCTTTCATATATATTTTGCCCTAATTTCTGGGCTCTATTGGGTGATTCTACAACCCACAAATGTTGCTGATGTTGCCCTAATTTGTGAGATGCTTTTGAGATCCCCTTGTTTTGGAAAATCTGATGTTGCCCTAATTATGAATAATGTGATGTTGTAGTTGGCCTAAATCTTAGCCCTAAAAACTCGTGTTGTCCTAAATTTGATTGTGCCTAATCTGAGCCCTAATATCATGATGTTGTATTTACACAAAGATGGCGAGAATAACAAAATGTGAACGAAGAAAGAGGTCAAACCGTGAGGCAATGTTAGCTGTGATATGTTACAAATGGCGAGAATTATAACAAAACGTGAATGAAGAATTTTTTTTCCAGTTAAAATATTCTTTATTAATTTTTATGCATTTTTATGTATTTAATATAATTATTATGTATTTATTATAAGGAATAATTAGTCATAAATACATAATATTTTGTCTATTTGAAGGGAAGGACAAAGAACTTTTGCAATTGAACATAAAGACAATGAACTTTTGCAATTAAACATAAAAACATTGTTTGTACCCATTTACTCCTTTTTCTTCCTCCTTTTCTCTGCACTACTCCGTACCTAAACCAGTCACCCAAAACTGAGGACGGCGTTATATATTCCCGCCCCAAATGGATACGATATTTCACCACCGCCAAATGAATACGAGATTTCACCACCACCACAGCGGTTCGGAGCAATTGGGCAATTATTTGTAATCAATTGCCGAGTGAATATGGTAGTAGACGCTCTCTGCTAATGTGTGGCCCATTAGCAACCAGTTTATATGAGTGCTTGTTTACATAATATTCTCCTTGGTTTGCTTTAAGTCTTAGTCCTTGGGTTTATTAATTTGTTTCAAGGGTTATTTGTTTCCTAGTATCAAAATTTGAAGTATCATTTTACCCTATTTCTTTCCTGTGGCATAGATTCATTTTATCATGTTTCCAGGGTCACTATAACCCTTGAAATTTTGAGCGTACACTATTACGCTTAAAGTTAGTTTTTTTCTCGATGTACCCTTTGTCGAGTTCTTAATAAAAAAATTTCGCCAATCAAAAAAAAAAAAAAAAAAATTTCACCACCACCACCGCTTACTGAATGAAATGCACTATGGAAACAACTATCAATTCTCTCAATTCTCTCTCTCTCTCTCTCTCTCCACCTAGTGTCGATCAGCCTTTTGCTGAAATTTGTCCGGTTTTTGGCACTTAGAAGATTTATTTATGCGGCAGCAGTGCTTCAGAGTATTTTGGGAGGAATAAATTACCAACCGAAGCAGCGAATTTATTTATTTTTAATTGTCCATTAATTTTTTGATGATCATATGAATACAACTTTTGAGAGATGTTTTGGTCGCCGGAAGTGCTCGGCCAGAGATGGAGTGGTGGGCGGCCGGAGGCGGGGTGTTGAGTTTTTTGAATTTGATGTTGAAAATTTAAACTTTTAAAAATTAGTAAAATGTCACTAATTTTTTTGGTCGCCGGAAGTGCTCGGCCAGAGGTGGGGTGGTGGTAGGCCGGAGGTGGGGTGTTGATTTTTTTGAATTTTAGGTTTGAAATTTGAATTTTTTAAAATTAGTGACACTTCACTAATTTTTTTGGTCGCCGGAAGTGTTTGGCCAGAGGTGGGGTGGTGGTCGGCCGGAGGTGGGGTGGTGATTTTTTTGAATTTTATGTTCAAAATTTGAATTTTAAAAATTAGTCACAGTTCACTAATTTTTTTGGTCGCCGGAAGTGATCAGCCAGAGGTGGGGTGGTGGTCGGCCAGAGGTGGGGTGGTGATTTTTTTGAATTTTATGTTCGAAATTTGAATTTTTAAAAATTAGTGACACTTCACTAATTTTTGGGAAAATTATTGAAATGGTCCCTGTAGTTTCACCCGAGTCTCGATTTAGTCCCTCTAGTTTCGATTGCACTCCAACGAACCCTGTAGTTTCAATTTTGGTCGATTTTGGTCCAATTGATAACGTCCGTTTGCAAAATTGACGGAAAATTTAATTTTGGGCTTTTTTTAGGGGTAAACATGTCTTTTCGCCCACCCTTCTTCTTCCCCAATTTGTAACCCTAACCCTAACTCTCTCTCTCTCTCTCCAAAAAAAAAAAAAAAAATTTCCCACGCACTAAAAAACAGAAAACAGAAAGCGTTCAAGTTTCCTGGTACTTACTCCTCTCCAAAAACAAAATCCATGGCTTCTCTTATTTAATAATTTTCAAGCTTCTCTCCTCAACCCAATACAGAACCACCCAAATTTCCAAAAGGGTTTTTCCCAAAATTCGAATTCCTCAAATCTTCAAACCCTAAAAACTCTAATTTCAAGTTCAAAGTAGACGTTGGTTACGAACCACAAACTCTCGATTCAAAGCTTCCAAATCCAGGTAAGCTTTCAAGTAATGAAGACCCACTTCAGAAATTCCTTAAACGCGATTACAAATGCGGGTTCAATGAAAAAATTGACTCTTTTACGATACCGAAAGGGCTTTCGGAGGAAACGATTCGATTGATTTCTTCGCGAAAGAACGAACCCGATTGGATGCTTGAATTTAGATTGAATTCATATCCTAAGTTCCTTAAAATGACTGAACTCAAGTGGTCGGACACTAGGTACCCTAAAATTGATTTTCAGGATGTATGCTATTATTCGAAACCAAAATCAAAGCCGACTCTTAATAGCCTCGACGAGGCTGATCCTGAGCTTGCTAGGTACTTTGATAAACTAGGTATCCCGTTAAATGAAAGAAATTGATTGGCTATTGTGGTTGTTGATGTTGTTCTTGATAGCGTATCTATTGCCACGACTCATTCCGTTAAAACTCGATTTACAGTAGCCCATGGAGAGAGAGAGAGAGAGAGAGAGAGAGAGAGAGAGGGTTTTTTTTTACAAAATGGAATTTTTTTTTTTTGGTCTCTGGTGTAGTTTTTTGCTCCATTTTTGCTCCAAGGAAATACACAACAAATTGGGGAAGAAGAAGGGTGAGCGAAAAGTCAT
This sequence comes from Vaccinium myrtillus, assembly GCA_016920895.1. Classification (NCBI taxonomy): domain Eukaryota; kingdom Viridiplantae; phylum Streptophyta; class Magnoliopsida; order Ericales; family Ericaceae; genus Vaccinium; species Vaccinium myrtillus. The sequence goes on from CM029277.1 coordinate 9,436,204, forward strand.
GTTTACCCCTAAAAAAAGCCCCAAATTGAATTTTCCGTCAATTTTGCAAACGGACGTTATCAATTGGACCAAAATCGACCAAAATTGAAACTACAGGGTTCGTTGGAGTGCAATTGAAACTAGAGGGACTAAATCGAGACTCGGGTGAAACTACAAGGACCATTTCAATAATTTTCCCCTAATTTTTTTGGTCGCCAGAAGTTGCTCGGTGAAAGGTGGGGTGGTGGTCCGGAGGTGGGGTGTTGATTTTTTTGAATTTTACGTTGAAAATTTAAACTTTTAAAAATTAGTAAAATGTCACTAATTTTTTTGGTCGCCGGAAGTGCTCGGCCAGAGGTGGGGTGGTGGTAGGCCAGAGGTGGGGTGTTGATTTTTTTGAATTTTATGTTTGAAATTTGAATTTTTAAAAATTAGTGACACTTCACTAATTTTTTTGGTCACCGGAAGTGCTTGGCCAGAGGTGGGGTGGTGGTCGGCCGGAGGTGGGGTGGTGATTTTTTTGAATTTTATGTTCGAAATTTGAATTTTTAAAAATTAGTGACACTTCACTAATTTTTTTGGTCGCCGGAAGTGGTCGGCCGGAGGTGAGGTTGTATTTTTTTGAATTTTATGTTTGAAATTTGAATTTTTTTTGGTCGCCGGAAGGTACTCGGTCAAAGGTGGGGTGGTGGTCGGCCGGAGGGGGGTGGTGATTTTTTTGAATTTTATATTGAAAATTTAAACTTTTAAAAATTAGTAAAATGTCACTAACGGAGGTGGGGTGGTGGTCAGGTGGGGTGGTGATTTTTTGAATTTTATGTTGAAATTTGAATTTTTAAAAATTAGTGACACTTCACTAATTTTTTTTGTTTGTTAAAAGATGTCGGCCGGAGGTGGAGTGGTATTTTTTTTAATTTTATGTTCGAAATTTGAATTTTTTAAAATTAGTGACACTTCACTAATTTTTTTGGTCGTCGGAAGTTGCTCGGCTAAAGGTGGGGTGGTGGTCGGCCGGAGGTGGGGTGGTGATTTTTTTGAATTTTATGTTGGAAATTTGAACTTTTAAAAATTAGTGACACTTCACTAATTTTTTTGTTTGCCGGAAGTGGTCGGCCGGATGTGGGGTGGTATTTTTTTTTAATTTTATGTTCGAAATTTGAATTTTTAAAAATTAGTGACACTTCACTAATTTTTTTGTTTGCCGGAAGTGGTCGGCCGGAGGTGGGGTGGTATTTTTTTTTAATTTTATGTTCGAAATTTGAATTTTTTAAAATTAGTGACACTTCAGTAATTTTTTTGGTCGTTGGAATTTGCTCGGCTAAAGGTGGGGTGGTGGTCGGCCGGAGGTGGGGTGTTGACTTTTTTTAATTTTATGTTGGAAATTTGAACTTTTAAAAATTAATGAAATGTCACTAATTTTTTTGGTTGCCGGAAGTGCTCGGCAAGAGGTGGGGTGGTGTTTATCCAAAAAAAATAGGTGGGGTGGTAGTCACCCGGAGGCGTGGTGTTGATTTTTTTGAATTTTATGTTCGAAATTTGAATTTTTAAAAATTAGTGACATTTCACTAATTTTTTTGGTCGCCGGAAGTGGTTAGGCAGAGGTAAGGTGGTGGTCGGCCAGAGGAAGGGTGGTGTTTTTTTTGAATTTTATGTTCTAAATTTGATTTTTCAAAAATTAGGGACACTTTACTAATTTTTTTGGTCACCGGAAGTAGTCAGCCAGAGGTGGGGTGGTGGTCGGCCGGAGGTGGGGTGGTGATTTTTTTAAATTTTATGTTCAAAATTTGAATTTTTAAAAATTAGTGACACTTCACTAATTTTTTTTGTCTTTATGTTCAATTGCAAAAGTTCCTTGTCCTTCTTTTTAAAAATGGCAAATGTTTTTTGTTTTTATGTTGGATTCCAAAAGTTCCTTGTCCTTCCCTCTAAAAATGTCAAATGTTTTGGATTTTTGGCTAAGTGGTCCTTATTATTATTTTAATTAGATTATTCGATTTATTATATTAAAATAATAAAGTGAGGGCAATTAAGTCATTATCCCTCCTATCCTATCATATCCACCCTCCAAATCCCCCTTCTCAAAATACCATCCAAACACCTCATCACGAATCCACCCTTCTTACAAATCCACCCTCTAAACCGCCCTCCTTCTATATCCACCCAAAATCAAATCCACCAGCCAAACACCCCGTAAGGGCATTAGCTAAAGCAACATAGAATGACCAAAAAAAAATGCCTAATCAAAGAATTGGTGGGAAGAACGATAGCACTTATGATTTTTGGTCTCAAAGTTACGAGTCCCACAAAAAGTTATGAAACAAAAGAAAAAGTTACGAATCATATTGTTGAACGTTACGAATCCTTAGTATAAAAGTTATGGAACTCATAAAAATGTTATGAATGACCGGTTCTCCATGTCATTAATTATGAGGTGGCACAATAGAGACCACACAATGGGTGCATATCTTACACACCTTTAAGGGGTGTGTATTGTAGATTTTTCCAAAGAAAAAGGTAAGGAACTATATATATTGTCGTTTTATTATTGATCTTTTCCATGTTTTTTTTTCCTTTTATCTTTTTATTAATCTATGATTCAAAATACTTTTGGAATGGATTTTTTAGTCACCAATCCGTTTGATTTTTACTTTCACACACGTAAGGACATATTGAGAATACAATCTGTATGATTTCTTAATAATATACGCATTTACAATCAATCAACATAGAAAAAAAAAACTCCATACGCGTATATAATTGTTTTAAGAATTATTAAGGGAACTTAACACGACACTAATGTAATTCCTTGAAGAGATAATTAAAAAGAATTAAAAAGTTCAGGATAGTACTGAAACATCAAAAGTATAACCCCTGCCCTACAAGTGAAGTACTTTGTGTTCCTATATATATATACGTCAGGCTTCTAGTTCGGACCCCCGGATTGAAGCCTTTGGGGTGTTTTGATGATTTTAAATATTGTTTTAGGAAAATCCGAGCCGTCCAATGTGTGCAACGGTGTTCTTCAGGGTCCACGCGGGAAATCTTAAAAAAAAAAATACCGGGAAGGGCTTGATCCAAGCAGTTTTTTGCAAAAACTGTAAATATAGTTTTTGCAAAAAACTGCTTGGATCAAGCCCTTCCCGGGATTGTTTTTTGAAGATTTCCCGCGTGGACCCTTGAAAATACCTTTTGAACACATTGGACGGCTCGGATTTTCAACAAAATGCTCGGATCATAGGGGTCCGGACTAGAAGCGGCCCCTATATATATATATATATAATGTTTGTACCTTTTCGAAGGAAGCAAGAAAAAAGGTCTTACAATGATTGATATATATTTAATTTCTACATAAACACATATATTTTTTGCGAATGATAGAGGATTACTAAGTTGTTCGTGGTGACCATTTTAATTGTTAGCTTATTATTAAGAAATATTAAATTAGATTTTGTTTAAATTTCGACACATGTTGAACAATTAGTGGATTTTGGTATGCAAATATCTTTTGCTTTAAATTAACATAAATCGCATATATATACTTAAGATTTGTCCTATGCATAGCAGGGGTTCATGCATGCTAGTATAAAGACATACTAGAAAGTGTTGATAACGCATCAAGCAAAAGAGAAAACAAAAGGCATGGGCACAAGGCAAAGCACACCAACAGATCACGAGCAAGATATTTTATACCAGCCACTTCTAAGCACGCCAACAGAACAAACACCAAATGAACCGGTACAAGATTCCTCGCAGGATCTTTTTAATCCACCGCTTGATCGAATGTCGGACCAAAATCAGAAAAACTGTTGTAGCTGCCACCTCGAGGTTGGTTGACTGCCACTCTCAAATTTGAAATTACAAGTTTATTTTTTAACCCGAAAAAAAATATTTTTACATATGTATGGTATGGAATATTTGGTTTTTGCACGTTTCTCACTCAGTAAACCCGTATCTGTACGAGTTCTCAAGTCTCAACCATTATAGTAAAAACCATTGAAGGTGGTAGCCTAGATGGCAAGGGTGAGTGGGCTTAAGTGCTCCTCCCCCCATACACGATCTGATAAGGTTCGAGTCCCGGTAACTGTACGACTAGCTTGGAGAGCCTTTTGTTCATCTTGTACCTAGGTGGTGCTGTGGTGATCATGGCTAGCTCTCCCAGACAGTGGCTATGGCTCAAAACGGATATTCTAGAGCAGGTCGGGAGCCCCTATGGTCACGCCAAAGGGAAGTTGCTACGGATAGTAGTTATGCCTCAAACAGGATATTCCATAGCGAGTCGGGAGCCCCTATGGTCACGGCCAAGGGTAGTTGCTACAGACAATAACTATGGCTCAACATGATATTCCATCGCAGGTCAGGAGCCCCTATGTCATGCCCAAGTTTTGATTAATACTTTCCTTCACAACTACGGTGGCATATCAAGTTTTATTAGGGCTATGCTTGTTTTACCAGAGAACATGAATATATGTAGAACACTTATATTGGGCAGGCGATTGACAGTTCAGTTTCATGGAAAATTTTCAAAAAGACAGACCACATACAAAATGTGTCGCTAGACATATCTCTGAAGTAGTATTGTGGGTTTTAATTTATGACTGGAGGAGAAATTCATTCCAATTGAAAATTATTTTATTGATAGTCGACATAGCACGGGAAATGAAAAAAACCTCGAGGTGAAACCCTTTTGTTTTACTGTCCCGGACATCACACATGCACAATTCTATTATCCTTTCAATCATGATAGAAACAGATTTGAAAAAAAATTTAGGCGGCATGATATGATGGAAAGAAACCTTATTGTGACAAAACAAATAAATTGAGACATGAAAGAGTGCATCATATTAAGAAAATAAATTAAAACATATTAAACGTAAAGATTGGTGGCTTATTTACCTTTTTGGTCCCTAGAATATTTGCGAGTGGCCAATTTGGTCCCCAGTATAAACATTCTCACACATGCACAATTCTATTATCGTTTCAATCATGATACAAAGAAGATTTGGAAAAAATTTAGGCGGCATAAAATGATAGAAAAACATCTTATTGTGACAAAACAAATAAAATGAGACATGAAAGAGTGCATAATATTAAGAAAATAAATTAAAACATATTAAACATAAAGATTGGTGACTTATTTACCTTTTTGGTCCCTAAAGTATTTGCAAGTGGCCAATTTGGTCCCCAATATAAACATTCATCGCACATGCACAATTCTATTATCCTTTCAATCATGATAGAAACAGATTTGGAAAAAATTTAGGCGGCATGAAATGATGGAAAGACACCTTATTGTGGCAAAGCAGATAAATTAAGACATGAAAGAGCTTGAAACTTTTTATAGTTGTGTGTGCATCATATTGAGAAAATAAATTAAAACATATGAGACAAAGATTGGTGATGAGAAAAAAAAGAAGAAAAAAAGACATAAACTAAACACGGAAAGCATAAATTACAAATAATACAAAGACAGAAAACTTGCAAAGAGTCGGAGTAATAAGAGTGGGGACGTGTGGGAGAGGTGGAGAGATGGGATAGGCGTAATTGTCGGGATAGTGTTTTCTTTTTCTTTTTTTTGTTGCCCTTTCCTTCTAAATATTACTTCAACTGCTTTTGGGGACATGGGTTTAAAGGGAGAAATTTTTAGGTGTCGCGTGGGTATTGCACATGTGGTACCTGCTCGGCAATCGCAACCATCCACAACGCGATTCGATAGTGTGGATTTTAGAGAAAGAAAAAGAAGAGAAAGAGTGGTTGGATGAGAGAAGAGAGAGGGAATCAATTTGGGCCGCCCAAAACGAATTTGGACGGTTCGGATCATGCTTGGGTACCAGGTGGCAATACCCACTTGGCACCCAAAAAGTTTTGGTTTGAAGGAGAGGAAATACGAAGTGGGATGTAGATTGTGTGGGAGTTGGTTCCCCGTGTGTTCTTGTAAATGAAAATTTGTTGAAAATTCAAGCAAATTAAGATTTAATGTTTGGACGTTTAATTGTACTCGAATTACATTTATAAAAAGGCATTGATTGATTGATGATTGTTTTGTTTAATATGCGTGTTCTGCGCTTGACGAGGAGTTCCACATAAATGTATGATTAAAATTTATATTTATCCTTAGGACGTGTAGTGTTCGGATTATGAATTCCTGAGATACGAAAAAACAATTGAACAAAGTTGTTCTGTCATCTATCATCTACAACGAGTACAATTTTTCGCTACCCATGAATACTTGATGCAGTAGACTGAGGTACATTTGCTGTTGGCTGAGTGGAAGCCCTTGTAGACTGAGGGAAGCCCCCCATGCCAACACCCCTTCTCTGCAATCAGAAAAACAGCCCAAACACTTAGCATTCTTGAATTGGGATGACAACTAAAATGTGAAATTGCATTCAAAGAAAATTAAGATGACAACAAAAATGTGAAATAAGTTACCTTTAACATTCTTGAATTGGGATGAATCCTATTCTTGCAAGGCCCCCTATTATGTCCAAAACCCAAACACTTAGCACAAGTGACATTTATGTTTCTCCTTGATGCCAAGTGAGGATCTCTTGGCTCATCAGCTTGTCTTCTTCTTAACTTCTTTGGCCTACCAGTTTGTTTCTTTGACAATGGTGGTTGTAATGGTTGATATCCAATCACCAGATAGTCATGCATCCCAGGAACAGGATGAATCATGTAGGAATAAGTCTTCAAATAAGTTTTCTTGCTATAGTATGGATGCACATAGTTCTCTGGAATGTCATGGTGCTCTCCTATGGCAGCAATTGCATGGCAGCATGGTATACCACCTAGATCCCATCTTCTGCAGGTACAAGTTTTGGCAATAAGATCCACTAGATATGTCCTGTCAAAATGGTCCACCTCAAATTCAAGTTCTCCACTCCAATGAGGGAAGCAATCCCTTGACTATTCCTTGAACTTTTCCAGCTTCTCTTGGATTCGTGGACACAAAGAGCCACCATATTTCTCCATACCCTTCTTCTTAATTTGTATCCTTGTCATTATCTTCCTCCTTATCCACTTAAACATGGTTATAATGGGTTTGTCTCTAGCCTCCATTACATAGGAGTTGAAGGACTCAGATATGTTATTAACCAATGTATCACATTTGGACCTGGTGAGAAAGTGGGACCTAGTCCACAGTGTGGGAGTGATTTTCCTCAACCATTCAACTGTTGTCTCCAACCTTAGTGTTTGCCTTGTCTATCATATCCATCCAGCAATTGAACCCATTAAGGCTGCAAGTGGATGTAGTCTTCCAGAACAAGTCTTTTAGATCCCCCTATCTTTGAATTTTTGTTTGAAATTAATGTACATATGCCTTAGACAGCACCTATGGTCAGTTGAAGGAAATAATTCATCAAATGTTTCAACCAAGCCTTTTTGTCTATTTGAGATAAAAGTCCACCACATGTCCTAAACCTTCCCAATGTCATTGCATAACTCAGTCATGAACCAACTCCAAGAATCCTTGTTCTCAATCTCAACAACAACCATTGCTATGGGGAAAATGTTGTCATTACCATCCCTTCACACAACACTGAGTAACTGTCCAGGATACATGCCCTTTAAATGACACCCATCAAGACCAATGATAGGTCTACAACCAGCCAAAAACCCTTCTTTCAATGCTCCTAACCTGTAGTACATCCTCTGAAAAGTGGGTACAGTAGTATGGGGTCCCCCCTAAGTAGAAGCATGCTCCCAAGATTGTGTTTCTTCACAGTCTCACAATAATCCTATAATCTCAAGTAATGGTAAGCCAAATCACCTTGAATTTCTTCCATTGCCTTCCTCTCTGCCCTATAGGCTTGCCACTTACTAACATTGACCTTAATCTTCCTCCTGATTTTCTTCTTCAACACATCTAGGTTTATGTCTGGATTATCCCTCACTTCATATCTAGGTTTATGTCTGGATTATCCCTCACTTCATCAACAAATTTCCTACCCAAATAACTTGAGTTCACCTGCCCATTATCATAATGTCTCCCACAGTTGTGCTCACTCTTCAATGACTTGATCTGAATTGTTTTCCCAAACCTCCCTATTGGAGATGCATGGATCCTCCAAGTACACCCATGCTTACACTTAGCTGTAATCCTTTTGTTTTCATTCTTTAAGTACTTGATGTCATATCCATACTTCACATTATACCCCTTTAAGTACTGCCTGAACACTTGGGGAGAGGGAAACTTCGTATTGACCCCCAACTTTGGGTTATGCATCATGCTATCATTGAACCAAATGTGTTTTTGTTTCACCACCTCATCTTCATATGAACCTCCACACTTCCCAAGACATCATCATCTTCCTCCTCAGAATACCATGGCCCATCTTCAACCTCCTCATCTTCTTCAACTGGCATTGGTTGCTTACCATTAGATGTCTGAGTTTGGTCACCTTGAGTACCTCCATCAACATTATCTGCAACTACCTTGGGTGCAAAAATATCATCATCATCAGGACCCTCTAGGTCTTCCAACATTCAGCTAGGTTCACTACTAACATTAGTGTCAGCACTTTCACCCGTACTTCCTCTACCATAATCACTGTCATCACTTTCATAATCACTGGCATTGGGGTCACTTCCTTGGTCCTCTTCAATAACTTCTTCCTCACTCAACACATCTTCATTGTTACCATCCTCATGTGGTGTATCATTGCCTTCATTAGTAAATGTATGAAGAGGTGGATCTACAACTGTATGGTAAAAAGAGTAATCATCCTCAAACAGGATATCAAATTGAGATGTCAAACCCTGTAACCTCATCATTCACATTCCCTACCCCCTCATCATTCACATTCTCTCCCCCCTCATCATTGCCATTCCCTTGACCCTCATTATCAACAAACCCTTCACCCTCATTACTACCAGGAGTTATGTTCTCATTAGACACCCTAACTCCTTCAATTGCTAATGGTAAAACCTTTCTTCCACCTCTCTTCTTAGTTGAATTACTCATAACCTTTCCAGATGGTGATATAGCACAAATAGGGCCCCCCACCTTTTCAGCATAAATAGCCACCGCAGGGAGCTGTGTGTACATTTCAAGCATTCTGGTGACATCTTTGTTTGATTTTAACCCCATAATGCCAACATCTAAAAGATAGCCAGAAACCCTAAAGTAAAAATCTACTATTGTTCCTGACCCTCCTGCTTCAATGTACAAGTCCCTAATCTCAAACATAGACATTCTATTAGAGTCACAATTGTCAATTAATGCCACAGTGCCCCCATTGTACACAACATGTGGCTCCCACTCAAATTTACCCCCACATGCAGTTCTATAGTAAACATCCAACTAGACATCCTGCAAAAAATGCATGCATTTATGTATTCAATATTCAATTATGGGCCCTTCAATTATTTGAAACAAACCAGGGCAGAAACAAAGTGAACATTGGGACCACAAAGTGGAAAATTGGGACCACACAGCACATGCATTGACCATGGCGCACCAGATTGAGTTTTTTATTACTCAAAGGGACCTCTCACCCACAAAATCGTGTATCTTTTTGGATAAACAAACAAGGGAGAAAGAATCTTTGTCGGGTCCAAACAAAACCCCACATCATTTTCAGTTTTTTTTTTGTTTTAAAACCCAAGAACTTTTCGGTAAACTGAAAAGAGCAAAAAAACAACCCTAACTTCAAAATCTTTGTCGGGTTGTAAGCAAAAACCCTAGATCTTTTGGGTAAAACCAAAAAACGCGATTACACAAATCCAAACTTTGAAAAATGGTACCTGGAAAGAGATTTTTGTCACTCAACAACTTGAACGTGGTCCAAAAAGGGTAGCTTTGTTGCTTTCAAACCTTCGATCGTTTGATTTTTGGACTTCGAACCCTAGGGTTTCCCCCAAATCTCGATCTCCATAATTGTGTGCTCTCAACTTTTGTTGAAGTGTGCTGGAAGGGTTTGGTGTATGATGTGGACTGTAAAGGGTTATATTTAAAAGGGGGTACAAACTTCTTTTTGCCTTTTACCGTTAACGGAGTTACAGTTGCAGTTTAGTCCAAAACCATGGGTAGTTAATGTGCTAATTTTTAAACGTGAGTTAGGTTATCTGCTACTCGCGCAAACCACAGGTAAGTAAAGTGCATTTTCCCCTTATATTTATCAAAAGAAAAAGGAAAAAAAAAAAAAACCTTAACATACTTTTTCAACTTGATTTACTGGTGGTAAGTTAATTATACTTGTATTTACGCTTAAGATCGTGTTTGATGCTCTAAAACTTACGTTCTCTATGTACCATTTATGCAGTTAATAGAGGCAGCCACAGAATATACAAACCTTGGTGACGGTCGATATCTATGTCCAGATTGTCTTCCTATATCTCTCATGGAACCCAGACAATTGGAACCGATCATTCGTCAAGTACACAACTTTTTCAAAGACTATTTGAAGCATCCTATCAAAAAGAAAATTCCTATTTACTTCGTTGACGAAAATCAGATGCGTGTACTTATCGATGTAAGTTTTTATTCTGTTAAATGGGGAGGGAGAAAATTTCAGTAGTCCACAACACCAAGTTTATTTTATTTTTTAACAGCAAATGAAATTGGGAAAGTCTAATTACCCAAAAAACACACACAGAATGACGGAATTTGAAAAACAATGGCCCAGATTCAGTTGGGTAATTAGACTAGTAAATTTTGTTTGCCGAGAGAAAAAAAAAAAAAAAGAAGAAGAAGAATAAGAAGAAAGTTATGTGTTTACATGGTTCAAAAAAAGGGAAAGCCCCTACAATTTCTCAAGGGGTGGCTCCGAACGGCAATGCAACATTTCTCTGTTATGGTAGGGATCGCAAAATTGAACCAACAGCTCAACGAGCTCCAGGTGTTTTACAATTTTCTGTATATGTCGCTCTGTCTCGCTGAGTTTCTCATAATTACAATCAAGAGGAATGTGATACTTGGATTGGAAAGAGAGTCATAGGTTGGTCTTACCTAGGCACTTATAAGCCCTCAATGCACCGAGTACTAATCTCTAGTCCTTGGACCCAACAAAGACTTGATTCCCTTTTCATGTATTTATTACCTTGTTTACACCAACATTTTATTTATAAGATCTTCTTGTGCAGAAAGTAAAATGATTCCATTTTAATCATTAATGTCTGCATGTAATGTTGTTTCCACAGGATGGTGTAATAGTTTATGGGATGTTTATTGTGGGAAACGTTACCCTAAAAATCGTAAGAACCATTTCATTTCTGGTGAATATTTTTTTTCCACGCACGCGCATATTCATTTGTCATTACTATCTCACAATAGACTTTACATTTGCATAGTGTAAAAGATCAGTACATGTTTGGGCACGAGGAATCTGTAAATCATTCTTGTATGAACTTCGTTTATAAACTTTTTTTTTTTACATAAATATAAAATCAAGATTATGGAGGGCAAAGTAAGAAGAAATGGGTCAAACTATTAGACAGACCCATGTCATTACATATCGTTGGGCCAAATATTGAATAGTACAGTCAGTTTGGTGGACTATGATAGCTAGGTTGGGCCAAGGTCATAGAACCCAACCCTTTAAAAAGGTGAAGGAATTGGACCAAGCCCAACCCAATCCATTGACTCTACTAATTAGTTGTTCATCTTACATCTAGTCTTTCAAGAGAAAGAGCCAGATTACAGGCGGTAGACGAAGGAACCAACCATCATATATGAACACACACGCAAGCACACAAGCATATACATATGTACATCTGTATCCATACGCGCACACACCATGCACAAATATATCCATATATTGGTTTAATAATGTTTATACACTTCTGTGCAAATTAGGTTGAAAGGTGTGTAAGGAGAGAACATGATATAGAAGCGGTAACAACGACGAAGAAACTAAAGTGTTGTAAAGATGCTGCAATCTTACTTTTGTTTGGATTACCGAAGTAATTTTCATCTAACTCTAATATTTACATTTCTTCATTTTATAGACCCTTTTCTTTTTCTTGAATGAAGTTATTTTATCAAACAAAAATACAAATAGAAAACTTGCAACATTTCGGGGAACTAGCCTTTTACCATACTGAAGAAAGTGAGAATAATCGTTTGGAGACATATACAGTATCCTCTTTGGGTGCAGCCAGCCATCAACTTTTGGGCAGTTACGTTAGGCCTATTTATACGTTTTTTTTAATCGGCGGCCTATTTATACAATTAGTAATTGGTTAGCTATATTATTAATTGTAACCAATTACTAATTGTAAGTGATATGGTAGATAGATTATGAGAGCTGAATTACTACTTTCTAGCTACAAGTGGGAGAAAGGATATGCAAGTAATATCTTTTCAATTAATCGAATGAGTATCTTTGCGTTTTGTACTTATTACTTGTTATTCTTCTCTTCGTAGTTGATTTATCCTTTTTCAATTTTTTTTATTGATAAATCATGTAAGGAGCCAATATTGAAACTTGTAGTGATTTTAAGAGCCCGGGATAACTCATAGCCTACCCAACTTGCCTAAACATCCAGTGATGTTAAGGCAAAATATGAACATAGGAGTCGAAGGGAGAAGATGGCAGTGACCAAAGAGAAAGTGTGCGATTTGTGATTTCTCGTCCCTTAAGAGTTATTACAATGGTATGGCAATTCATTACAAAAATCCCTAACAATCCTTTTTAGGTGTGTACAACATTCACCTCCTGAATCATCTTGAATTTTTTAACATTTATTCAGAGAAACCTATAATATTTGTTTCGCTATGCATAACTTTAACTTAAAAATCATATCAAGAGACATGC